>JAKSZU010000001.1:222951929-225351929 GCA_026018925.1 Tupaia tana | reverse complement strand
ATGA
The DNA here is from genome assembly GCA_026018925.1 of Tupaia tana. Lineage (NCBI taxonomy): Eukaryota > Metazoa > Chordata > Mammalia > Scandentia > Tupaiidae > Tupaia > Tupaia tana. Next base: position 225,351,925 of record JAKSZU010000001.1, on the reverse strand, counting down.
AAGACTGAAAAATTATTTGTGCACCCTCCAGAGACAGCATTCAGTTTTTACATTTCAAAAATCAAGGCCTTTACTTGTTTACTTGGGAACTGGGATGAGTATCTTTTGTCCCTTTGTACAGAAAAATCAAGCAGAATGATTAGATGTATTCATACAAAAGAAACTATTTTAAAAGGTCTTTCTCCCTTAGAAATGGTTCCTTACATTTTTCCACAAAAGAGCTCGCAAGACCCTTGAGGAGCTTTGACGCAAAGAGGCAAATAAAAAGCCACGTGTAATAGAAGTCAGGGGACTTGGTTTAAAGTTAACCCTAACAATCACATTTTTTTTTTTTTTTTTGGAGAGGTTTTTGCTATAGGGCACGTGTGCTTGCCAGAAAGACAGAGAGAGACAGAGACAGAAAGTGAGAAATCACTCCCTGGGGGGATGGTCACGCCGCAATCTTTTCTCCTCCATTCTTCTCTTGGGATCTTGGGCACGCACGCACACAACCCGGCGTGAGTTTAAGCCGCTGGGTCTAGGACTTGAACCATGGTCGACTACATGGGAGTCCAGTGACATAGCCATACACTAACTGCTGGTCCCAACAAGCACATTTGCCCCCCTAAAATGTTAATGTAAATTTTGCATTCTACTTCATAAAAATCAGTATTTGTTCTGACACTGACTGGGAGTAAAACTGTGCTCCAGGGTGATGTGCCAAGTTCATCCTATGGTTTCACATTCCTCCTGGTGTATCCCTACAAACTCAAGTTCCCATTATGGTTCGAGGGCAGTCTTTGGTTGTTTCACAGGCTTCTCAATTTTGAGAAAATGACTCCAGAAATATGAACATCATAATTAATAATATTTTTCCTCAGGCTTTTCTTTCTTTTAATGTGTGTGTGTGTGTGTGTGTGTGTGTGTGTGTGTGTTTTAAGATTTTTAACACAGGGTGTGTGCACTTGTGGAGAGAGACAGGGAGAGGGAAAGCGAGCGAGAAATCACCCCCTGAGTGGATGGCCATGCTGCAATCCTTTCTCCAGTCTTCTTTCAGGATTTTGGGCATGCATGCACACACAGCCGGTGTGATTTTTCAAACCTCCAGATCCTAGACTCAAACCATGGTCAGCCATGTGGGAGTTGAGCACCTTAACCACCATGCCACCTGCTCATCCATTATTACATATTTTTAAGATCATTTCTAATTGTGCCTTCTAGTTGAGGCAACAAAATCATTTCCTTGTCTCTACCAACAGGCCTTCTAAAGGAAGGATACCTGCTTTCTGCTTGTTTCTGGTGACTTATTTTGTCTGTATGAACTTCTGACCTGAATTCCTGGCTGAGGTATATGACTTATTCTAACATGGAGCATCCATGTGCACCCTGACCATAGCTAGAGCTAAATGACAGGCTCCACTTTGTTTTTTGTTTTTGTTTTTATTTTTAGAGGTTTTTGCTATAGGGCACGTGCGCTCGCCAGACAGACAGAGAGAGACAGAGACAGAAAGCGAGAAATCAGCCCCCAGGGGGGATGGCCACGCCGCAATCCCTTCTCCTCGGTTCTCCTCTTGGGATCTTGGGCACGCACACACACGCGCCCGGCGTGAATTTTAAGCCACCGGGTCTGGGACTAGAACCACGGTCGACTGTGGGAGTCCAGCGACATAGCCATTACACTAACTGTTGGTCCCCACAGGTTCCACTTTGACCACAGATGCACAAGAGCTTTGTTAAACAGCCTCCTCCCATGGCAGCAACCTGCTGTTGCCAGTCCTGTTTTGTCATTCTTGCTTTGTTCTGGCTTTTCAACTGTATTCAGAATCCAGTGCTATACTCAACCAGAAACAAATAGTTCAAACACACAAGACAATAAATACTTAACCATATGCTATTTTTAAAAATTTATTCTTGATTATATTTTACTTTTGGGCTAAGGAGAATTGGGTAAAAAGCAAATGATATGCATTAGGCTATCTTCAAGGCTGGCTCATGGCAATAGTGTAAACAGAGAAATGTAAAGTGCTAAAGTGGTTAACTGCCAATTTTCAATAGATGAATATTCTGCATGAGAAATGCTCTGAAAATGGGACATTTAAGATTTTATAAGTCAATACTCTGATATTCTAAGTACTTAAAATTATTTTTAAAGCTATACCTAAATTTCAAACAGATTTACCAGTCATCAGATCGAGTGCCTTCTTCAAAATGGATATTTCCCACAGTCTCCAACTCAATTAACAAAAATGGGATCAATATGCCATGACTTTTCTTCTTTTGCTTTACTTCAATATGATAAACTGCTTCAATTCTATTGAGAGAAAACAATACATACAACTTTAGAATGACTTAAAAATCACAATATTAAAAATCATGATAGATTTTTAAAAACCAGATGTTAAAATTATAGGAGTCTTTTCAATGGGTAAAGAAAACTTAGTGTTAACAGTTAAACCAGGTAACTGACATTCTATTTTTGGCACTTAAAATCATCTCAAATGTTGTTAACTTCAGAATATGTGATGCTAGAAGACTATCCTGGCTCTTACCTGTGGCTTTCAGATTTTGGACAAGTCACTTGACCTTTTTAATGTCTCAGTTTTGCCAGTAAATTGGCAATACTAACAGTACCTAGTCCTTAAAAAGCTATTCTGAGAAGCATATGCACAATACATGCAAAGCTCTTAGCAAAGGGTCTGGCACAGAGTTAAACTGCAACCCCCTCCCTACCCACCAACCTAAGATATTACTGTTATTGTTAACATTATTACAAAGCAGACTAACGTATCTGTTTTGTGTCTTAGAAAATAAAAATTTACAGTTCTTACTAGGCCTTTTTGCTTTATATTTCTAGTTGATACTTGAACTTGTTTCTACATGATTCCAGACAACTGCTGCATGCGTTGCTGGGTCTCATCTACTTGGTGGATTTCTGCACCACTAAAAAGCTCTACTTTTAGTCTATAAATACCAGAGTGGGGATGTGGTGTAGACACTAGAGCTGTTCCTAATTAAGAACTGCCCTGGTTAAACAAAAACAAAACAAAACAAAACTGTTCCAGCTTTAAATCAATGATGTGTACATACTAGGAACTGGAATGAGGAACATGCATCATATTTTATTTCATACTATAATTCTTTACACTTCTAAAGAAGGCAACTGAGTTCAGCTGAGGGCCCTGAATATTCTTATTCTCTCATGTTTCAAATATGAACAACTAGACAATTCATTAAACATACTCATCTAGTTTTTTGTTCCAGAATGTTACCCTTTCATTCAAGGCAGTGAGTTTGGTCAGTATCTTCTGTTGAAGGCTTGGTTCTTCTGGGACAGGTTCACTGTTCTTTGATTTCTCAAGCTCAGTTACTTTGTTGTTGTTGGGTCTATCACCATACCCTTTGCCAGATCCCTTGAGTTCAGCCAATTCCCGTTCCAACTGTTAAAAACAGTGTACCAGAGAGCGAAAGAAAAATAAAACACAGTAAAGGCAAAGTCTAAGTTTGGATATTAATTATATTTGTGGGATCTAATAGTAAATAGCTAACTTAAATGACCAAAGTAGAAATATAGGTAATAAATAGGCCAAACTTCATTACGTGCCAAACATGTGATTTCAATTTTGATGTAAATTCAGTTGACCAATTTCTTTTGACCAACTGTCAACCTTAAATACTTCAAACAAGGCTATCTTTCCACTGACAAAAGGAAAGCAAGTACATAGATTTTGAAATATTAATGATGAGTTTGCTCCTATTAAAGCCAAAGTAAAATTAAATAAATCCTGGTTTTAGTACAATAAAATGTTTAAATCTCAAATAGTGTGATTTTTTAAAGCACATCTAACACACCTTTTCAGTTTTTTCAGTATTTTGAACATTTTTGTGTCCTAGAAAAAAATTTAACCATAGAAAAATACATGAAAGTGGGGACCAGCAGGTGGCGTGATGGTTAAGGTGCTGGACACTCCCACATGGCCGACCATGGTTTGAGTCCCAGACCTGGTGGCTTGCTTTCTCACTTTCCCTCTCTCTCTTTCTCATCAAATGAAAATAAATGAATGAATAAACAAAATTAAATAATTTTAAAAAATATATGAAAACATGTATATAGAGGTGCATGTTTTTCCTTTGCCTGAATCTCCTACATGACTCAGGATAGCAATGGTCTTTATTTAAAATTTTGACATTTGGGGATTTTTTTGTTTGTTTATAATGAATTTTTTTGGCAATAATGTGGGTATTTTAAAATTTTGTAATAAATACTATTTATCTTGATTACTGAGATTTTGGGCAGTTCTTTAAATTTTGGGGCCAAGGTAAAAGACCGACTTGTTTTGCTATAATATCAGCCTTACAGGATTTAAAAATAAATTGTACAATACAAGGAGAAGTATATATAAATGAAAATATAGGGGCCAGACAGTTGTACAACAATAATGTAAAGTTCTGTGAGGCTGACCCACATTGGAAGGTTCTGGGTTTGTATTCGAAGACCTCCTGAACACACCAGCATGCACATATCCATGATTCGAGATGGGCTGAAGACTCTGTGCAGGGTGCTTGTCTCTCTCTCTCACTCATAGACTGAATCTTAAAAATAATGAACTTATTAATCATCTGTCATCCCTCTCTAGAATAGCTATATCTAGCTGTTAAAAAATAAATATATTTATAAAATTGATATAGTTTATGCAGTCTATAGCTGTTATTTTTCATATTTGCAGACTTTTACTTAATACTTGCATTTGCACTTAAAAATGGCACTTATAAAATTATTTCTATATGCTGGTCTCTTGTGATTTTTATTCAAATAAATAATTTAAATTTTATTAAGGTTTAACTTTAAGAATCTATTTCTGATTATAAAAACCAAAATCTGCTCATTTTAGAAAAAGCATATTCATGGGACCGGCAGGTGGTGTGGTGGTTAAGGGTGCTGGACTCCCACATGCCAACTGCAGTTCAAGTGCTGGACCTGACAGCTTGCTTTCTCACCTTCCCTCTCTCTCTTACTGTGTCCCTCTCTGGTCAAATTAAAATAAATAAATAAAGTTAAATAAAATAATGCTATAGAAAAGAAAAAGCATATTCATAAAAGGCATCTTTGACAGAGTCTAACCTTGTGACCACCTTGCTCCAGCATCCTAATTAGCTTGGATTATAGGTGTGTACAACAGCACTGGCATGTTCAGGTTGGTCCAGAAACTGAACCTGGACCTTCCATGTGGCTTCCAGCATTTCAGGTGGTGGCACTACCAGTGTGCCATGGTAGTTTGCTCACTTATAGTACTTTCATACCTATTTTCCATAATATTTGTCCAAAGCAATGCTTTTAGATTGTAATTGTTTTTTTACTTTAATTAATGATGCTTTTTAATACAAAAGTATTTCATTTTTTCCCTAGTATTTCTTTAATTTGGCAGGTTGCAATCTGTTAAATATATTCATATGTACATTTATTCTTCCATTTATTTCACATTTTTGTTTTTACATTTAATTTCTTCCCCTCCACTGGTATTTAATTCTGATAGAGTATAAACTAGAGATTCAGTTTCCTTATTACCAAATAGTTTGGCTATTTTTCTGACACCATTGAATGATCCAGTATTTCCTCATGTTTTAAAAAACAGAGTAAGGTTTTATATGCAAAGTTCTGTTTTGAGGTAAATAATTCTTAATTTTTCAGAATCTACTTTTAATAAAGGATATCCAATTCATTCTAAATTTAAAAATGTACATAGTATACTACTAAAGCATAACTTGACTAAAAGCTCCCACTTTGTCATATACCTTAATAATATTAGTAAACGATACTTTCATCCTTTAAATGAGAAAATGAGTTTTGAGGACAACCAGCAGGTGTCCACTAAAATTGCATCTGAAATAAATCTATCAGAATGCTGTTAATTCTCTGAATCAAACGGAATTACACAGTCATAACAAGGGGCCAGCGGAGGACGAGTGCTAAGGCACTGAACTCTCACACGACCATCTGTGGTTCAAGTCCTGGACCCAGTGAAACTCATGCCAGGTGCACCGGTGTGCATGCCTAAATCCCAAGGGGAGAAGGGAGGGGAAGGAATTGCAATATGGCATCCTCCCTTGGGGGTGATTTCTCACTTTCTCTCTGTCTCTCTGACGAGTGTATATGTTCTATACCAAAAATCTACCCCCCACAAAAAAGAAATTTCATAACAAAATAAGCCTATATTCTTTTTGAATTGCAGATTTTTATGCACATAATGCAGTTTAGTTAAGTACCTGGAATTAAAACATTTAGGGACAAACTTGATTTGAAATTCAGAGTTATTTTTATACATATAAATTAGATAATTATACATTATATACTATACAATTTACATACATACCTACATACACCACACTTGTATGTAAATAAGTGTGTATATATACATATGTGTGCGTATGTATATATGTATGTATATATATTAGGTTGGTACAAAGGCAACTGCAGTTTTGAACTGTGAATTTTACATCATTATAACTAGTCTTGAGCACAACTTCATTAATCAAAATAGAAACCATTACAATCAACCCAATTTTGCTAACGAGACATAATTTTAGTCCTGTAGCGTAAAAATCCATGCTTTGAGACATGACAAGCTTTGTTTTTTTTTTTTTTTGTGAGAGGTTTTTGCTATAGGGCGTGTGCGCTCGCCAGACAGACAGAGAGAGACAGACAGAAAGCGAGAAATCACCCCTGGAGGGGATGACCACGCCACAATCCCTTCTCCTCCATTCTCCTCTCGAGATCTTGGGCATGCACGCACAAGCGCCCGGTGTGAGTTTGAAACCACCGGGTCCGGGACTCGAACTGCGGTCAACTACATGGGAGTCCAGCAACATAGCCATTATGCTAACTGCTGGTCCGGGATATGACAAACTCTTGAAAAGCATCTCTTGCATCCTGCTGGTTGTGGAAGCATTTTCTCTGCAAAAAGTTGTCGAGATGCTCAAAGAAGTGGTAGTTGGTTGACGAGAGGTCAGGTGAATATGACCAATGAGGCAAAAATTTGTAACCTAATTCGTTCAACTTTTGAAGTATTGGTTGTGTCACGTGCAGTCAGGTGTTGCTGAGGAGAAGAGTGGGGCCCCTTCTGTTAATCAATGCCAGCCGCAGGAGTTGGACGTTTTCAGTGTATCTCTTCAATTTGCTGAGCATACTTCTCAGATGGAGTGGCTTTGCTGGGATTCAGGAAGCTTTAGTCGATCAGACTGACAGCAGACAACTAACTATTGACCATGACTTTTTTGGGGTGTAAGTGTGGTTTTGGGAAGGGCTTTGGAGCTGCTTCTTTTTCCAACCACTGAGTAGGTCGTCACTGGTTGTTGCATAAAATCCACTTTTCATCCCCCATCACATTGTGATCAAGAAATGGTTCACTGTTATTGCTTAGAATAAGAAAAGGGACACTTCAAAATGATTGTTTTGATTTTGGAGCAGCTCATGAGGCATCCACTTATGGAGAGTTTTCACCTTTCCAATTTGCTTCAAATGCCGAATGACCATAGAACAATCTTGAGTTCTTCAGCAACTTCTTGTTTCGTTGAAAGAGGATCAGCTTCAATGATTGCTCTCAATCTGTATTCAGCCTCTGAGACTGCCTCTATGCTCTTCATCTTCAAGGCCCTCATCTCCTTTGGGAAACTTCTTGAACTGCCACTGACTGCACTGTATGGTTGTTAGCAGTTCCTGGGGCCAAATGTGTTGTTGACGTGAGCTGTCTCTGCTGTTTTACGACCCATTTTGAACTCGAATAAGAAAACCACTATTTGCTTTTTGTCTAACAGCATTTCCATAGTCTAAAATAAATATAAAATAAACAGCAAGTAGTAAGTCATTAGTAAAAAAGAAATTAGCATTAAAATAATGTATAACAAAATTGCATTTACTTAAGAACGTGTACAATAGCAAATGGCAAATTTCAACAATGTAAAACAGCAATTATTTTTGCACCAACCTAATATATACATGCATAGATTAAAAGATATTGCTGTCTTGGGACCAACAGATGGTGTAATGGTTACGTCACTGGACTCTCATGTAGTCTACCGTGGTTCAAGCCTGGCGGCTTAAAACTCATGCCAGGCATGTGTGTGCATGCTCAAAATCCCAAGAGGAGAATGGAGGAGAAGGGACTGCATCATGGACATCCCCCTGGAGGGTGATTTCCTGTTTTCTGTATCTGTCTTTCTGGTGAGTGCATGCACCCTATAGCAAAAATCTCTCTTAAAAAAAAAAAAAAAAAAAAAAAAAAAAAAAAAAAAAAAAAAAAAAAAGATATTGCTGTCTTGTTGGCAGTTTTCTTTAAATGTAGCCACTGAAATTTTAGATTATTAATGATTACATTTTTTTTCACAAAGCTGAATAATTTTATTCGTTCTTCTGGCAACCTCTGTAATTTGCATTTTCGCTCATTCAGTTTTTCAAGGTCTTCATCAAGATGCCTCTGAACAGTTTTTATACGCATATTGTAATACATTATTTTTTTCATTGCTGTGGTCTAAAAGGAGGAAAGAACAATAAAAGATTAGCTAAAAAAAATTATAGGTAACTTTTAGCACAATATATAACAATTTGAAAGTTTTATCTGCTCAGTTACTAATAATGATGATAGCTGGAGTTACAATGGCTACACAGAGTCCTACATATAAACTTAATAAGCAAAATATAAATTCCAAGATTCTTCATGGATGATATCTAGATGTGAGACATACATTTATTTCTAGGATGACAATATAAAAAGACTGTAGATAGAATTTGATTTATAAGATAATATCATTTAGCTAATGAGGTAGTACACAACTAAAGCAAATATATAACTACATTATTCCTATTTGACTAACTCAGGTAAAAATTAAAAAATTAAAAAGAATTAAAAGCAAATGTAACATTACCAATTTATCTTTTTAAAGTCTAGCTAAAAAATAGGATTTCATTTTTTTCAAATCTATAAAAAGTTGTTTTAAATAAACTGGTTTTAGATGGAACAGATTACTAAATTGCCAACCTAATCCAATTATCTTGAATTCTTTAATATCAATGGATTGTCCAGTTATTATTAAGTTTATCATGATAAGATGATTAAATTTTCCATTAAGATACACACCAGCTAACTGCCATCTAAATGGTGCTTCAGAGTTATATTAGTCAAAAAGAACTGTCTGGGAGTAGAGTAAACAAATTAAGTGCATTATAAAAATGTGACCTAGTTTTGAGACCAGCAGTTGGCATAATGGCTATGTTGCTGGACTCCCATGCAGTCAACCCGTGGTTTGAGTTCTGGACCCGGTGGCTTAAACTCATGCCAGGGGCATGTGAGTGCGTGCCCAAGATCCCGAGAGGAGAATGAAGAAGAAGGGATTGCAGCATGGCCATCCCCCCGGGGGGTGATTTCTCACTTTCTTTCTCTCTGTCTCTCTCTGCCTTTCCAGCGAGCTCATGTGCCCAACAGCAAAAACTTCTCAAAAAAAAAAAAAAAAAAAAAAAAAAAAGGGCGGGGGGAACCTAGTTTTAACCATCTACCTGAAATACTGAAGGCATTTCTCTTTACCAGAAATCTTCCAACCTCAAAGAAGTTGGAAAGCTTTTACAGTTTTAGGCTTGTATTTTCTTCAGCTGCAGTCCCTTTCTTTTTTTCTTTTTCTTTTTTTTTTTAAAGTCACATTTTTATTTTTTTTAAGATTTATTCATTTATTCATTCATTTTAATTTAACCAGAGAGAGAGAAACAGAGAGAGAGGAAAGTGAGAAAGCAAGCCACCAGGTCCAGGACTTGAACCCTGGTCGGCCATGTGGGACTGTCCAGCGCCTTAACCACCATGCCACGTGCTGGTCCCTGCAGTCCCTTTCTATGTGATCTATTAAGAAACCAACAGAATTCTTTGGCATAAAAGACAGAATAGAAACAAATACATGGCATGGTGATGAAGCATGTATACTGCGAAGTTCTGAAACTGAAACCAGTAAATTACTCTGCCAAAATAAGGCATTCATAACACAAAGCAGTTAAGAAAAATTGGTTTTAGGATGATGATAGACTAGATTAAAAATCCCTGGTACAGAGCTTAATATCTGAGGTACAACTGAGTTAGAAGAAAAATTTTAACTTTAAGAAATGGCAAATGATGTTTCCTGATTTATTTGCTTATTTGGAGAAAATGGAACATCCAATACAAAATTCTTTGAGTCAGGAACAGTTACATAAAATTTCTAATGAATTTTTAAATTTAAAACAAGAGAAAAGGGGGTGAAAGTAGTTTACTTTACCAGAAAAGTACATGATGCCAAGTTAAATATAAATTTCAGATAAATAACAATGTTTTAAGAGTATATGTATTGTGGTCGGCAGGTGGCGTGGTGGTTAGGGGTGCTGGACTCCCACATGGCCGACTGCGGTTTGAGTCCCAGACTTGGAAGCTTGCTTTCTCAGTCCCCCTGGCCCCCTTCTCTAGTCAAAATTAAAAATAAATTCTTCTTTTAAAAAAGAGTATATGTATAAGATTTACTTATACTTATTTAATTATACTAAAATATTCTTTTTTTTTTTTTTACATTCTTTATTGTTCATCTGAAGTTCAAATTAAACTTGAAGTTCCCCTAGGTGAGGATTCAAACAAAAGGTAAAAATTACTACTGTTACTTTGTTTTAAATTTTTTTTTAATTGCCAGAGGGCATGTGCACTTGCCAGAGACAGAGAGAGAGGGAGAAAGCACCTCCTCAATGATGCATGCCAGTACTCATTTCCTCCATTTTTCGACCCTGTCAGGATTTTGTGCATGTGTGCACACATGCCTGGCATATTTCTCAAGCCATTGGGGCTGGCATTTGAACCACGGCTGGCGACATGGGATCTAGCTCCCTTATCACTAGGCTATGGGCTTTTTTTTAATAAACAATATATTCATGTTTCAAAAACCAAAACACAGAAAGCTACACAATGACATGTACCTCCCACACCTGTTTCCCGTTTTCCTAGTTGCCCCATCTTATACACATAACCACTGATTTTAGTTTCTGCTGACTCCCTCCGTAGTTTCTTCTACTTCATCTTTCTAGTTTATTAAGAATGTACCTATACCTATGTTTTCATATAACAACATAAATTGTGACATTTCATTATTCCTAAACTTTTTCAGAGTCAGTTACTGTGCCATAACAATAAATAACTGTGAATAAGAGATTTTCGTCCTTGTTATATATACTAATTATATACTAAGAGTAGAAGAATATACACTAAGATTTTGGAGAAGTCAAGAAGACATTTTTTTTAAGAATTATTTTATTGGGGACCAGCAGTTAGCATAATGGCTATGTTGCTGGACTCCCATGTAGTCGACCGCGGTTCATGTCCTGGACCCGGGGGCTTAAAACTCACACCGGGCACGTGTGCGTGCGTGCCCAAGATCCCGAGAGGAGAATGGAGGAGAAGGGATTGCGGTGTGGCCATCCCTCCTGGGGGCTGATTTCTCGCTTTCTGTCTCTCTGTCTCTCTCTGTCTGTCTGGCGAGCGCATGCGCCCTATAGCAAAAAACCTCTCTAAAAAAAAAATGTAAAAAAAAGAATGATTTTATTTAACTTTATTTATTCATTTAAAAATTTGACCAGCGAGGGACAGAGTGAGAGACAGAATAAGAAAGCAAGCTGCCAGGTCCAGGACTTGAACTGGGGTCGGCCATGTGGGGGTCCAGTGCTCTTAACTACCACATCAACTGCCAGCCCCAGGAAGACTGTTTTATAATAATAAATACATAGTAAATCAACTTTATAGGTTTGTTATATGTAATTTGCTTCTGTATTTAGGCTTTTTTTTTTTTTTTTTTTTTTTTTTTTTTTTTAATTTGCTATAGGGTGTGTGCACAGCAGAGAGAGAGCATGAGAGAGAGAGAGGCAAAGTGAGATGCACCCCTTATCAGGAACGGCAAGCCCACAATCCTTTCTCCTCCATTTTGCCTTTTGAAACTTTGGGCATGCATATTTGCCCGGTATGTTTCTCAAGCTGCGGGTCAAGGACTTGAACTGTGCAGTTGGCCATGTGGGATACAGTAGCCTTAATCACCATGCCACCAGCTGGCCCTTGCATTGTGACTTTTAAGAATTATTGCCAAAGTTGGGGCTAGCAAGTGACTTAGTGGTTGAAGCACTGAACTCCCACATAGCCAACTGTAGTTCGAGTCCCAGACCTGGAGGCTTGCTTTCTCATTTTCCCTCTCTCTTTCTCTTTCTCTGTCCCCCTCTGATCAAATTTAAGTAAATAAAATAAAATAAATAATTGTTTAAAAAAGAATTATCATCAAAGTCATTTTCAAGACCGTTGATAGAATTACTTGCCAGCTACCAACAGATGTTTTTAAAATATTAAACTAATTATAATACTTAATTCAGATGCACATTTGTACTAAGATAAAGTTTGATCCCTTTGCCTCTTTGATGGCAGAAAAAATTAAAAGTTACAAGCAAAAATATGCTCAATATGCTCAACCATAGTTTCATAAAGATTTTTTTTATAGAACTGAATTAAAATTGGCTTTATGCATATTAACTAATTGGATCCCAAGACGATCCTGTGGCTAAGGGTAGGCACTATTTTTATCATCATCATTTTAATAGTTCAGAAAACCTTCAGTGAGGTGAAGGGTCTTGCCTAAGTTACAGGTAGTAATAGATAAGCTGGGACTTGAGGCTAAGTCTTCTGATTTGAATCTCCACATTCTTCCTTCTGTCTCATGTTGACTCCCTGGTGGGCCTTTTGCTAGGTTTGAATTTATCTGTGATTTGTAGTTTACACAAGCTAGTTCACAGTCATGGGTGGAAGTTTGAAGAAACCATAACACTCTGTTGAAGCGTTACCATAGGATATTACCATAACTTGTCTTCTTATGAATGGTAAAGAAGAAAGCATTTTAGAAATCTGTATCAATCCATATATTAAAAATACTTAGAATTTAAAAATTGTTTTGGTAAAATCAAAAGTTGAACTATATTATAGATCCTATTTCTGCCTTAGAAGATAAAGGAAGGATAAATATTTCACAGTGGAAAACTTGAAATATAATGACATAATTTATGTCAGGAACTGTGTAAGTATTCCTTACTTTAAAAAAATACATAATTTTATTTATTTATTTATTTAAATTTGACCGGAGAGGAACAGAATGGGGGGGGTGTGGGTAGGGGGAGAAACAAAGAAAGTGAGAATGCAAGATGCCAGGTCTGGGACTTGAACCACAGTCAGCCATATGAGAGTCCAGCACCCTTAACCACCACACTACCTGCTGGCCCTAAGTATTCCTTTCTTTGTTCTTTTAACTACATTATTCCTGACACATGCAAAACTGAACCAAAATCTTAAGAGAATCTCAGTCAGAATAACTGAAGTTGTTCACTGTCTTAGTTCTTCTTTTCAGATGCCTCTGCAGGCTCCTGCTCATCTCCCCAAATGTTAACACTCAAGTGACACACTTCCCCACCCACACCATTCCTTTGGTGATTCATCCAGTCAATGGTGTTAAGTGCCATCTTTCTGCTTTCACTTCTCATATTTTTATCTCCCACCTGGGAGACTCCCTTAAATAGCAGACTCATATCTAACTACTTATTGGGCATTTCCCTTTTGACGTTCAAAAAATTGTTCAAACTTTGCATGTCTAAAATTAAATCATGATTCTTCCTTCTAAACCTACTTCTCCCATATGCTCCCTCATCTCATCAAATAGAAAAACTCACTCTTTCAGTTGCTCAAGGGAATAACTTGAGATTTTTCTCTACTTCCTTCCTCAGGACCTCATATCCTGTCCATCAGCAAACTTACATGGGTTCCTCCTTGTAAGTACTATCAGAATCTAACTACTACTTACCACTTCCTCTGCTAACATCCTGTCTTCAGGTAACACACCAACCACTTCTCTCATCCAAGTTACTGGAATAATCTCCTAACTGGTCTCAACTTTCACCTGTTCTCTCTAATCCTCTATTCTTCATCTATTCTCTAAAAAGATCCCTTTGATAGTCATCTTGCACCTTCTCTGCTCAAAATTCACCAGTAGCCTCCATCTCACTCACAATAAAAATCCTTACAGCATTCTACAGAGTCTCAAATGACATGGCTCTCACCACTTCTTTCTTCATCTATTGCTTTTTCTTCGCATCACGTATTCATCTGGCCACACTACCCTCTGCTGTTCTTCAAACAGGAGAGACCACGCTCCTGCCCTCCAACGATCTAAACGTCTGCTAGTATATAAGAACAGTATTGCTCAGTATTGCAAGACAGTTTGCATCTTAGATTGAAGATGGAAAAGAGGATAATCTTGTTTCAGGAAAAAAGTAGAGAATGGCTCTTGAGAATAAATCTTTGAGCTAGAAAGAGAAGAAAAATAAATAAATAAATTCTTGATCTATGTTGAGAAGATGGATGAATCACAAGTAAATAGAGAAAAACTCCATGTGAGGCATCTACATGCTTGGCACATTTTGGATACTCAAAAATTGTTCACCAGATGATTAACTGAATGAACAAACAGAGCAAAAGGAACGGCACTGGACTGGAAGGAGAGGTAGAAATACAATATGGACAAACTACCAAGAAGCATGGAGAATTCCTATAACTCCATTATGAAATAGTAAAACCTGTTTGTGGCACATCAAAGTGACCTCCTTAATGGAAGGTTCAATGTCAGTGGAAGCCCAGAAATAAGTATCTCCAATTTTTCAGAGATGTGATGGCAATACGTAGAGATCTACTTCAACCTCTAGAGGATCCTGAACCATCTTTAATTAGATTAAAATTTACTTAAGCCTTGGCATTCTACCATCAACCATGAATATTTTATAATTCTGATAAGTAATATTCCAAATGAGAGGCAGTTACTTTTTTCTACTTTTACTTAACCCTTAGCTTTTTGTACATATAGCACTAGTCCAATTATTCTTAGCATTGATGATAATTTTTCAATTTCCTTCTTTTAATTTTGTACAGATTATAAACAATGTTTTCCTACTATTTCACTTTCCAGGACTATCATCAAAATAGAAATTTTGGCACTGATGTTATTAGGTGTGTATACTTATATATGAAATATCCAGCTCACTATAGAAAGTTAAAAATGGCGATAAGAACTGACCTGATAATCCTACATATTGTATGAGGACTCAGCCAGAGAGAAGCAGTTAATTAATCAAACGTAAGTCACAGATACTTGATAAGGTTTGCACTTACATCTGCCAGTTCCTTGATTTGTTTTGCTGACACATCGAATGTGTCAAGTCTTTGAAGGCAAGGCAAGTGATACAATACGTGTGTGGAATAATTACACAGCAGACAAACTGGATTGCTTTTATATTGAGGGTCATTCAGACATAAATCCCTTAAGTGACGCAGCCTGGTTAAATTAGTGAGGTCCTAAAACAATAGCAATGATAATATCCAATTAATTAATTGTGACTGTCTATTCCTAAAGGAAGCATTTGGACAATTAAGATAATTCATTATCTAATGTTACACACTTTATGTTTAAATACATTAAAGTGATTCAAGGGGCTAAAATGTTTTATTTTAGTGATAAACATCCTACATTCCTGAAGAACAGATTAACAATAATTAAACAGCAAACCCTATACAGTTGTCCATTTTAAATATTTACCAAATCATGTATTCCAACAGGCACCTTGGAACGAGTCATGTGAGCATATTTATTCATTAGGACAATGTTACCTTCTCTGCACAGTCCCTTGTGTGGGTCTGATCCTGTAGGTCTGTTTCTTTTACCTGTATTTCCTACATTTTACATATAGAAACATGGCTCTTCATATTCCTTGCCCTCCAAATCTGTTTTATTACAATTACCATGGAATTCTTAATTTTTCATTATATTTTTGTTTTGTTTTCCATAAATGCCCTTTCTACCCACTATATTTAACTGAAACTTAGCCCTTGCTTAATTCATCTGCCCCTGCTTAACTCTTCCATCTTGTTTCTTTCTGTTTAAGCCCTCATATTTCATGTCTTAACCATATTGAACTACTTCAAGTTTCAGAATGTGCCAGACTCTCTTTTATCTTTAGACCTACTTATGCTACTCCATTTGAATGGATGGAGCACTTCACCCCAATTTTACCTTGTAATCCATCACGGCCAGTCATGGTGTCATCTTCCCTGGGAGCCTTATTTCATTCAAGGCTGGAATAGATGCTCCTCCTATAAACATTCTTAGCCACTGACCTTAGCTTTGTTATAGAATTTATCATGCCCTATTGTAAACTGCTTGTGCACCCATAGGTCTATGAGCTGAGGGTTTTTATAAGCTTTGGCCCTTAGCCTACAAACTAAATGATAGCTACATTTCTAACATGGTCTAAAAAAATAAAGAACAATATGTGAGAGAGGCTGCATGCAACCCACAAAGCTTCCTATCTGGTCTTTTTTTAAAAAATTTAATTTTATTCATTTATCTATACATTTGTTTATTTCAATTTGACCAGAGAGGGAGAAAGAGAGAAAGTGAGACAGCAAGCCATCAGGTCCAGGACTCGAACCACAGTCGGCCATGTGGGAATCCAGTGCTTCTAACTACCACGCCACCTGCCGGCCCCCTATCTGGTCTTTAACAGAAAAAGTTTGACAACCCCTGAGATAAACTCCTTGGAAACAAATTTGTGTCTTGTTTTAACATTGTGTTCCCAACACATAGCACTTAGAAAACAGGAGGCATTAAACAAAGCTGAACTGAATTGAATAACTTACTTTAAAAAAAATGTATTCATTGTCATTATTTCATTTCATTTTATTTTTATTTTATTGAAGTTAACCAGAGAGAGACAGACAGAGAGAAGGAAAGTGAGAAAGCAAGCTGCCAGGTCCAGGACTTGAACCATGGTTAGCCATGTGGAAGTCCAGGTGCCTTAACCACCATGTCACTTGCTGGCCCTTTACTTTCTACCAACCTCCAAGACATCCTTACATCTTCCTCATTGGTAGGATGGTGGCCGAGGTGGGCAGGTACAATGGTGGGGTCAAACATGAAAGGATGCAATGTTAGTTAAGAGAGGAAGAATCAGGGAGCATTAGTCCTAAAGATAAAATAGACACGGAGGGGCCAACAGGTGGCATAGTGGTTAATGGAGCTGGACTTCTACATGGCCGCCCGCAGTTCCGCAGTTCAAGTCCTGGACCTGGCAGCTTGCTTTCTCACTTTCCTTCTCTCTCCCTCTTGCTCTGTCCCATTCTGGTCAAATTAAATAAGTACTTTACTTATAATAAAGTAAATAAATAAATAAATAAAAAGTTAAGTAAAATAATTATTTTTAAAAAATTAAAAAACAGACACAGAATGGGAGAATCAGGTTGCTAGAAACAAAAGCCAAGACAAGGTTGGGTGGCAGTGTGTGTCCAAACTCTCTCTGGACAAGTTAGAATGTGGCTCACTGGCCCAACCTGAGGCTAGGGCAGAACCCATGCAGGAGTGGGATTAAGCAGAGTTATTAAAGAAGTAAGATTTCTGGACAGAGCTGTGCAGAGAATTACTTGGTCACATAGTTCTATATGGCCAAGCAAGGCACACTATTGGACTTATCCAAGGAAAAGATACACCTTTGCTTACTAGGTGGGTATGTTTGTTTGACCATCATCTGGGCTGGACAGTGGTTGTGAACTCTGACGTCCTACACAGGAACCTCCCCACCTACACTCAAAAGTCAGATACCATTAATAGTACAAGAAGGCCCAAAATCTCACTAAAATTACTGTTACAGTGCCTGGTATGAATGGAAGGTGAGAACAGAAGTTATTTCATCACCACCAGGATAGTATCATTTTTTAGGATGGGAGGAAAGGTTAGAGATAAAAATCTATGATAATAATATTTCAGGAACATTCCTAAAATGAGGTAGTAAAAGTTTCTGTGAATCATGTTCAACATTTTTATGATAAATTGCCATCCTTATGATAGGGAGTATTTTTTAAAATAATTATTTATTTAATTATATTTATCATTATCATTTTTCCAGTTTGACCAGAGAGATACAGAAAGAGAAAGTGGGACCAGCAGTTAGCTGGTTATGGCTTGTCACTGGACTCCCACGTAGTCTACTGCGGTTCGAGTCCCGGACCCAGTGGCTTAAAGTCATGCCGGGCGCGTGTGTGTGCGTGTGCAAGATCCCAAGAGGAGAATGGAGGAGAAGGGATTGTGGCATGGCCATCCCCCCGGGGGGTGATTTCTTGCTTTCTGTCTCTCTGTCTCTCTCTGTCTGGCGAGCGCACGTGCCCTATAGCAAAAACCTCTCAAAAAAAAAAAAAAAAAAAAAAAAAAAAAAAAAAAAAAAAAAAAAGAAAGAGAAAGTGAGAAACCAAGTCTCCAGGGTTGGGACACGAACCAGTCAGCCATGTGGGAGTCCAGTGCCTTAACCACCCAGCCACCTGTTGGCCCTGAGAGCCTTTATTGCCAGTCAATGAATTTTCAGAATATTCTTATTTTTATCGCCTTTTTTTCTTTTTTGATGGGGAGATATAACAGGTTAATGCAATTAAAGTAATAGTAATAAAATAATAAGAGCAATATATTGATTGAGTTCTTACTATATGAGAGTCACTATTCTGACATTGTCACCTCACCTAAACTTCAGGTTGCCTCTGGCACAGATGGGCAGGGCTAGACCTGAGATCCTTCCTCTGTGCATGCAGCCTACGTACATAATCACCATAAGGACGTCATGGCTAGCCAGGGTAAGATAAGTTTCTTTTTTTTTTTTCCATTCTGCAAATATTTATTATAAAATAGTGTGTCTGGCTCCATACCAGACACACTATTTTATAATAGGTTCTTGACAGGACCACTGTTTTTCCTCCCCATTCTGCACTATCTCTCTTCAGCCTTCTCTCATGATTCTCTTTCCTGCTCTGTTACTGCCACACAGGATCTCTAGATCCTTAATTTCGCCATGTTCCTTTCCACCACTTAGGGCTTTCGCGTCTGCTCTTTTGTCTGGAATGCTCTTTCCATGGGTAACTCCCACTCATGTCTCATATAAGTTTATGTAAACATTATCTCCTCAAGGATGTCTTCCTGGCTTCCCCACAAAAGGGTAAGGCACTCTTTTATATGTTCCCACAGCATTAAATTTATTTTTCGTAGCTCTCTTTAATCTCTACTATAATTTTAATGTTTAAGAATAAACCTCTGCCCACATTTCACATTATTTTCTTGGAATAGATTCCTAGCAGGGGAATTGATAGGTTAAAGGAAGAAACCTTTTTCAGGGACTTGATGCATATTATACAAATGCTTTCTGGAAAAGTTCTACCAATTACAATCACTGCTAAATTGTTACAAATAAATGCTTACTTTATCCTAATCTTGCAAGTACACAGTACTATGTTTATAAAAATATGATCAATTAGAAGTTATATCACATTTTGGGAACCAGCAGTTAGCGTAATGGTTATGTCGCTGGACTCCCACGTAGTTGACCGCGGTTCGCATCCCGGACCCGGTGGCTTAAAACTCACGCCGGGCGCGTGTGCGTGCATGCCCAAGATCCTGAGAGGAGAATGGAGGAGAAGGGATTGCGGCATGACCATCCCCCCGGGGGGTGATTTCTCGCTTTCTATCTCTATGTCTCTCTCTGTCTGTCTGGCGAGCGCACGCGCCCTATAGCGAAAACCTCTCAAAATAAATAAATAAATAAAGAAGTTATATCACATTTTAATCTGTCTTATTCATTCTCAGTGAAATGAAAAGTCTTTCTCTTAACATTTTTTCATTTTGGTCTATTAAAACTAAAACTTTTAAATTAAAAAATGCATTAAAATACTTATTAATACCTGTTTAATGACTACAGTAAGCTATATAGCCCCAGTGAAGTGCTACTTTATAGTCTGTTCACTTTACTTACTGAGGTTTATGCCTAGTTAGACATGCATTCATAAATATGTATGTATTAGCTGTGCTTGCTATTGAAAGTCTTTAAATTAATTAAGATCGTTAGTGAATCAATAAAATGTGAAAAAAAAAAAAAGGCATGGAAAACAACTGTAGATACCAGAGATGGTGTGGGAGAAGGGGGGGAGTTGGCAGAGATTGAGAGGTAGGGAATCAAGGAGGGAAAAAAAACAAAATACATAAGAAGCAAAAAATAGAAAATAATTTGTTGATGATAACATGTATGGTAATATCCTTGACTGAGCCAATATACAATGTATACTGGATGGAAAATCTCATTTTGTATACTGTATTGATGTACAGTGAATGAATGTAAATAAATAAATAAATTAAAATAAATAAATAAATAAAATTTACTAGCCATGTAGAGTTCAATTCTATGATCTGCATGCTCATTTTATCCTTTCTTCTTCTGGCTAGCTTAAGTTAGTTGTTTCAAATGGGTTTTAAAGAGCTTTCTCCCTGTCTTTTTTAATTTATTATTTATTGAGACAGACCGGCAGATACAGAGACCCTCAGAGAGTCTTGCCACACTGTGATCCTCCCCTCAGCCTTGAAGCCTATACCACTGTGGCTGGGCGTAAAAGAGCTCTAGCCTACTACAGTGTCTGCAAATATACCAGGTTGTTGGAAAAGTCATGACATATTTTTCTATGCAAAAAATATATTTGCCTATGACTTTTCTGACAACCTAATAATTTCCCAGGTGCTTTTCTTGCTTTTTAATTTTATTATGTGTTTAAGAGATCAAAGTCTACAATTTTTATGTAGTTAACTTACCTTGAAGATTTAGTATATCTTAAACTGGAGAACTTAAGTAGGCAGAACTAGAAGGGGAATGACAAATACACACAAACACACACACATCCTGTTATCTATCTATGTTCCTGGATATTCCTGTGACAACTGTCATGTTTCTGTTTTCAGTCCATGACTTGTTTTTTATGTTTAATCTGATCCTTATCTGATAGTCTCAGTATTGGGAGAGATAATTCACCATGGGCCTTGCTCAGTATGCAAAGAATGCAAGGCATGACAGCTCTTTACCCATTTCCTAGCATTATGTTGCAGTGGGCAATCTTTTGAGGCTACTGGGCCTGTGTGTTTGCAGGAGAGACAGAAAGAGACAGAAAGTGAGAAATCACCCCTGAAGATGGCCACACCACAATCTCTTCTCCTTCATTCTCCTTTTGGGATCTTGGGTATGCACACACACACACACACACACACACACACACAGTGTGAGTTCCAAGCCACTGTGTCCAGGACTCAAACTGTGGTCAACTACGTGGGAGTCCAGCAACATAACCATTATGCCATCTGAAAGTCCCTATAGTAGGTAATCTTGAAGGAAAAGGTAATAATAGCCCTATCCCACCTCCTGGTCCTCAGTAGAAAGTAGGTTTGCTTCTAAAGTGGTGGATTAACAAAGCTCAGTGTTCCTTAGCTGTGATGTTATAGAGAAGATAAAGTTAGAAGTGTAGTCTGGCTTCCTCACTCCCTCTCCTATCATGTTTGAGGCTCACAAGATAAAGAACTTAGATGTAGTCACTTGCCTGATATGTAATCATGACTGCTGTTTTTTTAACATTGCATATAATGCACGTGTGTGTGTGGCAGTTTAGTTTTGGCAGTGAGCCACTATTGTCTACAGCCCCTTGAAGAGAAAGGGAGCACCTGGTCGGTTAGCTAGCCCTGCTCAGTTCTTCCTTGGTTCTGCTAGCTCAGCTCTGGTGGCCTTGGCTTGGCTCAACTCGGTACTGCGAACTCTGAGTGATGAAGCACTTTGTGAGCACTGCTGAGAGCTCTGTGAGCTCCCTCTGAACTCAGCCAATAAACACCACAACTTCAGTACCTTGTGTCTTTTCCCAACTCCCTGTAGTTCGTCCTATCCTTTGGAGGAGGAAGAACCTCCCCAAACAGATGTAATGCAAACCTACTGAGTATTCAGAACCCATTCAAGGCTTACCAATCACCCCATGGGACTTGGAGGCCATGGAAAACTGAAGCAACTCAATATCATGTTCATGCTGGTTTCTGTGGCATTGAGTAATAATGACCTTTATCTCTGACCTAAAAGTCTCTCTCTCTCTCTCTCTTTCTTTTTTGGCCTGCATCCATGAAACTAAAAGCTTGGGACCAGCAGATGGTGTAATGGTTACATCAGTGGACTCCCACATAGTTGACCACGGTTCAAGTTTCAGACCCAGTGGCTTAAACTCATGCTGGGCACATGTGTATGCATGCCCAAAATACTGAGAGGAGAATGGAGGAGAAGGGATTGTGGTATGGCCATCCCTTCTGGTGAGTGATTTCTTGATTTCTGTCTTTCTGGTGAGCACATGTGCTCTATAGCAAAAATCTCTCTTAAGAAAAGAAAGAAAAAGAAAACAGTAATAGTTAGCCTGTTCATGCAATGTATACTTCATTTAGTAGGGAGCCCTATAAAGACACATGGTTGACCCAGGAAAACTATGACTTAATTCTAGCCAAGCCATGGTTTTCCAATCTCAGCCTTTGACTTGCTTGACCCAGTGCTTGCCAGTCCAGCTCACTAATTAGTCAATTGGTTAAATGCCAGCAAGCCATTAAACATAC
The DNA here is from genome assembly GCA_026018925.1 of Tupaia tana. Classification (NCBI taxonomy): domain Eukaryota; kingdom Metazoa; phylum Chordata; class Mammalia; order Scandentia; family Tupaiidae; genus Tupaia; species Tupaia tana. Next base: position 225,329,395 of record JAKSZU010000001.1, on the reverse strand, counting down.
TGCCAAACACAAAGGAGCCTAGCAGATAGGATCCCATGACTATGACTCTTCATCAAGACATGGCCTAGCATAAACCTATCTGCTTCCATGACAAATTAAAGCAAGCAATGGGACCAGCAGTTGGCGTAATGGCTATGTTGCTGAACTCCCAAATAGTCGACCACGGTTCGAGTCCCAGACCTGGTGGCTCAAAATCACACTGGGTGCATATACGTGCATGCCCAAGATCCTGAGAGGAGAATGGAGGAAAAGGGATTGCGGCATGGCCATCCCCCCCCCCCCAGGGGGTGATTTCTCGCTTTCTGTCTCTCTCTCTCTCTCTGTCTTTCTGGTGAGCACACGTGCCCTGTAGCAAAAACCTCTCTAAAAAAAATTAAAAATAAAATAAATTAAAAAAATAAAACAAGCATTTTGGTCTTCATTTCTTATCTTTTTATCTAATTGATACTATGAACCATCCTGTTTGAAGTCCTCCTAGCTAGTGTCTCTGAAATCAGTCTTCAAATCTCTCAGTACTTTTTCTCTCTCTCTTTGGTTTCTCACTTTCTTCCATATATGCATTTTTCGAGAGCACAGATTAATTATTTATGATCATTTAGGCCATAGGAAATGCTAATGATTCCTAAATTGACCTACTTTAGTTTTGAATTTCAGCCCCTCATTTATAACCATTTACTAAATCTTCACCTGAATGGTCCCACTGGTACTCTTAACTCAACATATCCAGGATCAAATACATCCTCTTTCCTCCCAATTACCCACTTTTTCTGATTTATGTATTTCTTGAGCTTGCTAAGACTATAATAGCAGATTCATATTGGAAGCTGTTGTTCCTCACGTTCTATTAGTTGTCAAATCTTGTAAATTCAACACCATAACAGCTCCCATACTCAGTTCTTCTTTTCCTTCGCCTTCATCTTCTCCTTTTTTTGCCATCAACGCCCTTATTCAGATTCTCATAATTTGTCATTTAGACCTTGCCTATAATCTTCTACCTTAGTTCCAGCTGCTCTAAATCAATAAACATGAACTCCAGTCTACTATTTCTAAGGAATATTTCTATCATATCACTTTATTGCTCAAACACTGTAACAGCTCTCTGTTGTCTTTGGAATACAGTCTATATTCAAGATTCAACTAACTTTCTTTTTTTGGGGGGGGGAGAGGTTTTTCACTATAGGGCGCGTGCGCTCGCCAGACAAAGAGAGACAGAGAGACAGAAAGTGAGAAATCACCCTCCAGGGGGGATGGTCATGCCGCAATCCCTTCTCCTCCATTCTCCTCTTGGGATCTTGGGCATGCACGCACACGCGCCCGGAGTGAGTTTTAAGCCACCAGGTCCGGGACGCGAACCGCTGTCAACTACGTGGGAGTCCAGCGACATAGCCATTATGCTAACTGCTGGTTCCCAAGATTCAACTAACTTTCTAATTGTAACTTCTAGTATGCTCCTATGTATTCTACATTATAGTCAAATAACAATACTGACGTTACTTAAATATACCTGTTGATTTCCTACCTCCAAGCCTTTGTGCATATTATTTTCTTCCTTCTCAGAAGGTCTACTCTTCACAGCCTAAAAGACCCTCCCTACAATACATGTTAAAATTATATCAAACTTTCACAGTCTACATAAAATATTTCCTCTTAAATATGACTAATAAAATAAAATATTGTTTGTTTTCAAGGTGCTTATTCTGTATCATTCTACAGTTTTTGGTATCATATTTTTCTCTGAGTAAAGAATACCTACTTTAATACTGATTAATTAAAAAGTAATTTTATAGTACACTTACTCATCTTTCTTCAGGAATTTTTAGAGGAAGCACTTGAACATATACCTTCAATTTCACACTGCCAAAATTATGAATTCCACTTGTTTGAACTCATATTTTATATATATTATATGTGTGTGTGTGTGTGTGTATATATATATATATATATATATATATATATATATATATAAAACATTAAGTCCTTTTATTTGGTTGTTTCTGTTCTTTCATGTTCTTGACAAATCTTTATTGAAATTTACTTGATGTCTAGCCCTGTTTTAAGCATTGTAGATATAGCAGGCTAATTTCCATATGTATTCATAGACCTTAAGGGATGTGTGAAGAGGAAAAAGAAAATAGTGAAAGGTAGTGACAGGATAAAGAGTGATACTGGAAAGGAGTGCTGTGGGTTGAAGGTAGTGAAAGTTGTTGCCATTTTACTCACATTGGGCAGAAGAGGCATCACTAAGAACATAACATTTGAACAAAGACCTGAGAGAAATGAGAAAATGAGCCACACAGGTATATTAAGAAAGGATATTCCAGCAAGTGCAAAGACCCTATTGTGTTGGATGTATACTTAGGTAGCAGGAGGAGTCAAACTGTGACTGGAATAGAATAAATAGAGAGCGAGTAGTAGAAGGGGTAATCAGACAGTGAGGGGAGAGGGAGATTAGATTATGAAGAGTCTTATGGGCCATTGTAAGAATTAACTTTTACTCTAAAAGAGATGAGAATCTACGGGAGGGTTTTGTGCAGAAGAGTAACTTTATCTGATGTATATTTTAAGTTATTTCTTTTATTTACTATTATTACTTTTTGAAAATTCGTTATGAGACACATGCGCTCACTGGAGAGAGAAAAAAAGAAGGTGAGAAATCAAGCTGCTAAGTCTGGGACTCAAACCTCAGTCAGCCATGTGGGAGTCTAGTGCCTTAACTACCATGCCACCTGCTGGCCCCCTTATCTGACTTTTTTTTTTTTTTTGAGAGAGTCTTTTTGGCTATAGGGCACGTGCGCTCACTGGAGAGACAGAGAGGCAGAAAGCAAGAAATCACCCACACAATCCCTTCTCTTCCATTTTTCGCTCAGGATCTTGAGCAAGCATGTACACATGCATAGCGTGAGGGTTCAAGCAACTGAGTCCAGGACTTGAACCACAGTTGACTATGTGGGAGGCCCCATCAGGCGCTGTGTGGAAAACAGGTTGATAGCAGAGAAAGTATAAACTACAGCGAGCTGATAGAAAGTTGTTTTGGTTGCTCTTGTTTTTTTTTTTTTTTTTTTTTTTTTTTTCCTTTTCCCAGCACTGTATGTTGGAGATGATAGTGTTTTGAACCAGGTTGGTAGTAAAACAGGTAGAGAGAAATGGTCAGATCTTAGACATATTCTGAAGATGGAGCCAACAGAATTTGCTGATGGATTGGATTTGGAAGTAAAAGTAAAAAATGACTGAGAATTTTGGCTTATGTCATCGGAAGAACGGAGATGTCATATAGAGAAGTAGGGAGGGCGGTAGGAGAATATTTGATGGTAGGAAACCAGTTTAAGTTAGGATTAGAGATGTCTACAGTCCTGGGGAGTTGGCAGGGAAAGGAGAAGTACCAACGTAGGGGTAATCAGTAGATAAAAGGTATTCACAGTCATGAGACATGATGAGATGAGAGAACAAATGCAAACAGAAATGAGAAAACATCCCAAGAATGACCAGGGACAGTCCATTTTTTTAGATCCTAGAAGAGGCTAAAATACCAGAAACTAGAGAGATGTAATCAGAGAGATCAGAGGAAAACAAAACAAACAAACAAAAAAGGCATCCCAAGAGCCAAGTAAATAGCTATTTGTTTGTTGTAATAGTGTAAGATCAATAAAGCCAATCTACCCACCTACTTTAAAATTTTCTGGAGAGAGTAACAGATACTTCAAAATCATGAAATCATTCCTTAAATAGGGAATATTAGTCCATTTTCTACAAGATGGTTCATGACCCAGGTTGATGAATACTATGAATTATCCCACTTAAACATACCTTGAAAGAGCATATTTGGTTACCAGAAAGGTTTAATCTCTCCAAATGTTCATTGGGGTCAAGACATCGACCTTTAATTTAAAAAAGAAGATGAAAAAAATTATTTCTTTCTCACTATTTTTTGTTTTACTTTCTGTTTATATCCTGTCATACTTCCGAGTTGTAACTGATCATCATTTCTTGCATATAAATAAAACCAATGGTACAAGTGTATAACCACTGGTTAGTGGGGAATAGCTTCACATCCTATAATTATAGGTTTAGAAACACTTTCCAAGACATCATACAAAAAAAGTTCAAAAATTAAATCTAAGTGTGTACTTACCTTCTTTTTAAAGAATTACCGGATCATCGAAAAAGTCATGACACTTTTTTTACATAGAAAAATACATCATGACTTTTCCAGTGACTCAATATTAATGTAAATATGTCATTATTGTTATTTTTAAAATTTGCTATAGGGCATGTGCTCTCATCTGAGACAGACAGAGAAAAACGGAGAGAGAGGGGAAGTGAGAAAGAAAGCCACTGGTCCCGCAATTGGCCATGTGGAAGTCCAGTGCCTTAACCACCATACCACTTGCTGGCCCAAGTATGTGATAAAAAAATTAATGTAGGGGGATCAGCTGGAGGTGTGGTGGTTAAGGTGGCTGGATCCCACATAGCCAACTGTGTGGTTTGAATCCTGGACTTGGTTTATGATGGCTTGGAACACACTCTGGGCCCATATGCATGTGGGCCCAAAATCCTGAGGAGAATGAAGAAGTGGTTGTGGCATGGTCATCCCCTCTGGGTGGGGTATGACTTCTCACATTGCCCTTCTCTCTCTCTCTCTCTCTCTCTCTCTCTCTCTCTCTCTCTCGCTTTGTGTCTCTATCTGAAGACCGCATACATTATAACAAATTTTTAAAAATTATTGTAGGGCCAAAAAAAAAAAATAATAAAAAGGGACCAGCAGTTAGTGCTATGGCTATGTCACTGGAATCCCATGTAGTCGACCATGGTTCAAGTCCCGGGCCTGGTGGCTTAAACTCACGCCAGGCGTGTATGCGTGTGTGCCCAAGATCCCGAGAGGAGAATGGAGGAGAAGGGATTGCGGCATGGCCATCCCCCCTGTGGAATGATTTCTCATTTTCTGTCTCTCTGTTTCTCTCTGTCTTTCTGGCAAGAGCACACACCCTATAGCAAAAAACCTCTCTCAAAAAAAAAATATATATTGTAGGGCCAGCAGGTGGTGCGATGGTTAAGGCACTAGATTCCTACATGGCTGACAGTGGGTCAGGTCCTGGACTAGGTGGCTTGAAAATCACTCTGGGCAAGTACGTGCATGCCCAAATATCCCAGGAAAAAGGATTGTAGCAAGACCATCTTCCAGGGGGTGATTTCTCACTTTCTCTGTCTCTCTCCGGTGAGCACGTGTGCCCTATGGCACAAACAAACTAAAAAGAAAATTAAAAAAAAATTATTGTAGTGTTATCTCAGATTCTAAATGGAACAGTACATACCAATGCTGCTTATTAGATTTCCAGCAAGGTTGAGATCATTTAAATTCTTCAAGGTTTGCAAGCCCTAAAAATATAGACAACAAATAATTTAGGGGAAAAAATTATTAGAATCAGTATTTGTAAGTCATCTCTTATCAATCTGGTAAGTACTTTGGGTGCTCAGAGCAATGGGTGTTGTGTATTGCACAAGCACAGAGGGAAATGGGCGCTTTGATGAAGTTGTTTTTGCTTATCTATACTAGAACTTGGAGAGAATTGTTGGTGAAAGAAACAAATAAGGGAGGTGAGAGGATAAGAGGAGGAATAAGAAGAAAAAGAACACATCACACACGTGTTCATAATCTTAGGCAAGTTAGATAACTTCTCTAATCCTCTTTAAAATTTTCAAAAAGGGAATGACACAAACTTACCTCTCAGGCTGTGAGGAATAAAGACAATGAATTATGTACTCGAAGCCCTCTGAACATTATAAAGTGTTTCGTGTGTGTGTGTGTGTGTGTGTGTGTGTGTGTGTGTGTGTTTTAACAACATCTATTATACCAGTCATGAATATTTTGCCCCTTAACCCAATATGATGAGGGACATTGTACTTTAAACTTCACAGTACTGAGCTTTACATACAAATCATGGAAAGGAACTTACCTCAATATTTTTAATTGCATTGTGGTTCAGCCAAAGAACCTCCAATCTGACTAATTTCTCTAAATTCTCTATTTTAGAAATTTTATTATAATATAAATACAGTTTTTCCAAATTCCTACATTCTTGAAGACCTTCAATTTTCTGTTCAAAAAAAATAAGGAAACTAAATAGCATTAGGTTATACTTTGCCATTAATACATCTAATAAAATAGGTTTCTAAGTACATTTTCTTTTAATATTACATTTTATTATGAAATCAGCAGCCAGTAAAATGACCTAAAATTTTTAATAGCTACAAAAACGGAAATTTGGAACCAGTGGTGGTATAGTGGTTAAGGTGCTGGACTCCCACAGGTTTGAGTCCTGGACCTGGCAGCTTGAAAATCAGGTGTGTGTGTGTGTGTGTGTGTGTGCCCAAAATTCCATGAGGGGAGTGGAGGAGAAGGGATTACAACATGCCCATTTCCCTGGGGAACAATTTCTCACCTTCCTTCTCATTGTCTCTCTTCTCTCTGGTGAGCATATGCGCCATATGGCAAAAAACTTAAAAAAAAAAGAATGGAAATTTATCTGTTGAGAATGATGTACATGGTAATATCTCTGACTTTATTGACATCTACTGTACGCATACTTTGAAAAAATATACATTGTAAAGATGCACAATGACTAAATGTAAATTTTTTAAAATAAAAACTTTAAAAACGAACTAAAACTTTTAAAAGAAAAAATATATTTTCTCTACCTGAATAGTTTTCAATGATTTGTGTTCTCTTTATATTAACTCTATATCTACTTTTATATGGTTATAATCATAATGCATAAATAATTTTCTGTATTTTCCTTTTTTACATTACGACCATCTAAAATGTTTTCATAGCCTTTCAAGTTAGAATATTTAACAACTAGAATCAGCAGATGGTGTAATGGTTACATCATTGGATTCCCACATAGTTGACCACAGTTCAAGCCCTGGACCCAGTGGCTTAAAACTCAGTCCGGGCATGTGTGCATATATGCCCAAGATCCCAAGAGGAGAATGGAGGAGAAAGGATTATGGCATGGCCATCCCCCCTGGGGGGTGATTTCTTGCTTTCTATCTCTCTGTCTCTCTCTGCCTCTCTGGTGGGCACATGTCACCTATAGCAAAAATCTCTTCTGAAAAAAAGAATAATATTTAACAGCTAAAAATAGTTATGAAGTCTATAATAATTTTCTTAAAAATTACACTACGTGCAGTATATTTATGTTTCAAATTGTTAGCTATTATACATTAATTCTGCACCAAATAGCTTCATGCATATAATTGTTTTCTGCTGTTGAATTACTTCTGTAGAATACAATCCTAGAATAGGGATTTCTGGCTCAAAAGTTATATACATTTCGGTGGCTTTTGACACACTTTTCAATATTGCTTTTGAAACAAATATTATCATTTCAACACAACCAATACTGTGTAAGTGAATCAGTTTTACTACTAAGCCTACTTGTCACAATTTGTTTCCTAAAAAGTAGAATATGTTCACATTTTTATTCCTTATTTGTTTTTCCTTCATACTAATCAATTTCTATCTTTTGCCCATTTACCTAGTTTGACCTATGCTTCATGCCTATATTTCAATGAACTATTTTTCCCAAGTCAAGAATTCAAGATAAAATATTTTATGTAAGATGATGTGTTTAGACTTACCTCTATGTAGCACTCAGCAATCCAAAGTTCTTTAAGTTGTAAACAAGTCTCTAACCCTGAAATTTCTTTTATATCTTGAGCAACAATTGTAAGACTTGATAGATTAGGAAACAATGATAATCCCACTATTTGGGGGTATCCTGAGAAAAACATCTCCAGTTTTGATGTATCTGATCCTTCCTGTTTAACCATCTCATAAGATAAACCATTGCACAAGCACTGTTTACAAGATAGAAATTAGGTTAGTACTGATTTTAAATAATAAAAAAAATAATTTTTGCCACTATAAATTATAAGTTGTCAATTGTACTGATGCCATTTTTGTATTCTCACAAAAGTGAAAATTGTACCACAAATATATTTCTCTGCTTCCAAAAGCCATGGGGTAGAAGAAATCACTAGATACCCAACCCTTCCAGCCCCTTAAAGGAGTATAAAAAATGTTCCATTTAATATTCTTGCAAATGTTTTTGAAGAAAAATTGGGCTGTGACTCACCAATTCTTTAATTATTTCTTCTTGGTTTAGATTTTCACTTTCAATCATCTTCCATTAAGAATAATGGTCATAATAATATGTCTGTTAAGGAAAATAAAAAATTGAAATGAATACTAGAGTCATATAATTCCAAATCAAGAGAGACCTTAAAGTTCCTGAGGTTGAACCACATACCTGTGGCCTGAAATCTTTGCATTACCAAGTGTCTGTCTGGACCCCAAGAAGTTTTCTGTTAGATTATTTTTCATTATGAATTTAAATCCTTTCCTTCCCTAACTGTATGTGTCCCTCCAAAATTCAGTTGTTGCCAACGTGAGAATATTAAGAAGTGAGGCTTGTAAGAGATAATTAGATCATGAGGACTCCTCCCTCATAATTGGTATTAGGTACCCCTATAAAAGGGCTTGACAGAGGGAGTTCATCCCTTTTCTGCCCTTTTGCCTTCTGCCACTTGAAAACAGCATTCTTCTCCTCTGGAGGATCAGCCTTTATGGGATCACCTTAGAAACACAGACTGGGCTCTCGTCAGACACTAGATTCTAGGGTCTTGATCATGAACTTTCTAGTCTTATGAACTGTGAGAAAGGGACCAGCAGTTAGTATAATGGCTATGTCGCTGGACTCCCATGTAGCTGACCGCAGATCGAGTTCCGGACCCAGTGGCTTAAATTCACACCAGGCGTGTGCGTGCTTGCCCAAGATCCCGAGAGGAGAATGGAGGAAAAGGGATTGCGGAGTGGCCATCTCCCCGGGGAGTGATTTCTCGCTCTCTGTCTTTCTGGCAAGTGTACATGCCCTATAGCAAAAACCTTTTGGGGGGAAAAAAAAATAACTGTGAGAAATAAATTTGTTTTTAAACTACCTAATCTCAGTTACTTTATTATAACAGCATAAAACAGGCTAAGACACTATATGATTTTAATTTGTCCCCCAAAATTCATATGTTAGAAACTTAGACCCAATACAACAGTGTTGAGAGCTGGGACCTTTAAGAAGTGATTAGGTCATGAGGGTTTTTACTTCATGGATGGATTAATGTTTTTACCTCAGGAATAGTTTCATTATTGCTAGGATTAGATTTGTTAAAAACCAAGTTTGGCTCCTTCCTGCTGACTTGCACTCATTTATCCTTCCATTTTTCCACCACAGGATGATGCAACAAGAAGGTCTTTGCCAAAGGTCAACCCTTCAATCCTCAGGTTCCCAGCCTCCAGAACTGTGAGTCAATAAATCTCTGCTCATTATAAACTACGCAGTCTATGGTATGTTGTTATAGTAGAATAAAATGGACTAAGACAGACACTGGATCAAGGAGGAAAGGGCCCCCATCTAGCAATACAATAATTATCCTAATACACTCTGTTTAATGAACCTCTGTCTATTCATTCTACTCATCTACTATATATATATATATATATATATATATATATATATATATATATATATATATTATATATATTCAGGGCCTAACACCAGTCAGAGAATGATAGGGGTGAGGAGATAATAAGGAAGAATCTAGGCCAAGAAGAAAGAAAGAAATGAGTGTGAGCCATGAGGGGATCTGGGGAAAATGCATCCAGGCAGAGGGAATAGTAGCCGCAAAAAGAAAAAAAAAAAGAGAGAGAGAGAGATGGGGGAGAGGGGCTGTAAGAATGTATTTGGCGGGTTTGTCAAGAAAAATGATGTGAGTGAAGCATACTGAGGGAAATTGAGACTGGTAGGATGTGAGCTTAGAGAGGAATTGTGTAGACAAATTGCATGCTATCTTACAGGCCCTTGTGAGAATTTTGGATTTTATTATGAACAAGAGAAAAAGCAATACAAAGATTTTGAGTAGAAGAGTAATTTGATCTGTTATATATATTGAAAAGAATAACTATAGTTATTCTGTTGGAAATAGAGTGTAGGGGTCAGAGCCAGAAGCAAGGAGACCAGTTCAGAAAGAGTTGTAATATATAGATGAGATAGGATGGTGGTTGGAGTAGGGTGGTAGTAGTGGGGTGGTAGGAGTAGTTAAATGATGAATCTATATTGAAGTGAACACTGCTCATTCCTTCCCGACTTCCTTTCACAATTGCATCGTTAGCCCAATCCTAGAAAACCCCAAGATATTACAGCATAGGCTATGAGAATGTCCAGCACTTGGTAAAGAACAACCTGAAAAGAATTTAGATACTCCATCAAAGGCCCATTCATAGATATGGGCTATAGATAGTCTTCCCTAGGTTTACTTGGGTGGTGTACTAGATGTTCTAGTCTGTTTTGTTGCTAATAACAGAAATGCCTGGACCTGGGTAATTTAAGAGAAGAGAGGTTTATCTAGTTCACAATTCTGGAGTTTGGGAAGTCCAGAAGAATGGTGCCAGCATCTGATGAAGGTGAGCATATTGCTGCCTCACAAGGTGGTGGAGGGAAGGAGCATTGCTTCTCCACTCCCTCCCCTTAGAAACTCTCCAGTACTCAGTCACAAGAGTGAGACTCCCATGCCTAATCACTTCCCAAAAGCCCTACTTTTTTTTTGAGAGAGAGAGATTTTTGCTATCAGGCACATGCTTTCACCAGAGAGACAGAAAGCGAGCAATAATCCCCTGGGGATTACAGTCCTCCATTCTCCTGTCAGAATTTTTTGGGCACACACGCACATGTGCCTGGTGTGAGTTTCAAGCCACCAGTTCTGGGACTTGAACCACAGATGACTATGCAGGAGTCTAGTACTTTAACCATTACACCACCTGCTGACCCTACCATAACAGGATTAAGTCTCCACCACTCAATACCATTATGATTGTTCACCAGATTTTAACACTTAAATCCACATATTCAAAACACAGAAGAAAGTAAAGGTTGATTCTGTAGGTTCTCTACTTATCAGAAGAGAAAACCCTATCTACATTCTGGTTTAATGTCTGAGCATCAAAGGAAAGCCTGCCTGCCGGCCCACACACAAGGGACAAAACCTGCTCTCAGAATTTCCAGTCATGATATGGTGATCCAGGTTATCAAGTCTATATCCAATATATTTATTCCAAACAATTAACCTGTTATCTTTGTTATATACTAAATGATCACACATACTTGGACCTAATTTTGGACATTTTTTCTTGTTGTTTACCTATTTTTATTATTTATTAAGATTACATCAAGGTAATAAACATATCCATTAGCTCAGCATTTATCAACACTTTGTATTGAGAACATTCAACATGAGATATAGAACAAATTATAATTACATGTAATTACCCTGCTGTGCTATAGAACAGAAGAATTCATTCCTCTTATTTGATTGGACATGAAATTTTGGATATTTTAATCTGTACTCTTCCTTAACTCTGTCTATTCCTATACAAGTTATCACCCTATTTTAATCACTATGTTTTATGTTGCAAATTCCTATCTCATATTCTTTTTTGGAAGTTTCCTGTTTATTCTTTCATGTTTATTTTTCTAAATAAGATTTATGATTATTCAATTTTTAAAAAATAAAAAGAAGATGATAAAGATTAATTTAGGGAAGGCTGGCCTAGTAGCACAGCAGTTAAACACTGTGCATGCAGAGCTGGATCTCATATGATTGACTAAGGTTCACGTGCCAGCCCTGGCAGCTTGAAAAACATGCATGTGTGCTCAAAATTCTGTTGGGATGGAGAAATTATAAAAAGGACTATAGCGTGACCATGTCCCATTGGAGGGTGCTTTTTCTCTTTCTCTCTCTTTCTGACAAGCACACACATCCTCTTGCAATTAAAAAAAAAAATCATTTAGGGAGAACTTCTGTCTTTACAATATGAGTTTTCCTCAAGAACAGGTTTAACTTGCCACTTATTCAAGGAAACTATCTTTTATTTATTTGGGAGGGGTAGAGAAATATGAGCATTTGGGATACAAACCTTACCCCTCACTTTATTTTCCCTTTATCAATGTCTTCACTTAGGAAAATATCTTGTTCTACTTAAATGGCTAATTAGCAAAGCAAAAATCAATTTATAAGTCCAAATCCTGTAATTTACATAACCTTATCTGAGTTCTGAAGAGCCTGGATCTTCCTGGTACTTACAACCCTTGTGTACTCTCCAGCCACAAATGGACTCAAGGTGTCCTGATGAAGCTTCCGATTCTATTAAGATACATGTCATGTTGCCCAGCTTGTGTTCACTCTCTTGCACTGTGGAAAAGCTCTTTCAGGGCCTGCCCATCTAAGAAGCTGAAGGTCTTCTCTAGCTCTCCCAGGGAAATAGGAGTCACTAGGAACTTTACAGCTTTCACCCTTCATATAGCAAATCTTGGATTGATCCAATCTCCCCTCTTCTCCACTTGGAATTGCTGCTAGAAAATTTCATACAACCAGCATGGAGTCGAATCACTGCAAGTGCATGGCCTCTAACTTCAACTGGATCTTCAGCAATAAACGGTTGATATTTTTCATTGTCAACTTCCTCTCCTAGATGAGTAGGACTCTAGGTTTCACGCCATAGTTGACTATTCTAAAATTTCACTGTTTTTCTCAATGTCTCTCTCTCTCAATGGATTATCTTGTCCCCATCTTCCACAGAGAATAGTGATGCCATCAGATATATTCCTTTAGTTCTCTTCACCCCATAGACATAGACTTACTTCTTTCCTTTCTGATTCCTGTCTTAGTAGAAGTATTCTTCCTTCTGTCCAAAACAAATCTCTCTTCCTGCCTACTGATCCCATTCTTCTCTGTCTCTTTCAGAACGATGCTGTCAAATTTCCCTCTTTTCTTGTTTATTCCCATCTTTCCTTTTATAGGGTTTATTTTTCTTGTATATATAAACGTTAGGTCTTCCCTATCTTAACAAAAGAAAACAACAACAAAATCCTTCCTCTGGGCCAGCCTGTATCCTGGTAGTTAAGGTGGCTGAATCTCACATGGTCAGCCATGTGAGATGTGAGTTCCAGGGCGGCTTGAGAAACATGTCAAGTTTGTGTATGTGAGGCCCAAAATCTGAAAGGAGAAAGATATGAAGGCACTGCAATGTGACTATGCCCCATGGAAGGCGATTTCCTTCTCTCTCTCTCTCTTTTTCTCTTTTTCTCCACCGAGCACCTGTGCTCTCTGGCAAAATTTACAACAACAACAAAAAATTCCTCTTCCTGTACTCTTTTATGAATAGCTATTTTTGGATACCTACACAGAAAAGCTTCTAGATAATCATCAGCAACACCTTGAAAAACAACATCTCTAATCAGCAACACCTCTAATCAATCTTCTATTTATTGCAATCATACTAAGGACACCTCAAGTCACTACAGTTTCTTCTTCTCCTTTTTTTTTTTTTTTAAATCAGGTCAACAAAAACCTTCTAATTGGCAAAGATATTGGACATGTTTCAACTCTCAACTCAACCTTGAAAAGGCATTTGACAAAGCTGATGGCTCTCTTCTTTAAGTTTTCTTTGCCTCCTTCTATTGTTTCTATTTGGTGTTTCAAACCTACTTTTTAAATCAGTTGTTTCTTTCCTGGTAAAAAAAATTACTAATCATTGTCTTCTTTTTCTTGTGTAACAAATACAACTAACTACATAAAAAGCTCCATCTGAATATATCACAGCATTTCAAATTTAGTAAGTCCAAAATGGTACTATTTTCCAAACAGCCTATTCCTTCTAATGTATGTCTTCTCTTGATAGATGGCATCACTGCTCTTCTAATCACCCAAGACCTATCCTCAACCAATCTTTTACTCTTTGTCTCATTTGATCACTAAATGCTTTGAGATACATCTATTTTTAAAAGAATCAGTTCTTTAATTTTATCAATTATTATTTTTTTTAATTGACCAGAGAGAGAGAGAGAGAGAGAGACAGGGAAAGAGAGGGAGGGAAAATGAGAAAGCAAGCCACCAGGTCTGGGACTTGAATGATGGTAGGCCAGCACCTTAACCATCACACCACCTGCTGGTCCCAGACATACATCTTTTAAATGTTTATTGGATTTTTTTTCTTCTCCATTCTAATTGTCTCTCTCTTAGTTCAAGCTCTCACCATTTCACCTTGACTGGATACCCTCCCTGTAGCCTAACCTTTTTTTCAATCCATTATCTGCACTACTGTGATATCAGCCTCCTGAAATTACTTCTACTCATGCTTCCACTTGGAAGCTATTCCTCCGCTCCAGACTGTGACTCCTGCCTAGTTCTGAAGCTCATTAACCTCCACAGAAAACTAGGCTCTGGCCACAACCATGCTTCTCTGAAGTGGTTGGGATGTTTCTGTACATTGGCACATTCTGTTTCTGCTCCCTAAAATGTCTTTTCCATTGAATTACAGCATACTCCATACACCCTTAAAGATTTAAATCAAGGGTCTCTGTGAAGACTTTAATTCTCTCAGGTAGTGTTAGAAACATTCTTTTCCTTGTGATTCCAGCTAAGACCTGCACATGCCCTGTATATAGCACCAGTCACTGTATTGTGCTGTTTGCAGTCTTCCCTCTGTACTAGGTTACATGTTCATTGAGTACAGAAACTATGAACCTAGCAGCTGCTAGGTGTTCAGTAAAAGTTTCTTGAATGGTTTGAATTGTCATACCACAGGCTCCTGTGTGTTATAACTTAAAGGAATATTGCTCTTCATGATCATTCATTTGGAGTACAATGACAATCAGAGTATAAAGGACCTGTGTCTCTGTCTGCTGAAAGTTGGTAAGCTGCCATTCTGAGAAAACCTAAGTTCTTTTCTGCAAAGTAGAAGCCATGAAGGGACAAACTGTCTCCTTCGTTTGTTATAAACATATCAAAAACCATCGATTAGAGGTTCAAACAAACGCCATTCCCGCTCCACATGAGCAGCCTCTGGCTTGGGCCAGTTGTTCTCCCAACCCAATATCTTAATGGGGGCAGTAAAGGCCACGCAGGAAATTGCAGTCACCCTCCCCTCCTCCTCCTCTTGGGTTTTGCTCCAGTCACGCTGATGGCCCCAATAAAACCACGTCACTCCTTACTGTTATCATCTTCACTGCACTGTTACCGGGGTCCCTTGACTTCAACGACGCTTCACGTGTCTTCCTCCTGGTGCAGCGGAGGAAAGAGGAGAGAAGAGCAAGGACTTCGGTGCAGATGATGGGCGCCTAAAGGCCACCAGGTGACGGACACTCACCTTATCCCAGAGAGAGGATGGATTCGGGGACTCTCGAGAGCCGTCACAGGCCACTGCGACCTCCCAATCCCTGTCCCGCAGCAGCAGATAGGACGCCCTCTCTAACTCCGGGCCTGGTGTGTACAGACTGCCCGCTGTGGTTGCCTAGGAAACCCGCTCTCCGCCTCCAGCGACCCTGGAGGGTGGAGGTGAGGGGGGCGGGGAAAGCGTGACTGACTCTTGTCTGCATCACGTGGCTGCAACTTTCAGCCAATCAGCAGAAGTAGGGGTCCACCCGGAAGACCCTGTTGGTGTTCCTGGGAAACGGTGGGAGCCCTAGCTCGCGGGTCTCTTCGCACCTGCGCGCTGGCTTTCGCCTGCCTTCGTCGGCGCTGAGGGCCGGACTGGAAGCTGCACGTCGTGGACGAGGGGTGCGGCCGAGGTGATGCCTACCCAGTCCCGGCTTTCTCACGTTGAAAACCTTTGACCATCGGGGCCCCGAAACCTGGAGTCCCACAGGGCTTGAACCCCCAAAGCTTGGCGTTGTGATGTCACAAGGTGCCTGTCCGCCGGGATGAGCCTAGATCGCCACTCGGCTTCCCCTTCGGCCGGCGACCGCCGCCTGCAGCCGCTGCGGGCCCGGCGAGTCGGGACGAAGGGCGGCGCGGGCGGGCAGACGCCGGTGCCCGCCAGAAGACGTGGGCCCTCCAAGGGTCAGCTTGCGGTTCTCGGTCGGCCTTTTAAGTGTTACAACGTCCGGGAGACAACAGTAATTTACAAAATAAAGTAGAATTTAAGGGGGGGGGGGACTTTTCAGAGTGGCCAGAGGGACCTAAAATGAATGAACTTAATAAAAGTCAAACTGAACCACATTCTCCACATCTGGTAAACCACAGCCATGGGTGGTTACGGAGCACTGGGAACATGGCTAGTCCCAATTGCGACGTGCTGTGAGATACACAAGGTGTTTTGAAAGCCTAGGATGAAAAAGCAACGTAAACAATCTCGCTAACAGTTTTTATGTTGGTTATATTTTTAGTACCTTGTGTTAAATTAAAAAAATTAAGCATTTCGTCTTTGAAAGTGTAGCTATTAGAAAAACTTCAATTGCGTATATGACTTGCATTAGGTGTCTTTTAGACAGCATTTTTGTGTTGCAGTCTGTTCGTGTGGCATTTTTATGACATTGAGTTCACACGAAATAATGTCTGTAGTGCTCTTTTCCGTCACCAGATGGCCACCGCATTCAATGGTTTTAACCTTTCTCAAAAAAAAAAAGTTGATTCTAGAAATACGTATTTTCATTTATGTAACTATCAATAATTCAACATATTTGCCAGGATTCAATTAATTTTATCTGTAATATTGTTTGTAAACATTCGTAAACACATGTTTTTTGTTATAGGCACTTGCGCTCACTGGATAGAGACAGACAGGGAAAGTGAGAAATCACCTTCCAGGGAAGATGGCCACATGACCATTCTCTCGGACCCTGGGTATGCTTGCTACATGATTGGTGTGTCTCTCAAGCCTCTGGATCCGTGATTTGAACCCTTTATCAGCCATGTGGGATTGAGCACCCAAGCACCATGGCTTCTGCTGGCCTGACTAATCTTTCTTCTATATTTTCATATCACAGAAATGTTTCCATCTGTCATTAATTAAAAATAAGCAAATTAAAATATTTGTGGCAGGCCAGCCTATGATGTGGTAGTTAGGCTGGATCCCGCATGGCTGACTGAGCAGTTCAAATCCCAGACTGGGGCTTAAGAAACACTGGCTGTGTGTGCTCAAAATCCTGAAGGGAGTTGAGACAGGGGAAAAGGGATTGCAGCTTCACCATTCACCATGTGGTGGTGGTGGGTTGCTTTCTCACTCTGTCTCTCTCTCTCTCTGTACAGTATACTGGCAATTTTTAAAATGTATGTATACAGGGGCCAGCAGATGGCATAATGGCTACGTAGCAGGATTCCTATGTAGGCGACCACGGTTCAAATCCCGGACCCAGTGGCTTAAACTCATGCTGGGCATGTGTGCATGCATGCTCAAGATCCCAAGAGGAGAATGGGAGAAGGGATTGTGGTGTAGCCATCCCCCCGGGGGGTGATTTCTTGCTTTCTGTCTGTCTGTCTCTCTGTGTCTTTATGGTGAGCGCACATGCCCTATAGCAAAAACCTCTCCAAAAAAAAAAAAAAAGTATATCTATATTTGTGGCTTAAGAGTCTCAAATTAATGCCAGAAAACTCTGATTCATATTTTTATTATTACTTTCTCCTAAGAAGTGGTTGAACCAGATGTTCTGTGTTGGAGTAATTTTGCTCTTAGAAGATAAAGAATAATTAGAAGATAATAGTTGAGATTTCCAAACTTTAAGATAAAGAAATTGGATCAAAATCAATGAAATGAATTAACTACATCAAGTTTCCCATTTGGGAGGAATGCAGCACATTTGGATGAAAGTATTAAGATTATCAAAGTATATTAGAAATCCATTGTGATTTTCTTAATCAGTAAAAGGCTGGGAAAGAGCTAACACACAGTGGTATAAACGTTTTTAAGAATGATACTATTTTTGGGACCAGCAGTTGTGTAATGGCTATGTCGCTAGACTCCCATGTAGTTGATCGCAGTTTGAATTCTGATCCCAGTGGCTTAAACTCACACTGGGTGCGTGTGCATGCATGCCCAAGATCCTGAGAGGAGAATGGAGGAGAAGGGATTGCAGCATGGACATCCCGCCCAACCCCCCCCCCACCCCAGAATGATTTCTCACTTTCTGTCTCTCTGTCTCTTTATCTCTTTCTGCCACACGCAAATGCCCTATAGCAAAAACCTCTCCAAAAAAAAAGGAATGATAACTATTTTTAGGATTTGGCCAGACATCAGTTGAGTCAAAGTTTCTGTATAGCTATAGACTAATAACCATTTGGTAACTTGCTAAACTAAAGCCTTTGTTCTCAGTAATTCTTAAAAGAATTGCCTCTTGTTCACATATTCCAGATGTTTTGTGAAGCAGAAGATGTTTGTAGTTAAAAGCTATATGAGGAATACAAAAACCATGACCATTTTTGTTAAGTTTTCTTCATTTTAAAGGTGCTTTATAATTTATGTTTTTGTACAAAAATCCTTGGAAATTGAAACCCTAAAAGTCAAGCAAATTAAGAACTCATTCAAAGACTTCATTTTATTCCTCTCCTTGTTTATACTCCTAGGCAAAGGCCAAACCATTAAATTTAAATCTATTCATTTATAAGAAAAGGTATCTTGAGGGACCGGCAGGTGGCATGTTGGTTAAGGCACTGGACACTCCCACATTGCCAACCACGGTTCAAGACCCAGACTTGGTGGCTTTCTCTCTCTCTCTCTCTGGTGATCAAACTGGAAAATAATAATGTTAAATAAAATAATTCTAAAAAAAAAAGAAAAAGAAAAAGAAAAGGTATGTTGAATCTAAAAACAATTGGGAAGATATAGTACCAATAATTATAGCAGCAAGCATACTGCATCACAGCCTGACTTAAAGAATAATTTATTGTAGCAGTGATTTTTGCAGACCCAAATAAAAAAATTCTTGAATTGCATAGTAATTTGTTAATTGAAATATTTTGAATGGGTTGTTAGACTTATTTTTTTAAAAGCCTTATCTGTTTGGTAGGGAACTGTGGAGCTATCTAATTACACTGCTGCTTTGTAATGCCTTTGAATTTTAATTCCAGAGAGCCAAAAGTCTGATATTTTAAATGCTAATTTGATTTATATAGTCTTGAAGACATTTGATCCTAATGTAAATAAGTACATATACAACCTAATGATTTTAATGGTTTATTTGTAAAAAGTCCCTATCTCAATGTTGAACTTGATATACCATTAAAAACATATATAAATACAGTACAGTTTAGAGTTTACTTTGGCAGTGAAAAGAAAATAGAGATAATTACGAGATCATCCACAGAGGTCCTGCTTTTACTAATGGCTAACACTGAATGGTTACTGTACTTAGGTTCAAATAAAAGGAGCTGTTATGAAGTAAGTTTTAATTAGACCAACATAATTTTATTTCTAATGGGTTTATCTAAAAAAATAAATAATCTTTGGCTATGATTTGTTATTGGGTCATTGGAAAAGTCATGACATATTTTTCTGTGCAAAAATGCATCATGACTTTTCTGACGACCCAATAATTAAGAGACAAGCTTTTCTTAAAAGGCAGCCAAATGGAAAAGTAAAAGGGTACTTCCTCTATCAGACAACTTAACCTCCTTATTTTACCATCCCAGTTATATTTGTATGTAGCTCTAAAACAGTAAATTGAAGGACAGTGAATTTATTCATGGATGATAGTCTTAATTCACTAGAGAGCCTACCAGTGTCTTGTTTAGGAGAATTCTTTCCTCCTCCTTTTCTTTTTTATCCTCTTTTAGACTTGAGGCATAAGAAGTTGATTGTCGGGACCAGCAGTTGGCGTAATGGCTATGTCGCTGGACTCCCACGTAGTCGACCGCGGTTCGAGTCCCGGACCCGGCGGCTTAGACTCACGCCGGGCGCGTGTGCGTGCGTGCCCAAGATCCCGAGAGGAGAATGGAGGAGAAGGGATTGCGGCGTGGCCATCCCCCCTGGGGGGTGATTTCCTGCTTTCTATCTCTCTGTCTCTCTCTGTCTGTCTGGCGAGCGCACACGCCCTATAGCAAAAACCTCTCCAAAAAAAAAAAGAAAGAAGAAAGAAGTTGATTGCCTTCCTCAAGACAAAGTACATTATCAACAGTCCATACAAGACCTTTGCCTTATTGTATCTTATTTTATTCCCAACCTAATTGTAGGCACGAATCTAATGGTTCTTTCAAACCTTTAATTGGGTATTTATCTTTTTAAAGCAGGCAGTGTTTTATGTGTCTAGATTTAAAATTTTCATTAAAGGTTTCATAGTGTAGAACAAGTCAGTGGCATGGTTAAGCCAACTGGATCCCACATGCCTTGTTTGAGTCCAGGACCCTGTGTCTTGAAAAAGCACTCCACACACATGTACATATGTGCCCAAAATCCCAAGAGGAGAATGAAGGCGAAAGAACTGTGGTATGGCTATCGCCCCGGATGGTATTTTCTCACTTTTTCTGTCTCTCTCCCTTTCTCTCTGTCCTCAGCAAGTACACTGACCCTATAGTAAATTTAAAAAACAAACAAAATCATTCTATTAATTTTATTTTCATTCTTTTTTTATTCAGTGATATTTTAAGATCTATTCTTATTTCTATATGTATGTCTAGTTTGTTGTTTCTAAATTCTGCTCACTGTTTCATAAAGTACCATGTTTTGTCTATCTTTGTTGTTAGTTTCCCTAATAATGGACATAAATAACAACATGACAGTGAACAGTCTTGTAATTGTTTTCTGAAGGACAGTTTTTAGGAAATATATATCAGGAATAGAATTATTGAGCAAAATGCACACATACTTAATTTGGGTAAAGACCATCTGATAATGTTCCAGAATGACTGTTCTAGATTTTCCCAACAATGGTATTTAAGAATTTTCATTCCCCTTGTTGGAGAAATATAATGGAAAACAAAATCTTTTGCCAACCCCAAAAAAACCTTTTCACAAAGGCAGAAGAAAAAAAAAAAAAACAGTTCTAGTATTCACAGGAAATCCTCTAAAGAGATTTCAAGGACAGAAAGAAATCTTACCCTTTTATATAGCCAAATGCAGCCAGATGCAACACATTGTATATATGCTCTCAAACAAAAACAATAACTAGTTTTCAAGAGGACTTGATGAGCACCATTTATTACAATTTCAGGGTGAACATTAATTCATCCTAAATTCCCTTAGTAATTCAGGTGACCATTCATAGCTTTATCTAAAGGGAAAATAAAGTTCTTATATCTTTATCTCAGGAGGCAGTTTTGAAGAGAGACATCTCCCAAAGTTGGTCTCCTAGGTCCTTGAGGGAGACATTCCTGGGTTATAAATCTTGTAAAAGGTTCCATATCAATGAGATAGAGAAAGAATTAATAGTTACAGGTTTCTAAGGGAAATGCTCTGGAAGAAAAGTTGGAAAATAAAGTCTCTCGGGACCAGCAGTTAGCATAATGGCTAAGTCGCTGAACTCCCATGTAGTCGACCGCAGTTTGAGCCCCAGACCCGGCGGCTTAAATTTATGCCGGGCGCATGTGCATGCAGGCCCAAGATCCTGAGAGGAGAATGGAGGAGAAGGGATTGCAGCGTGGCCATCCCCCGTGGGGGGTGATTTTTCGCTTTCTGTCTCTCTGTCTCCCTCTTTCTGGCGAGCACACTTGTCCTATAGCAAAAATCTCTACAAAAAAAAAAAAAAATCTCTCTTTTGTAACAGGGAGAATTAATGCCCCCCCCCCATTTGTATTTACCCTTTAACCACATCTTTTACTAAAAGTTAGCTTACTATCTGCCTCCACCACTAGATTTTAAGCTCTGTGAGGATTGGCCTCATCATAGCCCCAGCATCTAGTTTAGTGACTGTTACACAGCAAATGCTCAAGACAAACTTGCTAAAGTAAATACCACAGATCACATTTCTTGGTATTATATATTGATCGATTTGTTGTTCTCGGTCTCTAGAATTGCCATAGAGTACTAACTCTCTCTCCATTTTCTCAAAGCAAGAAGTAGAGATAATTTTTTTCCCTCTGCAATGTTTTTTCCTTCTAGATAACATTCCAAGTTTTCTCTACTTTAAGCAAACTAAACACTATATGAAGATTAGAATTTATGAAACTCAAGTTGGCAATGATGGTTTACTCTGTATCCAACTCCTCTTGAGCAAAGCACTTTTTGTATTAGGGCAGTGTTTTGGGGGACTAGAATTAGAGTAGATAATTAACCTAAAGTATGTCAGAGTAAAAAACAATTAGAGCAGTAATTCCATATTAAAATTGACTGAAAAAGAGATTGCTTTTGTACCTTAGGTAAAATCAACACCACATCCAAGAATTTGGAATCAGATAAGGATGGGGACTGTTCAAGTCCAGGACAATGTTATATCGGTAAGGATGACTAACTCATTTCTGTCACTAAACTGGGTCTATGTCATATGCATGTGTTAGACTGGCTTAAGGGATCAGAGACAAACTACCTCATCTAGATTCTCTGTGACAGAAATAGGTGAGGAATTCTGCAAATGCACTTTGTATAAGGACTTCTCACACCTTGCAATATTCTTGAGATGTGAGACTGATTCCCAAGCTTATCTTTTTCTCTGCAACTTTTAAAACAATATTTATTTTATTTTGTTTATTCATTCATCTATTTTAATTTGATGAGAGAGAGAGAGAAAGTGAGAAAGCAAGCCACCAGGTTCAAGACCAAACCGTGGTCAGCCATGTGGGAGGGTCTAGCCCTTAACCACCATGCCACCTACTGGTCCCTATCTGCACTCTTTTTATTGTCAGCTGTTAGTGCCAGCAGGGGTGTCAGTAGGAATATAGCACCTTTTCCTTTGGGTCCTCTAGGTCTTTGTCTTTGTTGGGGCTGGAGGGTTAATGAAAGGTGGAGCTAGATGGATGGGAATATATAGAAGCACAATGTCAGGACTAGTAGCCTCTGGATGGCTCTGTAAAGTAAGCTTCAGGGTTTTCTGGAAGACCAAGGAGTATGTTGGAGAGTTGCCAATCATTAGTAGAGGTGTACTGAGAAGTAGACAAGATTAGATTTGCAAGAGCTATGTTTGGCAAAGAAGCCAGAGAAGGCAAAGAATGTCTTTGGACCATAATGAGTACCTGATACCTGTGGAGGGAGAGAAGGAAGGCAAGGAAGGGTTGAATAGCGAGAACTGTAAACTGTGGTGCATGGATCAAAGCTAAGATTTTAGTGGTGTTCATTGATTTACAGAAGCCAAATATGTGGAAACTATGTTTTATAGGAAGGAATGAGTGCATTTACATGATATGGTAGATGGATGAGTAGGTTGTCCTGAGGAAATGTAAGAACAGAAATATGTATCTAGGATTCTGTTAATATACCTGCAGTTGACCTGTGGATGTTGAATGGTGACGTATAAATGTAGAGAGGTCTGAACATATGTTTCATTAACTTTTAAAAAGTTGAAGGTCATAATTAGAAATAAAGTGTAACTTATGGAGGAAGAATGCATTTTTAAGAGAGGCAGCAGTTGGGATAGATGGAATCTGGTGTAAGGAATGAAATGCACTCTCTGTTTGGGATTCTGACAGTTGCATAACATGTTGGCATCTTGGGAAGGGAGTAGGAGCATTACATAATTAATGCCAGACATTTCAAACAAGTATTTGAGAGTGGAGAAAGAGTATACCTTAGTCCATTTGGGCTACTATAAAAAATATCATAGACTGGGTAGTTTATAAACAACAGAAATTTATTTCCCATAGTTCTGGAAGGTAAGAATCCATGATCAGGACTCCAGCATGATTGAGTTTTGCTGAAGGCCCTCTCCTGGGCTGTAGACTGCCAACTTCTTACCATGCCCTTACCTAGGGGAAGAGTAAACAAGATCCCTAGAGAATATTTTATGAGGACACTAATCCCATTTACAAAGGCTCTGCCTTTATGATCTAATCACCTCCCCAAAGGCCCCTACGTCCTAATAACTTAGGGGGTCAGGACTTCAACATATGAATTTTGGGGAGACACAAACATTCAGACTCCATCATTCTGCCCTTGGCCTCCTCAAATTCATGTCATTCTCATATGCAAAATGCCTTTATTTCATCCTAATAACCCCCAAAGTCTTAACTTATTTTGGCACCAACTCGGATCTAAAATCTAGAGGGTTCTCTAAATATGTTCTGGATATGGGTGAGACTCAAAGTAAGATTCATCTGGAGGCGACTTTCTTTCCAGATGTGAACCTGGAAAGGTGAAATCAAACATGTAATGTGCTTCTGAAATCTAATGGTGATACAAGTATAGCACAGACATTCCCATTTCAAAAGGGAGAAATAGGAAGAAAGGGGTGATAAAGTCTTAAAAGTACAAAACCTAACAGGACAAACAACACTAAATATTATGGCTCAAAGATAATATTCTGTGACTTGATGTCTTGTCTAGGAATCCCATCCTTTTCATTCTACTAAACTATCTTACTTGAATTCTGAATATTTTGGGGGCTAGGGGTTAGGATCACACGGCTCTGGGTGGCTCAGCTCCCATGTCTGCTGAGAGCAGCCCATGACCTAATTCTCACAAGTTGGAGTTGCATGTCAGTGGCTGTACCAGTATGGAGTCCTAGAAGTGACTCTGCTCCCACTTCTCCTCTGGTCAATGTCATTTTAAGTGCTCTCTGTATATTCTGGGAACCCTCAGTCTGCAGCTCTTGAGAACTAAACCAGATCATGCAGCCAATGTCAAACTGTTTTCTCAGTGTAGCTTCTGTACATCTTTGTCAGAAAAAGGTGACATCCTCAGTGAGGTTCTGTTGGTTGGGGACAGGGAGGAGAAGAATAGAAAGGGAAGCGTGAAAAGCACTATTTGTTTAGAGCAGAGATTAGCAAACTATGGTCCTTGAAACCAAATCCAACCTGCCACCTGTTTCTATAAAAAAGATTTTTTTGGAATACAGCCATACCATTTGTTTGCACATTCTAATGGCAGAATTGAGGAGTTGTGCAACAAAAACCATATTGCCTGCAAAGTCTAATATTTACTATGTGGACTTTTACAGAAAGTAAAAGTCTTAGAGTCACAGAGAATGTAGACCAGTGGCCAATTTATGACTTTGATCCAGAAGTCTCCATGGGTGAAGATTTAAAGGGTCTTAAACCAAAGTAGTCTTTATAGTATTACTGTATCAATTTACTCAGCAAGTACTTGCCACTTACTATTTTAGATTATGGAAATACAGCAGTGCACAAACATGAATCCCATCTTTTTCATTCTACTAAACTATCTTACTTGAATTCTGAATATTTTGTCCAACCCTGTATCACTAACTTCCAGATTGAGGTGCTCAGAAAGAGTCTGAAAGCTGAGGTTAGGTCCCATGTTGAGTCCTGATAGGTGATGAAAGATCTTTAGGCTTTTAGGCTTCCCCAGTGGGAGAGTGCTGAGAACAGATAACTCTCCTGAAGGGAAATTAGCTATTTTTTAGTTAAATAGTGTCTCCCCAAAACTCATGTCTACTCAAAACCACAGAAAATTATTTGGAGTGGGGTCTTTCAAGATGTAATTTGTTAAGATTAGGTGATACCAGATTGGGACAGACACTAAATCCAATGACTGATGTCATTATAAAAAGGCCATGTAAAGATATAGACCACAAAGAGAAAGGGTCATGTGAAGACAGAGGCAGGGATTGAAATAATGCTGTCAAGAAATGCCATGGAGCTCTTTCCCACTATACAAGATGGCAGGTGAAAAAGCTGCAGAGCAGAATACTAAGGAGAAGAAACCTGAAGCCAAGAAGGTGGATGCCAGTGGGAAGGTTAAAAAGGGTGATCCCAAGGCTAAAAAGCCCAAGAAGGGGAAGCCCCATTGCAGCCGAAATGCCGTCCTAGTCCAACCTGCCATGTTTTCCAGGAAGGCCGTGTACGAGAGGAAATACTTAGCCACTAAATCCAGGATTGAAAAGAAAAAGGAGAAGGTTCTTGCCACTGTTACAAAATCAGTTGGTAGAGACAAGAATGGTAGTACCCGGATGGTTAAACTTCGCAAAATGTCTAGGTTTTATCCTACTGAAGACGTACCTTGAAAGCTGTTGAGCCATGGCAAAAAACCCTTCAGTCAGCATGTGAGAAAGCTACAAGCTAGCATCACTCCCAGGACCATTCTGATCATCCTCATTGGATGCCACAGGGGCAAGAAATTGGTTTTCCTAAAGCAGCTGAGCAGAGGCTTCTACTTGTATCTGGACCTCTGGTCCTTAATCGAGTTCCCCTGTGTAGAATACATCAGAAATTTGTCATCACCACCTCCACAAAAAGTGATATTAGCAAAGTAAAAATCCCCAAACACCTCACCAGTGCTTACTTCAAGAAAAAGAAGCTACCGAAGCTCAGACACCAGGAAAGTGAGCTCTTTGACAGAGAAGGAGAAATATGAGATTACAGAGCAGTGCAAGGTTGATCAGAAACCTTGTGGACTCGCAAATTTTACCAAAAATCAAAGCTGTTGCTCAGCTCCAGGGCTACCTCCAGTCCGTGTTTGTCCTCACAAATGGAGTTTATCCTCACAAATTGGTGTTCTAAATTTCTTGAGAAGAACCTAATTAAATAACTGATCATAAATTAAAAAAAGAAAGACAGAAAGAAATGCCATGGATTTCCAGCCACTATCAGAAGCTAGGAAGAGGCAAAGAAAGATTCTTCCTGAGAGCTTTTAGAGGGAATCTAATGCTGGCACCTTAATTTTGGACTTTTGGCCTCCAGAACTGGGAGAGAATACATTTCTGTTGTTTTAGGCCACCTAGTAGGTGGTTATTTTTTGTAGCAGCCCTGGGACATTATTACAGGTATTGCCAGGAAGGCAGAAAGTATTTTATCCAAGTTACACATACAGGAAGTGATCCAGAGCAGGATTGACCAAAGAGCTGGGAATAAAATTGGAATTGAAGGGCAGAGCCAAGAATCCAGAGTCAGACAGAGACAAGAATTTTTTTGGATAGGTCAGAAGCAGGGGGAAAGATGCCAGCAATTGCCACAAAGAGTCACTAGAATCTGTAGCTTGTCTTTCTTGGCTTGCAGGTGAGGTGGTGGCAGCAGGGTGTGAAGTGTTCAGGCTGAATAAGCAAAGCAGAGGCAGGGAAGGTTAAAAAAAAGACTTGAGTGGTTCTACACATTTTTATGCTTTGTCTCATTTACACCTAAGATATAGTCGTTATTTCACTTTATAAAGAGGAAACTAAGTACTTTGCAAAAAGTAATTGCAGTAATAGCAGAGACAGGGTCCAGGCCTTCTGTACTTCACAGCTGGACTCTCAGCCAGAAAATCCCACTCACCTTCTAACAAACATCTATTTAGATGTGCCAGGTTTTAGGGTGGGCTCAGCCTGCCGAGCAATGTCAGCCAGCATGGGTGACCATAGCTGGGCCTATAAAGTCTTTTTGGTAGGAGTTCTTCTTTTAATTGACTGAATTATAGCATCTGTTAAATAGTGTTGGTTAAAATCAAGTAATGGGGGAGCCAGCGGGTGGCATAGTGGTTAAAGGCACTAATCTTTAACCACTTTTAACCATCTTTAACCACCTTTTCTCTGTCTCTCTCTGATCAAATTAAAAAATAATGATAACAAGGGACCAGCAGTTTGCATAATGGCTATGTCGCTGGACTCCCATGTAGTCGACCATGGTTTGCATCCCGGACCCGGTGGCTTAAAATTCATGCTGGGTGCGTGTGTGTGCGTGCCCAAGATCCCGAGAGAATGGAGGAGAAGGGATTGCGGCATGGCCATTCCCCCTGGGGGGTGATTTCTCGCTTTCTGTCTCTCTATCTCTCTCTGTCTGTCTGGCGAGTGCACACGCCCTATAGCAAAAACCTCTTAAAAATAGAAAAAATAATAATAACAAATAGAATTAAATAAAATAATTCTTTTTTAAAAATCAAGTAATAGGAGTCAAAGATTTTTAGTGTAAGGAAAGTTTATAGAATTAGGATGGAGACAGGACACCAGAGAATCTGTGGCATTTTTGTTTTGTTTTTGCAAGAGTGCTACAGGGAGAGAGGGAAAGTAAGAACGCACCCAATCCCTTCTCCTTCATCTCACTCTTCTTTCAAGACTTTGAGCAAATGTGCACACATGCCCGGTATGTTTCTCAAGTTACTGGGTCCAGGATTCCAACCACACAGTCAGCCCTGTGGGATCCAGCTGGCTTAATCACCAGGTCATAGAGCAAGCCCCTGAAGCTTTTTTTTTTTTTTAATTGAAATTGATCTGGAACAATTACAGTTTTGGGTTTCCAGATCAGGGCCTTAATAAACTCTAACACATTTGTGAAAACTAGAAAGGTCATCCCTTCTAGGAAGGCATTGTTTAAGGACAGCACCTCTGAGCAAAGGAAAAGGAGACCCTTTCTACTGGCAGACCAAAATCATGGTGCCAGAGTTACAAGTTAATTACATCTCCTCTGCCTGCATCCTGTAGTGTTTAGATTGCAAGCCATGAACCATAGCCCTGTCCATGTTGAAACAGGAGGAGGTGACTACTGTTGACTGCCCCAAGGCCCACTTGGGTTTCTGAGAACCTGAGGAGAAAGCCCTTGGGTGGTACAGTTTAGGTGAGAGGTGACCCCAGAAATGATAACATTCACCACACTGAGTTCTTGAGGCAGGATTTAAGTCTGGCTGAAGAAGTAAACTTTAGGAGACCAGCATCTATGACAACAAAACAGACCAGTGATGGAGTCTTCCCTTAGCTCTAAGAATGCCTTTGATACTTTCTCTTTCCATAAATGTAATGATTTGTATTCATTAATTTATATACAGCATATGTATTTGTGTATGCATGTTATTCTTTAATAAAATCATGAAAAGGAATTAGAGCATTCTCCTATTTAGTCTAGATTTGATTTATTTGTCTCATCCCTAGCTTCTAATAGTTACACAATTCCTGTCACTTCCCAGACATAGTAAACAAAAAAAGCATACACATAATCTAAAAATATTTTTATACTAATATGTGGGTCTCCAATACTCCTTTTTCTTGTTAGTCTGAGATGGCATCTTCCAGATAGAATGGGATGGTGGTAGTCAAAGTAGCTATAGCCACTAAATTTTCATGTCTAGATCCCCCTCTTTCTATGCCTTAGCTGACTAAACTTAAATGCCCACTTTTGGCATGGGGCAGGTTAAGTGGTATTAAAAAAACACACCCGATATCCCACATGCTCCTTGATCACCTCATTGTCTTTTCTAGATCCTATCCTAACTGATCCAGCCCATCTCTTCTTGGTTCTTACCACTACTGCCTTAGCTCAGCATCTTTTACCAACAGCCTCTAAACTATCCCCCCAGCCATTCTTCTCTTCCCACTAACCTATCTCATTACCTCCAGAGTTATTGGCCTAAAACAGCAGATATGATAAAGTCATTGCTTTAATTTGCCCTATGGCATTTCCATGTACAAGTTCACCTGTGCACTTATTCACTGAACAAATATTTAGTGAACATCTACTGTGTACCAAGCACTCTTTAAGGAATTAGAAATACAGCAATAAGCATACAGTGTATTCCTTCATGTAACTTGTGTATTAATGGAGAGAAGAAGGTAAATGAATAAATG
Source organism: Tupaia tana (assembly GCA_026018925.1). Classification (NCBI taxonomy): domain Eukaryota; kingdom Metazoa; phylum Chordata; class Mammalia; order Scandentia; family Tupaiidae; genus Tupaia; species Tupaia tana. The sequence goes on along the minus strand of JAKSZU010000001.1, from coordinate 225,299,945 downwards.
AATGGCAGGCTAGATAGTGATGAGTGCTAAAAAAATAAATGAAAGCAGAGAAGGAAATGAAAGGGGTATGTAAGTGCTGTTTTAAATTGGATATCCAATGGAAGGCCGCAATCAGAAGATGATACTTGAGTAAGGCAAGAAAAAGGTGCGATACAAGACATAATGATATTTGAAGAGCATAGTGTAAGAAAGAAAAGCAAGAGTAAAAGGAATGTGACAGACATTTCCCAGAAACTACAGGCAGTGTAGCTAGAGCAGAGTAGCACATGGTCAAGTCAAAGGAAAGTAGGACAGAAAAGAAAGGGAAGGCCAGATCATATAGGTCTTTGTAAGTCTCTCACACAGATTTTAGTTTCTACTCTGAGTTCAATAGAGAGATATTGGAGGATTTCAAGCAGAGGGATGCTTGACCTGTAACTTTAAAATGATCATATTGTCTTCTGTATGAAGAACAGTCTGAGGCAGAGCAATACCAGAAACAGACTTATGAGTAGGGTGATTATAGAATGCATCATTCCTAATAAAAAAGAGAATGCATTAATAATTACGCCAAGACAAATTGAAAAAAAAATGGGACTGTTTATAGGAAACCCAGGATGTGTGTTATCCTAGTCACAAGGCTATTGCAGAACTCAAGGTGAGAGTCCTTGGTGTCTTGAACTGTAACAGCAGAAGAGGTGAGAGGGGGTTGGACACTGTATGTATTTTTAAGATAAGGTCAGTAGGTTTTATGAGGAATTGGATATGAGGTGTGCAAGAGAGGACAATTCCAAGGTTTTGGCCTGAGAAATTGGATGAAGGAACTGACAGTTTTGGAAATAGAAAAGTGGCAAAGGGAGCAGGCTTTAGGGGATGAGGAGATATTGGAGCTTAGTTTCAGATACATCAGGTTTAAGGAACTAGTTAGAAATGCAAGTAGAGATGTTAAGTAAGAAGTTGGGGGACCAACAGATGGCATAATGATTATATCACTGAGCTCCCACATAGTCAAGTGCAGTTCAAGTCCTGGACCTGGAGACTAGAGGAGAAGGGATTGCCATCCTCCACCCAGGGAGTGATTTCTCGCTTTCTGTCTCTCAGTCTCTCTGTTACTCCAGTGAGCACACACGTCCTTTAGCAAAAACCTCTCTTAAAATAAGAAAAAAAGAAAGAATGAAAAGAGAAGTACTGGAGACCACAAAAACTCTCAGGAGTTTTGCTGTGAAGGAAGAAAAGAAATGGAACAGAAGCTAGATAAAAGCAGGATCAATCAAGGTATCCTTTAAGGTGGGAGAATAATAGCATGCTTTTGTGCAAGGTCACCTGAGAGTAAGGAGGTGGATAAGAAAGGAGAAAGTGAGATTTAATGGTCCAGGAGAGTGAAGGAGTGCATGGACTAGGTCAATAGAATATGATAGCCCGAAAGCATTGCTCTCTCATCAGTTTGGTGATCAAGAATGTAAGGTGACACCAGTCAGTGTGGTGGTGATTTTTCTCCATCTTCATTCATCTGTGTGTACAAGCATGGCAGACTGGGAAAGTTTGATTTAACCAAGGTTGTGATTTAATCAAATGTATGCAGTAAAGGGAAAGAGGAGGCGTATTGAAGGTGCACTCATAGGTAGGTCAGTGATGATTGACTTTGGAATTTAAGCTGGGAAGGAATGTGACTTCATGAGAAAGGTAAGCTGCTAAGCTTTACTGTGTTGATCAATGGATTATACATACCAGTAGAGGCACATGGGAACAAGTCTCAAATTCTTGGCATTTCATAAAATGAAAGATCCAGTGACCTCTCTTTCCTCTTTATCTCCCACATTCTACTTTGCAGGAATTCTTCCATTCACACTCAGCTCATCATTTCCAGAGCATTCTAAGGCCTTTCATCATAGTAACATTTTGAATCCACTAGTCCCTCAATTCTCTTTTCCCTTTCCTGCTTACCTGTCTCTACAATTCCTATTCAACTGTCCCTTCCTTTTCAAAATTTTCTTTAAGTAGCCCAGTAGAGTAAGGTTTTTTTCTCTTCTCAACCTGCCCACCCAGATCTTGATTCATGCTTTCATAAACCCCATGGAGTCAGTTTCTTGGACCAGGCTGCAAACTCTTTATGAGTCAGGGCTATAAGGCTTTTAATTACCATGGCCCAAAACAAAATGGATAACTAAAAAATAATGTCTGAATGAATCAATAAGTGAATGAACCCTATCAGAGTCAATTTCCAACATCCAGTCTAGCCCAACACCTGGCAAATTTGACCTAGTGGAATCATTTGTAACATATAGAACTTTTTATTTTTTAAAAGAATTGTTTATTAAAATTTTAATTTTGTTATTATTTTTTTCTAATTTGCTATAGAGCACATGTGCCTAACAGAGAGAGAGAGAGAGAGAACATGACAAAGTAAGCCACCAGGTATGGTACTCAAACCGTAGTCGTCCATGTGGGAGTCCAACACCTTCACCACACCACCTGGCGGCCCTGCTTGAGAACTTAAAAAAAAATCTAAGGGCATATCTAAGATTTAGAATGGGTTTCATTAATGCATGCTTAGAAACATTTCCAAGCAGTTTTGAATAATCAGTTCTATTTGAAATTCTGGCTAATGAACCAACTCTGCCAGAAGCTGATTCAATGAGGAAAAAATTAATTTCTTTATACTTTAATTTTCCTTAGAAAAAAATCCATTTTCTGACTGTTCTTTTTTTATAAAAGCTAGTCAGTGGTGTAACAGTAAGATGTTCTAATTGACAGGATGGTACTTCTAGAAAAAGATTCCCCTTTGTATAAGTTTAGCCTATGCAACAAATTTCTGAAAGATATTTGTGTGTGTGTGTGTGTGTGTGTGTGTGTGTGTGTGTGTATGTTGGAGGGTTTGTTTATTAATGTGGAATCTTTTTGATGTTAAGTAAAGAAAATCAGATTTTTTAAATGTAAAGAAATTAAAAAGAAATAACTCATTGACTTTTGTAAGCAGTAGGTCAATGTCCAGGAGCAGGGCTGGCTTTAGGCAAAACTGTACATCAGGGATTCATTCAAACAAAATATTAAGACTCAGAATGTCTACATCATTCTGACCTATTTTCACTGGTTTCCTTTTGGGAGAGAAGCATATCCAGATAGGGCTAGGCTTATATTCTTTGCCAGCTTATGGACCCTAAAGGAAAGAAGGTGCCCTTTTGTTTCCATACAAATTCTAGGATTCAGGCCAATTGATCTAATGTATATCACATGGTCAATGGAATGCTCTGATTAACCAGAGCTAAGGGGTGCTGTTAGGCCACCAGTATCCCATGTACAAAGAGAGTAGATTCCATGAAGGAAAATTGAAGTGTTTGCACCAGAAATGTTGATTGCTTGGAAAGGCAAAACCTGTCCACTGTAGTGACCCTTACATAAAATGTGCAGGTTTGTACTACCCCAAATGCCTCCAAACCAGTGTTGCTTTGACTCTGTAGGTTGTGATCATCCTTTCCATCTGTAGCATCTTATATTAAAATACTCAAATAGTTAACAGAGTAAAGGTGAGGTTATATTGGCCCATGTTTCTTGACTTGGTGAAGCTAATCTACTATGGGACTAAATACTCTTTTCATCTGCTTGTGTTCCAGACTAGTAGGAGGCAGCAATTTTGCCTAAGAAAATTTCCTGTACAGACCCAAAATTCCCCTCCTGTGGGCTGTTGTAAATTCTCGTGGGAATAGTGTTAGCGAACCTTTTTCCTCTACAGATTTACAGTCATGATTTCCCAGTGTTTTTTTTTTTTTTTTTTTTAGTAATAAAGATGTTATTTTTATCTCTACTTCTCTGTCTTGTATTTTATTCTCAGTTGATTCCAAGGCTAGAGGGGAGGAAAAGGGGATATTATTTGTTCTCCAAAGCCCAAGTCTGTAGTTTTAGAGAAATATGCTTTTATATCATTCAAATGTTGAAACTTAAAGTGCATATAGGCCTCAAAAAAAAAAAAAAAAAAAAAAAAAAAAAAAAAAAAAAAAAACCCAGAATATTTCTTTCATCAGGGTAAAAAAAATCCCTTTCCATTTTAGGAAAGTGAAAGTTTACTATATTCTTACTATATACCTAGACACATAGATGACAGTACACATAGATGACAGTATCTGTAGAGATTAGAGCCAGACTACATAGGAACATTTGCTTTAAAAACCATAGCTTGGTGGGACCGCAGTTGGCATAATGGCTGTGATACTGGACTCCCTTGTAGTCAACCGTGGTTCAAGTCCCAGACCCGGTGGCTTAAACTCATGCCGGGCACATGTGTGTGCGTGCCCAAGATCCCAAGAGGAGAATGAAGGAGAAGGGATTGCGGCTTGGCCATCCCCCCTGGGGGGTGATTTCTCGCTTTCTCTCTCTCTATCTCTGTCTTTCTGGTGAGTGCATGCATTCTGTAAAACAAACAAACAAACAAACAAAAAGCAAAAAACAAAACATAGTTTGATCTGACCCCATAGTCCAGTGGCTAAAGGAGTCAGAATCCCATATGGCTGACTATGGTTCAAATTTTCAAATTCTGCCCCAGTTGGTTTGAAAGACATTCTGAGTGCATGTGTGTGCATGCCCAAAGTCCCAATAGGATGGAGAAATGGAGAACAATGGATTGTGGCTTGATTATGCCCACTGCAGGTGCTTTCTCCCTCTCTCTCTCTCCCTCTCCCTCTCTAATGAGTGCATGTGGCCTCTGGCAATTAAAAATAAAGATAACTATGGCTAATGTGTATATCTGTGCAGGATATACAGAGGAGGTATATGACAGGAGGTCTTGGGAAAGAACTGTGGCACTGTTATTAAATGCAGGGAGCTCTGAGACAATTACTATTTGTGGCCAACCCATTATGCTAGCTTTGATAGAATGATCATTATGCAAACCAAGCTGCAAATCTAATACCTGAGAAGAAGAATTTAATTGTGCAAATACAAGATGAACATCAGCAAGAAGAGCTCTAGATTGTAATTAACTTTAGATGACTCTTAAATAGAACCACAACATAAAAAATAAAAAAGGTATTTATGTCCTTGAGAACATTAGTAACATACAAAAGAAGCTCATGCATACAAAAACTCAGTATCTTCTGTGGTTTGCATTTGTTTATATGTGCTTAAATAAATGTAGAAGAATCTTAAGATAGTGGATTGTGTGGGACCAGCAGATGATATAATGGTTGCATCACTGAACTCCCATGTAGTTGACTGAAGTTTGAGTCTCAGACCTGGCGGCTTAAAACTCACATGTGCGTGCATGCTGAAAATCTCAAGAGAAGATTGGAGGAGAAGCAATTGCAGCATGGTTATCCTCCCTGAAGGATGATTTCTCTTTCTGTCTCCCTGGTGAGCGCATGTGCCCTATAGCAAAAATTTCTTTCTGAAAAAAAAGATAGTGGATTGTGTATCAGAGTTAGTGTTTTTAAATGATTGTGTGTTGGGGCCAGCAGCTGGTGTGGTGGATAAGGTACTGGACTCCCATGTGGTTGACCATGGTTTGAGTCTTAGACCCAGAGGCTTAAAATTCATGCTGAATGCATGTGCGTGCATGCCCAAAATCCCGAGAGGAGACTGGAGGAGAAGTGATTTTGGCCTGGTCATCACCACGGGAGGTGATTTCTCACCTTTTCTCTTTCTGTCTCTGTGGGAGTGCACGCTCTCTATAGCAAAATATCTCTAAAAAGAAAAAAAAAATGCTTGTGTTTTAGAGACTGAGCATTCATTTAATGAATCTTCTGTCTAAAGCAGAATCACATTGAAAATTATGATATATTTTTTAAAAATATTTATTAACAGGGCCAGTAAGTGGCATGGTGGTTGAGGCACTGGACTCTCACATGACTAACTATGGTTTGAGTCCTGGACCTGGCAGCTTGCTTTCTCACTTAACCTCTCTCTATGTCTGTCTCTGGTGAGCACATATGCCCTGTAGCATATTTTAAAAAATAATGATGACAAAATTATTTAAAAAATAAACCACTTACTAACAATCTTTCACTCTTGCCTTTAAAATCCCCACTGGCACACTGGGAACTAGATATTGCAGGGCACAGGCGAAATGAAGATTTTCTACTCATAAGTCAGCCTCCAGCAAGCAAAGCTAGTGTGGCAGGAGAGTTGAGCCTCTGAGAAGATTCCACATGGATACTGGGAACTAGATATTGCAGGGCACAGGCGAAATGAAGATTTTCTACTCATAATTCAGCCTCCAGCAAGCAAAGCTAGTGTGGTAGGGAGCCCCTCTGGCCTTTATCCCTGTCTCTGTGTCTCTGAGGTCTCTGTCTCTCTCTGCTCCTGTCTCCTCATTTTTTTTTTGGTAATTTTTCCTTTTTATGATTTTTTTAAAGGTAGAATTTCTCTCTGGCTCTCAGCTCCATCTTTTGTTTTGTTAATAAGCCCTTCTGCTCCTTTCTCCCAGGCAGGAGAGTTGAGCCTCTGAGAAGATTCCACATGGATACTGGGAACTAGATATTTCGCGCGGCGTGCTTTGCGCGCCGCGCGGTTTTCTATTTTGTGATTTTTTTCTTTAAAAAAAAAAAAAAAAAGAAAAGCAATTATAATTTTTTATTTTTTTGTCTTTTTTCTCTCTTTTTGTTGTTGTTTCTCTCTCTCGTTTTCATTTTCCTTTTTCTTGACTCTCCACCCAATATCTACTGAATCTGCTGCACCAGCGATCACTACAGAACAGCAATCCGATTCTAGAACACCTCTGTCTGCTTGCTCCTGAACATTGAGGCTTAACTTCAAGAATTTGAAAGAAACACGCCATTCATCAGATGACAAGAAATCACCGTCGGATCACGAGAAATATGGGAAAACGAGAAAATACCTCTCCTCCAATGGAAAAGAGTAACTCTCCTTCATCCACAAACAGTTCGGTGAAAGTCATGGAAATGTCTGATAAGGAATTTAGAGCATTCATAATGTCGAAGCTAACAGAGATGGAAGAAAAGAGAGATAATGAACTGCTAAAGAGAAAGGAGAAAGAAGTTGCCGAGTTCCAAGAGATGAGGAAATTCTTGCAAGATCTAAAAGAGGAATTACACACTTTACAAAAGACTCAAACGGAACTGCTAGAGATCAAGTCTATAATACAAGAAGTCAAAATCTCCCTTGAAAGTATTAAAAGCAGACTAGATCATTCAGAAAATAGAATCTCAGATGTAGAAGAGAAAATGGCTGGCTTAGAAAAGTCCACCACGAAGACTGAGAAAATGGCTCAAAAATTTGAGAATGATATGCAAGAAGTACTGGATACCATCAAACGTCCAAATATCCGGATAATTGGCATTCCAGAAGGTGAAGAGACCCATAAGGGCATTGATAATCTATTCCATGAAATCCTGCAAGAAAACTTTCCAAACCTAGAGAGGCATTCGAAGATCCAGTCCCAGGAAATACAAAGGACCCCAAATAGAATCAACCCAAGAAGATCTTCTCCAAGACACATTATAGCCAGGTTGACCAAAACCGCAGACAAAGACAAGATACTAAGATTGGCAAGAGAGAAACATCAGGTTACCTACAAAGGACATCCCATCAGGCTAACAGCAGATCTCTCATCGGAAACAATGCGAGCGAGGAGAGAATGGGAAAATATATTCAAAGTGTTACGAGAGAAACAGTTTCAGCCAAGAATACTGTACCCGGCAAGATTATCTTTCAGGTGGGAAGAAAAGACAAGAACATTCTCAGATAAACAAAACCTGAAAGAATTTACCAGCACCAGACCAGATCTCCAAGAAGTTCTCAAGGGTGTGCTGTATCAAGAAAATTAAACACAGACACACGGAAATAAGAGTCCAAAAACTATGAAAGTGGCCAACTTAATCAGAGGGACAAGTCTGAATTTGAATATTATATCCCAGAATTTAATCAGGAAAATTGAACCAGAACAGAAGATAAAAGTACATGAGACTGATAGGTCCATGCACCTTCCATTTGAACAGAATCCTAACTTGTTTCCTGGCTTTAAGCAAAGTCCCTTGGCATTTCTTTGAGTTAAGTTAAAACTGGTCTTCTTAGTAGTAATGAGTGAACTCACCATTGAAAGTAGTTAGATTATGTAGGAAATTGTGTGATCAATGCAACGTGGGTGGGAAGGGAATGAAGGACAATTGTAGACACCGGAGGTGGTGTGAGAGGAGGGTGGGAAGGGACAGAGGGTCAGAAAGAGGGGTGGAAGTAATTCTAGGAACTAGTAATGGAAAATTTTTTGTAATGTGCATGATTGTATCACTATGCAGTGTGTACTGGATGGGAGATTGCATTTTGTATGCTGTGATGAAGCTTAGGGAAGGAATGTAAATTGAGTTACAAAAAAAAAAGTTTCAGAAAAAAATTTATATATATATTCAATGACTGCAGTAGGATATGTAGCCACAGCTAGGTGCTACTTTATAGGATGCGTAAAGTAAGACTTGTGTTCATGGAAATGTGGGTATCACCTGTGTTTGCTATGAGGGTATTTGGATTGATTAGGGTCTTTGGCGTTACAATAAAATGTGAGGAGAAAACAGTATAGAAAGCAAACATAGATACCAGAGACTGTGGGAGGAGAGTGGGAGATGGCAGAGGGTAAGAGAGAATCTAGGATGGGGGGAAAAAGCAAAACATACAGAAGACAAGAAATGGAAGATCATTTGCTGACAATAACATGCTTGTTGATGTGCTTGATTGAGACAATATATAGTGTAATTTGGATGGAAAATCTCATTTTGTATGCTGTAATGATGTTCAGAGAATGAATGCAAATAAAAAAAAAAAAAAATCCCCACTGGCAGAACATTCACTCCACACCTGACCTAAATCCAAAATTCAATTGTCTTTACCTGCTTTGTCTTTTTGTATCATTGGTGAAGATAACTACTGGTCTCCATATTAAACATTTCATATTCTAGATCAGTATTGTTCGACAGAAATAAAATGTACATCATATATGTCATTTTAGAAGTTTTATTAGCTATAATAAAAAAATGAACAAGTGAAATTAATTTTAATAATATATTTTAACCCAACATATAAACATACATTCAATATGTAATCAATATGAAAAGTTTATTAATGAACTATTTTATAGTCTTTCTTTTGTACTGTCTTTTAAATTTTATGTATGCTTTTAAAGAATTATTTGTTTATTTGTATTTATTATTATTATTTTAAAATTTGCTATAGGGCATGTGCACACGCGAGAGAGAGAGAGAGAGAGAGAGAGAGAGAGAGAGAGAGAGAATGAATGTGTGAAAGCAAGCTTCCAGGTCTGGGACTTGAACTGTGGTGACTATACGAGAGTTCACCTTTAACTACCATGCCACCAGGTGTCCCCAACTTGATGCATATTTCTAGTACATCTAGATTTAGACCAACCACCTTTGAAGTACTATAAGTGTCGTAGATGGTGGCTATCATATTCAAATGTGCAGTTCTAGATGCCTATTTTTTTCATTTAGAATTTAGGTGAATATTAGGCTTCAGTGTACAGAAATCTCAAAATAATCAGGGCTTTCTAAAGATGGTAATTTATTCCTCTCTTGCATAAAGTTGGTAGGTGGTGGTCTGGGATTAGTAAGTTGTCAAAACTCTTGCTTATTTCTTCTCGTTGCTCTGAATGTGTGGCCTCATAACCAGATTATGTGACATGATTTTTCTTATTCCAGCTTCCCAATTCTGTGTTCATACATGTACACATTTAAATGCCTAGTTATTAAATTTTTGTTGTCTTGTGTCCAAGAAATGTTATCATATTGATTAAGAATTTTTCTAAATACCAAACTATCTTTTGGAGAAAAACATGAGCCAAATAGGGGCTAACCAGGTGGTGTGGTGGTTAAGGTGCTGGACTCCCATATGACTAACCATAGTTCAAGTTCCTGACCTAGCAGCTTGAAAATCATGGGTACACATGTGTTTATGTCCAAAATCCTGATAGGAGAATGGAGGAGAAGGTATTGCAGTATTACCATCCCTCCTGTGTGTGTGTGTGTGTGTGTGTGTGTGTGTGTGTGTGTGTATGATTTATCACTTCCCTCTTTCTCCAGCAATCAAGCTCACTCTGTGGCAAAAACCTAAAAAAACAAACAAACAAACAAAAACAAACAAAAAAACTTTCCTTAAGTGGTCCATCTATGGGATAGACTCATTTTGTCCTTTTTGGCATATTTCTTTGTAATGTTTAACTATTTCTGTTGGCATCTTTTTTCCTTCTTAAATATCTGCACATATCTAGGAAGCAAGAATCTATATTGTATTGTTTTTATGTTTTTCAGAAACAACTTTGGTAGAGTATTTGAATAAACAGATATTGATATTTCTAATTAAATATACCCCTACTTTAAAGCTATGAAATCAACTGCATATATCCAAAGGTTAATATTATAGTTAATACAAAAGACTCAAATCTATACTGTTTCTGCTTTTCTTTAAAGCCAATTTGTTTACTCTCTCAAGGTATTTGCAATGAAAGTTCTCTCCTCCTTCTTCCCTCCTTCAGTCTATATTAACTTCTAGTCTAGCAAAAAGCATCACTGTATCCAGAAAATTAAATCGTGTAGAGGTTTGAAGGTTAATGATAAGTAAAAGGATTGCCAGTTTACGTTTTCTGGCATCTTAGAATGACTTCAATAATCTAAATAGGTACAGAAATTTTTCAAAATTAATTCTTTCATATTTGTTTTACTTTGGTCATTGTATACATTGGTAGACAGTGGGCTCTTTGGTCTGTTTGAGAAGGGGAAAGGGAGAGAAATAAAATGTCGTGTAGTCAGATTAATGGGAAAGATTCACCTTGTCAGTTTGAGCCGTGCCCTTACCTTCTCAGCTAGATTGGGTAACTCCCTGGGGACATGGTCCCTCACTCAGACTTCTGTCTTTGGCTCTCAGGAGTGCTTCTGGCACATGGTTGTTATTCGACAAGTGTGTATTGTGTAGTAAGGAACAATTATGACTTCCGTATTATAGACACCCAGGAAATAATACCAATTCCCTTTTTTTTTTCTTTCTTTTTCTTTTTCCTTTTTTTTTTTTTTTTGAGAGTTTTTTCGTATAGGGCAAGTGTGCTCACCAGAAAGACAGAGAGAGATAGAAAGCAAGAAATCACCTTCCAGGGGGATAACCACGCCACAATCCCTTCTCCTTCATTCTCCTTTCAGCATCTTGGGCATGCACACACATGCGCCTGGCATGAGTTTAAGGCACTGGGTCTGGGACTTGAACCATGGTTGACTACATGGGAGTCCAGCTACAAAGCTATCATACCAACTGCTGGTCCCCCAATTCGCTTTTACTAACCAAAGCTGGTTGAATTAGAAAGATACTTGAACAGCGGCAGCAGGTGGCGTTAAGGAGCTGGACTCCCACAGGACCCACCATGGGTTGAGTCCCTGAACCAGTGGTTTAAGAATAATGCCCAAATCTCCAAAGTTGAATGGAGCAGAAGGGACTGCGGTATGGCATCCCTCACACAGAGGGCACGATTTTGCTTTCTTTCTGGTGAGCGCACACACCCTATGGTAAAAACCTGGAAAATATACTTGAACAAAAATGATGATTTTAAAGAAATTGCTGTTGCCTTTCCTATGCCAAAACTCTCTCTCTCTCTTTTTTAAAATTTATTCATCTATGTCTGCCATGAAGGAGAGTGCGCTAGGCATCCCCCAACAGGGCCTCCATGTCTGGATCCACTCCCAGCCTCAGCCACCGCAGATAGTACATATTCACATGCGTGGTATGTACAGGGAGGCCTTTGAATGTGAACCCAGGGCTCACCCCTGTGGTTCCAGCATTGCAGAGGCATTATAGTTGTGCCACCATCTAGCCCTCAAACTCTTCTTAATTAATTATGATTGTGATTCTTATTTTGGCAGCCCCTTAACTGTGTTCAAAAGGAAAAAAGAATTTAGCTTTTCCTAAAGTTGTAGATCAGAGAATAGACAAGAGAAAAATAAGTGAGACAATTGCATAGGAGATCTTTGTGTTCTTCTGTTATAGATGTTTCTTCTTCCCCAGATGCACTTTACATCTTTAATTCTTCACTTAGCACTTTTACTTTTTCCTAATTCAACTGAAATGATTATTTAATTCAACTGCAATCCTTGTTTTGAATGTGTCAGTTATTTAGGTTGTCATTAACATTTTTCAAATTGGATATTCCATTTAATGAAATAAAAGCTCATTTCTTTAAGGGTTTTTAAATATTCTTTTGATTTTGTCACTAATTTTCTTACCGTCAATTGTTTCTACCTTCAATTTAAATTAGTTGCTACGCATTAGGAATGTTATTTGAGTCATAAATACAGAGGCTCAAGCGTGAGCTATAATACTCCTTGATGAACAGTTATAATGAGAGACTGACAAATGTTTCAAATTACAAGATTATTAGTTTTATTTTTCCTTAATAATAGAATATCTCTAGCTTCTCCAATTGTCTTTAACATCAGAGTATATTTACCAGGAGTTTTAATTTAGAATTTCACCACAAAATATCTTTTGATTAGTATTGCTGCTTTCAAACTTTTTTTTGGTTATTCCTTCATATTTAAAAAAAATGATAAAGGAACCCAAAGAGCTTTTGTTTTGTGAATTATAACAATTTTTTTTTTTTTTTGGAGAGGTTTTCGCTATAGGGCGCATGCGCTCGCCAGACAGACAGAGACAGAAAGACAGAAAGCGAGAAATCACCCCCCGGGGGGATGGCCACACCGCAATCCCTTCTCCTCCCTTCTCCTCTCGGGATCTTGGGCGCGCACACTCACACACCCGGCGTGAGTTTTAAGCCACCGGGTCTGGGATGCGAACCGTGGTCGACTACGTGGGAGTCCAGCGACATAGCCATTACGCCAACTGCTGGTCCTGTGAATTATAACAATTTATATTTACCATATTAAAGTTAAAATTCAGGGACCAGCAGTTGGCGTAATGGCTAAGTCACTGGACTCCCACGTAGTCAACTGCGGTTTGAGTTCCGGACCTGGTGGCTTAAACTCACGCTGGGCCCATGTGCATGCGCGCCCAAGATCCCAAGAGGAGAATGGAGGAGAAGGGATTGTAGCATGGCTATCCCTTCTGGGGGGGGGGGGGGGTGATTTCTCGCTTCCTGTCTCTTTTTGGCGAGTGCATGCACTCTATAGCAAAAACCTCAAAATTAAAAACTTAGTTGAGGAATATGACATAGTTTTATATGAAAAAAATATTCTTGGGGCCAGCAGTTAGCGTAATGGCTGTGTCACTGAACTCCCATATAGTCCACTGCAGTTCGAGTCCTGGACCCAGTCACTTAAACTCACGCCGGGTGCGTGTGCGTGCGTGCCCAAGATCCTGAGAGGAGAATGGAGGAGAAGGGATTGCGGCGTGGTCATTCCCCCAGGGGAGTGATTTTTTGCTTTCTATCTCTCTGTCTCTCTCTGTCTTTCTGGCGAGCGCATGTGCCCTATAGCAAAAGTCTCTCTCTCAAAAAAAAAAATTTCTTTTATGTCTGGTTTACAAGAAGATATCCTGAATTGTCATTCTGTTTTCATATTCTATCTGTTACAAAATCTCAGGTCACATCACTTCTGGGAAACTCCACTGTGCATTCTTGAGAGGCTAAGAATGAAAAGACAGATAGCTTCTTAATACTGGGTTGTCAGAAAAGTCATGATGCATATTTGCATAGAAAAATATGTCGTTACTTTTCCAACAACCCAATGTTATTATGAGAATCCCAAAAGTCACCACATACCAAGAACCACTGATTTAGAACAATATTTTGTCTATGAAGAAAAAAAGATGTAATATAATTGCAAGTGAATGAATTTAGAATTATAGGATTAGAAGATAATCGATTGGTTATTGGGACATAGTTTAAAAATAGATATTAAAATATTTCTTTGCTTTTAAATTGTAAAGGTAGAGATTTAGTTTTAGAATTCTGAAAAAGCCACCATGTGTTTGACATTATTGAGTGCCAATAACACAAGGATATATATATACATGTGTGTGTTTATACACACACACACATGAATTGAGCAGACAGAACTGCAAAGCATGATAGTGTTCAGAAGTTGTCATTTGTAACCTTACTACTTTAACTAGTACCACCACCACATTACCTGATAGAATGATTGTATAAGTAGAAAGAACTCAAAGGTTTTGAGTTCTAACTTCAGAACTGACTAGTTTTATGAATTTGGGCAAGTTACTTTATTCCTCTAAGCCTCAGTGTCCTCACTTATGAAATGAGAATAAAAATACTACCATAGCAGAATTGTAAGGGTGTGTGTGTGTGTGTGTGTGTGTGTGTATGAAGTCAGAGAGCGAAGAGCTGTGCTTCTCAGGCTTAAGCCTCTACCTTAGAACTTAGCATGAATGTTGATGAACAGTGATGTTGAATTCCACCTGGGGGCAGTGGTGAACTGTGTAAGTAGGTGGGGGGGGGGGGTGGCAAATCTTAGCTACGCATGGTTGCAAAGACCCTAGTGAAAGAACATCAGATCACATCCAAGCCTAACATAGCAGTGCATCAGAGGAGTGAGCAGATCAGAGCAACTGCAAGGTAAAGAGATACAGAAACTGGATGAACGCAGATTGTTCTTGCTATAGAGCAAGCTTCCAGGTCACAGAGGTGAGAGTCAGATCAAGACCAGGAATTAGGAACAGTTAAGGGTCTAGAGAGGATGACTAGGATCCTGAAAAACCTCAGGCCCAAGTTAAGCTTGAGAGGACTCAAACACTCTGAGGCAATAATCTGGGCCAGGCGCATAAACCCAGGTTGATCCGAAAGACAATCTGTCCCAGAGCGTCTACAGAAAATGGAGCAGGGTGGGAAGCTTTTACCATGCTTCCACCCAGACACTAAGTGGATCCATCCAGGGTAAACTGACTATTCCTTCTTCTTCTCCCCTCTTACCTTTTAATGGTGTAACAGAAATGTTCTTTCCTCTGGAGAACGTGTTTCATATGGAAGAAGTAAGGGAAACTCACCTAGGGTGAATGACTTGCCTGGTTGCCTAGAAGTAAGGGTTCCCTGTGCTGTAGGACTTTCCGTTTTAAAACTGGAAGAACTCCAGGCAAACTAGACCAGTTGGCTACCCTGCCACCCCAGTCTAAAGGAACACCCATGTTACCCTAACTTGGGCTGATGGAAATCTTCCCCAGATCATTCTCAGAGTTATCAGCAAAGACGGTTCTATTACTTCTGGGTGGACTAAGTTGATGGGATGGATGTTGTGATTTGTCACGGGTTATTTCAACCACAGTGAGGAGAAAATCTGAGAGATAAATCCCTGACCCTGATGAAGATCTCCATCCAGCTGAGCCTGAAACAAGCACCACTCAGGAAAGTTTTGGCAACATAAATTTATAAATCCATCTTTTGCATGAGTCTGGATTTGGTGTCTGGCCTGGCTTAATATAGTAGTTACTTAGAATAGAAGGCAGATAAAAATTGCAGCTTGAACTTAATCGACATTTTAGCTACCAGAAGACTCTGTCACTTTATGAGACCTTAAAGCTGACTGAGTTAAAAGCTGTAATTCAGAACAGCCTAAATGAAAAATTGCTCGGCCTTGACCATATCATGTGAGTGCCTTTCTTATGTCTTTATGTGTCAGTTCACATGACCTTCTTTTACTAGATTCACCTGTTTCTTGAATTCTACTGGGTGTTGTCAGTACTCTAACTGTTCTCAGGGTCTCCTCTCTCCTCATCTCAGTTTTCCTAGCACTACACCTTGCTCTGATTCTCCAATCACATTTCCTCTTGTTGCCTGCTAGTGTTAAATTCTCCATGCCCTGCCAGTCTTTCTATGCTCTTCGCTGCACACTGTTGTCTCTGCGCTGCCTCTCTGCTCTCTGGCTAGCTGCTCTCAGCTATTCCTACTAAGCCTAGCCTGCCCTGCTCTTGGTACCAGGAGAGAATGAGAAATAATGAATGGACCTTTGGCTTAACTGTCAACTGACTGGATATTGTCCTTGGTTGCAAAAACCTGTTTTTGTCATTATTGGAAACATGGCCCTCCTCTAAATAATACTTTCAGGCTTTTTTTTGTGCTTTAGTGATCAAGAGCATTCTCTCCCATGCCACATAACTTTGGGTAGTTGAGTGAGGTAGGTAATGGGGAAGGGGGAATTTGTAAAATAGGTTTGTGAAAATGCTGAGTCAGGGCTGAGTTAGGAGGGATGCTGCCACAGCTCCAGTATTCAAATTTTAGTGCGTGTAAGAATAACTTGAGGTGCTTATTTAAACTCCATATTCCGGAGCCCATCTGTAGTGAATCTGATTCAGCAGGTCTGAAGTGAAGCCCAAGAATAAATATCTTAAGCTAGAACTTCAAGTGGTTCAGAGGTAACTATTATAGACGGTACTTTGAGAAACCTTCCTCCACAATGTGTCCTGTACATTTATTTTGGGGGAAAGAAAGACCCTGAAAATCTGAATGTAACAATAAATACATGAAAGGTGGATTATCATTGTGGTTTCCAAATGCCTTTTGGTTCTTTTATGATACTTGGATGTTTTCCTTAAGCAGTTTGATAAGCTTGAGTCAAAATGAAGAAATATGGCAGGAACTACATCCATTGCATAACATTCCACAAGCCCCCGAGAGTGTTAGAGCCTGTTGGAATTTGGTGACCTGCCCCAATCATGCACATTGTGGAACGTCTTGAGAGAGCTTATTCCAGAGAATCAATCTTTGCAGACTTATATTTAGATTTATTCAGCTCAGCGGAGAGCCAGTTCTGGTAGTATCAATTCAGGGTTGTATGGGAGCACAGGCCAAGTCCCTGAAATTGTGAGAAAATCATTCAGAAAATGAGTGCATTCCAATCTGACATGTACCTAACTGTGGTGTTCCTCAGCTGGCACTGTCACAGACTTGTTGGAAGGAAGCCTCAGGGTACATTGATTTGTATTCTAAAATGATGGGAACACTGCATCAGAACAAGGGCTTCTAGAACCAAGATGATGGTGTCGTGGTACTCGAAGTGTACTGGAAATCGCAGTACTTCCAGCATATCTCAAGAAGTCTTGGCTTGGTTGCCGGCTTCTGGACAGAGTTCAGGAAACCCACAGGCTTTACTATGGGGGCAAAATGGCTGTTCTGAGGTAAATCACAAATTCTGAGACCTATAGGGAAAAAGTGTATATGTTACACTCAGGAGGTGACAGTCTCCTGGTGAAACTGAATATTTATCATAAGTAGCTGCTTCTGAAGGTTGGCCACTGATTGTCTCAATGCCAGTGGGGCAACAAAGTTTGCTGTAGTGTTTGACTCATAAGGATACCATTGACTTTGAGAGCAATGGGCATGGAGTTACATGTATTTATTTTTTTAAGAGAGATTTTGGTTATAGGGCATGTGCACTCACCAGAGAGACAGACAGAAAGCACAAAATCACCCCTCAGGGGGGATGACCACACTGCAATCCTTTCTCTATTCTCCTCTCAGGATTTTGGACACAGTAAGCACATACAATCGGCATGAGTTTAAGCTGCTAGATCTGGGACTCGAACCGTGGTTGACTATGTGGGAGTCCAGCAACGTAACCATTACACCATCTGCTGGTCCTGCATGTGGTATTTTTAGTATGTTCGTATTTGGAGAAACACTGAGTAGAAGTGGATGCAGTCACTGGTTTTCATACTACGTTTATTCTTAAAATTGCTTAGGTTGCTAGAACTTGATAAGGGAACTGCAGGGCGATAGATGCAGGTATTATGTGGCTCTATGATGAGACACATCCTTTAGCAGGATACTCACTCTCCCTTGGTAGGGACTTCAAAATTAACCAGAGCTGATTTTTTTTCCTCTCCCTTTCTCCACGTGGGGATTATAAATGGTATTGTGACTGGCTACCTAAATGCAAAGAAGAAGAGAAAGCTGGAGTCAGTTCATTCTAATTGCATTACTTTAAGATGGTACCTAAAGAGGTCACTGAAGTCTGGGACTAAATCTACAGGTACCTGAGCTGGTATTTAAGAGGTATTGAATCAGCTTCAGTGATCTGGACAGAATCACAGCCATCTCCACTTAGATAGCTCAGATGGACTGACTGTTCAGAACTTCCTGAAACTCATCATCTAAGTGGCTTTATTCTGGACTGAGTGAACTAAATGAAATGAGCAAACGAAACCAAGACTAAGCTGTGACTCTACTATTGCCACTGACTTTTCCAGATCTAGCCATTACCCCTGGGCATCCTTCATAATTCACTTCAGTTTAGCTGTGGAGGATTCCATATAGCAGTCAAGCAGGAGACTATATTTATTTCACTGGAGAATTTTATCTATAATCCTCCTGAAGAGAGAGTTTATGAGAAATTTTGAGTTTCAAGTCACCTGTGTCAAAATGACTTGAAGGGACCAGCAGTTAGCGTAATGGCTATGTTGCTGGACTCCCACGTAGTCAACTGCGGTTTGAGTCCTGGACCCAGTGGCTTAAACTCACGCCGGGTGCGTGTGCATGCATGCCCAAGATCCTGAGAGGAGAATGGAGGAGAAGGGATTGCAGCATGGCCATCCCCCTTGGGGAGTGATTTCTCATTTTCTGTTTCTCTGTCTCTCTCTGTCTTTCTGGTGAGTGCACACGCCCTATAGCACAAACCTCTCCAAAAAAGGAAAAAGAAATATTTATTAATACTAGGTTGTTGGGAAAGCTATAATGTATTTTAGAATGTTTTTCTGTGCAAAAGTGCATCATGATTTCCCCCAAAACGTAATCATTTAGAATCATTCATTGAGAGTACTTAGTATATGTCAACCATTGTGCCGAGTACTATATATAATAGTAGTAGACAGTATTTATTAAATACTGCATGTTAGATACTACATCGTTTCATTCAATCTTCACAACAGTCTTGTAAAGAATATTATATTATCCAAGTTTTGCAGATGAAAAAACTGAGGCACCTCAGGTTTCACAGCTAGACTGTGGATGAGCTGGTATCCAAACCCAAGCAGTCTGATAGCAAAACTCATGCTTCTAACCCTAAATATATGACCCATCTCATTTATCCTTTATAGTAATCCCATAAAGTCTATGTTATGACTGCTCTTTAACAGGCTATGTTGTTATCATAAACATGATCAGAAATGGAGGCTTTGGGGAAGTTAAGCTATTTGCTCACTTTAAGTAGGGTGGATAGTCACAGTCTGAACCCAGGAAGTCTGTGATGGCATTCTTTCCTGCTCCTTACTGCAGCATTGTACTCCAGTGGTACACCAGATTTTCAAATTCTGCTTCACTTTAGAGTCCCTAACCAATCCAATTCTGGTCTATATAGAAAGTCACTTAGTTTTCTTGTTTGTTTGGCTGTTGGTTTTTGTTAATCATCTGTACTAAGATCTAGAAGCAGGGAGAGGACTACTGTAGTTAAACATGCAACTTCACTGGAATCATTGGGAACTTTTACAATAGAAATAGAATCCCTTAAAAGAGTTTGTCTAGGAAAGTTCAAGTTAATTATTCACTTCATGGGGCTAGTAGGTGGCATAGTGGTTAAGGCGCTGGACTCCCACGTGATCAACCACTGTTTGAGTCTTGGACCTGGCAACCTGAAACTCACACTGGGTACATGTGAATGTGTTCCCAAAATACCAAGAAGAGAATGGAGGAGAAGGGATTGTGACATGGCTATCACACTGAGGAATGATTTCTCACTTTCTGTCTCTTTCTGTCTCTTTCTGTCTCTCCAGCAAGCACACCCATCCTATAGCAAAAATATCTTTTAAAAAAATTGAAAAAAATTATTCACTACTATTCCCTTTTGTAGAGAGCATATTGGAATGCCTTTGATAAAGAGCGGTTAAAAAGGTCTTTTTTTTTTTTTTTTTTTTTTTTTTTTTTTTTTTTTTTTTTTTTTTTTTACTATAGGGCACATGCGCTCGCCAGACAGACAGAGAGAGACAGAGAGACAGAAAGCGAGAAATCACCCCCCAGGGGGGATGGCCACGCCGCAATCCCTTCCCCTCCATTCTCCTCTCAGGATCTTGGGCACACACGCACACGTGCCCGGCGTGAGTTTGAGCCACCAGGTCCAGGACTTGAACCACGGTCGACTACGTGGGAGTCCAGTGACATAGCCATTACGCCAACTGCTGGTCCCCAAAAAAGTCTTTGATATTATTGGAATATTGCATTTAAAGAATTAGAATCTAACAGATCTGAGTAAGATTGCAATATAAAATTATAATGGAAGCCAATTGAAAAACAAAACAAGTTATAAATAAATATTACATTTCCATGTAGTCTTCCCTAGTCTTCTGAAACCCTACTCCTGGCAACTTCAGGCTTTGTAGAGTGCCTTAGACTTCACTGAAAAGTTACAGGCTATCTGAGATGAACCTCCCTCATCTCTAGCTCAAACTTTTTCTCTCTTAATTTCCCTTGTGTTCTCTCCTTTTTTTTTTTCTATCTGTGAAAAATAATTATATTTCCTACTTTCTAAATTTAATCCTTGCCCTAAAAAGCTTATGCCAAGTACAAGGTACAATATTTTCTATATGGGACTAGAAAAATTCAAAGGTAAGTGTGAGCTGTGGACCAAGAAGGAAAACGAAGTCAGTATTGGTGGTATCAAGCATCCACGATGATCAGATCCTTCAAGTCTACAGAGAAGCAGGAAGGACCCAGGATACAGAAAAGGCGGGAACATAGGATGTGGAGTTCTGGTGGGTCCAGATAAAATGTCTTAGGGCATAGTCAAGGACAAAGAGAATGAGCCAGTAGTTGCTTCTTTATGGGTGGTGGTATGTCAGGTGAGAAGAAGCAAGTGTTGAGTCCATTCTTATCCACCAGCTTCACCAAGTAGCTCCTCTCTTTCTTGGAAATATAGTTTTCCCCTCTTAATTATATCCTCTCCTTTGGCCGATACACTTAACCTATCCCTTCCAAAAGGTCATACTTTCCTTTCCCCCATTTTTTCTTCAAGCAAGTGTCACCCTTCTCCCCTCTTCCCTCCAAGTAGACAAATTCAGTGGTTTTAGCCATCATGCTTATCAGACTCATTATGGCATTAAACATTGTTGAACACACCCACATTTGACACTCCTTTCTTGGTTGTATTTTTTTCCTACATCCCTGATTGTTTTTTCTTTCTTTTTATTCTTTGGACTTTCCGATGTGTATTTCTCTTTTTAAATTTTTATTATATTTTTCATTCATAAGAGAGAACGTACAAGATGGTGGGAGAGAGAAGGAGAGACAGAAAGATGGGCATCCTCAACAGCTCTTCTCACGCCACAAACCCTAGTTCTGCAGCTAGTGAAGATCTTGGGTGTAGCTGGACATGTTTCAGATCAACTTGGGATCTTAATCTGTGTTTGGCCATGTGGCTTCCAGCCCTGCAGAATAGCACACTATTGCCTGTGCCACAGTGGTGGGATCGGGACTCTTAAATAACTTTTATTTTTTTTAAGAGTTTTTGCTATAAGGCACATGTGCTTGCTGGAGAGAAACAGAGAGAAAGCAAGAAATACCCCTCCCCACCCCCCCACCCCTGGGGTGGGCAGGAGTGGGTACACCACAATCCCTTTTCCCCTAGTCTCTTCTTGGGAATTTGGCGATGCATGCACGCACACATGCCCAGTGTATTTTTCAGGCCACTGGGTCTGGGACTTGAACTGTAAAGTTGGTCATGTGGGGTCCAGTGCTTTAATCACCAGGCCACCTACTGGACCCTAAATATATATATTTTTAAGGACTTACTTTTGGGCTGCTTCTCAGCTCTCTTCGTACTGCCTTCCTGGCAAATTCACCTAATCTGATGACTTGGATTATTCACTCCACCCAGATGCCTCCTGAATCTGAATTATCATCTTTGACCTTGTCCTCCTTTTCACATTTCTAGTGGCCAGCTAGCTACCTTCATCCAAATGTTTCATCTGCACAGTAAATTCTTTATGGTCAAACATAAACTCATTTTTCTACAATCAACTTTTTCTGTGTTTTTAAAATGTATGTTAATGACATTTGCAAACTCTCGGTCTCCAAAATGCTAGACTTCTGGGTCAAGTTTTACTATTCCTACACTCAAGTTCTGCTAATCGAAATATTTCTAATACCCCCCCCCCATTTCTATTGTTTCCTCTTTCTGTGTCCTTTATCAAAAATAACTTTAATCACCTGTTAGCTGGCCTCCCTATCATTTATTTTTGTTAGTCTAATTCTTTTTAATTGTTACTGTCTTTTCCTGAATAATGTCTCATATCTCACAGTAAAACTCTTCTCTACAAAGAAAAAAAAAACAAACCTGAACATTCTATCTTAGTATTTTAGGTATTTCACATTTTAACTCAGGCAGTTTTTCTATTTTTATTTCCTGTGCTGCCTACCATGTATTCTATAAAAATGGACATAATCACTCTTCTTTGTAAATGCCCTATAATTTCTCTCTCATGCCCTTGCTGTTCTTTTTGACCAGAATGATCTGTTTATTAGCTCCTCACTACACATCCTATATCGTTCAAAACCTAGCTCAAACACCTCTTCCCATGAAGCTTTCCTTTATCTCTCCAGATGGCAGTAATCTTCATCTTTTGACCTGCTATTGCACTTTATCTGTGGCTTGCTCCTAATGCTTATGACTTTCTAATTTGGATTTTGATGATTTGCACACACATTTTATCTCCATAGTTGATTGTAAGCATCTTGAAAAGTGGGCCAGGGTCTGTTTCATCTTCATAATCTCAAAGTGCCTTGTATAGATATTTGAGCTAAGTTTATAGGACTCACCAAATATTCCATGTATTTCTTTTGATTTCCCAGCATCCTTTGCCAGACTCCAGGCAAATAACTAGTTCCAGTTAATAGTCTTAATGAAGTGACATATAACACTTCCAGTTTGAGATATTTTAGCAGAGATGAGAATTCTCCACTCTTTCTTCCCTCTTCTCCTTCTGTGATGGACAGCTGTGTGTTTCAGATGGTCTAGCTACAAGTTGTTGGAGTTCCTATAAGCCCGAGTCCCTGATTGACCACGTGGGTCAGGGCTTTTTCTGAACTGTACTGGGTATGAGTTTAAGGAAAACTATTGTGTTAAGCCACAGAAATTTCAGTTAATGTGCTACTGAAGCAGAGCCTGTGCTATCCTATCAGAGGAAGAGTCAATTAATTTATAAAAGATCAAATGAAGAGTTTATCTATTAATTGTGTTGCTGAAACTATTCAAGAAGCTTGCTTTGGGAACCAGCAGTTAGCCTAATGGCTATGTCGCTGGACTCCCAAGTGGTTGACCACGGTTCGCATCCCAGACCTGGTGGCTTAAAACTCACGCCAGGCATGTGTGCATGCGTGCCCAAGATCCCGAGAGGAGAATGGAGGTGAAGGGATTGTGGCATGACCATCCCCCCTGGGGGGTGATTTCTCGCTTTCTGTCTCTATGTCTCTCTCTGTCTGTCTGGCGAGCACAAACGCCCTATGGCAAAAACCTCTCCAAAAAAAAAAAAAAAAAAAGAAGAAGAAGAAGCAGCTTGCTTCCCAGTATTTATGAAATTGTGGTTTCATAGCTGTCTGTATAAAATATACATTTCATCAAATTGCAAGTAGTCTACCATTTGATTACATTCTTGCAAATATCTTAAAAACCTATTGCCTTGGGACCAGCAGTTAACGTAATGGCTGTGTCGTTGGACTCCCACGTAGTCGACTGCGGTTCAAGTCCCAGACCCGGTGGCTTAAACTCATGCTGGGCGCGTGTGCGTGCGTGCCCAAGAACCCAAGAGGAGAATGGAGGAGAAGGGATTGCGGCGTGGCCATCCCCCCTGGGGGGTGATTTCCTGCTTTCTGTCTCTCTGTCTCTCTCTGTCTATCTGATGAGTGCACGCGCCCTATAGCAAAAACCTCTCCAAAAAAAAAGGAAAAAAAAAAAAAACCTATTGCCTCAAAAATTCATTTGGTAATTGACTAGGCATGCAGTTTCATGTTTTGTTTTCAGGAAGTGGGATCTGCATTTCTCATTAAAAGGTATACCTGGATTTTCTTGATACTGCCAAATGCCTAATCTTTATTTTTCTCCAGTTTACTATCAGCCCGTAGTACTTCTTTTCTTTTTTCTTCTCTTTCCTTTTTTTCTCTTTTCTCTTTTCTTTTCTCTTTTTCTTTTCTTTTTCTCTTCTCTTCTCCTCTCCTCTCCTCCCTTTTCTTTTCTTTTCTTTTCTTTTCTTTTCTTTTTTCTTTTCTCTTCTCTTTAAATTTGCTAGAAAACACTTACACCCACTGGAGAAAGAGTGAGAAAGTACCCCCATGGGGGATGGCCAAGCCACAATCCCTTCTCCTTCATTCCCCCCTCCTTTGGGCATTTTAGGCACACATGCACATGTACTTGGTATGTTTTTCAAGATGCATGGTCTGGGACTCAAATTGCTTGGTTGGCCATATGAGATACAGCCACCTTAGCCACTATGCCACTGGCTGTCCTCATAGTGTCCCTTTCATAAACTGATCCTTTATATTTAATATGACCTTACAGATATAATTTATAAGCAAAATTGATTAGTATTTAAAGGATTCTGACTGATTATCTAAGAGACTTTTAGTAAACCTTATTTATTTTTAGAGAATTCAGAAAAGATGAAAAAGTTTAAAGAAGAAAATAAACCTTTTCACAACCCTATAGAGAACTTATGTTACACTATTAAAATCTTCAAGGATTGTTGAGTGTTAAAATTTGTCAAATGTATTCACTCCTGGGGAACTTGAAACATTTTTCTCAGGCTCACAAAGGCCATTGATTGCAATCTCCCAGGCTGTCTTTCTTGGGCAATATGAAGTACTTCCACTCTAGCCTTCTCCCCTTATTAAAATCCAAGCTCAGTAAAGCCACCTGATAATTTACTATGAGACATTAATGCTATGAAGTCTGAGTTACCTATCCCGGAGATCCTTCCATTTATAATAATACTGACTTGCTCAATTGATAAGGTAAAACATTTAGTTTCCGAGACCAATGACATGGTTATGGCAGAAAAATATACAATATTTTTATATTAAAACATTTAAAACATATGGCAGGAAGTTCTTTCTAAAGTTCACAAAATTAAGAAGCAGAGGAAGCCATAATTCTTTAAGCATAACATTATTCCAGAGGATTATCTAGATGTTTCTTTGGAGAAATTATTTCTCTACATATGATAGCTGGCTTAGTGTTTTTAAAACAAAGCCAGTTCCTGGATTGATATTCTAATATACTATGTCCATTTCAAGGAGACAAATTTCAAGGTTTTTTTTTCCTTTTATTTCTTCAAGCGAAATTAATAGGTCCAAAGTGTTTATGCCACTTTACTAGGTATTATACACAATCTTCATGTTCAGGTCTTTTGTTTAGAGTCTTCCACTATCTTTGGAACTTTCACTTAGATTGTTTTCCTGATGTGATATGCTTATCCTGATTTGTCACTGTCTTATACCTGTAACCAAATAGTGCCACTGTGGGATAGTACAACTACACAGTACAGTTCACAACTGCATACAAGTCACAGGGTGTGGGTGGTCCCATCTACTCTGTGACACTGGTGGTCAAATTATAATACACATAGTGCATAGGTATGATGGTGCACACAGAATTAAGAATTTAGCCTGGCTCTGAGCCCTTTTATGCCAGTATTTTCCCCAGTTTGCTTGGATTTCTAGATTTAAGCTTCATCCAAGCGTCGTTTCAGGTCTCCACGTACAGTCCAGTTCTGCCTGGTCTCTAAATCTGAATGGAAAGAGAGCTTTCTGAATAAAGTACTCCAAGAAAGGAGATAAAGCAAATGATTCCTTCTTTGGCTTGGCTAACCCACCAAAGTTTCAGGGACTTGAGATTTCCTAAGTCTTGTCAGGCCTGAAAACGAGGCCATGCCACTTGACAAAGACTACAAAATATTGGAAGTTGGTATGACACTTTTCCTCAGGAGAGGTTGGGATATATGAATAAAGCCAGATCCATTTAATTTGAAATTAATCTCATTAAGTATGAGTTTTTAACCAGCAACCTGAGATTCCACTGATTGCAGTATGAAGTTCTAAGAAAACTGATCTTCAAGTCTAATGCTCCCAATGAGCTGTCCAGGGTTCTGACCTCCATATGGGGAAGTCAGTGTCATTACTATTCTTGGTCTTGATGCTTGCCCTTGCGCTTTAAATTCTGAATACTTTGACTATAGTTTTTGATTATTAATCTTGAACCTTGACTACTTTTGTAGTTTACACCTTGAGCTTAGGTCTTGGATTATTTTGGATTTTGAAATATTTGCATATACACAAAAAGATATCTTGGGCAAGTCTAAACATGACTTACATTTCACATAACCCTTATCACATAACCTGAAGGTAATTTTATACAATATTTTTATATTAGAACATTTAAAATGAACCTGATACATGAGGTCAGATGTGGAATTTCCACACAACGTTCATGTCAGTTTGGGATTTTGGAACATTTTTTATTTTGTATTTTAGATAAGGAATGCTCACCTTGTATACAAATGGCCAATAGATCCATTAATAGATGCACAATATCACTAGCTACCAGGGAAATGCAAATAAAAACCACAATATAATACCATTTCACACCCACTAATATGGTTATAACTTTAAAATAAAAGACAGATGATAACAAGTGTTAGCAAACTTATGGAGAAATTGAAACACTCATACATGACCAGTGGCACTTTAAAATGATGTAATTGATTTGGAAAAGAGTCTGGCTGTTATTCAAACACAGAGTCCCAAAATGATCCATAACACCAACCCTACATTTATACCCAAGGGAAATGAAAATGTGTTTACACACACACACACACACACACACACACACATGTGCACAGTCATTCATAGCAGTGCTATTTGTAATAACCATAAAGTCAAAACAACTTAAATGTGTATGAAATGGTGAATGGATAAACAAATTGTGGCATAGCCATACAATGGTGAATTATTTATCAAAAAATCAAAATGGAATGCTGATGCACGCTATAATATGGAAACACGATAAGTGAAAGAAACTACTCGCAAAAACCATATGTTGTATGATTTTTATTTATATGAAATATCCAGAACAAGCAAGTCTATTGAGACGAGAATATCAGTGATCATCTAGGACTGAATTTGGGGTTGTGGAAGAAGGGGGTGATTGCCAAGGGGGATAGGGCTTTTTATGGGAGTGATGCCTTAAAAGAGATTGTGGTGATAGTTGTACAACTCTGTGAATGTACTAAAAATCATTAAATGATATACTTTATATAGTATATGAGGTGAATCTCAATAAAATTATTATTTAAAAAAGAAATAAAAATTGCAACAGCAAATCATGAAAAAACTCATAATTCACTGGTCATCAAGTAAATAAAAAATTAAAATACCATGAGATACCATCTCAGCAGGTTGGAAGTTAAAAGCAGTGTGGGTGTGTGTATTAAATGAGGTCTGTACATGTATACTTTTTGTAAACTGTAAAAACTACTCAAAGACAATTTACCTCTATCCTGGACATTCTGACAATCAGAATTCCTTGATAAAGTTTTTTTGTACGTGTCCAAAGCATGGAGAATTTAAGTTACAGATTTCCTAATTCATGCTTATGCCTAAGGCAATAACAAGAAATCATTTCAGTTTGACTAAATGTATATATTAAGTAAAGGAAAAACAAGGTTCAAAGAAAAGTGATTCGGTGTTCCTCTTTCCACCCCTACTGGAGGGCATTAGAAGCATCTGCTTTATCCCCTCAGATGGCAGATTAAGTTAACAGCAGCCACTCTCCGTGCACAGAAACAGCCTGGTGTGTTCCATATGCCCATGCAGCACTTCTAAGGGCTGAAGTGGTCTCTTGGAGAAAACATAAGTGTGGCACAGCAGCCTGCAGCCTCTATAAGGTAGTTTCACACTAAATATTCTTTTTACTATAGTAAAAAGTGGAGAACACTTTTTGTTATAAAATTGAAGAGCTTCCACACATTGTAGAAAAGTAAAAACCATGTTGCAAAATGAATTGGGTGCTACATAGACAAATTAGCCTGAACCAATCTCATGCATAATGACTTCATAGAAATTTGAGGCACAAGAATGATTCTCATCTAGAGTCAAACACTTTTCTAAGTCAGTGGAAGTGAATCCATTATTGCATTCTCTCCTACAAGGTCTTACTCTTGGGTTCTGATGAGCTTAAATATAAGCCAGAGAAGGTGAATATATGGCATGTATTGCCTGCCCTCTTCACTTTCCAGAATTTAGCTATTGCTTATCTTTCTAAACATTCTTTTTTAAATGGAATCTGAATATGGCCCCAAACTCTCAACAAAGTCCTCCAAACATTCATTACTAATCGATCAACAAAATCTATTGGCCATTTCTGATATAGGCTATTTCCAGTTGAAATGCGTGTCGACCTAACTATTGATACACCAAAAAAGCTTTGAAGTATATTATTTTTAGATCAGGTTTACCTTTCAGAATACAGGAGTTATAAGAAAAAATACCCAATAGTCATTCAATATGGGTAAACAGTTTTCATTTAATTTGCTTTAAATGCCTGAGGTAGTTACCATTGATTCTGGTATGAATATAAATACCCAAGCAGAGCTTTTAGCATTACAAACCATTTCCTGGAAATAATCTGGCATATGCTATTACTATCTTAATAAAACACTTTACATATGTCAACCCATTGAGTGTTCCCCTTAAACCCTATGTAGAAGGTGAGACAGAGAAATTAAATAACTTTAATATTGAATCTGGAAATGATTTCATCTTGTTGTTTGTGGCATTCTTTCTGCAGGTCCCCACACTTCCTTTCTCCACGATGAAAAGTTGGTTGAGGTTAGGAAGCTAGTTTACGTGAATAAATGCTCTTTATCATATTCCTCCTTTTGACACAATGAACCAAACTTTTTTCAAAAACAAAAGCTAACGACAA
Source organism: Tupaia tana (assembly GCA_026018925.1). Lineage (NCBI taxonomy): Eukaryota > Metazoa > Chordata > Mammalia > Scandentia > Tupaiidae > Tupaia > Tupaia tana. Next base: position 225,271,107 of record JAKSZU010000001.1, on the reverse strand, counting down.
AATCTGACAATTCTGTTTCTCAACTCTTGTTGCTAATAATCTTAGAAGTGCTAACCCTTGGGACCAGTAGGTGGCATGGTGGTTAAGTCACTGAGTACTCCCACATGGCTAACCATGGTTCGAGTCCCAGACCTGATGGCTTGCCTTCTCACTTTCCCTCTCTCTCTCTCTTTGTCTGCCTCTCTCTAGTCAAATTTTAAAAAGTGAATGGATAAATAAAATTAAATAATTTTAAAATAATAAAAGAAGTGCTAACCCCCTTTTCTTTGATTCAAAAGTACTTTAGACCATTTCATAACTTAGAGCAACTATTCAACTAAGCTCCTAACCTTAGAGCTGTGGGAGTCCATTGCTAGTAGTGTGTAATATCCACGAGTCTCCAAATTAGTCCACCTTTTAAGGTTACAGGTGTGCAGATTTAACAAATAATACTAGTAAACATTGACCGTTTTAAAAAAATAGCATAAACCTGGAAATTTCTTTCCCCAAATAGATAATTTGTGTACAGCCAAAGGTGGAACCTAATAAATAAATATAATTGTGAAATTACTAACACTGAAGTACTGTGTATCCCTCTTTTCATCAGAGCAAGCCAGAATAATTATCAAAATGGAGTTTTCAATTCCCATTATGAAGTAAAATCTAAATATATTTATTTGGCTATTTCCTCAACATGTGATGAAATATGAAAAATGATTGGAATCATATCCTCAAACTCTTTGTCTATTTAATTATAAGGAAGCTAAGAGGCTTACATAGGTATTTCATTTTAAAAAATAATTATTTATTTAATTCTTTATGTTCTTCTATTATTTTAAAGTTTGCTACAGGACACATGTGCTCCCCAGAGAGAGACGGTGTGTGTGTGTGTGTGTGTGTGTGTGTGTGTGTGTGTGAAGGCAAGCACCACGTCTAGGATTTGAACTGTGGTCAGCCATGTGGGAATCCAGCACCTTAACCACCATTCCACCTGTTGGCCCTGTATTTCACTTTTTAAGGAGAATTTTTATTCATGTTTCTCAGAGAAACAAATGAACATATTTCCTATTGTCCTAGCTGTAACTCCATTTTAATAACAATCCTCAAATATTCAGTACTATTAATTACTATTTAATGTTATATCATTAGGATTTCCTGTGTTCTTGGCATGTTTTCAACAATGAATCTGAGGTGTTTCTATCTGGTATTTCTGATGCCTTAGGACATTCTCAACAATAGATCTGAAAAAGCTTACAAGTGCCCCCTGATTACATGACAGGATTAAGCTCCTGGAAAGACAACAGTGGGATAAGCTTTTCATCACAGAGATTTCTTAAACAGGCTCTTGCTTCCCCACTGAAAGATTTCAAAACTCATGATGATTCATTATAACCAAGTATTTGGTGATTGATATTAGGAAGATTTTCTTTTTTGCTTTATTAAGGTATAATCAACAAATATTGTATTGCACCTATTTACCATGACTATTTGATTAGTTTTGATATGTATACACCTATAATGTATTATCACAATCAAGAAATCGGTATGTCCATCATAGGAGATAACTTTTGACTATGACACTAATGTAAAATTTGGGTGACCATCAGATACCCAGGTAAGTTTGGCATTAGGAAGCCATATTTATCATCTATTTAGTTTTCACCGATTTATTGTCGCCTTTGAATATAAGTGAGAGAGCAGAACGAAAGATTAGACAATCTGGAATTTTCATCTTAGTGCTTTTTGAGGAGCACCTGAATGGTTCTGAGGTTGCCTTTTGAATATACAAATGGACAGATAGGAGATTCTCAATATGCATTGAGGCTTAGAGTGGCTTAGAGTTCACAAAGCCTTAGGGTATTCTGTATCAACCATGCCCACCTTTTCTAGAGGAGCAGCAGCAGTTACCCTGTTTACACCCGAGGTGTTGAACCAAACCTTAGGTTTTCAGGGAACAGTTTAGGAACGAACAATGCATGAGGCTTGTTTGAAAAGTCTAACTATGGGAATAATACATTATAAGGCAAGTCACTTCCCTCTTCTAAGTTCCTGTTTATTTGTTAAATATCTTGCATCTTATTGGAGACAACTGAAAAGAAAAAAAGAAAGGCAAGCTTTCTGGAATGTCCAACTTCTCAGATAAAATGACTGCACACACAGTTTATAATTTGTGTGGCTTTGACTGTTTTTGAAAGGAGACATGGCTGCTTTTGTCCCACTTACTGACATCCTATGTGCCCTCAGGGCCGGTCGAGGTGAGATCTGGTCAGCTTTTTTCGGATGCTCCCCTGGTAGTTCAACCCCGTTCTGGAGACAATTTCCACGGTGCAGGATTTAACCTCGGAGTTGCAGATACCCCTGTCTCTGCCATCCACACCCACATCTGCCCGCTCTCCGCTCAGAGCTATGTCCCCTCCACAGCTCATACTAGTTACCTCCAGAACGAGGCCCTGAGGTCTCCACTTTCCCTCTTTACTTGGGTCCCAGGACACCCGTCGGGGCTTAACTTCTTGAGTTGGGAGGGCGGCTCGCCTAATGAGTCACGCGGCTCTGGGGGCTGCTTCTACCTGCGGATCATCCCCTCCTCTTTCATTCCTCCCGACCGAAGGGAAAAGTCGAGTGGATCTGGCACATCTCCTAACCGCGGCCCGCCATTAGCAGGCCGGGGGCTGACGTGTGCCGAGGCGGACTCGGACCAGGCAGGCCATTTTCACCTGCGTAATAACAGGCTTGGGAGTAGCGGAGCGCGGCGGCCCCGCCGCTGGAATAGGAGGAGGAGCGCGGGCAGCGACCGCGGCGGGCCGGGGAGGAGGGGGAGGAGGAGGAGCTGGAGCGGGGAGAGCGGCAGGCGGCGGCTCCGCCGAGTTGCAGCAGCGGCGGCGGCGCCGACACTCCGCAGCCTCCAGAGCCCGAGTCCCGGCGGGGCCAGCAGCAGGGAGCGCCCGCCCGCGCAGCCACCGCACCTCGGCCCCGCCAAGCCGTCGTCGCCGAGCGGGGAAACCGCCAGCCATGGCCGCGCCGCCGGATCCGCAAGACGAGCTGCTGGCGCGGGCCAGCCCCGGGTCCCAGTGGCTCGGGGGCCGGGGGGAGGGAGAGGACGAAGCGGAGACGCCGACGGGGATCAAGCCGGCGCCGCAGGCTGGGGAGCCCGGCCGGGGGTTGGGCGCCGGCCCCGGGCGGGAGGAAGCGGTGCCCCGGGAACCGGGCGCGGGCCCCGCCCGGCCGCCGCCCGTTGCCATGGAAACTGCATCCACAGGTAAGGCGGGCGCGCGGGCGCCGCTGCCCCGCAAATGGCGTCGGGACCCGACCCCCCAGCGGGCCCCTGCCGGTAGGCGCTCCCGGGCACCCTCCGCGCGCTCTGTCGCGAGCACCGACCCCACCCCCGCTTCGTCACGGCGACGGTAAATACTAGCGGGCTGGCGGAAAACAGCAATTTCGTTTTTCCTGAGGCTCGGAAGAAGACAGAACGCTATTGATCCTTTTATTCCATTTTCATTTCGACTTCACACTGTCCTCATTGGGCAAATCGCAGCATCCTGGCTGCTGGCGCGCCCGGGTGCAAGTTTCTCCTCGGGTCTGCCGAGGGGCTGGGGCTGTAGGGCCCGTTGGACAGGTGGTGAGGATTTTTGGGGCGTGTTTCGCGCAGCGTGCGCGCCAGCGACGCGAGGCGCTGACAACAAAGCGGCGGGCAGGCCGGCTGCCTCCGGACCCGGCCCTGTCCAGGGCAGAGAGGTGGCTCCGGCTGTCCCTGTCGCCGTCCCTCCACCACTCCCTGCCCGCGCCCACTGCCCCCTCTCCGCGCGCGGAAAACGCGGCCTGAGGAGTGTGTCTAATTCGGGAGCAAAGGCGCTGCGAGCGGGTCGGGAGTTGCGTCTGCCCCCGCGCAGACCTTCCCTAGCTGCGCGCATCTGCCTGGGAGCTCGGGAACTTGGGGAGCGAAGCGCGCCGGGCCTGCCCGAGGGTTGGAGGGCCTGGGTGGCGGTGAGTGGACGAGGCACAGTTTACCCGCAGCCCGGACTCGCCCGGGCATTTGGAAGTTGCCCCAGGTCCGGGCTTCCCTAGCCTGACTCTCCCTTCGAAGCCGAGGAACCCGGGCCGGGGGAGGGGGTAGCGCATCTCTCCGTGAAGAGGTGAGAGAGGCTCTTCCGATGGGACTGCTGGCCTGGGAGTGCTTATTTTTTCTTGGTTTCGAGGGAGAGGGGCAGGGAGTGCCGTGTGGTGCTGTTACCTGAGAACGCTTTGCTGTGGTGGAGTGGAAATTGTTTAGTTTTGACAGCGTTGAAAGGCCTGGGGCAGTGGGTGCTTCCAGAGCTGCGGAGGGGGCAGGCCTGGCACGTGTGTTCTTGGCCATTGATTTAGGAAAACTCCTTCCTTAAGGGTTATGTAGAGTGTCGACAGTCTTAGCTTTGTTCTACACAAAAAAATCTACGCTGGGAAAGGAGGCTTGGGGAATGCGTTGTCTAAAACTGTCAGTATTCTTTAGCAGAAGAACACGGATTATATTACAAACTAAAAAGAGGAGGAGGAAGGGGAAGAAGAGAAGGAGGAAGGAAAAGTGAAAAGCAAAGACTCGAAAGCCAAAAAGCCCATTAGTCATTATTAATTATTAAATATTATATCTCAGGTGGGGGGACTTAATCTAATATTGTCTGTGCAGCTTCTTTCAACTTCTGCATTGGAGTGAAGAGATGACAAAACTTTTTACAATTGCAAAGCAAGGTGGGAAATGATAGACAAAGGAAAGTAGTTTTTGTCTTTACCATTCTTTGTTGAGGGTAGCTCATAGTTCAGAACTTGTATCCCCTGTAATCAAAGTAAATTATTTCTTTGTAAAAAGAAATAATTACACATTGCCTGCCTCCCCTCAGTGTCATGAAGACTACAGGTGAACTAGGAAAAGGAAGCCATTTAGTAACACACTAAATGAAACATTTAATGTTCCCAAAGAAACATTTCTAAAAATATTTCTCAGTAATGTCCTGGAATGAATGTATGTTTAAATATTACTAAAACTGCATTAAAAATCTTCATCATTATTACATTTTCCCCAGTTATTAAAATTAGTTACTATTTGGAAAATATTTAGAATATATATTTATGGGGTACAATTTAATGTTTTGTATATGCCTGCATTGTGAAATTATTAGATCAAGCTAATTAACAAATTCATCACCTCACATACTTTTTTTGGTGACGAAAACATTTAAAAACTACGTCTCAAAGAAATTTTGACATATACAATACAATGCATTGTTAGAGAATGAGAACCATACTAGGTAACAATAAACACTGTCCTCAACACTTGAAGACATTGGAGTAGGCAAAAATTTCTTAAATAGACCCCTAAAGCATAGGAAAAATTCTAAAAATAGGCAAATGGTCAAGCTATAAAGCTTCTACACAGCAAAGGAAACAATAGAGTTATGAGACAACCCACAGAATGTGAGAAAATATTTGCAAACTATGCTTCAGTTAAGGGATTGAATACTAGAATATATAGGGAATTCAAGCAGCTCACCTATGAAAAACAAATAATCTAATTAAAATGGCCACATGATCTGAATAGATAACTCTCGAAGGAAGACATACGAATAGCCATAAAACATATGGAAAAAAAAAAGTCCAGTGCCTTTTATCATAAAGGAAATGCAAATCAAAACCACAATGAGATATCACTTAACACCTGTCAGAATGGCAATGATCAAAAAAAAATAAAATGGGAAGTGCTGGTGAGGCTGTGGTGAAAAGGGAACTCTCCTATACATTTAGTAGGGATGTAAATTAGTACAATTGCTGTAGAAATCAATGTAGAGGATCCTTAAAAATCTACAAATAGAACGACCATATGACCTAGTAATCCCACTCTTTGGAATTTATCCAAAGACAGGAAAACAGCCAGAAAAAAAGACACTTGTAAATCCATGTCTATTACATTATTCATATTTGCTAAGACATGGAATCAACCTAAGTGCCCAAGGACTGATGACTAACTTGAAAAAATGTGGCACATATACGCATGGAATACTACTCATCCATAAAGAATGGCAAGACTCTGCCATTTTATTCAAAGTGGAGGAACATAGATTTAATGCTAAATGAAATAAGCCAGAAAATGAAAGACAAAGATGGTATATCAACACTCAATATATATGGAATGTCCACATTCTATGGCAGATATGAAAAGATTCGAAGAGAGAATTGCAGGGAGGGCAAGTATAGATACCAGAGACAGTATGGGGGGGTGGGTACTGGGGGAGTAGATATTAGGGGGTAGATGGGAGGGGCTCAGGGGACAAAAAAATTAACAGACAAAAGAATGTAAGTTTCTAGTTGAAAATGTTGTATATGGTAATAGCCTTGATTCAATTGTCATACAGCACATGCATGCTTTGAAGAACCATAATGTCACCATACAGATGTACAGCAGTTAAAAGTAAGAAAGAAATTATAAAATAAAACAGCATTTAAAAACTACTCTTATGGCAATTTTGAAATGTACAATGCATTGTAAGAGAATGGTGACTATAATAGGTGACAATACATTTTTGATTTTTAACATTGTTTCTTTGGAAATACTTTGTTTTGTTGAATATGTTAAATGTTTCCTACCCTAGGCAACAAATACGCTAATAAAGTCAAACATGATACTAATTTGAGTGGAAAGAGAATGAGGGGAGGTGGGAAGAGCATTTATTTTGCATATTTATAGATTTTTTTAAATTAATGTCACTTAAAAGACTTTTTCATGTAGTTGTTGATTGGTTAATTTTTAAAAATCTATGTTTTTCTTATTAAATAGACTGAATCGGCTGCTAGAGAGACTGAGATGCCAGAAATGATATCTAAACAAACTGGATGTTGAAAAATCCAAATAAAATCTGGGTCAGCTTCCTTGTCAGGAAGTTCTAATGCTGTATTTTGGCAGTACTATTACTGTAAACAAAGTCAGCAGGTGAAGCCCCAGTCATATCAGAGACAAAATTCAGAGGAGGACTATTAAGCATATTTTTAAAAAATTTACTTTTGGGGGGGAGGGGTGTCTTATAAACAGAAACTTATTTCTTCACAGTGCTGGAGGTGGAAAAGCCTAAGATCAAGGCCCTAATAGATTCAGTGTCTACTACTGAATCTTTTATGAACTACTTCCTGGTTCATAGACAGCTGTCTTTTCTATATCCTTACATGGCAGAAGTTGCATTACTTTTTCAAAAGAATGGTGTTCTCTGGAACTCAGCTCTAACTAGGAAGTAATTTAGATTTTGAGTGTGATGTACTGTAAACAGATTTTATTTCATTTTCAAATGGAATATTAAAATGTAAAGACAGATACTGATTTTTTAAAGACTTATTTTATTTAACTTTATTTATTTACTTTATTTATTTTTAAAATTTGACCAGAGAGGGACAGAGTGAGAGAGAGAGAGTGAGAAAGCAAGCTGCCAGTTCCAGAACTTGAACCATGGTGGGCCATGTGAGAGTCCAACACCATCAACCACCACGCCACCTGCTGGCCCCGATATTGATGTTTTAAAAACTGCTTTTCTCAAAAACATCACCAGCCCTGCCCATATGGACAGAAATGCTGTTATTTATTTTTATACATTGATGATAATTAAAGTTCCCAAAGAAACATTTCTAAAAATATTTCTCAGTAATGTCCTGGAATGAATGTATGTTTAAATATTACTAAAACTGCATTAAAAATCTTCATCATTATTACATTTTTCCCAGGTATTCTCATTGTTTCTGTCCCTTTTATGGTATCGATATATATATTTTTAAATAATTATTTTACTTTTAACTTTATTTACTTATTTTAATTTGATTAGAGAGAGAGAGAGAGAAAGGAAAAGTGAGAAAGCAAGCCACCAGATTCAGGACTTGAACCGTGGTCGGCCATGTGGAAGTCCAGTGCCCTTAACCACCACGTCACCTGCCAGCCCCTGGTATTGATATATTTTGAACGAAGTATAAGACTGTCTGCTAACACTATAATTTTCCATGTCTAAAATTGACAATGGGCATGTAAGATGATGTCTTACTGAGGGAGCATTTAATATACCACATGTAGGGAACATTTTAGGATTGTTAATCATGAAAGAGTGCCATCATCTAGTAACTTTATACAAAGAATGTTAAGAGCAACTGTTTGGGGTTTTCATGATCAGTTATTTTATTCCTGGAAACTATTCAAAAGGAGCATACAATAACAAAAGAATAGAAGAATGGTCCTTTGTTTAAAGAAAGAATTTAAATAGAACATTTGAACAAAATGAAATGGTAAGAAGTTAATTCATTGCCTGCTTCAGAAATTAACTCATTGGCTGCAAAATGTGTGGAGGGCACAATGAAGGGCAGGCTGAAGATTGGTCAGGATAAATCAGTGCAATGTGATTTGTGCCAGTAATATTAATTTAAAGGTAACTTGACTTAAATGATTAGATAACAGCCAAAAAAAAAAGAGAGAGAAAAGAAAAGAAAACGAAAAAAGAAAGAGAGAGACTTCCTAATTTATTTTGCTTGGACCACAGAGCTCATTCATTGCATTTTTCAAATGTGAAATGTGTCACTATTTAAGAACTATTCTCAATCTATCATAATTAAAGTAACATTCAAAATGTTTTATATATTATGTGTTTATTCTGTTCAATATAATAATTCTAAAAAACTAGAACACATTACTAATAATTTCCTAAAGTCCATTTGGAGTCTGGATTGTCTGTCTTTACTTTTGGTTGTGTTTGATAGATGGATGGATGATTTTAAGTCATTTTCAATGATCCTCCTCAATAGTGTAAATTTCTATCTTCTGTTTTCTTTCATCTTTTGAGAAAGCTACAGTTCTATTAAAATGGTAAGGAACATTATGCTTTGTTCTGACAGTTTTTTAAAGAACATAAAAGATGAGTAAAAGGTTGGAAGCCTAATGTAGTTTATTTCTCTGGACATAGCCTCTGGATACAATCAATAACATTTCTGGCAATAAGTACAGTATATGTCCTGTTCTATAGGGAATTCAAACTAGGTTAAACTAAAATTTATAAGCACATCTTTAAAAATACATTGATAAACAGATATTATCAAGGCTTTCAACATAATGTTCCCTTTATGAACTCATTATTCTGGGAAACCCTCCCTGCTCTTTTCCCCCCAAATATACCATTGATCATCCTGTCACCATCTCATCTCTAGGTTGTCCTTCCACTTCTGATTCTGAAGGTTTGTGGAAGAGTTGGAAGAGGTGTTGATTATCTTGCTCGTTTTTATTGTTTATCCTGGATAGAATGGATTATAGAAAGTTTTATTTGTCAAGTGAGAAACCACTGTGGTTCAATTCAACTTAGTAAACATTTATTGAATGCCTTCTTTGTGTAAGGATTTGTCCTAAACACAGGTTGTGGTTTCCTAGAAGATATGCATGTTTCTGTCTCACACTAGCGATTAGTTTAGCCAAACAGTTCCTTTTGTGTCATTTGTCATTTTCCTCATTCTCAAGTCATTGCTGGAAGCTTGAGTTAGAAGGGCATTATAATAATGTAATCCCATGGGCACAACGGCATGAGTTACTTTTCTGAGGTCAGCACAGGATAAATAAATATGAGCACAGCTTGCCCAGACTATATAACCATGAAAAGAAAATATCTTTTTCTCTTTCTGTTTTTCTGTTATGTATCTCATTCTACATGGCTTCATAAAAATAACTGAGGCTGAATATTACTCCAAGATCTTTCAGTTTGTTACTTGTGACTTTATTTGAAAACAAAATTTTCTCAATAATTTCTCAGGGAGTTTTGAAAAAAGTATTGGAAAATTGAGAGTTGAGAGATGAAAGTAAAAGCCATATTTCAAGACACTAACACACCCACATAGGAATGCTTTCCACTAAAGTCATCACAAAGAACATGGCCAATATATGAAAGAAAAGCAACCCATTTTGTTTGTGTAAATAATATTTGAGGGCAAAGAGAACAGTGAGGAGAGTATGAACTAAAGAGGCCCCTGTTTGTGAAAGATGCTATAGTGACAGTATATGAAATCTCAATTCAGATTTGACTTCCATTTGAAAAAAATGGACAGTGATTTTTGAGTTGGAAAACCTGAAACAGAGAGAAAGAGAGACGGGAAGTCTAGTATAAATAAACAGGAGGTAAAATCCTGTATTATAGCTTCAATGAGATTGGTTCTTTAGAGTCAACTATTTTATGGGATTTAATGAGTTGAATAGCTCTAAAGTCCTCCCTAGTAACTTTTTTTTTTTTTTTTTTGGGAGGTTTTTTTTTTGCTATAGGGCGTGTGCGCTCGCCAGACAGACAGAGAGAGACATAGAGACAGAAAGCAAGAAATCACCCCCCAGGGGGGATGGTCACACCGCAATCCCTTCTCCTCCATTCTCCTCTCGGGATCTTGGGCACGCATGCACACGCGCCCGGCGTGAGTTTTTTAAGCCACTGGGTCTGGGACGCGAACTGCGGTCGACTACGTGGGAGTCCAGCGACATAGCCATTACGCTAACTGCTGGTTCCCTGGCCCAAGGATTCTTAAAACTGATCAGCCAATATAGTTGATGCTGATTTCTGGTAAAATCTAAGAATGTATTATTATGCTAAATATTTATAAACACTTAGAAGATAATGACTATGTCAATCATCAGAAATTCCTACTAGTTTACTAAAAAATAATACCTATACTATATATGTGTGTGTGTGTGTGTGTATAAATATACTTATATATTTGAGTTTCTGAATCACTGCATATCTACAGTACTTCCTACACCCAAGAACTCTACAAAGCACTCACCTTAAACATATAGAAAGCATGCTTTTTAATTTTGCAAATGGAACCAAATATCAAAGGACAGTTCATATGTTACATGGCAGCATTACTCTGAAAACAAAAAAAGCAAACCTTGATTTTAATGTTTACCCAAAAGTGACGAAATAAACCCATTAAAATAATCTTTGTCCCAACTTTAAAATTTCCTTCTTGAGGTAGGAGATACATGCACATGTATTAGAATATAAAGGCTACAAAAGTGTGTGCAGAGAAGAGTGTTCTTTACATCTATCTTCCAACCAGCCATTGCTTCTTTCTTCCTTTCTTTCTTTCTGTCTTTCTTTCTTTCTTTCTTTCTTTCTTTCTTTCTTTCTTTCTTTCTTTCTTCTTTTTTTTTTTTTTTTTTTTTTTTGGAGAGGTTTTCCGCTATAGGGCGGGTGCACTCGCCAGACAGACAGAGAGAGACAGAGAGACAGAAAATGAGAAGTCACCCCCCAGGGGGGATGGTCATGCAGCAATCCCTTCTTCTCCATTCTCCTCTTGGGATCTTGGGCACACACACACACGTGCCTGGCTTGAGTTTTTTTTTTTTTTAATTTTTAATTTTTTATTATCATCATATTCTTCTTTATATTACATTGAATTACATATAACTTTACAGTGTATTACATTGCTTTTTCAAAAGGGAATGCTATGCATGTCAGTCAGTACAGAGACATTAATCTCCCCCACTTCAACATTCAATATCTTTTCTGTTTTCCCCAATCATTATTATTATTATTCTATTTTTTAAAACAGTCAATTGCTATTTCTCGTTTTGCTTGTACCAATACTTTGTCCATCATGAAATATTTCTCAGACAAGGGTCTGAGACACGAACCGCGGTCGACTATGTGGGAGTACCTGGTGTGAGTTTTTTTTTTTTTTTTTTTTTTTTAAAGGTTTTCGCTGTAGGGCGCGTGCGCTCGCCAGACAGACAGAGAGAGACATAGAGACAGAAAGCGAGAAATCACCCCCCAGGGGGGATGGTCACGCCGCAATCCCTTCTCCTCCATTCTCCTCTCGGGATCTTGGGTACGCACGCACACGCGCCCGGTGTGAGTTTTAAGCCACCGGGTCCGGGACTTGAACCGCGGTCGACTATGTGGGAGTCCAGCGACATAGCCATTATGCTAACTGCTGGTTCCTCCTGGCGTGAGTTTTAAGCCACTGGGTCCGAGACGCGAACCGCGGTGGACTACGTGGGAGTCCAGCGACATAGCCATTACGCTAACTGCTGGTCCCCCCATTGCTTCTTTCTAGAGGCAACTATTACTGTCAATTTTAGCAAAATAGCATGATTTAATTCACTCATGATTATGTAATTATTTATTGAATCCTTGCTATTTTCCAAGCATTGTTCAAAGCACTGAGGATGCAGTAGGGAAAGACAGATACACATCTGGCTGGCTGCTATAGAGTGTATTTTTGGAGGCCAGCAGATGGTGTAGCAGTTATGTTGCTGGACTTTCACGTGGCTGACTGCGGTTCAAGTCCTGGACCTGGGTCCTGAAGAGCGGTGAGGGGAGGAGTGAAATAATCACCTAAATGATTACTGACATCACAAAGAACCATGACAGGTACTGGAGAAGGACAGTGATGCTAACTGGTATCTTTAGGAAAAGATATAATGACTTGGGCTCCAAATCTAGGGTCTTATAGGGAGAGGAAAGAACTACGGCCTATAAAATTGTAAATGTAAAACCTTGACTATAGGTTCTGCAAACTCTTTTGAATATGTGTAGAACAAAGGAGATAGACAGCGACTTAAAATAGTTCACGGTGGGGGTTGGGAACTTTGAGGGTTATAATGAACTACATATGAGTAGTGGTGTGGTGAAATTACTAAAATATCTCAGTAATCTTAGGTAGTATTAATAGAAAGTCTCAGGTGCATATTATACGAGGTAATAGTTCTCCTAGATTCTCTTCTAGGTGGGCCAAATTTGGAGTCTCATACTAAGGAGTGAGTGTGGTGCTTTGAGAGGCATTAATGAGCTGTAAGATGATAAAACAAAAAAAGGAGTGGGGAGCTAGACTGGGGGAGCTTTCGGGAAATACGCCCTATGAAACATAGTCCAAAGATAGTAAGAATTTTTAGCCAGAAGAAGAGAAAGAAAATCTAAAAGATAAATTGAAATATTAGAAGACCTTTCCTGAAGCAAAGGGAGAAAACTTGACCTAGAAGATTTCAAAGAGCAGAATTGGGACTACTCGTTTGGAGAAGCAAATTTCTGCTTTATGAAGGAGAATGTTCTAATAATTGGAACTGACTAGAAAAATTATATTATCTCCTAGCTACTGATGTGCAAGCAAAAGTGAGGTGGTTGTTTTAATGGTAGAAACTTAGAAAATGTTATTTATCTCAAGATCTTGGTATCTTCTTAAAGAGAACTAAGGTGGCCAACAGGTGGTATGGTGGTTAAGAGCACTGGACTCCCATATGGTGAACCGTGGTTTGAATCCCGGACCTGGTGGCTTGCTTCTCACTTTCCCTGTCTCTCTTTTTCCGTCTCACTCTGCCCTTCTCTGGTCAAATAAAAATAAATAAATAAAGTTAAATAAAATAATTCTTTAAAAAAAGAGAGAAAACTATGTCCCTAACTTTACATTATCATTATTACGTTATTACTTTAATTGTGGTCACCACGTTATTATCTATTTCTCAAAATTGAACAGCATACTATGAAACCAGAAACAGTGTCCATTAAAAAACCACAATTAACCTCAAGCTGACTACTTAAAATGCACTCTCCACAAAATTGTGGCACTCTTTGACATCTTCTCTAGTTCTCCTTTGTCAAGAAACCTCCATATGTAACATACTTGCTTCTAAAGAAATGACACTATTTTATTCAATTCTGTTATTAATTTAAATATGAAACATATTATTTGCAAGTATCTCATTATTCTTTTTTTCTAAACTATCTGCATTATTTTTTACTACTGGATTTAGTTTCATAAATATTCAACATATCACAAGTTGTTTTTGGGAATTCATTACATGATTCTGTCCTGCTAAAAGCATCATGTGGTTCTTTTCTTATTCCTCTGCCTTACTCTCTGTATATTTTTGGCATATAATTCATTGTAAAATCATGTTTGCTGCAAAATGAATTACATTTTTAGCTTGGACAGTTCTGCATCCTAATTTCCATGTTTAATCCTCAAGTGAATTTTGTAATTCATCTATTGCATGAGATTATTATCAAATCAGTTATAGGTGAAATTCCTGTTTAAATATTTCACATCCCTCAAAATACCTAGAAATTTCTTTTATGCAGGATAAATCTTCATCTTTTTTTTTCTTGGGGGGAGGGAAGTGTTTGCTATAGGGCGTGTGCGCTAGCCAGAAAGAGAGAGACAGAGAGACAGAAAGCAAGAAATCACCCCCCAGGGGAATGGCCATGCTGCAATCCCTTCTCCTCCATTCTCTTCTCTTGATCTTGGGCACGCACGCACACACACCCAGCGTGAGGTTTTTTGTTTTTTGTTTTTTTTTGGAGAGGTTTTTGCTATAGGGCATGTGCGCTCGCCAGACAGACAGAAAGAGACAGAGAGACAGAAAGTGAGAAATCACCCCCCGGGGGGATGGCCATGCTGCAATCCCTTCTCCTCTGTTCTCCTCTCGGGATCTTGGGCACGCACGCACACGCGCCCGGTGTGAGTTTAAGCCACCGGGTCTGGGACTCGAACTGCAGTTGACTACATGGGAGTCCAGTGACATAGCCATTATGCTAACTGCTCGTTCCCCCCCCCCCCCCCCCCCCGCGTGAGTTTAAGCCACCGGGTTTGGGACTCGAACCGCGGTCGCCTACATGGGAGTCCAGCGACACAGCCATTATGCCAACTGCTGGTCTCAGTAAATCTTCATCATTTTTAAAAAACAACTTTTGGACAGCAGAAAATTGTGCATATTTGAGTTATTGCTGATCTTAGTTGACAGGCATAAGAATAAAAACCAATATCATGTCTACTTTGGGCATGAATTTGCTTTACCCTGAAAAAAATCAGAGTTTCTCAAAATGTGGTATGTAGACTGTAAGTGCCAGGATGGCATGGGTGATCCAGGGAAACAAGCCTAGTACATGCATATTAAAGTGTTAAGAAGCACCGATTTATTGGGTTGCTTCTTCCTGCGTGGCACTTTGCTAAGAGCCATGGGGGACAGAGGAGCCTGAGCTATGTCCCTTTTCCAAATTTTCTCTGGAGTTTAATACTGTTTAGTTGGGAGATGTGGCTGATTCACAGAAAACGAAGGTAGACTACTCAGCTCAGAGCATGACCTGACGCTTAGATGGATGGTACAAGCTCTATGTAGCAGGGTTTAATGATTTCATGGTTCCAAAGTGCCAGGTCTCTTGAGAACAGTGCAGTGCAACATAAAGCTAAAGGATAGCTCGGATAGGAGCAAGCAGAAATGACTAGAAAGGCAGTCCAGGTGAGGGGAAAAATAGGAATGATACCATGGAGATTAGCAAAGATCACACTGGGTTAGCCTGCTCAACTGGGGCGGGGGGAGTGGATAGGTTCTTGGGGGCTTGAAATCTACTCTTGGAACTCTTGTCTCTTTTTGTATGGACTCTGGAATCTTTGGACATCTATATGCAGGGGAAGTAATATTTTAGAGCTGTGTTAAGGATGATTAGTTTGACAATGGCATAGGAGATGAACTCAATAGGGATGATCCTAAAAACTGTGTGTTTGGTGAAAGAAGACTGACCCAGTAGCATCTATTTCTCAGGTCCTTGAATAGGTAACCATGGGAATAAGAGGGAAGTACATGGTAAGAAAAGCTGAGCAGTTTTATAGGAACATACAATAGGACTTTGTGACTGACAGATGGGATATGGGGGATGAGAGGAGGGATGAGTCAAAGATGACTCCAAAGTTCTGTGCCCTATGGCTGGGAGAATGTCGGTGCTCTAGAGGGTGGGAGGAAAAACTGGTTGGAGGGTGAGGGTAATTAATTCATTTTTAGTCACATGGGACTTGAAACGATGACAAGCCATTTGAGTGGAAATCTCCACTTGGCAACTATAGATATAAAGGAGTGGATTTTGGAGATGAAAACAGGATTGTTTATACAAATTTAGAAAAGTAGAAGAGAAGCCATACAGTAAATTGTTTTTTGGATAGATGATTATGTAGTATGAGAATAACAGAAGGCCAAGGGCAGAATAAGAGCTCCTTGCCTCTTACTAGCTGAGTGGCTGTAGGCAAGTTACTTAACCTTCCTGAGCCTTGGATTCTGTAGTATGTATATATATAATATTAGGTCTTATAAGGTGCCTGGAAATAAAATAGTAATACTATAATATTCTCATTATTATAGTATCATCAAAAGCCAAAATATGATGTAGAATAAGCCCTAAGAAATCAGATTTATCTAGTCTTGGCCTTGGCATCTAGTATGTCAATGTGGGCAAGTCATATGGATAGCTCTGTGCCTCAGTTTCTTCTTATCTAATGTGGGCACAATACTGTTCTGGTCATCTTGCAGGGCTGCTGTGAAGAGAAAATGGGATAACATGAGGAAGTACACACAAATGGCAAATTGTTATATATCTGTAAGGTACTATTAATAGGAAGCCTGGTGAAGTGTTAGATACCAAGGAGAGATTCAAGAAAACAAAGATCAAAAATAGTCACGCTACCTTGGACCTAAATGTTTCAGTATCAAACACTTACTATGCTTAGCTGGACCTCAGCCACACAGCAGTGAGGAATGGCCAAAGGGCAAGTGGGAATGGGGGCGGGGAGAGGTCCATTCTGGCCATCCACACTGGAGATTTTGGCAAGGAGGAGTGCAGTAAGAGTGGTAACCCACCCAGTCCGTGTCCTGAGGAGTGATCTGTGAATGGAACAGAACTGAGGTGTGCCTATGGGGACCAGCTGGAGTGAGGGAGGACAGCAGATGGGATTTATTCTGATTCTGCAGCTCAGTAGAAGGGCAATAAGTAAAGGAAGCTGTCCCAGGTATGTGTGGGAGTCAGTCTGAGAAGGTATCACAGTGAAAGCCCATCCCTGCCACCCCAGCACAGGGTTAAATTGGCTGCCGTCCTTGTGGGCTTGTGGGGATCTGCAGGATAGTCTTAGAGCCCAGTAGGTTGAAGTTTCACATAAATGAACCAGTGCTCTGGGAAAATGGAGTACCTTTCCCTATCCTTCCAGCTAAATACAGCTAAAAACCCTGGTCATTATTTGAGGATACTTCAAAAAGTATGTGGAAAAGTGGAATTAAAGTATGACTTTCTTTTGGTGCAAAATATTTTGAAACCCATGCATATATATTTTTTTTATTGTCAGAGGTTGCATGTGCTCATGGGGTAGGAGCAGGGAAGCACCCTGCAATCCCTTTCTTCATCCTGTCAGGATTTGGGGAATGCATGCACACATACTCAGTGTGTGTTTTTTTTTTTTTTTTTTTTTTTTTTTTTGAGAGATTTTCGCTATAGGGCACGTGCGCTCGCCAGACAGACAGAGAGAGACATAGAGACAGAAAGTGAGAAATCACCCGCCGGGGGGATGGTCACGCCGCAATCCCTTCTCCATTCTCCTCTCGGGATATTGGGCACGCACTCACACGCGCCTGGCGTGAGTTTTAAGCCACTGGGTCCGGGACACGAACTGCGGTCGACTACGTGGGAGTCCAGCGACATAGCCATTACGCTAACTGCTGGTTCCCCTCAGTGTGCTTTTCAAGCCACCAGAGCCAGGATTTGAACCTCAGTTGGCCATGTGGGATCCCGTTCCCTATACACATCGTTTAACCACTAAGCTAGGGGTCTGGATCACCTTTTATTTAAAAAAAAAATAATACTCGTAACATTTTTTAAAGACCTTGCATATATAAAATAAATATAAAATGACTCTGAAAGTTAAAAGAATGCAAATTGGCTATGGACTGTGGGACCTGAGGAAGGACACAGCAGTGAGCTCTCTAGGTTTTCTTTTTTTCTCTTTCTAATATTCAGTATCTCAGACTGGATATTGGAAAAGCTAGCAACCAGGGAACACCAGTGGGCACAGACACAACAAACCATCAAGCAAAAAGCAACCCACAAAAAAGCCTGCTCTTTCTAGCCAAAGAACCATGGAAGAGGCAACCTAGCAGGACAGCAGTAAACTGAATCACCCCCATCCCAACCACAAAAGCCAAGTGTAAGCCTAGTCATCCACTCGTCTGAGGCTGTCAAAGGCAACCAGCAGTAGCAAGGCGTAAGCAGCTAATACTCCTGCCAGCTGGCGTGGTATCAGAGGACGCCTGTGGAGAGCCAGGAGTCTCACCACTGCTCACTGGTAAGAAGACTGAGTAGGGAACCTGGACTTCCATCTCCATCTGGCAGAAACAAAGCTGTACTCTTCCCCCCCCCCCCCACCAGCTATTGTGACACTTAAATAAGAACTATAGTCTCATAATACTTAAAATACGCAGGTTTCCATTGACAGTTGGTTATGCCAAGAAACAGGAAATATGAACTTGAATGACTAAAGTCAATAAACGCCCTAATAATACAACTATTAGAATGATATGACGTGGATTTTAAAGTAGCTGTCACAAAAATGTTTCAATGAGCAATTACTAATATACTTGAAACAAATAATAACTTATTTTTTAGTTTTTTTTTTCCCCATAGGATGTGTGCAGTCTCTGGAGAGAGTTGGAAAGAGACAATAAGAGGGAAAGTGAGAAATCATTCCCAGGGGGCGATGGCTGTGCCACAATTCCTTCTCCATTCTCCTCTCTGGATTTTGGTCACACACACACACACACACACACACACACACACACAGCATGATTTTCAAGCCACTGGGTCTGGGACTTGAACTGCAGTTGGCCATGTGGTAGTCTAGCACCTTAAGCAGCATGCCACCTGCTGACTTCTACTTACCTCATTTTACAGTGAGGAAGCCGAGAAATAGGGAGGTTAAATGACTTGCCTAAAGTCCCACAGCTAGTAAGTGGCAGTACCAAGATTTGAATATCGATGTCTAGATCTGGAATCCATGCTCTTAATAACCTCACTCTTGCTTATTTTAGGTTTCTCTTGTGCAACATTTATTTTATGATCAATGCATTAGATGTTAAATATTAAATAAGGCATTAATGTGCATGAAGATCTATCTGAACTAGAGGAGTATGAAACTGGGTGGAGGGAATCCCCCCAATCATGGCTAAAATTTGGATTGATAGGACTGGTGAATCCTTAAGAACCTCAGTCCAGGGAACCAGCAGTTAGCGTAACAGCTATGTTGCTGGACTCCCACGTAGTTGACTGCGGTTCGCATCCTGGACCCGGTGGCTTAAAACTCACGCCGGGCGCGTGTGCGTGCGTGCCCAAGATCCCGAGAAGAGAATGGAGGAGAAGGGATTGCGGCGTGACCATCCCCCCTGGGGGGTGATTTCTTGCTTTCTGTCTCTCTGTCTCTCTCTGTCTGTCTGGTGCGCGCACGCGCCCTATAGCGAAAACCTCCCCCCCCCCCCTAAAAAAAAAAGAACCTCAGTCCAAAGCAGGTATATTTTAAGAAGTGGACATTTTATAGGAATAATTGCAAAACCCTGCAATAGGAACTCAATCTAACTGTATGGATAGAGTGGATGGCCATGGATGGTGGAACTGCAGCACAAATAGGGAAGAATCCTTAGGGATTATAGTTAGCTGTGAGTCCACTCGATGTCAGTGTGTGAAGCAGCTGTCTCTGAGACAATGAACTGTTTGTTTTATAAATTCAAGTTGCCCATAACAAGAACAAGAGAGCTGTGCTCAGCTCTCGGAGGGCTGGACAGAGTTCTGGGTGCACTGAGTGTCAGGGGAGAATGGGAGTAGAGATGGGTGCACTGAGTGCCAGGGGAGAATGGGAGTAGAGATGGGTGCACCGAGTGCCAGGGGAGAATGGGAGTAGAGATGGGTGCACCGATGGGTGCACCGAGCGCCAGGGGAGAATGGGAGTAGAGATGGGTGCACCGAGTGCCAGGGGGAGAATGGGAGTAGAAATGTTGACTCTAGATGAAAGAGCTGAGGATTTAACAGCTTACACAAAAGAAGATAGAATGGGTTATGACAGCTATCTAAAAACACGTAAAAGGGTTGTCAAGTGGCATAGGGATGTTTGTGTGATTCTGGAGGATGTAACTGGGGTCAACCAGAAGTTACAGGAACAGAATCAGTGTTCAGTATTTATCAGAGCTGTGAAATGTGGAAATAGCTTAGATTGCCTCATTTAGTACTAAGTTTCTTGTTATTGAAAGTATGTAAGCAGAGTTGGGTTGGCTATTTTTTTTTCTTCTTCCTTTTAATATGAGAGAAAGAAAGAGAAATAGATAAATTGATTTTTGACAGGGTCTTGCCCTGGCTCAATCCTCCTGCCTAGCTTCCAAGTTAGCTAGGGTTATAGGTGTATGCTGCCACCTCTGGCCTGTTTAGGTTGGGTCAGGAATTAAACCCATGCTTCCTATGTGGCCTCCACAGCATCCTAGCAGCATGTACCACAATAGCTGAGCCTCCAGGCTAGCCATTTCTGTGACAAGGGGTTATAATAGACAAGGTACATTGTGTTAGTAATTTTTAATCTCTTCAGGATCACAGACTCCTGCTGGGGAATTCAATGAAAGGTTTGGAAATTTTGCCCACAAAAATAGATTTACACAGTTTTGCACACAAATTCTGGGATTTTTCAGGTGCCTTTTATGGGTGGAGGAACTTGTAGAAATCAACGATTCCAGATTCTCTCATATATATCACTTAACAGTGGCAATAGCTTTGTGGTTCAATAAAAGCTCATGGTATCCATTTATTTATCCAACAAATATTAAACACTTACTATACCCACACACAATATGAAGTTGAGTAGATGACACTTAAATACTCAATAAAATTGTAAAAGTAAATTCAGCAAAACAACAATATAGCCAGATTCTAAGGAAGAACAGTCTCAATGAGGTAAACTACATTCTATAAATGCTATTTTAATAACTTCAATAATATACTATAACTGAATTTATGGCTCTCAAAGGGGCACTAAGCCATGCTCTTTCCAAATCAGCTATAGTGATCTGGGGGAAAGAGAGGACTTGGAAATGCCACTCCTACTGGATTCCAGTTTAGCTCTTCCAATGGCAGTAGCTGGTCTGGGCCTTCAAGAAGGGCTAATGATAGGTCTCTAAATCTTCAGTGTTTGTATAAGCATTGTATCATTCATCTATTCACCACCTCTGTGTACTCTACATACATTTCTATGTATACTGTAGTCACTGCTAGAGGTATTAGAAGGAGTTGTTATTTTTCTGTTATTTTTATTATTATTTCTTAATAATTACAGTAAAGGGATGTTGCCTAACCTACTTAAAGGTATGGGAACAGGAAAAGATATTAATCCCCCTCCAATAATACCCATCAGCCACTTAGAGCCACCCTGAATAAAAGTGTATTCTCAATGTGGATAATCAGAGTATTCTCAATTTTATGGAAACATGGACATGATATTTTAAAAAAATGTGTACTACTTTTATGTATGAACACACCACTGAAGTAAAAACTGACTGCAAATGAAGCTTCAAAATAAGTCACTGACTTCTCCAGCCAGACTGTGACCCCTCGATAGCAGCGTATGCAGAAATTTTGGAGTTGTCACCTCTTATCAGACTTATCAGACTATTAATTTGTTTAGCAAACCTTTTATTATAGATAATGTAAGGGGACATTGCAACCCAGTATGTTTGAATGATAAGGACTGAACTTGTATGAATTAATTTTAAAAATTAAATCCATGGTGTTAGAGAAATGTTCCTATTTTATTTGACTAAATGTGTCAGAAAGAGTATCTAATATTGTTTCCTAGAAATTGTACAACCTTTTAAAACCAAGTGGTTCCTGTTTATAATTTGGATGCTGTACATCAGGAGTCTCAGAAGTAAGAACTGGTTTATTTCTAGGAAGAAGGTGAAGAATTAAAAAATATATATGTATATTTTTTTGAGAGGTTTTTGCTATAGGGTGTGTGCACTCGCGAGACAGACAGAGACAGAGAGAGAGAAAGCGAAAAATCACCCCCAGGGGAGATGGTCACGCCGCAATCCCTTCTCCTCCGTTTTCCTCTCGGAATATTGGGCACGCACATGCACCCCGCGTGAGTTTTAAGCCACCGGGTCTGGAATGCGAACTGCGGTCGACTACATGGGAGTCCAGTGACATAGCCATTATACTAACTGCTGGTCCCAAGAATTTAAAAAATATTTTTAAGAAGAGAAATAATATACCTTCTGGAGTGATGAGCCCCAGAAATAAACTGTCTTGAAAGTAAATGTGCATTAGGAGTAAGGAACAATTGGAGTGGGTTGACAAGGCCATTTATGTTACTTTTTTTAAGTGTAGTGATCTGCTTTGTGCTCAGTTTCGTTCCCTTTTTTTTTTCTTTTAAACTACTCTAATAACTCCCAGGAACTTAGATTTCTACAAGAAAATTTTACCAATCTGTTGAAAAGGAAAAAGCTCTGCCATTCTGCTAGACAGGGGGCTTAAAATCAACCTGTAACTGTATTACTTAACACATGATGATTATGTTCCTGAGAGTAATGACAATGTTTTGACTATGATCATTTGTGCCTTTTGGATATTGAATAATTTGCTTTATTGTGTAATCTCATCATTGTGAATCTTGTTAGCATTATTTTCTGTTTATAAAAGAGAAAGCTGGTACATAAACTGATCACAAGCATTTGGAACTGTTTTTTTTCCCAGTGAAACACTCTGCACTGCAGGGGGAAAATAATCAGCAGATGACTGTGTATAAGGCAAAACTTAATTTTATTAATTTTATTGGGTTGTCGGGAAAGTCATGACACATTTTTGCATAGAAAATACATTATGACTTTTCTGACCACCCAATTGTTGTCTTCCTTAGTGAAATGGAAATGTTGAACTCCATAGTCTTTTTTTTTTTTGGAGAGGTTTTTGCTATAGGGCATGTGCGCTCACCAGAAAGACAGAGAGAGACAGAGAGATAGAGAGCGAGAAATCACGCCCCAGGGGGGATGGCCACGCCACAATCCCTTCTCCTCCATTCTCCTCTCGGGATCTTGGGCACGCACGCACACGCGCCCGGCGTGAGTTTAAGCCGCCAGGTCCAGGACTTGAACCGCGGTCGACTACTTGGGAGTCCAGCGACATAGCCATTACACCAACTGCTGGTCCCTCCATAGTCTTGTTTAAAATTTTTAAAACAATAATGAAAAAATGTTTAAGATAAGAAACTTGCCCCCTTCCCACCCTCTTTGTGCACCTCTTATGGTGGTTTGAGGATTCAGTGAGCTAATATTTATAAAGTGCTTAGAACAATGTGTGAGGTATAACAAAGACTATATAAATGTTTATGATTTTATTATTGTTACCAATTCCCTATCAATTTCTGTGAATTTGCCTCATAGTCAATAACTTTTAAAAGTGCTTTAGGATGGATGAACACTGATATCATTTGTTGAGCAAGGCCAGAGCCACATCTCCAACTCCCAGGTCTTCTGCTCTCTCTATTGTATCATACTGCCTTTCTGTCTTTGAAATATAGCACAAGGAAAAGTAAAACTGTCTTACAAGACCACAAAGCCAGGACCTGGAATTCAGTTTTACTTTACAAGGAACAAGGAGGCAACAGGAAGAGTCTCAGGTGGAGATACAGGAGGAGGCATACACTGAGGAGAGGTGAAGGTGGAGACAAGAGAGAGGGCAGTGAGGATAGAGAGCAGTGGTTTTGACCCCTGGAATGGACACAGAGAGAAGGGGAGAAAAGGTGAGGAATTAAGGAGGAGAGAAGTTTGAGGAAGCCGAAAAAAAAAGAAGGTATGGATTTATAAAGAAGAGGAAGAACAAGTAGGTGAAAAGCTTTCCTAAATTCTAGAATCTGGAGTAAGTGAGAAAGTGGGAGTTCTTGGCTTTGGTTCCCTCAGAAATTGTAATTCACGTTTATAGTTGCTTAGATCTTACACCTCCAGAGACTTTTCTAAATGAGGTGACCACAGGCAGGCCCCTGGGTCTTGAGAGTAGGAGCTGTTCTTGGGGTTCTGTACAGAGCCGCTCAGAGCTTTCTCAGCCTCATGCTGAATGAAATCAAGCAGTGGGATGAGTCAGGGCTTTGGCTGAAATGGAGCTTCCTCAGTCTGGAGATTTTCCAAAGGACTCACATTAGCTTCATCTAAATGGAGAAGAATTTAGCTCAGGGTTTTCTCTCAGATATATAAGGTATTATTTATATACTGGTCCCTTCTGTACAACTATCCTTGAGGTTTGAAGATGTAGTATTTGCATAGCAATATCAGGGAGTTAATTGGTTTTTCTTTCACCATGCTCAAATATAAAAATGTGCTCTATACTTTGATTGGGGAACTGGGAGTAGTTAAGGGAACGAGAGGAAATAGATAAAAGTGAAAGAATTTTTATTTACCTTCCAGTGCTAGGCAGGCAGGCACTGAGATAAACACTTCCTAAACCTTCTTAGATTAGCTCTATGATCCAATGGCCTAGTGAATATGCAGCAGAGGATTAAACTATCTTTTGGTTAATCTGAGTAGGGTTGACAATGAATTTGCATAATTCTATTTGCTTCCAGCCAAGGCCATAAGCTACACATAGAAAAAGAATCTTCCAGCAAAGTCCTGGTAGGTTGATCAGTGTGTAGGACCATTATTGGTGTTCAAGTCACAGCTGGTAACAAATGTACATTTTCAGTAATGTTGATTTAAACCATGTTTTTCCTAGGGTGTCTCTTGAAATAATTAGTTAAGGATTTGGGGTCCTAACTGTCTACCAGTGATGATTTGTATACCCGTACTTGTTTATATTGTTATCAAGTGAATTAATGTTTGTTTCTCCTTGTCTAGATTGAAAATCGCTTGAGATTGGGATTATGCCTCCAATCGTCTCCATAATCCCTAGCAGAGGGTCAAATATATAGGTGCCATCATTTCCTAATTTGTTTTTTTCTTTGGCTACAAAAAATAGGTAATACCTACACTAGGATTGTAGCACATTTTCAAAACCTTTAGAAGTTTACAGAATCAAAGACATTAGAAGTAAGACTTGGGTCCAGCTGCAGTAGGGCATCACTCTGCAATACTAAGGTCATATGGGAAGTCTCTTGGGTTTGGTTCCTGGGTTGACCAGAACAGAAGGGTGCGCCACTGTTTTTCTGTAATCCTGGCTGGCTGCAAGACTGATGGTGGTGGTGGTGGGGTGTTATGGCAACACCCTGTCAAGGTTCTCTCTCTCTCATGATAAAAGAAATAAACTTTAAAAGAAAAGTAGATTTTGGATCTTTAATATATAACTCATGAGCAACCTTAAATCAATTACAGTATAAATTCTTGCTTCTATTACAACAATAATCAGCAGAATTTTTCATATGTCATACCACTTTGAATTTTTGGCAAAACCCCAGAGTGCTGGCCCAACCCCCGTGGCACAGATTGTATGGCTCTGCTGTTGATATTAGAGCCATATGTGTGGCCCAGGTTCAGATCTGGGGCTGACCTGACATGTTGGGCGTACCTAGAATCCTGGCTGACTGGAAGGCTGAGGGAGGACTGTGGCACAACAAAACCTTGTCGGGGGCTCTCTGTCGCCCTCATGAAAGAAAATAAATAAATAAAAAAAAAAAATCTCTAGAATGCTATCTTAAAAAATTTTTTTTTCATAGTTGTGATTAAAAATATCTGATGTGGAACCAGGAGTAATGGTTGTTACTGGACTCCAAGATAATTGACTGCGGTTTGAGTCCTAGGCCCACCAGTTTGAAACTCACACTGGGCATGTGTGCGTGTGTGCCCAAAATCCCAAGAGGAGAATGGAGGAAAAGAGATTGCCGTATGATCATCCCCCCTGGGGGATGATTTCTCACTTTCTTTCTCTCTGTCTCTCTAGAGAATGTACACGCCCTTTAGGAAAAATCTCTCTAAAAAATAATAATAATTTGATGCTGAATTCTGATAGCATTTTTAAAATTATGTCCTTGATATTGTGTTAATTATCCTGAAAATTTGCATAATAAATGCACTAGTTTGTGCTGAGATTAGTTTGACGCAATTGCAGTACAGCCCCTCCTTAGCACCTGGGAGCTCTGCCCTCCAAAACGGGGTGCTATATTGAGTGGGGATCATTACAGGTTAGTTGCTTAATTTCTATTAATAATAGGAACAATAATGGTAGATTAATTTTTTATTACTTTGTGGGAGCAAGACATTATGGTCTTTTACATTTAATTCCAGCCGTTCAAAATCTGAGCAGTTACAAGAAGCTCCAATGAAGTGTAGCTTAAAATAAGGTTTGGATCTGGTGAATTAAAAAAAAAAAGAATTCAGATGCCCCAGCAAAAGTGGCCTGGTTAGAAATCTTCACACAGGATTTATAAACAAATTTAGGCCCTGGGCCCACTTCCTGACTGCTGAGCTGGGTAATCTGTGCCAACTTCTTCCACCTGTACGAGGCCCTGCCTATATGTGAGGCAGTCTCTTCACATGACAGGAAAAGTCTGTGGATTCTGGAGTCGGAACCACTTGAAAAGGAATCTGAGGTGTTCTCCATCACTGGAGGGGTTCAAGCAGAGACTGCATGATCACTTAACAGGGATGTGCAAAAAGAAGTTTTTTTTTTTTTTTCTTTAAGAGATTTTTGTTACATGGTGTATGCGCTTGCCAGAGATACAGAGGAAGACAGACAGAAAGTGAGAAATCACCCTCGGGGGGATGGCTGTGTTGTAATCCCTTCTCCTCCATTTTATTCCTGGGACCTTGGGCACGCATGCACACATGCCCAGCGTGAGTTTTAGGCCGCCAGTTCCTGGACTCGAACTACA
Source organism: Tupaia tana (assembly GCA_026018925.1). NCBI lineage: Eukaryota > Metazoa > Chordata > Mammalia > Scandentia > Tupaiidae > Tupaia > Tupaia tana. The sequence goes on along the minus strand of JAKSZU010000001.1, from coordinate 225,244,473 downwards.
GTCGACTATGTGGGAGTCCAGCGACCTAACCATTACACCATCTGCTGGTCCCAAAAGAGGCTTGTTTTTGAAGTGGAAAGTTAAATTTGATTACTTCAAATATTCTTTATATTCCTTTTGTCAGGATTCCAGGATTTTATGATAAAAGCAGGGAATTGTTATGTACTGTCCTGTGAATGACATTGAAATACTTTATGTTTTTAATATTGGAACTTTACACCTTTAGCTAAATTTTGTACAAGCGCATTTGAGGAAAATGAAACAGCAACAATCTAAATTGACAAGTAATTATAACACTTAAAACCTTTTTCCACCTATTATATTTATAGGCACGCTCTGATAAAATATTTTTGATTAATAAAGTAGAAACACTGATTATATCATGCACTTAAAAATATTATCATTAGACAGAAATATTTTATAATATACTACTTGTAAGGGTTTAAAGAAATGGTGAATATCCATTAATAATACATTTATTATATACTTACATACCTGGTATTATGCTAAGTACTGTGTATAAAGTTTTAAAGGGCTTATCCCCCTCTCCCAAGAAATGCCTAGTCTAATGAAATAGATAAATAAAGCAACAATTACATTTCAGTGCAAACATATATGACAGAAGGATGTATAAGATGCAATGTCAGGCATCTAAACAGAAGGGAAAGTCTGAAAAAAACATTCTATGAAAGTGGTTCGGAAACGGAGTTTTAAAGGATGAGGAATTAGCCGATAATGCATGGGGAAGACTGTTCAGAGAGAATAGCACTACCTAAAACCACATTTCTCTCTTCTTGGCTTTTTGTTTTTATTTCCTTTTCCTCCTCCTCTTTCTTCTTCTTCTTCTTTTTTTTTTTTTTTTTTTTTTTTTTTAAGAGATTTTTGCCATAGGGTGTGTGCACTCGCCAGAGAGACAGAAAGTGAGAAATCACCCACCAGGGGGTATGGCTATGCTGCAGTCCCTTTACCTCCATTTTCCTCTTAGAATTTTGGACATACATGCACATTTCCTGGCTTGAGTTTCAAGCCTTTGGATCTGGGACTCAAACCATGGTCGACCATGTGGGACTCTAGAGCCTTAACCACTACATCATCTGCTGGCTCCCATAAGGAAAGTTAATCTCCTTAAAGGGCTGCTTCTCTGGGAGTGCATATGACTTTTAGAATTGGGCTGACTGCATCTCAGACAGATATGCAGACACCTGGCTAAGGACCAAGGGCACTTAGAAGAACCAAATCAAACAAAGTCAATTTTCTCCAGTAGTAAGCCATTGAAAACACTGTTTTTATTACAAATAAGTGAATGTATTCAATAGTAAAAGCACATGCACTTTAAATATGGGACTTAAAATAAAATCTCTGCGTTATGGGCCTACACCACTCCTTAGGCTCTTGGAATATATTTAATAGCAGGTTTGGATTTGGTGAAAAATAGTATAATAATATCTTATTTTATTAAGTAAAACATAGGATTCATTATATTATTATATATATTGATATATTCAATATATTTCATTATTTTTACTTTGTTGAAAACCACTGGGACCAGCAGATGCCGTAATGGTTATCTTGCCGGACTCCCACATAGTTGGCTGCAGTTCAAGTACCAGATCTGGCGGTTTAAAACTCATGCCCATGCATCTGCATGTGTGCCCAAGATCCTGAGTGGAGAATGGAGAAGAAAGAATTGCAGCATGTGAGTTCTTACTTTCTGTTTCTCTGTCTTCTCTCTGTCTCTCCAGCAAACACATATACTGTATAGCAAAAATCTCATTCTAAAAGAAGAAAACCATTGATAAATGCTGGATGGAAAGGTGCCTAGACAAGTGTTCTAGAGTCAGTATTGAGACCCCAAGAACAAGGAAACAGATGAGTGTCTGTGTGTGCACCTTCACATGTGTGGTACACACTTTTTGTGGGTATGTACACACATATGCATACAACAGCTCTGTTCTATGGGTTGTGGGAGCGTAGACATGGGTGCTGCGTTGGAAAGAGTCCTGTAGGAAAGAATGCTGGGACTAATAACTGATGTCTGCCATGGGTGAAAAATGAGAAGGGAGAGAAGCAGCAGCTGGGCCAGAATTTAGTATCTCATATCATTCTGTTTTTCCTTCCTTGCAAAGGCACCGTTGAACCTGTAGATAGGAAGGGGTTCTGTTTTGCACCATCCTTGTTCTGAAACATCACTGTCCTTTTGATTCCCAACCTGGTTCACATTTTATAATGACCCACCTCTGGCTGGTTGTTTACAGACATCAGAACTGTTGTTCCAGAATGTTCTTGGTTTTTCTGCAATTGTTCCAAGTTCAGATTTAAGAACATAGAGCCTCTATCGAGTGTATGTTCATAGTTCCAGCTACGTTTGTTCCTAATCTACTACAGTGCACACATAAATCTGGGATTTAGGAGATTTTTTTTTCCTCCTCTAGCATGTCTTCTATAAAATTGTCCATGGCAGGTATCTAAAATAGCTTCTTTTGCTGGGCTTTGACATCATATTCTGGAAAATTGTAGTGGGTGGAAAACTTCTAGGGAGAGAGTTCAGAGTGCAAGTGGATAAGTTGTAAAGCTGATGTGACAAGTAGTTCTATGTGTCACTGGACCCTCTTGGGGAAAGGGATGTATGGTGATTGAATGTATAAAATTAATTTTAAAAAAGGAATGGTGGAGATTTGTTGACAACAGAGTCATTTGAGGTGTTTCGTCTATACTGGATCTCAGTCAGGTTTGTGTGAAGAAAGCACTGGCAGCATGGAAGATTGGTAGAGAGCATGTTGAGGTCTGGGAGATTACTTAAGAGATGTCCACAGCAATCCAAATGAGACACAGTGAGGCTGAAATTATGGCAGGGTTGGCATTTTTATGAAATACTGTGGATAGAACTTGGAGAGGAAAAAGACTTACAAATTATTTCAGCTTCTGGCTCAGACATGTGGGTGGATAGTGATGCTGCTAAGTGAGATGCGGATACAGGAAGAAGAAATCAATGTAAAAACACTTTTAAAGATAATGGCACTCCATTGCGAATGTGATATATTAATATTAAAATCACTTTTCACTGAACTTACCTTTAAGGGAATGGTCATCAACAGTATTGATTGTACTTATGTAGAGAAGCCATTAGGAATCACATAGCTAGTGCTTTGGTGCTACTGTACAAAAGATGCAAACTATGAATCTTTTAAATTTTAAATTGATGCAGGGAATCCACAATGTAAAGTTCATTTGTAAGGTGATTACGTTTTACTTTGGTTATGGATTTTACTTTATTAGCACTTTCTGATATGTAGAAATATTAACTAGTTCTTCTGATTTAATGTATCAATAGGTTGATTGCATAGTTGCATTCTTATCATCTTAATATTTATCATCTATAATTTTTTTTTAAATTTGACCAGAGAAAGAGACACAGAGAGAGAGAGGAAATGAGAAAGCAAGCCACCAGGTCTGGCACTTGAACCATGGTCGGCCAGGTGGGAGTGTCCAGCACCTTAACCACCATGCCACCTGCTGATCCCCTCATCTATAAAATATTAATGAAAAGTTTTATCTTAGAGAGGAAAATAAGGTTTTTCAAGTGTAAATAAGATGTATCAGAAAGATTCCTGATTACATATTAGTTTATCTGATAATTTATTAAATAAAACAGTAGGACTAATTATTTATTTATTTTTCCCAAATGGTTATCTTTTTCAAAACATTAACTTTTCTTGTGGCACAATGCACATAATGTAATATATGACATCTTAACCATTTTAAGTATAAGTTGTGGGTAGTTTACACAGTGGTGAAACCACCATCTTATCTCCAGACTCACGCTGTGATAATGAGAAAATAATTCCTCATTCTCTCCTCACCCCAATTCATGGCAATGCAGCCATCATTCTACTTTCCATCACTATGAATTTTACTACCATAGAAAAATTCACATTTTTTAAGCTAAAGAGGATACTATAATTTCTCTAGAACCTCTTGGTTCTCTGCATTGGCTCACATGTAGCCAATTACATTGTCAGGACAACCTTCTAAAGGTTCTAAGGTGGCCTAGTACATTGGGCTTGGTGAGAAAGAAATGTATTGGTAAATGTGATGGTTAGTTTGGGATGTCAACTTGACTAGATCCAGGAACAGCTAGAGAAAAGCATTTCTCTGGGTGTTTCCAGATGGGATTAACATGGAGTCTGAGAAGATTTGATGTGGAAGATCAGCCCTCAGAGTGTGCAGGAATGATCCAATCCACAAGGATCATGAGAATAAATACAGCAGAATGGGTCTCTTTTGAGACAGACCAAGGTAGACTTCGGTTGCCTTGACATCAGAACTTGGCTGCCCTAGGACTCCAGGATTTACACTGGTGGTCTGCAGGGTTCTCAGGCTTTCAATATCAGAGTTATAACACCAGTTTTCCTGCCTCTGAGGCCTTTGACTGGAACTGATCCACACTACCAGAATCCCAGATCTCCAGCCTGCAGCAGGCCTGTGGTGGGATTTCTCAGCTGCCATAATTGCATAAGCCGATTCTCCGGTAAGCCTCCTTTCATATACCTATACAATCCTATTGGTTCTGTTTTCTTTGAGAATCCTGACTAATACAGTGATCCTGGGTTAAGACCTTCAGACTCAGAAAAACAGAATTAAAGTACTAATGTTTTCTTATGCAAAAAAACCCTAATGAATAATTTGTTTCATCATATACCTTTTCCACAAGGTTTTTGATGACTCCTCATATCTGGAACACACTTGTTGGAGTTTGGGTCCCAAGTCACCATTTTTAATTGTGCAAACTTGGGCAAGTTGAGGAGGCTTACTTTCTTCATCTGTGGATCTGTGGAACCCGCTTCATGGTGTTGCTATGAGATTTCAATGAGTAATCATATGTATGGATATTAAGAACAAAGAACAGCAAAATATAAACATTTAATCATTGTTAACTACTGTTATTTCCCAGGTTAGTTGTTGCTCCTGATACCTGGTATATCAGTCTGAGATGACTGGAGAGCATGGTTGGACCATGGTTATGGAACATTTTAAGAACTTGTCACAGTGTTTTAAAAATCATCTAGACTGGATTATAAAACATGGTCACAGTTAATAAAGTTTCTGGGATCCTAACTTGAGCCTAATATGTTTCTTTGATTGTGATAATGAAAATATGAAGTGAGAAAATTCTCGTGGCCTTAATATGGTAACTCATAGCCCTACACACATTGTGCACTGCCGAAAAAGGTTGTGAATTAAAGCAGCACGTAGTAGAAGGATTGCTCAGGTTCCTCCACATGACAGAAGGCGGATATGAGATAAATTGGAATCCTGTGTAGGAATTTTTTCCACTTTACACTAGATGGACCTCTATCCCTCCCAACCCCTGAAGAAATGGATTATTTTGGTTGAAAACTTAAAAACTTTCCACTCTATCCCAATGTGTTATAAATTCTTCCCATTCCACATTTACAGACTAAAACAGAGTTGTTCTCTCTCTAAGAATGGAGGTATAACCTTCACTTACTCACGATCTTTCCTGATTGACATGGTAAGGCAAGGAAAGATTATATTATATAACAACTCTGTATTCTTAAATTTCAGTGAACAACTCAACTGTGAAGATTCAATTCATTTTTCATGTTTGGAAATTTTAGATTCCCTGAAGGCTTTGTCTGACTTTTACTGTTGTATCTCTAGTACCTAGAACAATACTTGGTGTATAAAGATGTTCAAAACACATTTATTGGGTGAATGGATGGATAGACGGATGGATGACTAGTTTTCTTTGGCAGAGTACTTGAGAGACTACAGGGAAATATTTAGAAACAACAAATGTTAAGCCCTTTTTCAGAAGGTATCAGTGCTTCTTGACTGCCCACTTTATTTTTGTAGTTTTCTATTTAAAAACACTTTTTCTACATAATAACCATGTAGTCTTCCTTTTCCCCTCCTTTTCATATGAATAGCAAGGCAATGATTACAATCTTGATTTTATCCCATATCCATCTCTGAAGTTGTATAAGACCTGCATAAGTGTCTATAAGAACACCCATAAGCTTATTTTGTTCTTTTGCTCGGAAAAGACTCACTCCATTGCTAAACCAGCCTGTGTTCTTTCAGAGTCAGGGAGCAAGGGAGTCCCCAAGAGGATGCTGAGATTCTCAAAGCAGCCTTTTTCATGGAGCAAATTAAGGACAAACACAAATCATTTTGGGATTTTGACCTAAATCTTAACCCATTTATTTTCTTAAAATAATTTTTTTTCTGTGCCTTTAAAATGTTTGTAAAAAAGCACTATGCTATAATTGTTGCTTTCTAAATTGATGGCTTTGAAACAAATGACACTAGTGACAAAACTCCAATGGCTATGTAACTTATGAATATTTTATGAAGTTCATCTAACCATTTATAGGACATAGGCTCTTCGAGTTTTGTGTTGCTTCCAGTATCTTACTTATTTTAGAGAAATTATGCTCACATTTTCTCCCACTCTTTCACAAATGCCCTTCTCAAATTACATGTGCCTTCCTTTTGCAATTTGTTTTAGCTTATCTTTCCAAGTGTGTGCAGTTACACTTGCTTAGCAATGTTAGTAATAGGTATTTAAGTTGAGTAATACTAATAACTGTAGTTTATATCAGGATGGTTCTGTGATTTAACTTAATTTTACCATTTAATCTTTCCAAATACTGAAGTAGGCCAGGTCCATTGCCTGATAGTTAAAGAAGCCAGATCCCACATGACCAAAGTGTAGTTAGAATCCTGGCCATGGTGACTACAAAAACATGCTGTGTGTGTGTGTGTGTGTGTGTGCGTGTGTTCCCCAAATCCTGACAGGATAGAGAAATGGAGGAGAAGGGATTGCGGCATGACCATTCCATATGTAGGGTGCTTCTTCCCTCTCTCTCTGTGTCTCTCTGCCTTGTTCTGGTTGAGCACATGTACCCTCTGGCAAATCTTAAAAAAATACTGAGATGTAATTCATATACAGAAAAGTAAACAAATCTTATTTGGGAAGTTTGGAGGATTTACAATCATGTTATCACCCAAATCAAAAAAGAACATTCCCAGGAAGGCTCTTTCATATCACTTCTCCCCGGCAAGCTCACATTCTCAGAAGTAGCTTTTATTCTGGCCTCTACCACTGTGGAATAGTCTGACTTGTCTTTTAACACAATGGAAAGGAAATAATTTTGTTATGACTTGTTTAATATGACTATTTTTTGAGCCTCCATGTTATTGTGTCTATCAAGAGTTTATTATTTTTTATATTACTATGCAAAATTCTATATCACACTGTGTTTATCTGTTTACTTGTTGATGGACATTTGAGACATATTTTTGGCTGTTATGAATGAAGATGCTATGAATATTCTTTTTCTTTGGAGAGGTTTTGTTCTTATTGGGCGCGTACACTCGCCAGAAAGACAGAGAGAGACAGAGAGACAGAAAGCGAGAAATCACTCCCCAGAGGGAATGGCCACACCGCAATCCCTTCTCCTCCATTCTCCTCTCGGGATCTTGGGCATGCACGCACACATGCCTGGCGTGAGTTTAAGCCACCGGGTCCGGGATTTGAACTGCTGTCGACTACATGGGAGTCCAGCGACATAGCATAGCCATTACGCTAACTGCTGGTCCCAAGATGCTATTAATATTCTTGAACATATTATTTTGTGGACCCATGGAAGCATTTCTCTTCACTATGTACCTAAGATTATAACTTGAAAGACATAGGGTAAGCCAATGTTCAGTTTTATTAGAAATTTCTGAAGAGAGGCCAGACAGTGGCACAGTAGTAAAAAGTGACACTTTGCAAGGCAATCCTACATGGACAGGTCCCCAGTTCAAGTACAGAGACCTTCCTGAATATGCTGGGCAAGCGTGTGCCCATTATCTGTGGCTGGCCGGGGCTGGGATTGAATGGTGATGTCAGGACCCTGCTGGGGATGCTGTTTCTCTTTTTCTCTCTGCCTCTCTTGCTCATAGAAGACATAAATAAACATTTAAAAAGAAAAAGACACTTCTAGGCTGTTTTCCAAAGTAACTAGGCTGTTTTGCATCCTATCAACAATGTCTGAAAATTTCAGTTGTTCCTCATCCTTACCAGAACTCATTATTTTCAGACTGTAATTTCTGACATTCTAGTGAATGTGTAGTGGAATCCAGGTGTGGTTTCTTTTCTTTTCCTCCTCTGAAATGTACCAAGATATAGCTTACATATAACAAAATACACTTATTTTAACTGTATAGTTTGATGTGCTTTCAAAAATGTTTAAAACCTTATAACTACTACCCCAGTCCACTTTTAGGTATGAATTTGGTTTTTTGTTTGTTTGGTTGTTGTTGTTTTAAGAGAGATTTTTTGCTATAGGGTGCATACACACGCCAGAGAGAGAGAGAGAGAGAGAGACAGAGACAGATAGTGAGAAATCACCCCTAGGGGTTATGGCCATGCCATAATCCCTTCTCCTCTCTGGATTTTTTGCATACACATACCCATACCTGGCATGAGTTTTAAGCTGCCAGGTTTGGGAATCGAACCATGGTCAACTATATGGGAATCCAACGACATAACCGTTATGCTATTTGCTGGTCCAGGTATGAATGGTCTATAAGTGCAAATTTGGTCAAGTTTAAAGACATAATGTTTTTTGCACTTTCTCTATCAGTCCTTTTGTAACTAGGCTTCTGCTGATAATGAAGTTTTAAAAACTTAAGGCATCTATTGTATGCCTCTGAAATAGTGGTAGCTATGTACCATGTTTGGAAAAAATTTTTAAAAAGTCATTTGAATAAGTTTCTAAGTGCTAAAATTTCTCCCACAACTCTAGTTCAGGAAGACTGTTCTGTATCTTTTTTGTTTTTGTCTACTTATTTTATCCATTACCAAGAGACGGATTTTTGGGACCAACAGTTAGCATAATGGCTATGTCGCTGGACTCCCATGTAATCGACTGTGGTTTGAGTCCTGGACCCAGTGGCTTAAACTCATGCCAGGAGTGTATGTGTGCATGCCCAAGATCTCAAGAGGAGAATGGAAGAGAAGGGATTGTGGTGTGGCCATTCCCCCTGGGGGGGTGATTTCTCACTTTCTGTCTTTCTGGTGAGCGTACATACCCTATACCAATAACCTCTCAAAAAAAAAAAAAAAAAAAGAAAAGACGAATTTTTAAATCTCTGATTATGATCATTGATTTTTCCATTTATCCCTTTAACTCTTTTGGATTACTTTTTGAATTGAAACTCTGCTATTAGATGAATATACATTTATGAATGTTATACCTTTCTGGTAAATTGACTCTGGCTTCATTAAAAAATGATGCTAATACTCCTTACTTTGAAGTGTGCCTTGTCTACTTGTTTTCTTATGCTTATTATTTACATGTGTAACTTTGTCTACTGTTCAACTTTAAATCTGTCTAAATATTTATAATGCATGTCTTTTATAGACAGCATACATTGGGTCTTGTTGTTTTGTTGAATCTTCACTGTAACAGTGAAGAAAGGTTAACTTTATAAGTCAGAAAAGAACCCATTAAGAACCAATTTAAATCTTTTTTTCTCCTGATTGGTTAACACCCAAAGTAAATTTTTAATTACTGCTGTACAAATTATAATTCTACAAATGAAATTTATTGTCTAAAATTAATTAGATATATTAGAGAGACCAAAAGATGGAGTTTTCCTATGGATCGATCTGAACTTGTTAAATTTTCAGTCTTAGTTTATGTAAGAGATTTCCTGCTTCAGAATTAGAATTAGTAAATGTTTTGAGTCACTTTTGCTCTGTTTCAGTTGTTTTTTCATATGTGGATTGATACTTTGCAAAACCACAGTACATTTTGCTAATGGACTGAACTTTTGATTTTTCAAGCTTGTAAAACCAAAGAAAAATAAATGCTCCAGTGGGCATCAGAGGTAACAGCCAAAGAGTTAAACTTGGTTCCTTGTGAGAATAGGATTTGGGTTGGGGGGGGGGAGATAATAAATTCTTTCTTAATATTCCTCTGACTTGTTTGACAGATTATACTATACAGGCATTACTGTGAAATAAAAATGATTATAGTTATAATGAATGAGTCATAATGTATTTTATGAACTGAAGCTAAAGACAGAATAAAGAGTGTTTCAGATATTTTTTAGAGGAAGAATAGAGTTTTGTAATCAGAATTTTATAGTAATAAATGTAAAATACTTTGATTTCTAGTGTGAACTAGGTATATGTGAATGTACTTGTTAGAAACATGAATAAAAGATTAGAAAGGAACACATAATTAATGATTATTCATTCCAATGAATTCATTTGATAATTTAATTCTATTGATCATTTTCAGTCCTTCTTTTTGATTCATAATGAGGCTTTTGGATTAATTTCCCTAAAACATTCCCTGATGTGTCACCCCCAGTTTGGCACTGGCTTCCTTCCTCCTTGACCCATGTTTATATGCCAATATCAAGCTTCTAACCCTCCTTACCTCTAACTAACCCTTGATACATGCCTTTTACCCTCGGTATCCTAGATGCCTTGCCTTTACTCAAAAATGCATTTTAGCTTTCCTGCCCACCCCCATTTGTTCACATAAATTTCTTTTCTATCTGGGATGTTTTTCCTTCCATTTTCATCAATCTTTCCTAATAACATCAGGCTGTAACCCATTCATGGATGAAAACAAACAAGTAAACCCTCTGGAAACTCTGACCTATGAAGAAGACATATTAAAACTGAAAATATTAGCTGTGTGATTTGGGAAGTTTCTTCATCTCTCTGCATCCCAAAGACCTCATCTCTGTAACTGGGACAACAATAAGACCAACCTTACAGGATTGTCAGAGTGAGTTAGTGGGATGATGCATGTAAAGCACTTGGCTGTGTGCTTGATACACACTGAGTGCTAAAAATGTTAACTGCTGTGGTTGGCAGAATAGTGGCTCCCCAAAGATGTCCACACCTTGATCTCTGGAACCCATGGATACATTACCTTATGTAGCAAAAGGACTTTACAGATGTGCTTAAATCAAGGATCTTGAGTTGGGAAGGAGACCCTAGATGATCCAGGTGGACCCAGTGTAATCTGAAGGGAGGGAGGAAGGTCAGAGTGAGTGAAGACGTAATGATGGAAGTAGAAGTTGTAGTGATGGGAGGAACAAATTGAGCCAAGGAGCTGAAATAAGCCAGGGAAAAGAGTCTCCTGTAGAGCCTCCAGGAGGAACACAGTCCCACTTATATCTTGGTTCTTGCCTGGCAAGACCCATGTCAGACATCAGACCTACACAACTGTAAGATCATAAAGTTGTGTTTTTTTTTTTTTTTTTTGGAGAGGTTTTTTTCGCTATAGGGCACGTGCACTTGCCAGAGAGAGAGAGAGACATAGAGACAGAAAGCGAGAAATCACCCCCCATGGGGGATGGCCACGCCACAATCCCTTCTCCTCCATTCTCCTCTCGGGATCTTGGGCACGCACGCACACGCGCCCGGCGTGAGTTTTAAGCCACTGGGTTCGGGACGTGAACCGCGGTCGACTACATGGGAGTCCAGCGACATAGCCATTACGCTAACTGCTGGTTCCCAAAGTTGTGTTGTTTTAAGACCACAAAAATCAACTCCATATGGATCAAAGATCTAAACCTAAGACCTCAAAACTGTAAAATTATTGGTGGAAAATGCAGGGGAAACTTTGGACACTTCAGAGTAGGCAAACACTTCTTAAATGAGACCCCCAAAGGAAGGCAATAATTCTAAAAATAGACAGGTGAGAGTATATTAGGTTAGACAGTTTCTGGACAGTCAAAGAAATAGAGTGAATTGACAACCCTCAGAATGGGAGAATATATTTGCAAAATATGCCTTGGATAAGGGACTGATAACCAGCATATGCAGAGAACTCAAGCAGCTATCCCAAAAAAAAAAAAAAAAAAAAAAAAAAAAAAAAAAAAGATAAACCCAACTAGAAAAAAAAGGGTAAATAACCTGAAAAGACAACTCTCTAAGGAAGACATATGAACAGCCAAAAAGCCTATAAAAAAAATGCTCAACATCCCTTATAAGGCAGATGCAAATCAAAACCACAATTAGATACCACTGAACTCCACTCACAATGCTAAGATTCGGGACCAGAAGTTAGCATAATGGCTATGTCGCTGGACTCCCATGTTGTCGACCGTGGTTTGAGTCCTGGACCCAGCAGCTTAAACTCACACCGGGGTGTGTGCATGCGTGCCCAAGATCCTGAGAGGAGAATGGAAGAGAAGGGATTGTGGTGTGGCCACCCCCCTGGGGGGTGATTTCTCGCTTTCTGTCTCTCTGTTTCTCTGTCTTTTTGGCAAGCACACGCGCCCTATAGCAAAAACCTCTCAAAAAAAAAAAAAAAAATGGCTAAGATTTAAGAAGTAAACAATGATAAGTGCCAGTGAGACTGAAGAAAAGGGAACTCTCATACACTGTTGGTGGAAGTGTAAATTAGTACAGCCACTGTGGAAAACCAATATGGAGATTCCTCAAAGACCTACAGATAGAGCTACCATATGATTGAGCAATTCCACTCCTGGGTATCTACCCAAGGAATAGGAATGCACTCAGCTGGAAAAACACTTGCACATCCATGTTTATTGCAGCATTATTTACAGTTGCTAAGACATGGAACCAACACAAATGTCCATGAACAGACAAATGGATTGCAAAATGTGGCACATATATACTTCAGAATACTACTCAGCCATAAAAAACAATGAGATCCTAGCATTTGATAGAAAGTGGACAAACATGGAAGATGTATTGTTAAGCAAAGCAAGCCAGACTATGACAGAGAGGCATTGCATGTCCTCACTGAATATATACCAAATGTCTGCACTATATGTCAGAGATTGATGATATAAAGGCATGGGGAACTAATACAAATACCAGAGACAGTGTAAGAGGAGGGTGGAAAATACCTAAAGGGAGAGGAAGGGAATCAAGGGGAAAAAAAAGAAAGCAAAACATTTAAGAAAGAGAAAAATAGGAAATTATCTGTTGATGATAATATATATGGCAGTATCTTTGATTGAGCTAATATACAGTATATTTTGGATGGGAAAATTCATTTTGTATGCTGTAATGATAGTGATTGATTATAAAATAAAATAATAAATGAAAAAAGAGCATAAATTTGTGGTAATCTGTTACAATAGCAATAAAAAAACTAATACACCTGGTATCATTAATTTTATCATGATCATCTTTATAATTATTATGAAATCCAGAAAAGACTAACCTTAGAACATGATCATAGTCTTAAAACAGTTAAAGAATTTGGGGTTGGCCCTGTGGGCTAATTGTTAAGGGAATTAGATCCCGCATGGAAGACCATGCAGCTTAAATCTTGGTTCAACTGGCTTGGAAAACACAGTGAGTACATATGCATGCATGCCCCCAAATCATGACAGGATGGAGAATCGAAAGAAAAGGGGTTGCAGTGTGACCACTATGGCGGGGGTAAGGGGGGATGCTTTCTCTCTCTATGCCTCTCTGTAGCTCTCTGGCAAGTACATGAACACTTTGGCAAACAAAATAAAACAAAAACAAAAACAAATAATTTGTGTATGAAAGAGTGATTTTAGTTGTTTTAGGGTAGAACCACAATCATTGATTAGAAGTTAAAAGAAGGACATTTTTAAGCCTATCTGAAAGTAGAATAAAATAGCAAATTATTGATATACTAGAGGAATTTTCATGACTAACTTCAATGCCTCTTTGTATTTTTCTGTTATCTTGCATGCTCTCTGTCTGCTTTATTATTATTCTTAATTATCCCACTTCTGTGATAGTTATCACATATGTCCTTGTGTTAAATATTGAGATTCCAAGACTCTTGAGGACCAGGACAGTGTCTTATACAACTTAATGACTTACCCATATCTCAGTATGGTTTCTTGAACTCACCAAGTACTGAAGGAAGGAATAAATTTATTACAATTCAAGTGTTTAAAATATTGAAATTATTACCCATCTTCTCTTGGGTTGGTTCATAGAATTAGAAACTGTTTTTACAATTATTATTTATTTATTTGGAGAGATTTTTTGCTATAGGGTGCATACACTTGCTGGAGAGACAGAAATGGAGAGAGAGAGAGTAAATCACCCCCTGGGGTCGGGGTCACACTGCTATCCCTTCATCTCCATTCTCTTATTGAAATTTTTGGCATGTATGCACATGTGCCTGGCATGTTTCAAGCTGCCAGATTCGGGGATTTGAACCACAGTTGGCTATGTGGGAGTCCAGTACCTTAACCACTATACCACCTGCTGGCCCCTGATTTTGCAATTCTTTAAACATTGGTTCTGAATTTTATTTTGTAAACTTATGAAACCTGGGTTATATGAGTAATACCTATTGAGAGAAATGCCTATTTTTGTGCTTCATCTTGTACTTAGAAACAGCTGTTTGCTTCCTATTATTGAACGTGTCCCATTACCTCTTATATGACTTACATAGAGTAGTTTTGAAATCAGTGTGGTTTCATGGAAGCCTGAATCCTATTCCTGACCAGTGCCAAAGGGGACCTGATCTGAGTCCTACTTTTAATGGCTCTCTACATTATCACAAACACTGAGAGACAATGATCTTTTCTAAGTTCAGAAGCCAATTGAACAAATGATGAGACTACTTGAGCCTGTGGGCTCAGGCAAGGACGTAAAGATGAGAGTGGAATAAAACTATTCCAGTCTCTGTCCTAGACACTGAAGGTGCCCAGGCAGACCAACTGCGCCAGGTGAATGCACTCCATCCTGTGCTCTGCTTGGCCGGCAGTTTGGGGAGACATCTAGAAATACTGAATCTGGAAAGTGAAGGCTGGGAGTGCTTCTCTCCTGCCCCTGCATTTTTATGTCCCTCTTCAGGCTTGTGAGTGGTAGGGTTGGCCCAGGAAGAGTGACTCCTTGGCTTCTGACTTGTGAGGCCTGGGAGGAAACGTGGGCTGGGCAGGGGCACAGCTTGATTTGTCCCTTTTATATAGTAAGTATTGTGGTTCTCCAGCTGTGCACCTCTCTGGGTCCTGCAGACGTTAGACAGGGACCTGCTCCTGACTACCAGTTTCTCTTTTGCTCTGTTCTTTTTATTCTGTCCTCAACCAAATAATTTTATATGTAAAAATAGAAGTCCTGTTTTGTTGGAAATCAGTTCTTCATTTATCTGTGAGTATAATTGTGGACTCTATTCTGTTTTCATTGTTCTGTCTATATATTTTTAAGCCAATACCACATTCTCTTGATAAGAGTAGCTTCGTAAGTTTTGAAATTTGTAGCGTTAGTCTTCTATCATGGTTTTTCATAATGAAATAATTTTTGTATCAATGGAAAGTGGTAACTTATTGAGTTAGTAAATCTTGCAGACAGAGAATTTATCTCTTCAGAGATAGCATTTGCTTTGGGGAAGAGCCGAGGGAGAATTTATCTCTTCAGAGAGAGCATTTGATTTGGGGAACAGCACAGCTAACTATGTGACCTTTCTTATTGCTTATGTTCTGAAAAATATAAGTTACTACATCATTTGCTAGCACGTACATATTTTATAAAGTTATATAAATATAACTAATATAACTATATAAATCATGTCACAAACTTTTTTTTTACTATCATTTAATATTTTCTTATAATTGTTATTTTACATTACCACTTTGGATATTTGTTAATCACCATGAGACAAATTTTATTATTTTTCATTTTTCTGTCTCTTTTAGACTTACATCTCTCATATGAATCCTTGTGGACATAAATGTCTCAATTTCAAATAAATCTCTGAGTTATGAGCTCCTTCTCTAGGTTTGCAAGCTCTGCTTCTTGAAAAATATTTGTTGAAGCTTCAGTTTGGCAGTTACCCAGATGTCTTCTTGTTTTTCTCCTAAGGTGCCTGTCATATTCTCTTCCAGACATGTTGGTATACCTCATTTATAAGGATGCTTCCTGATGTGTAATCTTCTTAGCATGTAGTCTTACTTTGGTCTGCTTAGTTCTTTTCTTTACTTCCTATGATCTAAGTTGCATGAGGAGAAAAGTGAGGAAGTGGGTTCAGGGACCACTAATGGGCTCTAGGAACTCATAAATGAATGACACAATTGGTATCACGAAAGAGCACATTAACTCCATAAGGAGGAAATGAGTAATAATTACAATAAAGGGCACTGAGGGCTTATAGGGGTGTTTGCAACATGCTGGGAGCAGTGAGCAAAGAGTTCCTATAACCCACCACTAGATCATGAAATTCAAGAACCTGCCTAAGGCAGTGGTCAGTGTAGGACTGCACAGAATAAGGTCATACTATGGGTTTGTTAAAATGATGACACCATGGCATCTCCATCTTCATTTGCACATGAAATTAATGTAAAGGTGAAAATTATTTCCTGCCCCTAATCTACGTGAGAAGGGAAGGACCTTGAGGAGCTATGCTGTTATTGCCTTGTGTGATAGTGAGGTACCTTCACAGTGCTGTTAGAAGAGCGCTGGTTTCCCTAGGGAGGAGAAGGGAGAATAATTAAATAAATGAGATCCTTGTCCTGAGAAGTGGTCCCTGAGTCCTGGCACCGTGTGTGGAAATAGGGGAGCCATCGAGCATGGATGACAGATCCTGCACCACAGTCATACCCTAGGTCTGTCTTAGGAGAGCAATAAAGAGAAGATATATAAAGTCTTTTATATTAAAATCTTGGAGGTAATATAGCCAAATTATTCTTCAGTATGAAGAAGGTGGTCGTTTATTATATACAAGCTCATTTCTACAGGTTCTAGGTTTGAAGAAATGTGTACTCTCCATTTTACTACTGCTGTCTTGTTAATCATTGCTTTTTTCCCCCTAATTTTCTAGAGAGCATGTAGGGCATGATGTGCAGGACTTTCTCTTTTTGTTTGCCCATATGTTTTTTTTTTTTTTAAATTTTTTCTCAGCTCTCCTTAGAGCTGGAGTCTTTTTACATTTAATCATTGCACATCTTTACAGTGTACAACATGGTTTTTCCCAGCATGAATACAGTGCACATTAGTCAAGACAATGATATTACCATATACATTATCATCAACAGACAACTTTTCATTTTTGTGTCTATTAAGTGTGTTGTTTGTTCCCTGAATCCCTCCCTTCCGCCCTCTATTACTCATTCCCATTACCTCTCCCATACTGTCTCTAGTATCTGCAGTTGCCATCCCTGCTATTATACCTTCCAGTTATTTCAGTTTTTTTTTTTTTTCAATTATCAGCTCATAAAGTTTTTAACAATAGGGAACATAGATTCTATTCAGGGTTGGATTAAGGGTGGGTCTCGTGCAGTTCCGCAATTGTAGGTGAGTCTCCATAGAATACAGTTTCAGGAAAGTGGCTCTGGAAAGCAGAGATGATTATCAGTTGATGCGGCACAGCATCCATCTTGTGATTACCAGGAATGGTGTTGTGGGGATCTGCAGCATGAGTCATCCTCGGGTATCTGGCTTCCTTAAGAATGGTAGAGTAGTTCTTGTTTTTCCCTGAGGTAATACAGGGCTGATAACCATCATCTTCTCACTGTCCATAGGCAGGGAAAATCCTCCTATACAATATATTTCTCAATAGGTTTAAGACAGCTAAAGTTTTTTTCTGTTGCTTATAGTTGCAAGTTCTTAATCCTTGTTTTCGGCTTCAGTTTGCCACCTGCGGCCGGCGGCCACGCGCAGGCACAGGCCCGGGGGCCATGCGCAGGCCCGGCGGCCACGCGCAGGCCCGGCGGCCATGCTCCAGCCCGGAGGCCGCGCGCAGGCCCGGCGGCCACACTCAGGCCCGGTGGCCACGCGCAGGCCCGGGGGCCAAGCGCAGGCCTGGCGGCCACGCGCAGGCCCAGCGGCCACACGCCAGCCCCGAGCGCGCGAATGTGCGCGGGACCCAGCGCCACCTCCCGCTCGCCCGCCCAGCCAGAGAAAGGAAGGACGGCGACCTCGGCTGGTCCGCACCGCCGGCCTGCATCGGCGCCGAGTGCGGGACACACCCAGCGCCAGAGAGGCAGCGGGGGCCGGGTGGTCCGGGCTGCGGCACGTGAGGCAGAGCCCCGGCCACGGCACGCGAGGCAGAGCCCCGGCAGCGCAGGCCCCGGCCACGCAGGCCCCCATATTTTTTAATTTTAGTAGTATAACATTTTGGGAACCACATAGCCAGACCCAGAATTGGGGGTGGTGGTGCTGAATGACCCATTTCAGATCCTTGTAATCCTAATTTCAAATGATAAATTTCTCCATCCCTGCTCTTCAAGTGCTTGGCATGTATTGTGAATTTCAGAGGCCCTTGGTTCTGAATCCCAGTCAGATTTAACAGAGTGTGTAGAGATCATCAGAATGACCAGAGCCAGAATGCTACAGATCCTCCTGTAGGGGACCAGAAGTCAGATGTGTGCCACTTTCCACTTAATCAAGAGACAGGTGTGAAGAGAAAAGGGATTTATTTGGGGAGGCCAGCACTGGGGAGACAGAGGCCTGGAGCCCATAGCCATCTCTGCTGCACCGGATGAAATACAAAACTTTGACAATGGAAGGGGTCTGTGTGAGTGTTACCTAGAAGCAAGGAGTAAGTTATTTTTGGGGGGCAAATGACAAGGGGGCCTCATTATTGTTTGTGGGCAGGACCACAAGAAGACCCAATAGTGTTGGAGGCATTCACTACTTAAGGGACAGTTTTGGTTCTGGGTGTGCTATGTGGGATGACTGGTTTTAGTTCTCTGCAAGGAGTGAAAGATAACAGTTGGGTCAGCTTTTGGCATGGTGGTTGGGACAGTTGGATCTCACATGGACTACTGTGATTCGAGTCCCAGACCTGGTGGGTTGAGAAACACACCAGGTGCATGTTTCTGCATGCTCAAAGTCCTGAAAGGAGAAATGGAGGAGAAAGGATTGCAATGTTACTGTCCACCCATGGAGGTTGCTTTCTCTTTCTCTCTGTTCCCTTCTGCAAGCATACATGCCCTCTATAAATTAGAAAGAAAAAAAATACAATGATTAACAAGGCAGCAGAAGCAAAATGGAGTCAGTCAAGGCAATTCTTAGACCCTGTTTTAGAAACAGCAAAGGTCTACATTGGCTTTGCAGTGCTTAAGTGTGGGAGGCTGCGCACCAGCAAATATCGCTGGTTTCTCAGAGAGCAAACAATTACACAATGACAAAGGCCATGACTGGCTCCCCTTCAAAAACCTCACCTTCAAAACCATACTCTGGCCACTAGAATCCCTCAGATTTGCATATCCGGCACCTCATGATTGGTCCACAAAGCAACCAATCATAACCCACCTTTTACAACCAATCATAACCCACCTTTTACAACCAATCACGGCCCACCAGCATGTATATAACCACGATCCCTGGCCCACAATCACCAGACGACCCTGAAGAGCCTGAAGAGTTGTAACACTGCATCGTCTCCAGATGACCCGGACGACCCTGAAGAGCTGTGACACTGCGTCGTCTCCGGACGACCCTGAAGAGTTGTAACACTGGGTCGTCTCCGTGCTGCCCACAATAAATGGACTACCCTGAAGAGTTGTAACACTGCGTTGTCTCCGTGTTGGAACACTGCGCCGCTCATCCCGGCTCTCACTCCTTCCCTCATGAAACCTGTTCGACTGTCCCCCGGGTCGGGACACTTAAGCTGATAAAATCCTCTCAGCCACTCATGGAGGAGGGGACTGGTAACTCTTGCCCCTTCCTATTTCCATACCCCATATTGTAAAGACTGAGCAAAGTTATTGATTGTTCACTTTTCTTAATTAAACGTTCAGTTCACTCTAATGTGAGGGAGATTAAAGGTTGGATTCTCTGGGACTCATTTTGAACCGAAAGGTAGAAGTTTAATTTATAATTACGGACTTCAAAACTAAGTACAATATCAAGTCACTTTGATTCCCTTATGGCTTGGTTACATGATGCCAGAGAAATATTGTCTCAAAAATCCCCAACTCAGGGGTCTACAGAGGTTGAGAGAGGAGCGAGGCAGAGCATTTCCCCATGTATTAGTCAGGCTTCTTCTCCAAAGCAAAAGAACCATGAAGAGTGGGGAATACTGACTTATTATAAGAAATTAGTTCACAGTTATGGAGGTGACAAGTTCTGAAGTCTGCAGGGTAACTCACCAAGGAGACCAGGAGAGCTGATGGTGTAATTACAGTCTGAAGGTCAGCGGGCATAAGACCAGAGAAGAGCCAGAGTTTCAGTTTGGTCCAGAGGCAGGAAAACACCGATGTATCAGATTGAAGGCAGCCAAGCACAAGGAATCTTTTCTTACTTAGGGGAGGGTCAGACTTTTTGTTCTGTTGAGGTCTCAGCTGATTGGGTGAGACCCATCCACATCAGAGAGGGCAATCTGCTTGCTAGGTCTACTGACTCAAATGCTAATCTCATCCAGAAAAAGTCTCACAGCAATACTTAGAATTATGTTTGACCAGATATCTGGGTACCTTGGGGCCCAGTAAAGTTGACACATAGAATTAATCACCACAGGTGAGTCAAGGTGGTATGGCTTTCCTTTCTTGTAGATGAAGAGTATTGTTTTATTTCTAATGCACAGGAGCTAGCAAAGTAATAATGTAATAATTTTTGTTTTGATTTATAACTGACACCTCTGACTTTTACCATTAAACCCATACTCTTTGGAAAACTAATCTAAAACAGTCTTTTTGTAAACTGTTCCAGGACACAGATCTGAGAGTTCTGAGTGTTCCTATTGTGTCTTCCACTTTGATTAACGACAACAATAATAACAGATGAGAATTATTTAGGGCTCACCCCATGTCAGGTACTATTCTATAGACTTTACATATGTTTATTTATTCCTTACAACAATGTTATTAGCTAGGTCTGTTATTATTCTCATTTTGCAAATCAGAAAACTAAGGCGCAGAGATGTTAGTATTTGCTGAAGTTTGTATTGCTGGTTAGGCACAGAACTGTTATTCAAACACAAGTCATCTGGCTCTTAACTAAGAATGAGCTTAGAGATGACCTAGCACAATCCCCTGATTTTAAAAACAAGGGAAGGGAGGGAACCAGCAGTTAGCGTAATGGCTATGTCGCTGGACTCCCACGTAGTCGACCGCGGTTCGCGTCTCGGACCCGGTGGCTTACAACTCACGCCGGGCGCGTGTGCGTGCGTGCCCAAGATCCCGAGAGGAGAATGGAGGAGAAGGGATTGCGGCGTGACCATCCCCCCTGGGGGGTGATTTCTCACTTTCTGTCTCTCTGTCTCTCTCTCTCTGTCTGGCGAGCGCACGCGCCCTATAGCGAAAAACCTCTCAAAAAAAAAAAAAAAACAAAAACAAAAACAAAAACAAAAACAAGGGAAGGGAGACTTGAAGAGGGTATCTTATTTGCTAAGAGTCACACAGCCTCTAGCAGGCAGAGCTGGGATTTGTACTCAGGCCCCTGTCATTCACATTCCATCCTAGGTTCTTTCCCATAGTGCTTCCCTGACTCTAGCTACCTTTCTCCTGGTCTCCTCCGTGTACATTCAGTGCTTTCCTTTATTGCTGCCTGAGAGGCAGCTTCCTTGACTTTATGAAGAGATGCTAATGTTGCAGATTTTGTGGATGAGAGCGTCAGGTTGGTTTCATTGTAGTTCCCAATTTGTTAATCTAACAGGAAGCATTTCAAGAGAGAGCACAGAACATCTTGAAAGTTGGCACTGGAGCTATCTGGCCACTTTAAAATTCAGACTCATGTCGGATGTAGCTGCAATTGCTTTCCACCAGTGTGACCCACAAGGATCCATATTCTGTAAAAGTCTTCAGAAAGACATTGTAACCGCAGTATGCTGCTACTGGGCAGAGAACTGAATAAAGAGAAAGCTACATGGTTACTCAGCAGCTAATCAGTTTGAGTGACTATGTTACAGTTAAATCCTTTTCAGTTACTCTGTTATTGTAAGAAAATCACACAAGACTGAAAAAACAAATGACAAAAATACCTGCTATTATTTTGCATAGAAAACTCTTCAGAAACCAAGGCTTAATTATATAGTTCATGTCCGTGGGTACAATAGTCATCGGTGCTGTTTAATAATTTTTCATTTTCTTCTGGGCCCTTTCCTGTCCTCTAGAAGTTAGGTATAATCTTATGATTTGGTTGGCCATCAAAACATGAGTGGTAGTGTCATGTGCTCTGCTGGGTGGAGGTTTCCAGAGTGGGTGTTTGCTTTCCCATATTTCCTTTCTCTGATTAGTGGAATCATAGAGGTGTAGCCTTATCCAGCCTGGTCTTTGCATGAGGACTATGGAGGGCAGAGTCACCCAGCCTACCTGCCTGGACAAGAACATGAGCAAGAAACAAAATGTTCAGTCCCTTTCCCTTCACCTGTCTCTGTCTATCTACCTCTCCCATTCATGATGCAGTAACTATAGACTCACAAGAAGCTGCAAAAATAACACAGAGAGCCCATGTATCTTTCTTTAGTATTTCCCTCATGGGTGTAACTTTCAAAATATAAACTGTTTCATTATATCAAGGAGATACTAGAGTTATTTCAATATTAACTATTTTATTTTTATTTAATAGAGGTATTTTTAATACATACATACCTTACTTATAGGAATATGAAATTCTTTTAAATTCCCATCATATTTTGATTGTCTCCCTTTTAGCAAATAGCATATTTTGCCTTATATCATAGTTACTCATACTTATTTTTTTCTCCTGCCAGATCACAAGCTCCTTAGGAGAGCACATCTTATTCCTCTTTAAATCCCCACCCCCAGCACATCATTGTGCAATACACTTCAAAATGTTTATTAATTAATGAATGATGGGATCAGCAGTTAGTGTAATGGCTGTGTCACTGGACTCCCACGTAGTTGACTGCAGTTCGCGTCCCGGACCCGGTGGCTTAAAATTCACACCGGGCGCATATGCGTGCGTGCCCAAGATCCCAAGAGGAGAATGGAGGAGAAGGGATTGCGGCATGGCCATCCCTCCTGGGGGGTGATTTCTTGCTTTCTGTCTCTCTGTCTGTCTCTGTCTGACTGGCGAGCACATGCGCCCTATAGCAAAAACATCTTAAAAAAAAAAAAAGAATGGATGATAAATTGCTGTGTAGTTGCTAGCCTTACAGGTTAAAAAAAAAAAAAAAAAAAAGTGGAGGAAGATTAAGATGAGAAGCTCGCCCGTGGACTTAAAGGGGTTATCCTGAAGTTCATCATTATCCAGCTGCTTCAGTATTGAGCTATGAGATGAACCAGGGAGGGTGACAGGCAAAAAGACTGAATAATGATATATTTGGCAGAAGTGGGGCAGGCATAAATAGGCATTTATCAGACAGTTTCATTCCATTAGGTATAACATTTTATTTTGCACCATTTATAAGCTACCTTGCTTCCATACTTACCACGTAGGACTACAGATCATTGGTGCCTTTGAAATTTGATTTTCCAGTATATATCTCTTTAGAGTCAAGACTTCCTTTCTGAAATGATGATACTCCCCCTTATCCACATTTAGGTGTTTGTAACCATCTACCTTTGGGCAGTAGGGGAGAAAAAAATCACCCTGCAAGTTATAGTCCGTAGTGTACTGTGGCCCAGCAGCATTTCACAATGGAAAGCCTTCTGTAGCTGCATCCGTACTGGGCTATAGCATGAGGGAAAAACGGGGGAATAATCAGACCGCTGCATCTGATTTTAAGACTGGTCATCATCCCAGTGCTGCTGGGATCCAAATAAATGTCCTGCAGCCTTCCCTCCGGGCTGCATAATACCCGCTCATCCTTGCCAATCTCTTCTTTCAGGCCTCTGTGTCTTCCCTCTGCGCTCCAGCCAGTGCGCACCACAATCCTCTTACGGTGGGCTTTGTCCAACTCAGAAATGAGCACGGCACTCTAGGGAGAGTCAGACTGGTCTGAACACAATCCTTGGCTTCTCTCTGGGTATTACAACCGGTTTCCGTCTCTCTGTCTCATTCTCTCCATTCCAATGATATACTTAACCCAATACTTTAATATTGAGAGAAGGATTAGATCATGGGGTACATGTGGTCACAGTTGTTTAACTCTTTAGCTGTCATGTGAGAATAAAAACCAAGGATAAATATCTGAAGGTGTTCAGGAAATGATTTCAAAGATACACAGAAACGAAGATGTTGATGTCAGGAGAGATGATTTTTGAATTCTCTCTGTAGCGGCATGAAACATAAGACCGTGCTTGCTAAGCTACGTTCCAGTGTGAGGCAAACGAAGGTACACGAGCCTCTCTGAACTCATTTCCTGAGAGATTAGTAGGGTGCTAACTTATTTTGGTCCTGCATGGCTCATTAAACATGGCAGTATCTTGTTCGGTCTTCTCCGCGAAAACTTAAATTAGAAACCACAAATGAGTAGAAACAAACCGTACAGAGGCTGTAACTTCTCAGTGTGTTTTGCAGAAATATTTGAAATCAAGACTTGTCCTAGAGGCAAATATATCCAGAGCGAAAACAGAAAAGTTTGACTAACAGAGGACAGAGAAGGCCATCACAATGTGCCAGACAGGGTTATGATAGGTCACTTGGGTTGGCTGAGCTGAGTCTTTTGTTGAAAGCAAGGTAGAGACTGGCTTGAGGAGGCTGAGCTAATTAATTGTGAAGGATAGGCAATGACTGAGGATTTCTCCTGGGAAGAGGCTGCCTGATTTATTTTCAGTTGCAGCGGAATAGTCCTTCGAGCTGATGTGAAGAGTTATGGAGTCTATTGTTGTCTAAACAATGTTTCCATGACTAGTTGCTAGGACTGGGTATGCACTGAGCGTGGGCTGATGAGTGACTGGGTGGGCGAAATAAAATGGTCTGCCCAGGTTGCTATGGCAGCCCACAGGAGGGCAAGTCCAGTAAGAAAATGAATGCAGTGAGGCCAAGAAGGAGAAAACCGCAGCGAGAAGTATACGTGCGCACGTGCTTGTCGGCTACAGGCTCAGTTATGCCCCCCAGCTTGTCATCCAGAGTCTGGCTCAAATGCCACCTCCTCAGAGGGGCCCTCCTGGACTCCCCACTCTGGATACACTACCCAACCTCCCACCTCTCTCTCTATCAGCCAAGTCTTTCTTTACATTCATCACTTTTTTTTCTTTTTTTTTTTTAGAGATTTTTGCCATGGGGCACGTGTGCTCACCAGAGACACACACACACAGAGAGAGAGAGAGAGAGAGAGTGAGAATGAGAAATCACCCCCCAGTGGGGATGGCCACACCACAATCTCTTCTTCTCCATTCTCCTCTTGGAATTTTGTGTACACGCACACATGCGCCTCAGGTGAGTTTCAAGCCACCAGGTCCAGGATGTGAACTGTCGTCGGCCAGGGAGGAATTCAGCACTTTAGACACTATACCACCTGCTGGTCCATCATTCATCACTGTTGATCTTATGTCTTAGTTTGTTTGTTGTCTTCCCTAGAATGCCATAATCATGAAAACAGAGGCCTGTCCTTCTCCCATGGTACACCCCAGAGCCTGGGAGAGACCCTAGCACTGAGTGGGTGCTCAACAAATATTTGCTGTGTGCTGTGTTGAGAATACTATATTTTATTCAGCTTTGACTTTTGAATTTCTGACTCCTTCTGCAACATTTTGAATTTCTGGCACTGAGCAGAAGTGAGCACTATAAAGTGGAGAGGTTATCCATGTGGCCTTGGTCTCTTGTGTCTTGTTTATAGGAGCCATTAGACAATGTAAAGGCAGGGGAAAGAACCCTGGGGCTTCCCAGAGTTCCCATTTGAGTCACTCAAAATGATGGTTCTATAGCCAGGCTGGGAGTGGAAACTTGGCAGTGTGAATATGGAGGTGAAATAAAAGTAGCTTACTGGCATATAGAACAACAATCACTAGCAGTTATGGGATGCTTACTATGCGTTGGCTGCTATGTTGAGTATTTTATGTACTCTGTCATTTAATCTCTGCAACTATGACACCCCCTTTGTCAGAATCATGGATCGTGGGGCTATTTTGATAGGTACTGGAGGAGACTATAGGATAACTTGCTGGCTTTTAAGAAGCAAATCCAGGTACTTTTTTCCTGCCTTTTTTTTTTTTTTTTTGATGATGTTTTCCTCCATTAATCATCACTTGGGATAGGTCTTCCTATAGTTAGGCTCATAGAATTCTCTATTTTTTATTTATAGCATTTACCATAGTTTGCAATTTTTATTTTCTTTACTATTAGTTAATATTTATTTCTGCCACTGTGAGAGACCCTGTGAGAACAGAGATCATGACTCTTTCTAAGCCTAGTGCTTGGCTCAGTGCCTGTAACATACAGGCACTTAAAATAACAATTTCCTGAGTAAGTGGGTGCATATGTATTAGAACTTAAGCTCTATGTTTTACAATTGCCTTCAAAATGGAAATCCTTCTCAGGTTGCCCTCTCCTGTTCTCTTGTAAATTCATCATATCTTGAGAAATATGAAATAGTTTGTTTGTCATGCTGAGATTTGCCTTTAAAACACACATTAAAGGGACCAGCAGTTAGTGTAATGGTTATGTCACTGGACTTCCCTGTAGTCAACTGTGGTTCAAGTCCCAGACTCGGTGACTTAAACTCATGCCAGGCACGTGTGCATGCGTGCCCAAGATCCCAAAAGGAGAATGGAGGAGAAGGTATTGTGGCGTGGCCATTCCCCCTGGGGGGCGATTTCTCACTTTCTGTCTCTCTATCTCTCTCCAAAAGAAAAAAAAAAGGTATGAATCAACAGTCGCTGATCACACGAGTAACTGTTGTTTGCCTGCACAGTTTGTGTGTTCTTGCATAGTCTCTAAAGTTATTCATGCAGCATTAAAGATAATCATAAAGAAATGAGACAAGTGTCAGGGAAAGAGAAATTGTGCTTCTGGGTACTTGAGGATATTGAGTAAATTAAGCATTGTGGGAATTAATCTGGGAAGGCTGCATATAGGACTACTTAGTATTTCCGTCTAAGAGCAGGTGGTACAAGTGATTGCATAGTGATAGAGACGAGAGGCATTAGCTACAGCAGTAGTGCCCTGAGTGAAGACACGAAGGTTGCAGCCAGTAAAGGACATAGCAGTTAGCAGATTACCTGGGCAACTGGAGACAGTTGCAAGATGTATAAGGACCCAGGGAGTTCTTCAAGGGCTATGAATCAGCAATATGCAATCATACCGGGCTATGAATCAGGAATATGGAAATGATGAAGAAAGGAGAGCTCTCAGAAGGGGGGTAGAATATTGAAAAGGCTGGTCACAGGATTGGGCTGGAAAGGGAGAACTATAAAATTGCTAAGGGACTGGGGATGGGCTTAAGGACAGAGAGCTGGGATGAGGAAAGACAGCTCTCCATGGGGTACCTCCACATTCCTGGGAAGGCACAGAGCAGGTAGGTTTCCGTGCAGATTTGCCGAAGTACGTGGCCCAGTGGGCAAGGAACTTGTGGTGAGGGTTGAGAGAGCAGGGATTGATACGGAAAAAACAGTATAGATCACCATCTAAGAATCTTGGCACAAAGGGAATGTGATACAGAGACCATGGCAACCATGTGAGTATGTAGAATTCAGAAAGAGATTTTTTTTTTTTTTTTTTTTTTTTTTGGAGAGGTTTTTTGCTATAGGGCGCGTGCGCTCGCCAGACAGACAGAGAGAGACAGAGAGACAGAAAGCGAGAAATCACCCCCCAGGGGGGATGGTCACGCCGCAATCCCTTCTCCTCCATTCTCCTCTCGGGATCTTGGGCACGCACGCACACGCGCCCGGCGTGAGTTGTAAGCCACCGGGTCCGAGACGCGAACCGCGGTCGACTACGTGGGAGTCCAGCGACATAGCTATTACGCTAACTGCTGGTTCCCGAGAAAGAGATTTTTAAAATCAGGAGAGAGATTTAAGTATGTGAGGGAGAGGGGAAGAGCCACAGAGTGGTACCTCCAGGGATGTGGCAGAGAAAGGACCCCTTTGGACCTGGACCCTGTACTGTGGGGCCTCAAACACTCTACTTAAGTTCCTTTAGAGTTATTGCTTTCAGGGTGAAAAAGCCAAAATGGAAAATTCTATTTATGTTTCAAGTTATAGAATGGAGCTTTACACAGTGCAATGTACAGGAGGCAGGAGGATAAAAAATAAACATTACTAGGAGGGTCATCAGTGCCCGTGACAGCAACCTTAAAGAACAAAGCTCTCTGAGAAGAAAACATTTTTCAGAGTAAATATGAGCTGTCTTTTTCCAAGTGATTGCATCTCAGCAGTAATTTATTACATGCCCTGTTTGGAGTAAATGAATAATGCACAAGACTTTGAGTCTTGAGCAATATAAAATAGCCTGAACACACTGTTGTGAGCAATATATAATCTTGGCTTTCAATTTTACTTTTTCTGCTATTTTAACAAAATAGCTGATTCTAACTATTGCAGAGCAAAAGTCCAAAAAAAACCTATACATGAAAAAATCAGGCAGAACATAAATCAGGGTAACTTTTCCTTATCGGGATAAAATTATCCCAGAGAGAACTTGGCTGTCCTTCCACACTACAAACGTTCTGTGTTTATTTCTTTGTTTGGGTTGCCTGTAGTAGCTGAAAGTCATTAAGGTTGTTTTATAGGAGTGAATGAATGAAATAGTTCAGAGATTAACTTTCAGCATTTCCAATTCTCATGTTCAAAGAATATTTTGAATAGACACAAATCTGGCTTTTTAAAGCCACAGATAATCAGATACACTATTGTTTGTAAAAATGAGTTTATGGGTTACAAATTGTGTGAGTGGGACCTGTAAGAAGCTCATGTAGCTTTTTAAATTTTTTTCACAGTCTTCCTTGAAGTGCTGACTTGATCTCCATGCCCATGCTTATGCTTTCAGATGCAGAGCAGGCTCCAGACTGCTGTAGATGAGGATGCCAAATACTCTGCCTGGCCCCGTCTAGGATACAGTTGACCTCAGCCTTTCCTTGCCTGGTGATCTGCAGCCAGCTAGCAATCAGGCTTTCTGCTCAGTTCAGTGTGGGAACTCATAGATGCCCAATGTTTCAGCCTCTGCCTTGTGGTCTACCTTGAAAAAACAAACAAACAAAAATATGTATATACATATATATATATATATTCCTAGGTAGGTAGAAAGATGTCTCCTACCTTATTATTTCTTCAGTTATTCATTTTCAGAATGTTTCTTCTGTAGCGCAAGTCTCTTTGGTAAAGTCTTTACTTTTTTTCCTTTTAGTTAAAATATCACCTTTTCAATGCAGGGTGAGCTTGTGTGTTTATTTTTATAAGAATATCTTCTTGGTGGGACCAGCAGATGGCATAATGGTTATGTTGCTGGACTCCCATGTAGTCAACTGTGGTTCAAGGTCTGGACCCAGTGGCTTAAAACTCATGCCAGGAACATATGCACACATACCCAAAAATCCTGAGAGGAGAATGGAGAAGGGATTGCAGCATGCCCATCCTCCTGGGTGAGGTGATTTCTTGCTTTTTGTCTCTCTGTCTCTCCAACCAGCACATGTGCCCTTTAGCAATTTCTCTCAGAAAAGAGAATATATTCTTGGTAACATATTACAGAAGACATTTATTATCCCAAAAGAGGCCACCAATTTAAAATTACTTGTATTTTTTGTAAAAGGAAAATTGATAACTCTGTTTACAGTTCAGCAGTTCTTCTGTTTTCTTTGTAGTGAAATAATGACAAACCCTGATGTGATGTAAAAGATTTTCTTGGCCACTATCCATCTCATTGCAAAGTATTGAAAGATTACATAACATTTCCATATGTTTTTGTAATTGTTAATACAGCAAATTCTGCTATACAGTTTGTTTGAAAATGTAAATTGGAGACCAATAGTGGTTGAGGTGCTGACTTCCACATGACTGACCATGGTTTGAGTCCTAGACCTGGTGACTTGACATGCTTGGTGCATATGTGTATGTGCCCAAAATCTCAGGAGGAGTATGGAGGAGAAGGGATTGTGGTGTGGCCATTCTCCCTGAGGAGTTATTTCTCACTTTCTCTCTCTCTCTCTGCCGAGCACACATACCCTATAGCAAAAATCTCTCCAATAAATAAATAAATAAATAAATAAATAGGAGTTTGTTTCAATGTAGTTATTATAGAATACTTTGAGCAAAACACAAATTTCATATTTGCTTATATACCCTTTCATTCATGAGAAACACTAAATAAACTAGGTGATCTCAGAAAATAGTTGAATCAAGCCACATACGAACACTCAAACACACACACACACACACACACACACACGCACACATTCACACACCTCAACATCTACTTGTTACCTCAGTTTGGCATGTCCTAATACATGTTTTATGAGCCATACTTTTTCATGTATGGTCTTGTAACTTTCCATCCAGTTTCAGACAACCCTCTTCATTAGTTCTCAATTGCCCACAAGCTGCAAACTTTCCAAAACCTATTTCCATAAACTTTTAAAATATATTTATGTATTCCTGGGAACCAGCAGTTAGCATAATGGCTATGTCGCTGGACTCCCACGTAGTTGACTGTGATTCGCGTCCCAGACCCAGTGGCTTAAAACTCACGCCGGGCGCGTGTGCGTGCGTGCCCAAGATCCCGAGAGGAGAATGGAGGAGAAGGGATTGTGGCGTGACCATCCCCCCCGGGGGGTGATTTCTCACTTTCTGTCTCTATGTCTCTCTCTGTCTGTCTGGTGAGCGTACATGCCCTATAGCGAAAATCTCTCCCCAAAAAAAATATTTAAAAAAAATTTATGTATTCCTTAACCTCTTAATCCAGATAAAACAGTGCTTCCAGTTTCATTAAATTTCTATCTTAAAAAGAAATCTATCATTGATGTAGTTTTTGAGTATTGTATCCCTTATTCCATTTTCTCCATAAAACCTTTTGCTTGATGTGGTGTGGATTTTTAGGAATGCATGTGTTATATTACAGCAGAACTGACCATACATTGATAACCTTCTGTAGCAATTGGTCCCATCTGGCTTTAGCTTCTCTGTAGCAATCGTTTGCTTGCCAGTTAATTCTAATCTGCAGTTCCAATTGAGAATCACTGCTTTGGTTATTCACCAAAAGTAGCTCTTGTGTGTGTTTTATCGTTAAGACAGATAATAGCAAATACCATAAGCTGAGACATGTTGAAACACCAATGCTTTCATCCAACTGTGTAGCAAACCTCCCACATTGTATAATTTGTACTAATATGAGTCTTTTCAAATATGCAACAATATTTTTAATGCATCTTTCAACAATATCTGCTGTATTGAGGCATATATAACTTTAAATAACACTGAAACAATAGAAATGGTTGACTCCCTACTTAGGATGTTCAGTTTCTAAATGCTTTGCCAGTTGAGATGATCTGACACCAACATTAGCTAGTATTTTGAGAACTGGCATATATTTACAATGCAGCTAATCTTTATCTGTGGTGGATAAAGATCCATATTTCAAATTAATAAGAAAACAAGTTTTTGTAGTCAGATCTGATTAAATTGTTACTGATTTTAGCTTGTAGAGTGTCAACCCATTTTTGGGTCATTTGCTTGTGTTTGCGTTATTACTGCCATTGTCAATCTGTGGTTTCTTTGCTATAGTCTCTTTAAGCTGCTTGCCTATTTTGTGAGGATTAGATGAACAAAACTAGGTAATTTAATTTGCACATATTTTTAACTGAGCATGCATAGGCCACAATGCTAAAAGCTTACCAGTGATTGAAAATGTCATACTCTTCCCTCAGGACTTCCTCACACACTGTGAGACACCTGAGCATCAGAAACACAGACCAAGTGAGTGCTGCTCCCATAGCACAGTGATTAAGTGCTTTTCATTGGGAACTGGATCCTGCATGACTGACCACAGTTTGAATCTTGGCCCATTGGTTTGAAAAACATGCCAGGCATGTGTATGCGCTTGCCCTAAATCCTAATTTGAAGAAGTAATGGAGGAAAATAATTACACTGTGACCAAGTACCAGTTGGGAGTGCCTTCTCTCTCTCTCTCTCTCTCTCTCTCTCTCTCCCTCCCTCCCTTCTCCCTCTCTGCTTGTGTTTCTCTCTTTGGAGATCATTGAGCTACAATTTCATCTCCTGTACTGAAAAGAAGATCTCTGTGATCTGGCTGGCCTCTGTCTACAAGCCCCAGCCATGCTTGGGTAAACCCTGGGTTCATGCTTGATGCTCCAGCATCATTGAATTGTTTGACTCTCTGCACACACCATGTTGCTTTGCTACCAAGGCTATGTTATGCTTGCCTTTTTCTTCCCTTGGGTCATTCCCACAAATGCTTAAATAATCTGTTCACATATTATCACCTCCTAGGAAACTTTTCCTGAGTGTCCATCCCCATTAATTTCACAGGGTTCCATATACCTTAAGCACATTTTTGTTACTCTAGTACCACATTGTTTTATTATTTTTTATTTTCTTTCACTTCCCCCAAAGGAACAAGAGCTCCTTGATGTGGGGAAATTAATATCGAGAAC
Source organism: Tupaia tana (assembly GCA_026018925.1). NCBI lineage: Eukaryota > Metazoa > Chordata > Mammalia > Scandentia > Tupaiidae > Tupaia > Tupaia tana. Next base: position 225,212,083 of record JAKSZU010000001.1, on the reverse strand, counting down.
TGGGAAAGATCTGACATTTTATTCTACTTTTTTTTCCTTTATTTTTCTTTCTCAGATCAATCACATTCATTTTACATAAAGTTCTCATTATGATGTGTACAATATAGATACATGTATCTAGTTTTCAACAGAGAACCCTACATTTTCTGGTGACAAATGACTCCTCCCTTTGCCCCCCATGCCCACTCTCCACCACCCACTCCCGACCCCCTACTCCCCTCCCTTACAGCCTCTGGCATCCACATTTGTCCTTTCCGCTATCAAATCCTCAGATCTTTCTCCCTCTGCCGGAGTGCTGATGTTATTATTATTAATTTTTTTTCATTGCACATCTTTACAGTGTACAGCGTGGTTTTTCCAGCATGAGTACAGATCACATTGGTCAAGACAGTGATACCATCACATACATCATCATCATCAACAGACCGCCCTTCATCCCTGTGTCCATCAAACATGATGATCGTTCCCTGAACCGCCCTCCATCATTCATTCCCATTGCCTCTCCCATGCTGTCTCCAGCATCCGCAATTGCCATCCCTGCGACCATACCCTCCAGATCTTTCACCCTTTTTTTTTTTTTTCCTTTTTCAATTATGAGCTCATAAAGTTTTCCACAATAGGAAACATAGATTCTGTTCAGGGTTGGGTCAAGGGTGGGTCTCGTGCAGTTCCGCAATTGTAGGTGAGTTTCTATGGAATATGGCTCTAGGAGCGCAGTTCTGGTAGGCAGAGATGGTTATCAGTTGATGCGGCACAGCCACTATCCTGTGATTACCGAGAGTGGTGTTGTGGGGATCTGCAGCGTGAGTCATCCTCGAGTGTCTGGCTTCCCCAAGAATGGTAGAGTAATTCTTGTTTTTCCCTGAGGTAATGCAGGGCTGGTAACCATCATCTTCTCATTGCCCATGGGCAGCGAAAGTCCTCCTATACAATATATTTCTCAATTGGTTTAAAACATATAAAGATTCTTTCTGTTGCTTATATTTGCAAGATCTTAATTCTTGTTTTTGGCTTCAGTTTGCCGCTCGCGGCCGGTGGCCACGCGCTGGCCCGGCGGTCACATGCTGACTCGTTGGCCACGCCCGGGTGTCAGCCCGGTAGCCATGCACAGGCCTGGTGGCCACGCCCGGGTACAGGCCCGGCAGCCACGTGTAGGCCCGGCGGCCACACGCAGGCTCGGTGGTCACCCGCAGGCCTGGCGGCTGTGCACGGGTGCAGGCCCGGCAGCCACACGCAGGCCCGGTGGCCACGCGCCGGCCCGGCAGCTGCACGCAGGCCCGATGGCCACACGCTGGCCCGGCGGCCACTCGCAGGCGCAGGCCCGGCGGCCACGCTCATGCCTGGCGGCCACTGGCAGGCCCAGCGGCCACACACAGGCACAGGCCCGGCAGCCACACACAGGCAGGACTGGCGGCCATGCTCAGGCCCGGCGGCCATTTGCCGACCCAGGGGTCATGTGCAGGCCCGGCGGCCACATGCGGGCCCGGCAGCCACTCGCAGGCCCGGGAGCCACATGTGGGCCCGGCAGCCACACGGCCCGGCAACCATGCTCTGGCCCGGCAGTCGTGCGTAGGCACAGTCCCGGTGGCCACGCATAGGCCCAGCGGCCACTCACAGGAGCAGGCCTGGTGGCTGGGAGCAGGCCCGGCAGCCACGCGTAGGTGCAGGCCCGGCAGCCACACTCAGACCGGTGGCCACTCGCAAGTCCGGGGGCCACACGTGCGCCCAGCGGCCACTCGCAGGTCTGGCGGCCTCGCGCTGGCCCGGTGGCCATGCGCAGGCCCAATGGCCACACGCCAGCCGCGAGCGCGTGAATGTGCCCGGGACCCATCGCCATCTCCCACTCGCCCGCCCAGCCAGAGACAGAAAGGACGGCGACCTCGGCCTTTTGGTGCCACCGGCCCGCGTCGGCGCCGAGCGCAGGACAGACCCCGCGCCGGAGAGGCAGCAGGAGCCGGGCAGTCCGGGCCGCTGCACGCGGAGAGCAGAGGAGAGTCCACCCCCCGGCCCTGGGCCGGGGGCGGGCTCGGCTGCCGCCACCGCCGCGTTGGCGTGGGGGGCGGGGGGCGGGCTCGGCCGCTGCCGCCGCTGCCACCGCGCTGACGCGGGGGGCGAAGGGGCGGGCTCAGCCGCCCCCTCGCCGCCGCCGCCGCGCTGGCGCGGGGGCTTATTCTACTTTTAAGTTAACAGGTTAGCCTGACAGTTTCATGGATGCTGACAGAAGACATGAGACTCTTGGGTCAAAGACAAAGAATTTTATTATTCACGGCACAGCCAGCAGCATGAATTACATGCTTGCATCACTCTGTGAGTGGATGCAGAGCAGCCCAGGTGGATACTGCACCCACGGTGGGTTTGTGTCACAGCCAGAAAACCTAAACTTAAGAGAACCTCAATTTTCAAAGATGCTGGTAGTGAAACTGCCCAGCATTTGCTCCAGAGAGGGATGTTATTGTGACTTGTTTGGGAAACAAACTTACCTTTGGTCCAGGAGGCAGACATTCTCAATCTTCTAAGGCTATTTGCTTACAGACATTCTAGAAAAGATAGCCTGGAACAAAGTTGTCAATATCCCATCATAAAAAACGTGGAAATGCATGAGACCCAAGGTGAATCATCTCCCAACATTAATCTTTTTATCTCTCTGGCAACTAGTGCAGTGCTGAGAATGTAGTATTCCGTAAATGTTTGTTGAAAAATTATTTTAAGTAAGAACCAGCAGGTGGTGTGGTGGTAAGGTGCTGGACTCCCACATGGCTGACTGTCTTTTGAGTCCCAGACCTGGTGGATTGAAAATCATTCCAGGTGCATATGCGTGCGTGCCCAGAATCCTAGGAGGAGAATGGAGGAGAAGGGATTATCGTGTGGCCATCCCCCAGGGTGTGTGTGTGTGTGTGTGTGTGTGTGTGTGTGTGTGAGAGAGAGAGAGAGATTTCTCTCTTTCTCATTGTCTCTATCTCTCTCTGGTGAATGCACATGCTCTACGGCAAACACCTGAAAAAGAAAAGAAAAATAATTGAAAGTAGCTGGAAATTTTTTAGGAAAAAGAGTTTTTTGAGAGAATATTTAAAAGTGCTGTTTCAGAAGTTTTCCCGTCAAAATCCTTGAACAGAGACCACTTTTTCTTTTTTTTTTTTTAATATATCAAAGAAAGTATAAAAGGGTCAGCCATGGCCTGGTGGTTAAGGCAGTAGGATCCCACATGACCGACTACAGAAAAACACCAGCTGTATGTGTGCATGTGCCCAAAAGCCCTAAAAGAGAAAGACATGGAGGAGAAGTGATTGCTGCATGGACCATTCCCCATGGAGAGGGCTTTCTCTCTCTCTCTCTCTCTCTCTCTCTCTCTCTCTCTCTCTCTGTCTCTGTGAGTGCATGTGCCCTCTGGCAAATTAAAAAAAAAAGGCATGAAAATCCACTGATCACTCTTAATTGCTTTATTAGGGCACCTGGGGGATCTCTTGTGCCTTCTGCACTTAGCAAGTCCTCAGTCTTTGTTCAGCTGCTGTGCCTGGTGGGGCCCAGGGTAGGAGACCATCACAGGGAAGCACCTCCGACTAAAATTCTAAGCCGCCTGTGGGACTCTGTTATTTCCTATTCAGTGGATATGTTCAGTCTAAATCCTGAATACTGATGCTTACAATAAGGAAGGACAATTAGCAGATTCATTAATTAGGCTTCTGTTTACCCTTATATTCCACTAAGCCATTAATTTGTATAATTATGGCCTTTTGTTTTGGCTCAGTGATATTAGTATAAGAAAGTGTTTGCTGAACCTGACTCCCTGGTGTGAAATGTCGGGAAATCCCAAAATGCTTAAAGAGATGAAAACATACTTCTATTTACCATGAGTGAGAACCAATTAATGTACTGTGGAGTATACTGAAGGAGCAGGACTCGGAGGTGAAACAGAACAACCTTGTTTTCACTCCTCAGCCTTTCAGATCTGCTTTGAAGGACTGATTCTTCCTTCCTTTTGGATGCAGGCTAGAGTGGGTTCCACATCATGTCTGGTCGCTCTTGGAAAACAAAACGTCCTCCAAGGATCTCAAGTGGCAAATACATGGACACGTTTCAAAATTGAAATGTCATCTCCTTTGTAAGCTTCATCCCAGTTTCATTTAAGGTTAAAGCTTTTCCCTACTCAAGGCTATTCCATGTGGGAGACTGCTTTGGGAAAGGGGGATGGGCAATTCACTTTTCTAACTACGCTGTGTCTTCTGGCAGCACGTGACCTTCCAGAGATGAGTTGGGAGTGGGTGGGGAGAGAAAGGGCCTGGAAAGGTTTCACTTGAATGGCAGTAATACAAAATGCCATCGACTTCCTGTGAGTATGGCCGATGTTTACAGTTTTATGGGATATCACAAATTCTTTATAGATTACCCCACCCATAAAGATCTCCCATCTGTACTTCCGTGCACCTCTAGTGGATTTTCACATACTAAGGACCAACTGTGGCCATACTTTGCTAAAGTCTCCTTGTAGTTCTAGGCTGACCTCTGGGGCTGGATGTGAAACAACCCTAGGTCCTCGTTTTTGGCCATAGAGGATAAAATGAATTTGCTTCCCAGACTCAGCTCTCCAATGCACAGCCACATACCACCCACTGGCCACCAGCTCCCAGTCCTTCCAGGCACTAGGACATACCACTAAGCTTGGGTAGGTTCTCCTGGAGGCCTTCTAATTTGATTTGAAGTCATACAACATCTTCCTTCTTTGAAAAATTCCCTTTAGTTGCCAGCTCTCTCAGCCTCTCCAATGTTAACACATCACCTTGGATGAGTTAGGGGCAAAGAGTTACAAAATCGATTATCCCATTTCCTTTGAAATGTGGGAGTACTAGCCACCTATTTTATTTGTTCTTAACCTTTTAGAGCCATAGCCAAACCTGAGAACAAAATATCCCATGTAAAAAATTCAGCTTTGAAGGGTAAAATCTGAAAATAGATTGTAATTTATATTTGCTAATTCTTTTTCTGTTGGATTATAGTCAGACTTTTCAAAAAGTTTTTTTTTTCTCTCCACAAAAGAGGGAGACAGAGAGAAGAGGAGGAAGATAGATAGATAGATAGATAGACAGACAGACAGACAGACAACATAAGGTACCCCCAGGAGGGTCTTTATGTCACCTTCCCCCCCAGCCTCAGCTAGCCAAGCTCACAGGCACATATGTCCGTTGTGTATAGGGAGACCTCAGGACATGAACCTAGGACCTTCTAATATAGCCTTAGCATTGCAGAGTGTTGTGTTACTGCTGTACCAGACATAAAAATAAATTATATTGGGCCAACAGGTAGCATAGTGATTTGAGTCCTGGACCTGGCAGCTTGAAAAATCACACTGGGTATATGTGCATGGATGCCCAAAATCCCAGGAGAAAAATGGAAGAGAAGGGATTGTGGCATGGCCACCCTCCCTGGGGAGTGATTTCTTACTTTCTTTCTCAGTGTCTCTCTCTCCAGTGAGTGCATGTGCCCTATGACAAAAATCTAAAAAAAAATATCTTCGCAGATCCATGTTGAGAAGAAAGATACATAATAATGAGAAGAGAAAGAAATATTATTTTATGGGCTGTGATTCACAAAGTTAATAAATCTAACATATAAAATTATTTAGGTTTGTAATTCACATAAACTATAGAAGACATTCTCTGGTATCAATTTTATGCGAGTCCTTAAGTGGCATTGAATTAAATAAACAAAATGAAAGGCATTCTTTCTCTCTGTTTTGTAGTCTTTCCTCTTTGGGTTGTCCTTATTATTACTTATTTAATGAGAGAGAGAGAGAGAGAGAGAGAGAGAGAGAGAGAGAGAGGGAGAGAGATATTTTTAACAAAGTCTTGCCATCACCATCCTTTGCCCTTGCCTCCCAGTTCACTGAGATTGCAGGTGTGCACCACCACGTCTGACCTATTCAAGTTGGTCAAGGATCCCAACCCCAGGCTCTTACGTGGGCCCAGAATCATGCAGTTGGGCCCTACCTATTATGTCACTGTGGTTGGGCCTTTTTTATTGCATCTTTCTTGATTTGGGAAAGTAATTAATAATGTGGAATTCATAATTTCAGGAAAATCAACTGATAAAGAATAAAGACGTTAATGGGAGATAATTTTTTGACTGTATTTTTAGTCAAACTTATGTGAAACAATAAATGTTATGATGCTATATACATAAGCCTTTCAGGTAAAGATCCATTTATGTAAACATATGCTTGTGTGTGCAATTAATTTGAACATTGGTAGTTTTAGGTTTAAGCCGTTATATGCTCCTAATGTTTACATTCTTTGATACAAACCAGGGCCTTGGAGAAGGCAGGTAAGCGTTTAGGTCAGTAGTTCAGTCCCAGTCAAGTTGAGAGGAAGAGCCCTGTCGGACATAACTGGGTTCGCAGGTGCTCCAGGCTAGTGACTGTCCTCTCTTCCCCTACTTCCCCTAATTCAAACCTATGAAATTGAATTCTTTGCCAGAAACAATTCTGGAATTTGGGAGTAGAGCAATAAGGAAGGGAAAATCCCTTCTATCATGGAGTTTACATTCCAGTGAGGGGTGTTCAGAGTACAGCAAGCAAGCAAACAATGTCAGTGTGTGGTAAGTATTAGAAAGGAAAACGACCGGGGTAAGGAGACAGAGACTAGGGCTTGCAGTGCTATTTTAGGTGAGTGACCAAAGGCCTCCCTGTGTAATGCACCTTTGAGTGAAGACCTACGTGGAGGAAGGAGGGACTAAATGAACCAATGGTTTAGTGAAGAATGTTCTGGGTAGTGAGAAGTGCAGAGTCCTCAGAACAGGGACTTTGCTTGGTGTATTTAAAGATCAGCTCATGCAAAGTATTCCTTTGACCTACCTTTGTGAAATCACTGCTTATGATCTCTGACTAGCTTTGGACTGGGGGTAGTCACTGAGAAAGTCACCCTCTTCCTTTTCACTTGAGTGTCATCATGACACTGATTTCAATATTAAGCACTAAACTAGTAAGCTAGTTCGTGCCAAAATATAATCATTTTCCAAATTCACCTTCCTTCATAATCAGGGCCAGCAAAACTTCTTGAACTAACTACCATGGCACCTGAAAAACCACTGCATTTCTAGGAAGAAATTCACTTTCCACTCAGTTTTGCCGTGCATCGGCTTTCTAGTTCTTAGTTACTCTTTATAATAATTCTAATGACCTTTACTCATACTAAACATTTATTTACACACTTCATGAACACAGGATATGAAGTCTTTTATGTCTTCAGTGAATTATTTGAAATCTAAGATTTATTAGATAGGTGAATGTTCCTTAATTTTTTAAAAAATAAATTGCTTTAAGGGCCAGTATTTTGAAAAATATGTTTATGTAGACTGATAAATATGAATATAAATTCCTACTCGGTTTGACATTAAAGGTTTCTATCAGTAACTGCAGTGAAGAAACCTGGCAAACCCTCCTACCTCAAGTGACGAGGCCAACATAAACAGTAACAAGTCATACCAGTATAGCATATTCCTGACCGGAATCTTGAGACTAGTACTGAGACTGGTACTGCACTGTATGGTATTCATTCTCAAAATCCATCACCCAGCCTAATCATGAGAAAAACACAAGACAAACCCTAATTGAGGGACATTTTACAATATACCTGGCTAGTAGTTCTCAAAACTGTCAAGCTCTTAAAAAATAAGAAAAGTCTGCAAACTGTGACAGCCAAGAGGAACCTAAGGTGATACGACAATTAAATGCAATGTGCTTTTAATTATCCGATTATACGTGGATAGGATACTGACGCAGAATAAGGACATTAGGCAAAAACTAATGAAATATGAATAAAGTATGGACTCCAGTTCCATACCAGTATAAGATGTCAACAGTAGAGGAAACAGGGAGATGGGAACCCTCTGTACTATTTTCACAAGATTTCTATAAACACAAAACTATTCTAAAATAGTTTAAGTCAATATAAATATGGGGACCAACAGATGGCATAATGGTTACATTGCCAGACTCCCATGTCGTCAACTGCGGTTCAAGTCCCAGACCTGGTGACTTGAAACACATGCTGGGTGCATATACGTGCATGCCCATGATCCTGAGAGGAGAATGGAGGACAAGGGATTATAGTATGGCCATCCCCCTGAGGGGTGACTTCTCACTTTCTATCTCTCTGTCTCTCTGGCAAGCACACATGGTCTATAGCAAAAATCTCTCTCTCTTAAAAAAATATATATAAATATACACACACACACACACACACACACACACACGTAAATAAATAACACTCTAAATTGGGGGGGAGTATCAACTATAGATGAAAAGCAAAGAATACATGGACCATAGATTTCTGAATCTCCAAGTCAAGAGGCCTAAAAACCGCCTACCTGCTTACTGCCTCATTTTGCTATTTGCTATTGTTTCTGCCTCAGGTCACAGGTAATGCAGCTCAGGAAGGGAAAGTGCTGTGTAGAACAGAACGTGTAATGTATCTGGGCAGAAAGAGCGGGAGGACAGATATAAGTGGGTCACATTAACACTTTTACCTCTTGGTTTGTTTGAGGCAGTGAACAATGCTGGTTTCCCAAGTAAAAAAATGCTGGGGGTTCTTGACACCCCCTCAATTATATAGGAGACCAGATCCTGCAAAGAAGATAGCTTTTTAACTTGAATAATTCAGGCCAGAGTAGATTTGGGTGGCCTGAATTATCTGGATAGTTGCCCTAATTGTTTGCTTTGACTGTGGAGACCTGGCCTTTGAGGGAAGTAGGCCATTCATTCCCTGAGATAGAAGTTCCCTTCCTGAAGGATGAAAACTTACTTAAAGTTCTGGAAACTTTTCACATGTGGATGGGATTATTTTCTGGAAAAGACCTTTACTTAATTGTAAACTCCCTGGTTGTGGAAGCATGTCACACACAGCTCAGTACTTGCACAGAACTCTCTCTAGCTATCTCTTGAATAGGCCATTGAGTGAGCCAGCCAGAACCACAGCTCCACGGACTCTGATTACAGGTGTCGTCTCTCCAGCTGTTTAGTCAAATGTGAAGAGAAGGCATCCTGTCCTTGTGATTTCATTTAGATAGACAGCTATTTTATGCCTGGTCTGTGTTTATTCCAGAGCAAATGGCATGTTTTCATGATCGGTTTCACCAAGAGGATGGCAGATTATTGTGTGAATTTTTTGTAAGCAGTGAAAGCTGAAAGAATTAAATGTCACCTGTAAATTCTGTACTCTTTTTCTTCTCTTTGTAAAAATGATCTTTTATAAAGAGCTATTTATATTTTATTGTTACTTTTAGACCGGCAAATGGGAGGCACTTGGCCTTGGCTCTGGCTTAGTAAGATTGTGATATCACCTGGTTTAAAACAAACAAACAACCAAACAAACAAAAACTGTTCATATAAATACAATTAGTTGCCTTTTTTTTTTTTTTTTTTGGTAGAGAGTGTGAATGCTCACCAGAAAAAAAGGAAGAAGAACCCCCCACCCCCATGGAGAATAGTCTTGTTGCTATCCCTTCTCCTTCATCTCTCTCTCCTTTAGGGATTTTGGGCATTCAGACACACATGCCCAGCATGGTTCTCAAGTCCCTGGGTCTGAGACTTGAACCACATGGTTAGCCATGTGAGATCTGGCTGCCTTAACCACTAGTCCATGGAGCTGGCCTCATTGCCATTTTAGCGAGTGAGATTTTGGTTTACATTGTGGTCAGATAAAGGAAGAGTAAAACATGTAAAATTCCCCAGTGATAAAATTCTGGGACAGTCCAGAATGAAAAACATATTAGAGGCTGTTTACATATTAGAAGCATTAACTAAAGAAAAATCTTAAATGCTAAATATATAAATTTTAAATACATTACTAAATTCAAATGCTGCCTTATGTGAAATCACATGTCAATGTTAAATGTGAGTAGTGTGTATTAACAACCAAAATTTGGATTAAGAATCATTTTCTAACAATCACTGAAGTAAATGCAAACCCAGATACTCTTAGGCACTTGATAGATTCAGATTCAGGTACTTGATAGATTTAAATCACACCCCCCAATGTTGAACAACATAAAAGTCCTGTTTCACTCCATTGTACCCTAGTGCCATGTATTTCTCTAGCCCAGTACAAATTATGATTTGTGAAGTCTTTGGCTTAACTTGAAATTCTATGCTTGAAACAAGCTCCCAGGTGATGCCAATGCTGCTAGACCACAAACCACACTTTGAGTAGTGATTTTCTAGCTCCTTTCTCTGAAAACATCACAGTTCTGTTTACCTAGGCTTTAATTAATCAATTCCCAAATTTTTCACAACTTTATTTTTTGCTAGTAATTAAATGGAACCAAAGAGAAAAATTAGCTCATTTAATGCAGACTTTATTCAACCTGAGAAACTTTACCAGTTATTTCAAACACTTTAGTTCTCCAGTGTGTCAGGCACCATTCTCCAATCACATTTCTTGGAATGCACGTGAGTTATGAGATGTTTCCATATTCAAATACACTTGGGAGATGCTGCAGAAGATGGAATAATGTACTAATGGGGCCAAGAAATTTGCAAAATATTGTTTGACTGTGAATGAATTTGTGGGATACATTTTTATTATGTGTTACATATGAGTTACTGAGCATTATTGGGACAATGTGGGAAGAATTGAAAATTGTGTAATTTCCTATAATGTCTAAGTACGGAAGACTAACAGATCACAGTCTGTCTTTTAAATATCTCTTCATATATTGTGTTACACCTTATAAGAGCATACTTCCATTCTTCCCTCACATCTTGCTATCACAATCTTGCTATTGTTCCTCAAGCTCATTATCTTTTCAGATAATTTTAAAATCTTTTATATTTAGCTTTTTAAAAAAACCATTGTTAGTGGTCTTTATTGTGTATATCTGAATTTGTATATGTCTGAATTTTTATAATTAACTTCTTGTAATTTTTTTTCATTGCTTATCTGCTGGTGATAAATTCTTCTAACTATAGTTGTGTGGAAAAAGGCTGTATTTTGCCTTACATTTTGAAAGGCATTTTTGCTGAATATAGAATTTTGTATTGGCAGTTACATTCTTTTTCTTTCAGCGCTTTAAAGATGGTTCTCCATTGTGTTCTGGCTTGCATAATTTCTGACAAGAGGGTTGCTATAGTTCTTATCTTGGTCTTCTATTGACTGTGGTTCTTATTTTTGTGTCTTCAAGATTCTACCATTACCTTTTAGTCTCAGCAGTTTAACTGTGGCATATCTAGGCATATTGGGTATTTTATTTGTTTGTTTTGTGTTTTGCTTTTAACCATTTATTTTACTCGCATATGTTTCCTACAGTTTTTGAATTTGTGATTTCTTATCTTGCATATGTTTCCTACAGTTTTTGAATTTGTGATTTCTTATCTCTACTCATATTTCAAAATTCTTAGCCATTATCTTTTAAAATAGTTTTCTGCCTTATTTTCTCTCTTTTCTCCTCTTTCTGATTATATGAATATTAACTATTTGAGGTTGTCCCATGGATCTTTTATGTTCTATTTTGTTTTTATCCCCCACTTTATTTCTATATGTGTTTCAGCATGGATAATTTCTATTATTTATATTCAAGGTCACTGATTCTTTTCTCAGTTATGTCCAATAAGCTGATGATCTTATTAAAGGATTTTATTTTTTTGTACATCTTTTAATTCATTTCTTAGTCTTGGTAATCTGGACATTGGACCTTTATAATATCACTTGCGCTGTTTAATGGATTTTGCTCTGTTATTTTTAGCAGTTATAAATTCACAATAAATTACCCATTTTAACAAGAGGACCAGAGTCATGATTCTTAGTGGCCCCTTATCCTGAGCAAATAGATATGACACCTTTTATTCCAGCGATACACTGTGTTGCCCTCTTTCATCACAAATAACAATATGTGACATCTATCCTCACATGAGGAAGTTTTCCTATTTTTTCCTGGCTTATCATTTAGTACATTGTCTCTTCATTAGAAACCATGTGGCCAGGATGAGTTAATGCCCTTCTTTTTTTTTTTTTTTTTTTTTTTTTGTTTTTGGAGAGGTTTTTGCTAGAGCGTGTGCGCTCGCCAGAAAGACAGAGACAGAAAGCAAGAAATCACCCCCCAGGGGGGATGGCCACACCGCAATCCCTTCTCCTTCGTTCTCCTCTCGGGATCTTGGGTACGCACGCACACTCACCTTGCGTGAGTTTAAGCTACCGGGTCTGGAACTCGAACTGCGGTCGGCTACATGGGGGTCCAGTGACATAGCCATTACGCTAAGTGCTGGTCCCAAGTGAATGCCCTTCTTAAAGCTGAGCCATTATTATTTGTAGTAGTAACAATAACAATAATAATTTTCTATTTCCTATGAGTCATACAGTATGTTAGGTATTTACATTTATCTGATATGATCCTCATAATTTTATTTTATTTATTTTTTAGAATTATTTATTTAATTTTATTCATTATTATTATTTTTAAATTTGGCCAGAGAGAGAGAGGGAAAGTGAGAAAGCAAGCCACCAGATCTGGGACTTAAATCGCAGTCCACTATGTGGGAGTCTAGCACCTTAACCACTGCCAGGACCTGCTCCGCTGCACACGTTTTTTTGAATAGGGAGGCTGTGGATTAGAAATGAATGTAACAACAAACACACAAAGACACACATGTATAGAAAAATGAGAATCGGGTGGGCCCAACCAGCCTCAGGTTTATTCTTTTAAAGGGCAGAAAATAGGTGAAGAGGAAATGTAATGCAAAGCCAGTTGCTTTTGGATGTAAATCGTCTGAAGATGCAAAATGACTGGTGCCATGTAATTTCTCTAATCTTTTTGGGGCAATATCTAATAAACACATTTTGCTTCCTTTAGCCTGATACTGCCCTGCAGTATTGGTGTCGAGTATTGACAACAACAAGTAGATAGCCTACAACAGGCAGTTTTCCTGTGCAAATGCCTTCATAACCACGGAAGACATTTCTGCATGCATCTAAAGGTCGCCATGTTTGCTCAGACTGGCCACTCTCCACAAACCACCACACCACCTGCAGGCCCCAACCTTCATAACTTTAGAACTAAATCTCCTTATACCCCTTTACAAGTAATTGAAGCTCAGAAAGCTGATGAAACTTGCCCAAAGTCATGCAGCTGGTCAGTGGAGAGCCTCATTGTATATTTATTACAAAGTTCAATTCTGGTCTTTTCCTGATCCCCAATCACATTACATTCCTGTGTAGAGCTCCCACTGTAGCATAGAGAGGAGAACAAATTCATCTTCTGTGGTATTAATCAACAATGATTTTATATATATAATATATATATATATAATATATATTCACACACGCATACATTTACACGTGAACATATGCACACCCACGTGCATGTGCTCGCACACACACACACCTACCTACATCTGTCCATGTACCTATGTGCTGCATATGTACAAAATATCAGTGTCGGGACCAGCAGTTAGCGTAATGGCTATGCCGCTGGACTCCCATGTAGTCGATCGCGGTTCGCGTCCTGGACCCGGTGGCTTAACACTCACGCCGGGCGCGTGTGCATGCCCGAGATCCCAAGAGGAGAATGGAGGAGAAGGGATTGCGGCGTGGCCATCCCCCTGGGGGGTGATTTCTCGCTTTCTGTCTCTCTGTCTCTCTCTGTCTGTCTGGTGAGCGCACACGCCCTATAGCAAAAAACAAACAAACAAACAAACAAACAAACAAACAAAAAACCTCTCCAAAATATCAGTGTCAAGGTTTGACCTTTTGTCTTTAGCTGAACACCTTAATGAGATGTTTGTTTTAAAACACCTAAAGTGAATGCAGCTTCCTAGGCACTGGGAGCTTATTCACAATAAACTATGCAAATGAATATTAACAGATAATAAGATGAATTTTATGTGTTATAAAATGTTTAGAATTCTGATTACCCTTGCATTGTCCTCAATATTTTACATTAATCTAGCTATTTTGAAATGGTTCAAAACCCAAAGATTCTTCCATTAATTGGCCTTAGAGAATGATTTCCCACAGTTGTTAAGCTACTATTTTTTTTAATCTTTAATTCCATTAAATGAAAACAATTTGGGCTAATTCTAGTTTGTCCTATCAGTGATTAAAATTAGTCACAGAATTTGAAATTAGCCAGAGTTTGAACTTTAGCTGGTATGCACACAAACATGCACACAATATGGAATTATTTTCATGTAGATGTCAACAGATGGAGTTGAGATTCTGCTAAATTGGGGAGAATATTAACTAGGTTTAACAGAACAAATAAAATTGATTGGTAGCTCACAGGGAGTAAGTTATTGTACCCATATGGGACGATCTGTGTAAAGGTGAAGATGCAGAAGCTGCTAGATTTCTTTCCATCTCCATTCTTTTCTTCTCTCCCAGTACAGATGTTTCAGCTGGACATAGGGGCTGTCCAGGTAAAGACAACAAACCCCCATCTCCCTTATAGCTCAGTGTGGCCATATGGCCATTCTCACGCAAGTGATATGTGCTGTTTCTGAATTTTGCACATGTAAGGATATGTCCTTTTTCTTTTTCACCTTCTTCATTCTTCAGCCAAGAATGAGGGTCAGAGATGCGCCACCTCCAAGCACATAGATCCTCCCACACATCTGAGTTGTGACAGGGCGACAAGATAGAACGAACCTGGGTCCCAGCACCATGGAAACAACGTATTGGCCCTGGGAGAAGTCATTATTAATTTGGATCTTCGTTATCATAACTACGGCTTTATTCTAATATATTGGTTGGTTGGGAAAGTCACAAAAGTCTCGACATATGTTTCTATGCAAAAATGCGTCACGACTTTTCTGACAACCCAGTATTTGAGGGAGATGTGCTAGTCATGTTACAAACAACAGGAATTATTCAGAATGGTTGAAACAAGAAAGGAATGTATTGGATGATAAAACTGGAAAGTCAGGAGGTAGAAAGGTTTCAGAGTTGATTGATCCAGTGGCTTATAATACCTGCAGCTCTGTGATGCTGTTTGTTCATGATTCTTTCCACCTGCTCTCCTTTGTAAGGCAACAAGATGCTGCTACCAGCTCCTGGGGCCACATGCATTTTTTTTCTTTTCTTTTCTTTTCTTTTCTTTTCTTTTTTTTTTTTTTTTTTTTTTTTTGAGAGGTTTTTGCTATAGGGCGCATGCGCTCGCCAGACAGACAGAGACATAGAGACAGAAAATGAGAAATTACCCCCCCCAGGGGGGATGGTCACGCCCCAATCCCTTCTCCTCCATACTCCTCTCGGGATCTTGGGCACGCACGCACACACGCCCAGCGTGAATTTTAAGCCACCGGGTCCAGGACGCGAACCGCGGTCGACTACGTGGGAGTACAACGACATAGCCATTACGCTAACTGCTGGTTCCTGGGCCACATGCATTTCTATTAATATTCAGGTCAGAAAGCTTCTTGTTCCTCAATCATTGAGCAAAGAAATCGAGTTTCTTTCCTTTTTTTAAATTTTATTTTAATTTTTATTTTTTACCATAGAACACATGCGCTCGATGGAGAAAGAGGGAAAGTGACAAATCACTCCTTAGGGGCAATGGCCATGCCACAATCCCTTCTCCATTCTCCTATTGGGATTTTGGGCATGTATGCACATGCACCTTGTGTGATTTTGCAAGCCCCTGGGTCTGCGACATGAACTATGGTTAGCCATGTGAGAGTCCAGCGCCTTGACCATCATGCCACCTGCTGGCCCCTTGAGTTGATTTTAATTGGAACAATTTTAGTTCACATGTCTCTTCTTCCTGAAATAATTACTGTGACCAAAATAATGCTATCTGTTTACTGGTTTATCTTTGGGTTCTCAAAAATTGTGGTAAAGGGGATGGCACCTCCTGAATTGCTTAAGCCAGTCAGCATCCCTGGCACTGGAGGAAGGGTCAGTCTGACTCAAGGTTCCATGGCTGCTACTCAGTGGGAGAGGAGTGTCGTGGGTGCTGGGGAGGCATGTAGACAATGTCCATGAATCCAAGGAGGGAGCTTGGGGCTTGTGCAGCACAGGTTGCGCAGTGCAC
This sequence comes from Tupaia tana, assembly GCA_026018925.1. Taxonomy (NCBI): domain Eukaryota; kingdom Metazoa; phylum Chordata; class Mammalia; order Scandentia; family Tupaiidae; genus Tupaia; species Tupaia tana. The sequence continues at coordinate 225,196,072 of JAKSZU010000001.1, read as the reverse complement.
ATGCTGCGTGCATGGCAGCGTGCTATGGGGTGAGTGGGCTACTGCTGAAGCTGTCTGAAAGTCATGATCAGATTTTGTACATGTGATTTGGAAATGTGGGCTGAGGCTAGAGCAGGCCTCAATGGAGGGGATTTTTAAAAAATTGCCAGAGGAAGCATACACTTGCCAGAGAGAGACAGAAACAGAGAACGGGAAAAGCACTACCCAGTGGGTGTGGTCACACTGTAATCTTTTCTCCTCCATTTCTCTGTCCGCCGGATTTTGGGCACACACATTCACACGTGCCTGGTGCTGGGACCAGGAGTTGAACTGTGGTGAACCATATTTAAGGGATTTGACTTCCCTTAACCATTAGACATAGGGCCAACCCAAAACTGCATTTGATAGGGGCACAACAGCAAATATGTAACCACTAAGAGGGTCTGAGGGAATGTGTGTCTGGGTAGGCTTTTTGTTTTCAGGTCTGTGTGTGTGTGTGTGTGTGTGTGTGTGTGTCTGTGTGTGTGTGTATTTAATCCCGAGACAGTAATAGACGTTTTGTGATTAAACTACTCTCCCCCCCATATACATACACATACAGTAACTAGTCTTTTACCAGATTTCTTAGACTATGATGAAAATTTTTGTTGTCATTGTTTTGATTTAGCCTCAAAGTAGAGTTTGGTGCTTCTGACTGAAGAAAAGAACAGCGTTTACCATATGGCGTAAAGTAAAGGTGGAGATATGCACCCTGAATCAACCCCTCTGTGCTGAGTATTTTTGCTGCTTCCGTCCCAATAACAAATAACACTGGGTAATAGGTTTCTGTAGAACTAGAAATCTTAGTTCTGTCTAGAACAAAGTAAAATGCCACCTGTTAGGTTCAAAATGTGCACTCTATGCTAATTAGTACGGACCGCTATGTTCATGCAACATCTTTGTTTCCCGGTAGAATCACTGTTGTGTGCATTCTTCACATTTTGTCAGTTTCAGTGATTTGTTTCTAGAGTTTTTATGGGTTGGCCTTGATCTAGAGTGGATCAATTACTTGACATAGTATTTTTAGAACCTTTAAAAAAAAAAATGAGACTATGTTTGTCACATGATTTCAAGAAAGTTTTTATCATCTTATTACCTTACGTTACTTATGTTGGCACATAAAGTAATATAAATCATATCAACCTGGCATGACACAAATGGAAGAGAAGCTCCTAGGTTTATTCTGGAGCCACTAAAGAAAATTTCCTTACTTGAAAAAGTTCCCTTACCTAATAGAAAATATCTGCTAGAACTCCCAGGAAATCTGGAAAATATTATTGACTATTTCTTGCTTCTCATTAGTACTTTTTTTTTTTTTTTGGGGAGAAGTTTTTGCTATAGGGCACATGCGCTTGCCAGACAGACAGAGACAGAGAGATAGAAAGCGAGAAATCACCCCCCGGGGGGATGGCCACGCTGCAACCCCTTCTCCTCCATTCTCCTCTCGGGATCTTGGGCACACACGCACACACGCCCGGCGTGAGTTTAAGCCACCGGGTCCGGGACTCGAACCGCAGTCGACTACGTGGGAATCCAGCGACATAGCCATTACGCTAACTGCTGGTCCCTCATTAGTACATTTTTATTTTCAGTTTGTTCTAGGGCACATGCACTCACTGGAGAGAGAGAGAGAGAGAGAGAGAGAGAGAGAGAGAAAGAAATAAATCATCCCGCAGGGAAATGGCCACACCATAATCATTTGTCCTTCAGTCTCGTCTCGGGACTTTGAGTATGCACATATGCCCAGCCTGATTTTCAAGCTGCCAGGTCTGGGACTCAAACTACACTGTTAGCCATGTGGGACCCAGCCGCCTTAACCTACATGCCATCTGCTGGCCCCTTTTATTAGTACTTTTCAAAGCATTCTGCTTTTAAAATCTATTTTTGAAGTTTTGAGGTTATAATATTCATCATTAAATATGACTGTATTAAAAATATGTGCTATACCTTGGCATTTCATAAAATAGGAATGACAGTAAATATAAGAAAGTATGAAATGAAGGACTTTGATACCTTTTGAAAACTGAGCCACAAAGAGTATTGTTGGTCATGGTTTAAATTCCTGGTGATGCTAAGGCAATTATCTTGTCACTTTTTCTAAACCAGCTAGAACTTACCCAGTTGAATGAGTCCAGTGTTCTGTTTGACTTTCTGATTAACTTACGTACATATGCACACACATCTATGTATGTAAGTACCCTCAGAAACTGGGTATGTGTGTGTGAAAGTTGTTTCTTCAGGTTGAATTTATGTTCTCTTATGTTTTCACTAGCGCAGAGTGAAACTTACTTAGAGGTACTCGTGGGAGGACAGTTCCTAATATATATTACCTTAAATATACTTCCAGGATAAGATTGTGGAGTGAAGCCAAATTACTCTCCCTCTCCTGAAAGCCAGTGGCATGCCCAAAGACAGAATAAGTTTTAAAAACAGCAACAAGTATGCTGGAAGTCATTAAATAATGGTAGAGGATAGCCTCATGCAGTGTAAGAGCAAGAAATAAAGACACCAAGACTCCAAGAACCTGTTAACTCTGTTCCTTTTCATTCTGCTGCCCTGAGGCCTTGGAGCAGGTGGGGCATTGGGGCATAGGGAGCAGAATGGAGTGAATAAAATCCTGGCATTTCTGCATTACTCCTCAGATTGGACAGAAACAATCTTCTGGGTGTGCAGGCTGCCCTGTGGAAGGATTTGGAAAGCTCTCTCTAAGCCCTTATCATCTCACCAGGGAAAGAAAACACATATAGACTAACCTTTACTGACCAGGAAGAAAGAAAGCTGAGCAGAAACAGGGAGTGAGAGTGACTATAATTATCCAGAGCAAATTATCTCCAGCACTAATTAGTGATTTAGCTGACTGAAGGACAAAAGATAAAGTCAAGTGAACGAGGGAGAGGCTAGAGCCTGGAGGAAGAGATACACAGAAGCTCTTGCTGAGCGACTATGGTAGACTGTTAATGAGGCCAAATGCACATCTGTGGCCTCTGTCACCTGCAGAGTGGGATCCCCTTTTGGACAGAAGAAGGTGAAACAGAGAGAATGGACACTAGTCTATTCGAATGCAGTTTCTTTGGCTTTGTCCTGAATTGGGATATTGAGAGTAGGATGAATTAAGATCTTTATTTTTCAGGAGACAGATGGGAGAGTAGCAGCCAGTCCTGCTAGCCATAACTGCCTGCAGTCCTAGCTATACTCTCCCTTGGATGGAACCTGGAGTTCTCAGCCCTCAGCCTGAAAAGTAAAGAAGAGGTGTCAGATAATATGGAGGGGAGCCAAAGCAATGATGTGGTCCTAACAAATCTGTTTAGGTTACCATAAACAAGGAAAATAAAACATATGAAGGGGCCAACAGGTGGCATGGTGGTTAAGGCGCTGGACTCCCACATGGCTTACTGTGGTTTGAGTCCTTTCTCACTTCCTTTCTCTCTTTGTCTGTCTCTGCTGAGTGCACATGCTCTGTAGCAAATTAAAAAATGAAAATAATGATAGATACGATTAAATAAATAATTCCTTAAATAAAGAAAAACAGATGGAAACTAGGAAAGAGCAAAGGAGTAAAAATAGAAAAAAGAGAATGGACTGGAATACATATTGTGTGTGTGTGTGTGGGGGGGTGTGTGTGTGTATGTATACTTTTTATTATATTGTGTAGATCTTTAGATTGTTTCTAATTTTGTTAGTTTAACAACAAATTTTTAAATATATTTTAAATATAAAAGGCCTTTGTAAAATTAAAAATCTACTAGAGGATATAATGGAAAGTTTATGTTTGTCTCCTTTCAAAGAATGCCTTATTTTTAAGTAGGAAAGCTAGAAAATATTTTCCCTAAATTAGATTTTAAATAAATACCAACTGGAACTCGACAAATTGACAGTCAAGTTCAACCTGGAAAAAGAAACCTGAAAGAATGGACAGATTTTTGCAGGGACAGGAGGATGACAACTAGTCAAGATACAAAAATAAAGCATGAAATCATTATAGCCAAAAGTACTTAGAGCGGAAAAAGAAGTAGATCAGTGGAAAAGAATTAAATCTCATAAACTCAAATTCATATCTACAATCAGATAGCAATGTTCTTATTGTTTTCTAGTACTCAATGTTGGCCAGGGTAAATGGAAACAAGGAACTCTCGGGCCGTTGGTAGGAGTGCAAACTGATGTTTTTTTAAGGGAAAATTTGGCAGTATTTATCTAGCTTAGCAACCCCTTGCTGAAAATTTACCTTTTTTTTTTTTTTTTTTTTTTTTTTGGAGAGGTTTTTGCTATAGGGCGCGTGTGCTCGCCAGACAGACAGAGAGAGAGAAAGCGAGAAATCACCCCCCAGGGGGGATGGCCACGCCGCAATCCCTTCTCCATACTCCTCTCAGGATCTTGGGCACACACGCATATGCGCCCGGCGTGAGTCTCAAGCCACTGGGTCCGGGACGCGAACCGCGGTCAACTACGTGGGAGTCCAGCGACATAGCCATTATGCTAACTGCTGGTCCCAAAATTTACCTTTTTAATAAACTTGCAAAACACATAAATTTATGCGTAAAAGAATATTTATCAAAGTATTGTTATTTTAAAATTCTGGGGGAAAGTTAAGTGTCTATAGATAGGAGTCAAGTTAAAAAAAAAAAAAAGCACATTCATACGGGCTACCTGTGAATCATTACAGAGAATGAGGCAGATTTATAATTGTACATTTAGAAAGAGCTTTAAGATGTTTAGGTATTTAGTGGAAGGCCAACTCTGTGGCCTGATGATTAAGACAGCCAGATTCCACATGGCTGACCTCATGATTTGAATTTTGGCTCTAGTGGCTTGAAAAACACCCCAGGTGCATGTGTGTTCATACCCCAAACTCTAACAGAGTGGAGAAATGGAGGAGAAGGGATCGCACTGTGACCATGCCCCACTGAGGATGTGTTCTTCCTCTCCTTCTCTCTCTGTCTCTCTAACAAATTTGTCCCCTCTGGCAAATTCAAAATAAAAGAACAAATCAAAAAAGAGAGGAAAACAAAAATGAGAAAGATCACATATAGCATAATCCTAAATAGTAAGAGGTATAGAAACAGGTACAATAGTTCCCTTTTACCCAGAGTTTTACTTTTGTGGTGTTCAGTTACCCAGTTATCAACTACAGTGTAAATACTGTACTAAGATATTTAAACTTTAACCTAGGCATGTATGTATATATATAGGAAATAACATTGTATGTATAGGTTTGTTACTAATTGTGTTTTTGGCATCCTCTGGGGGTCTTGAAATACATCTCCCATGGATAAGGGGAGACTACTATATAAGGATAGTGAAAGTGATAGAGACAGATGTAGGCTAATGTATGCATAAAAGAATTTCCTGACAGACACACGGTAATAAATAATTGAGGTTTGGAAGAGAGAGGTAGCATTTTTCTTTCATCATATGTCTTTTAGCCTTTTGTCCTGTTTTTTGTTTGTTTGTTTGTTTGTTTTTAACTTTGTGCATGTATAAGGTTAGGGTTATATACAAATCACTTAGTCTGCAAGGGACCCAGACACTGCAACCCTGTCACTGGCCTTGTTCCCACCTCCCAATATTGCTCTTCTTGCCACTTTTACCACAAAGTCCTACCTATTTTCTCTCTATTAGAGGACAGTTCTACTACATTCACAGCTTTTTCTTTAGTTCTGACTTCATGCTGGCAGGTAAAACTATACAGAAGAGCTCAGGTCTGCATTTCCGCAAACACTACTGGTAGTCACTGCTTTCTGCCAGGTGCGGGCCAAGTGCTGACCAAGGGTATAGGATCTCAGCTACTCCTAATATGGACCCATGTGACTGGTATCATTTTACAGTCATTTGACAGAAAAGCACACTGAGAGTTACAGACATGTGGTTGTGTGATCAAGACCCTCCACCTGGTAAAAGGCAGGTCGAGGATTCAAACCCTGGTGTGTCTAACTCCTGCACAAGAGATATTAACAGCTATTTACCCTACCTTTCAGAGGATGGCTTAGCTCCATGGTGAGTCAAATAGAGTTTCCAGGGCCTGTCCAAATCATCATTTATAACTTCTTTTTTTTGACGTGGATATGCCTTTCAGGTTCCTAACACTGACTCAAATAGTCTTTGGGGAATGTAACTCCTTTAGAAGCTAAGGACTATCTGCGCTTAACAGTTACTTCTTTTCAATAATACATGTACAGTGGGAGTTCTTTAGCACTTCTCTGTCCCTTGATTGGTTTTCCCAAGCAATTTCCTGTTGTTCAACTTTATAATCATTAAGTCTATTTTTGTTACTTTAAAGGTATTTTGGTATTACTCATTTTGTTGCAGTTTGATTACTGAGTTCTGACATGATGACTCTTACAGTTAAACACAGTCCCAGCCCAGTCACTATTTTTCTCCCACAGTGGCTTTGTTGTTCAAACACCAAAATTGAAATCATTGGCCAGAAAGTTATGCTGATAATGGAATTATAGCCTACATTATCTATCTGATTCTTTAAACAGAAATTAAAGGTGAATTGTCCATAGATTATACTTTTTCTATTTTTGTCTCTTTCCTTCTTCTTCATTCTCTCTCTTTATCTTATACTCTAACTCTTTCTCATAAATTTTCCTGCTCTTCCTTGAGATTCAAAATCTGAAAAGAACCTTGCCAAGGCCAGTGGTAATCTTCTCTACTAAAAGTAATAATAAACAGGCTGGTCTTATAGTGCAACAGTTTAGCTTTATGTACAGGAATCCTGATCCCACATGGTCAACCATTGTTCAAATCCTGGCCCTGGAGGCTTGAAAAACACACTGTGTACCTGATGGGATGGAGAAATGGAAGAGGAAGAGTAGTGGCACGAAACGTTCCATTGGGGGGTGCTTTCTCTCTCTCTCTCTCTGGCAAGCAAATGGACACTCTGGCAATTAAAAATAAGTAGTAGTAATTGTGACTATTACTTATTGGGTGTCCATGAACATTGTCCATTGTTGTTGTAGGTACTTTATATTAAGTATCACTTATTTCTTTGCATAGACGATAGAAAAATGCCTGTCTTCACTTCTGGTATTAGTCATCTAGTAATACTAATAGTCTTGGGTAGTTCAAGTCACTCCACTTTACAGGCTCTAAAAAGTTGCCCTCAAAGTCCCATAACATTTAAGTATTGAATTCAAGCGTAGGTCTCTCTGATGGTAAAACTTCTGTTCTTTTTGTTGATTTCTGTTTGGGCTAGGATTTCAGCGGAACCATCTTAACCAGTTTGGTTTAGTATCTGGCAAGGTACTGGTCCTCTTTTCTACTCTATGCTGCCTGTGGTTTTCACTGGGATATTGTCTTCTGTGGGCTGTTGTTAGGTTCTTCTACTTTCGAAGTAGAGCACTTTCTATATCCTCCTGTCTTATGATTGGAAGGGAAAATTTCTGTGCCTTTAGAGTCACAAAGAAAAAGCACAGGAAAGACTTTGAGAGGGAAGAGGGAAGAGCCACCCCCACAGATGACCTTTTTATTTTCTATGGCTTCTGGGGTTTCAGCCTTTAAACTCTCCCTGAGATATAAGCTCTTTTAAGAGAAAACATTGAAGGCTCCAGCCCTCCAGTCAGAGCCAAATAATGACACCATATTAATCTTTGTGGATGAATGGAAAGTTGGAAGCTCATGATTTGGAAAGAGCAGAGAGTGTGGAGCTAGACAAGCCTAGTGCATCGTGCCCCTAGGGGAATGTCATTCCAAGCTTTATCACTTAAGAAACACGCATAACTGACTTCCCCCTTTTCAGTCTCTGTTTTCTTATCTGTGTAATGAGAATAACAATTAACATAGCATAAATGGTATGGTGGGGACTAAATAACAAAGGGAGAAGTTTCTTCAAAGAAAAATATTTGCTATTTGATATGCAAGCCAGATTAATTCTGGAGGAAATGTTAATTTGGTTAAATAAATTTCCAAACAGATGGGAAAGAAACAAATGTATTTAGAGGTAGAGACAAAGTACCAGATGACAAAATTATCTTGGCATTCAAATTCAAAGAGTTTTACTTTTGTTATAATTTTTCTTATGGGTTTTAACAATGTGCTTATATCATTAGACACTAAAATTAGCTTACATAATGCAAAAGGAGGCTTATTTTTAAAGAAGAAAAAGATGAAATTAATGTTGCAGGAAGAATTCAGCTGAAACAGCTTAAGCAGTGATGTCTGTTGTGAATTAGATTAACATAAATTATTAGAAAACACATTGTTTTGTGAATGGGAAAAGTGTCGAAGGCAATACCTGTAGTATTAGGATTAGTAAAAACTCACCTCTTTGGAACATAAGCCAGGATATTTATAGTCGTACAACACAAACCCTTCTCTGAAGCTGTTACTGTAGGATTCATCTAGTGAAGTAAATGCTGGACCAATCTTTGCAGTGTTGTAGCATCTAAGAAAGCAGGTCAAATTGAAAAAATAAAAGTGACAATCGGAAATAAATCTAAAGTGACCAAGGGGTTCAGAAAACCTTTCTGTTATTAAACTGTATCAGTTTAAAAAAATGGAACTATGTAGCTTGAAAAATAAGGCCAAGGATTTACCAGTTGCCACTCTGACTTTCCATCCCTCTTCCCTGTTATACATGCCTCCGGAGTTACAGAAGAAAAAAAGTATTCATTACTTACTTCTTGGCTACTAAGAGGGACGTAACTATAGCAGAAAATACGAATTTGCATGTGGCATATAGTTGCCTTCTATAAAAATATTCAAACAGAGAGAATAGCGTGTTTTACAAAGTGAACTCTCAGCCTAACAAAGAAATACTGCGGAGTTGTCCTCTCCAAAAGGTAACAAGGCATACTCCCTAAGCATACCTCAACAATATGGAGGGGACTTTAAAAAGTTCTTACAAAAGTGAAATTAAAGTATGAGTTCATTTTGGTGCAAAACAACTTTTGAAATCCATGCATAGCTTTTTTTTTTCATAGTACATGTTGCCATGAGCTTTTTGTAGACCCTTTGTATTAGAATAATATTTCTCCCACAATGCACGAAACCCAAAAGATACACAGCAATGATATACAGATTTGACCACATACAAATGAAAACTTCTGCACAGTAAAAGATACCATAATTAAAGTTGAAAAGTACTACTGAAGAAGACTTTAAAAGTCTATAAAGACAAGATTAAGAATCATAATAGATAATGAGCTCCCATTGAATAAGATGTATAACAATTAAATGCAAGTAAGAAAATATCAAATAAACTTAAAAAATGTTTTAAAAACCACAGAAGTTACACACCAGGACAAGAAAAAGTTAAAATTCTGTAGAAAGCAGAAGAGCTCTTACTTGTTGCTAAAACAAACAAACAAAAATCCAATAATAAAAGAAAGACAAGTGACATGATAGGAAATGTGCAAAGGATGAGTCAATGTGCAGGGGAAGAAATGACAAACAGCCAATAAGCATTTGTAAGGATCTATGAAATGAGTATCTCGTGGTTTGAAATGTCATTCAAACCATGAGATACTATTTTTTTGGCCAACAAAAATTGAAAAATGATAAGATGATGACATTTCATTACCTAGTTTGTTTGTGCCACATTTTAATTCTCAGAGGTCTAAAGTACATTTTGCTAGCTGGGAAGAGTCTCCTTGTTTTTCTTTTCTTCTGTGTAACCCTCAAAGGGAGGAATGACATCCTCAATGTCCTTGGAGATGGCCTCCATGCCTGATACTAGGTGTTATTAGGTGCCACTGGCCAACTCCCTGTCCCTTTTCTACAGGGAAAAGTGGGAGGTTCAGGCTCCTGTTCCCATCACACCTCTGACCTCTGAGTGTGGAGGCTGTTTCTTCACTGCTCTCAACAGGAAATCCCAACACATGGAGCATTTTGAGTTTAGTCTCTGTTAAAATCAGAGGGCCTGTGTGTGAGGAATCACATCACACAGCTTTGACTGCCTCCTGAACTCCTCTTCTCTCTCCCTTTTCCACATTCCCAGCCATGCTGTCCTCCACTCCTTTGAAAATTCAGGCGACGTTATTCCCTAGTGTACCCAGCCTCTCAGAAAACGTAACCCAGGCTTCTGACTGCTTCTCCCATGGGGTATGACACCCTTGGGAGCTTGCTTTCTCTCTTTACTCCACAACTTATCCTTAATTTTGGTATATATATTTTTTCTTTGCTTTCTTTTTTCTAATTGGTCAGAGGGCATGTATGCTCCCCAGAGAGAGACAGAAAGAGACAAAGGGAAAGTGAGAAAGCACCAGGCATGGCTGCACAGCAATCCCTTCTCCTCCATTTTCCCCTCCTGTGGGGACTTGGGACACACATGCTCAGTGTGTCTTTCAGGCTGCCAGGTCTGGGACTCAAGCTGTGTGGTCAGCCATCTGGGATCTAGCCACCCAAGCACCATGCCACAGGCTTTTGTAGCTTTCTGTGTCCTATTGCACCTACAGTGGGAATTTGGAGATATTTGTGATTGAATGACAAAAACAAAAACAAAAACAAAAACAAAACAAAACAAACCATATACCCAAGCATGTGAGAAAGTAGCACAGTGTAGGGAGCAAGAGGAAGATGTGGATTAAAATTTTAGTTCACTACTAGGTATCATTAGACTACATTTTAACCTCTCTGTCTTGCTTTCTGTATCCATAAAGTCAGACCGAAAAGCATTCTTCTTGAGGTTGCTGTGGGGAGTAAGTGGAATGCTACATGCAAACTGTGCAGAGTGCTTAATGCCACGTAGGGGGTCACAGGAGAGGGTGGAGCTGCAGCCAATATAGAAAGATCCCTCACTATATTCTGCAGGTAGACTTCGTTTTAACCATTCCACTGCCCCCTTGTAGCACTGAAAATAATCATTCTCCTTAGATAAAGGAAACTCATAGGAAAGAGAAAAATGGCCACACATAACTGCTGCAATTCAGTAACTACCTGAAAAGGTTTTCAAAGTGCATTTCTCTTTTTGCGGTAGTAGGGGAACTATAAATCAGAGCCTAGATCAGAAAAAAAACAAAGCATTATAGCCTCTCAGAAAATCATTATCAAGTGTTTTTCTACCTTATCCGTTTGGTTACATTTGGGCTCTTCATTGGCTTTTAATAATTAATTTAGGTAAGATACTTGGGATTAAAAAGCTGACTTAACTTCTTTCCATTTCTGCAACTGTGTGCAGTCAGTTTTGTTGGTGCTTTCAAATGTTTCCAGCTTTGTCAATCCAGAGGAAAGTGCACTATCTAAATTGATAGGAGCTATTTGATCTTTCCAACTTTAATTGTTGCTGAGAAAAATGTCCGAAACCAGAGGATTGAATGTGAATCTATTTTCTCCTTCCTTGACAAAGACTTTGTTGGATAGAGTGACAGTTACAAAACGATGCCTTCATAATTCACTTTTCTTTACTGTGACTCTCTATATTATTTTATCATATATCACAGTCAGTTCTATATCAGAATACCATAAACTGGTAGCTTATAAGTGAGAAATTTATTTCTCACAGTTTCACAGGCTGAGAAGTTCAAGATCAAGTCAGATTTGGATAAAAGGGCCAATATCTTGGTTTATAGATGAAGTCTCTTCAGTGCATTCTCATGTGCTGGAAGAGACTAGCTAGCTCTCTGTGTTGTATAAGGGCACAAATCCCATTCATCTAAACACTTTTTAAAGGTACCACCTCCTAATACCGTCACCATAGAGGTTAGAACTTCTTTTCATTTTTGTTTTAAGATTATTTTGGTATTATTATTTTTTACTTTGACTAGAGAGAGACAGAGAGAAAAAAGGGCAAGTGAGAAAGCAAAGCCGCCAGGCCTGGGACTTAAACTATGGTCAGCCAACTGGGAGTCCAGCACCTTAACCACCACACTACCTGCCAGCCCCTCGAATTTCAACAATACAGATTTTTGGGGAATCCAATCAAGTAGTATATCTTCACAAAAGGTTCATCTTTCATTCCTGGGGTATTTCAAAACTGTCTGATATTTTGTTAAGTAATTCTTAGCTATTTAATTCTTATTGATTTAAGCATTTTTGCAATTTTAATTAAGTTATATGCCCAAGAAAGTCAACGTACAAGAAAAGTAAATTTCAAGTTATAATTAATTTAGAAATTCTAATAACTGTAAACATCTCAATGGCAGATAATCATAATTATAGGAATATGGGAAGAGGAGTACATGAAAACTATTTATGATTATTTGTAAGGAAACCAAATAATGGCCAGAATGGAATATTTTATGGTCCTTAGAATGGCAAGTGGTATGACCATGTCAAAACATGGGGCTGAATTTTGAAATAACTTTGAGTAGAAAAAGCACAGCCTCAAAATCATATCTTGATTAAAACTAAGTAAAACATCAGCATATTCAACAATTGGAACAAAACAGCCAAAGGGACAGAAACAGTTGATGGCTAACATTCTAGAGATTTTTGTTTATATAAAGATATTAAAATCTACAATAAATATTTTTTTAAATAATAGTTTCAAGAGGTCTGCTTTAATCTTTGTTCAGTGAATAAGAAGAAGAGAGGTGGCCAAATGTTGGGTACCATAGGCTCTGGCACCATGGAGACTTGAGTTCAGACCCCGGTCCCCTATCCTATCCCTGTGACTGTACACTAGACATTTCTGTTTCCTTATTTGCAAAATGGGTGGAGGTAAGATGCCAGTTCCACAGGATGGGGGCACCTAAAGAGATGATGAAAGTAAAAAGGTCAGCTTATTATTATGATGTAGTTAGTGCTTATTATTATATACCAATAATCATGGCTCATTGGTAGGAGTGGCATCCAGAAGTGGTAAAGTGGAGGTGGAATCAATTTGAGAGGCTTCTTTTCTTTCTTTTTGTTCTTTGCTATAGGTTGCATGCACTCACCCAGAGAGTCAGAGAGAGGGAAAGTGAAACATCAGTCCCAGGGGGGATGGCCACACCACAGTCCTTTCTCCTCCATGCTCCTTTTGGGATTTGGAGCATGCATGCACATGCATCTGGTGTGATTTTTCAAGCTTCCAGGTCCAGAACTTGAACCACGGGGTCAGCCCTGTGGGATCCAGCTCCTAAACCTCTATGTCCCTGCTGGCCTGACTTCACTCTATTTCTAAGACAAGTACCTCTGCCTTTAACTTCATCTCTGCTGTTGTAATAAGGTGCAGGTGCAGTGTGTAAATGCCACGGCAGTGCTTTACCTTGTATTCCAAGAGAAAATTGGACTCACTGTTACCAAAATGAGCTTATGTTGTGGCAATCTACAGTTTTCCAGTCCTTGATTTGTGAGAAGCAAGGAGAAGAAACAAATAGAAATGGATTGCCCTTGAATAGGAAAAAAAGAAAAGCAAATGAAAAATTGGGGAAGTATGTGAGATCTGATGTCTGCTCTAGACTTTGACTCTTGCTTCCCATAGTTTCTTCATTCAGTTAAAATGGTTCTGCTCATATTTTCTCTCAAGAAACTTTGGTTTGCTTCTGGATAATTGGCATGTTAGGCGATGCTTCCTTTGTCAAATAGATTTTCTTCTCCTAGCTCCTTCGATTCATCACAGTTGGATATAAATTCAAGATGAAATTAAGTTTTATTAATTTTGGCCATATACTTGCATTAATTTGGATTTCTTTGCTTTTATGGCTATGTTTTTACATGCTAAGAAAATGAGTTTTTAGTACAAGCATCCTGTCTCCCGAGAGCCCTCTCCAGACCTCAGGATAGAATTCAGCACCCATCTCTTCCCTTAGTGGCACTTGAAAGACCTCATTCACAAACATATCACAGTGTTTTCTAACTGGCTACCGCTCCAGCCTCCCACCCACCTGGGTGTTCCTTGAGTACATGGGGCAGGTCTTTTCATCTTTTGTTCTCAATATTTATGCAGTGCCTAGCACAGAGTGATGAATGAGGGATCAAGGCCATAATGTGCAGGAAATACCAACTAATGTAGACTTCTCCATAAATTTTTCTTTCAATTCCTGGTGGAACTTACATGTAGGGAAGAAAACTTGATGATGCTGAACTTAAATTCCTGCCCCACTATTGACTAGTGATGTAATCCTTGCTAAATCATTTAACATCTTTGCTTTAATGTTCTCCTCTGAGATTATAGGGTAGAGGTAGGGGGAGGAAGAAAAGCAATGAGGCTAGTTATGAGCAATAATGAAAGAACTTGGCAACCTATAGACAATTTAAATGTGTGCACAGAGCTGAACCAGGTTCTCTGAAAGAGGTCAAGGCAAATTCTCCTCAGTAGCAGCCTGGTAAGAATTCACTAAAACACTATGAAAATGCCTAGACAAGTAATACAGTGTAACAGAAGGAGAATGTAATATTCCTTATATGTTAGAAATAATTTTCCATTCTCAACTGTTCATAATAAGAATGTTAGGAATTTTCATCCCCTTCACTGGCTTCAGCTCCACAGACCACACCTAAAATGTAGGTTTGGTTCCATGGGGTTCTGCCTTCCCTCTCTGCAGCTTCTCTGTGACCCCATTCACACCCCTGGCTCCACCCACCCACAGTTCACTGAGGTTTCCTGCATTCATTTCTCTGTACCAGTGGACAGCTTCACTTTTTGTTTTCTAGTCAGTTTAAACTCAACAGACTTCCAGCAGAATTTATGTTCTGTATTCTCACACCTCTTTCTGCCCTTCATTTGAGAAAAAGTTATGTTACCATTGACCCAGTCAGCCCCTTCCCCCCAAATCAAGGTTCACCCCGGACTCCAACTCTCATTCCCAGCTTTCACACCCAACAGGACTCAAACCTTGTTGATTGCTCTTTCTTTAACAACTCCTTTATCTACTACTCTCCATCTCCCCTGCTATTGCCCTGGTTCTGGTCTTATGACTGTTCCCCCCGGACCATCTTCCAGTTTACTGACTCACCTTGCTCCTATTCTACCACTCTCCACTTCCAGAGTGACTTTTCTGAAATCTGGTGAGATCTCCTTTGCTAAAGCCCTTCTATGACTCCCCATTGGTACAGCTTAAGTCCAAGGTCCTTATATGATATCTGAGGCCCTCCCCAACTGCTCCCTGCCTGTTCTCTCCAGCCTCACAACCTGTATTCATGCACCTGTAGTCTGCTCTGCCTCAGGGGTTTCACTGTTCTGTGCCTTCACATTCTTCTGTGCCTTTTCTCCCAGAGCTCCATCCAGCATAACACTCAAATTGCTGATCTATTTGGTAAGCAAGCATTGGCTTATATTTCAGGATTCACAGTTTTTTGATAGACCTGTCTACCCTGTCCTCTGTCTGCTGCATGCTGGACAAACATCCTAACCTGTGTAATACTTTACTTGACTTATTTGTTTATAAAATTCTCTTGTTCAAATATACTAGGAGTTCCTGAAAGAATGGTGACTTATTTGTTTTTTCATTCCAGTGTCTTGGACAGAGAAAAGCATGTAGTGAGCGTTCAATAAATACTGGATATATGTGTGAGTAAATATGATCTAAGGCTTCATCACTTAATGTAACTTGGACAAATCATTTAACCCAGCAAACAGTGCTTTTTTTTTTCTAAAAAAAAAAAAAAAGAAGTATTTGCCACAGGTATGTGCATGCACTAGATAGATAGAGAGAGAGAGAGAGAGAGAGAGAGAGAGAGAGGAAGGAGGGGAAAGAAAGAGAGAGAGGGAGGGAGAGAAAGAGGTGGAAAATCCCCAAAGGATGGTTCCATGCTGCAATCCTTTTTCCTTCATTTCTCCATTTTATCAGGATTTGGGGCATGAGGCTTAACCCTGGAACTACTGGAAGATACTTCTTTATCTTTAAAAAATTGAGTTGGAGAGGCCAGCTGGTGGTGTGGTGTTTGGGGCTGTAAACTCCCATATGGCCGACTGTGGTTTGAGTCCTGGACATGGCAGCTTGCTTTCTCACTCTTTCTCTGTGGTGAACACATAAGCCCTATAGCAAAATTTAAAAGTATAAGAATAATAAATAAAACTAATAAATAATTCTTTTAGGTTTTTTTTTTTTTTTTTTTTTTTTTTTCTATAGGGTACATGTACTTACCAGAGAGACAGAGAGAGACAGAGAAACAGAAAATGAAAAATTACCCACCAGGGGGATGACTACACTGTAATCCTTTTCTCTCTCTCCATTCTCCTCTTGGGATTTTGGGCACATTCGCACATGAATCCAGCAAGAATTTAAGTTGCTGGGTTTGGGACTCAAACCAGAGTCAACTACATGGGAATTCAGCAATGCAACCATAATGGCATCAGCTGGTCCCTAAATAATTCTTTTTAAAAATTGAGTTTGAAGTATCTGTAGAATAGGACTTTCTAAGAATTGAAGAAAGGCATTTATTAACTCAACACATGGCCTTTACAACACTTGTAATGCCGTGATGAGTGAAAACATACATAGTTCCTATTGTCATGAAGCATGTAATCTTGTTAGAGAAAAACATAATAAAAATAAATGTAAAATTATAACTGTGATTGCTTCAAAGCACAGCCACAAAGGGCCAGCAGAGTCTGTGTTGGAATTACTGACCTAGTCAGAGAAGTCAGAGAAGCCTTCCTGGGGAAGGTGATGGGTGAACAGTGATCTGGAGGAAGAGAAGGAGCTGTTAGGTGAAGTGGGGAGTAAGAGAGAAGGCACATTTTCCCAGACATGGAAGAGCATATACAAAACCTGACCAGAGGACAGTACATTTAAGGAACTAAAAGAAAGCCTGTGATGCAGAGTAAAAGTGAATGGGGAATAAGAGATAGGCGAAGGGTGCCTGCTGCAGCCTTGATTTGGCACAGGAAAGACACAAAATAAATATGAGTGTTCCTTGTCTTGATTTCCCCCTGCCCCCATCTTTGACTTCCAAAGACTTAGAAAAAAGTGGAAGATAGAAAGTTCATCTGTTGGAGCCAGCAGGTGGTATAGTGGTTAAGGGACTAGGCTCCCACATAGTCAACCGCTGTTCAAGTCCTGGACCCAGCAGCTTGAAACTCACAGTGGGTGCTTGTGTGCGCATGCCCAAAATCCTGAGAGGAGAATGCAGAAGGGACTGTGGCATGGCCATCCCCTCTGGGGGATGATTTCTTGTTTTCTATCTTTCTGGGGACATCACATGCCCTATTGCAAAAATCTCTTTAAAAAAAATAAGGGGGCTGGCAGGTGGCATGTTGGTTAAGGTGCTGGACTCCCACATGGCTGACCATGATTCAAGTCCTGGACCTGGCAGCTTGCTTTCTCACTTTCCCTCTCTCTCTAACTCTCACTCTCAGTCTCCGTCCCTCTCTGGTCAAATTAAAATAAATAAATAAGTAAATAAATAAAGTTCAATAAAATAATTCTTTTTTTTTTTTTTCGGAGAGGTTTTTGCTATAGGGCACATGCGCTCGCCAGAAAGACAGAGAGACAGAGAGACAAATAGTGAGAACTCACAGATAGGGAGAAGGGATTGGCCACGCCACAATCCCTTCTCCTCCATTCTTCTCTTGGGATCTTGGGCACGCATGCACACATGCCCGGCATGAGTTTAAGCCACTGGGTCTGGGACTCAAACTGTGGTCGACTCCGTGGGAGTCCAGCAACATAGTCAATACACCAACTGCTGGTTCCGAATAAAATAATTCTTAAAAAAAAAAAAAAAAGGAAAGTTGATCTGTTTTGTTGGAAATGTAGTTTCAATCTCATTAGACACTTGTACTTTCCCCTAGAAAGGAAGGACATCCCTTTGTTCCTAAAAGTACCGGGATTTAGAGCCCCTCATTAAAACTTCCTTCAGCTGAACTCAAAAAGCCATCATAGACTTTGACTTTATTCCAGAAAAAAAGATTGCTTGGAAGAAGTGCCACCAAGTTAGCAGCCAAAGGGAAAAGCTAGCAAGAGATAATAGTCTTAACAGAAGGGCTTATAGACATGGTATAAACTTAGAGGGAGCTATTACTAAAATGGTATGTTGGCTCATTGTTGCTGCTTTAGCAGTGCAATATAGTCTATTTCCAATTGATCGGTAACTATTCCTGGGAGAAGAAAAAGTGTTGAGGGGTAAAAAGTCTGTGGGCCAAGATGAAAGACAAAGAAACAAACAAACATAAAAAAAAAA
The DNA here is from genome assembly GCA_026018925.1 of Tupaia tana. NCBI lineage: Eukaryota > Metazoa > Chordata > Mammalia > Scandentia > Tupaiidae > Tupaia > Tupaia tana. The sequence goes on along the minus strand of JAKSZU010000001.1, from coordinate 225,178,069 downwards.
AAAAAAAGCCAACCTCTCAAGGATTTTAGATTATGCTTCTAAACCAAGAAAAAAAAGGTGTCATTACACCTATTCGGTGTTTGCTCTCCTCCAATAATGTGGTATCAGACAACGGAGCCTACAGGGTCTACCTACTCTTCCATAATGGAACAGAGTCCCACACCTTAAAGGACTGAGTTCACTCACACATTCATGTCCAGTCTGCCTACGAGAGGGGCATAGCAGGATGAGAGACATGTCACCCCATGATGAACACTAGGTCACTGTAGCCCATTAGTAATGGCAGGTAGATTATTTTTAGCTTAGGAGCTTTAATTCAGTGAAAAATTTAGAGTATTTTTGGGACCAGCAGTTAGCGTAATGGCTATGTCGCTGGACTCCCACGTAGCCGATCGTGGTTCACGTCCTGGACCCAGTGGCTTAAAACTCACGCCGGGTATGTGTGCATGCGTGCCCAAGATCCCAAGAGGAGAATGGAGGAGAAGGGATTGCGGCGTGGCCATACCCCCTGCGGGGTGATTTCTTGCTTTCTGTCTCTCTGTCTCTTTCTGTCTGTCTGGCGAGGGCACGCGCCCTATAGCAAAAACCTCTCCAAAAACATAAAATAAAATAAAAATTTAGAGTATTTTTAAAAGTTTCAGACTGCCAATTATTTCAGTCTTTTCCCTCTGAGAACTGAACCAATCCAGTGAGATTTAAGCCTACATTTATTTGTTTATTTCTGGTAAACCTGGGTTGGAGGACACAGCCTGGACTTTGATGATAAAATAAACTCTTCTTCCTCCTCCTGAAATAAATTTCCCCTCCAGTCCCCAGCAGAGCCTTCTACAAAATGAAGGAGATGAGCAGTGGGGAGCTATAAAGGAGGATCAGAGAGAATGAGAGGCAATTCATGCAGAAGGCAGGCAGAATTTTCCGAGTCCCACTCAACAGAGGAAGGCTCAGCTTCTTCTTTTGGGCAGTAGTAAATGAGGTGGAGAGAAGGGTTAAAAGTGCCCTCCCCCACCAAACACTTGCAAGATGAAAAAAGTTTCTATATTATGAACCCTGTCAAAAATAAGGAAAAAAAAGAACAATAGCTTAGCAATATAGCAATTTTTTTCTTTCTTTTAAAATTTTATTTATTTATTGTAATTTCTGGTTTACATATAAGTATTGTATATTTTCGTGAGATGCAGTATGGATTTTTAAAGCATGTACACAGCATGTAATAATCGAATCAAGGATGCATGCATTCTTGTATTTGTTATCATTTTTTTCCAATCTTTACTGATTTCCTCCTCTGCGCTCCAACATCCCTTCCTTCTCCTATGCAACTTCTAGTATTTATGCTTATTCTCTCTACTTTAGTGTGTGGAATCTTTTAGCTTCCACTATACAATGAGGGCACAAGTCCACGTTAAGTGGGAACATTTTTAATTGGTTTATTAGATATTTTTTGCAGGTGAGCTGAGTTCCTAGTATATTCTACTTATTAAATCTTTACCAGAGATATAATTTTCAAATATTTTCTCCCATTCTGTGAGTCATCTCTTTATTGTTTCTTTTGCTGTATAGAAGCTTTTTAGCTTGATATAATTCTACTTTTCTATTTTTGGTAATAGTCTTAAATTTTTGTAATAGTCTAAAAGACTATTACAAAACATGACTCCCTCATGTTTTGGGGGTCTTATTTAAGAAATCCTGCTCCTATGTCATGAAGTGATTCCCTTATGCTTTCTTTAAGGAATGTTAAAGTTTTGGGCTTTATCTTTAAGTATTTAATCCATTTTTTAGTTAATTTGTGTACATAGAGATAAGGGACTAGTTTCATTTTTTTTCAAAGGTGAATAGCTGGTTTTACCAGTTACATTTATTGAAAAGACTCTTTTCTCCACTGGATTGTCTTGTGCTCTTTGTCAAAAATTAGTTGGCTGTTTGTTGTTGAGTTTATTTCTGGCTTCTTTATTCTTTTCCATTAGTCTATGTGTCCATTTTTGTGCCAATACTGTGCTGTGTTTATTATCACTGCTTTTGTAATATGTTTTAAAGTCAGGTAGTGAGATACTACTTTTTTTTTTCTCAATATTATTTTGGTGATATGAGGTATTTTATGATTCCAAACAAATTTCATGATTAGTTTTTTATTTCTGTGAAGAATGTTACTGGTGTTTTGATAAGAACTGCATGAATTTATAGATTAGTTTGGGTAATATTGACATTTAATCATACTGATTTTCCCAATCCAAGAACTAGGTATGTCTTCATACACACACACACACACACACACACACACATATATATATATAGTTTATAAAATTTCTTCCTTCAGTTTTTTATAGTTTTTATTACAGAGTCTTTTCACCTTCTTAGTTAGATCTATCCGTAGGCATTTCTCTTTAAGTATTGTGAGTGGGATTGCTTTCTTCATTTTAGTTTCAATTCACTCATTGCAGGTGAACAAAAATGCCATAGATTTTCATATGTTGATTTTGACATTACAATATTTTTATGCAAGTATGGACACAAGGTATTTATTCTCAAAGACAAAAAAGGGTTTTGACTGCAGAATAAAAAGGCAAGTTATAAAAACTACTAAAGCTTGATCATAATATGGCATCTTACTGAGTCAGATTTATTTCATTTTAAATTATTGGATATTATCTATATTGATTGATCTCTGCTACCCATAATTTAAAACTTTCTATTCCTAACTGTGAAAGGAAGAGTGCAGATTTGAAATTGTATCTCTTTGTTATTTAATTATTAGAGATAACTTCTATTTTATAAATGAGTGATCATTCTATTAAACTAGACTATGAGTCCACAATTTTTTTGCTTAAGGTTTTTGTGGCAGGCTATGTACACTTGCCAGAGAGAGACAGAGAGAGGGAAAGTGAATTGTCTCCCCCCAAGGAAGTTGGCCATGCTGTAATTGCTTCTCTTTCATTTTCCTTTTGGGATTTTAGGTACACACACACACATGTACCCAGTGTGATTTTCAAGCTGCCTCTGAGACTTGAATTGTGGTTGGCCATGTGGGAATCCAGGGCCTTAACTGCCATGCCATCTGCTGACCCCAAGTCTATGATTTTTATTACCTATCTGCAGAATGTATTAAAATATACATTGAAATAAAGTATATTCATATTTATTATAGAAAATATAGAGTACAAAATGTCTTATTTTCTGGTCTGAAGATGTTTCACCTGGTATTTCCATTCAGTTTCTGTTACTGTCAGATCTTAACCTCATTATACCTCAATTTTCTCATTTGTAAAATGGAAATAATGAATAACACCTGCCTCGTGGGATCATTATAATGATTAAATGAGTTGACACCTCAGATTTAGAGTAGCATGTGACACAGTAAACAGTTCATACATATTAGCTATTATCATCATTATCACCTACAGAAGAAAGCCTCCAAAAGGGATGCATTATGTTCAAAATGCTGGGATAGAAGTTGCTAACATTAGAGGAATAATAGTTGCTACAAAACAAAATCAAAACTGTATAATTGTTCAAACACAATAGGAATTTACTTCTCACTCAAGGCATAGTTGAAGACTAACTCACTTTAGTTCCTGTGTTTCTAACCAATAGGCAGTTGTCTTCAAATGGTGATTCAGAGGTCCAGGTTCCTTCCTTATTTTGGTTCTACCATCTTTAATGGGAGGTTTTCAAGGTTACGTGGAACAGAGAGACATTCCGCCAGTAGACATGATACATAAATGACTGTGATACTCTCTTCTCGACTACCTCAGCCTACAGGTGACAAAAATCGTTTCTGCAAGAACTTGTTCCTTGGCCCCACAGTGGAAGGCAAGTGGGAAATCTACAGTAGTTCCTGGCAAGATTTGTAATGGAAAGGCTAGGTGAATAGGTGGGCAGATGGCTCTCTACCACAGATTTGAAGGGAGTTTCTGTTTATTAGGGCAACAGTTTCCCCTGAAATGTTAATTCAGTGCACTAATATAAAAGCGGTTATGTATTTTGTTAATTCAATTAATGAGGAAAAAATGGTACTTTTAATTATCAAGAACAATTTCTAGAGGAGTGACTTCTGATCGTGTGGTTTCCTTGTGCAGATATTTAGGGATGTTTTGTAAGTTGACTCCTGGCTGATTTTACCAAACTATTCGTCAGATCTCAACTATGGTAGTGATGAACTATTGTGACTAAATTTATCATGTTGATTAAGGTTTGTTCAGAAGGAACATTAAGAGTACATATATAAATATGAGATTCCAAATGAAAATTACTTGAATTTCATTAACTTCTCATTTTTATTTGAGGCCTTTGGGGAGGAAAAAAATTAAAAATTGGACTATTATGAACTGACTGATCAGTGTAGAGTGAAACTGCCAAATAGCTTTTTCCTCAGCCATATTTTTGGCCTAAATTATTTGCCTAATTACTTCAGCTCTCAATTTTGCCCATGTCGACACAGCTAAAACAGCAGGTGACACAGCTAAAACTGCAGAGGTTGAAAGAAACCTACCCTTCAGAGCCAAGTTGTAATCATTTGTACAATGTTTTATAGATTATAAATCACCTTTACACACTTTTATATTCAGAGTTGATTCCATATTCTACCAAGTGGGATGCAAAATTTTGGGAGAGGAAAATTCAGCAATTAAAATCTGTATAGTTAGAAACTCACATTCCTTACCATAGAAAAATGAATGGTGCCATCATTAGCTTAGCAGTGGCATTATGTTTTAATCTTGCTTCTTAAAGTATTTAAAGCATCTCTTTCATTTAAGTGGAATTTTGATGCAGTTGACTATAGAAACTCATTTACCATGGTGTGGCTATTTGTATAAAATTTGTAATCTGCTAATTTTTTTTTTTTTTGAGAGTTTTTTGCTATAGGGCGCGTGCGCTCGCCAGACAGACAGAGAGAGACAGAGAGATAGAAAGCAGGAAATTACCCCCCAGGGGGGATGGTCATGCCGCAATCCCTTCTCCTCCATTCTTCTCTTGGGATCTTGGGCACGCACGCACACGCGCCTGGCGTGAGTTTTAAGCCACCGGGTCCGGGACGTGAACCGCGGTCGACTACGTGGGAGTCCTGCAACATAGCCATTATGCTAACTGCTGGTTCCCATTCTGCTAATTTTTTTTGGCAAACATGGATGCAGGTTTATCCTAATCTTTAATAACAGAGTAACAACTCTTCATTTAACATGAAAGACAGAAAGGAAGATATATGTACGTGAAATGTTCAGATACTCTTAACATCTTTATGTCTCCATAGTTCATCATCCTATTATAATATCCCTCTCTGGAAGTGCCATATAGGAAGCACCAGAAGATGGGTTGAATATTCATTTCTTTCCTTGTCTCTTGTCTTTTTCTTTCATCACCTCATGGGCAAAATAATGAGATGGTGCAAAGCCAAGCAGAAAGAAAAAAGTAAGTAAAGAGCCAAAATAAATCAGCCCTGGATAATCAAGAAATGACAGTACACCCACACGTTTAACTTCCTGTTCTTGCCTCTGTTAAATCTGAAACAGCAATATGAGTTGGTTATTCAGGTTGGGACACTGCTCTTTCTTTAGGAGATACAACTTGACGGGAAAACTGCACCTGAAAATTTAGTTAGAGAAATTTAGTTTTAGGGAAAATTTAGTTTTCATGAAATATTTAGAGGCTTAATTCAAAATGAAAGTATTTATCATGTACCAATGAATGTTATTGGTTTAAAATGAGTTCTCCCTGTGCTAGTTTATTTATCAGAAATTAGTTTTTAACATTGGAAAATATATAACATGTATAATACTTCCTCATTTATTCTTGGTACCACAACAGTAAATTACATGTTATACTATTATCTTTAGTTTTTTCTTTATTAGACTTACAAGATAATGTTTTCGCCATATCAAAAAATAAATGATGAGAACTTTTTAAAATTCCTAAAGTAAATAACTAGGCATGGTAATACTTTATAGCTAATGAGAGAAAATACACTTTGAAATATGTCTTATAGATGTAGATTTTTCTGTTTTGAGGCTCTTACATGAGAAGCCACTTCAAAAGAAATGCTTAAGGAAATGATAATGCAGTTAAGGATTAATTTATGAACTCCTTTAAATGGATGTAAAATTACATCCTTAATTAGCAAATTTGTATTATATTAATTTATAGCAAACCATCTGAAATTAATCGCTCTGTAATTTTACTGAGTATCATTTTTCACAAGACAGAATGCAGTGTAAATTGGGCATAACTTGAACCCCATCCAAGAGATTGCAATAAATGATGCATAAGCGAGCTCTCTTTTCAGTCTGGGCTATTTACCTGGAGTTCATTCACGGGACTCCAGCAGCATAACCACAGCGCTTATGAGTATTATCACTGCATTTCCCCCCCTAAATCCCAAATTTCCCATATCTAAGTTGGTGAAAATTATCCTTAGTTGACTAATAAGGATATTATTCATGGGTTGTCCAAGTTCTTTAAGACCTTGAGATGCTAAATAATGAAGAACGGGGACTGGGCCTGAGCCTGAGCCTGTTCATTGGGGTGGTGATGGGGGTAGAGGGTGGCGTGAATGTTTTTCAGAGCCTCATGTTCTCTAGAACAGAAAAAAGGGATCCTAAAAGATGCATGGTCATAGTTTTGTCTTTTAGCGTCATATTAACTAAGGCATCAGTCATTAGCAAACATTCCCTTTGCTGTACTTTTTTTTTTTTTTTTCTTTTCTGTTTTTACTCTTTGGGAAGGAAAAGAAGGAACCAGGCTGTCTTGGAACTTACTCTGGAAAGGTCCAAACTATTTGACCTACTGTTGTTTCTTCTGTAGCATTCAAATGATCTAATAGAGTTCTGAGCACACTAAAGGCAGTCAAATGTACTTGTAGATAAGTTGAATAATGGAACTGGCAAATGATGAATACATTTGATAAAGGAATGACTAAGGAGTTAAAAAAAATCTATGAGGGATAACATAACCCATTCAGATTTTTAAAAAAGTTTATTTATTTCTTCCATGAGAGAAAGAGAAATGTACCCCCACTTTGTCTCCACATTTTGACCCACCCTGTTGCAGCAGGACCAGACCAGTGTTCAGCTTTCTCAAGAAGGTCCTAGGACCTTTCTCATGGAGACCCCAGATTTAAAATGATCTCAGGAGCTTTCTAAAAGATGTAAAAATAATAGATTAACTTGTACAGTTTAGTTTTATAAAAATCATTTACATGATATAAAAACAAACAGAATTCTGTAAATATTCCATAGATAAAACATCAGTTAATTCATTGAAATTTTTTATTCATTTAGTTTCATGTATTTCCAGCTTCTAGATATAAAAAGTAATTTTGGTGTTATTTCCAAATGTTCTATGTATTCAGCTTTTATGAATGTTTTAGTGTACATCGTCTCAAAAGTAATTACAAAAGGCAATGTAAATAATGAATAGTATAATGAAGTCTAAAATGAATAGATTTTTTTGACAATGGAAATATAGACATTCCTTCTTCCTGTGTATATAATTGTCTCATAATTTTAAAAAACAGTGCAAACTGACATGAGTCTATACATGAGTAATTCTTCAGGGAATGTTTTGTCATAGCCACAAGAAGCATAATTGGATTTGTATATAAGCCTTTTATTTACTGATTAGGATAATTGAACATGAAGTACTTCAGTGAAGACTTTGCCATATGGAAGAAGTTACTCCATTCCATGGTTTATTTGAAATTTATAGTGGGTATATTTGCAACAAAAGAATATCTTTATGACCTCCAGCAGCTGTTTGGCATTTAATTATGAAATATTTTCATGGCTGAAGATAACAGTATTCTGTTGCTAATGTGCCTCACACACTGTCATGTGTATGCGGGATGTGGGTGTTTAATAAATACTATTTGATGATAAGACTTAATTTAGGCATGACATTTTATGAGTTCTTATGATTCACATACCTCCATGGTGCTCACAGATGCAATAGAGTTTTGATTTTTGCAAAATTTAAGGAGCCAACTTGGCACCTGAGAAAGCAGTGCCTACACATTTTGCACATAGTTCAAACTGATGGGTTTACTCACAGCTCTGGCTTATTCTTAGTCAGTGTGTTTGGTTGGCCTACTGATAACCTCTGTTGAGGCCTGAAGTTTTGATTGATTCCTTGGCTAAGGTAGCTCCCTGTGTAACCCTATCATTCTGCAAATAGAGACCAAAGTATTAGCAGGGGAATGAAGATGTAAATGGGTCACCACAAATTCATCACAGCTATTAGAGAAATAATTCAAAATATAGATCAGCTTGATGATGGCTAACTTCAGTATAGGAAGGAAAGTTCATGTCATTACATAATTCTTAAATAAAATAATCACGGCTGGCAAAGCCTGAGCCTGGTTTGAAAATGTGTCTTTATTTTCATTTTGGAATGCCTGTAATTAATCTGATCAGTATTAATTCCAATGAATTTCTGAGCTATGAAAATAAACAATGTAAACATACATACATACGTACATATATACATATATAAAGCTTAACCATAATATTAAGTTTCTCAATAGTAAATGATAAACTTTGGGAAAGAGTCATAGAAACGGGTAGAGTTGGGGCTGGCAGGTGGTGTGGTGGTTAAAGGCAGTGGAGTCCTACATGGCCAACTGCACTTCGAGTCCCGGACCTGGCAGCTTGCTTTCTCACTTTCCCTTTCTCTCTCTCTCTGTCTCTCTGGTCAAATTAATGATAATAATAACATGGAATTTAATAAATAAGTAAATATTTTTAAAAAGAAATGGGTAGAGTTCTGAGAATATTAAATTGACCTTACTGCAAATCTGATATGTTACAAAGCCCACACTTTTTTGTTTCTTTGTTTGTTTGTTTTTAAGAGAGGTTTCTACCATAGGGCGCATGCACTCTCTAGAAAGACAGAGAGAGACAGAAAGCAAGAAATCCCCCCCCCCAAGGGGGATAGCCACACCACAACCCCTTCTCCATTCTCCTCTTGGGATCCTGGGCACACATTCACACCACTGGATCCAGGACTCAAACCGCGGTCCACTACATGGGAGGCCAGCAACGTTGCCATTATGCCAACTGATGTTCCCGCAAAGCTCGCACTTCTAAATGAACTGAAATTATGCACTATCTTTGAAATTCTCTATTTTATGTTGCTTTCAACTTTGAGTTTGTTTATTTATGTAGTTTTAATCATACCAGACACTTCTTTTACTCAAGACTAAACCTTTCCCATGGCTTGGCTCATTCCTTGTTTTCTGCCTGGGAAAGGTGGGGTTCCTTTGGTCATTCTCTGTTCATTGTATATTTCCACCAAAACACCATCTTCTCTGAGAAATTCCTCCAGGTCCCACAAGTCAGAAAGGAGGCCCCTCCTCTGTATTTCAATACATTCTCCTTCATTCTCCTTCCCATGTCTTCCGTTCCTTACATTTGGTCACAGCTGTCATCGCTGTGCTGTACTCCCCTGGAAGGCAGCAGACTGTCTCCCTCACCTTGGATCATGAGAAGGGCTTCTGAATGCAGCGTCCTTTGCAGATGGGCTCCCAGTGGCCATATGAGTAATCCAAGCAGATTTTTTGTCCTGAAAAAACCAAGAGGTCCCGAGGCTTTTGATGTTGTCAGGAATTGTGTAGATGTGTTTGATAAAGACTAAGAGAAATAATCTTTTTTATCTTAATTCTGCTTCAGTTTAATCTTAATGCAAAGCAAAATATGCATGGCAGATTTTATAAGATTGCATTTCAGTGTTCTAGTTTCTCAGCTTCTTCCACCATGGGGCTTGCTCCTCCAGGGCTTCCAGCATTCTTCTCATCAATTATTCTGGAATTCTAGAGGCAAACCAACTCATTGCTGGAGAAAGTGTCCATGAAAGTATATTTCATTTATAATGAGGTTTAGTAGTGATTTTTTTTCATATTCAGTTCCTATTATACAGTAAGTGCTTTAAGTATCAAAAGTGCTTGCTATGCATTGATACTGACTTTATTCAGGTGCCAAATTATAAAGCATCTTTTGCAAAGTGCCTATGCTAATAGTGTTTTGAGTGACATCTTGCATAAAAGACTTTCTGGCTATCAGTGTTTTCATTTAGCATTTGTTGAATACCTTAGAGAGAACTTTCATTCCCTCCCTCTCTCTTTCTCTCTCTCTTTCTTTCTTTCTTTCTTCCTTTCTTTCTTTCTTTCTTTCTTTCTTTCTTTCTTTCTTTCTTTCTTTCTTTCTTTCTTTCTCTTTATTTTTATCAGAGTGCATATTCTTGTACTCACATGCTTGAGAGAGAAACAGAGAGAGAGAGAGAGAGCACCCCCCAAAATGGCCATGGTCATACCTCAATTTTTTTCTTCCATTCTTTTTTCCATCAGGATGTTGGACATGTATACATATGCACCTGGTGTGTTTTTCAAGTTCTCAGGGCCAGAAATTGAACTGTAGTCATTCACGTGGTATCTAGCTCCCTAAGTGCTGAGTTACAGGGTCAGCTCAAGTCTTTTTAGTAATGAATACTTTAAAAACTTGAGCAGTGTAGGGGCCAGCAGGTGACGTGGTGGTTCAGGCACTGGACTCTCACAAGGGCAACCATGGCTTGGGTTCTGGACCTGTGGCTTGAACTTCACACTACATGTATACATGCCCCAAATCCCAGAAGAATGGAGAAGAAGGGATTGCTGTGTGGCCTTCTCCCCAGGGGGTGATTTCTCACTTTCCCTCTCACTGTCTTTCTCTCTCTCTGTATCTCTCTGGTAAGCTCATGCACTCTGTGGCAAAGACCTAAAAAAACAAAAACAAAAACAAAAACAAAACAAACTGAGTAGTGAAACATATCATTAAAATTCACTGCTTTGTAATCTGAGGGCATTGTCTCAAGTTTTGCTTTACCTGCTTACAGAGTAACTAACTTACTGCACTTTGTCTAGATACTCCCAGTATTAGCACTGAAAAGTCCTATGCTCTGGAAAATTGTTTGATCTTGAACCCAAATCTGGGCATCCTGGAAATGTAATACTTTGTTCAAGTCACTCACTTCCTCTAATTCTTAGTTTCCTCGGTTATAAAATGGTAATAGTGCCTGCCTCATCGAGTTGTTATAAAGCTTAAATGGGTTAATGCAGGTACAGCTACTAGCAGAGTGCATAGCACATAGGGAAGTGAACTAAATCCAGCTATTGCCATCCTTAGTATTAGCTCATATAATTTTTTTTAACAGTGAAACACATAGGATTAAATAAAAGGAAAAGAACAGAATTATATTAACATGTGAATAACAATGCCCAGGAATCTAATACAGTCATCCATGGTTAAGGCTCCCTTTTATCCACCTCTGAGTCAGAGATGGGGTAGAAATTGGTGTGGGCAGTGAGATGGAGGGAATATTTGCTCTCTCAACACAATCCAGGATTCTGTGGCAACACCAGACCAGATCAGGAGCTGTGACGTATTCAGCCTTCTGGGGTTGGGACACTCTAGTCGTCTAGCCCAAGTGAGGGCAACACTAAATCCTGATTTTAGTCAGTAGGCCATTACTACATCGTTGGAAGAGCTGTCTTAAAAGATAACAGTGCTATGAGATCTTGTCTTTGTGTTGCCAGAGGAAAGTCTGTAGTGAGATCGATTCATTTGGAGGAGAGCTTTTTCAAACATTTGGTGTGTACTACTTTGTACATTTAGTCATTCAATAAAATATCTTTTTTTCTTGAATTATTTATTTTATTTTATTTATTCATTCATTTATTTTAATTTGACCAGAGAGAGACACAGAGAGAGAGAGGGAAAGTGAGAAAGCAAGCCACCAGCTCTGGGATTTGAACTATGGTCAGCCATGTGGGAGTGTCCAGTGCCTTAACCACCATACCACCTGCTGGCCCCAATAAAATATCTTGAACTCTTGTTAAGTGGTTTGCATTGGGCTAGGGATTCAGAGACCATAGGATCATTCTTGTCCTCACATTTCTTCCAGTGTGGTCCAACTTACCATGCAAAGGAGACAGCTATTCGGTAAGATTCATTGCTGGTTAACTGATGCATGTAGCTTTTCACAAAAAGGTGATAACTCATGAAGACCATTCAGAGAAAACAGACACTACTTACAGGCCTAGACGAAGGCATTAAGTAACTAGCATGGTGACCGGCACATGGCAAGTACTCAACAAATGCTGCTTCCTTCCATTTCTTCTAGTTAGAAGGAAAATATTAGTATACATGATATAAAAATATATTAGGAAACAATGTTGAAACTGACCTTGACCCTTGAACAACATAAGAGCTTTTTCTTTTTCCTTCTTTTTTTTGGCTAAAGGGCACGTATGCTTGCTGGAGAGGAGTAAGGGATGTGACCATACCCCCCATGGAAGATGGTCATACTGCAATCCTTTCTCCTCCATTTCTTCCTTTGGAACTTTGGATACACATATACATGTACCCTATGTATTTTTCAAGCTGCTGGTCCATAACCTGTACAGCAGAGTCATCCATGTGGGATCCAATAACCTTAACCTCTGTGCCACCTGCTGGCCCTAAATAACATGAGTTTGAATTGCATGAGTCCACACAATGAAATATCATCTCACTCCAATTAAAATGGCTGTTATCAAAGACAAAAAATATCAAAGGCTGATGAGAATTCAGAGGAGGCACCTTTTACACTGTTGGTGGGAATGTAAATTAGTACAACCATTATGGAAAACAATATGGACTTTCCTCCAAAAACTAAAAATAGGACTGCCACAAGATCCCATGATCCCACTACTGGGCCTATAGCCAAAGGAAAGGAAATCACTATGTCATAAAGATATCTGTACCTGGATATCTGCACTATTTACAATAGCTAAAACATGGAATCAACTGAAGTATCCATCAACAAATGAATAGATTTTTAAAAATGTGGTATATGTGTGCAATGAAATACTATACAGCCATTAAAAAGGATAAAATGGTCATTTGAGGCTAAGTGGGTAAGCTTGGAGGACATTATGTTAAATGCAATTAAGTCAGGTGCAGAAAGAGAAATGTCACATGTTCTCCTTCATATACAGACATTGGAAAAATGACCTCATAGAAGTAAAGAGATGAAAAATTATTGCTAAGAGCCTGGAAAGGATGAGAAGGGGGATAGAGGGCTGTCGATAAACAGAAACAAAATTATGGAGAGATAAGAGGAACAACGTATAGTGTTATAGCATACAGTAGGGAGAGTGTGATAACAACTTACTGTGTATCTCAGCATAGCTAAAAGAGAATTTTGAATGTTTCTAACACAAAGTAAGACAAATGGTTGAGATGATGAGTATACTAATTACCCTGATTTAATCTCTACACATTGTATTAATGTACATCACAACTCACAATGTATACAATTATTTATTAGTAAGAAAAATAAAAATTAATAATACAGTAGACTATAAATATATTTTCTCTTCCTTATGATTTTCTTAATAATATTTTCTTTTCTCTAGCTTATATGCTATGTAATAAGAATATCATATATAACATACAAAAACATGTGTTAGTAAAGTGTATGTTATTGGCAACTGTAGACTATTAGTAATTAAGTTTTGCAGGAGTCAAAAGTTATATGCAGGGGACCAGCAGTTAGCATAATGGCTATGTTGCTGGACTCCCATGTAGCCGATCGCGGTCCGAGTCCCGGACCTGGAGGCTTAAACTCACGCCGGGTGCGTGTGCGTGCGTGCCCAAGATCCCGAGAGGAGAATGGAGGAAAAGGGATTGCGGCATGGCCATCCCCCCAGGGGGGTGATTTCTCGCTTTCTGTCTCTCTGTCTCTCTCTGCCTGTCTGGCGAGCACACGCACGCTATAGCAAAAACCTCTCAAAAAAAAAAAAAAAAGGGTTATAGGCAGATTTTTAACTGCGAGGGGTCAGCACCCTCTGATTGGTTTAAAGAATTTTTTAAAATAATATTATTTTAAAAAATCAAGTCTTGGGACCAGCAATTGGCATAATGGCTTTGTCACTGGACTTCCATGTAGTTGACTGCAGTTCAAGTCTTGGACCTGGTGGCTTAAACTCACGCTGGGTGCGTGTACGTGCGTGCCCAAGATCCTAAGAGGAGAATGGAGGAGAAGGGATTATGGTGTGGCCATCCCCCTGTGGGGAGTGATTTCTCTCTTTCTGTCTATCTGTGTCTCTCTGTCTTTGTGGCGAGTGCACGCGCCCTATAGCAAAAAAAATAAACCTCTCCCCTCCAAAAAAAAAAAATCAAGTCTCTCTGTGGTCATCTGACAAATAATTAATTACTGGAAGCTAACAAGCACCTGGATAGCTCTGGTTTAATCTTGGTTTCATCCCCTGTCTCTACCCATTTAAGAAAGAAAAAAATATGGATTCTCTTTTTTCTTTCCAACTATTATTTTCAAGAAGCATTTATTTTTGAAAACCACTTTGTGTTGAGGGATGGATTAAAATTCCAAGATAATTGTTAGCCAAATAAAAAGGAAGGAAGGAAGGAAGGAAGGAAGGAAGGAAGGAAGGAAGGAAGGAAGGAAGGAAGGAAGGAAAGGAAGGAAGGAAGGAAGGAAGGAAGGAAGGAAGGAAGGAAGGAAGGAAGGAAGGAAGGAAGGAAGGAAGGAAGAAAAAATGAAGAAAGGAAGGAAGGAAGGAAGGAAGGGGAAGAAACACTTGGCCAGCCATGTGTCACAGAGGCAATGCAGTGCTCTGTGAAGCTGAGGCCACAGGTCTGAGGTCGCATCCCTAGGCCTCCCTGTACCCAGTGGGCATGCGCATGCCTGTAATCCTTGCTATCTCAGGCTGTGGTAGATTTAGCTGGGAAGATCCTACTTAGAGTGCCTGTCTCATTCTTTCTCTCTTTCTCATGTAAGAAATGAACAAACTTTAAACAACAACAACAAGAAAGACTTACATGAATTGACTTTTGTTTTGATCCAATCTACTCATTCAGTCCTTAACTAGAACAAAGCACACTCTTTAGGAATCATGATTAGAGAACTCCAAACACCAGATGCTGGAGGTATAGTCTTGCATCTTATTTTTAGGAGTTTTTAAAAGACCATGAAAATTTAATGTTCACATTGAATTATTGACATAGTAATTGGTTACTGGTTCCTTTCCAGGGCACATTTGGTTTTGGCTTCTGCTCATGTTTTATGAAATTTTACAGAACAAAGAAATGCACTATCCTCTGCAAGCTCTTATTTATTCATGGTTTTATCCAGACCATTTTCACTGTTCACGTACTAACTGGTTTGTGAGGCTGTTTTGCTCTCAAACATGACAGATTCATTTCAGACTACTCAGAAAGGAGGAGGTGGTGTCCAAAGTTTGTATGGAACTTACAGAAATTCAAGCAATTATGTATTGAGTTTATTTGACTGATCATCAAAGCATCAACACATCTGTCCTTGGAAATTCATTACCTGTTTTTTGGCCTATATAAATCCTCCGGATCTTTCCAGATTGAGCTCTAATCTCTTCAGTTCTGTGAAACTTCCCTAAACCAGGCACTTTTGCAATAAAAGGGCTTTTTGTGAACCCATTTTCTCCACTGCCTTTGAGAGTGATGCTCTCCATGGAACCTACAGCTCCAGGTTGTACTTAAATGCAAACCCTGGATGACGCTCACTACTTTTTCAGAGCATCTGCCCAAACTCCTTTCTCTCAGCCTCCGTATTGTTGAAAAGTGCTCATTCAGTGCTGTATTTTCTCCTAGTACTTCCAGTTTGGCATACAGTTTTGATACAAAGAGGAACATTTTACTAGATGACTTGAAAATATTATATAAGTAAAGTAAAAAAAATTTTTTTTTAATTATTTACATTTCTGTGCCTCAGAGTTCTCATCAAAAAGTCATGTCTTGGGACCAGCAGTTGGCATAATGGCTATGTCGCTGGATTCCCATGTAGTTGACCATGGTTCGAGTCCCGGACCCGGTGGCTTAAACTCATGCCGGGTACGTGTACATGTGTGCCCAGGATCCCGAGAGTAGAATGGAGGAGAAGGGATTGCGGTGTGGCCATTTCCCCTGGGGAATGATTTTTCGCTTTCTGTCTCTCTGTCTCTCTCTTTCTGGCAAGCGCACACACCCTATAGCAAAAACCTCTAAAAAAAAAAGTCATGTCTTCTGATGATGTCATTGCAACATTATTTAAATAGCCATAGAATGGATGACAATATCAATATCTCACAGAAGGGGACTGCTTAAGTGAATTTTATGGAGCTTCTACTTTTAACTTATGTATGTATTTATTATTTTTAGGAATGTCTACTTTTTAACTTATGTATTTCTATTTTTTAGAACAAAGTTTATAATATTATTTATACTTTAAAATACACACACACACAAATTCACTTGACATGACCCCAAAACCTGCTACCACTTAGGAAGTTACTTTAACACTAATAATGGCCCTGGTCATTTCTGTGCTCTGAAACAATTAGTGGGTCTTTCTTCCTACCCCCTTTCTAACACCCTCACAGCTGGCTCCTTAATCCTAGCCCTTCCTCTTACCTGGGTGCCCACCACACTGCTTCCCAAGCTCCTCTTTTGCAGTTGGGACCATTGCTTGCTCTTTACTTTTCCTTTGCCTTTGCTAATAGTTCTGCCCTGAAATGACTTTCTGTTGTTTCCCTTTGCCAGTCCAAAATCATATTTTCAGTCAGACATTCCTTTGTAAAACAGATTCTAATGAGAGACCCTAACTCCAGCTTCAATTTGATCTTTGGATTATTCCAGTTAGAGGTAAACCCGTTTTCCAGAGTCTTCTTCAATCTGTTTCAAACAATAGATGCAGGGGCCAGCAGGTAGTGTGGTAGTTAAGGTCCTGGACTCTCACATGACTGACCATAGTTCAAGTCCCAGAGCTGGTGGCTTTCTTTCTCACTCTCTCTCATGAGTACTTGTGCCCTATAGCAAAAACTTTTAAATAAATAAATAAATAATAGATGCAGAGCTTAGACAATTATCATAATTTTTCTTTTTTTTTTTGCTTCAAAGCCCTCATGTAGGTTTCTTCAAAACAGCAACTCTTCTTCAAATACCCACTGTATTGATCATCGTGTAGGAAGATTATGGTAGAAGAATGAAATATTTTAATTACACCTTTAGAATGTTCAGTCATTTAAAATTTTGCATTAATGTAAAAAATTATACATGCTTTAAATTTATTGCCTACAATTTATTGCCCTTTTTCTTCCTGGAGAGAAAAAAAAAAGTGAGAAGAAAAACAATCTTGATGTAGTCTCCCGCCCGAGCACTCAGAACTCCTTGAATCAATATTCCCAAAGTCTGGCACATCAACAGCTGAGTTATTGTCCTGCTTTAAACACACAGTTTATCCTAGCCCATAGACGAGATAGCTCAGAGGAGCAGAATGAATGCCATTGTTGATAAAGTACCTAGTCTTTCTTGTCACTTTCCTTGATTAGTATGACACCCTCTGAAGTCCATTTTCTGTACACCTCATAAAATAAATTTTATACGTATATTTTGATCTTGAGTACATATGAGTGAGTGTGCATGTGTGTGTTTGTCAAAGTCAAAAGATTTGCCTTTTAATCCACCAAGTTATATGTCCCAAATTCTAGGTTTATACTAATTTATTCCAAAATGCCATTCACCTATTTATATTTTTATAGTCTGCATTCCAGCATGAGGTTATGTTTGAAATTAAGAATGCTTGAAGGCTAAAATTAAATGTCAGTCTCTCACGACTAGTAGAATATGTGAGTTAGACTTTGAAAAATTAAAGAAGGCAAGTCTTCATAGGCAGAATTCTAGCTAATGATAATTATATTTCAAAATAAAAGCATTATCCAATGCACAGCACCTCAAAAAGGTTTTTAGCTTATGAGTTTTGAAATCCACTTTGATGTGCTCTTAAAAAGCATAAGTCCTACACACATGCTTTTTGCCACAACTACCTAATTTATGTAAGAAATGGACATTGATCTGCTATTGACTGGCCAGAGGTTGGTTTCTTTCTACTTTATTGCTTCATTAACTGTGAAGTGACTCTAGATTCAGATCCATCAAGCTTTGCTTAAGAAACCTGCCATAAACTATTCAGTCTCTTACTGCTCATAGCAATTCCAGGAATAGGGCTGAGAGCATCAGCTTTGGCATCATACTGCCCTAAATCCAAGTCCTGGTTCTACCATTTCTGGCTATGTTGCTAGGTTAAGTCCCTTAATCTCTCTAAGCTTCAGTTTCTTCTTCATCAACAGCACAGAAACAGTAAAACAAACAAACAGTGTGACTCATAGACTGTTTAAGAATGAAATAAGAGGGCCTAGCAGGTGGCATGGTGGTTAAGATGCAGGACTTCAACATGGCTGACTGTGGTTTGAGTCCCAGATCTGGCAGCTTGAAAATCACACCAGGCATGTGTGTGTGTGTGCTCAAAATCCCAGGAGGAGAATGGAGAAGGGATTGTTGTACCTGGGGGGATGATTTCTCACTTTCTCTCTCACTATCTCTCACTGTCTCTCATTGTCTCTCTGGTGAGCACATGTGCCCTTTGGCAAAAACCTGAAGGAAAAAAAAGAATGAAATAATATAATCCATTTAATGATCTCATTTAGCACACAGTAAGTGTATATTTAAAGTGTTAGTTATTATAAGCTTTTGCAAGTGAAGAAACAGTTTTCCTGAGAGTTTAATGACTTCTTGAAGGTCAGCAACTTGTTGGGGATGGAACTCTGAGTCCTGTGACACCTGAGATTTTTCTACAACAGAATGTCACAACCCAAAGCATACAACATACTGTGTGTCTTGTCATGCCACCACACACACCACACATCGTTGGTATGCCAGAACATGCTACAGTGTGTGTACCACACTACATACCTACATGCCACATCACCTACCATGTTACCTTCCTAACAGCATTCTCCCTCAGTTGTCATCCTTATTTGTCTCTTCCACGTGCCTCCCAAAGCTCACCGCTTTACCTGTCATCGTTTCAGGTCCCAGAAACCCATGTTCAATTTCCTTCACTGCCATCAAACCCGAGACTTTCAGCAGATGACACAGGCCTCTGGCACAAGTGGGTATCTATCAGAATAAGGGCACCGTTTCAGTCAAGACATAGTGTGGGATGGCGGCAGCACCGTAAGGGGTGGTCTTGTGCTATGCAGTCGTAGATTTTTCTTTATAAAACACATTCTAATGAGAGACCCTGACTCCAGCTTCAGTCTGATCTTGTGGATTATTCCAGCGGGAGGTAAATCCCCTGAAATAGTCATCTTTCATTTGTTTTAAATAATTGATGCAGGTCTTAGGCAATTATCATACAAATGCTTTATGTCTGACTTTAATGTCTTTCAAACTTATGGACTACATTCAGTGCACTGGCTAAAATACATTTTCGTTTTTTTTTTTTTTTTTTTTTTTTGGAGAGGTTTTTCGCTATAGGGCGCGTGCGCTCGCCAGACAGACAGAGAGAGACATAGAGACAGAAAGCGAGAAATCACCCCCCAGGGGGGATGGTCACACCGCAATCCCTTCTCCTCCATTCTCCTCTCGGGATCCTGGGCACGCACGCACACGCGCCCGGCGTGAGTTGTAAGCCACCGGGTCCGAGACGCGAACTGCGGTCGACTACGTGGGAGTCCAGTGACATAGCCATTACGCTAACTGCTGGTTCCCTAAAATACATTTTGAAATGATGTAGTCATTTTAAAAACTCAACAACTTATACATTCATGTGTTTCAGTTGCCTTCAGATGCAACATGGGCTAATAGTATGGGGTAGCAAGTATAAGATTCTGTGACTAAAAAAAAAATTAAGTCAAGGGATCAAAAGTAGGAGGGAAAATGGTCTCATTGTCCCTCTGGACCACATAGTAAGGTCCAGGTCATATTTCAGAAGGATGGTGACAAACTAGAGTATTCCCTGGTTGTAACAAGTGTAATGAGGCTGGAAACATATTCACTGATTCATTCTATAAGTGCTTACCCCCCAAAAAAATACCAAAACCAGGGAAGCTGCTGAGCATCAGGGAAAAAAATGAAGCATAGTCCATGTTTTCTAGAAAACCAAAGCATGTGAAAGAGAAGATGAAGGTTCTAACCTGAATCTTTAGAACCTAAGGGAAGACGCACTCTGTATGATAACTACAACAGTGGGTACCTGTCATCGTGCGTTTGTCTAAACCCCTAGGATATACACCACCAAGAGAGAACCCTGACGTAAACTACGGACTGTGGACTTTGGATCATAATGATATGCCACTGTAGGTTCGTCAGCTGTGATAAATGTGCCATGCTGCATGCTGATAATGGAGGAGACTATGCATGTGTCTTGGTTTCCTTGGCCTGCTGCAGCAAAATACTAGAAACTGCACATTATAAGCAACATTTTCTTCTCATAGTTTTGGAGGCTAGGAAGTCTACGATCAAGAAGCTGGCAGGTTCTGTGTCTGGTGAGGCCCTGCTTCCTGGTGCATAGATGGTGCTCTTTTTCTGTGTGCTTACACCATGGAAGGGGTGACCCAACTTCCTTGGACCTCCTTTATGACAGCACTAATCCCATTCCTGAGGGCTCCACCCTCATGACCCAGTCACTTCCCAAAAGCCCCACCCTAAATACCATTACTTTGGAGGTTAGGATTTCAACATATAAATTGGGGGGCAAGGGGGTGGCAAAATGATCAGACTGCAGCAGCATGTTGGGGTGTAGGGAAAAATGAGAAATCTATCTTCCTCTCCATTTTGCTGTGAATTCAAATCTACTCTAAAAAAAGTAGAGTTTTTTTTTAAAGAATTATAGGGATTAACTTGGTAATTCTATGTAAGGAAGGGAGCAAAAATCTACTAAAACTCAAATTTACAGTGCATATGTTTCTTGCTGCTATCTATGTTATACATAGCATTGAGAAAAGCGTAACCCAAAACAACAATTTTTCTCTTTGGAAATCAGAGAGAAAAGTCCTATCAAAAAATTTTCTGTGTATATATATATATATATATATATATATACACACACACACATATATACACACATACATATATATGTGTGTGTGTGTGTGTGTGTGTGTGTGTGTGTGTGTGTATAAATGTTTGGGGATAGCCTTTGTTTTTTTTCCCCAAAGGCAATTCTTTGCATGACATAGATCAAGTAAGAGATTTCTACTCTTAATGAAAACATTGTGTAGAGTGCATCTACATTAGGTGGATGAATTAAAAGATACTGGTGATAGTTGCTTAACTGAGAATATACTAAAACTATTGAACTACTTTAAAAGAGTAAACTTTATGGTATGTGAATTATATATCAATAAAGCTGTTTGTTAAAAAGCAATAGAAAATCTATGTAGGGTTTTAAGGACCTTTTCTTGTGCTCTAAGTAAACTATAAATAAATACTCACCCCTGCCCTCCCTCCATAAAGATAGTCCCCTCAAGGAAAGCCAGAGAATCACATTCCCACCTTTAGATAGTGGGGAAAAATGGTTTCACACTTCCATACTCATCAGAACATCCACCCTCATTCCATCTCAGCACTCTGTAGCTTTATGCTTTTCAAGGTAATACTGAAAACTCCCAGATAGAACTAGACCATAGTATGTCTTCTGGGTGAGGGTTTTTCCTTTCACAGTTTTCTTTTTTTCTCCTAAATTGAAAACTCCCCAGGCAGTGTAAATCCTAGCTCTTCCTGGCAAAATAAAAACAAAAACAAAACCTGCTGAATCGTTTTTTATTAAACATTAATTTTGCAATCCCCAAAGCTAAATCTATTACTCTGGCAGATAAACTTTAAATAAAGCAGCGAATTGGAGAAAAGACTAGTCGCTCATACTCTTAACTCCTCAAGCTTGTCATCGGCTTCGGCTTAGTCTTTCTAGCAAATGCAGGCTTAGTTTTTTGTTTTGTTTTTTATTCTATTTGCTAACCATAAATCTGGTAAATTAAAAAAAAAAAAGTCTCTGAATTTCTCAATGCCCATTTATCTTGTTAAATCACAGGTCACTTAATTTCAGAAGGAGAATGTGTTCCAGGTGACAAAGAGGCTCCTGGAGCCTCTCTGGCATATTCATTCCTCATAGAGGGCTCTGTTGTCAAATATGTCACAGCCTCCATATGGTGGGGCTGCAGATTTCATAGCCCTCGGGAAAGATGAGTGGGTGTGTTCAGGGAAATGCCTCACAGTCTAACCTCTGTGCAGGCTGCTGCTATCCATCACACAGGCAGCCTAAGGGCAAAGGATTCTGGGAAAGGTGAATGGAGATTTACTTCTGGCCACTGATCCTGGCCTTTAATTCATGAGTTTTAATTATGTACCTCTCTCCCCACTGTCATTAGTCATTTGTTTTTAATCATATACCCCTCTTTTCTAAAGTATTGCTCGGTTTAGCAGAATGAATGTTTTCTATACCTGCTAATATT
The DNA here is from genome assembly GCA_026018925.1 of Tupaia tana. Classification (NCBI taxonomy): domain Eukaryota; kingdom Metazoa; phylum Chordata; class Mammalia; order Scandentia; family Tupaiidae; genus Tupaia; species Tupaia tana. The sequence goes on along the minus strand of JAKSZU010000001.1, from coordinate 225,155,754 downwards.
GGCTCAACTCATGGTTTTTGTTCTTGAAATTTCAGGGAGAAAGTTAAGCCAGAGTTTTCTCTAATAGAGTATTTCTACCTCTGTGCATTGAAAAGCTTTTGGTATTATCAGTCTTTTCTAGCATTCTCTGTTTCCATTTCAGAGTAGTAAAAGGGACTTTATGGAGTTATAGAAGTATCATCTTAACCATAAACCCCTTATCTCAACTCTACAAACTCAGAATGGACTTTATCCACAAAGAAGAAAGCTCATTTGTGGGCACTGAACCTCACCTCCTTCCCTTCCTATGGCCTTGGAAAAATCACAACTTTCCATGTTTTTTTTTTTTTTTGAGAGTTTTTCGCTATAGGGCACATGCGCTCGCCAGACAGAGAGAGACATAGAGACAGAAAGCGAGAAATCACCCCCCAGGGAGGATGGTCATGCCACAATCCCTTCACACATGCACATGCACATTCTCCTCTCGGGATCTTGGGCACGCACGCACACGCGCCCGGCGTGAGTTTTAAGCCACCGGGTCCAGGACGCGAACCGCGGTCGACTACGTGGGAGTCCAGCGACATAGCCATTACGCTAACTGCTGGTTCCCAACTTTCCATGTTCAAGTCAGTCTTCATCATGTTCATGACAGGTTCTGTGTCACTGTATCACCATATAGTACCTAATGCACAACCACCTGCTCTTAGAGCTTGCAGACAGCCATGGCCTTGCACTCCAGGGACTTTAGCTTCTAAGGCAGACCCCAGAGAGCAATATGAGTAGAGGTGGGCCATATTAAACTCCTTCTTACTCAGACTACTCTAATAGTGTGTTATTAGAGATAAAAAAAAAAACAAAAAAGACCTAACAGGTGGTAGTGTGTTGCAAATGACTAGTGGCCTTCCTCCAAAATAGAGATAGTAAGAAAATCAACGACTCTCATTTATTGTGTGCTATATGTCAGATAAAGATCTAAGTGTATTATCTCATTTCATCCCTGTAAAAGCCCAGTAAAGTAGAAACTATAATTCCTCTCTTTTTAAAGATGAATAAACTAAGGCTCTGAGAGACTAACTTGCCCAGAGTCTCACAACTGATGGCAATAGACTAGCCAGAATAAAAATCGCCTAAGCTATGGGGCACAACTGGATGAGTGCCAGCCTATGAGGATGAGTCTGCATGAAGAACTATGATTTTAGGACTGACATTTTCCTTGAGAAAAGTAAAACCATCTTCAGCAAGTCATCTTTGTCATTCTGTTCCTAGTATTGCCAGAGAGTTAAAAAAATTTTTTTTTAATTTTTAATTCTAAGTACTTTCTTGAAGAGTTACTTGTGTATTGAAATAATGAAAAATCAATGCAATTTTCCTTTTTTAGTTTTATTGTTGTTGTTATAGGGCACTTGTGCTCTCCAGAGAGAGAGGGAAAGTGAGAAATCACCCCCCAAAGGGGATGGCCACACCACAGTCCCTTCTCTTCCAGGCTCCTCTCAGGATTTTGAGCACACATGCACATGCCTGGTGTGATTTTCAAGCTGCCAGGTCCAGGACTCAAGCTGCACAACTGGGCATATGGGATCCTGTGCCTTAACCTTCATGTCACTTATTAGCTTCACAACTTTCTCTCTTTAAAAGAAAAATTATACAAGAGGAGCATGTGCTTTTGTGTGTATGTGTGTGTGTGTGTGTGTGTGTGTGTGAGAGAGAGAGAGAGAGAGAGAAAGAGAAAGAGAGAGAGAGAGAGAGAGAGAGAGAGAGAGAGAGAACCCCTCAATGGGGGTTCATCATATCTAAATCCTTTTTCCTCCAATTTTCCATGCAGTGTGCAGACTGCTAGCTAGGTCTGGGACTAGAACCCTGGTGGGCCATGTGGGATCTGGCTTCCTCTGCATAGTGTTTAATTGCCGCTCTGTGCTATAGGGCTGGTCCTTATGCCATCTTAAGTGCATCAGTAACTGAATTTGCTGTTTGCCCCACTCCCTCCAGCCACCTCCTGAGGGGACATCTGTGTGCCTACACACTGTCACTATACATCTGCCTCTATAGGATTCATTCTTCAGATGACCCAATAAACACCACAGAAAATGACGAAATCAGATACTCCAAGGAACCCTTGGCTATATTTTGTTAAAAAGTAGTAATTTTTAGTTCAGACAAGGAAAATACTTATTTAGTGGATTTGTATTTAACAATATAACAATATTGGTTCCTACCTGGGGCAGCTGGCTCGTGCACTCTGCCTCAGTTCCCACATCTGCCAGCTCTGCAGGAAGCACTGACAAGAATTAATTGGCTTTTCTGAGCCTTAAGGCTCAGTTCTGCTGCTCAGTTCCAACAATCCCCACAAGACTCTGCTCTCGCATAATTTACTGTCTAGAAGGATTTTCTGTTTACAAGACTTCTATCAGATAGGCATCATGTAATGTACCAGGACACTTCAAAGAGTTTGTGGGAAAAAAATGGAATTTAAAATACAAGTTTATTTTGGTGCCCAAAAAGAAGAAATTAAGATCCAGCATAACGTTTTAATAATATGCATTTTTCTGTGAACTTTTTTCTAAAGATTCCTTGTAAATGTTCTCAAATCCAGTGACTTAGACCATGAGAATCTTTCAGGTTCAATTTAAGAAAATGGGACATGACCACACTCAAAGTATGTGGATTATTCATTGTGTTTATGATGGTTCTAACATGGTTCCATTTCAAATGTGTGGGAAAAAATGTTTTTAAAAAAAGTGTGATTTAGGGAACCAGCAGTTAGCGTAATGGCTATGTCGCTGAACTCCCACATAGTCAACTGCGGTTCGTGTCCCGGACCCAGTGGCTTAAAACTCACGCCGGGCGCATGTGCATGCATGCTCAAGATCCTGAGAGGAGAATGGAGGAGAAGGGATTGCGGCGTGACCATCCCTCCTGGGGGGTGATTTCTCGCTTTCTGTCTCTATGTCTCTCTCTGTGTGTCTGGCGAGCGCATGCGCCCTATAGTGAAAACCTCTTTAAAAAAAAAGTGTGATTTACATACATGACTTTGTTTCTCTTCCTGTTCCTCCAATTGACAGTATTTGTCCAGGGTGGTAAAGGGGCCTTCCAGTTTCATGCTGGGCTCCAGAGATAGTAGATAGCAATGTCAGGGGTGAGAGTTCTTCTCAGCTGCTGATTTCATTTATAGTCTCTCAAATAATGTAGATGTAATCTAGATTCCAGTCCCTCAATTATTACTGTGTATCTGGGGAGCCCCTATTCTCTGAAACATCACCTGGGGTAAATGATATTGATTCTGTTTTATAAGAAAGGAAGGAGAAAAGGAGTCATCAGACTACAGTGGCATCCAATCAGTATAAAAGTCATAGAGAGCTGGAAGGGTTGTCTGTGGTTGTCTCCTGCAACTTTTCACAAAGTGCTAGTTCCTGCCCAGACAGATGCTGGGCCTCCTTCCGCACTATTGTTTTCAGTTATAGCTCCTTCTCATTGTTAGAGAGCTCAAAATCTTAGACTGGTTTTCACATAACAAACTCAAAATGTCCTCTATGGAACCTACACTTATCAGCCCTTGTTCTCAGTAGCTACATAGAATAAATAAGTTTACTCATGATTGATTTATTTTTATTTGTTTTAAAAGTTTGTTGTTTCTTCTGAGAGAGAGAAAGAGAGAGAGGAGAGAGAGAGAGACATCCCTAACAGGGTCTTCATGTCACAGTCCACCACCAGCTCAGCCAGCCAGGGGTACGGGCATATATACATATGGCTGGTTGATATAGGGAGACCTTGGAACCTGAACTGGGACCTTCCCAGGTGACTTCAGCATCATGGTATGTTATTTTACTACCATGACACCTTGGCTTACCTGATTGATTGAATGGTTTTTCCACTCATTTATTCATTTTATATTGGATGCCTACTGTGTACAATATTGTGGGCCAAGCATAAGCCTCAAACCCCAAGGGCCAACAGATGAGTAGGCGATAACATAGACATGTCAGTCGGATGTCATACATGCCATGTGAACAGTGCTATAAGAAGGAGGGAGACAATGATATCACCATGTACATCATCAGCAGCAGACCACTCTTCATCTTGTGTCTATTAAGTGTGATGTTTGTTCCCTGAATCCTTCCCCTCTGCCCTCCATTACTCATTCCCATTACCTCTCCCATACTGTCTCCAGTATCTGCAGTTGCCATCCCCGCCACTATACCCTCTAGTTCCTTCACTTTTTTTTTTTTTCCAATTATCAGCTCATAAAGTTTTTTACAATAGGGAACATAGATTCTACTCAGGGTTGGGTTAAGGGTGGGTCTCGTGCAGTTCCGCAATTGTAGGTGAGTCTTCATGGGATACAGTTTCAGGAAAGCGGTTCTGGCAAGCAGAGATGGTTATCAGCCGATGCGGCACAGCATCCATCCTGTGATTACCGGGAATGGTGTTGTGGGGATCTGCAGCGTGCGTCATCCTCGGGTATCTGGCTTCCTTGAGAATGGTAGAATAGTTCTTGTTTTTCCCTGAGGTAATGCAGGGCTGGTAACCATCATCTTCTCACTGTCCATAGGCAGAGAAAATCCTCCTATACAATATATTTCTCAATTGGTGCAAAGGGAAGAACCATTTAACACCAAAAATGTAGAGTTCTCTGTTGAAAACTATATATGTATATGTATATTGTATACATCATAATGGGGACTTTATGTAAAATGTGAATTTAATTAATCTGAGAAAGAAAAATAAAAGAAAGAAAAAAGAAAGAAAAACTTAGAAAAATTTAAAAAAAAAGGAGGGAGAAAGACAGAAAGGAGCCAGGTCCTGATAGTGCTATGGCCTGAATGTTTGTTCCCCCTCCAAAATTCATGTTGAAATCCTAACTCTCTAGGTGAGAGAGATCAACCTCTTACACCATGTGAGGTTACAGCAAGATGGCCATCTAGGAAACAGGTCCTCACCAAATACTGAATCCACTAGCACCCTTGGTGTTGAATTTCCCAGCCTGCCAGAAAAATGTTCTGTTGTTTATAAGCTACCTAGTTTATGGTATTTTTGTCATAGCATCTCAAATGGGCTGTTAGCAAATTTATCATAGAGGAGGTGGCATTTAAAACTTCTTATCCTTACTGGTTTGAGGTTTAAGGGTAGAGATTTGGATATGGAGATTGGACAGATGAAGTGTTGGAGAAGTGATGGGAAGCTGATATTGACTGGAACTTAAGAGTTTCAATTGGAGAATGAAAGATGGCTTGATATAGGTGATAGGGACAAGAACAAATTGCAGGGTCTTTTGGTGGTCCCAGCAGTTTCCACTGCATTGAGCAATAGTTTGATGATTATGACTATAACACAGCTCTGGAAATCATCTACTATGTATTCTCCAGGAAAGTGTCTCTTTTTCATACCTCCAGACTGCTCTTACCATGGACAATTCCTACCTTACTTTCTGGTGAACAATTATTTATTAACACTTGGAAGTGGTTCCTAGTAATTGTGGTAGAGAACCCAGGGTCCAAATATTTTATAGTGATATACCCAGTTGATTTCATCATCTCCAGTGGGATCTGTATATAGGCTGAACCCATAAAATGAAAGAAGCTTTAAATTTTTTAAGATAGGGGCAAGCATGTGGCATAGTGGTTAAGGCGCTGAACTTCCACATGGTTGACTGTGGTTTGAGTCCCAGACCCAGTGGCTTGAACTCAGACGGGGCATGTGTGCATGCGTGCCCAAAATCCCAAGAGGAAACTGGAGGACTGCAGCATAGCCATCTCCCTGCGGGGGGTGGGGGTGGGGTGGGGGGTGATTTCTTGTCTTCTGTCTCTGTCTCTCTCTTTCTGGTGAGTACACATGAAAAATTTCTCAAAAAATGCTTTAAAGATAAACTTTTAGGATAAAATTGTGTGTGCACACATGGAATTAAAGTTAATAGCTTTTCCTTTGGGTAGCCTATGTATGCTTAGGTAATAAGAACATTATTCCCTTTGTTATTGAAGGTTTTGTTTTGTTTGTGTGTGTGTGTGTGTGTGTGTGTGTGTGTGTGTGGTTTTTGATCTAACCTGAAAGGGGGCTGCCATATGCAAAGGAAGTTTAATTAGAAGCCTCACTGAAATGTGTAGATTTAAACTAGCTTGTTACAAAATTAGGCTACTTACTAAAGTGTCATTACCAATTTGGGGGAATCTTCCAATCTGTCTTCTCATGCAATCCTGATTTTTGTGCTTAATTCTAACCTTCATAGTTACTTCCCTTTATTTCACAAATATTTATTGGTTACCAGGCCCTGCCCTCAAGAAGCTTACTTAGCAAGGGCAGACAATCAATCAATAAGTAATAAATTTAAAAGTTAATTATATAGTATAATAGAAAGAGATAAATGATATTGAGGTAGGGGGAAGGGTGTAAGAAAACAGAATTGCCAGGGAGTGGGAAAGTGAGGGTTGGATGCAACTTGAAAATAGAGCGCCAAGGGTTGTATTCCTTAAGATGATGGTATTTGGGGCCAGTTGATGGTATATTTGTAACATGACTATCTACAAGGCTGACCCACTTGGGAAGGTTCTGGGTTTGTATCCAAAGACCTCCCTGTGTAGGACAAGCTTGAGAATGTGCCAAAGATCTGGGGCTGCTGAAGCTAGGGGTGGATCACAATGTGAAGACACTGTTGGGTGTCTCTCTCTCTCTCTCTCTATCTCTCTCTCTCTCTTTGTCTTTTCACTCATGGAAGAATGAAATAAACTTGAAAAGAAAAAAAGGGGCCGGCCGGTGGTGTGGTGGTTAAGGGCACTCGACTCCCACATGGTCGACTGTGGTTCAAGTCCTGGACCTGGCTTCTTCCTCTCTCTCTCTCTGTCTCACTCTGTTCCTCTCTGGTCAAATTAAAATATATAAATAAATAAAGCTAAATAAAATAGTTCTAAAAAATTAAAAGAAAAAAAGAATGTGCCACTTGAGCAAAAGACTTGGAGGTGAGAGAATTAGGTATGCAGGTATCTATAGGAGGGAATTCCAAGTAAAGAAGACAAACTAGTGCAAAAATGCTGAGACAGGAGAGTGCTAGATCAACCAAGAGGCTTTGTGCTTTTCCATTCCCCATAGACAAACAATAGCTCCAGCAAACAAGAATCAAGCTAAGAAAAGACAAAAGTAAATTTTAGTTGTAATAATGCTGAACCAAAGGAAAAAAAAAAAAAAAAAGAAAAAAAAAACCTTTCCAAACTGATTTAAGGAGGTGCAAAGGGCATTAGAGGAGAGTTTTTGGTTGCTAGGGTACTTGGGTTTGAATCCTGGCTCTATCACTTCCTGCCTGTGAAATCTTGGATTAATTATTAAATCTCTTTGTGCCTCAGTTTCCTCATCTGTAAATGAGTCTAACGGTAGTACAAACTTTCTGAGAGTGCTTGATAGTTAAAAGGTCAAAATTAATCAAAAACTTGGGACTATGAAACATGGCAGGCACTGAAATATTAGATATTGATATTATTATATGGCTACTACTTTGATTACTTTTGTGTGAGTTGGTGTCCTAGTCTGGTTTATTCTTTGGGTGTACCTTAAGGGTTTTTATGTTGTGCTTGCTGTGTGGGTGTTTAAGTATATGAGAGGGTGTGCCAACTGGTGGCATGCTGGTTAGGTCGGCTGGAACCCAAATGTTTGACTCTGTGATTCAAGTCCTGGACCTGGTGGCTTGGAAAACATGCTGGGCATATGTGTATGCATGCCCAGAATCCCAAGAGGGGAATGGAGGAGAAGAAATTGCAGTGTGGCCATCCCCCTGTCTTTGTCTTTCTCTAGCAAGTGCATGCGCCCTATGACAAAAAAAAATAAATAAATAAAAGAGTCACTAATACTTTAAAGACAAAGAGGGTTTCTTATGAATATTATTGTGTAAGTTTGAGTCACTATACGTTGAGGTAGCTATTAAAATCAATTTTCTATTCCTCTGGGAATCTGCCCCTAACTTATCTGGGCCTGGGAGCTCATATGAGCCTTTGTGATCTGCTGCCAGGAAGATACTAGTGCTGTGTGCTATCAGGGGGACCAGGAAAATGAGCACGCTGGTGCTCTGAGTGGACCCAGGTGTGGAGGAAAAAAGATGCCGTGTTTCCCCAGGCAGGGCCGGGTGGCAGGTTAGGCCTGAGAGGGAACTGAAGCCAGGTGTCCACTCACTGTCTGCTGCTGTTTGATTCATAGGTGTGGCAGATGTCTCCAGCGCCATGGATCATACCTTCTCAACAACACTCCAAGACGGAGATGGGGCATGTTACACATCTCTGATTTCTGACATCTGTTACCCACCTCAGGAGGATTCTACATATTTTACTGGAATTCTTCAGAAGGAAAATGGCCATGTCACCACTTCAGAGACCCCCGAGGAGTTGGGTACCTCCGGACCCTCCCTACCAGATGTGCCTGGAATGGAGCCGCATGGCTTACTTAGTTCCGATTCTGGAATAGAGATGACTCCTGCAGAGTCCACTGAAGTGAACAAGATCTTAGCAGACCCCCTGGACCAGATGAAAGCGGAAGCCTATAAATACATTGACATAACGAGGTCAGAGGGGGTGAAATACCAGGAGCAACATCACCCCGCGTCCGAAGAGAAAGACTTGGACTTTAAGAATAAGGACAGTGACATCTCAACAAAACCTGAAGGGGTTCGTGAACCTGACAAACCAGCCCCTGTGGAGGGAAAAATCATCAAGGACCATTTATTTGAAGAATCTACATTTGCTCCTTACATAGATGATCTCTCAGAAGAACAACACAGTGCACCTCTGATCACTGCCCCCGTCAAAATCACACTGACCGAGATCGAGCCTTCTGTTGAAACAGCTAGTCCAGAGAAGGCCCCGGAGAAGCAAGATATCTGTCTGAAGCCTAGTCCTGACACAGTCCCCACTGTCACCGTCTCAGAGCCTGAAGATGACAGCCCAGGATCTGTCACCCCTCCATCTTCTGGAACAGGTAAATGCACAAGTATTCCCTGCCTTGGGAAAACCCAGTAGATGGAAACCTGAATTCCAAAAACACATTCCTTACTATGTATTAGATATATGATCCCCGAATTCTCATTACTTTAAGTAATTTAATTTTCCTGTGGCTTTTCAGTCCTGAAAAGGACTGTGTGTGTAAAAGCCCAGTGTGTAAAGGCTGAGAGCCAGGGTCGCCCTTAAAGTCCTGTCACATCGGCTTTGTAAAATGCTGCTTTTGTATTTGAGGAGGGAGGTAAGGAGAACACACACGAGACATTGCAGTCTGCTCAGAGCGAGAGGAAAGTACTGCCTGCTTCGAGGTTAGCTTTCTTCCTGGGTACCTGGGTCTCCTGAAGGCATCCTGGAGAAAGCACTTTGGCTGTTCTCCCCAGAAGAGCTGGGCCACCTTGGCCAGGGCATGTCACATTCCTGGCCCCAGCTATAAGTCTGTACAATAAAGATGGACGCAGACTCTGGTAGGGACGGCCTAAGCAATGAGAGGAAACCCACGTGAAGGCTACCCCTCTCCTTCCCCTTTATTCTCAACACTTCCATATTTATTAGTTTAGTTTATTAAAGTTCTGCATATGATTTTTTAAAAGTTTATTTTTCCCACGAGCAAGAGAGACAGGGAGGCAGAATGACAGACAGACAACTCCTCTGATAGGATCTTAATGTTGTGATCCACCTCCAACTTCAGTCAGTCCAGGATCATGGACACTGGCCATGCCCAGTGTACACAGGGATGTCTCCAGACATGAACCCAGAATCCTCCAGTATTGATCAGCCTTGCAGCCATCATGTTACACTACTGCCCCACTGTCGGGCCCCCCCGTTTTATTTTTGCAACTAAAAGATGCATTTGGTTAGCATTAAAAAAGCTTAGCATGCTTAGGCTGTCATCTTTTTCAATCTGAATGTTCTACTCTGACTCGAGGCAGGATGTTAAACCACACTGGGACACATTCTCACACCAGGTGGAAGGCCAGAGTGGTAGCAGGAGCTTCTTCACCACTCTGTGCCGCCCCGTCCCATGGGAGAAGTGGAGGCAATAATACCATTCATCTCTTGAGCCTTTGCATCTGTACCTCTCTCCGACGGCTGTGAGGCATCAGGATGCAGAGGTCCTTGGGTCGTCCACATGCTTCTGGTGGCAGGTGTTCTGACTGAACCTGAAGGACCTTCGGTCGGCTTCCCAAGAGAATAGCTCCACTGCACTCCCAGGTGGGCCCAGAGCCCTAGAGGAGGAGCTCTGAGTGTGACCCTGAGGCTGCAGAGCAGGTCCAGTGTTAGAACAAAGCAGATGTTATAGAAGTCCCTCCAATCCTCTTTCCTTAAAGGTTCTAGCATTATTTCGTCCCCTTCCCTGACGTTACCTCACACTCATTCAGCTGTAAAGCTCCATGAGTTGTAAAGATCCACTGCACCAAGTCCCTGATTTTCAAATTCATTTCACCAGTACTTTCTGTACACTTTCTTTTGGTTGGGCCCTCTGTGAGGCACTGGTGATGCAGGAATCTACAGACAAAATCCAGTCACTGCTGCAGTGGGACAACCAGAGAGACAGTCCCTCTCCAGTGAGAAAAGTACACCCAGAGTGCAGAGGAGTGTCAGAGTCTGATGGTTCCCCAGAGAGCTGAGACCTGAGGCGACTCAAAGGAGCAGGAGGACATGAACAGGTGAAAGGAAGGGAGGATGTGAAGTGAGAGGGCACAATGAATGTCACACAAATGTAAATGGAGATTTGGGTAGTGAAGACAAGTAAGGAAACAGGTTCCAAGTGAATCAGATGTGACTTGTCCTGCCTCCAGCATGAGGTGGGGACATACCTGAGTCTCAGCATGTCCTATACTCCTGCTGGCAATACACAGTACAAAACTTCTACTAGTCACTGGTATAAAGAAGGTGCAAGTTTATGTTATCAACTGTGTCTTCCAGAGCTCCAGGGTTGTCCGGTGGTCAGTCCAGAACTTCAGCCAGTGTTCAGGAAGAGTGACGTGCCCCAGCACGGACAGGTTCATTTCCATGTCACTCGTCTTCCATACAAATATGCTGGGGATATGAGAGTGATCAGTATACCGTGGCTACCCTTTGCCTTCGTAGCTCTTTTAGTCTGGTGTCAGAGAGTGGGGGAGGGAGAAGAGACAGATGCCAGTAAGATCATCACGCAAACAAATAAATCTCCCGGGACTCCCCGTGTGCAGAATGGGTGGGCACTAACACACCTCCTGAAAAACACAGTATCATACTAGCTGGCCTCCGGGGTGGGCTGCCTTCCTATGTGTTCTCCTAGGGATGTTGTGTGAGGGTTTGGTCGGTCCTGCAGTTTGCATAGTCAGACAGAGGCTTCCAGCATGAGAAACTGGAAAGATGTATATGCCCCAGGAAGAGAAGAAACATTCAAGATAAGATTTTTCTAACCTTGCCCCATCAAACCAGCTCATTGTTCTGATTTCCACGTTTCTGAGTATGGAACTCCTGTTTGTTTTTCTGACCCAGGCCCACCATTTCTGAGTGGCCATTGATACCCCTCTTTTCCTCACTTACCACATGAGCCAAACCCTAGGCTTGTGATGTTTTCCTCTTTCACGTCTCTTGAATTTCCTTTCCTTTCCATTGTATGGCTACCAGAGCTTATAGTCCCTCCCCTCAGCTACTGCATTATTCTTTTAATGGGTCATCTTACTCCTTTTATGTTTTGTTTTCTATTTTTTTGCTATAGGATGTGTGCGCTCACTGGAGACAGAGACGGGGAGAGAGAGAGAGTGAGAAAGCACCCCCTAGGGAGATGACCATGCCGCAATCCTTTCTCTTCTATTCTCCTCTTGAGATTTTTGGCTCCTGTGCAGATGGGCCTGGAGTGTTTTCCAAGCCACCAGGCTGAAACTCCACCTGTGCAGTTGGCCATGTGGAATCGTTGCCTTAACCCTGATCATGCCACTGGCTGGCCCCAGATCATTTTCTTCTACTTATTTCTCTCTTAAGTTAATCCTAACCCTTCTAGGACCCATGGGTGTTTACCTGATGACGTACTGATGTTTAATGTAGTTTCCACATCTTCCATGACCAAGGACCTGCCTTCATTTTCAGTTGCTTTACCCTGCAGTACTATAGTTAAACTTTTGAATTTCCCATTCTTTCACACCTTTCTTGTTTACCTTTATATCTTTGCTCATGGAGTTCACTTTTCTTGGACAATGTTTGCCTTTTAAGGCTCTACTTTATTCCATGACTAAGTCAAATGCAACTTCCTCAGTTACTTCCTCTAAGAACCTGTAACTTTGGGCAGCACCGTCACACTTATTTCATTCTGTCTTATCTTCTTATTCTTGAGGAAAGACAGAGAATGCTGTGAGTCATCAGCACAGCGATGGTAAATAAGACCTGGTGACACTGGACGTGGGTGAAACCCCCTTGAGATATAGTGGAGTGAGAAGGGAGCCTAGGGTGGAATTCTGAGGGAGGCCAACATTTTGTGGCTGGGAAGAAAATGATGAGCTCAAAGGAGAGCCAGGAGGAAAATCTCAAAAAGGTAATGTTGCAGAAGTCAAATTCTGTTCAGAAGTCAAAGATGAGAGCATGGGCAAGCCAGGGGTGTCTTGGTTAAGGTGGCTGTATCCCACATGGCCAATTGTGCCATTTGAGTCCCAGATCCGGAGGTTCAAAAAACATGCTGGGTGCATGTGCAGGTGGGTCCACAATCTCAAAAGGAGGGAGAAATGGAGGAGAAAAGATTGCAATGCGACTGTCCACCATAGGGGATGCTTTCTCACTTTCCTTCTCTCTCTCTCTCTCTGATGAGTATATGTGCCCTCTGACAAATTTAAAAAAAAATAAGAACTCAAAAGTGATCTGGAAGTTATCAGCACAATGAGGCAAGCAGGGCAGAATCTAGACTGAAATGTATTCATTCAGATTCAGATAGATCTCCAAATTTTGGTGGCTTAATGAAATTAAACTTACTTCTTACTCATGGTACTGTTCAGTTTATGTCAGGTAGTTCTGTAAGTATGGATTCAGGGCTAAACCTTAATTCTATTTTTTAACAGCTTTATTGAAATATGATCCATGTTTCATAGAACTCATCTATTTTAAGTGTGTATTTCAACAGTTTCTAATATAGTCACAGAGTTGCATATCCATCACCACCATAAATTTCATAGCATTTTGATTACCCTAGAAAAAATTTTTCATCACCTCTTTTTCTCACCCCCAATCTCCTCATTCCCTGCAACCATTAACCTACCTTCCATCTCTATCAGATTGCTTATTCTGGACATTTTATACAAGTGGAATCATATAATATATGGTCACTTGTGACTGGCTTATTTCACTTAGCATGCTGTTTCATTCATGTTGTAGCAGGTATAGTGCTCTATTCCTTTTTTACGGCCAAATAGTATTCCACTGTATGAATAAATCATGTTTTATTTATCCATGTAGCAGTTGGTGGACACTGGGATGTTTCCATCTTTTTCAGCTATTGTGAATAATGTGGTTATGAAGGTGCATGTACAAGTTTTTGTGAGGACAGGTGTTTTCATTTCTCTTGATTCCACCTAGGAGTGGAATAGCTGGGATATAGGATAACTTCATATTTAATAGTTGAGAAACTGCCAGACATTTTCCTAAAACAATTACACAGTTTCTTTCATTCCCACCAGCATTATGTGAGGGTTCCAATTTCTCCATAGCCTTGCCAACACTAATTATTGTCTGACCTTTTGATTCTACCCATCTTAGCATGGATGAAGTGATATTTCATTGTTGTTTTGATTTGCACATCTTTGATAAATAATGATGTTGAGTGTTATTTCCATGTGCTTTTGGACCATTTGTAAATTTTTAGAGAACTGTCTGACAAGTCCTTTGCCCATTGTTTAACTGGGTTACTTGTCTTTTTATTATTGACCTGTAGTAGTTCTTTATATTTTCTAGATTCAAACCCCAGGTCAGATATATGATTTGTAAATATTGTCTTCCATTCTGTGGATTGTGTGGTATCCTCTGAAATACAAAAGTGTTTAATTTTGATAAAGCACAACTCATCAATTTTTCTTTTGTTGCTTCTGTTTTTGGTGTCATATCTAAGAAACCATTGTCTAATCCAATATCACAAAGATTTACTTCAGTATTCTAGAGTTTTATGGTTTTAGCTCTTGTATTTAGGTCATTGATCCACTTGAAGTTGTTTTTGTTTTTGTTTTTGTTTCCTTGTATCTGACATGAGGCAGAGAATCAAAGTCATAACTTTACATGTGGTTATCTCTTTCATATTTTTCTCATCCTCCGGAATATAACTTACCCCATCTCAGACACCAAACACCTTTTATCAGGGGTAGCACAATATAGTGAAAAATGTGAAACGGCAAGACATATGTTCAAATTCAAGCCAAGTCATTTCTAGACATGTGGCTATATCATTTAGGATCCTGGCAAGAAATAAGTTTGTAACACACTCAAAGGTTATTACTGAAGAGAGTTTAGAAGAGAGGCTATTTACAAATGTGTAAAGAAGGTTAGAAGAACCAACAAATGATGGTGAGGTCTTAACGTTAGGTGCCATTACCATCTCTAGATATAAAGGTGTAGTGGAGGGAACAAAGTTCCCAATGTTTGCCAGTGCTGGAACTTCAGAAGAAGCAGGGTTGGAAATACTCCAACACCTTCCTCCCCCTAGATTTTCTGTACTTTCTATAGGCTGAAAACAACCAGAAGCCAGAGGAAAAGGTAATGCCTTCTATGTAGATCAGCCTCTCAGAGCACAGAGCAGATCAGAGAAAGATGGGAATAAATCTAAAGAAGCAAAGAGAGAAAAACCATGACAGTGGCCTTGGACAAGTTCCATGTTGTAACTGAACTCTGAGCCCCACTTGTAAAGTGCCTGGCACTAAGCAGATACTCAGAAAATGGTGTTGTGATGCTGCTGCTCTGATAGTGCCTGGAGTTATTGGCCATTCCTTTATTTATATTGACCTCTACTCCTTATCTTCATCCTCCTTTCTCTCTCTAGCTTACCACTTGGGGGGAAGATGATAGAACTTTTACACCTCTATGCTGTTTGAAATCATGTCAAAGAACTATATGCGTGGTTTATTAAGAAACTAACTGCCCTAAAGATAGAGTTTAAGATCATACAATAAATTTTCAAGAATGTAAATCACGTGAGAGATAATGAAGTGGTTAAGTTACTAAAACACATAGACCATATTTTGTTTGCTCAAAACCCTCTAATGGCTTACTTCACTCAGAATAATTTCACTTTACTTATTGTAACTATTATTTATGTATTATATCATGGTCCCAGTTGAATATAAGCAGGGATTTTGTTATCTCTTTCATTCACTAATATATCCCAAGTCCCTTGAAGAGGTCCTAACACATTGTAGGCTCTCAACAAATAATAGATGAGCAGCCTATAGGATGTATGGAATCCTACATGATCTAATGCCCCTCCCCACATGCCCCTGGCCTCTTCTCCTGTTAATTCCCCTTTATTCTCTTTGCCCAGATGTAATGGCCTTCTGCAATATTTAGGAATCGTTGCAGCTCTCCCAGGCCTTTTCACAGTCTGTTTCCTCTGCATAACATGTTTTCTCTAGATATCTTCACAAGTCACACTCTCACACCCTTCGAGTGTTAAATATAGGTTACCTTTTCAATGAGGCCTGTCCCAACTTCCCTATGTAAAACTAAAACTCATTCTCATCTTATTCCCACACTCCTGATTCCCTTACTTTACTCCACTTTCTTCCATTGCACTTAACATCTTCTAACATACTCTGTACTGTACTTATTGTATCTATTATGTATGTGTTATATTACTGTCCCAGTTGACTATAAGCAGGGATTTTGTTATCTGTTTCATTCACTAATATATCCCAAGTTCCTAGAAGAGGTCCTGACACATCGTAGGCTCTCAACAAATAACAGATGAGCAGCCTATAGGATGTATGGATAAATTTTTAAATTGATTCTGCTTTCTAGAGATGTAGAAAAATCTAAAATGCTTTATCTATTGGGATTCTTCCACAATCTTAAGCAGTAGACAACCTAGTCATAGGTAGTAAACTCCTCTTGCCTCCCTATTTCCCCTCAGTGACCTTGGATTTTTTGGGAAACGACAACTAGTTCTTGCTCGTCAAAAGACTAAAGACCACTGTCTAGACTATTCCAAAACAAGGCCCTCCAGTATAGCAAGGCAAAACCAAGCTCTCGAACACTGTTGTCATGGTGATCCCAAGTCCTCTCATCCATAAGAGAGAAAGCTCAGCCCGACTGCCAGAGTAGCCGCAGGCCATCTGGATAAACATCAGGCAGAAGGCGGGCATCCCCCCAGGGGCTGGAGGTGACTCTCAGATTTGGTTCTCAAGAGGAGATGAAGAAAGGGGAAGAACGGCAGTGATTGCCAGCAGTGGAAGGGATCTTGCATTATGGGGATCTGCCCAGCTGCTTTGGTGACATATTGGCGAAAACTTTCTTACATTGCTCCCTCTAGTTGCCTTTTCACTAAAAAAGAGTGAAAATATCGGGAACCAGCAGTTAGCGTAATGGCTATGTCGCTGGACTCCCACGTAGTCGACCGTGGTTTGCGTCCCGGACCCGGTGGCTTAAAACTCAGGCCGAGCGCATGTGCGTGCGTGCCCAAGATCCCGAAAGGAGAATGGAGAAGGGATTGTGGCGTGACCATCCCCCCTGGGGGGTGATTTTTCACTTTCTGTCTCTATGTCTCTCTCTGTCTGTCTGGCGAGTGCACGCGCCCTATAGCAAAAACCTCTCCAAAAAAAAAGAAAGAAAGAAAAAGAGTGAAAATATCTAATCTCATGGGAAACATAAAGGTTAGAAGTCAAGTTGTAGCCAAAGCTTTAAATGACCGGCCTTTGCCTTATTAAGGGAAAGAACATGAACTGGGATAGACATGGAATAAGGGATGGTTCTCAGAGTTGTTGACATTGGTGGACCCAATAGAAAGTTATATACAAAGGTTATCTGCTGAAATCAGTGAAATTGAAAAACTTCAGAAGAATAAATCAGAAATTAAAGCAATGAGTTCTAGAAATTTTGCCTCATTGAAACTGAAGTTCTGTTGCTTAGAAATTGCTAGGTCATTTTTTAAAAATAGCTAGATTAAGATGGATGGTATGTAAAACACTGATTAATTGGGCCATAACAGTAATTAGCCTTTTGGTTCAGGTGGCCTGTCTTTCCAGCATAGCTCTGGAACCAGACTATTTTTGTGCTAATGAGATATGTGTTTCTCAAGCAACCACAAAACGTCTCCCTTAATGGAATTTTGTTTTATTTCTTCTCTCTGTGTCCATCTGTCTGTCCTGTGTGTGCTTCTCTGGCTCTGCTTCGCTCTGTGGGACGACAGAACCATCTGCTGCAGAATCCCAGGGGAAATGCAGCCTCTCCGAAGATGAGCTGATCACTGCCATTAAAGAAGCAAAGGGGTTATCATATGAAACCACCGAGAGCCCACGGCCGGTGGGCCAAGTGCCCGACAGACCGCAGGCCAAGGCCAGGTCTGGGCTGCCGACCATCCCCAGTGCCCTGGACCACGAGGCCAGCAGTGCAGAGTCAGGGGACTCGGAGATCGAGCTGGTGTCCGAGGATCCCATGGCCGCCGAGGATGCGCTGCCGTCGGGCTATGTTACCTTCGGCCACGTGGGCGGCCCACCACCATCGCCCGCCTCACCCTCCATCCAGTACAGCATCCTGAGGGAGGAGCGGGAGGCTGAGCTGGACAGCGAGCTCATCATCGAGTCATGTGACGCCTCCTCTGCGTCGGAGGAGAGCCCCAAGCGGGAGCAGGACTCGCCCCCAATAAAGCCAGGTGTCCTCGACGCCATCAGCGAGGAATGTGGCGCGCGGGGGGCGGAGGAACGCGCGCCCAGCAGGCAAGACCTGGACGAGCCGGGTCCCTTCCTCAAGTACTCTTCGGCGGTACCCCAAACTGGCCCCGAGCTGTCCTCCGGAGACCGAGTCCCAGAACCTGAGGAGCCCACGATGCAGCGGAAACCTGCAGAGGAGGCGAGCTCCAACCCAAGTCCTGGAGTCACACAGGACCCTGCGCCACGAGGTCCTGGTGCCCCACCCCCTCTGCTGTTTCTCAATAAGCAAAAAGGTAATGTGACAGCTTTTCTGATTGAAGCTGAGTTGTCTGCTTAGTGCTCTTCCCCGGGGTACTTAGCAAGAGGCCGATTCTGGCTCAGCCCAGGGCCCTACAGGGCTAACAGATGACCTGAGAACCATTCCAAAGGGAATGAGAAGAGATGAGAGAATTCAGATTGGCAGCAGAGATGGACATGGGGCCAGAGCTCTTGTTCTGAGTGGCGCTGGGTCAGCCGAACCCACATATCCCTAATAACAAGTCATTCTCCTAATAAGGTGGCTGTGCCATTCCTCTCATCCCTGGGCTGTTTCTTCCTTGGAAAGCGATGCTTTTCTTGTTACCGTCCAGATTTGTTTCCAATTTCCCTCTTCAGTAATGAGGAAGGAGCAGCTCTGGTCCCTCTAGTGCTGGCACCCACCCCTCCTACTTTTTAAAGTATTTTGCCTTTTGGCAAAGGTTAAATGGTTTCAAGAATATTTCTTCTTTACTGTGTCTATGCTAACTTCAGTGATGTTAGTAGCTTTGTATGAAAGCAGAGGACAAAATTTTTCTCACTACAGGCTGAGAGCTAGTGTCTAAATCCTTTGAAATTAACACACTGTAATGGGATACAATTAAAAGATAACCCTGCTGTGGGGCTGCTGGTGGCTCAGACATGTGGCATCATGTGGGGACTGATATAATAGACTCTCGATTTACCAAATTTACTCTCTTGAAAGTCTGAAGTGTTTTTAGTGTGAGTACTGAGGAGGCTATTTGAAGCTACATTTAACAATGGGAATGTGCATTTTACAGGTGAAGATTAAAATTTATTCAGGTTCTTTTGGCACCTCTCTGCAATGAGGTACCTGCTCCTTGCAAAGAGCCACAAGAAACAGCATCCACAGGAGTGGCCTTCAGTTTCCTGGGGCCTGACCACCATTTAATTTGAGTCACACTAAGCATGTGTTCATATCACTGTACTGTAATAGGCATGTGTTCCCATTTTACCCCCTCTCTAATGTTCCTGAAATCGTTATCATGTGCACAGCACTGTTTGAAAATGTTTATTCTCAAAAATAAGTAAGTTTGAAGGCTAAAGACACAAGGGAATTTTGCAGACTAGGAATTTCTTCCCCTAGTAAATTTGGGAGCCAACTGCAACAGCTGGAACTGACCAACCAGAGCTGATGAGGAGCTAAGGGAATGGAAAACTGCAGCTGTGAATGCAAAGGCTTCCGTGCATCTTTTAAAACCAATTCATAATTTAGATCTCAGAACGAGTTGCCCCATATGGCTTAGGCCCTCTGCTACCAAGTATAGAAGTTAGAGAGGAGAAAGTGGCAGTCTTTTCAAAAGATTCAGACGTGCCGGAGTAAATCACCTCTGCTCTCTTCTGCACCATGCAGTTCTTTGAAATCCAGTTTCCCACTGAAACTCACTAGATAGCTGTACTATCTATGAAGAGAATCTAAAAGGCCATTCTGAAGCAGCCAAGCACAGGCAGCCCTGGGCACACAACTCAGCGCTGTCAGCAGGTTCAGTTCTGAGGTTCCTTCTGGTCTTACCTGCTCCTTCTCAGCAGGTGAGAAAGGATCAGTGCTGCCCTGCCTCCCCCAGGCTGTTCTTAATCACTGTCCGCGGACAGCAGCTTTGTGCTCATGCCAAGTGAGGCTGCCCTCGGCAATGAGGTCAGGTCAGCTTCTGTGGTTTCCTGCTCTTGTCTGCTAAGCCTCCAGTAACTGTAAATGCATTCAGGTGTGCGCATTCACAAGCACTCTCATCCCCCTGGCCTGGGAGCCATCCTGCTGATGCTGGGCTAAATTTCAGAAGGGTCCAGAAATATTTAAGATTTGGCAAATATCTAATGGTATCAGCCTGCACCATTAGAGAGCACCAGGCTTACGGCAAATGTGCTCTAACAAAGTCTAGTTTTGGAGCTTTCTTGCCTTTCAGAGGCCTCTGCTATTGTTGCAGTGGAGACAAAATCCAGTTGTTTCTTCACATTTCAGTTTCCTGTACACCCCTGAGCTCCTGCTGCCCTGCGTTTGTGCTCCTCCACACCTTGTAGGATAGACTCTGAAGGGGCGATATGTTTATATTTCCATAAGTTTAGCCCTAACTGTTAGAAACATTCAAGTAAATGAAAAGCCAATAAGAAAATTGATGATAACAAAGCAAATACACAGCGTGATTCATCGGGATGGGTATACCAAACCCTTTTGATCATAGAATCTTTATTATTTTTTTTATTAGAGTGTGCCTCAGTGTTCATCTTCCAGAGGATACACTTTGGTTTCTTTGACCTTCCATTCATTCCTTGCATTCTAATTGCTCTAGCACAACTCAAATGGATGGTGTGGATATCATGTGGGAGTCTGTTAGAAATGGGGAATTGCAGAACTGGCTCAGTGGCACAGCAGTAACTCACTGCTCAAGTGCTGCTGGATCTGTATGGAAGATGGTGGGTTCGGTTACCTAGTTGATCTGTACACACTGAGCATATGTATCCACGATCTTGGCTGACTGGGGAGGCTAGGGGAGAGGGGCGTCACAGCATGAGACCCTTTGAGGGTCTCTCACTCTTTCCCATGAAAGAAAGAAACTAAAAAAGGAAGGAAGGAAGGAAGGAAGGGAAGGAAAGGGAAGGGAAGGAAGAAGGAATAATCTCAGGCTCCACCCAAGAGCTACTGAATCAGAATTCCATGGTTATCAAGATCCCCTTGTGATCCCTGTGCATGTCACGTCTTGAGAACAGTGCTCTAGGTTATGCCAGTCAGTTTTCACACTCCTATTCGAAACCATCCTGCTAAAGGTCATCAACAACTCCTTTCTTGCCAAACAAATGGCCTCTTTTCAGTCTCATGTTTCTTGTCATCGCTGGTAATTTAGTATCATACCACCAACCAGTCCTTAAAATCTTAGGAAGAGGGACCACCAGTTAGAGTAATGGCTATGTCTCTGAACTCCCACGTAGTCAATTGTGGTTCGAGTCCCGGACCCGGTAGCTTAAACTCACACTGGGTGCATGTGCGTGCGTGCCCAAGATCCCGAGAGGAGAATGGAGGAGAAGGGATTGCGGTATGGCCATCTTCCCTGGGGGTGATTTCTCACTTTCTCTCTCTCTGTCTCTCTCTTTCTGGTGAGTGCATGTGCCCTATAGCAAAAAAACTCTCAAAAAAAAAATCTTAGGAAGAAAGTTCATGATAATAAATTCAAACTGTACAAAGTCAAGCGAAATAAAATATTAAAGGTCCCATACTCTACCCTCCCATGCTTAATTCTCAAAGGTAACCAAAGGCTTTTGTTTTTATTGTTGCTCTGTTCCTTTCAGAAATTTTCTTCAGTTATTCAACCATAGGTACCTGTTATGGCATATGCGATACCACATTAGATATACTGTTTTATAACTTACTTCATTTAAAATTGGGGCAGTATCAGCTCACGTGGTGATTATTCACTCCTTCTCAGGACTTTTTCTTCCTTTGTCTCACTGTTGCTTCTCCTTCCTAGTTCTCCTCTTACTCTCCGACCTCTTTTCTGATCTCTTCTAGTTCCTCTGTCAGTCAGAGCCCTGAGTTCTGTTCTTACCATTATTCCTCCCTCATACCCTCACTCTCAGGGCTGCTCTGAGATACAGGTTTTCAGCCACTGCCTCATGCATGGCACTTCCTGAATCTCTCGCTTTGGAGATGTCCTCTCTTCTGTGCTCCAACTCCATTTTCCCACTGTTTATTGGATATCCCTTAGACCTCCTGATTTTAGTATGTCTATGTTATATGTCAAAATTTTCTCCCTTTCTTTCTCTTTTCCCTTCCAGAGCAAATGAAGTGATGTCTTTTGAGCATCCCTTTGGTGTGAACACACTCAAATTAAGTCTGGATTTGAGTAAGGACTCATTAGTCTGAGACAAAGTTAGAAATACTTGGTCTGACCTGATTGTAAACACTTCAGTGCAAGTCTCGCAGTAGTGTTGGTTACACAATTATCATTTAAATGATCCAGAATGTTTTAAATATCTGAAAAATTATTAAGCTAAAAATCTCAAGATTCTTTTTGTGGACCCCTAAGAATGCATCCAGTGGCCCAGTTCGACAAATATCATCTGGAGACAGTGGTTCCCTAGGAATTGCTTGGGCACCGAGGACCTTGGAATCACCCGGAGTACTCGACAAAATTCAGGGCCCCACTCTACCCCAACTACAAAACTGAGAATGAGAGTGGGTCTGGACATAAATCTGCACTTTTAATATGCATACAGAATTTCTGCTGTAAGCAGATGAGCTAAGCAGCTTAGACCTGCAGCAAAACACCTTGCTGAGCATGCCTCAGGCATATTGTGCTTTTTAATTAGAGTAACTGAGGGAGATTCAGCTGTTTCCATTTCTTCAAGTTAGGGAAATGCATATCCAGTGCTGGGAGAGGCAGGCCTCCACAGTCTCCGCCCCTGTGCCCTGCTCTCTATAGGTACCAACTGCAGCAGCCTAAGCTTAGAGGGCTCAGTCCCTGTAGCCAGAAAAAGCCCATCTTTTCTTTGAGGAGTGATTTGCAGGAAGGCTACCGAGTAGAGGACTTCTCAAATAGGATGGATTTTCATCTGCCTAGCACTTAGGATGTTTGTTATTGCTTTTCTTTATTATACTAGATAGTGCTCTGTCCTAAATTAATTGGTAGAGTGCCAAAATATGTGTGACCCGTTTGCTTTTCTAATTGTGATTCTAAACATATATTTTTTAAAAAGTACTATACTCTAGTCCTATATTTATCTGCTTTCATGAGACTGAATTCATCAATCGGGCTGTAAAGACTTTTCAGAAGTCTTTTCCTTTCATGGTACAGGTTACAGAACCAGCTGAGAACTTATGTCCCTCCACTGTAGCTGCTGCTGTATGTCAGCTTTCAATAAGATGGACCAGCTACTGCTAGGTAAGTATGAACATGGCATGCACCAGCCCAGGACCTAGACTTTACCTAGCAGTAGCTGGTCCATCTCCTAGGGTGAGGCTTAGGAATCTGCTTCCTTCAGTAGCTCCTCAGTGAACCACAGGCATGTCAGAATTTTTAAAAAATAATTATTTTATTTTATTTATTCATTCATTTATTTTTTAATTTGACCAGAGGGAGATAGAGAGAGAGAGAGAGAGAGAGAGAAAGTGAGAAAGCAAGCCACCAGGTCCAGGACTTGAACCGTGGTCAGCCATGTGGGAGTGTCCAGCACCTTAACCACCACATCACCTGTTGGTCCCTGAGAATTTTTTTAAGAGGGTTTTGGGTTTGGGTTTTTCCCCTGCCCCCCCCCCCCCCCCCCCTTAGGACACATGCACTTGCTGGAAAGAAAGAGACAGAGTCAGTGAGAAGGAAAGTAAGAAATCTCACTGACTCTGTCTCTTTCTCTCCAGCAAGTGGAGGGAATGCCACGCCATAACCCCTTCTCCCATATTCTCCTCCCAGAATCTTGGGCACACATGCACACACGGCCGGCATGATTTTTAAGCCACCGGGTCTGGGATTTGAACCATGGTCGGCCATGTGGGAGCCCAGCAATGTAACTACTACACCATCTGCTGGCCCAATTATGTCAGAATTTTAGAATCACTATTCTATTAACTGTGTCTAGGCTGATTTCTCAAGGTCCTCAGAGTAATTTTTCGTCTTTTTTTTCTTAATGCCCCAACTTTTTCTGAGCCTAAGTCAGACCTCTGAAAGGCAGGTTTTCAGTTTGGGCTAAAATGCTAGTTTGATTGGTTCACATGTGGGGTTTAGAATGAAATGTACGCTGTTCACTCCAAGATTCCTACCTCTTTATGGGTGAAGCAGAGGAGTGATGTTAGTAAGTGACCTTCCCAGCTTTCTCAGAGGGTGCTGCCTAACATCTCCCCAACCTATAATGCATCCAGAACAAAGGTCTCAAAGGATATGGTAAGGACACTGAGGAACTAACTATTCACCATTCCAGTAGTTTGGATCATCCTGAGTCAGAGGAGTCCTCTGGGTGGCTTTATCTAAAAGTTTAGAAAATTCAAGGTTGCAGAGAGAAGTCTTTAGGGTGGAGTTGAGCTGTAGGCTTGCAGTCACAAATGGAGAGTAGCAAGCTTATCTTTATCACACAAGATCAAACATGTCACTATTACTAATAAATAATTCAGGTTGAAAGTCTGTAGTTGTAAATACAGCATTGTGGTTTAACTCTTCCCTTCTGGCAGGCACCTCATTTTCTTACGACTCTTGACTGAGCACTGAAATCTTTTGGAATATCTCCACACAAGGTGCTTGCAAAACAGAATATGTATTTGAAAACCTATTTCTTTAGCTTCCAAATTCACTCTCATTTACTTTTCCCTGACATCTCTAAGAGATTTGATTCTGCAGCTAAAAATAGAAAGCAAGTAAAGCAGAAAAATGGCTTTTGTTTAGATTATCTCCACTCACTGTTAATGTCTGTTGCCATCCAGTGGCTGTGATGAAAATATCCGATTTCTACTTTTTAACCTCATCTCAGATCACAACTGGAAATTTGCAATCAGATCTCTTGGATTATGATATATGAAAATTTGTCTTTAAATGATTTTATAATGTCCACATAGCTGTACTATTTTTATTGTGGTTGCTCATTTAAATCACTACCCATGTTTTCCTTGGAACAAACACAAGGCCAGTTTTCCAGAAAATATTTCTAAATGGGTAACTTAGTTTTAATCAGAATTAATTTTAAGGTAGGTCATTTGGTCTGTACAAAAACATAAAACTTAACACAGATAGAATTTATGAACTATAGATTTCTACTGATTGGAATTTTTGGATCAATGACCCCGTTTCAAATCAAAATCAAGGGTTAAGAGATGTTGTTCTTCAGTTGAGGTTAGTTGCTCTTGGTGGTATCATGGTGGTAGAAAACAATACTATTTGAATTAAGATCTCCTGATTCTCATTCATTGTCCTTTACTAATTAAACTGATATCCAGGTTAGTTGACTTGTTTTTAAGAAAGCCCAAATAGGGACCAGCAGTTGGCGTAGTGGCTATCTCGCTGGACTCTCACGTAGTTGACTGCAGTTCAGGTCCCAGACCAGGTGGTTTAAACTCACACCGGGTACATGTGCGTGCATGCCCAAGATTCTGAGAGGAGAATGGAGGAATAGGGATTATGGTGTGATTTCTCGCTTTCTGTCTCTCTCTTTCTGGTAAGCGCATACGCCCTATAGCAAAATCCTCTCAAGAAAAAGAAAGCCCAAATGCTTTTCATGGCAAGGTGCTTTAGAACTTGGAGATTTGAGATTTTCTTTTTTTAATTGCTGGAGGGTACATGTACTTGACAGGGAAAGATGGACAGAGAGAGGGGGGGGAAAAGCACATCTCAGTGGTATGTGATCATTCTCTCAGTTCTGTCTCCATTTCTCCATCCTTTCAGGACTTTGGGCATGCACATGTTCTAGTGTTTTTCAAACTGCTAGGGCTAGAATTGGAACCACAATTGGCCTCATGGGATCCAACTCCCTTAACCACTAGCCTATGGGACTGGCCCAAGATTTAAGATTTAATATCATGAATATATATTGATAAAAGTAGAAGTTTCATAACAGTATGCAATATGCACAACTAGTTCAAGTGTTATCATGGTCAATTAGCTGGAAATCCAGTCCAGCTGGAAAAGGTTGAATTTTTCTCATTTGTCTTAGCCAATTGATAACTCAATCAATTTTACACAGAGTAATAGTTTTATCAAATATTAGAAATGAAGAAAATCATAAATTGATTCTAGATAATTTTTATATAAGTAAAATGTTAATTTGTTCTGTTTATTTTATTTCTCCTCTCTTTGTTGAGGTCCACATTTTATACCCCTTCTTATTCCTCTGAAAACAGAATCTTAAAATTTTGGGTGGATTTTCCATATTCCACTAAGAGGTGCTGTAATTCCAAAGGTGAAACTCTCAGCTTTGACTTCGATTTATAAAGCCTCTCATAATTTACATTCTGGCTCCTGTGGAGACCACATCTATCCCTTGGAGCCCACTAGTATGGCTAAAATCACAGCAGACCTTGTTGATGGGGAATCCCACTTAGTTTTCATCAGTCAAATCTGGACTGATTTTCCTCTAGGATGACATGAAAGATCATTTATGTGAACTCTAAGATTTTTTAATCTGCCACTGTTCCTAATATTTCCCCCTGTATTTTATGTGGTGCTCATTATGTAACTTGTAAAGGTGAGTAATTTTCCACCAAACTGATACTTCCTCTTCCACAGTATAGTCATTGCTGCGAAGGGAGCAGTCGGTGTTTGCATTTCCCGGCCCTTCTTGCTGAAGCTGTGAGCCCAATTCTTATAAAAAGAATGTTTCATCCACAATTTCTATCATGCTTTCGCAGCCTGTGAACTGTTATGCTCCCAAAGTCTGAGGATTCTTAACTAGAATCAAAGCAACTTCTCTCTTAATGCATGGCCCTTGTCTAAATTACCTTCCTCTAGACTCTGTATGCTTTTCACTAAGATAAAGAATCATGGCCCAACTGGATTTGACTCTTACCTAAACCACATATTAGCTGTGTGACTTTAGGCAGATTAACCTGTTTGACTTTTAATTTTTTCATCTGTTCAAAGGGAATAATAATACCTACATCATAGAATTTTTGTAAGGATTAATTGAGATCATATAAGTTAAGTGCTTATCCTCTCATCTTATTACTATTTAAATATTTATGTTAATAATAATTATACAATAAGACAGGAAGACTCTTGTTCAGTTACTCATCTAATGCAGAATGCTTTTGCAACATTTTCTATTATAAAATTTCGATGAATAAGTTTATAGTTTTTTTTTTCATATATCACATTTTGACTTGATCTCACTAATAAGCTCTTTATGTGTCCCAAGCACACTGTGGGGCAGGTTGCTTCAGTGGATGTTTCCCAAAGCCAGTTGACCCAATTTGTCATCTTCTGTTGGTATTTTTTTTCTACAGATTTTTTAGGCCCCAGCCTAAATATCTCAGAATAGAACCTTTGGGTATAACATCTGTAGATCAGTATCTTTTAGTGTCCCCCCAGATAATTTAAAATGTTCACCACATAAGAGTGTATATGACTTCTGTGCTAACACCATCTGTAACATATGGGTTCTTGTATCTTCGATATCGTCTATTGCCTATCCCCAGTCTCAACCCTTTCATACTCTCTTGACTCTGGAAGTCAGGATATACTGCCCTAACAGACTCCCAGATCTCAGCGGCTTCATTCAAGAGACATTTATTTCTAGCTCACACAAAATCTGGTGCTTAGTGGTGGGACTTCTGCTTTTTCCAGTTACAGTATGATCCAAATTCACTCCTTCCTGTGCCACTAATTATCAACATATACCTCACATTGCTAGGCCAGGAGAAGAGAGATCTGGATATATTATACTAGCTCTAATTAATAAAAAGTGTTCTCCTAGAAAAGACACAAATAACTTTTGCTCATGATCCATTAACCAGACTTTGTAACAGTACTTTACCTATCAAAATTCATGGGGCAGGACCAGCAGATGGCGCAGTGGTTGCTTCACTGGACTCCCACTTGTGGACTATGGTTTGAGTCTCAGTGGCTTAAAACTGACACCAGTAGTGTGTACGTGCATGCTCAAAATCCCAAGAGGAGAATGAAGAAGAGATTGGCCATCCTCCTTGGAGGAGGGGGGGTTCTTGCTTTCTGTCTCTCTGTCTCTGACTCTAAAACAATGACCTCTCCTTTCAGATCTTCATATTATTTATCATCGCCCAGTATATATGTGCATTTGTTACTCACTGCCTTTCTTTCTTTCTTTCTTTCTGTCTGTCTGTCTGTCTGTCTGTCTTTCTTTTTTGGGGGGAGAGGTTTTTGCCATAGGGCGCACGCTCGCAGACAGACAGACAGAGAGAGACAGAAAGCAATAAATCACCCCTCAGGGGGGATGGCCATGCCGCAATCCCTTCTCCTCCATTCTCCTCTCGGGATCTTGGGCACGCATGCACACGCGCCCGGCGTGAGTTTTAAGCCACCAGGTCTGGGACTTGAACCGTGATCGACTACATGGGAGTCCAGCAACATAGCATTATGCTAACTGCTGGTCCCTTACTGCCTATCTTTCTGAACTGAAGTTCTTTGAGATCGTAGTCTTCTGTTTGCTTTTGTATTGCTAGTGCCTGGAATAATATAAACTAAGTAGGAGGGACTCAATAAACACTTAATAAATAGATGAATGGTGACTCCAGACACATAAGTGAAGCCACTGGACTATATTATGGGATTTTGTCATACCTGCTTGTGCTCTTTACCAAAAGTTTATTTAACTGTTATTGAGTCCAGTGAGAGTTTAAAGAATAATAGGCCAATTAAGAAGAGAGCATTATATTTGAGGATCTCCTACTGTTACTCATGAAGAGTAACAGTAGGAGATCCTCTCCATTATGCACTCCTGGAATGATCAACCCAAAACAGACTGTCAGCAGAGAAAGACACTTTCTGATATTCAGCTGACACAGTCAAATAGATCTGAGTTGACAAAGCAGAAGGTGGCATCACTGTAGGCCTGTGTTCAGCCTTTTCTTTGCTGAGCTGAGTCTATCAAATCTGCACAACACCAGTCTACTGAAACTTTATAACACCTATAAAATGGAAAACTTTTGTACTGAAGGATTCCTATTATTTTGAATACAGCAGAACTCAAATAAGATTAAGGTTGACGAAGAGACACAGTGTTATATAACAATTAAGACATTTGCTCCAGAATGAAAAGATTTGGGTTTGAACTAGGGTCTACCACTAACTGACCTAAAGCCTCCCAAGTCACACCTATAAAGTATGGTCAATAATGCCTACTCTCTAAAATTGTAACAAAATTCAAATTGAATGATGCTTTTAAGGTGCTTAGGTTGGTAGAAGACCTGGAACACTGTAAACAACAACAATTATCCAATTCTATAATTGGATTGTTTTGGAGCCAGGTTGCAGTCAGTAGTAGGCTTACTTGAGAATACAGGATGCAAGGCAGCATGGAGGGGCTGTCCTCATGGGATTGTCCCCCTGGCCTGGTGCTTCCAAGGCTGGCACATGGTGGCCTGCAGAGCTGGGCCACGGCAGCCCTGCCTGCTCCTGTGCCCAGGAAGCAGCCCCCTTCCCTGGTAAACTCGGCATTCGTGTTGCCCAGGATGGTGGAGATCTGAGTAGGCTGCTTCAGCACCATCTGGTGTGGAGCTCACTAATGTCAGGAACATTACTCCCGCCATGTTCAACATTTAGCTTGGGTTCCCAACTCTTGTCCTATCATTTGTGGCCAAGCTAGCAGAACCGATTTTTTTCAGCACGAAAGAATGCTCAGGACAGTAGCAGCCTCCACAGAAAGAACCATTAAGGCCTCTTCCCTTTAAAAGGGACTGGGCTAGTGGTAAGCTTAAAGGGTTCACAAACTCTTCTCCCCTATTTCTCAAAGCAAACTTTGAGATTGCTTTGGATTGGTCTGAGAAGTATTTCATGATTTGTAAAGTCTTTTTACAAGCAAAATGAGAAATAGTGATTGACTGTTTTAAAAAATAATTAGAATAATAATAATAATGATTGGGAAAAACATAGAAAAGATATTGAATGATGAAGTGGGGAGATTAATGTCTCTGTATTGACTGACATGCATGGCATTCCCTTTTGAAAAATAAATGTAATACATTGTAAAGTTATATGTAATCCAATGTAATATAAAGAAGATTATGATGATAATAAAAAGAAAATTAAAATTAAAAAAAAAGAAAAAACGGCTTATCCCTATTATTATTTTAATGGGAAGCTACCTTTGAACAATCAGATTCTTTAGGAATATTCCAAGTAATATCTGAGAGCAGAATTTAGTTAAATTCAGAGCAGATAGACATATCCTCTAGGGTTTATCTGTTTTTTACGTAAAATACTTCAGGTGACTATCATTTCTCTTAAAATTCTCCCATTTTTGAAATATGCTTTCAGTTATCCTAAGTGAAGTCAGCCTGGTGTGCTTCAAATTCAGGGCAGTCATTTGTCTGCCAGGACCCCTATAGGCAGGAGGACTGGCACCAGGCAGGGGGTAAGATTTATGCAGCATTTCTGTCCATATAGGGTGGTGTCTTGCAGCAGCTTGCTTGTTTAGTGCATTTTTGCTTTCCACACAAGATGTTACAAGTACTGACAAAAAATTGTGATCCATAAAACATATATATTTTCATATATTTTAATCATATGAGGTAAGGGTTGGCCCTTCAAATTTTTAACTATCATCTATGACTTGAAATGAGTATTCATGATTGTATTTTTTTCAAGATATTTTAAATAGATTATTCTGCAAAGTGGCATACATAGAGAAACCAGTATAATCAGTTCCACATATAGAGCAGCAAAATTTAACGATCATTATCATTTTGTCATATTTGTTTTGTCTACTTTCAATGGAAGCATTTGAAAATTAAGTCATAGCTACCAAGATATTTTACCTCTAAATGCTTCGGTGTATATCTCTAAAAACTGGAACATTTTCTAACATAACTACAGGGTCATTATTAAATCTAATAAAACAAATACCTTAACATCATCTAATTTCCAGTTCATACTCATATTTGCCCAAGAAAACTCCACATTTTTTTTCTTGAATTTGTCAGGTTTTTAAAAAATTATTTATTATTATTATTTTAATTTGCTATAGGGCACATGTGCTTACCAGAGAGAGAGAGAGAGAAGTGAGAAAGCAAGTTGCCAGGTCCAGGTCTTAAACCACTGTCAGTCATGTGGGAATCCAACGCTTTAACCACCACACCACCTGCTGTCCCCCTGAATTAGCCAATGAGCAAATACCCTCAACTTCTATTTTTCCACTATATTAACTATAATAAGAACATGGAACAATAGAAAGCTCTCTCATTCTGCATATTATATGATGATCAGATATGTTTTGTTTATTCCTACCATTTTATTATAGAAATTCCAAACATACACAATAGTCAATGGGATTCTTTAGTGCATCTGTTTACATGGTTCTATTAATTCCCTTTCCAGCTTCTTTGTGACAGAACTTTGATATTAGTCTCTGCAGTTCACATGTAGTGAGAAAGTAAATGCGTATTCTCCTTTTTAATGGAAGCCTTTAAATAATATTTGCAAAGCAGATGGATAATGTGCCTGTTACTTTGCATGGTTTATAAATCTTGAGAGCATTGTCTCCTCCAACTGGGTGGCTCATGCCAGCCTGTAAATATATTGAGCCCGACTCTCATTTTTTTTTTTTTTTTTTGAGAGGTTTTTGCTATAGGGCGCGTGCGCTCGCCAGACAGACAGAGAGAGACAGAGAGACAGAAAGCGAGAAATCACCCCCCAGGGGGGATGGCCATGCCGCAATCCATTCTCCTCCATTCTCCTCTTGGGACCTTGGGCACGCACGCACACGCGCCTGGCATGAGTTTTAAGCCACCGGGTCTGGGACGCAAACCGCGGTCGACTAGTGGGAGTCCAGCAACATAGCCATTACACTAACTGCTGGTCCCCAAGCCTGACTCTCATTTAACAGTACTTTTCTGGGGCATCCCCAGAGAACCAGGGGCTGTCCTGCTGCCAGTGGAACCACCGCCGTGGATTAAGCAAGAAAATGACGAGCCACCCTGCCTGATACCAAAGCAATTGGAACAGGCCGTTGTTTACACCTTCCACAGTGTCACTTGTATTTCAACATTATCCCAAAATATCATGCAAAGGTATTTGGGAAGGAGAAAAACAAATCTGGCTTTTAAAAGTGTCTGTCTGAGGGTTGCTGTTGTTGCTATGGAAATCAGAGAAGCAGATTTTCACGGCTTTACCACACTGAGCTTGTTTTTGAGCAGATTCCTGAGACTTTGGGCTTTTTATTCCCCAGCCCCTAATCTGGGTGGCTTTGTTAGACACAGCCTTGCCTTGCCTGAATATTAACATAGCCCTCGTCTGAAAGCACATTAGGTGCTAATGCATGGAGTTGTTTTTAGCACAATGATTTAACAATACAGAGTTCGTTTCTCACATGCATGTTTTTAAATAGACTGGCTCCAGTTATCAGTGTTAACGTAGAACTCAGCTTGGAGCATAAGGAAATGTTAGTTTAATATTTTAGTGCCATCTGCTGTAAGTTTCATGACATTCTTCCTCATATGATTTACTTGCAGCAATTCCCTTTTATTTATTTTTTTTAATTTTAGTAGAACGCAGCAAATTTCTTTCCAAATCTTTCATACTGATTGGCCCTGTCTCTTCTTACTGATAACTGACTGCATGAGGTTGTTGTCAGGGGAATGTGGTCTCTTGGTTTTAGGTGTTCATTTTCTAAAGATTTCTGTCTCAGCTTGTGTAGTGGTGGTGGTGGTGATGATGGGGGTGGTGGTGGTGGTAGTGTGTGTGTGTGTGTTTGTAAAAGAGAGAATTATCAAGCAGTTAACTCATTCCTAGACCTCTGCTCTATCTCAAATGGCACCGGAATCTCAGTGAGTGAATTCAGCAGCCTTAACAATGTCAATAATTATTGAGGACCTACTACCTTTCAGGCTCCACTAGAGATGCTAGGAGAGTGAGTAGAGAACAAAGCAGACCCCCTCTCTCGTGGAGTTCCATGAGTGGAGAAGGCTAACAGTATACAAATAAACACACAGAAAATAGTATCGAGTGGTGGTAAGTGTTGTGAGCTTGAAAAAAATAAGGCAGGCTAAGGAGAGTTATTTTTAACTAGCATGGCCAAAGAAGGCCTGACAGTTGATGGAAATGAAATGTTGGGGAGAACTTCACTAATGTGTTAAGACTGCTAATGAGAACAAATGTGCCCTCCAACACAGGACAAGAGCCTTGGGGCTCTTATTAAAGGTAAGCACATCTTGTTAGCTAATTATATTTCAGTGCTACCAAAAACATGATACAGATGAAAAACAAGTCTGTTCTTTGAAAGCCATGAGAGAGTTTCTGCTGTCACTTTGAACCATGATGGAGGGCTCGCCTCAGCTTGGCAGTTCTTTGATTCGGCACATGTACCTCCTTGTGTCTGCTTATTTGTTGGAAGTCCCCAAGAACCTGTTCCCCAGGAGTTGCTTCCAACTAAATGCTCTACCAACTCTCAACCCATTAAGGGGATAAAATAAATGCATATGGAACATTTAAATAGTAATGCTAGGTACTATTATGATTAACTCTCACAATGGTGCTATCAAAGCACCATTGGATTTCAGAGGAGGGAGAAGAATTAAGATGTCCAGTGCATTTCTCTCTACCTAGCCTCTTTAAAGGCTAGCATTGAGATGAACACTGAGCCCTGCAGCGATTACTAATAATTCTGTCATTAGAAACAAAGGAGTTTCTGAAGTCAGGTAATTAGAATCATGAATAACCTATGTCCATTCCGCTGAGTGTATTTGTCTTTGTGTGTTACTCACGTATGTGCATATACACACATGTGCACATGCTCACTCATTCATTCAAGAATCAAGAGAATCAAGTTTTAGACACCCACTTCGTGTGAGTTTCTGGGCTGTGACTCAGGAAGCTGAGATGAATAAGACAGAATCCTTGCTCATGAGGCATTTGTTGGGGCACACATAGAAATAAATTAGTGCAATCAAGTGCTATAGGAACAGTGAAAGCAATATTCATCGCAGCCGTGTCTCCATTATTGAATTACACGACTATGGTTGAGATACATGAGTATTCTGATCTTTCCGTGTCTATTTTCTCAGATCTTCAAAAAAGCTGGGGCAGGAAGAAGTTATTGCAGAATACTGATTTCTGGTCCTTTCTTATATTAGGGAGAAAGGTTGGACTGTCCTGAAGTAATAACAATATTTCTTTTGGCTTATTGGGAAATGGAACACATAAAAAGAATGATTGCTTTAATAGCTTGTGTACCGTTATCAGATGCTGTAGAGACAGTACACCAAGGGGAAAGAAGCCATGGTCAGAATGCATTTCCTCCCCGCTTTCCTGTTTGTCCCATGTACGTAGACTTACCGACTATAGAGACTCATTGATCCTCTGTACAATTAAATGTAAATGTTATTGAAAGGCCAGCAGGTGGCGTAATGGTTGAGGAGCTGGACTCCTACATTGCCCACTGTGATTTGAGTCCTGGATCTGGTGGCTTGCTTTCTCACTTTCCCTCTCTCTCTCTGGTCAAATTAGAAAAAATAGTGATAAATGAAATGAAATGAATAATTCTTTTTAAAACATGGAAATGCTCTCTCCTCAGTGGAGGCTGATCACAGGGTAGCTGCAGAGTTTGGGTGGGATGAGTGAAGGGATGGGCCACTCCATACTCACTCCTAAGTTTGCACAGATTCCCCTGCCCTTATTTCTGGAGCCTGTGGTAGCCTGCATAAAAGCAAATGTGAAATTGAGTTTGGGAATAGGGGAGGCTGATGAGTATCTTATTTCCCCTCCCTTCTCAGGAGGACTTTTTTTTGGGAAAAAAAAAGAATTATTTTATTTAACTTTATTTATTTATTTACCTATTTTTAATTTAACCATAGAGAGACAGAGAGAGATAGAGAGAGAGAGAGGAAAATTGAGAAAGCAAGCCGCCAGGTCTGGGACTTGAACTGTGGCTGGCCATGTGGGAGTTCAGTGCCCTTAACCACCATACTACCTGCCGGCCCCCAGGAGGACTTTTAATAAGGTGCTTCTGGGCACAAAGGAGAGATTCAATCTCATCATATTTCCTTATTGTATATAAAAATTTCATTCAATTGAGCACCACTTTCCAGAGCCAGGGAAATATTTGTTGGGCTACCTAAAAGCTGTAAAAGCTGCTTTTTTGAGTGTTTATACTGATGATCCAATTTTCCGATTGCTCCATTCCCCCAACTCAACATGCTCAGTTGGCATCAGAATGTCATGCCTACGATCTGTGGCGCAGCCGCTGTAAGAGGTGGGATTTCCATGATCCCCAGTGTTGAGTAACCACAGTAGCGACAGCAGCAGCCAAGTCAGACTCCAGGAGCAGCCCTGACCACCCCAGACGCATTCGCCACCATTTCCAGATCTTTCTCTCCTTTCTTCTCTCTCAGTGGCTAGTTTGATTTCCCAACTTACTTTACTTTTGTACTGACTACACAGAACAATGCTGACTTCAAAGAGCCCAGCCATCACTTCTTCGCTCTAATATGGGGTCACCCTGTCAACTAGAACTGTGTCAGTTCTAGTGAATCTGGGCCTTTGCAGCTCTGAAAGCTCACTCATACGTGCCAGCAGATTTTCAAAGCACTGAGCATTTATTTCTCTTCTCCTCCTCCTGATAGTGGACCATGTATTCTTACTGATCTTTCATTCCATCCTCATGAAGACAGAAGGAAGAGTTTGCTGAGAGGGAACTTTGCTAAATATTAGATGGGATTTCCAAGTCATGCTGCATAATCTTCTCGGTAGATATTTCAACCTGGCAGAGATTTAACTATTCTTATGGATTTCTGAAATAGATTAGAATTAAGAGTCTTATGCTGCAACCATGAGTGTCCAGAGGGCTTGAAATTATGCACAAAATTTTGCAGTAGCATTTTGCTAGGCAAAGATCCATAGCACTTATCAATGCTCAGTGGGGTTTGTGACTCATAAAGAGATTTTAAAACAGAAAGACAAAACACTTGAGTAGACCATCTCCATGATGTTGAAAAATCAGAATCTAGAATTTCCTGAAGTACGATTCTCCTTCCTGTCAGAAGGGAGAGGGATACAATATAATTATCTCTGTTTTTCTAGAAGCGTAAGACTCAGTGGAATCCTATCTTGAATAACAAGGCCCCAGCCTGGATCACCGTGGTTACATACAACAGCTGTGCGTCATTTTAAGGAATGTTGGCTAACAACAGAAATTTTAGTTAACTCATTACATGGGAGGTTACTTCAGAAACCTCATGAGGAAATGGAATTATTGTACAAGTTTATTTTGGTGCCAAAGCACTTTGAAATCCGTGTGTAATATTGTCCTCATACACATTTTACATGAACTTTTTGAATACCCCTTGGATAGATGGATGGCTGCTTTACTTGTATAAGAAATGTTTATTGTTGCATCTTGTACATCCACCACTGTTTGAAATACCTCAAGGAGCAAAACAAAGATTTTTTTCCAGCTATGGGATGTATGTTCTCATAGGGAAGAAAGACAAAAACCATTAAGTATATATGTAAATTATATAGTATACCATAAGTGAAATGAGTTGGGATTAAAAAAAAAAGTAGAGTGGGTTAGAGGAATCGGGGTGAAGGGAAGAGCAGATCACAGTATTAAACAGGGTGATCAGGGGTGGGAGGGCTCTTTGAGAAGGTGAGAGTGGAGTCAAGATTTAAGAAAGGCAGAGAACATAACCAAACAGATACCTGGTGGAAAAGTGATCCACGCAGAAGAAACAGCTGCAGCAAAGGCCCTACATGAGAGTGTCTGATGTGTTCGAGTAACAGCATAATGGTTAGGGAACCTGCAGGGGAGGGGGCCATAGAAAAGGCTATCAGCAGGTGAGGAGTAAGTAGACCACAGGGTCTGACAGGCCATTGTAGGGGCTCGACTATTACTATGAGTGTAATGAGACTCCCAGAGAGACTTAAGTATAGGATGACATAGTCTGACACCATGGAGGAGCTCATTGGTAGCAGTTTAGTAAGGAGTCTATAGAGTGACAAGGGCAAAAGCAGGGAGACCTACTAAGAGGCTCTTGCAGGGCCCATGTGGGAGATGACAGTGGACCAGGGTGGCAGTAGTGGAGGTGGTGAAAAATGGTAACATTCTAGAAACATTTGCCTTTTTTTCCCTTTCCATAGTTTATTTGTTATACATTTAGCCATTGTATACCGTTACAGTTTGTAAAATGAATTTTCCCAGCATGAACGTACTGTATGTTAGTCCAGTTAAAGGTATGATCATACACATTTAACGTCTATCTGGAGACATTTTCAAGGTAGAACCAACCAGCTGGATGTGTGGCAGCCAAAGAGACAGGGATGATGCCACAGTTTTTACTTTGAGCCACCTGGGAGAATGATATTTAAAACCTAAAGATCAAATAAAATCAACAAAGGAATGACTGAGGTCTAATGTGTACAGAGTAAACCAAGGACTGGTTTTGACAAAATGATATATCAAAGCTTATTAACATGGACTTGAACTTTTTTTAGCCAAATGAGCAAGCCTCAGATGAGTAGGTCAAGAAGACACTCTTAGTTATTTACAGTAGATACAGAGTATCAGCATGTCTTGAAAAAGAAGCAACCTTGCCATATGGTAAAGGCACTTACGTGGAGCCCTTTCTCCTCACAAAGGCTCCCCGGGCAGTACAGTGCTCTGAAAAAGGAAGGCTTTGATTTTCTTATTGATAAATTAATGCTCTATCAAAAAACTTTATTTATAACTTCCATTATAATTATTTTCTAAAATCTGTTAATATTCTTATCTATCTTCTCTCAAAATAAATTGTATGGCTAGTGACAGAAGATTTTTTTGAAACCCCAGATCTCCATTCTAAATACAATTTTTTTTTTAAAGAAAGTTTTTTGCTATAAGGCATGTGAACTCACTGGAGAGACAGAAAGACAGAAAGTGAGAAATAAACCCCCAGGGAGGATGGCCATGCCGAAATCCCTTCTCCTCCATTCTCCTCTAGAAATTTTAGGCACACATGCACACATGCCTGGCGTGAGTTTTAAGCCACCAGGTCTGGGACTCCAACTACAGTCGACTCTACATGGAAGTCCAATGACATAACCATTTTGCCATCTGCTGGTCCCAAAATGCAATTTTTTAAAGGAAGAATTTTATTTTTACCTAAAAGCAATCTTTGAGAACTTCTGGTCCAATTTCATAATTTTACAGATGGGGTATGTGATGCAGATAACAATGCACGAATCTAGCAATAGATCAGCACACCACAGCCTGTTGGCATGTGTTTGTTTCTATCACAGATATCTGGTAATGTAATTCATATACCATAAAACTAATCTTTTTAAAGTATACAATTCAGTGACTTTTAGTACTTTCATGGAGTTGTCCAACTATCAGCACTGTCTAACTTAAGAACATTTCACCCCAAAAGAAACCCCCTGGCCATTGGTGTTCATCTCCCATTTAATTTTTCATCATCCCCTGGCAGTCACTAATCAATTCTCCATTTCTATAGATTTGCCTATTATATAAAATGTATCATACAATATATGACCTTTTATTTCTGACTTCTTTTTCTTAGCATAATGTTTTCAAGGTTTATCCATGTTATAGCAGATAACAGTAGTTCATTCCTTTTTATGACTGAATAATATTCCATTGTATGGATTACACCACACTTTTTTTTTAATGCTCTCATCAGCTGATGGACATTTGAGTTTTGCTATATTTTTACTATTGCGAATAATGCTGCTATGAACATTTATGTACAAGTTTTTACCAGTACACATGCTTTCAATTATCTTGGGGGCTACCTAAGAGACTTGTGGGTTATGAAGTAACTCCATGTTGAACATTTTCAGGAACAGCCAACTGTTTCCCAAAGTGGATCCACCATTTTACAATCCCAGCAGTAATGTATGAAGATTCTCATTTCTCCACATCCTCACACTTTCTGATTGTTTTAGTCATTCTCGGCTTTGATTGGTATTTATCTGATGACTGATACTGTTGAGCATCTTTCCAAATGCTTATTAGCCATTTATATGTCTTCTTTGTAGAAATGTTTCTTTAAATCACTTGTCCATTTTTTAACTGGGTTGATTATCTTTTCAGCGTTGTAAGAGTTCTTTATATGTTCTGGATGTATGTTGCTTATTAGATATATGACTTGCAAATATTTTCTCTTATTCTATGGATTGAGTTTTCACTTTCTTGATGGTGTCCTTTGACAAAAAAAAGCACTTTTTTTTAAAAAATGAAGTCAATTTGTATTTTTATGAAGTCTATTTTTCTTTCATTGCTTCTCTTTTGGTGTTATATATCTAAGAAACTATTGCCTAACCCAAGGTAACAAAGATTTACTCATATTTGCTTCTGAGAATTTTAAAGTTTTAATTCTTACATCTAGGTCTTTTACCTATTTTGAGTTTTTTTTTATATATACAATGTAAAATAGCAGTCCAACTTTATTCTTTTGCGTGTGGATAGCCATTGTCTCAGAACTGCTTTTTCCCCATTGAATTGTCTTGTCGTCCTGGTTGAAATCAATTGACCATTAATACAATAGCTCATTTTTAGACTCTCAACTTTATTCAGTTAATTTATATGTTTAGCCTTATGCTAGTATCATTCTGTCTTGGGTACTGTATTTTCGTAGTAAGTAAAATTTGGAAGTATAAGTGTTCTAACTTTGAGTGCAAATCTCTGACAGGAGATCCAATCTGGAAATTGTTCTTTACCTATCCCCGACTCTAAGTTCTTAACACCAGCTTGTTAGATGTGCCTTTATTATGTTAAAGTGCAGAAGAATATATTGGTTATTTAGTATTAGGTGATAACTATAACAAGGTTTCTTTTCTTTCCCTCCTAGGAAAAAAATAAGTTATCTCCATTTTTTCAATAAAGGTCTTCTTGTTTGGCTCATAAATTGGTGGGACACATTTATATTAATCATGATAACAGAAAAATGCAACAGTTTCAACCACCAAAAGTTTGTCTCCAAAAATATCTGTTTTGTTGATGTAAATGATGACAGGCTTCAGCTGGGACAGATTCAAATATTCATTCTTGTTCCAGATTGGAATCTACTCCAGAAGAATGGTGGCTAGACCAGAAAGAATCAGAACATGACTCAGCAACTCCAGTTATATAGGTACAATGCAGAGTTTCAATTACAACTGGAAGTTCAGAAGCACTTTAGAAGTATAACCCTATGGTCAGAGTATTTGAGACATAAACCCTAAGTCTAGTATTTCAGCAATATAAAAGCCTTTTTCAGTCACTTTTTAGTTTGATTTTTAATATTTTACAAAAAATTAGCTGTCACAATTTATCAATAAAATTTCAGGCCATTATGATTACTCATTCTTTTCAGTATTAAGAATACAAGGGGTCTTCAGAATGTTCATGGAAAATACATGTTAGGAGAAAACTGAATGGATTAAAAAAGTTTTTGCACCAAAATAAGTTGGTTCATTAATTCCATTTTCCATGAACTTTTGAATGTCCCCTTGTATTAAAAAAGATCAAGTGTTGAGATGATTTTGCCTATGCTTAAAATTCAAAGAACTCCTGTTATTTTAGAATTGACTAATCAGAAAACTCAGAACAGAGAATTTTTGGAGTGGGGAAAAAAGTCTTATGAACATTATCAATGACTGGTAAAACTGCCTTTCAAACTGATTTTCCATCTTTGGTCAATTCTAACTGCAAGAAATTTATCTCATATATTAATGCTACTTATCTGCTAATTCTATTGTATCATATTGAGCTATAAAATTAAAAAGATAACTGCCATAGTAACCTTGAATATTCACTTTTCCAGAGTTTCCATTACCATCACTGTCAACCGACATAGAGCAGTTTCAAGTCCGTGTTCGAGTTATCCCTCATTGTGTGTTCTCTGTTCTTCTAAACCCCCTTTTTTTTTTTTTTTGAGAGGTTTTCGCTATAAGGCACGTGCGCTCGCCAGACAGAGAGAGACATAGAGACAGAAAGCGAGAAATCACCCCCCAGGGGGGATGGTCACGTCGCAATCCCTTCTCCTCCATTCTCCTCTCGGGATCTTGGGCACGCACGCACACGTGCCCGGCGTGAGTTTTAAGCCATCGGGTCCGGGACTTGAACCGTGGTCGACTACGTGGGAGTCCAGCAACATAGCCATTACACTAACTGCTGATTCCCCTAAACCCCTTTTGTAAATGTTATGACCCCAAACAGAGTAATCTTACTGGCAGTCTTTGAACTGGATAGTCTGTTTTACAACAAGACCATGACTTTCTCACTACGATTTCTATTGATTCAGCCTATGAACACCTTACCCGTTTGTCAGCCTCATCACACTGTTGACTTGTGTTTACATCATCTAATATGCATAAAATTTTATTTATATGTGCTAATAGCTTATATTAGCTACATTTCTTCTAGCTCACGTTATTATGGCTGGCACTTTGGGAAGAATGACTAGACCTTGCATTTTATCACTATTAAATTTTAACTTGTTAGGTTCATTCTATTTTGTTGTTGTTATTGAGATTTGGGAAAATTCTGTTGTGGTTTACCCCTTTTTTTTCTGTTAATATGTGGGAGGGCTCTGTAACTCAGTGCATTTTCTATCTCTACCAATTCTATATTATTTATAGATAAATGATCACTTACTGCCTACATATCACTAATGAAAGGTTTGAGAGCTCAACTCCTGTTAGGAGCTATTGGAAACGTCTCTCCAGATTTGAATTCAATTCTGTAAATATATTTATCATGTACTTTGCAATGGACTGCACGGAGAATTGGGAATTCAGTGGTGAACAAGGTAGGATGGTAGTCTCAAGGACATCATTCTTCTATAGAGGGAAAAATACACCAAACAAGTAACTATGATATAAAGTAATGAGTACAATAATAAAGGTGTGAACAAGGAACACATAGGAGAGGCCAGTAATTACCTGGGGAGATTAATATTAGCAAGATGAGGTAATATTTGAGCCAAATCTTGAAAGAGGGAAAAATGTTTGTAAGAACAGGATAAAGAGAGTCTGATTGCTATGTATTAATTAACATTTATTCATAGGAAAACAAAATGTTGTTTTCCTAAAAGTTCTTCCCTTAAGCAACAAATGGACCACAAATTGAGACTGTACCAATGTGAGTAATGTTAGCTTACCAGACCTAAACTCAGAAGTGTCCAGTGGCTAATTCACAATGTTACAATAATCACATTATTTCAGGATGGGCAATTTCATATAAAAATTTCTTCTGGTTTTTTATTCCTTGCCCCTTGAGAGAGTTTAAGAATCTAATGTTCCTTAGATTTAGGCTTTAAGGGCCAAGAATAGGAAATCCTGAAGAACTGTTTCTTGAGGGACCAGCAGTTAGCGTAATGGCTATGTTGCTGGACTCCCACATAGTCGACCGCAGTTCGAGTCCCAGACCCGGTGGCTTAAACTCACGCCGGGCACGTGTGCATGCGTGCCCAAGATCCCAAGAGGAGAATGGAGGAGAAGGGATTGCGGCGTGGCCATCCCTCCTGGGGGGTGATTTCCTGCTTTCTGTCTGTCTCTCTCTGTCTGTCTGGCGAGCACACGCGCCCTATAGCAAAAACCTCTCCAAAAAAAGAAAAAAAAAAAAAAAAAACTGTTTCTTGATGACCTACCCTTATGAACCAAATCTCTGTTTTGTGAAAGATTCATCCATTTTGGAGAAATAAGTCTTGTCTGGATTAGATCCTTCAGTAACTAGGTTATAGCAGCGTCCAGCTTCTTTGATCAGTATTTGGGCCTGGGAATTACAGTGGTTTTCACACACTGGTAGAAATTTATTACTGACAATAAATGAATCCTTTTGCTGGTCCTGCCAGCCCTGTGCTCAGAATCAGGTCATGTAGCTATAGTAAATAGCATTCTTCACTTAGTATCTCTACAAGGACACTCAATCCAGCAAGAGATTTTTCTGTTTTAGAAGACAAATAAATAAATAAAATGAAACAGTTTCCCCTCACAACAAAGACCTAAGAGTATGTAAGTTCTCAGCTATTTATTAAGTTATGCCACTGACCTCTCCAGCTGTGTGTTGGCCCTGAGAGTGATGAATGACTTGGGCAGTAAGCCATCTGAAGACGCCAAGGTAATTCTGCTGTGGGCCAAGCCATTCACTTAGTCGGGAGTGTCCATGCCACTTAGCAATGATCCTGCAGCTTTTTAAAAGCAAAGTCATCCTACCTGCTGTCTCAGCATAAAGGCGCCTGACCTTGTAGGCTGCCAGGCAGGTGATGCAGGTATTAAATTGCTGTTGACATTAGAGAAGTTTAAAACTTGGCTGAATTGTTGGAAACTTATCTGAATAAGTTGTTCTGACTTCAACAAAGTCACCTGCTAAATCTGTCTGACTCTCCAAGGACACCTAGAATAAAATGAGGGCCCTTAAAAAGTAAACTTTAAAAAAATTACATATGTTATATAAATATGTAATATTTGAGGCCACATCAATATATCAATCATTTGAATATTTTCCTATAGATCTTATAGATTAAAATCTGCTAGGTGCTAGAAGTTTGTTGATATGCATATATGTATATCAGACCTTAAAAGGTTTGTGGAAAAGTTAAATTAAAAGACAGAAACTAGGGGCTGGCAGGTGGCTTGGTGGTTAAGGGTGCTGGACTCCCACGTGACTGACTATGGTTCAAATCCCAGACCTGGCA
Source organism: Tupaia tana (assembly GCA_026018925.1). Classification (NCBI taxonomy): domain Eukaryota; kingdom Metazoa; phylum Chordata; class Mammalia; order Scandentia; family Tupaiidae; genus Tupaia; species Tupaia tana. The sequence goes on along the minus strand of JAKSZU010000001.1, from coordinate 225,112,408 downwards.
GCTTGCTCTCTCTCTCTCGCTCTCGCTCTCTATCTCTCTCTCTATTCCTCTCTGGTCAAATTGAAATAAATGAATTAATAAATAAATAAAGTTAAATAAAATAATTTAAAAAAAGACAGAAACTAAAAGTGTGTATGTTATTTCTCACCAAAAGCTCCACTGATTTTAAGACAATTTTGTAAGCAATGATATCAGTCATTCAGTCAGTTCCTAAAGAACTGAAGGTCCTGGGAATTTAACCATGTCCATGCAGTAGTTTTTACATTATTAACTGAAGAAAAATGGATACCCTTTAGATATTTTTTAAGATTAGCAGACAAAGAAGTCAGAAGGAGCTAAATCAGTACTATACCATGGATGTGTAATGATTTCACATAGAAACACTCACATAATTGCCCTTGTTTTAGGAGAGGAATGAGCAGGAACACTGTGGTGATAGAGAAAGACTCTCTGATAAAGCTTTTCTGAGCATTTTTTTTTTTAAAGTTTCAGCTAATGTTCTCAAAATACCCTCATGATAAACAGATGTTATTGTTCTTTGGCCCTCCAGAAAGTCAGCAAGCAAAATGACTTGAGCATCCCAAAAAACTATTCTCACGACCTTTGCTCTTGTGGGGTCTGCTTTTGCTTTGACTCAACAACTTCTGCCTCTTGATAGTTAGTGCTTTGTCTTCAGGATCATACTGGTAAGGACGTGTGTCATTTTCTGTTACTATTCTTCAATGAGATGCTTCAGGATATTTATCTCACTTGTTCAAAATTTCCACTGAAAGCTCTACTCTTATCTACAGCTGATCTGGGCAAAATAGTTATGGTACCCACTGGACAGATCAACTTTCATTTTTCAGTCAAAATAGTGTCAGTTGAACTAAGTAAGGTGTCTGTGGTGTTGTATAATTTCTGTTGTAAATTGTCAGTCCTCTTCAATTATGGCATGAACAAGATTAACTTTTTCCTTGCAAATTGATGTGAGTGGTTTAGCTGCAGGCATCATCTTAAACACAGTCCCATCTCTTCTTAAGTCAAGTTACCCAGAGGCCAGCAATTAGTGTAGTGGTTAAGGCACTGGACTCCCACATGGCTGACTATGGCTCAGGTCCTGGACCTGGTGGCTTGAGAATCACGCCCAGTACATGTGCATGCATGCCCCAAATCCCAGGAGGAGAATGGAGGGGAAGGGGTTACAGCTATCCCCCTTGGGGGTAATTTCTCGCTTGCCCTCTCACTGTCTGTGTCTCTCTCTGACAAGTGCATCCATCCTGTGGAAGAAACCTTAAAACAAACAGTCACATTCCAATAGAGTTTTTTTTTTTTAAGTTATCCATTTGTAAACTACTGATTTGGGGAGGATTATTGTCCCCCTAAACTTTTCATAAATTATCAATAATCTTATCATTATTCTACCCAAACTTCACCATAAATTTGACATTTGTTCTTGCTTCAATTTTGGGAGAATTTGTCTTGCTCTAATTGGGACACTTCAAACTGTGAAGTTTCAAGTGTCTTATGCTTCTTAGTGCCTCAAACTAGATTCTGCTCAGACATGCTTGTAAATATTAGTAGTCAATATTGACATAAATATAAAAATTATAAATAATAGCCAACCAAAAGATATTAAAATGTTATATACAGTAGTTAGTCCCGTCAGAACTTGGGACAAACAGTTGGCATAGTGGCTATGTCACTGGACTCCCATGTAGTCAGCCGTGGTTTGAGTCCCGGACCCGGTGGCTTAAACTCATGCCAGGCACATGTGCATTCATGCCTGAGATCCTGAGAGGAGAATGGAGGAGAAGGGATTGTGGCGTGGCCATCCTCCCTGGGGGGTGATTTCTCACTTTCTGTCTCACTGTCTGTTTCTGTCTTTCTGGAAAGCGCACATGCCCTATAGCAAAAACCTCTCAAAAAAAAAAATCACATCAAACTATATTTCAAAATGCAAGGTGGTTTAATGTTAGAAAGTCCCATCAGTTTAACTCACTACATTAATAGACTAAAAGAGAAAAATTGCATGATTATCTTAGATTCAGATAAATTGTTTAAATACCTGTGTATGACTAAAAAAAAATTAGATAAATGGAAATATAAGGAAATTTCTTTGATACAGACTATATATAAAATAAATTATATACATTATACTTAATGAAGAATTTTTTAGATCATTCTTTTTATTATCAGAAGTAAGTCAAGTATATAGCTATTACCACTACATTCAATAAAATAATGGAAATCTTGACCCATGCAATAAGACAAGAAAAAGAAACAAGTTATACTAGAATTGTAAGGGAAGAGATAAAGTTATGTTAGTTTATATGTGTTATGATCATCAATATAGAAACCCTGAAGAGTCAAAGGATATGATATGGAATTAATTCACAAGTTTAGCAAACTTATCATTATAAGGTATATCTACACCTTATCATTATAAAATATAGCTACTTGTCATTATAAGATATATCGTGTGTGTGTGTGTGTGTGTGTGTATAATATGTGTATATGGGACGAAGAAGCAGCTTTGAGTTTTAATCTTCCCTATTTTTATCTTGTCTTCTCTATTTTTTTGCTTCTCCTTATACCTATATTATTTCCTTCTTCCTTATTTATTTTTATTTATTCTGTTGCTCTTCTAACACTTCAGCTGAAAATATAGCTCATTTGCATATACTTCATTATTTTCTATCAAATGTATTTAAAACTCTCATGAACTTTGACATGTGTTTCCACTGTCATTCACATTTAAGTTTTTTTTTTCTTTTTTTTTTGGAGAGGTTTTTGCTATAGGGCGCGTGCGCTCGCCAGAAAGACAGAGAGAGACATAGAGACAGGAAATGAGAAATCACCCCCCAGGGGGGATGGTCACGCCACAATCCCTTCTCCTCTCAGGATCTTGGGCACGCATGCACACACGCCCGGCGTGAGTTTAAACCACCAGGTCTGGGACTTGAACCGTGGTTGACTACGTGGGAGTCCAGTGACATAGCCATTACGCTAACTGCTGGTCCCACATTTAAGTTTTTATAATTTCCCCTATAATTTCTAATTTTATTACATTTTGGCTAGTTGAATAGACTGTTGATTCTCTGAAATTTATTAAAGTTTTGATGATGCGCTAGCAAGTAGTTGACTTTTTTTAATGTGTCATGTATGCTTAAAGACAAAAATGCATATTCCCTGTTGGGTTTGAGGCTGCCCATTTGATCTTGTTAATTATATTTAAATCTTACATATCTTTGTTCATTTTTGATCTATGACTTTCTGTGCAGGGTTTGTTAAAATTCTCCAATTTCGGGACTAGCAGATGGCATAATGGTAACATTGCTGGACTCCCACATAGTCCACCACAGTTTGAAACCCAGACCTAGGGCGGATGTGTGTGTATGCCCAAAATCTTGAGAAGAGACTGGAGGAGAAGGGATTGCAGCATGGCCACACACCATATAGCAAAAATATCTCTCAAAAAAATAACTCTCCAGTTTCTATTTTTGCTTACTCTATTTCACCCCATAGTTTGATTAATCATTCTTCATGTATTCTGAGTTCTAGCTTGGGTCCCTCATGGTAAGCCTAGGCAGTAGTGAAAAGACTGACCCTCAGAATGCGAAGCCTCTGGTGTTATGATTGGAGTTTGACTTTCTCTCATGCCCACCACCTCACAACCTCCCTCTCTCATGTATTATACAACTATAGTTCCATCAAGCTTCCTTGCCTCTCTTGCAGCCTCTCTGTAGCTTCACCTTGGAGAAGGAAGGGAAGCTATGATACTACCCTAAAAAGCTGGTGTCGCTCTTTTTCTGCCTTCAGTGACCTAACCAGAGCAATAAGGGGAAAAGAAAATTAGGGTACTCCATAACAGTCTTCTGTCTGTGAGTGCCCTTTCTCACTCTGGACCTCTTTTTTGCTGTCTACACTGGAACACAACCACTCTCTTCTACAGGATTTCCCAGTGTTTGTGTGAGTTTCTGAAATCCATTCGGCTTCTCTTCCTTTCTATGTTGACTCAAGGATTGGGGTTAGAGAAGGGAATAGTAGCTGGTGTAAGTTCATAATCTTAACAAGCTACTTTGAATTGTATAACTAATAGTTTGCACATCCTAACTAGCAACAGAACCATAATGTTAGAAGCTTAGTAATCAGTTTTGTATGGAATAGAAAGGTGTGAGAAAGTTACAGAAATTTTCTTTTCAACCTAAAGCTCTGAGTTCTAAGACACCAAATGACATTTTCTCAGTTTTGTAATTGATGTGATTTATTATTTTGTACCATGCAAATTTTAGAATTACTTTCAGAAACCTGCAATTAGTGTTTCTTGAAAAAGATAGCTAATTATCCTTTGTCATATGAAATTATAGCAATAAGACTAACTTTCAAGAGAAGAGTGCTGTATGTAAGTATATGCACACTCACATATTCTTCCTTCTCTTCTTACAGTTTTGTCAGTTATTTATGTCCATTAGGAGTGATTTCATCCTTCCTTTCACCTCTTTTGAACCGTAACTCTCCTTATTTCCTGATAGGTAACCTTCTGCTTTTAATTGTCAAGCTAGTGTTACTTTCACTACGAGTTGACTATGCCCAATATTTTTTTGAGCTTAAGAAACAAATCTTGATTTTAAAAGCAAAATAGTGAATGGCCAAACTGAAGAATAAGCAGTAAGTATCAAAACGGTTGGCTGAAAATGGAAAAACCAATGAAGATCCTATATACTGAAAGGCTACATTTAGAACTAAAGTGAGATTTCAGTTCCCAAGTGGACCATTTTCTTTGAGCTGCATCTCCTTTAAACTCTAAAATGTGAGCAAAGGTGAAAGAAATGGTAACAGATTTTTTTTAATTTTTTAATTATCATAATCTTGTTTATATTACATTGAATCAAGAAACAATAAAAGATTCTGTAAACAGATTCTGAATCCAGTGGAAATCATCTTGTGGATGGAGCAGACCAACTTTTCTTTTTTTTTTTTTTTTTTTCCTGAACTCACCTGCTGTAGAGATGATCTTTGTTTGCATTCTTGGGGATTCTTTCATCGTGTTCATTTTTCTGTAATGTGTGGTCTAAAAGTATTATGGGCAAAAGTTAGTCACAGGGAGAGCAACAACTTTGGATGACAGCATTCATATTAGATTGGAACTGGAGTCCAGAGTTATAACATGCTTTTGTACAGAAAAAAGTAAAAACCAAAAGGTGAATTTTGCAAAAGTCATCTTTGCTTTTACAGTGCAGTCTCAGCCAGTTCTGGCTGCTATAACAAAATACCATAGGCTGGGTAATGTAACAGACAAATTTATTTTTCACCCCTCTATGAACTGGAAAGGCCAAGATTAAGGTGCCATAGATTGGTGTCTGGTGAAGGTCTGCTTCCTAGTTTGCAGATGGCCATCTTTTCATTGTATCCACATAGGGTAAGGCAGAGAGAGGAAAGAAACCCTCACATAATCCCATTTATGAGGTCTTTATTACCTAATTACATGACTTAATTGCATCCTGTAATTAGGAAATTATCGTTAGATTGGGGGTTAAGATTTCAACTTACAAAGTTTTCTGGGAAGAGAGGAATAGACGTTAAGTCAATAGCAAATGATTAGTTATAGGGGTTGCTTGTTATTTCTTAGTAGTTTCCCCTCTTGTCCCTACAGGATGTTTACATGGCTATGACAAAAGCATGATTTAGACAATATCATGGACCAGTTAAAAAACACTTATCTTCCTGTGCTCTTGGGACAAAATCTGAGCTCCTTGCCATGACCTTGCCTCACTCTCTAACCTTATTTTTTCCCTACTTTCTCTCTCAAACACCACTTTCCAACCACACTGATTTTCATATTTCTCTAGCTCACCAAATGTGTTCTTTCCTCGGGGCATTTGCTCTGGCTGTTCTCTTTGCCCAGTATTCTCTTCTATTCTGATATTTTTATAGCTGCCTCTGTCTTATTACTTCGTTCTCAGCCCACGTATCACCTCCTCGGAGGCCTTCTGCAACCAATGAATCTAGAGTAGCTACCAGGTCAGTTGCTTTTACGTTACTCTATTAGTTCTCTCTCTGAAGTAGATCATTAAATTAGTGCTTACTAGTTGACTCTCCCAGAATGGAGAGAATATCAGTCTTACCTGCTTAAAATAGAGACTGTCAATAACATTTGGTAGCTAAGGAACTGCAAAGTCTGTCTTGCCCCACAAAAATAAGTTAGAACATACATTTAGTTCCTGCTTCTCCTTGTTAAAGAAGTATTTTGGGGGCCAGCAGGAGGTGTAATGGTTAAGGCACTGGACTACCACATGGTGATCGTGGTTCGAGTTCTGGGTCCAGTGGTTTGAAATTCACACCAGGTGCATGTACATGTGTGGCCAAAATCCGAGGAGGAAAATGGGGGAAAAGGGATTATTGTGTGACCATCCCCCTTGAGGAGTGATTTCTCACTTTCCTCCTCTCTGTGTCTCTTTCTGGTGAGTGCACGTGCCTTATGACAAAAACCTTAAAAAAAAAAAAAAAAAGAAGTATGTGGCATTTTTATGCAGGATACTATGGTTTTCATTTAGTGGCAGAATCTTCTAATATCAAATAAAATTTTAGAATCCTTAAATATTAAGGATTAATATTAAGGAAGAAATTTAGAAGACCCCTATTAAACTTCTTCACTTTAAAAATGAAGGAAAATCACATAAAACTAATGTTAAATGACTTGTCCAGTATTATAGTTATTTTATAGCACAGCCAGGGGCAGATATGAGTTAATAAAACAATGGTTGCATATTCAGAGGCTTGACGGACTTTTAGTTCAAGAAGACAAAGCAAGCAATTACATCTACATCCCCTCTCTCCCATTTTTTAAATTGAGATGGCAGAAACTGGATTTTAGATAATAAACATACACAAGGGAACCCCAGAAAGCTTGTGGAAAATAGAATTAAAGTACGAGTTTATTTCAGTACAAAACATTTTGAAATCCCCATATAGTTTTTTTATAATTGTATTTTCCATGAACTTTTGGAAGACACTGGGAATAGGTATTGGAAAATAAAAACAAGTAAGATCAGTGGATAAGTTTAGAAGAGTTTCTGAAAAACAGAAAGCAGATGGGATTAGACTGGTAGAAGAATAGCAGAGGAAGCCATAGTCTAAAGCACTAGTTGCTTGCGTAGTTCATCCTAAGAGAGCCTAGAGAAGCTCCCCATTTAGCTAAGACTGGGCAAAGTTGACTGGGGAACCTCTCTGTGAACACTGGTAAAAGTGAGAAAATATCATGACCCCTACCACTAGCTAGGGCTGGTAGTGATACTTGAGCCTTTTGGCTAAAAGCAGAGAACTCTTTCTAACTGAGGAGAGAACTTAATGAGAATACTGTGGTTTTAAAGAGATGGGAGAATCTAAGGAAACTCCAGACTCCCACAACAGATGTAGGAAAGGAGATGAAAAGCTAAGATAGGCATTGCTTACCAGGAAGGAAACTCTTACCAGAGTACAACTGCTGCCCTCTGTACTCTGCTAATAGGTGTCCTGTTTTCTTGCACACATACTGCATCATAGTGCTTTTCGACCTAACAGTATGTTGGAATCACCTGCAGAGCTTTTTAAAAAAGCTGATGCCTAGGCTCCTGAATTAATTGGTTATGAGTAGGGCCTGGGTATCTGCATATTAAAGGAGACTGCTGATGCTAATTATAATCAAGGGCAAAAGCTACATCCTCAGTGGGGAAGCTTGCCTGTTAGAAAAACACACCTACAGGCCCACCAGCAGGTAAGATCGTGGTTAAGGCACTGGATCCCACATGACTGACTGTGTGGTTCAAGTCCTGGGCCTGACTGCTTGAAAAACACACCAGGTGTGTGTTCCATGCGTGCTCAAAGTCCTGAGAGGAGACTTGAGGAGAAGGGATTTGTGCATGGCCATCCCCTCCTGGGGTGATTTCTCACTTTCTCTATCTCTCTCTGGTGAGTTCACAAAAAATATAGAAAAAAGAAAAACACCTAGAAAATAGTTTACATGCTATCTTATCAGTGGTGTCCTGATAAGGACACAATTTAAATCACAATCAGGATCACATTTTGGTAAATTTAATTTTATATAAATTATACTTCAGTAAAGCCATTCTTCTTTAAAAGAACAAATCACCACATCTTGAGGAAAATCAATATAAAAGAAAATGAAGATGGAAACAACTAATTTTTAAAAGAGAAATGAAGAATTGACCAAAAGAAAATAAAGATAAATCCAAGGAAATAGGCAGAGGTAGAATATTTTTAAAGTTTATTTCTTTCTTTTATGAGAGAAAGAAAGAGAGGTACCTTCAATAGCGTCTTGCCATGGCATGATCCTCTCAGCCTCCCACCAGCCAGGATCGCAGGCACACACTGGGCTGCCTGACATGTTCATGTCAACCCAGTCAGACCTGGGCCTCCCCATGCTCCAGTATTGCACATTGGTGCCCCAACACCTGCACCACCGTGGCTGGTCCCAAAGGGAGAATTTTTAAAAAGCAATAATTATCTTTGAGGGACCAGCAGTTAGCGTAATGGCTATGTCTCTGGACTCCCATGTAGTCGACTGCAGTTCGAGTCCCGGAACCGGTGGCTTAAAATCATGCCGGGCACGTGTGCGTGCATGCCCAAGATCCCAAGAGGAGAATGGAGGAGAAGAGATTGCGGCGTGGTCATCCCCCCTGGGGGTGATTTCTCACTTTCTGTCTCTCTGTCTCTCTGTGTCTTTCTGGTGAGTGCATGCACCCTGTAGCAAAAACCTCTCCAAAAAAAAAAAAAGAAAGAAAGATTTAAAAATTATCTTTGCAGTAATTAGAAAATAAAGTACTTTTCACTACAAAGTGAAAACACACTACTGTGAATGAGCATCAAAGGAGAATTAGTTCCTAGAAATTAGAAATATAACTTAAAAAATCCAATGGATTGGATTAAATAAAAGAATAATAGATAAGGATGAAAGCCAGGCTGGTGATAAATTTAAAATAAAGGAGTTTTCCCAGAAGGATACAATGAAAGACTTAACATGTGAAAAATTATCTAAAAAGGTAAAAGACATAGAGGCTACACTAGAAGACCCATCATCTAATCATAGTTTCAGAATCAGGGAATAATGGATGAGAAGAAGTAATGATCGTTAAGATACCAGTAATAATAAAAGAAAAGAAAATTTCCTTGAGTTTTAGAAAGACGTCAATTTCCAGGCTGAAGATATCTACTAAGTATTAAGGTAGATGAAAGGAGACACCCAGCAAGACATGATCTGATGAAATTTCAGAACTGTGAGGATAAAAATGTTACAGTTTCCAGAGTAGAGAGAATAAATAATGAAGAGATGAGAATCAGTCAGATAATACAGTCACGTGTCACTCACTTAACAATGGGGATATATTCTGAGAAAATGTGCTGTTAGACGATTTTCTTGTTGTGCAAACCATAGATTGCAGAATCCTAGATGAGACAGCCGGCTGCATCTACCAATATGGTACGAACTGTTGCACCACCATCATGCATGCAGTATGTCCTTGGCTGAAAGTTGCCATGAAGCACGACTGAATTATCAGCAGCACTGTGCATGAGAAAACTGTGCAACAGTTTTTTCACATTTATGTGGAGAGAGAATTTGGAACCTACATTTCTATATCCAACTAAACTGCTAATCACATAAAATCAAAATTTTCCAACATGAAACTCTGAAAGTTTACCACTCAAGAACCCTATATAATAATAAAAAAAAAAATTCTCAGAGATAATCTTAACAAAACAAACGTGAATTTAAGAAAGAGGATGGAATAAAAATATAAAAGAGTGGTGACTGGGGCCAGCCTTTGACCTGGTGGTTATATGAGCTGGATCCCACATGGTTGACTATGAGGTTTGAATCCCAGACCTGGTGTTTTGAGAAATATACTGGGCATGGGAACCAGCAGTTAGCATAATGGCTATGTCGCTGGACTCCCACGTAGTCGACCTGGTTCGCGTCCTGGACCCGGTGGCTTAAAACTCACGCCAGGCATGTGTGCGTGCGTGCCCAAGATCCCGAGAGGAGACTGGAGGAGAAGGGATTGCAGCGTGACCATTCCCCCTGGGGGGGTGATTTCTCGCTTTCTGTCTCTGTGTCTCTCTTTGTCTGTCTGGCGAGCACACGTGCCCTATAGCAAAAAAAAAAAAAAAAAAAAAAAAAAAAAACTCTCAAAAAAAAAAAAAAAAAGAAAAAAAAAGAAATATACTGGGCATGTTCATGTATGCCCAAAATTCCGAAAGGAGACTGAAATGGAAGAGAAGGGGTTGAAGTCTGACCATGCTGCATGGGGTGTGCTTTCTCACTGTCCCTCTCTTTCTCTCTCTCCTGACTTTCTCTGCAAGTGCACACACCTCTTTTAAAAAGAGAATGGTAGCTGACCTATAAAAAGCAAAGAAAGTTGAAAAAAAACTAGTAGAGAAATTTGTTGGCTCTAAATGCTTCAGCTCTTTCTCTGTCAAGTAGTTGAAGGTCTAGTGATAAAAAATTATAATTTTCCTTTGAATCTGAACATCATAGTCATTTCTGTTACAAATAATATTTAAGTAGCTATAATGGTGTAATTCTATAACTGCTATAAATTTTAGAATCACCCTACAAATAAAAGTAGAGACGTCCTTATTGTGGTTCTTGAAAATTTTACAAATGTTGGCATTAAAAATAATGTGAAAAATCAGTAACTAAAAAGAGATGAGTGATGGTGAAAGTGGACTAAATTTTTCATTTTTATGTAATGGGCACTATCTAAAATTAATACATCTAGAAATAATAGCAAAGTAGATCATTTAAATAAGTCATAATTACTACCATAAGTAAAAAATAGAAACTAAGTAAGAAGAGAGAGGTGGAGGGAGAAAAACTTTTAAAAGGTCTTATTTTAATTAAAACTCACGGAATCTTTCTCAATTGCCATTGTAAGCTAAATATGCACTGGATATATTTCACCTGATCATTACAAAACTTTAAATGCAGGAGGTTTCTGAGCCTGTGAAAATCGATCACTAAAATGATCACTTTAAAAAAAAACTAACTCGAAGCACACCCCTTGCTAATAAGAATCACACAAAGACTATCAAAACACTCAGGTTACTCTTCATAGTGAAGGGAGCTGGCTTTGGAAAGAAGAGAAAACCAAAGAAGAGTAAATTAGATGGGTCATCAGTTTTCTTTCATTGCAGACAAAAGCCAAAAACACTTTTCTCATTAATAAGGGCAACTACCTGAAACCAAAGAGATTAAGGAAATGAGAGTAATTCTAAAGCAAGAGAAAGAAGCCCTTCAAGGGACCTGCTGCTATTGAGCTAGAGTATCTAAGCTTTCAGGAAATAGAAATGAATAAACAGATTTGTAACTTGGTTCACCTAGCTTGAGGAACAAAGACTGTTTTCAGAACTTGTGGTAAAAAGCCATGATTTGTGACATTTAATCCTACAGTGAGTGGATCTTAGGAAAGTACCTTGAAAAGTGTTTGGGGATTGTCCAGAGAAAAACTCTAAGCTTTCAGTTTTCTAAAAGAAAGTTAAAGGGGAAAGGAAAAAAAGAAGGAAGAAAGGAAGAGAAGGAAAGAGGAAGGGAGGGAGGGAGGAAGGAAGGAAGGGAGGAAGTAAACCAAGTCTTAAATGCTTACAAAATAGACACCGGATTTATACTGAATTTACATTACTTCAATCCGCAAATGTATTTTCCATGCTAGCCATATTGCAATTGTACTGTTTTTCACTTCCCCATTTTAGGATGAGTTGAAAATACTTAGATTGAAAAAATAAATCATGGTGTTAATTCATGAAAATTAATACCACCCTTATACATATTTAAGCTAATTGAGTAATGTATTTATTCACTAAAAAAGCAAAGGGTAGGTACCAGTTAGTGATTTCCAATAGCAACAGAACATGAGATTGAGTTTGGGATAAACCTGATCATAAAACCAGAAGAATGCCTCAGTAAGAAAACACAGCAGATTTGTACATCAGCCAGAGTGAATGTTACCAAATGTTTTGCTTCAGTTGACTTTTTAAACAAATAATTATTTATTTGATTTTTTAATTATTATTTTTTTTATTAGTATTGTCTATTATTTTTATACATTCAGTCATTATACATCATTTAGTTTGTAAAGAGATTTTACCCAACATGATATACACTTCAGTTGACTTTTAATAGTAACCAGGAACCAGAATGTCAGTTCCCTAGCTACAAATCAGGTTGCTATTCCCTTCTTTTTCCTGTACCAGTAAGTGCTAAATGACCTCATGAGTCAGATACCTATCAGGCAAATTAGTGCAAATTAGAAATCACAGTTTCTGAAATGGACTTCAATGGGACTAAATATATTGCCCATAATCAGTCACATTAATCACAGGACTCTCAGTCCTGAGAAGTTATCCACTCATATTCCCTAAGCTCTTTTAAGTACATCTGAATCATGTGATCTTTGAAGACATTTGCCCTCATTCCAAAAAAACATAGATTGTTGTGTTTCTCTCTTTTGAAACATCAAACGCTACTCGTGGGAAATTATGAGTTTCATTTACACTTTAAAGTTTCATCGCTCTTCTGGTGTAGCCAAAATATTCTATTCACTTTAGTTGGTTCAGCACCTGTTTCTTTAGTACTTACTTTTGCCAGAAGCTGAGGACACAGAGATGATTATGAACCACTGTCCTCTGGGAGTTCAGAGAAAACAGAACTGTAAATAAACAAGGGCAGTAATTAAAGGTGACCAGATTTCCTTTGTGGGGACAGGCATACTTTGGAGATAGTGGGTTCAATTCTAGGTCACCACAATAAAGTGAGTATTGCAATAAAGGCAGTCACACAATTGTTCTGGTTTCTTGGTGCATATTAAAATGAAGCCTATGCTATACTGTAGCCTGTATACAATGCACATACCTTCATTAAAAAATGCTTTGTTGGGTTTCTCCATAGTAATGTGGTGCTTGATAGGAACCAGATCTCACATGGTGACCATGGTTTGAATTCCAGCCCTTTTAGCCTAAAACACACAGAACATGTGCACAAGTGCCCAGGATCCACTGGCTTGGAAGAATGGAGGCCAGGGACCATGGCATGATAAGATCCTATGGAAAGTGTCTCTCTAATTACACACATGCACAAAATTTAAAAAATGAAATATTACTAAAAATTCTAATTATCATCTGAACCGTCAACATGTCATAATGTTTTTGGTGGTGGAGGGTCTTACTTCAGAGTCAATAGCTGCCCACTGGTCAGGATGGTGGTTGCTGAAAGTTGGAGTAACTGACAATTTCTTTAAAAAAAAAAAAAAAAAAAAGACAACAATGAAGTTTGTTGCCTTTCTCAAAAGATTTCTCTGTAGCATGGGATGCTGTTTGACAACATTTTACCCATGGTAGAACTTCTTTGAAAATTGGAGTCCTTTCAAACCCTGTCACTGTTTCATCAACTGAGTTTACATAATGTTTTAAATATTTTATTGTCACTTCAACAGTGTTCACAGCATGCTCACCAGGAGTAGATTCCACATCAAGAATCCACTTTCTTTGCTCATCCATAAAAAAGCAGCTCATCTGTTAAATTTTTATTATGACAGTGCAGCAATTCAGTCATGTCTTCAGAATCCATTTCTAACTCTAATTCCCCTGCTTTTTCTATTACATCTGCACTTTATTCTCCACAGAAGTCTTGAACCCCCAAAGTCATCCATTAGGGTTGGAATCAACTTTTTGAAAACTCATGTTAATGTTGACATTCCCCTCCCCCCCCCCCCGCCATGCATCATGAATGTCCTTAATGGCATCCAGAGTACAGAATCATTTCCAGAAGGTTTTCAGCAGAGTTTACCTAGATCCATCAGAAAAACCACTATCTATAGCAAGATGGCCTTATAAAATATAATTCTTAAATAATAAGACTTGAATGTTTAAAGGGCTTCTTGATCCACAGGCTGGTGAATGGTTGTTGTGTTGGCAGGCATGAAAACAGCATCAGAGTTCTTGGGTGACCAGGTACATGGTCAGTGAGTGAGAGTATTTTGAAAGGAATCTTTTTCTCTGAGTAGTAAGTGTCAATAATAGGCTTAAACTATTCAGTAAACTGTGTCATAAACAGGTGTGATGTCATTCAGGCATTGTTTCACTTATAGATCTGGAAGAGTAGATTCATCATAGTTCTCAGGGCCTTAGGATTTTCAGGATAGTAAATGAGTGGTGCCTTCTGCTAGGCCCAAAGATAGATTTATTCGGTGGCGATGCAGAGAGGCAACGACAATGCAACTGCATAAGAGGTGTTTATTTTTCCAGCTAGCTGGGGTCCAAGTTAATGCCCGATGCAGCGAGTTACAACAAGGACCCAGAACCTAAGAACAAGGGGCTTTTTATAGTTCAGGAGGTAATACAGGATATTTTATTAGCAGTTTTTCATAGCTTACAGCACACAAAGGAGGGACCATTTGTAGTTAGGAACTAACTATCTGTTAAGGTAGGTAATCTTCCCTGGCACCTTCAGGTTTGTTCATCCTGTCGCTGCCAGCCAGACCTGCCCTTCCTCTGTTAACGCCCGAATTCCTGTTAGCTGGGAATTCCTGTCTGTTAATTAGCGAATTCCTGTGCCTCATCTTTGAATTTCTGTCATGGCGGTGCATATGATGAATAAGCTAACTCAGCCTAACATAAGCTAACTTGGCCTGCGGCCCTAGCAAGGGTGTTAACGCTAAATCAACCTAAACTAACTTAACCTACATATGCTAACTACGCTAATTGGCTTATACTAACTCAACCTAACATATGCTAATTCGTCCTAACACCTCCAACTTCAAGTCACCCACTGAATTAGCCCCTAATAAGAGAGGCAGCATGTTCATTGAAGCCAGGCATTGACTTCTCCTCTGTAGCTATGAAAATCCTACGTGGTATCTTCTTCCAATATGACTGTCTTGTCTCCATTGGAAATGAGTGTTTAGTGTAGTTGCCTTCAATTATCTTAGCTAGATCTTCCAGTTAACTTGCTGCAGCTTCTACATCAGCATTTGCTGCTTCAACTTGTATACTCTAGAGATGGCTTTCTTCCCTAGACCATCTGAACCTCTGCCGTCTGCAAATACTTCTGCAGCTTCTTCACCTCTGCCTTCATAGAATTGAATAGGGTTAAGGACTTGCTAGGGAGTAGGCTTTGGGCTAAGGGGATGAGTGACTGGTTTGATCCTCTATCCAGACTACTAAAATATCCTCCATATCAGTAATAAGGCTGTTTCACTTTCTTATCATGTGTAACTTTGTTGGACTAGCATTTTTAATCTCCTTCAAGAATATTTCTTTTGCATTCACAACTTGGCGTAACTGTTTGGTACAAGAGGCCAGTCTTGTCTATCAGCATGCATTCCTTGCTAAGTTTAATTATTTCTAGCTTTTGATTTAAACTGAGAGGTGCGGGCTCTTCCTTTCACTTGAACACTTATAGACCATTGTAGGGTTGTTAATTGGCCTAATTTCAATATGTTGTGTCTCAAGGAATAGGGAGGCCTGAGGAGAAGAAAGACAAGGGAATGACCAGTTGGTGAAGCGGTCAGAATATATACAACATTTGCTGATTAAGTTCACTATTTTATTTGGACATGGTTCATGGCACCCCAAAATAATTAGTGATAGGAGGTCACTCATCACAGGTATCCATAACAGATATAATAGTAATGAAAAAGTTTGACATATTTTGAAATATCCAAAATATGACACACAGACACCTAAAGACTCCTAATGCCAAACTGCTTTTTAGAAAGATGATATCAATTTACACCTCTATCAGCTTTAATGCCAGTGCCTAGAGATGCTAAGTGCAAAGTGTGCTATAAAGCCTGTATTTAGGTTCATAGGGAATTGGTACTAACCTTGTGCTGTATTGTTCAATGAATACACTGAACAGTTCAAGAGGGTGTAAAGGTGGCTTACTAATCACTAATCAAGCAATCACTACTATCTCTTTTTTCATTTAACCTTTATGTGAAAAATACCTTAAAATGGAGTTCAAGACACAATGTATTTCTGTATGTTTTACATGGTTTCCCTTGGAAATGCTTCTCTAAAAAGAAACAAAGAAAAAAATATTTCTTTAACCGCTATGGTGAAGAAGAGGTTTTATTTTGGTTTTAGCACAATTAGCAGTACTTAGCAACAATTGGCTATTCTGGAGGGGTTTTATGTCTTCTTTAAAAAAAACAAACAGAGTGTCCCATTTATTCAAGACCAAAGCTTTTAGCAGGCAATAGCCAATAGCTATATTACCAACTTGATTGTTCCAGGAATGCTGCTCAGTTACCATGGTGACAGGTACCATGGAAATAGACACATTTTGTCAGATGTATTGTAAGTGCTTTTGGGAAATGGGTAGCACTTGCAGCAAAATTTCATTATTGCTACATTTTTTAGGTTGTACAGCATCCCAACCTTTATTTGGATTCTATTTAATAGGTCTGACCTAGATTGAAAAGTTTCTATTTTAAAAAAAATAACAAAAACAAGCCCCAACCTATTATACTTAAGATAAAATGAGAAAAATTTGCCAAGTTCACAGTCCTCTTTAGCAGGTCTGTATGGAAGCACCAGAAAATTGTGTGGTTTTCCAAAGAACTGTGAACTTTGAAATGTCTGTGGCCACAGGTGATAGACAGAGAGTGAGTCATTTAAATTCATAGATAATCCCCAGGCTTTGAAAAGCAGTTCAGGTTCTCTTCATCATTCAGGTCAGTGTTCATTTTTACAGGGACAATGTGGAATTGTTAACAGTGATTAGCAATTTTGGTGCCCTTTTTGTGCCCCTTCCTTCCTTCCTTCCTTCCTTCCTTCCTTCCTTCCTTCCTTCCTTCCTTCCTTTCTTTCCTTCTTTCCTTCCTTCCTTCCCTTTCTTTCCTTCCCACTGCTCAAACTCTTCAATGACTCTAAAGGTACATATGACTGGTACATAAGCATGCTCATTCCCCAGTGAGGGGTAGTCAAGGCATAGAGAGGAAATAAAGACCTCACGGTCTCAGCTGGGAGGAGTTTTGTTTGTAGCCCCAATTCTAGCCTTATCTTACAAATAATACAATGGCAAGGAGGAAACCTAATTCAAAAGATGTAGCTCTGTTTAACAACGCAATTTAGAAGAAAGGGCACTACTGTTCATTTCAGAGCACCTACTCAATCCACTCCTGACGTGTTAGAAAATCCAGAACACTACTCCAATTCATATCCAAGCCACCCTAAAAACTGCCCTAAACATGACAATACTAGATACGAATAGTCAAGTTAGAGACCTATTGGCTCTCTTTTGCTAGGTTCCTATCTGTTCCTAATCTTTTCCAAAAACTTATCCATCACTATCCAGTTTCTCACTTTCCCAACCATAGGAGTCAACAGGATGCAATAAGAGTTGTCTGTAATTGGGACCAGCAGTTAGCGTAATGACTATGTCACTGGACTTCCATGTAGTCGACCGCAGTTCGAGTCCCGGACCTGGTGGCTTAAACTCACACCGGGGCACTCTGTCTCTTTCTTTCTGGCGAGCACATGCGCCCTATAGCAAAAACCTCTCCAAAAAAAAAAAAAGAACTGTCTGTAATTGCCTAAGTGTTTAATCAATTTCCATGCCTCCAATAGTGAAATTTAGAACATTCTTCAAACAAAGACCAGTCCCCAGTCTTTAAGGGAAATGAAAAGTTTTATGACTTGTTGATGGCTTCTTGCTTACTGTTAGGAAGGCCAGGCCACTTTTGCATTAGCATTCAATCCTTAAATAAAACTTTGGGAAAAAAGACCCCTTGCACACCCCCATCATCACTACAAAAGCTTTGGCAGCCTTCCCAATCCTCCTAGAGCCCAAAGTGGGACTTGTCCCCTTGACTTGTTTTCTAGGGTTTATATGAAGTTCCTGTTCCCTTTTTGGCAATTCAAGTGAAACTCTCTATGCCAGGCCATAGCATAGGAGCCATTGTTGTAAATAGCTTTGACTGGTTTGTCTATCTAAAATGCTTAGAATAGAATTTAGATGCCAAGACATTTGGAGTGGGAAAAGAGTTATTTTTGTAAGAAATACTATTTTAAGGGACTGTTCTAACATTGAAAGACAGAAATGGGCCATATGGCTTGCTAGGAAATTTCCTTACAAAACTAAAATCCATGCTCCTGCCATTTGTGAGTGAGGTAGTCACTTTTCCACTCTCTCTTAAATGAGGTCATAAGTCCTGAGTTAGGGCTACCTCTCAAAACTAGAATGACGGATAAGCAGGGCCCAAGGCTTTGCGTTGACTCCGGAGAAAGCCAATGAAGGCCTCATTCTTTTCCATTACCTATAGAAGCCAGTTCTATATCTTCTTTGGCAGAATAATTACCCTTTCTCCTTTAATTAACTCCCTTCTCCAGGCCATATTTTTTCTTTGTTGGTTTTGTTTCCTAGATTTAAAATCTCTAGTATTAGTATCAAACTTTTTATTTTTGTTTTCTTTCACATCATAGTCCCCTCTGTCAGGGGCCCCATTTTCTCTCTCTCAAGAAAGAAACTTAAAAACTTTCCAATTATTAAGTAGCATCACTTAAGATTTGGCTTCTGTCTTGGGCTTCTTACATAATCTCATCAATGCATCCTTGCTTCAAACTCTGAACTTACCATTCAGACCATAAAACTACCAATAGTTGAACCTGTTCCTGAATCGCTGCTACTGCAGTTACATTTGATAATGATTGCATTTTCAAAGTCATTTCTATGCCACAGAAAATAAGCAGTAGTATTTTCTATATTCATAGAAACTTCTGAGGACCTGATATACACAAAAGGCATCAATTCATTTATTTTTACAGACTCTGCACAAACTAGCTAAGATTACTCCAGCTTTCCAGTTGAAGACAGTTGGTTATAAGTTTACATTTCAACACTGATTATTTTTTCTTACTGTCCTTGATGTAAATGGTTCATTTATTAATGTAGGGTATTTATGGCCACCCTGCCATAAGTCATTCACTGTGCTAGATGCTAATGATACAACAATGAACCTACCCTCATGAAGCATACGATCTGGTTAGGGAGAAAACTAGAACAATGAGAATATACAGTGCACCTAACCCCATGTGGAGTGGGGCAGAGAGAGAGCTCGGAGCATCCTGGAGGACTGAAAGTTGGGTAGGACTAAATGGCTGAGTGGGAGCTGAATATGTTGACCCAGCTCATGTCCTCATGGTTTAACAAGAAATTGCAGTCCTCGTCAGAATTTTCTTGTGATTTGCACTTTAATTATAAAATTGGATAGAAAATAGATAATGAAACTAACCTATTTAGCTGAGGATCCTGAGCTTTGGAATTGGACCCCTCTGAATTTATATCTAAGTCCCACCATTTATATATGGTGTGACGGGTCAAATTACTCGATCTCTCCAAATCTTAGATTCCTCATCTTTAAAGCAGACGTAATAATTCTTAAATCACAAGATTCTTGGGATAATTAAATGAAAGAACATTTGAAAACATCTAGGTCAGTATCTGGAACATAATAAATGCTCAATAAATTTAGATGCCCTCCCCCAACTTTTAGAGGTCTCAAATAACTGTTTTCCTTTATTCTCGTGCCCCCCAAATTATCATTCTGGCTTCCTGTTTAGCATTTGGATTTCTGTCTCAAACACTCTGACCTCGAAAGATTTTCCGTGAGCTGTTCCATTTCCCCCTCCTTTCTTTCCTGTTCTCACCCCCTCATACACACACACACTACTTGTAAGAATTAGTGCACTCACCAGCCAAGACTCAGATTTTCATTTTGTTGTTTTTGGCAGAGAGTGAGCACTAGCTGGAGAAGGAGAGGGAGAAAATCACCCCCAGTGGGGTTAAGTCACCATCCCTTCTCTGTTTTTCTATCTTGTCAGGATTTGGGGCATGAACGCACATGTTTTTCAAGCCACCATGACAGGATCTAAACCACTGTCAGCCATGTGGGAACCAGCTCCCTTAAATACCATGGTGCCAGCCCAAGACTCAGCTTTGGCACCACTTCCGCCAGGAATCCTTCCCCAACCCGCTTCACCATGCCTTAGTTGGCCACCACTCTCATGTGTACCGTCACTCACTGAGCTTCCTTTTCTTTCCCCAAATGTGACCTTTTGATATGTCTTTTTATTTTTTTAGAGGTTTTTGCTATAGGGCACGTGCAATCGCCAGAAAGACAGAGAGAGACAGAGAGACAGAAAACGAGAAATCACCCCTCAGGGGGGATGGCCACACCACAATCCCTTCTCCTCCATTGTCTTCTCAGGATCTTGGGCACACATGCATGCGCGCCCAGTGTGAGTTTAAGCCACTGGGTCCGGGACTCGAACCACGGTCGACTACATGGGAGTTCAGTGACATAGCCATTACACTAACTGCTGGTCCCACCTTTTGATATGTCTTTGAAGACAAACATTTCTTAAAAACCTTAATGACACCCCCCTGTCCTCTCTGTGTATACTCCATACATTCCCTCTGGGCCAGTATATACTTCTGTGGAGTCGAATCCGCTACTTAGAAAGTGATGAGGTGGAGTGATAGGGGTTCAGGGTGGCATCAGTGATGACACTGCTCTTAGCTGTGTGTGAAGCTTACGTTAGAGAGTCCTCAAAGCAGTATTGCACCTGCATAACTTTGGTTTGCCTACGTTTTCCTGGAAATTGCTTAAGAAGACTTGGTTACTAAGTCTATATTGTATATATAACTACTATATTGTTATTATAGGTGCATTCTAAGGAAACTGCTTCTTAATTATGGTACACCTTATGAAATGGCTCAAAGTACACATGCAAAAACATACAGACATTATGATAGCTGTATACTATTTACCTTCTTGGAGCATAATAACAGAA
This sequence comes from Tupaia tana, assembly GCA_026018925.1. Lineage (NCBI taxonomy): Eukaryota > Metazoa > Chordata > Mammalia > Scandentia > Tupaiidae > Tupaia > Tupaia tana. The sequence goes on along the minus strand of JAKSZU010000001.1, from coordinate 225,091,579 downwards.
GCACGTGAGCATCGGTTTGCCCTACACCCGCACATATTTTTCATCTTCAAGCAGATACCAAGCTGGCACTGCTGGAGGTGCTGAAATCTACAGTTAAAGGAGATTGTTCAAAACACATGCCAGAGTTCTTTTCACTTCAAGTTTAACATCAGATATGAGTTTCACTGATGTGAGTTTCACTGAATACCTTTAAGTCAGTACTGTAGCCTTCGAGATCTTTTACAACTATCTTTGCCTAGCATTAGATTAATTTAAAGGAAAAATAACATATTTGGAGCAGAGCTCTATACCCTATAGGAGAGAGACAGAGAGATAGAGCTCTATACTTTATTCAGAAGGCTGAATCAGTACGTGACCCTGACTCTACTGTAGACTCTACTCATCCATCTAGATTTCAGTTGACCAACTTTGAAAGCACCCTTACAGGCCACTGGACAGCAAGAGAGTTATTATAAACATGTTTTTGGACTACTCATCTTTAAGCCAGGGACTGGCTATAGCTATGAAACAGACACCTCTCTCTCTCTCTCTCTCTCTCACACACACACACACACACACACACACATACACATGCCCACACACAGACATACACACACAAGTGGGGGAGATTAAGTGAATGTTAACTAAGGGCAGAGATATGTCTATATCTTAGGAAGTATACCAATTCAGTAACTGTTTTTGTTATATTTTGTTTTTTGAGCTTCCATGGATGCAGGTTGCAGAAATTTAGAGTAGGTTTGTCCTAGAGTATATTCTCCCACAGTAATCATCTGTTCTTGTCTTTTGTCTGCTTACTGTTTTCCCAACACAAAACCCTCTTCTGAAATTCCAAACTTTACATATGAGACTCTTGTTTTGTGGACTCATGTTGTCTCTTACTGAGAAAAAATTTGGTGCTGCTTTAGCAGTTTCCTGGGCTTTCAGATTAGTATTTAAAAAAACTTCCCTGCTAGATAGGTTAAGGGTGGTTTGCAATGTTGCGACTGTTTGCAGAAGATTACTGCTGTGCCATAAATGTTTAATGGTCATTAATTAAAATAGAATCTTTGGTCCTGGTTCATTATGCATGTTCAGGAAAGGAAACTATGTACATGTGTGTTACTTTGTACTAACAAAACACTATTGGGACAAATTAGCATCTCTCTTCTATCACGATTTACTCACGATTTATTAAGAATGTTTCTTTTCAGCAGATGGTGTAGCTAAACTGCAAGACTCCCACTGCTAGATTCCCACATAGTCCACCAGACCCAGCAGCTTAAAACTCATGCTGGGCGTGTGTGCTTGCATGCCTAAAATCCCGAGAGGAGAATGAAGGAGAAGTGATTGGGTCATGGGAATTTCCCAGGGGTGGGGGATGGTGATTTCTCACTTTCTGTGTCTCTGTCTCTCTGTCTCTCTCCCTGGCAAGTGCATGTGCCCTATAGCAAAAATATCACTAAAAAGAAAAGTACAAAGAAAAAATAAAAGAAAAGAATATTTCTTTTAGGGCCAGTCCCGTGGCACAATGGTTAGGCACAGTGCACTGGGAGCCAGATCCCATGTGAAACTGTGGTTCAAATGTCAGCCCTGGCAGCTCGATCCACAAGGCATATGCGCATGAGTGCTCACAATCCTGATGGGATGGAGAAATGGAGGCGGGAGGATTGCAACACGACCACACTCTACTTTGGGGTGCTTTCACTCTGTCTCTTGAGTGAGGAATATGCACCCTCTGGGGGGAAAAAAGGAATACTTCTTTTATATTGATGTAAAAAGCATATTTTTGCAGTAGCAACCCACTCATTTAGTTATTTTGTTTCGCATGGTCTTCTGTCAAATTGGTCAAGGATGACCTTCAAAGAAAATGTCTGAGAACGTCTAACTCATTCATGGTGAGAGAAATGAGCAGAAAATGGAACAGAAGGTACAGAAGGTGTTGTTGCTCTTCACTGGAAGAGGGAAAGTGAAGAATGAAGAAGGGACCAAAAAAAAGGTGTAACAGTGCCAACCGTGCCCCTGCAACTCAGGCGGGGCATGTGTCAGTGGGAATGCTTTTGACTGCCAGTGACAAAAGATCCAGTCAACATCAGTGTGAACCACAAGGTCATTTGCTGTTTCCTTCCTAAGAGGTTTAGAGGCAGGTGAGGCCAGGGATGTAGGTGATGGAACAGAGCCACAATATTAGGGCACTGGACTCAGCTAATTATCATGGCCTTCTCCTCATGAGCAGTGGTGGCTGCAGAAGTTTGTCGAAAGACAAAATTACAATACATTCAGTTTAGAGATCCTAATTGGCTTTTATTTGCTATTCTATGATTGGTCAACACCTCATTCTAGAAAGCAGAATGAGTGTTCTGATGAGTTAAGCAGAGGAAGTTACCAAAAAAGGGGCGAGGAAGGCAGAAACAGAGAACAAAAAGCAGACTGGGTGTTCAAAAGTTGTTTCCTTGTAAAGATTAAAGCGGGGGTGACAGGGGGACTTCCTTATCAAGCAGGCCAGTTTGGGGATTTGGCTATCTTTCTCTCTCCTGATTTCTTGGGAAGGTCAGTGAAACAGCTTAGTTTTAGCTTGATGTTTTGGAACTTGAGCACGAGTAACTCCCTTTTGGTTTTACCTGTTCGGTTCTAGTGCAGGATCTTGATCAATGGCTTTCTGTAAATTTCACTGAACAAGTTGAAAACGTCATTCATGTATTCAAACAGAAATCAGGGGCAGCCAAGGTGGCACAGAGTTCTTGCTTTTCATCAAGAAAACAGTCTTCCCCAGAAGTCTTCTGTCATGCTTTCTTGATTTCTCACCGGCCAAAATCTAGCTCCATTGCTGCTCTTAACTGCATTGCATTTTGAAAAAGGTATTTTTTACAAGTTCCATAGGGGGATGATATGGAAGAGGAGGGTTCAAATGACTGGAGGGGGGGGGGGGCAGCAGGTAGAATGGTGGTAAGGCTGCTGAACTGCCACATGGCTGACCATGGTTGGAGTCCTGGACTCGGTGGCTTGAGGATCATGCCAGGCAGGTGTGCGTGCATGACCAAGAGCTCAAGAGGAGAATTGAGAAGAAAGGATTGTGGCATGGCCATTCCTCCTAGGGGGTGGTTTCTCACTTTCTCTTTCTCTGTCTTTCTCTCTCTCTCTGCTCTGAGCAATCACACACACCCTGGGGAGGAAGGGGAGGAAAAGAAAAGGAAAGAAATGACTGTGGCATCTGCTACAGTTGCCTAACCATGTTTTAGGGCATTTGTTACATGCATTTTGCATTTTTAAAAAAGTTATTTCTTTAGATTTCTGGGCTCATTCTAAATAAATAGATCTCTTCATACATGCACACACTCATACACACACACACACACACACACACAAAATTGTACAGCATGACTGGGCTAGAACTTCCAATAACATACTGAATAAAAATGGTGAGAATAGTCACCTTTACTTCATTCCTGATCTTGAAACAAAAAAGTCTTCTATCAATAACTAGGAGGTTAACTGTAGCATTTTTTTTTATATGTTCTTTATTCCACTGAAGGAGCTGTCTTCTATTTCTAGTATTCTGAAGGGTTTTTCTTTTCATGAATGTGTGTTGAATTTGGTCATATACATTTCTTTATTAAATGCTATAATCATGTAATTGTTAGCCTTTATTGATAAAGTAGATTACGTAGATTTTGTGTATGTAAGAGAGAAAGGGAAAGGGTGAAGGAGTAAGAGATAGAGATAGAGTTAGATGGGGGTGGCCCCGAAGGGTCTTGCCCTGTTGCAGCCTTGACCCCAGCCTCCCAGTCAGCCAGGATTATAGGCAAACGCAACTGTACTTGGTGTGTTCAGGTTGGTTGAGGATCCAAACCTGGGCCTCACGTATGAGTCCAGCTTGCCAACCAGCAGCACTATTCCTGAGTCACCAAGACTAGGCTTCAGTGATTGATTTTCGAATGTTGAACTAGACTTGAATACCTGGAATTATAGAAAAGTTTTGCTTTATAAAAGTCTTTGTGTGGGACCAGCAGTTAGCGTAATGGCTATGTCGCTGGACTCCCACGTAGTCGACCACAGTTCACGTCCTGGACCCGGTGGCTTAAAACTCACGCCGGGCGCGTGTACGTGAGTGCCCAAGATCCCGAGAGGAGAATGGAGGAGAAGGGATTGCGGTGTGGCCATCCCCCCTGGGGGGTGATTTCTCGCTTTCCATCTCTCTGTCTGTCTCTGTCTGTCTGGCAAGCGTATGCGCCCTATAGCAAAAACCTCTAAAAAAAAATAATAAGTCTTTGTGTACAGGATAAAAAAAAAAAAAAACCAAGCTATAGACTGAGAGAAAATAGTTGTAAACCATATAGCCAACGAAGGAGTTGGCCATTCATTTTGACCAAGACCCTGCACTAGGGCCCAGCAGGAAAAAACCAAAATGGAGTTATTCATGCTGAAGTTACATGCCATCAACTCACCTATAGCAAATATCTCTCTCTCAAATGACAAAGGAAAGAGGTATTACTAGAACTAACGGGATGGCTAAAATAATAACTAGTGCCAACACCAAGCTTTGGTAGCAATGCAGAGACACTGCATCACTTATCTATTGATGGTGGAAATGTAAAATTATATAGTCACTCTGAAAAAAGTTTGATAGTTTCTATGAAACTAAACATACTATAACCATATGACCCAGAAATTATATTCTTTGACATTTATCCCAGAGAAGTATAAACTTAATCTTACATAAAATCTTGTATGTAAATGTTCATAGTAATTCTATTTGTGATAGTCAACAGCTGTCTCTTATCAGGTGATAAAACAATCAGTAATGCATCCGTACCATGGAATGATACTCACAAAAAAAATGAATAAACCTAGCTTACGGGGTGCAGTCAGTAACAAACTGAACTACAGCGCTGTAAGCCATATGGCCAGCCTCAGGTTCAGATCCCCATGACCTGGGGATCTGAAAACATGCCAAGCGTGTGCTTGTGTGCCCAAGATCCTGATGAGCCAGAGAGCAGGGGAAAGAGGATCACAACATCCTGAGACCTTGTCTCTCTTTCTGTCATGTGGTCTCTATCATGAATCAAGTAAATAAAAATTTAAAAAGAAATAAACTATTGGTAGACACAGTAATTTCCAGAATTGTTTGTTAAGCAAAAAGACTAATCCCAAGAGAACACAAACTGTAAGATTCAGTTAATGTATTTTTTTTAGACAGGTTCTCACTGTCACAATCCTCCTGCCTCAGCCTTCCCAGGTCCCTGAGACTACAGGTGCATGCTACTGTGCACAGCCTTTAGATTGGACTAGAATGGAACCCAAGCCTCCATTTAGTCTCAACCTGTGGAGCATAGCATCTTAGCAGCCCACCAGCTTGGCAGGCCAATAAAAAATTTTAAATTAGCAAACTCTTATAAATGGAGGACACATTGGGACCAGTCCAGTGATTATGTCACTCGACTCCCATGTAGTTGACCTCAGTTCGAGTCCCGGATCCAAAGGCATAAAACTCACACTTTGTGCATGCCCAAAATCCTGAGGGGAGAATGGAGAAGGGATTGCAGCATGGCCATTCCCCCGGGGTTGATTTTTCTCTTTCATTTCTCTGTCTGTCTCTGTCTCTCCAGAGAGTGCATGCTCCTTATAGCAAAATCCTCTCTCTCTAAAAAAAAAAAAGAAATGGTGGGGTATGATGGGTGGCTGTAGGTAGGAGATGGGTATGGTTATTAAAGGGTAGTAAGAGAGAGCTTTTGTGGTTAAAACTATTCAGTATCTTGACTGTGGTTGTAGATACCACAGTAACCTATACAAGTAATAAAATCACATTTTAAAAATACACAAACACAAATGATTACAAGTAAAACATCAAATATGAATTAGCTCTACTAATCTAATTGAGCCAATTGTCAGTATCTTAATTCTGATATTATACTATAGTTTTGTAAAATATTATTGGGGAAAACCATGCAAATTATAACATTTTGTATTATCTCTTGCAACTTCATGTGAATCTACAATAATCACAAGAAAAATTTCAATGAATAAAAGCAGTTAATGGGAAAATATGGCAAGTTCTTGACAGTAATTTTGAATGAAATTTTGGTTCATTTTTATTGTCTTTGTTTATTTTGTGACTTCTCATATGTATAAGTCTCCCTTTTGACAGAGTAATAATTATTTGAATTTTTAGAATTTTGATTGAAATAATATTGCACTTTATTGAAAAAGCAAACAGTATTAAAACAATAATAGTGAAAAGAAAGGCTTTCCTGCCCGGCTTCTCTCCACTCCCCCAGTGATACTTTACTGACAGCCCCCATGGACTTTTTAGGTCCTTCTCATTGATGTATTTTATTCCTAAAAAAGCATGCATATGTTCTCTTTCTTCTTTTCTTAAAAAGTCTGTATAGTGACATGCACAAATCTTGGTGAATTTTGTAGTGAATACCCCCAAAAAACTTAAGCCATAATGGAGATACAGAGCATCATATCACCCTAGCACTCTCAACACAGGACTTTTCAAATTAAACTTTCTTTATTTTGAAAACATTAAACCCTACAAATTGTTAAAGGATAGCAATGAATTCAGCAAGGCTTTCTTTTTTTAAAAGAGATATTTATTTATTTAATTTTACTTGTTATTTTTATTTTTTAATTTGAACAGAGAGAGAGGGAGAGAACAGGAAAGTGAGAAAGCAGACCACCAGGTCTGGGACTCAAACCATGAGTAGCCATGTGGGAGTCCAGTGCCTTAACCAATGTACCACATGCCAGTCCTTCCACAAGGCTGTTTTTTTTTTTTAAAAAAAAAAAAAATCTCTCTTACTGATTCTAATGTACAGACAGGAAGACTGATTGAACAAAATTGTTGCTTTTGTTACACTTATGGCCATAAACCTTTCAATAAAGCATGGTGTCTCGTTTTTACCCAAGAGACTCACGTTTATAGAAGTGACTGAGTGGTAGCAGAGAGAAGCCAGTGCTATTGAAAGAAGAAGTTATCACTTAAATTTTCCAAAAGAAAGGGGCATGCCTCATTGTGCAGGAAAAGAAGCTTCAGGTTTAGGTCAGAAGACAGAAGGAGCAAGGGGAAAGCTAGGCCAGACTCCTTATTAAGCTTTCTGCAGAAAAGGTAAGACAAGGCAGGGTAAGCATGTTTTGATTGGCTAGTTGGAATAATCCTGACAGGCTTTGAGCTAAAGGAGTATCACTAGTTGCCTGGTACCCAACTGGGGCATGATTTAGTGCAGAGGAAATATTGGCTTAGTGTAGGAGAGTTTATTTAACAAGGCAGTAGGCTTCCTTGTGAAATGTGCTCCCAGATAAGACCTTTACTGCCTCCTGGGATTAGATACCCATTTAAATGAGCTCTCTCTCCCCAAGTCTGTAAGGCCGCTCAAGAGGTCAAAACATCTTAAGGTTAAAAAAATAAGAAACGTAATTAATACACATGGGCATAAGGTTTTAATAGCCTGTGTTACTGATTTCTGAGCCAGGTTATTGTTTAAGACTCCACCAACATAAAAAATAATGTTAGCTTCCTTAGGTTCATTTGAAGTTATTGTATTGTGGTTGTTTTGTGACTTTTTGTACATTACTGTTATTCACAACTTGCCGTCTTTCCAGGTACTTGTGATTAGGTACCCTTTTTTGGCATAAACATGAAATATTTTATATGTACTTGAAAAAAAATAAAAGCAGGGATCATGCTAATTCCGGTGCACTTGCACGAACTGATGGGTAGCGAGACAAGATACAGAAAATCTAGAGCTATCCAGGAGTAGAGGGCAGGAATATGTGCAAGTCAAAGTCTGAGGAACTGGATTCCTAGTGAGTAAAAAAACCTACCAATACAATCATGCCTGCATTTGGTGGAAATGCACAGACTGCAGAAACCAATCCAAGTTATGTGCTTGGGAAGCCCAGAAGGGAAATTCTGAGAGATGCATGGGAAGAGGACCAGGAAAGAGACAACAATAAACCCAGGTTGCCAAAAGAAAGGAAAGGAATCGTGCCCGAGCCAAGGAGCCGTGCCGCTGTCAAAGGCTGAGACAGAAAACAAGACTGGCCTGGAGGGTGGGCTAAGAAGCAATCCCAGCTGTCGCGTTGGGTTGCCAAGCGAGGCCCTTACAGGAGTGCCTGGCCGAGATGGCAAGGGGAGCTTGATTACAGTTCACACTGTTCACAAAACCACACGCTGAGCTGCAGCAAGGCGCCACCTGGACGAGGACTCTTATCCTCATTTTTTTTCTTTTGTATTTCTTTTCTGGTGGTTGTTGAGATATAATTCTTATGCCATAAAAGACACCCTTTTATTTTATTTTGCACACCACTTGCACAGCCTTTGCCTAGATTCTTTATTATTAACATTTTACCTCATTTTATAACTTGCATTCACTCCTCACCCTTTCTCTCATGTGTCTATATGTGTGTGAATATAGATAGAGATATATAGAATTTTTTCTAAATCATTTGAGGGTTTTTTACCCCTACATACTAAATATTTTTCTCTAAGATCAATATATTTTCCTTCAGAATAGAACACTCTCCTTCATAAGCACAGCTCAATTTCTGTAAATTTAACACACCCTTTTAAAACATGCAAGTCAGTGGTGTTTACTGCCTATATTCACCAAGCTGTGCAACCACCTAATTTCAGAACCTTTTCATAACTGTCTAATATCAAAAACTAATCTTAAAACATTTTCATTATCCATTCCCTGTAAAACCCTGTACCATTAGCAGTCATTCTCCGTTGCTCCTCTTCCCATCCCCTAATCTACTTTCTGTCTCTATAAACTTGCTGCATCTATCTGGTCGTTTTATATATATGGAATGGCACCACATGCAACCTTTATATCCACCCTCTTTCTTTTAGCATAGCGTTTTCCAAGTTCATCCAGTGGTAGCACATATCAGCACTTAATTCCTTTTTATAGCTGAAAAATATTCCATTGTATAGATAACATTTGGTTTGTCCATTCATTGACTGATGGATAATTTTAGTTGTTTCCACTTTTTGACTATCGTGAATAATGTTTCTATGAATATTTATGTAGAAGTTGTTGTACATTTGTTTTCAGTTCCCTTGGGTTCAGTTTGTTTTCTGTTCACCTAGGAGTGGAAATGCTGGATGATATTATAATTCTATATTTAATATTTTGAGGAACTGCCAAACTGTTTTCCAAAGCAGTTGCACCACTTTACATTCCCACCAGTAATGTATAAGGGTTCCAATTTTCCATATCCTTGTATACACTTGTTACTTTCTATCTTTTTGATTGTATACCTTGTTATTAATGTGAAGGAGTATCTCACTGTGGTTTAATTTGCATTTATCCAATGATGATCAGCATCTTTTAATATGATGAGTTATTTGTATGTCTTCCTTGCAGAAAAGTCTATTCAAACCCAATGCCCATTTTTCTTTAAAGTTTATTCATTTATTTCTCAGAGAGAGAGAGACACTCCCCTATAGGGACTCCATGCTGTGATCCACCCCACACCACCACCCAGCCCCAATTACCCATTTTTAAATTTGGATTTCTTTTCATTGTTAAGTTGTAAGAGTCTTCTATTCTCAGTACATGTTCCTTATCATATGACTTACAAATGTTTTCTCCATTATAAGGGTTGTCTTTTCATTTTCTTAGTAGTATCCTTGAAACACAGATTATTAATCTTGATGAAGTTTAATTTATCTGTATTTTTTTTCTTTTTGTGTGTATGTGTGTGCCCACGCACACATTTGCACTTTTGGTGTCATATCTAAGAAAACTTTGCCAAATCTAAAGTCAAGAAAGCTTATGCCTATGTTTTCTTTTAAAATTTCTTTTTTAATTTTTATATCTCTTATTTAGTCTTTGATTCATTTTGAGTTGATTTTTGTGTATTGTGTAAGGTAGGGGTACAACATTTTTCTTTTGCATATCCAGTTTTCCCAGGGCTATTGATGAAAATGAAATTCTTGGAACCAGTAGTTGGGGTAATGGCTATGTCACTGGATTCCCATGTAGTCGAATGCAGTTCAAGTCCCACACCCGGTGGTTTAAACTCACACTGGGCGCATGTGCATGTGTGCCCAAGATCCGGAGAGGAGAAAGAAAGAGAAGGGCATGGCCATCCCCCTGGGGGGTGATTTCTCACTTTCTGTCTCTCTCTGTCTCTCTGGCGAGTGCATGCATCCTATAGCAAAAAACCTCTCCAAAAAATATTAATTAAAAAATTTTTTTTCTCCTATTGAGTATTTCTAGCATACTTGTAGAAAATCATTTAATCAAATATGTCAAAATTTAATTCTGGATTCTGGATTCTATATTTTTTTAATCTATATGCCTAGCTTTATGCCAGTACCACACTGTCTTGTTCATTGTAGCTTTGTACTAAACACTGAAGCCAGAAAATGTCAGGCCTACAATGTTGGTCCTTTTCAAGATTGTTTTGTCTATTCTGGGCCTCTCACATCTCCATGATATTTAGGATCAGGTTGTCAATCTTTTAAAAGAAAGCAGAGCAATTAAGATGGGTTTTTGACAGTGATTGTGTTGAATTGATAAATTAATTTGGGGCATCTTGCCATCTTAACAATATTAAGTCTTTCTTTTTTTAAAGAATTATTTTATTTTAACTTTATTTATTACTATTATCATTCTTATTTTCCAGTTTGATCAGAGAGAGAGAGAGGAAGTGAGAAAGCAAGCCACCAGGTCCAAGACTTGAACCGTGTTGGCCATGTGGGAGTCCAGCACCCTTAACCACCATGCCACTTGCCAGCCCCAACAATATTAAGTCTTTCAATCTATGAACAAAAATATCTCTCTAAGTAGATCTTTAATTTCTTTCAACAATATTTTATATTTTTCAAAGTATGAGTTTTGCATGACTTTTAAGTTTATTCCTATTTGATTCCTTTTTATACGATTGTGAGTGTAATTGTTTTCTTAATTTTATTTTTGAATTGTCCAGTGTTAGTGTATAACAATACAATTTTGTATATTGATTTGTATATTGATACAAATGGTTAGACTTGTTTATTACCTCTGAATTGTTTTGTGTGGATTCTTTAGCATTTTCTATATATAAGGTCAGTTTGTCTGTAGATAGAGATCATTTTACTTTTTCATTTCCAATTTGATGACTTTTATTACTTTTTCCTTATTTCATTGTCTCAGCTAGAATATCCAGTACAATATTGAGTAGAAATTGTGAGAACAGAAAGTTCTTGTCTTATTCCAGCTTTTGGGGGAAAAGCTTTCAATCTTTCACCATTGCATTTCCCTGATGATTAGTGATGTTGCACATTTTTTTAATATACTTATTGCCCATTTGTATGTCTTCTTTTGAGAAAATGTCTCTTTAGATCTTTCTCTCATTTGTTAATCAAATTGTTTGTCAACCCCAATTACAATAAGTATCGAAAATAATTTAATACCTATAAAAAATTTAACCAAGAAAGTAGAAGATCTCTATAATGAAGCTATAGAACATTGGTAAAAGAAATGAAAGAGGACACAAATAAACAAATATTTCCTATGTTGATTTGAAAGAATTAATATTATTAAAATAGTCATACTTCCAATGTGATCTACAGATTCAGTGCAACCTCTGTAAAAATATCAAAGACATTCTTCACAGAAAAAGAAAAAAAAAACCTTAAAATTCTTATGAAATCACAAAAAGACCCTACATAGACAAAGAACTGAGCAAAAAGAACAAAGCTGAAGGCATCATATAATATATTAGAAGGCTATTGTGACCAAAACAACACAGGACTGACATAAAAGCAGACCTATCAACTAATAGAAAAGAATAGAGAACCCAGAAGTAGATGCATGTCTGTAGCAAACTGATTTTCTACAGGGACAACAAAAACATTCACTGGGGAAAGGACAGTCTCTTTTTTTTTTTTTTCTTTTTTTTTTTTTGGAGAGGTTTTTGCTATAGGGCGCGTGCGCTCGCCAGACAGACAGAGAGAGACAGAGAGATAGAAAGCAGGAAATCACCCCCCAGGGGGGATGGCCACGCCGCAATCCCTTCTCCTCCATTCTCCTCTCGGGATCTTGGGCACGCACGCACACGCGCCCGGCGTGAGTTTAAGCCGCCGAGTCCGGGACTCGAACCGCGGTCGACTACGTGGGAGTCCAGCGACATAGCCATTACGCTAACTGCTGGTCCCAGGACAGTCTCTTTAATTATGGTGCTGGGGAACTGGAATATCCACATGCAGAAAAATGAAACTAGACCCCTATGTTTCACCATACAAAAATCAACTCAACATAAAGACTAAATGTAAGGCCTGAAACTATGAAATTATTTAAAAACAAATAGAGGAAATGCTTTATGAATTGGACTGAACAAGAGTTTTTGTGTAAGTTTTCAAAAGCATGGGCAAAAAAAACCCCAGAAATAAACAAATGGATTACATCAAATTAAAAAGTTCCATGCAAAGAAAACAATCAGCAGAATGAGAAGACAACCTAAAGAATGGCTAAAGTATTTGTAAATTGCATATCTGACATGGGGTTGATATCCAGAATATATAAAGAACTCAAACAACACAATGGTAAAAAAAAAAATTACAAAAAATAATCCAATTTAAAAATTAGTTGAAGATGTCTGTATTTTTAGTTTAACTGTTTGCTAAAGAGCAATGTATATAGGGATGGATTTCTTTATATTTAAAGTACTTGAGGTTTGTTAAGATTCTTATATCTGATGATTAATAAAATTTTAAATAAATTTAGGATTCTTTTCCCCAGGATTCTTTCTTTTTTTAGAGAGAGATTTTTTGCTATAGGGTTCATGTGCTCACCAGAGAGACAGAGAGACAGAAAGTGAGAAATAACCCCAGGGAGGATGGCTACACCGCAATCCTGTCTTCTCCATTCTCCTCTCAGAATTTTGGGCATGCACACACACGTCCCCAGAGTGAATTTCAAGCCTCCAAGTCCAGGACTCGAATCTCAGTCAGCCACGTGGGAGTCCAGCAACATAACCATTACACTATCGGCTGGTTCCTCCAGGATTATTTCTTTAGATACTTTTTTTCTGTCCATTTCTTTCTCCTCTTTCTTTCTGCAACTCCTATAACACATATGTTGATATACTCGATGTTTTACCACAAGTCTGAAACTCTGTTCACTTTTCCATAAGCTTTATTTCTCTCTCCCTGTCTCTCTCTCTCTCTCCTTCAGATTAGATTATTTCTATAATCCATCTTCAAGTTATGTCTTCTACTATATTAAGTCTGCCACTGAGTCCACCTGGTAAATTTTTTTAGTTATTGTACTATTATCTCTAGAATTTCCAGTTGATTTAAGAGTTCCTAGGTATTTGTCAGTATTTTTGATTTGTTAAGTCATTATCACACTACTCAAAGTGATCTACAAATTCAATGCAATTCTTATCAAACTGTTTTGCAAATTCTTTACATTATAGTTTCCTTTTATTTTTTTCCTTTTATTTTTTAATTTAATCATAGTAGCTGCTTTGAAATTTTTGTTCGCTTGTGTCAGTATCTGGACCTGTTCAGAATTTATTTTTATTGACTTTTATTTCCCCCTTGAGTATGGGTCACACTGTAGTGTGATGAGGAACATACTAAGAATTCAGGAATTGTTCAAGTATTCTCCAGCTCTTACTTTTCACTTAGATTCCAGTTTTGCCTTCTATGTGCACCTGGGCTCCCAGATGGCTGTGGATGTGGATATCTTAGTCCCCCTTGGGTCTTACCTGTGACTGCTCATAAGCTCCCAGTCAACCAGAGATGTGTACATAACTTGGGTCTTCTTGGGCTTGTACATATTCAGTCTCCTGGTCTCCAAAGGATGTGTGAAGAGTGTGCAGCCCCTCCATGTTTCTCTAAATTACAGAATCTCTTGTTAAATTTCTAGTTAGTCCATCGGTCTGCTGTTTACCCCAAGCAGGACTGTAATATCAGGCTCTCGGGAACTGTGCTAGTTTCCCATCTGTTTTCTACCAAGTTGGTTCTTTTACTCATGATATCCCTGAGTATTTGTTTTTCAGCCTCCAGTTCTAATGGGGTCATCCCTCATGAAGAGTGAGGCTGCTTGTTTTCATAGTTAGTCCCACCCTGGTAACAGTATTGCCACAAGTCTGCTGGAGAATCCTCAAACACACAGCAGATTTCCAGTGATCTTATCAAATTTTAGCAGTTTCTCATGAACAAATCCTTATCACTTGTTATTTGTGTTCAGTTGATTTCTAGAACTGTGAAATGGTTGGGGTTTTGTTTGTTGTTTTTTTTTGGGGGGGGGGTATTTTTTTTGAGAGGTTTTTGCTATAGGGCGCGTGAGCTCGCCAGAAAGACAGAGAGAGACACAGAGACAGAAAGCGAGAAATCACCCCCCAGAGAGGGATGGCCACGCCACAATTCCTTCTCCTCCATTCTCCTCTCGGGACCTTGGGCATGCACGCACACGCGCCCGGCGTGAGTTTAAGCCGCCGGGTCCAGGACTCGAACCGCAGTTGACTACATGGGAGTCCAGTGACATAGCCATTACGCTAACTGCTGGTCCCTGAAATGGTTGTTTGTGACAGTTTTGCTCTTTGTTAAGATTTTAGCCATAGGGCACATGCACTTGCAGAGAGAGACAGACAGAGACAGTGTGCAGGAAAGTGAGAAATCACCCCTCAGGAGAGATGACCATACCACAATTCCTTCTCCTCCATTCTTCTGGGATTTGGAGGACCCATGCACATGTGCCTAGTGTGATTTTCAAGATGCCAGGTCCAGAGCTCGAGCTGTAGTCGGCCATGTGGAAGTCCAGTATCTTCACCACCACTGCCCCAGTTTTGCCCATTTTTAACTTGGTTTTAGGGGAGACAATTTGTCACCTCTTTATTCCACTGTCTCCTGAAGTGGTACTGTACATACTTTTTTCAAATTTCATTTTTAACTCAACATCATGTTTTCAGCATTAGTATGTTGATTCATGAAACTAGTTCATTTTTTTTTATTGCTCTGTAGGCTTCCATTTTATAAGTTAACCAGCATTTGTTAGTTTCCCTATTTAAACTATTATAGACATTGCTGCAGTAAATCTTTCTTATATCTCCTGATACATGAGCTTGAAGATATCTGGAGAGTAGAAAAATTGGGGTCATTGTTAGGTCATATGTGTTGTACATCAACTGTACTAGAATGTGCCAGATTGCTATACATACATTAACTCAGCCCCCTATGTTGAATAGCCCTTCCTTTCTCATCAATGTATATCACCATGTCTAAAGTATATAATGTGCTTACACCTGTGGCAAACTATTCCCTTGCAGTGATGATGGTAGTACAAGTGCCAAAATCCCATACAAGGAAGCCCTTCTAACTTTCTAGTCAGTTCAGTAGTTCTATTTATCTGTTGGTACACCAACATCACATTGTTCATATTATAGTAACTACATAAATTTCGATACCTAGAAAATAAGAATCTTTTTTCTCTTCATTCCCTTTCGATTCTTCCTTATATCTTTTTCACTTTCAAAATTGTATTGACTACTTTGGGCAATTCCCTCCTCTTTATGAATTTTTAAAATCAGTTTGTCAGGACCAGCAGGTGGCTTGTGGTTAAAGATGCTGGACTCCCATGTGGTCGATCGTGGTTCAAATCTCAGGTCCAGCAGCTTGAAAAATCACACCAAGCATGTGTGCATGCATGCCCAGAATCCTGAGTGGAAAAATGGAGGAAAAAGGATTGCTGTGTGGCCCTGTCCCCTGATGGGTGATTTCTCACTTTACCTCTCACTGTCTCTTCAGTGAGTGTATGTGCCTATGGCAAAAGCCTAAAAACAAACAAACAAAAATATTAGTTTGTCAAGTATTATGAGAAAGCTTAATGGAATTTTTATTGAAATCACTTTGAATTTACAAAATGATTTTTGGGGAAAATTGCCATCTCAGTGCATCTACTACAGTGGGTCATTCTAGCAGGGGGTATCTTCTTAAAGATTTCCTATGTGTTCTTTAAAACGTTTTATAATTCTCTCCTTAAGTTTTTGCAAAATTTGGTCATGTTTACTTTTAGCAGATTTATAGATCTATGACCCTTGTGATAGGTAGCTTAAATATTATATTTACCAAAGGACTTTGCTATTGTATAGAAATGGTATAAATAAATACATTGAACTTGTATCCAACAATCTTCTTAAACACTTTTTAGTTCTAGTGGTCTACCTGTCTGGTTAATTTTCTTTGTGAATAGTAATATTGTCTGTGAATAATTACAGTTTTGTTACTTTCTTTACAGTCCCTTTACTTTTTATTTCTTTTTCTTATGTGCTAGCTAGAACCTTCAGTTCAATGTTGAGAGTTGTAAGAGCGGGTGGCCTTGCCTCAAGCCTGATTTTTATTTGTTTGTTTGCATTTGCTATAGGGTGCATGTGCTCCCAGGAGAGAGAGACAGTGAGAAATCACCCCCACCCCCGGGGTGGGGAATGGCCCTGCTACAGTCTCTTCTCCTCGGATTTTGAGCACACAAACACGCACACACATGCACCCAGCATGATTTTTAAGCTGCCAGCTCCAGGATATGAACTGTGGTCTACCATGAGGGAGTCCAGCACCTTAACCACTACACCACCTGCTAGCCCCAAAGCCTCATTTTAAAGAGAATGCTTCTGAAGTTTTAGTTACATTATGGGTCATATTTGTGCTGTAACTGTAGGAATCTTGTAAGAGGTTATACCATTTCTTTTGTATTCCTAGGCGGAATTTAATAATTAATGGGTGTTGAATTTTATCATAAGCTTTTTTCCTGCACACTAATCATCTAGGCTTTTTTCCTATGAACATGGTAAATTATATAGATAGATCTTTTTAAATCATCTTAGATTCTTCTTATTTAGTTGTATTTAATTTATACATTGCTGAAATACTTTGCTGATAATATATTTTTAGATGTCTTACATCTGTTTCTACATAAAGTCCCATTTCTTCAGGCACAAAGGTTAATCTAGTCTTATAAATAACTTGGAGTGATTGTTTTTCCTTTCTATAGAATAATTTGTATAAAATATGGAGTATCTATGTATTGAAAGTTAGAATATGCTTGTAAAGCCATTTGAGCTTTAGCTATAGGCGGCAAGGTGGGAAGGAGTGGAGACAAGAAGATAAATTTTTAACACTAGCTTCCTTTTATATAATATTTATGGAAATAGTCATACTTGTATACTTTTTCCTGTGTCTGTTTTGGTAAGTTACATTTGCATTGAAACATCTGGTTTTTTTCTTTTTGAGAGGAAGATTTTTGCTATAGGGCGCATGTACTCCCCAGAGAGACAAACAGAGAGACAGAAGGCAAGAAATCACCCCCCAGGGGAGATGGCCATGCCACAATCCCTTCTCCTCTATTCTCCTCTCAGGATTTTGGGCATGCATGCACACACGCCTGGCGTGAGTTTTAAGCCACCAGGTCTGGGACACAAACCACAATCAACTATGTGGGAGTCTAGCAATGTAACCATTATGCCATCTGCTGGTCCCAACATCTGTTTCTTCCTAAATTTCTCTCTCTTTTTTTAGTTTTTTTAAAAATTTTTTTGTCATAAACATATGATGATACTCTTCTATAATTTAAAAAAATATTATAACTATGGTCCCCTTGTCATTCTAAAAGTGCTGATTTCTGCCTTTTACTGTGGTCAGTAACGTCAAAGCTTTCCTTATTTTATTCCCTTCTCAAGAGTTAGCAATTGGTTTAACTGATAATCTCTTACTTTTTTTGTGATCTCTTTATCATTAGATTTTATTTTATAATTTTAGACCCACATCAAAACTGAACATAAGTATATTTTTATTTCCAAAGGATATGAGTGCGCACCAGAGAAAGAGAGAAAGCACCCCTAATAGGACCTGTCACACTACCATTCTTTTTACTCCATTTCTCCATGTCCTCGGAATCCTGGGCATGGAGGCATATGCACCCTCATGTGTTTTTCAAGCTGCTGGAGCTAGGACTCAAACTGTGGTTAGTTATGTGGGTTCCAGCTCTCTGTGTACAGTGTTTAACCACTGCATTATAGGCAGGCCACTACAAAGAACTCATATGTGCTATTGGTAGGGATGTAAATTAGTACAACCATTATGAAAAACAACATGGAGATTTCTCAAAAAAACAAATATAGAACTACTTCATGATCAAGTAATTTTGCTACTGAGTATATATCTAAAGGAAAGAATACACATTCCTTTTGAGTTCTTTTGACGCATATATCAAAACTGATTATATTTAAGGCTATAAAGCAACTGTCAACAAATTTCAGTAGATTAAAGTTATTCAGTTTGTTTTTTGACTATATATAACCAATTGACCAAAGGAAAAAACCACAATGAATATTGAGAAATGTTTTGAACTAACAATAACATTGTGTATTGAAACTGTGGCATGTAGCTAAAACTGTGATTAGAAAAAAATTTAAAATTTTATCATTTCAAATGAATATATTATAAAAGAGGAAAGGCTAAAAATAAGCTAAGCTTCTATTTGAAGGACCTTCTATAACAAGAGCAAGTCAAAGCAAATATTGGACTGTTGGAAAAGTCACGACATATTTTTCTGTGTAAAAATGTGTCGTGACTTTTCTGATGACCCAGTAGATTTTCCTTCAGAGTCTACATCTAGTAAATTCCCTCATTACTTAAAAAAAAATTTTAATTTTGGTTTTTGATAAAGGGCATGTCTATTTCCCAGAGACCCACACAGAGAGAAAGGAGAAAGAGAGGGAAAGTGAGAAATCAACCCCCAGGTGGGTGGCTATGCCACAATCCCATCTTCTCTAGTCTCCTCTTGGTATTTTGGGTTAGCACACACATGTAATCACCATGTTTTTCAAGCTGCCCAATCTAGGACTTGAATCACAGAGTTGGTTATGTGGAATGCAGTGTCTTTACCATCATGTCATCTGCTGGACTCATTTGCATATTTTTATTGTCGATATTAGTTTTGCTGGGTATAGAATTCTAGATGGTTATTTCCCCCCACTACTTTAAGGACATGATTGTCTCAAACGTTTTTCTTCTGGTTCTATTATAAACTCCTATTGGTCTAACAGTTTCTGTGGGATAATCTTTAATTTATGCCTGCTTTAAAGATTTTCTCCTTGTCTTTGAGGACTTACAGTTTCACTATGATGTGGGTTGATGTACTGATTTCCTATTTGTCTTACTTAGGGTTAATTGACTGTCATAAACCCGAGAATTTATATCTTTTATTAATTCTGGAAATTTCCAAATTTGGATAAATTATTCAACTTCTTAAGTTTCTCTGCTTCTTGAAACTAGTCAGCATCTCCCTCACTTGACAGTATTACAATTCTGGCCTGTCACAATCCGGCCTCTATACATCTGTAATTATGTATCTGCCAGGAAAGCCCCATTATTCATATTGATGATTCTGTTTCTTATTCATAAATCAGCTCAGTTATCACTTACTCTGAAGTCCCTTCTGAAACTTCTTTTCTCCAACCATTCTCTGTTTTATGTATCAATGTTTGATGGCTTGTGTATCTTATCAGTGGGGTTATATTTATCTATTTATGTTTAAATTTCACTCCACTAGACTCAAGTTCCCAGTGGGACCTCTCTTTGTATTCATGGAGACGGGGATTTTGTATGGACTCTATAAATGTTTTTTGAAACAAGTGATTCACTGAATAGAGAAATGTAGACATCATCTACCTCATAGGGATCTTATA
The DNA here is from genome assembly GCA_026018925.1 of Tupaia tana. Classification (NCBI taxonomy): domain Eukaryota; kingdom Metazoa; phylum Chordata; class Mammalia; order Scandentia; family Tupaiidae; genus Tupaia; species Tupaia tana. Next base: position 225,071,917 of record JAKSZU010000001.1, on the reverse strand, counting down.
ACAATTAAATGTATACTATATGAAAATATACTTTGTAAATAACAAGTACTAATCCATTATTTGAATCTCCTCAATTCATGCATTACTTTTGTACAGTGGGTTATGTACTAAATTGGTTGTCTCTTTAAATCTCCTTATTCCATATGGCATAAGGCAGAGTTCTTAGTGTTCTCTGATGATAATGAAGTATATTCTTGGTTCTGTGCCTTTTCTTCCAATTGCTATACTTCTCAGGACATTTTTTTAAAATCAAGAAGTTCTATGAGAATGCTGATATAGTTTGCCAGTGATTACATTCTATCATGAAGACTTAGTGCCTCTGTGAGCATCCCCCTCTTGTATATGTTAATGGTGTCTTCCTGCTCTCCCTTTTGGCATCTGCTCCAGTTTTACCTTATAAGCTAGGCTTTTGCTGACCCTCCTGATCAAACAGGAACCTTCCATCCACTGCCATTCTCTTTTCCTTTATATGTGCTTTATTCTCTTCATACACTTATCTACAAATGAAGTATTACATATTTACCCTTTTTAGTTACACACAAGCATATAAGCTTGTGTGTAAATTAGGAACTTTGGTTTATGCCTATAACGGTGTCTAGCACCCAGTAAATACTCAGTAAATATCGGTTGAAGGAATGTATCAATGTAGATGCCACTGGCTCTCCTCAGTAAAATCCTGGTGCTACGGAAGACAGACACAATACAGCCACTTTGGGCATGCCAGCCTTCAACATTCATCTCGATCTGTGATGAGATTGCAAAACTTGGCTGTTTTGCTTTTCCTTAGAACAGACTGCCTAATGCATGATTTCATCCTAAAAACTAAAGAAATCACTTCCTCTCCTGGCAGGCACCTAAACCAAGTTCTAAGCTGGCTGCGTACAAAGCCCGTCTGTTCTCTACTGGTTTAAAGATAGTGGCAGTTCCTGCCAGCCTTTAGCAAGGCTTTATTTTGCTTTCTGTTTTCTTTCACCACTTAAGGAAAATTTACATATCTTTTCTACCCATTTTATCATTTAGATCTTGGCAGGAGCTTTCAATTAATACTGTGTAGGCACGTGCAAAGAAAGCCTTGACTACGTTTATGGGAAATAGTCTTATTATATCATAGAAACAAACATCTAAAGCTATTACTTATTTGTATATTATTGGGGGTGGGGGTCCAGAAATGGCAAATGTCCTGATGAAGACCACGTAACTACCCTTTGCAATATATAAACAGATGTGTCTAATATCGTGTCCCATGATTCCTGGTCAAGTGGTCTTCATACTCTGCTGCCTTTAGTAAGTTAATGTTAAATTTAATTTTCCTCTAATAAGTTCATTTATGTTTCTCTTTTCATCTATGCATTAACCTAAAGCCTCCCAATTCTTACTTTCCCACGGTGTGAGCCTCTGTGCTGTCAGACATCTTACAGCCTCAGCCTTCAACTATCAAACTACTCTTTGGTTTTTCATGTGCCATCAAGCTTTTCTCTCCAAATTTAGCATGACTGTAAACAATGTGATCTTTCTGCTCACATTCCAGGTCAACTTTGTGGTCAGTTGAAACACGTGGCCCAAGAAGTCTGCCACAATCTATGCTCTGTCCCATGGGAGAGCTTGCTTTTGCCTGCTACTGCTTCTTAGGGATGTACTGGGCTCAGCTTGCTACTCAGGTTAGCAGTAAACACTGTGTCATAGACTGCCAGATTAGCAATGCCCAGTTTCTGTAGTGTACTGCACACTTACAGCTGGTGTCTCCTGTTGCCCTTCTACTTCCGCTGGCACCTTCTGGACTCAAGGTTAATGACTGGGGTTGTCACTGGACTGGCAGTGCCTCCTAGTGGACAAGGCTCCAAAGGTTTCCAACTGAACCATGGCCAGGGCAGCCACAGCCAATCTGGCAATCCCTGCCCTGCCTTCTTCCTTTGGCACCTCATACCCACATCATAGTGAGAATTCAGCACTGATGAGGTCATCATGTAGCAGTCTTTCCAGTATTTTGTTGACTGGATTTCCAAAAGTGACCATGACAATGAAAAAAAAAAGGGGGGATGGGCAGTATACACAAATAGAAAAAGTTGCTAATGTCACTAGACCAGTTCAGTTTGGAAAGTGCTTTGTAATGTGGCCACTGGTTTTTCTCTCTGCAGCCCTATGGAAGCGCTGAGACCCACTCGTGTAGAGACTTCAGCAGCCCAGAAGTGCCAGGTTATCCTCCTGGAGTCATACATACTAAGCTTCCTCAAGAATAATTGTAGATATGTTACAAAGATAGGCAGAGGCTCAGCTAGTTTCTCCGGAAGCTTGTATTCTGAAGTCAGTATGATCCCAAAGATCATAGTTTATCTACTTCATGTAAGTGACAGATAAAGCATGTCTATGAGCATAACCTTGAGAGTCCTTAGGCCCTTGGTAGCACAGGATGTGCAAATATAGATTAGGGTCTGAGAAAGAACACTTGGGGGGAAGTACCTCAGAAACCTTTCTGGGGGCTGTCCAATTCATTCAACTAACCTCTACTCAGTTAAAAAAAAAAAGGGGGGGAGTGGGGAGAACACCTTTGAGAACTGTGGAGAAATGGTGAAGGCTCCACCTCTCCAAATGGGAGAAACCCTGGGTAATGGATGAGGCCATGCCACAATGACACGAAGTGGGAAGTTTGTGGCTCCTAGGAACTCTTCCTCCTGTATGTCCCTCAGGTCCCCAGTACATCCTCTGTCCCTATGCTGTGTCATGTCTCCTCAGAGACCACGCCCACCGGGACTTTCTTTTCCAGACAGTGCCCACATCCCAGTCCTTCCTCTTTGCTATGTCTCCCTTTGCTTTATCAGAACACACCTATGTCCTGTCCACTCTCTCTAAGTCTTGGTGTATATTCTGATAAAGAATTTCATGCTAAGGTTTGAATAGTAGGTCATCACCCATTGTTCTGTTCCTTCCTTTGTTGTTTGCATTCTAAACTGGGAACTCCTAAAATCCTTGAATAATTGGGCTTGGAGACCAAAGAATACACAACTACTCACTTCCATTGCCCCCCAAGCTCGATTCCCCTAAATGGCATACATTATTGAGAGAACTCCCTCTACTGCCCTAAATTCTGTCTGAATGTCCTTACAACTGATTACCCTAACAGTGTCACTGCAGCGACTTGGTGTGTCAGAGTCCAAGGGCTTCGATCTGGGGCCCACGGACACCACATTCTGATAGTGTTTATTCATTCAACCTGTAAATCCAACAGATTTAGAGGTTCTATAGGAGAAAGACACACGCCCTAAGGGATTCTGTAGTAGGATTTCTCTCCAGCAGTTGTCGCTTGCCTACAGAGGTTTTTGGATAACTGTAAAGTATAAGGAAACAGAGAAAGACTAGCAATTTTTTGGAAGTCCTAGGCAACTAAAATTCACTGTGGCCAGAATTCTATGAATTAAGAAAGGGAGAGGTGAGTGAACATAAGGGACATTATGCTGCAAGCCTGACATTTGCACTGGCATCGACTGTGTCTTGTCCAATAAGTTTCTTGGGTTTCTAAGAAATTTCTAGAATATGCACCTTGCCAATTAGAAACTTCCAGTGTATAGTATTCTCAACTGGATGGTCTGAGGTGTACATCATGCTGGGTAAAGTCTCTTTACAATCTAAATGATGTATAGCGATTGAATGTATAAACAATAATAAATAATAATTGAAAAAAATAATAATAAACTCCCAGGAACAGACCAACCCCGTCTCCCCGCGTCCCCACTTTAACCCCTTGGCCCTTTTCCATTTCCGTTCTTCAAATCTCCTATCCGAGTCTGTGCCTTCCCATTGCTAACCAGCTTAACCATCTCCAAAGCAGCACTCCTCGGGCAGCCAAGCCAACGCTGTGGGGTCCAGCAGCTCCTGCATCCCCATCCCGGTGCGCGCAGGCGGCTCCGGGCCGCGCTGCGCTGATTCGCTGCCGCGCAGACTGCGGCGCCCGCGACGCGCCCGCCCCTCGCCGCGCGCTGGCTGGTGGAACCTCAGTCTGTCTGCAGCCGCGCGGCCACCGCGAGCCCAGCCTCTGCAGCCGGGGCGCCGACGCCCGAGTGCAAGCTCTGCGCCGCCGAGGAGAGCCGCGGCGAGCCCCAGAGCCAGCACAATGCAGGCCACCGCCGATTCCACCAAGATGGACTGTGTGTGGAGCAACTGGAAAAGTCAGGGTATTCTCTTTATTTCAGTAGTGCATGCCTGCGGCGCAAGGGAAACCGGGATCCGGAGTCGTCCATTGTGCATCATTTCACCTGTGGGACCTATCTGTGCATGCGTTATACCCAAGAGCTTTCTGTTGGGGGGAGTAAACCTGTTATTTCAAGAAGCAAAATGGATGGTGTTTGATTTTTTGTTATTTTTTTAAAACTCCCATCTCTCATTCCTTTGTTTTCTTGTTTTAATGCCGGTATTTTAAATAATGCATCCTTTGCCTCCTCCGGGAGCTCTTTAGGGATCTGTTAATCATTCAATATTTGTTTAATCTTTTCTCATCCCTGGAGTTAAAGTGCTTTCTTATTGTTCCAGGCATCCCAATGCATTTATTTCTGTCGAAGGGTTGAAATCTCTTGGCAGAATCTTTAACTGAAAGGGCTGTAGAGCATCCTTTTAAGAGGGACACACCCATTTCAGGGTTGTTATTTGTGGTCACACAAAGGAGACTGGAAATGCAGACTAGCTCTCGAAATCTTGAAAATATGATGGCGTAGCCACATATTAGGATGGTTCACTTTGCAACATTTCCGTGTTTTTGTTTGTCATTGGAATAACCTGTAACTATTATTTGTTAATAATGGGTATCTGTGGAATGAATGGAGGGAAATAACAAAACAATGCTGGTTGCCCTCCGGTATAACAGATTTATTTTGAAACAGTCCATATTAGCACTGGGTGTGGCCACCCTCCAGCCTCTCTTGGATTGCTTTTCAGCCATTTTTATTCAGCCTCATACTTCACACATCCATCTCTCCTTTGTTACATTAAATTTTCTCCTTCACCTTGCTCAGTTTGAGGCTGTAAGAAGAAGGATCATTTGCAAGAATGAATTGTGTGTAGTAAACGTGTGTTTTGGTAAGGTGAAGCGTTTTTTAATATTTATCGAACATGTTTCGAAGAAGGCGCCTTTGATTAACCTGCAGGGTTTTGTAGCCTCCCTCAGGGGGCCAAGAATTCAGTGGAGAAGTGGATGATTTTATTAAGAACGTAGCATCTTCCTCTTGGAATTTTATACTACAGGAAGAATAGGATGCTTTTTTAATCTTGAATGCCTCTGTGGGGTTTCTTTTTGGTATAATTTTTAAGAAAAAGTAAACATAAATCTCAGAATTAAAAGCATTCTTGCTTTGCTTCTTATTCGTCAAACTGGGTGGCAATGACCTAAAATACAGTCGTCTACTCCAACTGATGTGAGTCTATTGGAAATATAGTTGTCTTAAGCAAATAGATGGGCCTGATCGATTCAAAAACCAATAAATAAGAAATGTACTGCAATTGAGAGGCATAATTTTAGAGACCACTGACAACTACACAGAGTAACATGTTTAATGTAGAAGGCAGCTATGAATATTGTTTGTAACACTGCACTCTCCTTATGTGTTTAGACCTAGCCAGTGTATTTGGTAGACACACTCATCCTAGCTTGATGTAAAACCAAGTTTAGACATAAGACTGGCTTTTACGATTATGGGTTTCTTCTAGCCTTAAGAAGAATAGATACCGAAAGATGGCATCTGTTTTATTTGTGTGAGATACAGAACACTATTTCATCACAGCTCTATGTGTTGCCTTGGTTGACCTTTTCTTGGGTTTAAAAAAAATGCATGAGCATGTATAATCACAAATTAATACACAATGCCATGATTTGTCCACTGAAAACAATTATTACCATTTCCAATGTACAGCTACATGTGAAGATTAATTCAAGATCGTTGAGGACCTTATACTCAGTGACCTTTGGTAGTCTTCAGTAATAATGATTTCCTTTTGTCAGATAAAATAAAGTCATTATCTTGAAAATTGACTAATAACCAGCTGGGTGAGTGGGTTTAATATCTCAAAAGAGAAGTGGTAAGAAGTGAATTATTTCTTTTTTTCTTCCATACTGTGAGAGTCATCTAAACTCAATCTATAATGAGATATTTGTTTAGCATTTTCAATGTATCTTTTTCACTCTAGTTTTTCACTATCAAAAACAGTTGTTCTTAATCCTGGTTGCACTAGAATCACCTAGAAACCTTTAAAAAAAAATGCAAAGGATGCTTGGGCCTCTCCCCTAGAGAGTCTGATTCAATTGAGCTGCACATCAGTATGTTTTAAAAGCTCCTCAGGTGTGTTTAATATGCAACCTGGGTTGAAGCCACTGGTGTGTAATAATTCCTAGCCCAATCCAAAAAAAAAAAAAAAAAAAAAAAAAAAAACAGCAGAAGGCCAGTATACAGATGATGAAATGAGTGTGCTCTAGGAGCAGCTGGGAAAGCAGTTAAAAGAAGTGAGATGTTGACAACGTCCTCTGGAAGTATTAATAGGAGGGAATGTTGCAAGCTTCAGGTTTCCTCTATATTATAAAGTATTCCATGGAAAAACAGCAGATTGACTATTTCATGAAGACTGTACTGAAACTAATTACAATGTGTCATACAAACTGTAACGCGCATGCAGAAGGAACCTTATTTAGCTTACTAACGTATGACTTCAGCCAGAGACAAGAATGTGTAGAGAAGCAAAAGCCCACGTTATTACTACATTACACAGATTCTGCTACCAACTTGAAAAAAATACGCAACTACCACCAAATATTGATCACTAAACCAAAGCATATTCTATTCAGGGAGAACCAAATTAATATAACAGCCTATTACAATACCTATATAGGTAATAGTCTTAGCAATCACTACAACAGTGATATTCTCAGGGTACTTTGATGCATTATTGCATTTAATCCTCTCAAATCCTATGATGGGCACGTTTTATTATTACACCCATTTTACAGATGAGCTGTGGCTTCCATCAGGTCACTTAGCTAGTAATGGCAGAGGCTAGAGTCAAGCTTGGGCTGATTCCAAGCCCATCATTTCTCATTGCACTGCCATCTGCCTTTGAGGTAGGTGGCTTTTTCCTCAATGAATTTGCTGAAAATATTAATTACCAAGGCAATGGTGATTGTGTGGGCTTTGTAACCACTCACATTTACAAGCTTTCATTTTTTAGACATCTTCTCATTTGGGCTTTTCAATTTACTCTTGGACGTCATAAGGCTTAAAGAAGTGAAGTGACTTGCCCAAGATTTTGAAATAATCTTGGATAATTAAGTAATGAAAGGTGACTCCCTTGGCTTCAGATGCAGAAGTCTTCTCCTCTCAATAATCACTGCTTCTCTTACTATGGCTGATTAAATAAAGTGCACTCTGACTCACCTCTTCCGAGATGTTTTCATAGAGGTTCTACAGACAAAGCAAAACTGAGCAGCAAAGCGGTAACCTTGACCAATTTATGCCATCATCGTCATCATCGCCATCATCGATTCATCATCCTAAATTCTCCTATGTGCCAATCACTGCCCTAAGCTCTTGTGATATACTTTGTCTCAATTAAACCTCCATGAGATTATTGTTACTTTCTTTATCATAGAGGAAGAAACTGAGAGCTTTATGCTTTAATTGAAAGGGTCAGTAATATGTCTCAGGATGTACCGAGTCCTGAACACAAGGGAATCTGCTAATGACACCAGCACTTCCAACTATTCCACCGTACTACTAAATCCAAATGGTATGGTACCAGGGGAGCAAAGTTGCATCAGACCATCTAGTCACATGATTTAATTTGTGATCTAAAGATCACTTTTTCCAAATTTCACTGGACTCAACCAAATCACCTGGTAGGACACTGAGTGACATGATGGATTGATTGAAACATGCTGTGTGCTTAAGGCTAGTGGTCAGCTCCCACTGTGCGCTGCGTGGCCACACTCTGTAGTTACAGCTTCCCTGCACGTAAAGTATCCATGGAGGATGACACACTTTCCAGAGAATATAACCTAAAAGCACTTGTTTTTTACAAAATAAAATATTTTGCAAATTTTACATTGGCCTTTAGAACTCTGCAGGAATACTTCAAGGTACTCTGTTCTGAAAGGCTCCAGTTCAAAACATTTATTGAAGAGCCAAACACCCCAGAATACACAGAGGAAATACCTGTTTTAGCCTCACTAATTAAAAGAAATGCTTGTCTTTTGAAATACCTGTCTTTATTTGGTAAAGACAATATTACACATAAACACAGACCAATACCACCTTTTATTAAAAGCAGCATGATATATGGACTCATCAGTATCAGAATATGTGTAAACACTGCAACATAAATATATTTGCAAATTTCCTCCTTGTAGATTCTAATGAGATCCAGTGGGAAAACTGGTATATCTGGGGAACTGGGCTTTTTTTTTTCTCCTTAGTGAAAGAAAACTCTTATTATGCAGGTAATATACCAAGCGTAGGTAGTCAGTCGATCAAAACAGAAATTCTCCTTTTTTGCAATATACATTTTAAAGGGAATTGTTACAAGAGAATATTTCAAAGTTTGGGGAGAGAATAATGACTCTTTTTTTTAAAATGATACATGCACATTATGAAAATTTTCATATCTACCAAGAGAGATTCAAATGAAAGCCACAAGTCATCCAAAATTCTACCAGAATTAATATTAATACTAGCTGAATATGATCTAATATGAGGTAAGTATACCAGAAAAATAAAGCTAAAGAGCCATGTAGGCAACAAAAAGCTTTTATAAATAAATTATACATAGCTCAAAAACTATTGAACACAATTTAATTAATAGAAGGAACTGACATGAAACTGAAGGAATTGTGAAATCTCAGATGGATTTTTCCTTACTGTGTGAACTATTCTTTCTAGATTTAAGAAAAAGGTTGATGAACATCCATAGGTTAGAATCATTTTAAAATTACAGGTTTCCATTTTAGACTGTACAGATGGTCTCTCTGCAGTATCTAACTTTTTTTTAAAAGAGATCCACTGTGGGTGGGAAAGGTGGACAAAAATTCACTAGCCTAAACTCACATATTCAAATCTATTTTTTTTCAGATTTCATAAATTAATTAATTTTTTAAAAATCCTAATATTGTATGAGTGAAGTGGTGTGATTTCTATTGGGTCATCAGAAAAGTCATGATGCATTTTTGCGTAAAAAAAAACATAGAAAAATATGTCATGCCTTTTTCAGTGACCCAGTATATACTAATAGAGATTGTGAATGAAGTCTCCCATCAAAATCAACAAGCCCTTGCTCTCTGTAATTAAAAAAAGAATCTCTCTCCCTCTTCCTGCCTCCCTCTCTCATTTTCTCCTTCTTCCCCAACTTTCTTTCCTACCTTTCTCCCACTTCTAAAATTTAAAATGATATTCTGTACTCAGTTTGTTTTTGTTTTTTTTTGTTTTTTTTGGGGGGGTGTTTGTTTGTTTGTTTGTTTGTTTTTTATCTTCAGACTAGGTTATACATCCTAGAACAGAATCTGTGAAGTAATTGATACATTTTGAGTTACCTTTTAACAGAATCAAATTTTAAAATCCACTGAATCCAACCAAAGAAAATCTGAGTTAGGGCTTGAGTAGATAGCTTGTAAGGTTAGGCCTTTAAAAAAATTTTAAGGGAAATTTGGTCACAAATTTCTTACCTTTCTCCACTTGATCTCCTAAGTTGTATGCATATTTGGTCTAGGTATTACTTAGATATTGCCACCTTTCCAGTCCTCATGAAGGGACACACTGCCATTCAAAGAAACATGGCTGCCTTATAATTAAACTCACGATTTGGAAGAGAAGTTGATATTAATGATTATTTAAAAGCCATCTTCTGCCAAGGTGACAGATAATTGTAATAACTGCTTTTAAAACCCTGATCGTTTTAATTGTATTCCAGATTTATAGCATCACTTGCAAATAAGGTAAGAAAATTTTTAGGAGTTTTAGAACTTGGAAATAGAGAGTTCTATTTCTACAAAATATGTTTGAGCCATATTTTTAAGTTAAATACATGCTAAGCTATCATATTGTTTCATAAAATAAAATTCTTGAATTCCTTATTTCCTTTATTGCTAAAGGTTGGAAATAATTCCAGCATTACTTACAAGTCCTTTGCCAAAACTGGTGTTAATGTTGAACAAAAGGAAGGTACAGGGGCCAGCAGGTGGCATGGTGGCTAAGGCACTGGATTCCCACATTACCAACCACAGTTGGAGTCCTAGACATGGCACCTTGCTTTCTCATTTTCTTATTCTCTCTCTTTCTCTGTCTCTCAGTGGTCAAATTAAAAAATAATAACAATTGGGACCAGCAGTTGGCATAACGGCTATGTTGCTGGACTCCCATGTAGTTGACCGTAGTTTGAGTCCGGACCTGGTGTCTTAAACTCATGCCGGGCACATGTGTGTGCGTGCCCAAGATCCCGAGAGGAGAATGGTGGAGAAGGGATTGCGATATGGCCATCCCCCTTGGGGGGTGATTTCTCGCTTTCTGTCTCTCTGTCTCTCTCTGTCTTTCTGGCAAGCACACATACCCTATAGCAAAAACCTCTCCAAAAATAATAATAATAATAACAACAATAAATGAAATTAAGTAAATAATTCTTTAATAAAAAGGTAGAGAGGTACAACTATAATATATTTTAATTTTTAGAATTTATTGCCAGGTGCATGTATGTGCATGCTCAAAATCCAGAGAGGAAAATGGAGAAGAGAAGTGCCCCGAGGGGTGCTTTATCATTTTCTTTCTCTCTCTGTCTTTGTCTCTCTCTGGCAATCTTACACACCGATATAGCAAATTAAATAAATAAATAAATATTTACACATACACAAATTTGAATATACTTATTTCTTAAAGAAGAACCAACAGCTCCACAGTTGTTTTTTGTTTGTTTGTTTGTTTGTTTGTTTATTTCTGTTCCACTGCAACAATGGATTTTAAGATGTGGCACAGACTGAAAATTTTATGGCTAATTATGATGGATGACTAACAGACCAAAGTAATAATTTTGTTGTTTGAGCTGGTCAGAAAACTTAACCAAAGAGTACATGAAGCCGTTATTTAGTACTTTGAATATTTTTCTTCCAGCTTCAGTGGCTACATTCACAAAGCCTTTCCCTCTATGTGACCTTCTTCCTTGGATTCCGATTTGCCCTGTAAACACCTCTCCAAATGAGCCCCCTGGTTTTGTCAGAGGTTTTGAAGGAGAAGCGGGTATTTCTACCTTAAATGCATGGACCTTGCTGTTTCACTTCTTGGTCAGATCCACCATCCTGGTGACAAAGGGCCTAAGAATCATTGTGTTAACTTCATGTGAGGTAAAGAATGGGAATGTGCTAGTCCTAGTGGTTAGAACTAGCAGACAGGACTCCTATTCCTTTCTAACTCAGGAAACTGGTAAGCCCTTCATAGGAACAAGGCACTTTTGCCTTCAGTACAACCTGAGAGGTAGCTATTTGAGACTAGTGTATTGGCTTTTGTCTCTCATGGAGGAAAAGCACCAGAGATTGTTGTTGGCTGTGTCTTTGCCGATCAAATTCTTCATCTTCTTTTGTTCCACCAGTGCTCATTTAGCATAGAAGATTAAATGCTGTGCTTTTTCACTGTCTATAGGAAGCATCAGGCTTAATGTGTCTCCTCTTTCAACATGTACAAGAATGATTTAAACATCTAGAAATAGTGTTGACATTTTTCTCTTGACAGTCATATGTCTGTATTTAGGAGGTGTGAGAGAAGGGCCTGGAAAATGGTATCACAGCAGGTGTCTTGCTAGCACAAGTTCTTGTCCCTGGTTTTCTCTCCGGAGTACTATTTAAAGTTTTAACCTATGTCTCAGTAAATGAAACTCAAGGATTAGCTGAATAGAAGATGTAACTTTGGAAGGCCTCTGTGTTATGCTTAAAATACTTTTATTATGTTTACTTCTGTTAGGTTTCTCCTGTTTAAAATGGGGGAAGATTAAAGTAGGGAAGGAGACTTTAATTTCTTCTTCTTCACATGTTGTGGTAGTATTTTGTTTGCCTCATAAAAATGAGAAAAACTGGCTTTTTCACACCTTTGGACACTGGTTAGAAAAGATTGAGTCTCGTCTAGCCTTGTAATCCGTTTCACAAGATAGTCAATTATTGTAGTCAAATCATTGCAAGCTTGCCGAAAAGTAAATAAAAGTCATAATATCATTTTTCAATGATTCTTTTGTCAAAATGTTGATATTATCTATGAAGAAGAAGAATTTCTACAGTTAATTTCTTATGTTTAATTTTTTTAAAACGGCATTAACTTGTCCTCTGGTAAGCAATACAGTGCTTTCTAAAATATTTTTCACATCGAGATGGGATATAAATTTACGTTTAAGAATCTAGTGCATGCCAGCAGGTGGCATGGTGGTTAAGGTGCCGGATTCCCACATGGCTGACCACGTTCGAGTCCTAGACCTGGTGGCTTGCTTTCTCACTTCACCTTTCTCTCTCTCTCTGTCTCTCTCTGATCTAATTAAAAATAATAATAATGGGACCAGCAGTTGGTGTAATGGCTATGTCACTGGATTCCCATGTAGTCGACCCCTGGCCCGGTGTTTTAAACTCATGCCAGGTGTGTGTGTGTGCATGCCCAAGATCCTGAGAGGAGAATGGAGGTGAAGGGATTGTAGCGTGGGCATCCCCTCTGGGGGGTGATTTCTCACTTTCTGTCTCTCTGTCTCTCTCTGTCTTTCTGGCGAGTGCATGTGCCCTATAGCAAAAAACCTTCTCCATAAAAATAATGATAATAATAACAAATAAAGTTAAATAAATATATAATTCTAAAAAAAAGAATATGGTGCAATAAGGTGCACAATTTATTGCCACTTTTTATTATTCACCTATACCACATCTTGCCTTATAAATTAAATATTAATACCTGTACCACTGTCTTTTCAGCTTATACATTTTTAATAAACTGTCTGAATACTGAAGCTACTTTTGGTTCATATAACTGAATGCATTTAAAGTAAGTTTCACTGAGGTACATTGACACATGCTGTAATCCCAGCCACTCGGGAGGCTGAGGCAGGAACATTACAAGTTCAAGACCAGTCTGGACAGCATAATGAAACCCTGTCTCTCTAGTTTTCCAAACCAAAACATTTAGACCGCAGAGAAGGGCTTTCTTTCTAAAAACTTGACGTAGGATTTAATTTCCGTTTGGCTGTGAGTCCAGCCTTTGGATCACTTCCCTTATTTTTCTTCTACTAATTGGGCTCTAGAAATGAAGGGAGCACTGATTTCAGTGTTAGATATCAGGGTTCTTCAAATCTGCCAGTTCACCCCTGACTAAATTAGTTCTATGCCAGTCCTGGGTCAACATAGTATGTGCTCATAAATGTGGTTTGGTGCCTAAGATGAGATCACCAAGCCCAGTTCATCTGTCAGATTGATAAGATACACTGATCTCTCATCTCAAAGCCAATTGACACTTGGTTTTTGACAAAGTTACTTTAATTTTATAATTAGCAAAACTGTATGGTAATATACTTGTCCTAGGATGTATGCTCAGTGAATGTATACTCATTTAAGCTCTTACCTGGCTTTTCTGCTCTAGGACGATATTAGAAGAGAAAAATATTTATTTAGCTATATTTAAAGACCATTGGGGGTAATTCATTGCAGTTAGGTTGTGTACACTTTTCTTACTTGGTTTCCAAGGAAATTTTATCCAAACGCTTACTTTTCTGAATCGGGTACTATAAAGCTTTCTACATAAGTTTTATCACTCTAAGTAAAACTACAATGTGAGAAATCAGCATTTACACAGCAGATATGAAACTTCTCTGATCACAACTTCACCACCTTCTGCCCTTCCCACTGAGTCATCAGAGCTTCAGGCCATTTGCCCGCACTCTGAACACATGTAGTTGTTGCCATTCTCCCAGCCCATCTGTCTCCGCTGTCTAGGTGTCATTCCAAGTCTGTCTTGTTGGATCTTAGACTCCTCTGACTATATTCCTTGTGACAATTCATAGCCCCGGGTCAGCCCCACCATCTACGATGAGGACACGCAGCATCTAACCCTGTTGACTACATCTACGAGGAATCTTTGACTTAACAAAACCCTCTTTACCTTTTGGTGATCCTTTTATTAATTTCATCATGAATCCTTGCTGTATTGTCCTAGACCAGTGCTACCTAATAGAAATATAATGTGAGCCACATATATAACTTTACATTTTCTAGTGGCCACATTAAAACACTAAAAGAAGGTAAAATTAATTTTGAAAATTTATTTAACTTAATCTGGTATTTCCAGAAGGTTTAGTCTTTCCACATATAATCAACCTGAATAGCATCCATGAAATATTTTATGTCCTCTTTTATACTAAGTCTAAAATCCGAGGTGTAATTTTTGCTTGCAGAGAACATCTCACTTGGAATCAGCCATACTTCGAGTGCTCATTCACCATTGGTGGCTCATCGCTACCGTACTGGGCCACACAGGCCTTGACTTTTCATACTCTCCAAGCCCTACCCTTGACCTCCTCCATCTCAGGAAGACCTCATAACTCGTTTTACACGGAAAATTTGAGGCAGTATGCCTCAAGCCACGTTGTGATATTTTCTTTCCACCTCAACGCATACCTATAGGCACACCCGTACATTCCCAAAATGCCTCTCCTCCTCCTTCTCCCTTCTTCAAAAAGAAAGAGCTATGACTAATCCCATCCTTTTCCACCTTCATTGAGACTTAGTTTAATCAAATATCTCCTCTTTCCAGAATCTTCACTCCTTCCTTGTATTAACTTTCCTGAGCGTTGCTCAACCTAAAGGTGTACTTGTTGCTACTGCTCCCCAGCCTCCATCTCCTTTATTGCTCTGAACTTCCCTCCACCTACCAATCCCTTACGTAGGCCTTCCACCCCCCACGACTCCTAACACTGGTCTCTGCTAAGTTATAAGTGAGCTTCCAGTCTCCGAATCCAAATTCCAGTTCTCGATTCCCTTTCTGTGTCTACAGCATTCCACCCTGTGGTTTGCCCCTTTCATTGGAAAGAATCCTTCTCCATGACTGCCATCACCTACACTGTCGTGGTGCCCTTCCTGACACTCAGAACTCTTTCTTCTAGCTCCACTTCTTCCTTTCAGGCTCTAAATATACTTTCCTCCTAAACCGCATCTCTTAGCCTCACCTCTCTTGGAGATTTTCTTCTCTCTCATGGTTTTAACCATCATGTCCACTCAGAATACAGTCAGCATGAATGTCCCTCCTTTTTAAATAAATTTTAGTCCTCTTTTTCCAATCGCCTACTGTTACATATTCATCTGATCATTGGATAAGTGACATTAAGGACTGTTTTATAATAACTCAGGGCTACTGTGACAATGTAAAAAAAAAAAAAATCATTTAGCCTCCAAGCTTATTTTTTAAAAATGGGACCAGCAGATAGCATAGTGGTTTCATCGCTGGATGCCCACATGGGTGACCATGGTTTGAGTCCTGGACCTGGTGGCTTCGAAATCATGCTGGGCACGTGTACGTGCATATACAGGATCCTGGGAAGTGAATGGAGAAGGGATTGTGGCATGGCCATCCCTCCTGGGAGAGGGGGGTGATGCTCACTTTCTGTCTCTCTGTCTCTCTGGTAAAAGCATGTACCCTATAGCAAAAAAGCACTCAAAAAAAATGTAAATGTTGTATATAATTGTCAGCCTTGTCTCATCCACAATCCTTATCTGATCTCTGCCCCAAGCTGTGTCAAAATGCCCTGCTTTGATGTCATCCTGAGAATCTAAGGGTTTAACAAATAGTGTCACCTATCCCCAAACCATTTCACCCCCAGATTTCTGTTTTTTTCCAGTAATACTTATCACTCAGTCACCCAGCTTTGAAATATTTTCACCCCTAATTAACTCTTCTTCCTTTCCCCAACAAATTAGTCATCATTCCTATCAACTAATCCTTCACAATATTGGATAATTATCTTTTTTTAGAGAGAGAGATTTTTGCTGTAGGGTGCGTGCAGTCACTGGAGAGACACAGAGAGACAGAGAGACAGAAAGCAGGAAATCCCCGGCCAAGCCACAATCCCTTCTCCTCCATTCTCCTCTGGGGATATCAGACACACACATATACATACAACCAGCATGAGGTTTAAGACACCAGGTCTGGCTCTGGGACTTGAACTATGGTTGACTATGTGGGAGTCCAATGATGTAACTATTATGCCATCTGCTGATCCCTGGATATTACCTTTTATCCACCCTATCTTCTTAACAGATTGTTTGCGACATTCACAAACCATCCCACCTCCTCATTCTTCACCAATTCCAGTACTATCCCTTCCTCAAACTCAACTTTTGCCACCTCCAAAAATAGAAGATATGTTTACATTGACACAGCATTTGCTTAAATGATTGTGCAGTCTTTCCAGCTAGATCTTAAGATCCTTAAAAGCAAGAACAAAATGCTGTGATTCCTTCATTCCTGCACTTATTAATAGTAGATGATTAATAATAGTCTATTGCTGATTCTTGTTCTTTCAATGAAAAATATCTCTTTAAATATCTAGTTCTAATAACCATTGTAAATATAATCAGGTTGTCCCAGATTAGCTTTATAGAACTTTGGGGGACACTTAAAACATAGTATGAGAGAGACAATTATATTCTTTAGGAAAAAACGTATTTATGGTTTGATACTGCTTCTATTAACTAGTTAAGGTATAAGTTTCTTAACTTTTAGCTTCTTTGCCTATTATATACATTTTTTAATGGAGTAAACTTTTTTCTTTTTTCAGTTTTTTGTTCATTTGTTTGTCCTAATTTGCCAGGGAGGCTTGTGCACTTACCAGAAATGAGAGTAAGAGAAAACAAGAAAGCACCCCACACCCTGCCCAACCCCGTGGGACATGGTCACACTGCAGTCCTTCTCCACCATCTCTCTCCTTTGGGGGGTTATTTAATAGACTTTATTGTCAGGTTTAAATGAGGTAATATGTGAATGTGTTTTTAAGAATTTTAGAATCAGGACCAGCAAATGGCATAAGGTTATGTTGCTGGACTTCCTTGTAGTTGACCACAGTTCGAGTCCTAGACCCAGTCACTTAAAACTCATGCCAGACATGTGTGCGTAAATCCCCAAAATCCAAGAGGAGAATGGAGGAGAAGGGATTGCAGTGCAGCCATTCCCCCTGGGGGTGGGGGATGGTGGTGAATTCTTGCTTTCTGTCTCTCTGTCTCTCCAGCAAGTGCAGGCTCCCCATAGCAAAAATCTCTCTTAAAAAGAAAAAAAAAAGAATTTCAGAATCTATGTAAACAGACAGCTTTATTACAAAGTACCCAGAATCAACAGCCTCTTGGTTTTTTCACTTTCTTTTCTAAAGAATTATTTATTTATTATTTATTTATTTGATTATTGTTTTAATTTGACCAGAGAGTGAGAGGGAAAGTGAGAAAGCAAGCCACCAGATCTGGGACTCAAACCATGGTCAGTCATGTGGGAGTCCAGTGCCCCAACAGCCCATTGTTTTAAGACAACGATTCTTTTACTAACCTCCTAACAACTATAGAAACTTCAGGCAATCTTAGCAAGTTGATTGAAAGACCTGAGAGAGGTGATTCTACACCCAACTACTCTATGTTCTCTGCCCACAGTTCCTGCAATGAAAGCCCACCCTTGGTGCTAGCCATGCTCAGACATTTTGAATGAGTGGCTGGGCGGCCAGAGATTTGAAGGCTTTCTAGAGAGCACACCATTTTTAATAGGTGTTAAGCAATTCATTCAGTGGGACTCACTTGGAAACAGCCAAGTCTTGTCTTCTATTTGTCTGAAAACTACTTGCAGGCTCTTTCGCCCTTTTGTATCTCACAGATGGATAAGTTGCCTTCCCCTTTAGCAGACTGTCTTAAATTGTGCTGTGTCCAAGCCTGTTGCCACGTGAGTCTGTAGGCATCATAACAGATTACAATGTACCTCTTATTTATCGGCATGCGTTTGTTTCTTTTGTACGTTTGTTTTACTGTTCCTTTCATCCGCTATCTCTGGCACCTAGCACAAAGCCTGGCACTTAGTCCTTGCTCAGTGATTCCTGGATACGTGAGTAAACATGGAGGACATCATTCTTTAGTGATGCCTCTCCAGGGTGACTTTTTAGTCTCTTTTTCATTCCTCTTTACTCCTCTCCTACACCAAGCAGAGTAAAAACCGGAGGCTCTGGGCTCCCGAGAACCTCTTGCTCCTCTGGTCTTGACCTAGAGGCTTACCTGAATGTGGTCTCCAGATCCGCCTGAACCCAGGCAGACACAGGCCTGAGGGTCCCAGGGACTTGTAGCAGGTCATATCCTCCAAAAGACTCTTCCCACTTGAAAAGGATTCTATTTTTCTGTTCTGTTCTCAATAAATTCCTCTAAGGGGAAAGTCATTTGGGTAATTCATTTGATTTGTTGCAAAGGACAAGCAAAACATTAATTTGTTATCCTATTCTGGCATCTTTGCATTAAAAATGAAAAAGATAATATCTACTTTGAAAATGGAGAGTGGTTCATCAGAAGGGATGACTTTCCAGGGTGAGTCATGTGACTGGTAATTGAGGCAGGGAGAAGAGAGGGCCTTTAGAATCACCGTGCTTTTTCTTGGACTCTGGAAATCTACTTGTGAAACTGGCCCTCCTCCAAAGAGAACCAAAACAATCGTTTCACACCAAAGCATGCTTGTGAGCCTCTTCTCTACCTCCTACGTTGAAGTATTAGGAGACGACAGGAACACATGTTTGCCAAACGATGGCTGCCCACTGGACTCCTCTGAACTAATGCCATTGGTGGACCAGGTACTGGTGGGGAGTGAAGCGTACGTGGGGAGTAAATTCTCCAGCTTCAGATTGCTGGGTGTCCTCAGCCTGCTCTAAAAGAGCCGCTTCCTCTTTAATCCCCTGACTTACCCTCTAGCCAGCGAGATAAGTCTGCTGTCAAGGAAGAGTTCAGTAGTTTGCAGCAGTCCTTATGTCACCGCTGTAGAATTGTCACTTGAGTGTGTGACTTTTTCAGTACTGTTCTTGCAGCCATTTACACTCCTCTGTAAAATGGGGATAGCTCCCCACTCTCTTCAACCTGGCGGCCTTGTTTCCTTTGAGCAGATAACTGGAATCTGATTCTGTAGCCGGGAGTCTCTGGGTACACTGCCCTGGATGCTGGCTGTGGTAACCACTGCCACTGACATTTGGTAGTGAAGTGTCCGTTTTGCATCTTGTTTTCTCTTTGTGAAAATTGGTGGGCCTACCTTCTGTAATTCCCATTTGTTACTTGCCTAATTAGACAATTTGCATTGATTCTTCAGGAAGCCTTCTATGCTTTGTCAAATCCCGGTGACTGGAACATTTGAAATATTCCCATTTTCTATCACAGTTGGCTTTATTATTTTGAATTTATGATAGTGATGATACAGATTTTCAAAGCTTGCACTCCGTATTTTTAAATCACAGAGTCTCAGCGAACAGATCATGTTATACAAAATGTCTTTCTCCAGATGCCACTTCCAAGGTTTCTAGCCATTGGCCCTCACCCCTCAGCTGTGTCCTTGTTTTGGAGGAAGCCACACCTTTGTCCACTGCATGTGATGCTGGCTGGGGTCTCCCAGCCCATACTTCTTTGATGTCCCCAATGCTTCCAAAGGCACCACTTGTTTTCATTGCTGCTGCCCCTGCTGGGTGGCGCGGACGTTTGCGTAACTGAGGCACACCTCCACTGGCTGCCGCGGAGATCCAAACTGCCAGCAAGGCATCCAGACGTGCACATAATTCCATCCAGGGAAAGCACGCGGGCACTTCTCAGACTTGCCTGTGTTCACGTTTCTTTCAATGTCACCTACTTCATGCCACTGTACAGATGGCATAGCCCACAGAGAGACACCCCTAGCAATCTGAAGCTGGAGATTCAGTAGTCTTTTCTTATCTGTGTCTTTGTGAACTATCTTCAAGGAAGTAAGATGCTCCAGACCAGACTGGACTGAGCCTCGCCATGTGTCCTCACTGGGGTTTAGGAACCCGAGTGCAGTGAGAACCTGCAGCATCCGCAGCGTGGCAGCAGGAGCCACAGCAGCTCACGGAGCAGGGTGGCCTTGCAGAGTTCAGTGGTGTGTATGTTGTGTCTCCTCCTACAGCTATTGACCTGCTGTACTGGCGGGACATCAAGCAGACGGGGATAGTGTTTGGGAGCTTCCTGCTGCTGCTCTTCTCCCTGACCCAGTTCAGCGTGGTGAGCGTCGTGGCCTACCTGGCCCTCGCTGCACTCTCAGCCACCATCAGCTTCCGCATCTACAAGTCTGTTTTGCAAGCTGTGCAGAAAACCGACGAGGGCCACCCTTTCAAGTGAGTGCCCCACTACCTGGCGTAGCCCTTGCACACCTCTCACCGCCTCTTCTCTCACCGCCACTTGAGCCCATAGGTGCCCTAGGACTGTCCCTCTCTGACACCTGACGGACCCCCGACCATCCCAACACCCAGCCTATCTCTTAATATCTACATTTCTGCAGAATATCTGAAATGAATTACCTTTATTCTAGCATATATTGCTTTGTTGAGTTTATATAGTGTAATTACTACTAATACTAATCATAATCATTATATGGATACAATGTTTTAAAATTTAAAGAGTGTTTCAAAAATTACTTAATCCTCCCAACTCTATGAGGAAGGCAGGGCAAGCATTACAATCCCTATTTGCAGATTGGAAAGACTGAAGTCCAAAAAGCAAACTGACACTGAAGTTCCCAAAAACAAAATGACATGCCTAAGGTTACGTGGGCAGTAAATAGCACAAAGCCAAGACGAGAGTGTTTGGATTTCCATTTCCACACTCTCTCTGGAAGTTTAACACTGAAACACCAAGCCGCCAACCTTCTAAAGGGTACAGATTCATGTATGGTCTTATCATGTGCCCTCCTCTGCATGCCTGTCCTGGGAAAATCTGATCAGAACAATACTGAAGAGGAGGAAATATCAATGATAAAAGCAATAATAATAAAAAGGCAATCCACTAATTGACTGACCATCCGTGTCACTGCTTTGCCTAGTGGCTGGCCCCAAAGTCATCCTTCACTGTTTTCACATTCTAAAATCAAGGGTCAGTCCTGGATAGACATATAGATGATGCCAGAAAATGGCTTCTGGCCCAGTAATTCACAATAACACCTCTGTATCCACCCTGACTACCTTTTACCAGTCACTGAATCAAAGCCAAAGCAGCTCTATGGTCTTAAAAGGGAGATTTGTGGACAAAGAGGAACAGGCTGCATATCAGACATTCCTAGTATAACAAAGTCCCCTAACCTGAGTAGCTTAAACAACAGACGTGCGTTTCTCCAGTTCTGGAGGCTGGGAAGTCCGAGATCAGGACTGCAGACTGCGGCCTTCTCACCGTATCTTCACATGGTAGAGGAGGGTGAGGGAGGGTGAGAGAGCTCGCTGGGTTCTCTGTTATAGGACACCAATCCCATTTGTAAGTGCTCCACCCCCTTGACACAATCACCTCCCAAAGACCTCGCCTCCTACCGCCATCACCTTGGCAGTTAGAATTTCAATGCATGGATTCTAGAACAACGCAAACATCAGTTCTTAATACTCCCTAAAACTCAAGCCAAAAGCTGCTTTACTCTTTTCCTCCCAGTTCTCAGAGTTAAGTTGGTGCCTTAAGAACTCTAGGAGTGTCCCCCAGGCAGCCAGTATGGTGCTGTCTTAACCCAGGAGAGGCAGGGAAGGGAGAGGGAGGATGGACCTCCATGCAGGAGTGTGACTGGGCAGGAGGAAGCTTAAGCTGGGTTGGTTTTCATACATTTTTACTTTATATTCAAGTATACTGTGTCCTATATATTCTACCCACTCGTGGGCTCAATGTAACCATTTGAAAAATTTAAAATGCCATTACTAAAATTACTACTCTCTAGAACCAGTGAGTAATTTAATATGACCCAGGTTACTTGAGATTTCAGTGCTCTCTGGATAAATCTAAAAGTAAATTCCAGAATTTAAACTAAAACTCTTAGATTTTTTTTGAGGCAGCACAATAGTTGGCAGCTAGGATTTTCAGAGTGCTCAACTATTTAAAAAAGAGACAGTTAGTCTCCACGCAGTCATGTAGGGGAACTCAGCCTAGGAGCTGATTTCTCATTGATTCCCCTGGTGTGGCTGGTCTGTCTGCGTTGTCAGCTCTCATGGGAACACTGTGTCTGCTAGAAACATTCACAGCTCCCCATGGGGGTCAAGACTCCTGTATTCTCCTAGGCACTGCAATTGTAACCCCCAGAGATGGCCCAGTGCTGTCCTCAGAGTGAGAGAAGGATCACTTAGCAGTCCCTGGGATGCAGCCGCTGGTCTCAGGATCCCCTCTGACGAGCTCTCTGTGGGGGTGGTTTGTTGGCAGGGCCTACCTGGAGCTGGAGATCACCCTTTCTCAGGAGCAGATCCAGAAGTACACGGACTGCCTGCAATTCTACGTGAACAGCACGCTTAAGGAACTGCGGCGGCTCTTCCTCGTCCAGGATCTGGTGGATTCCTTAAAGGTACGATCACTGTAGCCGTTCACTGTCAGTCCTGAGTTTTTTGTTCCCTAAGGTGTGACAGTATAAACTGCCACATAGAGGATAAAAAGCAAGTGCCCATTGTATTCTAGAGACAGAAAGCCTCACATTCTGTGGTATCATGGAGCTCATCCAGGCGAGAACCTGTCAAAAATACCTTTACTTTACAGACAACAAAGCTATGTTGCAGAGAGGTTCAGATACTTGCCTAAGGTTGCCCAGTAGTCATCGGCAGAGCTGGGCTCAAACCCAGGTCACAGCTCCTAGTTTTGTACTTTTTACAACACACCAAGTAGTCTCTCCCTAAACTATTTTCAACTCCTCAGCCAACTTCCTAAAATTAAAATAAAACTCTCATTTGGGGATTATAAAAATATGCATTATTTTCATTGAAAGAAACTCTGGATTTTGTCAGTTGCCAGATTTCTGAATGTCCTCCCACAATTCCGGCTCTGAGGCTGAGCCTGTGACAGGCAGAGATGTGCCCAGCCCAGTGCTGACGAGGACCTGCACAAGATTTGAATCCCGGAGCTCTCACTGAATTCACCAGGTTCTTTGAACATGCTGCTTTGGCCTCCCTGTGACTTACATGTAAAAATCAGTTCATCATTGGCTGGGGAAGGTCATCAGCAGAATAAGGGGAAGCAGAGAGGTCATTCTAAGATTTCTAAAAACATTTGTACACCTGGCAGTGGTCCAGTCCCAGGGGCTGGTAACTAAGGAAGGGTAGACGGAAAGCAAGAGGCGTGGTCTTGACTCGCAAGGTGCTTTACTGAAACAATGGTTTGCCAGTGTGGACTTAGGAGAGACACCACGGAGGTTATAATTGCTCACCTTAGTACTTTCAAGGTAATGTTTGTCCTCGTAATGTAGAAATTGTAGGCCAGCTACAGTGGCACATGATGCCAAGTGGCACCACCACTTGAGAGGTTGGGAGCCACATAGTAGGCCTATGGTCAGTTCCTGGGCCAACCTCGACCTGCCAGGTACAGTTGTGCATGACTGCAATTGTACCTACTTGGGAGGCTCAGTCAGGATGATCGCAGCCTGGTGAGAACCTGTCAAAAAGACCTAATTCTGTCTCTCAGTTTTCTTTTCACTCTCCCTCTCGTTCTGTCGTAAAGGGGAAAAACAGTTTGGGTGACAGCACAAGTCGACAAACCTTATCTGTAATGGGCCAGATAGTATTTTAGGGTTCCGCAGCCCACACGATCTGTCACACCTGTTCTCTGTACCGCTGCAGCACAACCACAGCAAATGACCAGAGATGTGGCACTGTGACACTAAAACTTTACAGACGCTGAGAACTGAATTACAGTCATTTATTATTCTGGCTTTGATTTTATTTGATCATTCAGAAATGTCAAAACCATTCTTAACTTGTGAGCCTGAGCAAAAACAAGTCAAGGGCCATGGTTTGCTGCCCCTGGGCCCAGACAGTACTCTATTGAGCCTCTCAAATCTTACAACAAAGTGAGCCAAAGGGTTTCAGGACAACTGAAGACTGGATCGTCTATCAGTGTTCCGTTGGGCTTTACACACCTTATTGCTCTTCCGCTTCCTACTGAAATCAGGGTATAATTTTGCCTCAAATTCTAATTTAAAAAGTCAAAGACCTGAGACTTCTGTCTATCAGGAACAATTTTAGGCACTCTGATGACCTTTCTCCCTTCAGTTTGCAGTTCTGATGTGGCTCCTGACCTACGTTGGCGCACTCTTCAACGGCCTGACCCTGCTGCTCATGGGTAAGGACAGGCGAGACTGTGCCACATCTCCGTCACACGCTCACGAGCTCAACGCTTCCTGCCTGGTGGCTTTCGCCTTGACAGATTCCTAGGAACATGCAGATGTCCCTGAGCGCAGAGCATTTCCGCCCACCACAGCATGGTTAAAGAGCAGGATATGTCGTCCACACTAATAAGGAATTTCTAAGTCCAACACTTTGTTTCTTTTCAGTCTCTGCTAGTTTTCACAGGCTTCTCATATGTATCTGTTTACGGTGTCAGCTATGGAGAGAGGTTCATTTTCTCATCTTGGGAGGGACCATCTACCCTCCCAAGGAGTAATGCTAGAAGTGATGACTTGATATCCGAAGGGCTCGGTATCCTTTCATTTTCTTTATGAACCGCCCTGTCACCGTCTGTCTAGGATGCTGGTTCTCCCAAATAATGCTGTAATACCACTTAACTATTTTAAACGTATGTATAAGCCATTCTTTCGGCTAACTCACAGAACATTAACACTGTGTGTTTTCCACCCAGCTGTGGTGTCCATGTTCACTCTACCCGTCGTGTACGTGAAGCACCAGGTGAGTATGGCATGAGATCCAGCATTTGCGCTGAATGTGGCCCTGGGACCTTGGACGCGCTCACGATGTCTTTCTTCCGTAGGCACAGATAGACCAGTATCTGGGGCTCGTGAGGACTCACATAAACGCTATCGTGGCAAAGTAAGTTACATAGAGCCA
The DNA here is from genome assembly GCA_026018925.1 of Tupaia tana. Classification (NCBI taxonomy): domain Eukaryota; kingdom Metazoa; phylum Chordata; class Mammalia; order Scandentia; family Tupaiidae; genus Tupaia; species Tupaia tana. The sequence continues at coordinate 225,046,879 of JAKSZU010000001.1, read as the reverse complement.
TTCGCAAGAAGGAAAGACTGCCTTAAGTAGGTATTTGAGTGGATTAGGTAGGAGTAATTTTTTAAAAAGGCAAAATAATAAGTCGATTTATGATCATTCACTTACTCAAATCATATGTTCATTCCCTTCATTCATTTATTTGAGTTGTGTGTTCATTCCCTTCCCAAATATGTTATTTGAGAAAATAAGTATAAAATTTAAAACTCTCAATTAAATAAAACCTCCAGTGGTTTATTTCCAGTATTGTAATGAATGAATTTTTGTGAGTGAAGGTTATTAAGCTCTGCGGACTGGCCTATGTCCAAGAACAACATGGGTTGGAGGAAAAAAGGAAGCTTGATTCAAAAATGTAAAATTAACACTCTAGTTGAAATGAGAACAATTTAAAAAGCATTTTTATTTTTTCAAAGAAGGAATAACACTCATTATTTTAAACCATCGAAATTATTTTAAAATTTAGGTTGTTTTTACCACTTTAAAATGTATATCATTTTTGTTACTTAAATGTTTTAATTACACCATTTTACTCAACAAGTGTGTGTGTGTGTGTGTGTGTGTGTGTGGTGTATGTTTAATTAAATCATTAATTTTTGAACAGATGTACTTCATGGTTACCTTACATATTATTAGGACATAAAAATCTCAGTTTTATATTTACACAGCTAACTCAGTCATGAAACTTAGTAGTTTTCCCCGATTCTTACGCTTTCTGCTTACTCCCTCTCAGACCTCCCCTCTCCATGCCCCAAGCACACGGCCTCTCTCCTTCCCCCGAGGCGTCTCCTCACTTTAGGGGCTCTGCACTGGGTGCCGTCTCTTCCTGAAACACTTTATACCCACATATTCGCCTGGTGGCCCCTTCCTGTCCCCAGATATTTGTTCCTCAGATCAGTGGATTTAGAGTAGGCACCACTCACGGTAGCACCATGCCCTTCCCTGCCTATCATGGGGCCCAGTCCTGTTTTGGTTTATAACATTCATCACCATTTGAACCTCTTCTATCTACTTGTTCATTTCTATCCCTTCAACTCTCATGAGAATGAAAGCTTCATTGGAGCTGGAACTTACTTGTTTTTCTGAACTCCAGAATGTGGAAGGATTCCTGGCACAGAGAAAGGTCTTAATCAAAATCAGCATGATGAGCTTAAAACATAACCAGCAGAACACGTCTGGTGTAACCCTGCCCTCCAGGGATGCTGCCCCACTGTGAGAAGCACAGAATTTTAGGTGCCTTGGAGAGATCTAGTCTACACCCACATTTTAAGATGAGTCTGACAACCAGCAAGGTTCATTAGCTGGTCTATGTCACACAGTTAACTAGGAACATAGCTGGGACTAGGACCCAGCCTTCTTCTAGTTCTGAGTAGTCTGATTAGGCTGAGGGTGAATGTGGGTTCCTTTACCTGGAACCAATCCTGTTTATGCATATCTTTCCAACACAGGAAGAGCACCCTCTTTCTCTTTCAGAAGTTGCTCATATAGGGCAATGAAAGGTCATGGAACCATAGCACAGCCTCTGTAATCCTGAATAAGTCAACATGTTCATCTACCTAAAAAGTTATAAAGACTGCGCCTTTCTTGGGTCATTCATTCCAATTTTCACTTCCTTCTTAATGCTTTATAGAAGTGTTTATAGACATGTACATAAAACCTGTAATATCTTCCAAAAGACTAAGCTATTGGGTCACTTAGCGAATTAAAGCAACAACTATAATGAATACATGCAACAATGTCATTAAAAACACTCATGCTGGGACCAGCAGTTAGTGTAATGGCTATGTCGTTGGACTCCCACATAGTCGACCGCGATTCGAGTCCTGGACCCAGTGGCTTAAAACTCACGCTGGGCGCATGTGCGTGCGTGCCCAAGATCCCGAGAGGAAAATGGAGGAGAAGGGATTGCGGCGTGGCCATCCCCCCTGGGGCATGATTTCTCGCTTTCTGTCTCTCTGTCTCTGTCCGGTGAGCGCACATGCCCTATAGCAAAAACCTCTAAAAAATAAAAAAATAAAAAATAAATAAAAAAAAAACACTTGTGCTTTCTTATCTTTTGATGTTGTCTTTTAGGATTCAGGCTAAAATCCCAGGTGCTAAAAGGCACGCCGAGTGAACCGAGTGAACCGCTGTCCTGCCGGGGACACAAACAGGAATGTCCGGAGTGGTAACAGCTCTCTTCTTACTCGTTACTGCAAATCGATTGTTTTCCCCCCAGTACCATAATCTTAGAGACAAACTTGACAACAGCTGTTTTCAGGCTGTTTCTGTACTCTTAGGATATTTGAGTCACTTGTGTCAAGCACTGAAGTATAGAGAAAAGTGTATTAGATGTGGTTTTTAATTTTGTGTTGCTAAAAAAAAGTGCATGATGGTGAGAGCCCAAGTCCTCTTTCCTCCTTCGGTGTTCCTCCTCTTCTCTCTGCAATGCTTCTGTAGCTTCTAACATTCCCCATGGCTAGGCCCTTCCTGCCCAGTGCACTGATGCAATAGTGGAAATCGCTTCTATGTCCTTGGGTTGCTGGTTGGATTAACCTTTAATAACAATATATAGAACTGTAGACTGATGTTTTAGCATTTTTTCCAACACACACCACATAAAAATAAAAACAGTCGACCGTACTTATGGTAATCAGTTTTGTATAACTTAAAATAATTAAATAAATGAATAAATCCAAAACAAACGCGCAGTACTTTTGTTGTATGGGATTGATGGGCTGATTTACATGTATGGTAACGAAAAAGTACCAGCATGTTAACTTTATTACAATTTGTATTACTTTCTCTGTAGTTCCTAATGGACTTAATTATGGATTCTGGATATTTGCACTTATGTACTTGATACTGAATGCATAAATAAATGTTATTAAATGTAGTAAGTTCTTCCTCTCTTTTCATGATCTTATGGGAAAACACAAAAGCTCTAAGACACAGGCACTCGTTGACCTGCCAGAGGACTGAGACTGAGCGCTCACCTGCTCCTCTCTAGGACTACAGGGCCCGGCCTATAGCTTCTCTATGGCTTCTTTGGGTTATTCACAGAAACCACTTAAGAGCGATAAACTGGAAAACAACCTAAATATTGTATTTCATGGAGTTGATGCAGACATTTTAAGTAGTTATTTTTTAAAATAAAACTTGATAGTGATATAAATCCTTCATAAACTTTTATAACGATCTATAACATAACACTGGTATAAAATAACTGGTGCGCACCCCATCTTTTGGTAATTATGTATGGAGCACTAATGTGTGCCAAGCCCTAAAAAATAAGACTGTGCAGAGCCAGCAGGTGGCATGGTAGTTAAGGCACTGGACTCCTATGTGGCTGACCACCATTTGAGTCCCAAACCTGGTGCTTGAAACTCACTCTGGTCATATGTGCATGCATGCCCAAAATTTCAAGAGGACAATGGAGAAGAAGGGATTGCAGCATCACCTTCCCCTTTAGAGGGGTGATTTCTCCCTTTCTGACGCTCTGTCTGTCTCCAAGGCAAGTGCAAACACCCTGTAGCAAAAAAACTCTCTCAAAAAATAAATAAATAAAATTAAATTAAAAAGAAATAAGACTGAGTAGCAGAGGGATAGTTCCTGCCCTTGCAATGCTAATTCTTCTAACAATTGCTCACTGTTTTTTGTAAAATTGCATGCTTTATTTAGAATCAAAAGATGGAGAGATAGGCCCAGCCTGGTCAGCACAGTCAATAGTGAACTGAACTCCAGTGCTGGAAGCCACATGGTTGACCATGGTTTCAGATTGCCAGGTCAGCCTGAAAAAATGTTGTGCACTCACATCCGAGCCCAGCATTTCAGTGAGCTGGAGGGTTGGGATAAAGGAATTCCAGAGTGACAAGACCCTGTTATGGTTATCTCTCTCTCTGTCTCTCTCACTCACACACGTATACTCTCTATCATAAATAAAATAAACTTAAGAAAAAAGATGAAGGTGAGGGCCAGCAGGTATGGTGGTTAAGAAACTGGACTTCCAAATGGCCAACTGTGGGTCAAGTCCAGGGTCCAGTGACTTAAAAAATCATACCAGATGCATGTGTCTGCATGCCCAAAATTCCAAGAGGAAAGTGGAGAAGGGACTATGGTGTAGCCATCCCCTCTGAGGGGTGATTTCTCACTTTCCCTCTCTCTTTCTTGGTCTTCCCCTGGCAAGTGCACATGCCCTAAGGCAAAAAGTCTTAAAAAAAAAATTGGATGAGGAACCAGCAGGTGGCATGGTGGTTAAGGCACTGGCTCCCACATGGCTGACGATACAGTTAAAGTCCTGGGACCTACCGGCTTGAAAAACATGCTGGGCACATGTGCGTGCATGCCCCAAATCCCTGGAGGAAAATGGAGGAGGAGAGATTGTGGCATGATCATCTCCCTGGAGTGTTCTCATTTTCCCTCTCTCTGTCTCTAGCTGTCTCTCTCCACTGGTCAAATGCTTCCATTGACCAGTTTTATACGTGGGCTCTGCAAGTATCTGTAGTGTTATCCTTCTGTGCAAAGTGATATTAAAGTTACAAGGGCAACTTGACACTGGGCCAATGGCCAAGAAACCACCGTCATGGTACTGGGGAGAGAGGGAAAGTGGCTGTGTGAAAATGCTAACTGAACAAAAGGCAGCCGGAAATAAGAGCTGGGATCCAAGGCTCAGACAACAGAGAAGGATTCTTGGGGGAGGTAGATTTGGGGACTGGGGTCTGGCCTACGTTTTGCCAGATGAAGATGACTCACCCCAGAATGGAGAAAGAAAATGAGCTAAAGTGCTAAGACCTGGAAGCGTGTGACCTTCGCAGAGAAAGGTAAGTAATAAGTAATGTTACACTAGGTTGCAGGGTGCTTGGAGGTGGAAATCATAGTCCCAGGTAAGGCTAGAAAAAATGGGTTGAAATCACACTGGGAAGATGCATGAGTGCCTATACTAAGGAATTTGGGCTTGGGTCTTAGAGAGGCATATAAATATGAAGAAGGTGCAAGATACTGTATAGTAGAAGAATAGAGGAGGAGGTCATTGTACCCTAACTATTGTCATAGCAAACAGATGACAAATGGCTGGGCGTCTGCTAGGACAGCCACAGTGAGAATAAAAAGGAGATGCTCACCTGTCCTGGATTTCTATGTTATCCTGGCTTGCCAAGCACCCACCAATGGGCACAGGCACCACTCAGAGGTGATATGGAGAGAGATTGGACTGGAGCCGCTGACTGATGAGATATGGGGTTTCAAGACTAAAGGCCTGGAGAGCCAGTGCCTCCTTGAGTTTTGCACCCTGTAGCTTGCTTGCCTCACTCTAGCCCCTTCACTGTCTAACACTAGCTGATCAAGGGGCCAGCAGATAGTACAGTGGTTACGTCGCTGAACTCCCACATGGCTGAGTATGGTTCAAGTCCTGGACCTGGTGGCTTAAAAATCATGCTGGGCATGTGTGCATGCATGCCCAAGATCCAGAAAGAGAATGGAGGAGAAGGGATTGTGGACGGCCATCTTTTCAGTGTCTAACTTCTGTGATGAAGTACCTTCTACATGGCTTTATGGTATAGAATTAATATTCTTCAGACTCTGTATTTGCAGCATTTTCCTTCGCCTGTAGGCCCAGAATTCCTTTCACAAGTGACTGCTCACAAGGATACAATTAGGAATTCCGTATGCTAGCAGAGGTAGAGACTTCTGAGGAAACTCCAGGTGTACAGGATGAGAGGTGTGGGTGTAGACTTTAAGTGTGAGGTACATAATATGTGGTTGCTGTGAGCAGAATCGGTCCAGAAGATCCTGGAGATGATGGAGACAATGTGAGGACCCAGCGAGCAAATGAGAAGCCCAAGCAGAGCCCCAGGAAACCCAGAGGGAGTGAGATGTGAGCAGCAGAAAGTTCTTACAGCCTTTGGATGAGTTAGGCAAGCAGGCAGCGGGCAGATGAAGCAACTGCAGTATGTTTTATGGATTATTTCAGAAATAAAGAACATAGGATAGCATATGGCCTCTGCTTTCCCTCACCCATATTAGTTCCCTAGGGTTGCTTTAAGAAAGTACCAAACACTGAGGTCGGATGGTTGTGCAGGGGTCAGACATGACACTCTACAAAGTAGTTCCACATGGGAAGGTTCCTGGTTCAAGTCTGAGACCTCCCAGAGCACTCCAGGCAGGTACTTGCCCATCACACGGTGCTGGATGAAGGCTGGGGGTGGGTTGTGGTGTTGAGACCCTATGGGAGGTTCTCTTTTTCCTTCTCTCTTGCTCATAGTAGAAATAAATAAGCTGGTTTTTAAAGCACTAAAAATTGGATAACGACAGAAATTTATTTTCTCACAGTTCTGCAGGCTAGAAATCAGGATGTCAGCAAGATGGTATTGTTCCATGGTCTCCCGTGTCACCTGGACTGAAGCTTCCTATCGAAGCGGCATAGCACGTGCCTCGTGTTAAAATTCTATAGCCCTACCTCTCACTGTGTAAGCCTGGAGAGCCCTCCGAATCCTCCGCTGCTGCCGGCACATGGCATTTCTAACTAGATCTGAGATCAGGATGTCGGGCTGTGCTCTGCCGGCCCCAGGGGAGGAGCTTTCCTGGCCTCCTCTAGCTTCTGCTGTTTGCCAGCCACTCTGGGTGTTCCTGGACTTGCAGATGCACTGCTCCAGTTACATAGCTGTCTTCCTTCTGCTGCTTCTCATCTTCCCTTTGTGTCCAGATGCCCCTTTTAATAAAAACACTGGATTAGGGCCCACCCGATCCTCACTTTAATTCAACAGCCTCTATAAAGATCCTGCTTCCAAAAAAGGCCACATTCTGATGTATGGGGGGGTTTGGGACTTTAGCCTATCTTTCAGTGTGCGGGGGTCAGGGGGTGGGGGGAGCATAATTCACAATTGACAATAACACAACCCCAGGCCTCAGCCTGGCCCTTATGCTACTATAAGGCTTTTCCCTCCAGGGTAGATCCCAGGCCTGCTTCTCTGCTTTCTTTCTCGCTGGAAGAAACCACTGCTCAGATGCAGTGTGACCGCTTTCTCCCTCACCTAAAGGCACCTGGAGTGTGACTGGTGGCTGGGCCTTGTTCCACCCCAGGAGGCTGCAGCAGCCACAATATTGGCCTTGACTGAGGCAGTTCCCAGCATCTGAACTTTGGCTCCCTCGTCTGTGTGTCGAGAAGCAGGTGGAGAAGATGGGAGCCACCACGGGGCATTTTGATGTCAGCTATTGTGTCAGTTTGATGGGTGACAACTGGCCTCTGCTGATCCAGGAAAGAGGACCAGGCCATCTGCCTTTAGACGCCCACCTGCTCCAGCAGGGCTTTCTATCGATGCCCTCCTCAAACTCCCCAGTGTGGTTTTTATTTTATTTTTTTGTGGTGTATTTTATTATTTTGATTTTTCTGTAATTCAATACATGCAATATTCAATTAAATATTACAAAACCAGTGTTCCTGGACACATTTTCTTTGACAAGTTAAACGGAAATGAATTCTTTCATATCCTAGGTCGTATTTGTCTTTTAAAAGAATTATGCTAGGATTAGCTCTCTCTGGTTTCTCCCTGAAATGATGAAATGGTCCTTAGGAATGAAGACTTGTTGTTTGTCTGCTTTCTTTAAACCTTCTTGTAAATTCTTATAAGCACAAATTACTCAATAAATAGGCTACATCTACTATGAGATCATTATTAAGCAAGTAGTACTGTCATTTGTTCATGTAGCATTTGTCAAGATACCCAGAAACTCTGTAGTACTCATTCTGTCCAATAAATATGTTTAAAGTGCTATGCAATTACAAGAGAATTTATTATAAACTCTCAGTGGCAAATCAATCCTATCCTCCTTATTTTCTTTTGAGAGATTTCTGACTTAGGATATGTGCACTCTCCAGAGAGACAGAAAGCGAGAAATCAACCCCCAGGGTGGGTGGACATGCTGCAATCCCTTCTCCTCCATCCTCTTCTTGGGATTTTGGGTACATGTGCACACGCACCTGGCGTGACTTTCAAGCCACCATGTCCAGGACTCAAACTGTGGTTGACCACTTGGGAGTCCACCAACATAACTATTATGGCATCTGCTGGTCTCTCCTTTTTTCTTGATAGAATATAGCTCATGTTTTTTCTTTGCTTCTTATAAGTAGGAAAGATCACCAAATGCTTGCTGCCATAAATATATCCCCAACAGAATAAATAGAGCTTTTTGTTTCAAGGATTCTGTTACATTCTGTGAGATGATCTGCATGAGCCCATCTGGGCCTCCAATTTACAGTAGACTCTACAGCCTCCCTTGGGAAGAATAATGATAAATGAAAAGCATTTTCTCCTGGCCCTTACAAATTTCCTTCCTTCTTTCCTTCCTTTCTTCGTTTCATTCTTTCAAGTTTCTTTCTTTCTTTTATGAGAGAGAGAGGGACAAGCACCTTTGACAGGGTCTCACCAGGCTGAAATCCACCCCCTCCCCAGTCTTCCAGACAGCCAAGGTCACAGAGTGCCCAGCATATTAAAGTCAACTCAGAATCTGAACCTAGGGCTTCCCTGGGTTGTGCAGTGGTGCCCTGGCATCTGTGATACTGTGGCTGGGCCTATAGTTTCTTACAAAATAAAATGCATTTACTTTTCTTTTTCTTTACATTTTTGCTATCACCAGAGAGAGATAAAGAGAAAGAAAGGGAAAGTGAGAAGTCACCCCCTAGGATGGGTGTAACTAAGCTGTAATCCCTTCTCCTCCATTCTCCTCAGGATTTGGGGCACATGTGCACACACGCCCAGAGTATTTTTCAAGCTATCAGGCCTAGGACTCGAACCACACAGTCATCCATGTGTAAGCCAGCCACCTTAACCACCATGCCACTGGCTGCATTCACTTTTTTACAAATAGTTACCTTGCTTTTTATTTTGTTCTTTAATTCCTAAATTAGGTATTATATTAGAGGTATCTAGCCAATTGACTTATTACATAATTTAGCTACTTGATCTATTCATTAATAAGGTGATTCTGAAGCTATTAAAATGAAATCTCTTAGGAATAATATCGCATTGTTGAGACAGATGCTGAGCTGGGCTTTTTACAAACATTATTTCTAATCCTTAGAATTTCAAAATCCTACACGATTAATATTTCTGCATATTTTATTGTTCAAATGAGAACAACCGAATCTCAACATGTTTAAATAATGCATAAGTTTACACAGGTGGGAAATGATAAAGCCAGGACTTGGTTCCCTGTCTGATTTGGAAGGCCGGGATCTTCCCGCTGAACCATACGGCCTTTCCAGTGCTTTGCCGCTCCTCTCCAGACAGTCCGTCTAGCTCAGGAACAAGGCTGTCCCCACAGGCTGGTTGCTCCTTGTAGAAACCCACTACCATATATTAACCATAAATGGGCATTTATTGGACAAATACAAGGGAGACCCAGGGCTTAACTGCAGGAGATTATTTTTCTAAACGCACAGTTTTGCTGCTTTGACCTTTGTGGTTAAAAAGGGAAGTGCTTAAATCCGAGCATTACCTAACAATCCTGCCCTGAATAGAGACAGAGAAGAAAGTACATAAATCTTAAAGACCTTTACATAATGGTTTGATTTTATATTCACATTCATCCTGAACCAGAACAGACATCCGTAGTGCAAAAGGAAAGAAAACAATAGCAGTTGGAAACTTGGTGATAATTCATTCTTTAACTCCAGACGTTTATCCAGCAGAGCTGAGAATCAGGAGTTCTCATTAACTGAAATCACAGTTAAACAAGAATGACCCTTTTATAATAGTAATTAAGCAATAATTCTGGTGTAATAAAATTAACTTAGAACCAAACTTTATGTACAATTTAGTCTGATGATTCAAAATGTCCTTCAGGGTCTTACAATGGTAGTGATCAGTAAGTTCATTTTGAAAGCCAATTATTACTATACTGGCCCAGAAATAAAAAGTGTTAAGACAGGGGCCAACCTGTGGCCTGATGGCTAAGGGAGCTGTCCTGGATGGTTCAAGTCCCAGACCTGGAGGCTTGAGAAACATGCCAGGCACGTGTTTGTGCCCCAAAACCCAACAGGATGTAGAAATGGAAAAGGGATTGTGACATGACAATTTCCAGGGGTGTGCTTTCTCCCTCTCCTCTCACTCTCTGTACATGCATGTGTACTCTGGAAAAGTTCTTTTTAAAAATGTTGTAAGACAAACTCTTTTCCTTCTTTATTTTTCTTTTATAATAAAGCCTGAACTGCAGAAGACTGAGCTCTGTGTTTTAAAAAGTTCTGAATATATGCATCTTTTCTATTATTCTTTTCAACTGTATCTTAAGCATATATTATGTACAAATTGCTGTGCTAGGTGCTGCTGAAGAGTTAAAGGGGAATAAACTACTGGCCCCACCCTTACGGACTTCATAGTATAGAGATGATAATAATAACAATTGAATTTATAGAGTGGCTCATTTTGGCCAGCCATTGTTTTAAACACTGTAATAACTACATTAATTGATTTTATTCTCATGATCATCCTACCATGAAGGGGCAATATTTTTACAGATGAGAAAATCAAAGCCTAAAGATTACAAAGCTATTAAATAATAAGATATTACACAGAAAGCTATAAGGCCACTCTGCCTGTAATAAGTATCAGCCATTAAAACTCTAAACAAAGTGCTTTGGAGGCTCAGAGATTACTGGGGTAAAGAAACAGATGTATGGGGACCAGTAAATGGCATAATGGTTACATAGTCAACTGTGGTTTGTGTTCCAGACCCTGTGCATTCCTGCTTAAAATCCCAAAAGGAGAATGGAGTTCACAATAGAAGGGATCATGACATGGCCATCCCCCTGGGGGGTGATTTTTTGCTTTCTGTCTCTCTGGTGAGCTCATGTGCCCTATGGCAAAAATCTCTAAAAAAAAAAAAATGAAAGAAAGAAAGAAAGAAGGAAAGAAAGAAAGAAGGAAAGAAAGAAAGAAAGGAAGGAAGGAAGAAAAAAGAAGGAAAGAAAGAAAGAAAGAAAGAAAGAAAGAAAGAAAGAAGAAAGAAGGAAAGAAAAAAGAAAGAAGAAAGAAAGAAAGAAGAAAGAAGGAAAGAAAAAAGAGAAAGAAAGAAAGAAAGAAAGAAAGAAAGAAAGAAAGAAAGAAAGAAAGAGAGAGAAAGAAAAGGAAGGAAGGAAGGAAGGAAGGGAGGGAGGGAGGGAGGGAGGGAGGGAGGGAGGGAGGGAAAGAAAACAAACATATGCATGAGTCAGCTTTTGAGATGGGCTGGCAATACCAGCAACGGCATCCAGGGAGAATGACCTCTTCCTAGCAGATAGAAGGGCGACAAGAGAGTCAGTGAAGGATGTGTAAAAGGAATGGCCAGAGGGAGAAAAGCAGAATGATATTCTATCCTGGGAACCAATTAGGAGGTGAGTTTCTAAAGAAGGGTTCAGGAGCAGAGTCATAGGGTGCGTGTACTTGTCAGAGAGAGACACAGAGACAGGGAAGGTGAGAAATCATCTCTACAATGATGACCACAATAAATGTAGTGGAGAAAGGCCACTCCACAATCCCTTCTTCTCCAGTCTCCTCATAGGATTTGGGGCATACATGCACACATGCCTGGCACATTTTTCAAGTCTGGGACTTGAACCACGAAGTCAGCCATGTGGGATTCAGTATCTTAACCACCATGCCACCTGCTGCCCCACACTTTTAAGAAGTGCTATGGTAATGAGAGGAAGCAGAGAAGTACCAAGGCAGCAGGGTTTAGGAGAGGCAGAGATTTAGTAAGAGAAAACTGGTTGGGAGGTTCAAGGAAGCCATGGAAGACAAGGTGAGTGCAGAGTTGGCTGAGGGTCTGTGAGGGGATGGCAAGGAATGAGAATGAAAGCTATAATAACCAATTTGTATTTTCACTTTTCCTAAAGAGTTCTGGAAATTTCCAATTGCACTCATATATATGGAGGTCATCCAGTGTGCTGACATTGTGTAAATTAAAAAACAAGAAGACAGATTTTTAAAAATCAAATGAGAGCCTATCTATTCCAATGATCTTTACTGAATCATCTTCATATGAATCATCTAATCTAACACATTTTTTGAAAATAAGAATTTAAATTAAAATAGAAAAAATAAGGAAAATATGAATACTGCTACTTAAAATTATGAGTGTTGGAAATGTCTATGAAAATGCTGAATATTTTTTAAAATAATCATTGCCACATTTAAAAAATTTACTTTCTTCTTTTAGGCCTTTGCCATAGGACACATACACTCACTAGAGAGATACAGTGAGGGGAAAAGTGAAAAACTACCCCCTGGAAGGGATCACCATGCCACAATTCCTTCTTCTCTATTCTTCTCCTGGGATTTTGGGCATGCATGCACACATGCCCGGGATAATTTTCAAATCACCTGGTCTGGGACTCAAACCACGGGTGGCCACGTGGGAGTCCAATGTCTTAACCACCATGCCACCTGCTGGCCCCTAGATATAATTTTTAAAGTTTATTTATTTCTTCCAAAACAAAGATGAAGAGACAGGTACTCCCAACGAGATCTTCATGCTGCAGCCCATCCTCAGCCCCAGCCAGCCAGGGTCACAGGCACACCTGCCCAGGTGTGATTGCAGGGCGATTGCAGGACACAAGTCTGGACCTTTCCATGTGGGCTGGTCTCTCGAATTATCCCTGCACCATGGCTGGCCAATTACTGATGCCACTTGAAACAAGAGTGATTGAAGAAAAGAAAAGAAAATGAGGTGTTCTTACTAAATATAGCATTAGTCGTTTCAGGCTCAGTTTAATTTCTGATTACTTTGCACATACTCAGCTGAAAAAATTATAGTGCCTGTAATTGATATTCTATCCTATCATAAAACATTATTTTGGGCAGAAATAAACTGAATTAGCAAGCAGCTGCCAGCAGGGAGCAACTTAATCTGCTCCCCATCAATGTATTCATAGCATAGCCTGCAGCCAAAAGTCCAGCTCCTTAGTGTAGAATTCAAGGCCCTTAACAGTGAAATCATAACCCAAATTTCTGACTGGGCTCTAGCTTTTTCTCTCCATGCTCCTCATGCTCATTGACCACGCTCTCTGTGACCTCGCTGACATCCCACACAGTCCAGAGGGCTCCTGCTCCTGCACCTGCCCCTGCCCCAGCCACATCCCTGCCTGATGGCACAGTCACAAGACAGCTGGCAAAGCAGGCAGTGCCTCGGGCCTGGAGAAGACTGTGCCACTGTCCAATGTTGAATCTCTCCTCTCCTCTATATTTTCTGAAATATAAAATCATCATCATAATCACCTGGAGAGCAGGGGCAGTCATGGGAGCGTGTACACTTTGTAAAACTGCAGGACTCTGCTGTCAGGATAGTATGATATTAATAGTTATGTTACTGCATGTGTCTTACAGGGAATTATACCTGGCTATAAACTGCTTCAAAACTCTCCCTCTTTTTACAGCTTCAACACTATTTTCTCCAAGATGGGGCCAAGTCTCATCCATGTGTTTATTCAGAGAGCTGGATTAATTAGAAAAAATGAACTTTTAGGCCAAACAAAATAGCTCTTAGTCCTTGGAATAGGGAGGGAGGCTAGGAAAGGAAGATACCATGAGGATAGGCAGCTGCATCTTCAGATTCCTACCTCTCTCCTCCTCCCGTTTTTTGTTTGTTTGTTTGTTTGTTTTGTTTTGTTTTAGAATTATGTATTTAATTTAAGTAATTTAAAAAAATTGCTATAGGGCACATGCGCTCACCAGCAAGAGAAAGATGAAGTGAGATAGGCCACCAGGTTCAAGACTCAAACTGCAGTTGACCATGTGGGAGTCCATCAACTCAACCACCATGCCACCTGCCGGATTCCTCCCCTCTTTTTTTCATGCTTCTGTTTTCCCTCTTTTTCTTCTTCATTAAGGAAGTAACAAGAGAAGATCGATACCTCAATACTCAGATCTTTCTTCCTCAAAGGACTTTCTCTGGCGCCACCTAGGGGTCCCTTTAGTACATGTCAGTGCCTAGCACAATACCCAGCACACAGTAGGCACACAATAGATTGTGAACCAGGGAGTTTGATGCTGACACATGTGCAGCCACAACTTTCTCCAGGGCTTTCATAAGCATCTTTCCTTCTGTGCCAAGATTAGGTCTTGGAACCTTCCTGGGAGTCACTTCCTGGGAGATTTATGAAAATAAAATCAATTTCCCATCTCTGAGATGGTGACTGTTCATTTAACTACAGTAATTTTCAGTTGAATAACCAAGGAAGGCTAGGGATGGAATAAAGACAATAGCATTTGTATTTCAGAGGAGATTTTTTTTTTTCATTAGTAAAAGAAAAAGAAAAGGAACTACTTAGCATTGCTCTGTGGTCAGCCTCTGCCTCTGCTTCATGCTCATTCTGCTTAATCTTCATAGTCTAAGAATGTAAGCTCCCATTTTACAGACGCAGATTGGAGACTGAGAGGTTAACTCCAAAAGCAGTTCTAAAACCAAAGCAGATGTAACAGTTAAAATAAAATGTTAACTTTTTAAAATATAGATCTCTTTCTCGAATCGGAATATGTAAGCTTATCTTTTAAAGACTTTTAAAAGACTAAATCCTCTTTATCCAACTCCTTTGAGCTGCATTTGTATTGGCATGGTGATTAAATATACAATTTAAATTTCACTTTCAAGTCATCATAAATAGTGTACTGAATATTTCCCCTTAAAAAAAAATAAAGAAAGAAAAAAGAAAGAAAAAGAAATCCACCAGTATTTGTCCCAAATCTGTTTAGCCTCAACAAATTGCTGATGAGGGATAAAAACAAGTAGTCAAGAGACAGTTGCAAAGGAAGCCTGCTAATTGGGTGTTACTACAAGCACTGACATGGCCTGCCCTGCTTCGAAGGTGTCTTGCTTTCCTTGTCTGGCACAGCTCCCACCTGGGGTTCAAATCCATCTGTTTGTGTCTCTAACAATCTGGCTCTACATAGGGGACATGATCTTCCTGCCATTTTATCACAACCGTGTGCTAGAATCTCTGTAACTAAGAATTATAGACCAAATACAAGTATTTTAGAAGCCATGAGAAGCCCAAAAGGTATAGGATCTTTGTCTAATGTACAAACACTCTGTAGACCTTCAAGGTATAAAGCTGACTTGAAAGCTTAAACTGGAGACATCTCGGACCAGCAGATGGCTCAATGGCTATGTCACTGGACTCCCACGAAGTTGACTGCAATAGAAGTCCCAGACTTAGTGGCTTAAAATTCATGCCAGGTGTGTGTGCATGCGTGCCCAAAATCCCAAGAGGAGAATGGAGAAGAAAGGGTTACAGCATGGCCATCCCCCCTGGGGGGGTGAGTTCTCAATTTCTGTCTCTCTGTCTCTCCCTCAAGCACACACACCCTATAGCAAAAAATCTCTCTAAAATAAACAAAACAAGACAAAACAAAAACAAAAGCAAAACTGGAGAGATCCTAAGTATATAAGAGAGGAGGACAAAGACGTCCTTTCTATTTGATGCCAGAAGCTTCATTGATTCCTTTGCAGCCCCTAAAAAAGGCCCACCCGGCCAGCTGGCTGATGCTGGGGTGATAAATATTAGTTTGGAAAATGTGCGCATGGCTGACGTTCCATGGGAAATCCTCCAGCTCTTCTCAACGCTTTGTCTCCTGCCACTTACCAAAATGGCGATCAATCTTTCCCTTCAGTTCAGCAAACTTGCAAGCAATGTGAGCTGTGACAATCCAGTACAGGGGCATAACCAGCACTGATCTGGCCTGGATGGTTCAGGATAATCACCTGAGGTGAAGCCAGCTGCTACCATTGGTGGGTCATTTTACTGTCACTAGCAACATTGGCATGTCGAACATCTTTGACAGACATGGTCTTGACATTGAAGCCCATGTTGTCCCCAGGAAGAGCTCCACTCAGAGCTTCATGGTGCATTTCAACAGACTTGACTTCAGTTGTCACATTGACTGGTACAAAGGCAACCACCATACCATGCTAGAGCACACCAGTCTCCACTCAACCCACAGGGACAGTGTCAATACCACCAATTTTGTACGTATCCTGGGGGGGCAGACGCAAGGGCTTGTCAGTTGGACGAATTGGTGGCAGGATGCAATCCAGAGCTTCAAGCAGTGTAGTTCCACTGGCATTGCCATCTTTACGGGTGACTTTCCATCCCTTAAACCATGGCATATTAGCACTTGTCTCCAACATGTTGTCACCATTCCAACCAGAAATTGGCACAAACATTACTATGTCGGGGTTGTAGCCAATTTTCTTAATGTAGGTGCTGACTTCTTTAACAATTTCCTCGTACCTCTTCTGACTATAGGGTGGCTCAGTAGAATCCATTTTGTTAATACCAACAATTAGTTGTTTCACACCCAATGTGTAAGCCAAAAGGGCATGCTCACAGGTCTGCCCATTCTTGGAGATACCAGCTTCAAATTCACCAACACCAGCAGCAACAATCAGGACAGCACAGTCAGCCTGAGATGTGCCTGTAATCATGTTTTTGATGAAGTCTCTGTGTCCTGGGGCATCGATGATAGTCACATAATACTTGCTGGTCTCAAATTTCCACAGGGAGATATCAATGGTGACATCACACTCATGTTCAGCTTTCAGTTTATCCAAGACCCAGGCATATTTGAAGGAGCCCTTTCCCATCTCAGCAGCCTCTTTCTCAAATTTTTGATGGCTCATTTGTTAAAGTGCTGCACTCCCACAAGGCGGACTATAATTCAAGTCCTGGATCTGGTGGCTTGCTTTCTCATTTTTCCTTTCTCTCTCATCAAATTAAAAAATAATAGTAACTAATAGAATTAAATAAGTAGGTAATTCTTGGAGAAAAAAACTTAGTGAGCCACTGTAATGGCAGAGAGTAGAGGTGTAACCTGATTGTGGTGTTGAAAGGGGGTGTCTAAGGGAAGTGATAAGCGTCAAGGTGGGGTCCCCAAGATTGAATCGCGGTGGGTTTATAAGGACAGGGAATGAGACAGACATGGTCAAGCTCCTGCCCCTCACCAGATGTGAACCTGAACCGTAGCCCTCCAAACCCAAGCTAAATAAACTTCTATTATTTTAACTTACCCAGACTCAGGCATTTCTGTTAATTAGAACAGACTCGAACAAAAACTACCAATTATATTCCAACTGAGCCTGATGGTAGCTGGATTTTGAGATGCAAAGATAAATAAATAATACCCTGTTCCTGTCTTCAAAGAGCTCACAGTTTACCCTATTCCTGTCTTCAAAGAGCTCACAGTTTGATGGGGAAACAGGCAAAGAGATGAAAATCACTATAATTTGGGGCAAAATGTGCTCACTGACATAACAGATCCAAGCTTGAGAGTTTTAAAGAATACAGGAGACCAGTTTGTAGCATAGTAGAAAGATTCATATGGACTCGACTGTAATTCTCCTATGGCCTTGGGCAGTTCATTTTCTCATACACACCTGAGTGCCCTTTTCTGTAAAAGTGGAGATAATCCAAGAACCTGCCTCACAAAGCCACCGTGAAGATTAAGTGAGCTGCTGTCTTCCAAGGTCCTCCTGCGGTACCCGGCACAGAGGCGCGTTCGAAGTGGTCAGAGGATGTGGTGCACGAGGGAGGTAGAAGGCCTGAACTAAAGAAATGGAAATGCAAAGCAGGAAAGGAGACATCCTTCCAGGACCTTCTAATTCTTGTAAAGTTGGAGAACCCGAGAGGGAGTCCACCTCGGTGCCGACCACCAGGGGGCGCCGGAGGACCTCAGCGATCTCGTTGCCCCTGGCAACCGGCGGGCCTACTCTCTGGCCTCAGAAGCGCCTGACCGGAGCCCAAAATGGCCCTGAGTCCCGGGAGCCCAGCAGGGATCAGCGAGAAGGTGGCGCGGGCGGCCGCCGTTTCTACGGGGCCCTCCCTGGAGTTATGCACTTTCCCCGCCACCTTGGGCTCCTCGGTGGCGGCCGCGGCGCTGGAGCAGCTCTTGGTTGTGGGTGAGAGCCCCGCGGGCGCCGGGAGAGACGTCCCCAGCGGTTGCGCTTAGGATGCGCTTACCTGCAGCCTTCTTTCCGGAACCGAGGGCACCCCGGACCAGGGCAGAGCCTTCTTCGGAGGCTGGGGAGAGAGAGATGGCGTCTGGGACCCCATGCCCAGCTCTCGTGAAGCTGGGTGACTTGATCCAGCTCACGTTAATAGCTGGTGACACATCCCTGATTCCCAGGACACTGCCTCTTACCCAGCACCCGAGTACCCACCCGCGTTTCTCTTCCTTGCCTTTCCTTCGCAAGTTCTTTTCTTCCCACATTTGTCATGGCGACCTGGAGAATTAACACGAAAATAGGAAAGGAAGTGTTTTAGAGGCTCCTGTGTATTAATATGAGGCCATGAAAATTAAATTTTAAAAATATTTAGCACATGTGAACAGAAATAACCTTCAGTTAGAAATCTGAACCTGTAACCCAGTCACCTAAATTTAAGATAAGACATAGTCCGAGAAAGTGCATTTCTTGTTCAGCACAAACACCATTTTAGGCCAAACAACAGCTCATTGCTTCACTATAATCATCTCATTGCTTGAAGATAGTCATATTGATTCTGTTACAATGTGACTGTTAGTTTGAGATAGTTCATCTTTTCCTTCCTGGACAAAGTAATTTAATTTCACAATTCTTACCAAATTGACTTGGGTAAGTATTGTCATGAAGAATATTAACCACTAATGTTAGTCCGTTTTGTGTTGCTAACAGAAATATCTGAGACTGGGTGGATTAAAAAGAATAAGGATTTGTTTTGACTCACAATTCTGGTGCGGGAAAGTCTGAAGGCATAGGTAGCCTCAGGCCAGCCTGCAGTACAGCATGACTGACAGACTCGTAGAAAATGGCAGGCAGAGAGCGGGAGAGCTGCCCACAGCTCACACTCTCTTAGAACTATCAGCTCTTGGGGTAACTAACCTCTTCTCACACAAGCTAGAACTCTTTGGATCTCCTGAGACATCATTAATCTATTCGTAAGACTGTTGTTGCCATAATGCAATATCATGATCCTGTCACCACCCACTAGGTCTCACCACCTCCCAACATCAGATTCCAAAATATGAAACTTTGGGGGACAAACCATCTTCCAAATCATAACATCGCCGGAAAGACCTAAGTTATTCTCATGTATCCAAGGCCATTATCAATGTTAGGGTCTTAAACTCTCTTCATGCTTGATCTCTAGGCCATCTTAGTACTTAACGCACAAATACTTTTTTTTCCTAATAATATCTGGACCCTCAGAAAGTTTTGCAAAGGAGAAAACTTCATTAGGCCTTCTTGCTCTGAGTGTGAGAAAACATGTTACTCTTTAGCACATTTGCAAGCCAGATAAAGTTCATACTCATTCATTCCATAGAGAAAAGTAGAGGAGATGGCAGTCAATGCTTGCAGACTCAGTAACTGCTTTTCACTGGGTTTGAAAGCTTAGTTCGATATGGGAATTCTTAAGTTCCTTGGAACTTAAGGCAGACATTACTTTTTACTCTTCTGAGAGAGAAATATTGCTGTTAAGAATATGAGTCCTAGAGTCACACCACGTGGCTTTGAATCCAGACTCTACCACTGATCAGACTTTTGATTTTGCATAAATGATGTGACCTCAAAAGTCTTTTATTTGGTACCTAAGAGTCAGGAATCATTATAAGGTCAGAAGAATCAATTTAGATAATACATGTAAAACACGATCACATCTAACTCATCTCACACGTGAAGACACAGGCGAGGAATCCAGTTAGACAATGTCCATAGAATGCAGTGGCAACAAAAACTGTTACCTCTCTTTTCTTCTTTTTATCCTTTTTCTTTCCTTCCTTCTTTCCATTACTACATGTATCTTATCTTCATTACCTTTACTAGCATTTCATGAGCCTCTCCTTTCAAGTAGCTCCTACTCACAGAATGTGAGAGAAAGATATCATGCTAAGTATGCCAATGAATTAAAAGGTTTAAAATCTTTGTCTACTGGGGCCAGCAGGTGATGTGTTGGTTAAAGCACTGGACTCTCATGTGGCCAACTGCAGTTTAAGTACCAAACTCTGCCGCTTGACACTCACACTGTATGCACGTGTGCCCCAAAATCCCAAGAGGAGAATGGGGGAGAAGGGATTGTGGCATGACCCTCCCCTTGAGGGGTGATTTCTCGAGTTTTCGTTTTCTAGCTCTCTGTCTCTCTCTCTCTCTCTCTCTCTCTCTCTCTCTCGTGAGCGCATGTGCCCTAGAGCAAAAATCTCTCTCTCAAAAAAAAAAAACTCTGTCTACTTTACACCTACCAGTTTTACAAATATTTAATTTCATCTCATACTTCACCTTTTTATACAGAAATTTTAAAAATGACATTTGTTTTTAGCAGTTAATTAAATGTGTGTTTTTGACAAAATATCATATTATACTTATTATATAAATGTATACATATGAAACTATTCTTAGTCAAACCTACCTCACGGGTATATTAGACTTGTCCCTTATATAAATATTAATTTTTGTCTTATGCAATAAAGATTTCTTCTTTCTAATACAAGAGATGGAAAGAAAAATCTTAAGGGCAGTTTGTCCTCAAGGAGCATAAAATGTACTTAAATTAGAATACTATGAAATAGGAAATAACAAGTACAAAAGAGATTCATGTAAAGGATAATAGAAACCCAGAGACAGAAGATGTAACTGCCAGCCAAGTAAACATCTGCTCCAGGTTATAAAGGGTTAAGAAGGATTTAGATGGCTACATTAAAAAAATCTTAACTTTCTAATTTATTTTTCAGAACAATCAGTACAAAATGACTATTTTAAATGCAATGAAGAAGCCCGAATCTTTCTTAAGGACATTGCTGTAGCTGTTAAGAAATTGGTATTGTATTATCCATAAGAACTTGTATTTCAATTCTTCTACTTATTTCTTCATCAAACTTTAATTTAGCACCATCTCTGTTCAAGACACTTAAATGAAGGAAAACATTTAGCTTGGATTTAAAATCTTTTCTAAGCGTTTGCACCAGTGTTGATCAACTGTAGATTGTTGCCCAATTTTCCATGCAGAAAACTGAATTACAAACCTGTGCTGCAGATAAGAACAAAGCCATTTAGGAAAAGCAGAATGGGTAATAGCAGAACTCAGTTAATGGGTGGGCCACATGGGCAAAACCTTGGGACATCACTAGGTAAGCATTGCTTTAAAAGGTCTCTAGAATAAATTGTATGCATGGTGCCACTTAGCTCAGTTCTCTATAAACAATTCCTTGCTTAACTGAGGAAGGATTACTTGACATTTGTTTCACTGAAGAAGACTGAAGCTTTTAGTGAAAAGAAAAAAAAAAGAAAAACCTTTTTGTTGTTGCTAGAGAGTGCCTAGGCTTGTCAGAGAGCAACAGAGAGAAGAAGGTACCTCCCATGGGGAGTGGTCACACAGTAATCCCTTCTCCATCTCTCCCTCCTTTCAGAATTTTGGGCACGCATATTCAGTGTGTTTCTCAAGCTACGGTGTCTGAGACATGAATGAGCTGCATGGTCAGTCATATGGAATCCTGATGCCTGAATCACCAGGCCATGGGGCCAGCCCCAGAAACTCTCTTAATTACACTAACCTAGCCACTATCAAAAACGTGTTGAAGGTATATTTAAAGAATTTCCTTCTGAGATGTCACAGCCATGTTTCCCTCTGATGGTGTTTGCAGCATATCCTTGGTGTGATCAGAATGGTGAAGTCTCTTCATTTGATTTTAAAATATTGAACAAAAATCTACTGCAAATGAAGTATCTAAAAATGTAGAAACATGGCTGGTAAACAAGTTTATCTACAAACTGCTGATAAAAACCTCATTACTATATACTGTATCTTTTTATATAATTTTATATAATTATATGTCCTTACATCTACAAACTACATAATCATACTTGGTAATGCTTAACTGGTGTGTGAGCACTTGGAGCGCGTGTGTGCTGAGCTGCATTGAGCTCCTGTGGAAACCATCTCCCCTCTGCTTGGTTCTTTCAGTTGTATTTTCTCCAAGATTTGCAGGGGTCACAATATTTATTGTGGCTAAATTACCTAGTGTGTATCCATTTAATATTTGACCTGTGAAATAACAGATAAATCCCTCTACTTTAAAAATTAATAATTTTTCACTTTTGTAAGAGGAATAAAGGTCTACTCTTGAAAATTTAGAAAAAAGTAGATAAGAAAAAGGAAACTAGAGCCAGCAGATGGCATGGTGGTTAAGGCACTGGACTCCCCACATGGTCTAGTGTAGTTCATGTCCCAGACTCAACAGCTTAAAAATCATACCAGGTGTGTGTGTGTGTGTGTGTGTGTGTGTGAGAGAGAGAGAGAGAGAGAGAGAGAGAGAGAGAGGGAGAGGGAGAGGGAGAGGAGAGGGAGAGGGGAGAGAGAGAGAGAGCTTAAAATCCCAGGACAAGGTATTGCAGCCTGGCCATCTCGCCTAGGGGCTGTTTTCTCACTTTCCTCTCACTGTCTCTCTCTCTCTGTCTTTGGTGAGCACATGTGCCTTATGGCAAAAAAAAAAAAGAGAAAGAGAGAGAGAGAGAGAGAAAAGAAAAAGAAGAAGGAAACCACATGATCCACTAATCACAATGAGCTCTTTGATGAATATCCTTTCTGCTTTCAGGGTATAGGTGATGCCTGTGTTGAGTTTAATTTTTTTTTTATAAATATGTGATCATGCTATATATATGATATATACAATTGTGTAGTCTGCTTTTTAAAATTCATAAAACATAATGGCAATTTCTCAGGTTATAAAATAGCTATAACCATTGTGACCATTTATTTAAAGATGATTAAACTATGTGTCCACTAACTTAATTTTAGTGGTTTTCCTCTTTTGAAGGAACTTTACCTAAAAGCAGATAAAAAACATCCTCACCTAGATTTGTAGGTATGTGTAAGAGAATGATCATTCTCTTCATATGGAAGCATATTTTGTAGAGCAATTTTCATTTTTCAATAAGTAAGATGTTTCTCAATATTACACTTGTTTTGGAGTCTTTTCTTCCAAAATGATTGAAATTGCATATAAGAAACAGATACACATAGAAAAATGATTTTGGAGTAGAAGGAAATCAGGAGAAATTTCAAAGCAATTTAACAATGACATTTTAAAAACAGATTATATAATAAATGCTTTTCCCTTCTCTCTGTTCCACGCAAAAATAACAATAGAAAAATGTTTAATGAAAATTTAATTTTGGCTCTGGAAAATATGTATAAAGCACTGTCTAGGAAGTCAATGATTACATTTAATAACTTTTAAAAAATGTAATTTAAATTTTCAGGAAGAAATGAGAAAAAAGACAATTGATCTTCTGGAAATTGAAAGCATGGAATTCAGCAGACTCTACTTTCTTTTGGAGACTCTTCCCAATATCATGAGCAAGGAATTGGAAGGTATTTGAGAGTTTATCAACTCAGCAGACATGTAGTTTATCTTATACAACACAGACCCAAATACTTTAAACAAGATGCGTTTCATAGTTATTGCTTATGTAATTAGAGTTTAAAATAATAGAGGACATAAACACAGTGATGGTAATTTTCTCTTACATGTTCAGTAGAAAATTTATAAAAACTTAAATTTACCGGCTGGACTGATAGCACAGTGGTTAAGTGCTGTGCACAGGGAGCTGGATCCCACATGGCCAACCACAGTTGGAATTATGGCTCCAAAAGCTTGAGAACATCCTGGGCACATGTGCATGCATGTCCCAAATCCTAATGGTATGGGGAAACAGTGAAAAAAGAATTGTGTCATGATCACACCCATTAGGAGGATGCTTTCACTCTCTTTCTCTCTGGGGTGGGGAGAACCAGAAAATTTTGAGTTTATATAATTCAGTTTCTAAAAAGACTAAAGATACATTAATCAACCCATTCCCAATTGATATTTATACAATTAACAGGCAGCTTGGCTGCCCTGAGCTACCACTCTACTTTCTATCTCTATGAGTTTGGTTACTCTAGTTATCTCAGGTGAAGGGACTTAAAAACTTTATGAAAAAATGGGGTTCAGATATAAGTTTGTTTTACTGAAGGAAAAAATTTAAATCTACATATAGTTTTTGCATAAGGCATATTTTCCACAAACTTTTTGAAGAGCCCCTCAAATAAGCGATGTCATACAATATTCATCTTTTTGTGACTAGGTTATTTCACATGGCATGATGACTCCAAGGTTTGTTCATAGTGTAGCACATGTGAGAAATTATTTTTTCCTTTTTAAGGCTGAATAATTTCTCACTATATGTATAGGCCATGTTTTTGTCTATCCATTCATCTGTTGATACACACTTGACTTGTTTCTTCCTTTTGGCTCTTGTGAATAATGTGACTATAAACGTGTGTGTCCAAATATCTATTCAAATTCCTACCTTTTTTTCTTTTGGATGTATGTTCAGAAGTGGAAATGCTGGATTGTATGATAATTAAACATTTAATTTTTTGAAGATCGACCACACTGTTTTCCACAATGGCTGTACCATTTTATATTGACACCAGCATTGCATAAGAGTTCTAGTTGCTCCACATCCTTGCAAATTTTTCTTATTTTCTGGTATTTTGTTTGTCTGTTTTTGATAGCCATCCAGCAGATATGAAAATGATGTCTTCTTGTGGTTTGGGGTTTTTTTGGTTTTGCTTGTTTGTTTGTTTTTATGGCTTTTTCCATATGGTGTGTGCGCTCACTAGAGAGAGAGACAGAGAGAGGGAAAGTGAGAAATTACCCCCAAGGGAGGGATGGCCACGCCACAATCTCTTCTCCTCCATTTTCTTCTCAAGATTTTGGCCACACACATACATACACCTCTGGATCCGAGACTTGAACTGTGATAGGCCATGTGGGAGTCCAGCGCCTTAACCACCATACTACCTGCTGGCCCCCTTATTGTGATTTTGGACTTGTATTTCCCTAAAGACAAATGATACTGAGCATCTTTTCATGCATTTATTGGTCATTGGTATATCTCAGTAGAAATGTCTCTTAAAGGCCTTTGCCCAACTTTTAGTTGGGTTGTCTTGTTGAATTGTAGGCATTCTTTTCATATTCTGAATGTTAACATCTCATTAAATATACAATTTGAAGATATTTTCTTCCATTCCATGGGTTGCCTTTTCACTTTGTTGATATTGACCCTTGATGCACAAAAGTTTTAAATTTCAATATAGTCTAATTTATTTACCTATTTTTTCGCCTGTGCTTTTGGTATCATATCCAAGAAATCATTGCTAAATCTAATATTGTGAAGTATTCCCTATGTTTTCTATTAAGAGTTTCTCAGTTTTAGCTCTGACATGTAGGACTTTGACCTATTTTGAGTTAAATTTATATTTGGTATAAAGTCCAATTTCTTTTCCCCAGTTGCCAGAAATGTTGGTTGAGTCTCACAGTTGTGTTCCTCTCCAGAAATTGCCCTCAGCAAAAAGAGATGCTTCACCCAGATTATATTTCTAACAAAGTGCCACCTACATTCAGTGATTGGTCACTGAGGGTCTACAGCCTTGCCTCAGTGTAGCATATCTGTGATGTGTCCTCACAGCTTCAAAGCACACCACAGTTTGATACTCCTCCTCTTCTCAGCCCTGCTTCCCTTCTTACCTTAGAGAAGATATTTATGTGGTCACCACACAATATGTTTTTTCACACAAAAATTTTAGAATCTGTTTCCCTGGGGTACTGAGCTGAAAACAGTGGTCATAATAAGTAAATAACATTTTAAGTAAAAGGTTTTGTTTTTGTTTTTGTTTTCTCTCTTTCTTTCTTTTTTAACTTTATGATTTTTGCCATAGGGTGTGTATGCTGGATGGAGAGAGAGAGAGAGAGATACAGTGAGAAGGAAAGTGAGACATCACCCCCCAGGGAAGATGGCCATGCCCCAATCCCTTGTCCTCCATTCTCCTCTTGGGATTTTGGGCACACATGCACATGTACCCAGTGTGATTTTCAAGCCACCAGGCCCAGGACTCAAACTGCAGTCAGCCATGGGAGTCCAGTGCCTTAACCTACCATACCACCTGCTAGCCCCTTAAGTAGAGGTTTTAATTGTCCACTTATTGCCTCTTAGCTCTAAATCTACACTTCATTGTCTGCTCTGTGATGATGGAACTAGATTCCATAGAATTTCTCCTTTCACAGCTGTTATGATGTTAAACATTGACAGTACAGGGCACTTGAGGGATACTGGAGGAGGAAGGGATCCTCTTTCTGGTTTCAGTGTGCTCAGCTTGGCAGACTGTGGCAGGGCATGCTGCTTCTCCATGCCAGACTCTCGCAGCATCTGGCAATCCATAGTCTCCAGCAGTTTCCCCCAGAACCCCCGGGTAGCTTCATGGTGGAGAGCTGCCAGTGAGGCACTTCTCCAAGAACAGCTTCTCTGGCACCCCCTTGAGTAGTTTTGCAATGAGTTCTGAAGTATGGCACTTTCATGTGAACAAGTTCCCCCAGTGTTCCAGAGAGTAGATTTCCAGCAAGTTCTACCAGCTCAGCATGTTATGCAGTTCTTCACCATTCAGTAAGCCACAGTCATCTCTGATGAGGGCCTATACTCAGATGTGAATGTGCTGCTTCTTGGAGCATGCTGTCTCAGCCTTAGGGGAGCAGCTGCTCCTTCTGCCTGCTTTCTCTGGGATCCTGAGAGTTCTCTTCACTTCTTACTATTCACTCCTCATGATTCTAATCCTGTTGTAGTTTCTAAGTCTTTCTAGTAAATGTCCTCTGTTCAATTTACTGAGATGCGTATCTCCTAACTGGACCCTGGAATGATATAGCAGGTTATAAAACAATATGCTTGGTCTAGTTCAATAGGAAGAAAGAAACATAAGAAACTCTATATATTCAGAGGTAAAAAAATAAGACTTAGAAAAATCTGCAACAAAGTCAGAATAAAGAATGTTTTTGCTTTATTTTCTTTAGTTGTTTTTCTTTATTTTCCAAATTGGGTTTCTTTTATAATCAGGAAAGATATTTTAGAAGAAAAACAATCATATTACCTTACTAGGAATTTGCTATGTGCTGAATATTTAACCAAGTACTTGGAATTGGCCTTATGTGGTGAAGCCTCACTGCTCAGTGCGATCTCAGCATAAGCAGCACCTGAGAGCTTGTTAGAAACAGAATCTCAGACCCACTGCAGACACACTGTGTCAGAATCTGCATTTTTAGCAAGATCTCCAGGTGATCTATATGAATATGTGAGAAACAACATTTGAAAAGCCCTGCTATAAGGAACAATTTAACTATTGATAGTAGCCTAGAAAAAAAAAAGTAGCCTACTTTCTCCTGTAGAACTACCAACTATTTTCTGAGGAATTTGTTGTGTAGAGATGAAAAATCCAGCACCTTTCTAAACAGCAATGTTCAAAAATTCATGCATGTTGACCATCTGTCTGCCACGCTGTCAGATGATCCTCTGACATCTTATGTGCCTTGGACTAATTCGTTATTTATTGATGAATAATTTGTTCTGTAATACATTGAATTTCCTAGCAAGCAGAGCCAAGGGCAATGCCTCTTGACTATTTCATTAGGGAGTACAATCCAAAGAGCACGGTAGAATAAGAGAACAAAGTCGAGGAGAAGGGAAAGCCAATACAGGATACATTATGATGTCGGCTGCTGCTAACTGCAACTAACTAGTTATGAGAACATGTCTCCAAGACAGTGTCACCTCGTCTCAGGACCGTACAGCGGTCTGGGAAAGGGAGAAAATACTTAGGCACTGCCTCTATCCCATCATTGGTCCAATATTGACCTTCCCTCCTGCACTTCTGGGTTGCACGTGCATGGGTCAGGGTAGGAAAAGGAGCCCCATGGTGGAGGCGACAGAAGCCCTAGGCAGGAGGTGAGAAGTGCATGGAACAGGCAGGAATCAGTGCTGTCAGACTGTACCTGTTTGGAGTTTAGAGCCCAAGGAAAGCTGGTCACCATAGCAGCAGCCAAAAAAAAGAATAATAATAAAAAGTGAGATCGCGAGGCACCAAAGGGGTAAGTAGAAGGTGTTTGATACAGAAACATAATTAGAAGAATGTTTCAAAGAGAGACATTTTTTTTCCATGATTCAAAAAGTCAGTATCTACGATTGTGTTCTTTCTCACATAATTTAGTGACATTTTCACTTGCTTTTAAGAATGTGTGACAGATGCTCGGAGATTAAATCTTTCTGAGATAAATAAAATACGAATGAAAATTATAAGGCTGGATAATGAAGTAGAGCTTCTGAAGAAGACAATAATTGATCTGAATGAAAAAAATGAAGCTCTGGGGTAGGTATTTTTTACTGGGCACTTAAGTAAGAGGTTCTGGGAGTAGGAAAATAGTCCTAAAAGATTTGCCCTCTGATCTGACTGCACAGGGCTGGGGAGGAGAGCAGAAAATCTTCAACCACTGGGGCCAGGCAGTGTTGCAGCAATAATGCAACTGGACTCACATGGGAAAGGTCCTGGGTTCGAGTGCTGGGGCCTCCCTGAGCACAGGTGTGTCTGAGATCCAGGACAGTTGAGACTCGGGGAGGATTGCAACATGAGGATTACAACCCTATATTGGGGTTGCCTGTCTCTCTCTCTCTGTCTTTCTTTCTCTCTCTCTCTCTCTCTCACACACACACACATACATACACACATACATTTACATTCTCTCTCATGGAAGAAATGAATGAATGGATAAAAAAAATCTTCAATGGGTGTGGTGGCACCCGCCCTATGGCAAAATAAAACTTCAACCACTGCAGTCAAGGCATCTGTAAAATTCAGAGGTAATCCATCTTCCCAGCAACAACTACTCTTTGTTGATAACATCCTCCCTCAAATGCTACCTCCAAAGAAACACACAATGATTTTAGTCTCTACTTTTGTAGAATTCAGTTTACAAGCCCTTATCACCAGGGCAAGAAATCTTGCTGGGATTACATTGTAAATATTCTATCAAACCAGATCTACTGTACTTACTTCAGCTCCTTAAAGATATTTGGTCATTCTTTTTTTTTTTTTTTTTTTTTTTTTTTTTTTTTGTAGAGGTTTTCACTATAGGGCACGTGCGCTTGTCAGACAGATAGAGAGAGACAGAGAGATAGAAAGCAAGAAATCACCCCCCAGGGGGGATGGCCAAGCTGCAATCCCTTCTCCTCCATTCTCCTCTCAAGATCTTGGGCACGGACGCACACGCGCCCAGCATGAACTTTAAGCCACCGGGTCCGGGACGTGAACCGCGGTCGACTATGTGGGAATCTAGCGACATAGCCATTATGCTAACTGTTGGTCCCAAGATATTCGTTCATTCTTATAATCTTCTGTGAGCTAAGGATGAGGGTGGCTCTCAGGAGAAGGTTCTGGATTTTACCTGTAACTAGATGAGACAGAATATGCCCTGCCTGTGGCTCAGGATCAGACACTTGCATTTTCTTTTCCTTCATTACTAACTGTGTTGCCTCAGGCCAGCACTTTATCCCACGGGCCTCGTTTTCTCCATCTGTAAAATGGGGGCCACAACTCTTGACTTCTCCATTCTATGAAAGGAAAATATATATATTCTGAAAGAAAAACAACAATAAAATCTTTCCAAAATAATTCTGTGTTGCAAGAAAATTAGCAGGACTAATGCACAAGATCAGAATGTTGGTTTTCCAGAGTGTGAAGTGTCTAAAGAGCCCTCATCATTGGAAAGAAAGAGAGAAAGAAAGAAGGATGGAAGGAAGGAAGGAAGGAAATAAGGAAGGAAATAAATCTTGGAAAGCTAAGATAATAAGTGTTGCTTGGTTCCCAGATATCAACATATTAGAATTCAGACAGAGACCTTGAGGCCCAGGGACGAGTTTCCTAAACCAGGCCCCAGGACACCTGTCCTGGGAGATGTTCCAGGAAAAAGAAAGATAATTTAAACTTGAACATACTGAATCCTCAAGTTCTTGTTGGGGATCCATAATGCAGATTTGTGAATGGTGCTTGCAAGCCACAGTTGCCAAGGACTATATAAATAAGACTATTTCTAAACTAATGACAAAAATGAGATAATATTTAGTCTGGATATGCATACCAATTAGTCAGAAACATTGCACCCCTAAAGACCAGTGATTCTTAGACTTGAGCATGCATCAGAATCACCTGGAGGGCTTGTTGAAATACAAAATACTGGGACCTGCCCCCAGAATTTCCAGCGTAATAGGGCTAGAGGGTAGCAGGATGCAGACAGGAATGTGTAGTCCTGAGCCAGCTGGTGGTGTTGTGGTTAAAACACTGGATCCTGCATTGCTGATCAGGGCCAGATCCACGAGCTTGAGAATCACTCCACATATGTGTGCATGCTCAAAATCCTGAAAGGAAGGAGAGGTGGAGGAGAAGGAGTTGTGTTATGACCGTCCCCCATAGAGGGTGCTTTCTCCCTGTCTCCAGTGAGCACACATGCCCTTTGGCAAATTAAATAAAATAAATAAAATTAGAAGCCAGCCAGGTGGTGTGGTGATTAAGGCAGCTAGGTCACATGGCTGACCATGCCGTTTGAGTCCCAGACCTGGCAGCTTGTAAAACATGCCAGGCATGTGTGTAAAAATCCCAAGAGGAGAATGGAAAAGGATTTGTGACATAGTCATCCCCCCTAGGAGGTGGTTTCTCTCTCTCTCTCTCTCTCACACATTGTCGATAGCAAAACTTAAAAAAAATTCTTTACATTAAATAAAAGGTGTAGAGCCAGAAGGTGGCATGATAGTTAAGGTGCTGGATCCCACATGATCGGCTATGAGGTTCAAGTCCCAGACCTGGCGGCTTGAAAATAATGCCAGGTTCACATGCGTGTGTGCCCAAAATCCTGAGAGGAGAGTGGAGGGCAAGGAATTGTAATGCGTCCATACGCCTGCAGGCTGATTTCTCACTTTCCCTCTCTCTCTTTCTCTCTTTCTCTGTCTGGTGAGTGTATGTGCCCTACAGCACAACAAAACAAAACACACACACAAGTGTAGCCCTTACAGTTTCCAGATGGTGCTGATGCTGCCAGTTCTGATTGCACCTGCACTGGAGAAGCACTCACTAGACGTCTTTATGGAAAGGCAGAGCACAAATGGAAAGTGGTAGTTTGGTTTGGTCAGCTGACCAAACTACGGTCACTTCCTACATCCATTTTTCTTTTCTTTCTTTTTTTTTTTTGAGAGGTTTTTGCTATAGGGCACATGCGCTTGCCAGAAAGACAGAGAGACAGAAAGCGAGGAAGTCAGTCCCCAGGGAGGGTGGCAATGCCACAGTCCCTTCTCCTCCATTCTCCTCTCGAGATCTTGGGCATGCACGCACACGCGCCTGGCATGAGTTTAAGCCACCGGGTCTAGGACTCGAACTGTAGTCAGCTACATGGGAGTTCAGCGACATAGTCGTTACGCTAACTGCTGGGCCCTGCATTTTGTTCTTGAATGCTCTATTCTCAGTCTATACTAGTTAGGTGTTTGGATTAGACTTTTTAATTTTGTTTGCTTTGCTTTCCTGAGGGTCCTTTAATCCTTAGGTTTCCTTTAGGAACCTTTTTCTGTAGGATGGGACACCTGTTATCTGACTCCTCTCTGAGCCTCTTCCCTAAGCTTCTTTTTATCACATTTCCATTGGGGAGTTTGACCTCTGGAAAATAAATTTCCCAACTGCCTGTTCCATTTTTCTGAGCCTTCAAACATAACCTTCCCCTCACTCTCTTTAATTAAAGTTTCTAACCTGGGGACTAGAAAAGGGAAGAAAGGTCTTTTTACATTGCTGGAGCTTTTCTAAAAGGAAAACGGGCCAGCCAATGGTGCGGTGGTTGGACATGGACAACAGTGAGGCTCAAGTCCCAGACCATCAGCTTGCAAAACACACTGGGCGTGTATGAGTGCGTGCTCATAATCCCAAGAGGAGAGTGGAGGAAAAAGGATTGTGGCATGACAATCCCCCTTGGGAATGATTTTATACTTTCCTTCTCTCTTTTTCACTCCTGCAAGAGCACACGCCCTCCATTAAATTAAAAACACACAAACAAAACCAAAAAGAAAAAAATGAAAACAGAAATGGCATCCATTATCCCTCCTTCCACTCTTTTATTGTTAGCCCAGGGATACATATTTCTCCCAAACTTTTTTTTAAGAATTATTTTTTTAAATTGTATTTATTATTATTTTAAATTTACTATATAATACTCACTAGAGAGAGAGAAATTGAGAAAGCAAGCTGCCAGGTCTGGGGCTTGAACCAGGGTCAGCCATATGGCAGTCCAGGGCCTTAACCAACACGCCACCTGCTGGCACTTTTCTCCCAGTCTTAAAGCCTTCCTTAGATGGATGTGGCCAGAAATGGGTGTGAGAGGAAAGATTCCTCCTGAAGTCAGATTTGGCTATGTGGGAGAAGATAAGGTTCAAACTAGGTTTCAAGCATCCTCTGGATGGTGAGGATAGACGTGGTCTCCTCCTTCCCTACCTTCTTTCCAGAGGAAGTGTAGCTTTCTCTCGGGGTCTTCCTATAGGGCTTCCTATAGGCTTCAGCGGGTGGCTAGAGATGTGGTGGGATTGTTATCTTTCTTTGACTTGACTATGTACTTCAGAATGAGAAGACTGAAATTGTGAGGGTACAGACGAAGCATTCATCTGACTGGATCCCATTTACCTGTTCAGAATTGCTTTTGAATCACTCTATGCTTTAAACCAAAATACTCCATAGTTACAACTTGGCACACTCAGGGGGCAGGGCCCTGTAACATTTTTGCAGTGGTTAACAATTGTGTGGTTGACACTTTTGTTTGTTTGAGAGAAATTTTTGCTATAGGATGTGTGTGCTCACTGAAGAGACAGAGACAGAAAGGGAGAAATCACCCTCCAGGGGGTGGCCAAGCCACAGTCCCTTCTCCTCTGTTCTCCTCTTGGGATTTTGGGCACACAGGTACACACGCCCAGCATGTTTTAAGCTGTGGGATCTGGGACTCCCAACTGTGGTAGACGATGTGGGAGTCCAACGACCTATTACACCATCATCTGCTGGTCCTGGTTCACGCTTATTTTATGTTTTCTTCTGTCCACGTCTCACAAGTTTAAAAAAATTACAAACACAAGTATAAATATAAATATCCCCTACAATTTCCCTCTGTATGTGGGCTCATCTCACCAAACAGACTTTAAATTCCTCTCCTAAGAGCCCTACTTTCCTCTTAGTGAAAAGCAAGAAGAGCTAGCAAAGAAGCACGCACACTTTGTCCTGTTGCTCAACCACACAATGGAAGAAAAAGCCAGCACCACTGTTTACATAAATGAGACTTACACCAAAATTAACTTGGAGAAAGAAGAACTAGAACTGCAAAAAAGACGTATTCAAGAAACAGAGGAGTTAATGGAAAAAGAAAGATCAGACTATTTGCTGAAAAAAGGCCTATTGGCTACAAAGGTGAGTGGCATGATACTTTTAAAGAGAGATTTTTGCTATAGGGTGCGTGCGCTCCCCAGAGAGGCAGAAACAGAGAGAGAAAGTAAGAAATCACCCCCCATGGGGCATGGCCCTGCTGCAATTCCTTCTTCTACATTCTCCTCTTGGGATTTTGGGCATGCACGCACACCTGCCTGGCATGAGTTTTAAGCGTCTGGGTCTGGGACTCAGATCATGGTCAGACCCATGAGAGTCCAGCGCCTTAACCACCACACCACCTGCTGGCCCCCATGATTTATTTTTTTTAAATACAGAATTGTGTAGAATCTGAGGCAGGATATGGGAAACCACTTATTTGTCCCCAAAGCTAACAAACATTCTTGGTGGTATCTTCTGAGAACATTGAGATGGGATAGAGAAGGAGAAAAAGGACACTTGGCCCCTCAAGACATTTGATTGCATAGCAGTGTCTCAACTGGTGGGAAAGAATATGAGTGACAGGAGGTGTCACACTGGTGTAGCCCTTTGCTTATAACTATCTAGGGACAAAAGACCTGCCCAGAAGTTACTGCTTCAATATTTTGTAATGACAGTTGGACCATTGTGGTGCAGTTTCTTCTATAATACTGCGAAATAACCAACTCCAATTTTGTGTTATTTAATTTTTTTTTCATGTTAAACTTAGATTGAAAATGAACTAGGCTGACAAGCTTAAAAAAAGATCTCTTAAACTTTGTTGTGCTAATAGGCTCTTTGATTGGTTTATTATGTTTGCCAATATAGATGGAAGAATATAAAATGATATGTGAACTTAAGAGAAAGGAAACTTTAACAAAGAAGAAAGAATTGGATAAATTACGAGTTAAAGTATCGAAAATAAAAGAAACCGTTACTACCAGCTCAGTGGTAAGAAAGAATAAACTATTTTTTTAAAGCCTAGATTGGACAGCTAAGTAAAAAAGATTTTATTTTAATTCACCTTCATGCCATTCTGGGAGAATGTTTTCAGCATGTTAACATTTTCTGACAGTTTCTTTGAAGTGTTGTGGTGTGACTCTGGTTTCTTCATCAGGAAGATAGTGTAAAGAAGAAAATTGGGAATGCCTTAAGTACAAATTTCATTTGATAGGCCAAAATGCTGTGAAAATGTTCGTCCAAAAATACATATAGAACTAACCAGACATATTGATAGATGTAGCATTTTCATTAGATTATTTTATTTTATATTAAAAAATAAATTACCAGGGACCAGCAGTTAGCGTAATGGCTATGTCGCTGGACTCCCACGTAGTCGACCGCGGTTCGAGTCCCGGACCCGGCGGCTTAAACTCACGCCGGGCGCGTGTGCGTGCGTGCCCAAGATCCCGACAGGAGAATGGAGGAGAAGGGATTGCGGCGTGGCCATCCCCTCTGGGGGGTGATTTCTCGCTTTCTATCTCTCTGTCTCTCTCTGTCTGTCTGGCGAGCGCACGCGCCCTATAGCAAAAACCTCTCCAAAAAAAAAAAGAAAAAAAAAAAAAAATTACCATGGACTGATTCCTTAATTCTGAATGTGCAGTTATATCAATTGAATAAGGCTTAGGCTCTTCATTAATAACAAGTACACTGACATTAGTGTGGAAAAGAGATCATTTGTTTATTTGAGTAAGGAAATACTTTAGAGCTCTGCCATTGATAAAAAAAAAAAAAGAAAAACACCTTGTTAACATTTTTTGATGGGGCCAGCAGGTGGCATGGTGGTTAAGGGCACTGGACTCCCACATGGCCGACCACAGTTTGAGTCCTGAACCTGGCGGCTTGCTTTCTCTCTCTCTCTTTCTCTCACTGTCCCTCTCTGGGCAAATTAAAATAAATAAATTAATTAAATTAAGTTAAATTAAATTAAAATAATTCTTAAAAAACTTTTTTTGTTCCCTATAGCAAAAAACCTCTCAAAAAAAAAAAAACTTTTTTTGTTGTTGTTTTTTTGGAGTGGTTTTTGCTATAGGGCGCATGCGCTCACCAGACAGACAGAGAGAGACAGAGAGACAGAAAACAAGAGATCACCCCCCAGGGGGAATGGCCACGCTGCAATCCCTTCTCCTCCATTCTCCTCTCGGGATCTTGGGCACGCACACACAGGCGCCCAGCATGAGTTTTACACCACTGGGTCCGGAACGCGAACCGCAGTCGACTACATGGGAGTCCAGCGACATAGCCATTACGCTAACTGCTGGTCCCTTAAAAAACATTTTTTGATATCCAACACTATGATAAATATTTTGTGAGGACTATCCTTATTATTATTATTATTATTTTTTTTTGGAGAGGTTTTTCCTATAGGGCACTTGTGCTCACCAGAAAGAGAGACAGAAAGAGAAAAATCAACCCCCAGAGAGGATGGCCACATTGCAGTCCCCTCTCCTCCATTCTCTTCTTGGGATCTTGGGCATGTACACACACGCACCCAGCATGACTTTAAGCCACCAGGTCCAGGACTGGAACCACAGTCGATTACATGGGAGTCCAGCGACATAGCCATTATGCTGACTGCTGGTCCTGGATTATCCTTATTTTAAAGATGAGAAAACTGAAACTTCTAGAAGTGATTGTAGTTGAAGTGATTAATGTTAATACTGTTTCTGTGTTAATTTAAACAGAAATAAATTCTGGGACCAGCAGATAATGGTTACCTCGCTGGACTCCTACATGGTCAACCACAGTTTGAGTCCTGGATCCAGTGGCTTAAAACACACTGGGCACATGTGCTTGCATGCCCAAGATCTGAGAGGAGAATGGAGGAGAAGGGTTTGTGGCGTGGCCATCCCCCCAGGGGGTGATTTCTCACATTCTGTTTCTCTGTCTCTCTCTGGTGAGGGCGCATACCCTATAGCAAAAATCTCTCTCTAAAAAAAAAAAAAAAGAAAGAAAAGAAATTCCTATTAATATATTAATATTTTAACACATTTAGTTGAATTAATGAGCCTTTAGTGTATGAAGGGACTTCCAAAGAATAGAATTAATGTATAACTTTAATTCCTTTTTCTTTCTTTCTTTCTTTTTTTTTTTTTTTTTGGAGAGGTTTTTGCTATAGGGCGCATGCGTGCACTCAGACAGACAGAGAGAGACAGAGAGATAGAAAGCGAGAAATCACCCCCCAGGGGGGATGGACACGCCGCAATCCCTTCTCCTCCATTCTCCTCTCGGGATCTTGGGCACGCACGCACACGCACCCGGCATGAGTTTTAAGCCACCAGGTCTGGGACGCGAACCGCTGTCAACTACGTGGGAGTCCAGCGACATAGCCATTATGCTAACTGCTGGTCCCATGCCTGGCGTGAGTTTTAAGCCACTGGGTCTGGGACGCAAACCACGGTCGACTACATGGGAGTCCAGCAACATAGCCATTACACTAACTGCTGGTCCCTATAACTTTAATTTCTTGAAAAAAATATTTTAAATCTATTCATAGTTTTTTCATAATATGCATATTTCCACAAACTTTTTGAAGACCCCTTGCATTAATATCTCTTCCATGTATATTGAAAATCACATGCAAAACAGCAACAGTACAATATGATACCAAAACATAACACTTTCTATCAAGATGCTCAGTTCAATCTGCTCATTTGACCTTTATACTGTATCAATTTTTTTTTAAAGAATTATTTTATTTAACTTTTTTATTTATTATTACATCATTATTATTTTTCAGTTTGATCAGAGAGAGACAGAGAGAGAGAGAGAGAGAGAGAGAGAGAGAGAGAGAGAGAGAGGAAGTGAGAAAGCAAGCCACCAGGTCTGAGACTTGAACCGTGGTCGGCCATGTGGGAGTCCAGCGCCTTTAACCACCACGCCACTTGCCAGCCCCGATACTGTATCAATTTTGATATCCAATTACAAACCATTAATGAAGTAAAATTTTCTCTTAAACATGCGTACTTAAAAATATGATTATCTGTCATGAAATTTCAAGATACTATGGAAGTATAGGTCAGAGTAGGCTTAGAGGAAAATATAAAGGTTTTGCGGAACATATTTTGTCAGCATGCCCAAGCTCATATCTCTAGTTATGGTTTTGTAAATTGTAAATCCAGCATCCTACCAATCTAGCCTGGGAAAAATCAAGTTGATATTTCTAAGCTATACCCCAAGGATTTCTAAATCCAAATTAGACGGGCTTGAAGGTGGCAGGCATAAACTCATCTGCCAGGTCCAGGACTCAAGGCATGGGGCCTTAATTACCCAGTCATGGAGCTGGGCCCTGATCCCTATTAATCTGAAACTAGTTATGACCCCAGAGGTTCAGTCACATGAGTGCTCTAGAAAAACGACAACAAAACTGTTTTGTTCTGAGAAGCTTTCACCAGCCTCTTTCCTGGCATAGCTGAAAGCACCTCTATGCTTTCCGCAGGAGTATGACCCTGGCATTCGAACATGGCGTTCAACAATCTGTCCATGTTCGATTTAACAAATCATCTCTGTCTAAGTCAGAGAGATGAGCAGTGAGTATGATCAGGCTTCTTTCTGCTCCAGTCTTCCTCATGAGCTGAAATGCAAACCCAGTGCTCAAAAAGTTTGACTTTCCTTTTCTTTATCCCAAAACTGCATTGCAAAATTCACTATCTATTCTACTATGTATTTTCTCCATTGATTTTTCCTTCTTTTTAAATCATGCTTTTTTTTAAACAGTATCCAGTTGTTTCATTTCCTAGATTTTGAAACTCTGTTCAGTGTGAACATAGCTAACAATTGAGGCAAAAGACCTTATTTACTTTGACTTTTTTATAAAACATACTCATCCTTGTATGATACGATAATGCCTCAAAGATGGTTATGACATTATAAATTTATTTATTTTTTATATATTATCATCATAATCTTGCTTATATTACATTGAATTGCATAACTTTACAGTGTATTACATTGCTTTTTCAAAAGGGAATGCCATGCGTGTCAGTCTGCTCATTTGACATTAAATACAGAGATATTGAAATCCCCACTTCATCGTTCAATATCTTTTCATTGTTTTTCCTGTTCATTATTATTATTCCAATTATTTCTTAACCAGTCAATCACTATTTCTCATTTTTCTTGAAAAAGACTTTACCCAACATGAAATACTTCTCAGACCAATCCAGTTGAGAATACTATACACGTTGTCATCAACAGGTAATAAGCCATATCTATGTCCCACTAATGTCATGCCTCTCTATTTGTTCTCTTGCTATCTTTCTCTATCCTCTTCTCTTCACCCTCCCCCCCAATTCCACACTGTCTTATTCTCCTTAAGTATTTTCACTGATTTTATGTCCTCTAATATTTTG
This sequence comes from Tupaia tana, assembly GCA_026018925.1. Classification (NCBI taxonomy): domain Eukaryota; kingdom Metazoa; phylum Chordata; class Mammalia; order Scandentia; family Tupaiidae; genus Tupaia; species Tupaia tana. Next base: position 225,008,281 of record JAKSZU010000001.1, on the reverse strand, counting down.
CTCTCTACCATAGAGTGCGGATAGTAGGTATACATTAAGTGGGTACATACAATATCTTTCTTTCATAGCCTTGCTTACTTCACTCAGCAATAGATCCTCCATATCTGACCACTTTCTAACAAATGCCAGGGTCTTGTTATTTTTTATGGCTAAGTAGTATTCTGTAGAGTATATATGCCACACTTTTCCAATCCATTCATCGGTTTGTGGACATTTAGGTTGGTTCCATGTCTTGGCAATCGTGAATAATGCTGCAATAAACACATGTGCAAGCACTTTTCTGACTCAGCATTCTCCTGTCTTTAGGGTAGATACCCAGAAGTGGGATTGCTGGATCATATGGCAGTTCTACTTGTAGATCTTTGAGAAACCTCCATATTGTTCTCCACAGTGGCTGAACCAGTTTACATTCCCACCAACAGTGTAGAAGGGTTCCCTTTTCACCACATCCCCACCAATATTTATCACTTTTTATATTCTTAATCTTTGCCATTCTGACAGGGGTTAGGTGGTATCTCATTGTGTTTTTTATCTGCATCTCCCTTATGATGAGGGATGTTGAGCATTTCTTCATATGCTTTTTGGCTGTTCATATGTCTTTCTTAGAGAGATTTTTGTTCAGCTCATTTTCCCATCTTTTAATTGGGTTAATCATTTTTTTTCTGCATAAGGCACTTGAGTTCCCTGTGTATTCTGGAGGTTATCAGTCCCTTGTCTGAGGCATATTTAGCAAAAATATTTTCTCATTCTGATGGTTGTCGTTTCACACTTGTTACTGTGTCCTTTGCTGTGCAGAAACTTCTTAGTCTGATATAGTCTCACTTGTCTATTTTAGGGATTATTGCCTGTGCTTTGGGAGTCTTATTTAAGAAGTCTTTGCCTACTCCAGTGTCTCCCAGAGTCTTCCCAGCATTTTCCACCAGTAATTTTATTGTTTGAGGTCTTAGGTTCAGATCTTTGATCCATTTTGAGTTGATTTTTGTTAATGGTGAAAGATGGGGGTTCAGTTTCATCTTTCTGCAGGTGGATACCCAGTTTTTCCAGCACCATTTACTGAAGAGGTTTTCCTTTTCCTAAAGGATTGATTGATATCCTTTGTCAAATATCAGTTAGCTGTAAGCTTTGGGGGTTATTTCTAGGGTTTCTATTCTATTCCATTGGTCCACATGTCTGTTCTTGTGCCAATACCATGCTGTTCTGATGATCACAGTCTTATAGTATATCTTGGGATCAGGGAATGATATGCCTCCTACTCCATTCTTCTTGCACAGGATTGCTTTTGCAATATGAGGTCTTTTATGAGTCCAGACAAAATCTATGATTGTCTTTTCTAGATCTGTGAAGAATACTTCTGGTATTTTGATTGAAATTGCATTAAACATGTAGATTAGTTTGGGTAGAATTGCCATTTTGACTATGCTAATTCTTCCAATCCAGGAACATGGGATGTCCTTCCACTTTTTTATGTTGCTTTCAATATCTTTTTTAAGATTTTCATAGTTCTCTTTATAAAGGTCTTTGACTTTCTTAGTTAGATTTATCCCTAGATATCTTATACATCTTGTGGCTATGGTGAAAGAGATTCCTTTCTTCAGCTCTACTTCATTCAACTTGTTCATACATAGAAATGCTATGGATTTTTGGATGTTGATTTTGTATTCTGCCACTTTACTGTATTCATTTATCACTTCAAGAAGTTTTTTCATGGAGACCTTTGAGTCTTCTAAGTATACCATCATGTCATCTGCGAATAAAGATATTTTCAACTCTTCTTTACCTATTCGAATGCGTTTTATATTGTTCTCTTCTCTGATTGCAATAGCTAAGACTTCCAGTACTATATTAAAGAGCAGTGGAGAAAGTGGGCAGCCTTGCCTAGTACCCGTTTTTAGTGGAAAAGCTTTTAGCTTTTCCCCATTCAGTATAATGTTAGCTGTAGGTTTTCATAGATGGCTTTTATTGTGTTAAAAAATGACCCTTCTATACCAATCTTACTGAGGGTCTTAATCATAAAAGGATGTTGTATTTTATCAAATGCTTTCTCCACATCAACTGAAATGATCATATGGTTTTCATCTTTCTGTTAATGTGGTGTATTACATTTATGGTCTTGCATATGTTGAACCACCCTTGCATCCCTGGGATAAAGCCTACCTGGTCTTGATGAATAATCGTTGTTATATGTTGTTGGATACGATTTGCAAGTATCTTGTTGAGAATTTTTGCATCTATATTCTCTGTAGTTTTCCTTTTTCGTCATGTCCTTATCTGTTTTGGGGATGAGATGATGGAGGCTTCATAAAATGAATTTGGAAGGTTTCCTTCCTTTTGAATCTTTAGAAATAATTTTAGTAGGATGGGGTTAACTCTTCCTTAAAAGTTTTGTAGAATTCAGAAGTGAAGCCATCTGGACCTGGGCTTTTCTTTGTCGGGAGATTATTTATTATTGATTCAATATCCTGGCTTGTTATGAGTCTATTAAGGTTCTCTATGTCCTCCTGATTCAATCTTGGTAGATTATATGCATCCAGGAATTTGTCCATCTCCTCCAAGTTATCTTGTTTGTTGGCATATAGTCGCTCATAGTATCCTCTAATGATATTTTGTATTTCCACTGTGTCTGTTGTAATATTGCCTGTTTCATCACATATTTGATTAGTCTGGTTTCTTTCCTTCTTCTTTTGGATCAGGATAGCCCATGGTGATTTTGTATGGTGATTTTGTGTCAATCTTGTTAATCTTTTCAAAGAACCAGCTTTCGCTTTCATTTATTTTCTGTATGGTTCCTTTATTTTCTATTTCATTTATTTCTGCTTGAACCTTTATTATTTCTTTTCACCTGGCATTTTGGGGGTTTGTTTGTTGTTATTTTTCCAATTCCCTGAGGCATGATGATAGGTTATCTATTTGCCATCTTTCCATCCTTTTCTTATGCACATTAATCACTATGAATTTCCCTCTTATGACTGCTTTTGCTGTGTCCCATAGATTGTGGACACTTGTGTACTCATTATCATTTGTTTCTATAATTTTTTTTTTATTTCAGACTTAATTTCTTCAGTAGTGAAGAAGTCATTCAGAAGTAGGTTGTTCAGTTTCCTTGTGTTTGTGTATTTTCGGGGTTGTTTCTTGAAACTATTCTTGAGTTTAATTCCATCATGATCGGAGAAGATGCTGGATACAGTTTCTATGCCTTTGAATCTGTAAAGGCTTGATTTGTGTCCTAACATATGATTAATATTTGAAAAGGTTCCATGTTGGGGTGAGAAAAATGTATATGTTGTGGATGTAGGGTGGAAAGTTCTATAGATATCTGTCAAGCCATTCAATTTATAGTATCATTTAGGTCCTATATCTCTCTATTTATTTTCTGCCTAGAAGATCTGTCTAAAGTAGATAATGGGGCATTGAGATCTCCAACAATTATAGTATTTCTCCCTATTTCTCCTTTTAGCTCCAGCAGTCTTTCCTTCACATATTTAGGTGCACCTGAGTTGGGTGCATAAATATTTGTAAGGGTTATGTTTTCTTGCTGGATTACCCCATTTACCATTATATAATGCCCTTCTTGGTCTCTTCTTACCTTCTTTGTCTTGAAATCCATTTTGTCTGAGATCAATATCGCTACTCCAGCCATTTTTTGATTTCCATTTGCATGGAATATCTTTTTCCAGCCCTTCACTTTTAGTCTATGTATGTCTTTATCCATAAGGTGAGTTTCTTGTAGGGAACAGATAGAGGGTTTCTATTTTCTTATCCATTCAGCCAGTCTATGTCTCTTAATTGGATAATTTAATCCATTGACATTCAATGTAATTATTGATATTTCCGTATCTGATCCTATCATTAAGTGAGCCATTTTCTTGGTTGCTTTTTGTTCTCCTATAACTGTCTGTCTGACTTTTTAGTTTTTCTGGTATAGTACTCCCTTCAGAACCTCTTGAAGAGCTGGTCTGGAGTTGGTAAATTTCTTCAAATTCTGTTTATCCAAGAACGTTTTTATCTTTTTTTTCCCATATGAAAGACAATCTTGCTGGGTATACTATTTTTGGCTGAAATTGTTTTTCAATGAACACTTTGACTATATTTCCCCATTCTTTCCTTGCCTGCATTGTTTCCACTGAGAGAGCCGATGTTAGCCTGATAGGGTGACCTTTGTAAGTAACTTGACGTTTCCCTCTTGCCAACTTTAGTATCTTGTCTTTATCTGTTGTTTTTGCTAGTCTCGCTATGATGTGCCTTAGAGAAGATCTTCTTGGGTTGATTCTACTGGGGGTCCTATGTATTTCTTGGGTCTGGATATTTGAATGCCTTTCTAGGTTTGGAAAGTTTTCTTCCATGATTTCATGGAATAAATTATGTAGGCCCTTATTATTTTCTTCCTCTTCTGGTATACCAATTATCCGTATGTTGGGATGCTTGATGGTATCCAATATTCCTTGTATATTATCCTCATTTTTAATGGTTGTTTTCTCAATCTTCTTGATACTTCTTTCTAGGTCAGATGTTTTGTCTTCTACATTAGAGATTTGATCTTCTGCCTGATCTAACCTACTTTTAATACTTTCAAGAGAGGTTTTGATTTCCTGTATTACATTCTTCAATCCTAGAAGTTCCATCTGGTTCTCATTTAAGGAATCTATTTCTTCTTTCAAATCATGAAAGGACTTCCTCATCTCCTGGAGCTCCTTGTCTCTTTTCTCTTCCATCTCAGTTAGTTTGGTCACTACAAATATTCTGAATTCCTTATCAGACATATCCATGACATCCATTGTATTGACTTTGGGTGATATAGGCTTGATGATTTCCCTTGAGGGAGAGGCCTTTTGTTGGTTGCTCATACTTCTTGAGCCTCTGTGATTGCTCCTAGTCATCAGGTGATCTATATGTTGCTTCCTAAGGTACTTAAGGTGGCTCTGAGTGTTAAAAGTTGTACAGGATTATAAAATTGATGATTTCTCTTATGGTTGACCTACCTGTTGCTCAACAGTACCAGGTACTGTTGTCTCTGGTCCTGGGTGACCTAAAGTCCTCCCTGGTTCTAAGAAGTGGTGAGCCTCTAACTGACCTAATAAGCAATACCTCAAGAACAAGGAAAAACAAAACAAAACAAAATTGTGTGGCGCACATTGCGCACCGCACGCTATTCAATACACTAAAATTCACAGAGTCCAAAGGCAAGTGGGGATAGGCCAGAGGATGAGTGACGAGTCCTGGGTGGAAGGACCTGCAGCTGCAGGCTGCCTGGTGTCCGGAGCTGCTGGCCAGCTCGATCCGGTTTGCAGGTGGGGGTGGGGGGCTGCGAGTTCATCTTAAAGTCCCACGAGACCAACCTCAAGTCACTTATTTTCTTGCCTTTCTTCTCTCTTTCTCTGTCTCTCTATGGTCAAAATAAATAATAATAATAATAATAATAAATAAGGGACTAGCAGAATGCATAGTGATTATGTTGTTGGACTCCTATGTGGTCAACTGTGGTTCAAGTCCTAGACCAGGAGGCTCGAAACTCATACTGGACATGTGTGCATGTGTGCCCAAAATCCCAAGAGGAGACTGGAGGAAAGGGATTGCAGTGTGGCCATCTCCCCTGGAGGATGATTCTTCCCGTTCTGTCTCTCTGGTGAATGCACACACCCTATAGCAAAAATCTTTATAAAAAATAATAATCATGATAATAATAATAAATAAGAGAAAATAAAATAATTCTTAAAAAAATTACTTTTGTTCAAGTTTATTTTGTGAAAAAAACTATTAAAATGGTTGCTTTTTTTTAACAAAGATTTTTGCTATAGGTTTGTATGCTCACTGGAGAGATAGAGAGAGATAGAAAATGGGAAATCACCACCTAAGAGGGATAGCCACACCGCAATCCTTTCTCCTCTTGGGATTTTGGGTACACATGCACATGTGCCTGGCATAAGTTTCAAGCTGCCATGTCTGGTACTTGGACCACAGTTGGTCATATGGAAGTCAACCACCTTAACCACTCTGCCACCTGCTGGCCCCAGAATGGTTCCTTTTTTATTCAATAAAGGACACCTCAATGTAAAAGTTGAATAAGTGACTCATGAATATTTAGGGGAATTGAATTACTGTTTTGAATCATTGTCAATGATTTGATGCCATATTTCTTTTGAATTTTCAATAGGTTATTAGTGACCACAATTTAGAGATAGCACGAATGCATGAATCAATACGGCATTGGGAAGAACTGGTTGAAGACCTAAAGACTTCCTGCAAGAATCTGGAGGATAAAATGTAAGTGCGGAATATTTTATTTTTACTGAAGTATTTCTAGATGCTAATATGCTACTTCCATTTGTTCTAAACAGAATTCTCAATTTCCCACCTCCCTTAAGCAGCTCTCTGACAGTCTTCCAAGTAAGTTAGCACGGCGCCACCATTTTCCTGTTTACTCAAGTCAAACACTTAAGAGTTGTCCACCATGCCTGTTTTCCTCACTGCCTAACCCTAACCCAACTCCAACACCAACCAAATTCAAAACCAGGTCCTGTGGCTTTCATCTTCACACTATACCTTGAATACACCTATTTCTCACCACCTCCACCTCTACTTCCTTAGTGTGAACTGACATGAGCTCTTCTGGGCCACCTCCATAGCCTTCTACCTGGTCTGTTCTCCACCACTGTTCTTCTTCACAAAGTCATCAAAATAATTTTTGCAAGATGTCAACCAGTTCATGTTGCTCCTCTGCTTAAAAATTCTTCCCCGTCTCCCCTTCATATTAAAATCTGAACTTTTATTTTACCCTCAGACCCTAGATGATTTAATCCCTCTCTATCCCTTCAGCCTCATCATTATTCCTTCCATGAATATACCAAGCTTTCTCCTGCCTCTGGGTCTCATCATCTGCTTTACCTTCTGCTTGAAAAGCTCTTCCTTCAGATCTTCATATGGCTGGTTCTTATTCATGGCTTTCTGAGGTCATCTGAAGAGTCTTCCCTGACCACCCGTCTAAAGTAGCATTTTTACTCTCAGGATCTGTTAATCCTTTACCTTACTTTATATTCTTTGGAATACTTAACACTGTCTGAAATATATTACTTATTTTTTGATAGTTTGCTTATACTCTGATTACTCCACCAGAATGTAATATTTTTAAAGAGATTTTTGCTATAGGGAGCATGCACTTGCCAGTGACAAGAAAGTGAGAAATCACCCCCCTGGAGGGGGGGATGGCCACACTATAATCCCTTCTCCATCTTCTCAGGATTTGGGACATGCACACAAACCTGCCTGGCGTAAGTTTCAAGCTGCCAGGTTCAGGAATCAGACCACTGTTGACTATGTGGGAGTCCAGTGATGTAACCACTATGCCATCTGCTGGTCCCAGAATATAATTTTCATGAGGGTAGGAACTTTGCATATGTTGTATCTCCAGTACCTAGAATATATCTGGTCCAATAATTGCTTCTTAAGTGAACGAATAAATAAAGTCATAGTTCATCAATTCAAAAAAGTAGGGGTTTTTGTTCAATTTAGCAAATATATAATAAACATGTTGTGTGGCGAGTAGAAACTGCAAGTTTCTAATGTCATAAGTAAATGTGACTTGGAGGAAAATATGTCCTAACATGAATCTGTTTGGCTTTCTCTGTTTATAGGCGTTTTTTTAAAACTCATAAGGAAAAACTAGATGATTCATCTAATGTTGAAAAAAATGAATTCCTGAACAAGATAAAACAGGTAGGAAGACAGAAATGATGACTTTTCGATTATAGTTAGATTTTATTTTGTAGTTACTTTTGAAATATGTATGAGAAATGTTGACTTTTTCATACGTAGATTACTTTCATTGACTAAAAATAACCATGAGCATTTATAGTAACTGATTAAAGATTTTTTATCTCCTCCCAAAGTTCTTTGCACTTATGAAAGAACAAAGGTTATTCATTTGAAGCTAGTTTTTGTTAACTTTTTATGTGGTTATGGTAGTTTTACCTTAGTAATATCTAGGATTAATAGACATTTTTCATGTGAATTATTGAGAGAAATTATGATCTTCTTTCTGTAGTGTGGTACCTGTGAAGTGTAGCCTCCTGGTCTGTACTTCATAATACTATTAGGTTGTCAGGAAGGTCATGACATATTTTCTATGCAAAACTGCATCATGACTTTCCTGACCACCCCATTGTATTATTTACAAGTATTTGAATTAGATTTAACTCCCAGGAGAATCCTCTAGATATTTTTGAACTTCAGTTAACATTTATAGCATTTTTGCCTCTGTTCTGTGCTACGTAATATAGCTAGTGCTCTAGAGAGCTGTGTACTTGTTGCCCACCCCGGAAAGGGACAGGAAGCAAGTTCCCTCATTCCATTCCTTTATTTTTCTCTAGCTGGCTGAAAATCTACACAAAACTCGCTTAGAAAACAAAGATCTACGAGGAAAACTTCATACTCTTATCAGACAATATAAGATTGTCTTAAATGAAGAGGATAAAGTTTTTCTTCAGAAACGAAAGATCTATGATGAGTATGTTTCCACTCGTGACTGATACGTGAATCCACATGCTGTTATGGGGTGCTTTCCTCGCTCTCAAAGCAGCGGCTTTCTGCTTAAGTTTATCCTCTTTTCAAAATCTATCAACAATAATGAAATACTCTTTACCTAATAATAATAAACACACCGCTAATCTCCCTCTAAAATATTAAGTAGAGCTTTCCTTATCTAGATTTAATCCATAGAAACTGACTTAAGTCAATAGAAACAATTATTTTTACTTTTTTTTTCCCTTTGTAAAGATGTTTTATTTTTTTTTCTTTCATTTATTTATTTTTACATTTTTCCACAAACATTTACTTTACATAGCAAAAAATTTTAGCTCATACTCCATAATTCTTGACAGTTTATGAACAACTTTCAAAATTTCAAAATTCTGAATTTTAAAGATAATGTTCAAAATATGTCTTATAATTTTGTATAATTTTATAACTCTATAACAACAGAAGCAGTATGGTTTCATATATATATATATATATATATATATATATATATATATATATATATATATTTAGAGTGCAGACACTCGATATATATTAAGTGGGGACATACAATGCATCTCCTTCATAGCATGGCTTGCTTCACTCAGCAGTAAGTCTTCCATATTCATCCACTTCCTTTCAAAAGCCAGGGTTTTGTTGTTTTTTATGGATGAATAGTATTCCATTGAGTACATGTGCCACAGTTTTTTTAACCATTCATCAGTTCATGGGCATTTAGGTTGTTTCCATGACTTAGCAATAGTGAAAAGTGCCGCAATAAACATCGATGTGCAAGCACTTTTTCGATTAAGTATTCTTCTGTCCTTCGGGTAGATACCAAGGAGTGGGATTACTGGATCATATGGTACTTCTATTTGTAGATTTTGGAGTCTGCCCCGCGTGCCGTGGCCGGGGCTCTGCCCCGCGTGCCGTGGCCGGGTTCTGTCCCCGCGTGCCGTGGCCGGGGCTCTGCCCCGTGTGCCGTGGCCGGGGTCTGCCCCGCGTGCGGTGGCCGGGGCTCTGCCCCCGCAGGCCGTGGCCGGGATCTGCCCCGCGTGCCGCAACCGCTGATGGCCGTCTCTGCTTTCCTGAGCCGCGTTCCTGAAACTGTGTTCCATGGAGATTCACCTACATTTTCGGGGCTGCACGAGACCCACCCTTGGTCCAGCCCTGAGTGCAGTCTACATTTCCTATTGTTGGGAACTTTATGATCTGATAATTGGAAAAAAAATCATGTTTATCATAAAAAATAATTAGAAAAATAATAATAATGATTGGGGGAAACATAGGAAAGACAATTATTTTTACTTTTAAAAAAAATTTACAAAAATTTTTACCAGAGGTCTCCTGTGCTACCTTAGAGAAAGAGAGAAAGAAAATGAGAAAGCACCCACTATCGAGCATGGTCATACTGCAATCCCTTCTCTTCCATTCTCCTCTTGGGATTTTGGGCACACATGCACACATGCCCAATGTGTTTTTCAAGCCTCCATCTGGGATTCAAACCATGTGGTTGGCCATGTGGGATTCTATTGCCTTAACCATAGGCCATGATTGGCCCCATTATTTTCACTTCTAAATTAGTCTCTTGAAATTTCAGATAATTATACCTTCACCTGTGAGACCATCCAGACAAACTATGATATCTATTTCTACCAGAAACTGATTCTTCATCTGTAGTCTCTTTCCCAGAAAAAGAGTTTGATCATTGATCCAATAATCTCCTAACCTAGAGACTGGAAAATTATTCAAGGAAATCTTCTATCTTTCACCACCTATTTGACTTCATTCAGTCACCAAGACTTGTTAATTCCACCTCCCAAACATTTCTCCTGCTCACCACCTCTGTATTTTTCACCCTGTTCAGCCTATTAAGGATGGCTTGCTTTTCAAATGTTCTTCCATCTTTTGCTTTTACCACTCCTAGCTCATCTACCTCCCTTCCACCAGAAGGATGCTCCTGAAACATCCCTCTGCTGTCATTCCTTTTCATCAGGCACTGTGTTGTAATCAACAGGATACAAATCTCTTTGCCCCAGTGGACTACAAAATGAGGACAGTCTGTCTTAGCATTGTATTCCCAAGACCTCATACATTGCTTAGCAAGCAGTGGGCATTCCCCAGTGTTTGCTTAATGAGTATTACAGAATAAGATCTTGCAAGCATGAAATTACGTAAGTAGAAATTCAGTAATGCACTCTGAGTTAAATCACATAGCAGGGTAATTATAATGGTCAGGTCTATTTAGGTGAAGCTAAGTATGTTCATCAGTGTATCATTTAAACTATCGACAGTTGTGCAATCATTTGATCTCAGTCTATGAGGATAATACTGTTAGTGTTCTTCAAACAGAAACTTTCCTCAGCTCACTACTAAGATAGTTATCAATTTGAATCATGAAATGTGCTGATGACAGGTAACTATAACACTATTTAGTTTACTCTCATTACTGGATTTTGTCTTAGTCAGCTTGGGCTGCCATGACAGAATACCATAGGCTGGCAAGTTTAAACGACAGAGCTGTGTATTCTCAGAGCTGAGATCATGGTGTAAGCATGGTCCCGTTCTAGGGCCTAGGTCCCTACTCCTAGCTTGAGATGGTTGATTTCTCTCTGTGTCCTCATATAGGAGAGAGAGAGAGAGAGAGAGCAAGAGAGAGAGAGCAAGCTTCTTTTCTTACACAGTCACTAATCTCATCGTGAGGTCCCCACCCTCATGATTTTATCCAAACCTATTTATTTTCCAAAGGTCCCATCTTTATAATGTACCCCAACTTATGATGACCCTGCCCCCACAGTGCCATTCTAAATCAGTTTAATTTTAATTTCTTTTGTTTTAATTACTTTGATTAAAAAAGTATAGCTGTACTTGATTTTTAAATTTAAATACGGAAATATACAATTTAGAGAGTAAAAGTTACCTTAATCTTTCCATCTATCCATCATATTGGATGTTAGGATTTCAGCATATAAATTATAGAGGTTGGAAGGTGCAATTTGGTCCACAGCAGTTTTGAAGAAAGTGAGTCATTCAGATAAAATATGTATTGTTACAGTCAGGTTCCTATGTGTCTGGGAATTTGAATAAAACTGTAAACTTCTCTGAGCCTCATTATTTTCCCCTGCAAGTTGAGACAAATGAAACAAAACAAAAATTAAAAAAACTGCTTTTAGGGGCTAGCAAGTGTCACAGGGGTTAAGGTGTTGGATTCTCACATGGTTGACTACAGTTCAAGACCCAGATCTGGAGAGTTGAAAATTATGCCAGGCACATATGTGTGCATGTCCAAAATCCCAGGAGGAGAATGAAGAAGGAATTGCGGCATGACCATCCCCCTAGGGGGTGATTTCTCACTTTTCCTTTCACAGTCTCTCTGGTGAGTGCATGCACCCTATTGCAAAAACCATAAAAATAAATAAATAAATAAATAAATAAATAAATAAATAAATAACATAACTGCTTTTTTAAAATCCCACACTTCACATTGTATTAAGTCCTTTCATCCAGTGAGACAGGTATGGTAACCTCCATTTTATAGATGGTGAAACTGAGACTTATCCACAGGTGAAGTCACTTGTCGAAAGTCACACTGCTATTAATATGCAGGAGCCAGTATTGAAAGCTGGTCTGACTTCTTCACCTTTCACAAAGGAACACGACAGAATAGATACATGTCTTAGGAGAGACACACCCGCTCTAAGAGATGAAGTAGAACCTATGGAACCATTCTCATTTTGTTGTTACTGTTACAGTTGATGTTCTTTCAGTGGCCTGGAAATTTTCATAAATTTCTTGAAAATCTTATACATAAGTTTAGTTAGTCACCTCTTGCAAAAAGGCTTTGTTCCTGTTTTTACTAACTTATTTGGTAAACAGTTCATCTTCTGCGCTTTCCAAACAACTTTTCAAATTCTTATTTGTGTTTTCACATCTTCTCACACTGAGCAATTAAAAAAAGAAATTATTTAAACCTTCAACAAATAATAACTCTGTTCTTGCATGGTAGAAATCAGAAACAACTGACATTTATTGCTCAGAAAGAAAACTTCCTAATGCAAAGAAAAGTAGACATCAAAAATATGGAAGAAGGACTCATCACACTCACTGATCTTCATCGGTATGTTTCTTTCTTTGAAATTTTTAATCTTTTTTTCTGCATTTGTAAATAAATGATATCAGTAAATCTAGGACAATATCCAATAGACCACAAAAAAGGAAGTTTATGGTTAGCTCTGTCTATTTCACAGACCAGAAAAGTCATTATTATTGAATCTTTCACTGAAGGACCAGAGAGGTTCCAAATTCTATAGAAGCTGTTGCAAATGAGCAACAGACCAGGTGGGATCCAGTGAGAAGAATGTGCCTCTATAGCATCACAAGGCTGACCCTTTCTGATGTTTCTTTCTACCATTCTAAATCACTTCAATTTTTATCTTATTTTTCCCAATTAGAAAAATAATGCCTATACCTGATTTTTAAATTCAAATGTAGAAATGTATGATTTAGAGAGTAAAAGTTACCCTATAGTTGCATAATATTCTATTGTGTATCTTTATCATATTTTCTTTATTCGTTAATTGGTTGTTGGACTCTTGGGTTGTTTCCATATCTTACCTATTGTGAGTAGTGCTGAAATAAACAAAAGAGTGCAGGTATCTCTTTAACATACCCTTTTCATTTCCTTTAGGTATATTCCAGTAGCAGGATTACTGAATCATAAGGTTTGAGATTTTTAAGGAACTGCCATATTGTTTACCATAATGGTTGTACTAATTTACATTTCTACCAACAGTGTAGAACAGTTCGCCTTTCTCTACTACCTTGCAAGCTCTCATTATTCTTTTTCTTTTTAAAATTTAATTAATTAACTTTTTGATTTTTTGAGAGAGTTTTCTTTTTTTTTTTTTTTTTTTTTTTTTTGCTATAGGACATGTGTGCTCACTGGAAAGACAGAGAGACAGAAAGTGAGAAATCATCCACCAGGGTGATGGCCATGCCACAATCCCTTCTCCTCCATCCTCCTCTCAGTATCTTGGGCATGTGTGCACACTTGCCCAGTATGAGTTTTAAGCTGCTGGGTCTAGGACTTGAACCGTGATCAACTACATGAGAATCCAGTGACATAAATTACGCCATCTGCTGGTCCATCTTTTAATTTTTTTATTATTATATTTTTAGAGAGATTTTTGTTATAGGACACGTATGCTCACCGGAGACAGAGAGACAGAAAGTAAGAAATCACCTCCCACCCCCTGCCTGGGGTGATGGCCATGCCACACTCCCTTCTCCATTATCCTTTAGGGATTTTGGGCATGCACAAACATGCACCTGGAATTTTTTAAACTGCTGAGTCCAGGACTCAAACCACTGTCAGTCATGTGAGAGTCTAGTAATGTAACCATTATGCTATCTGCTGGTTTCCTTTTTATTTTTTTAATAATGGTCATTCTAGCTGGAGTGAGATGGTACATTATTGTGTCTTCATTTGCATTCCCCTAATGATTAATAATGTTGAATATTTTTAATGTACTAATTGGTCATCTATGGCAACATGAATGAACCTGGAAGAAATCATGCTTAGTGAGAGAAGCCAGGTACTACTCAAAGACAATTCCTTAGGTTCTCATTTATTAGTGGAAGCCTAAAGATTTGAGTGCACAGAGACAAAAACAGTGGGATGGAGAATGGGGCGGGGAGGACAGGGAGAACTTGGACAAAGGATACGAGAGAGCAAGTACGTAGGGGGAATGAGTTCTGGAGTAGATAACATGGTAAAGTAACTCACCAGGGCAATTTACTGAATATTTCAAAATTGCTGGAAAAGAGGATTTTGAATGTTCATGACTCAAAGTAATGATAAGTATCTGGGAAGATGAATATTTATTGTCCTGACTTGATCATTAGGCATCATAGACATGTATTAAATAACCACACAGTACCCCATAAATATGGACAACTATTATATGTCAATTAAAAACTATGAAATTGAAAAATGGTAAAGAGTCGCCCTCCTCTCTCCATCTCTCCACAGAAATAATCACCTAAGGTTTCCTATATATGCTTTCAAATATGTGTCTGTGTACATTCCCCAAAATTTGATTGTACTCTTTTATAACTGAATTTTCCAACTCAAAACTATATCTAGAAGAATGATAAAAAGCAAATATGGTACATTCATAACATTTAGAGACATTGGCGAAGAGTATTGGGAATTCTTTATACTATGTTTTACAAATGTATCTGTTTAGTTTGAAACTATGTCAAAACAAAGTTAAAAAAGTCATATGGATTTTTCCTCATTCTTTTCTCTAACTGTATAACATTCCTCTTATAGAATATTCTACATTTTACTTAACAGTCCTCTATTGCTGTATGTTTGGGTTTTTATTTTCTGTTTTCTCTACTACAATTTTTTTTTTTTTTTGAGAGGTTTTTGCTATAGGGCGCGTGCGCTCACCAGACAGACAGAGGGAGACAGAGAGACAGAAAGCGAGAAATCACTCCCCAGGGGGGATGGCCACGCCGCAATCCCTTCTCCTCCATTCTCCTCTAGGGATCTTGGGCATGCACACACACGCGCCCAGCGTGAGTTTAAGCCACCGGGTCCGGGACTCAAATCACGGTCGACTACGTGGGAGTCCAGCGACATAGCCATTACACTAACTGCTGGTCCCTCTACTACAATTTTTGAAGTTAACAACCTTTAATATATCTCTGTTGGTCAAGTGAGCAAGACTAACACACACGAAATAATTAATGAACAATGTTTGGCTGTAAAAAATAGGTGTGAACTATAAGAAACAATCAGCTAAAGGATGAAAAAAAAGAAAATCAAGAAATTCTCTGTTTTATAAAGATTTAAAACTTGAGCTAGGGCCCAGCCATGGTGGCACAGGTCAGAGGATGCTGCTTTGAAATACTGGAAGCACATGGAAGACTGTGGTTCAGACCCTGGGTCGACCTGAAACACACTGGGCACCCATGATCCTGGCTGGCTGGAGGCAGTGGGGGGATTGTGGTGTGATGAAACCCTGTCAAGGCACTTCTCTCTTTTTCTCTCTCTCACACAAAAGAAAGAAACGTATAAAAGCAAAACTAGAACTAGAACATTTAAAAGCATGTCAGATTTTTGTTTGCTCATCAAGTGAGAGAATAATATTCCCACAAATGGGGAGACAGATGATTTGAAGAGGCCAGCTTATAGAACTAAGATAGGAGGCAATTTGAGCCCACGCCAACAGAAATTTTTAAGGACAAAAAAACATAGATTCTTTGGGTAATTGGCTTTATATTACTAAATAATATATTTAAACATGTATTTTTTTTTTCTCACGGTGTCAGCTTCAGAAAGGAAACTATAAATACCCTACAAAAGAGCAGAAAAATGAAATTGGGTTGAATCAGATTTTATACCTTAGGAATAATACCAACTTTTACAACTTTATGTCTTCCTTGAGGAAGCAGGAGAGAGACAGTTCCTCCAACATGGTCTTGATGTCACAATCTACTCCTAGCCTCAATAAACTCTGGATCTTGGACATGCAAACCTTGGATACTCAGGGAGGTCTCCAGACAAGAACCTGGAACTTTCCCACGTGGCTCAGCCTTACAGAGTGTCATGTTTTATCACTATGTCATTGTCTAGCCCTGGAAATACAAATTTCATAATTAGTTATTGTTATCCTTGCTCTGGTCACTAGGGAGCTCAAAGACAAATTTACAAGCCAATATTGTTAAGAAACTTTATTATTGTTGCTTTATTTTAAACTGGTTCAAATATTTTGTTCTAATATTTTGGGCTGTATTAAGTATATAAATAAACAAAATCAATAAGGCTGGGGCAAATTATATAGAACCTTGGATTCCCTGGGGAAGACTTGACATGTATTTTTGTAGGAAGTTGAGAGCTCATACTGTGATTTCACAGAGAAGAAACATGAGCGCAGTTGTGATTCTATTCTAAATTTTATTTATGAATATTCGTAGTCTTCAAAATTTATTTAAAAGCTTTTCATATTGTCTTTTTCCTTTATAATGTTACTACCTTTCAAAAGATATAAAGGAATATTTTATTTTGAGGCCTTCCATTCACTTCTGTATATAAAACACTTAGTAGGGGGGAAAGAGAAGCCTGTTATTCTGTTACCTGTGTTAGAGTCTTCACCTTTCCATCCCTTGTCCAAGGCAATCCTCCGTCCTGTGCTATGACTGTCCCCTACATTGGCTTTCTGAAGTATATATTTTATCAGAACTCAACCTAGGATCCAGAGTTGTATAACAATTGGTCAACCTTAGCTCTTCCTGTGCCTTCATACCCTTGATGCTTACACTTCTATTCTAACAGCCTCCATTTCTCCCTCCAGTCACCCTTCCTCAGTCACAGCCCTAGCATCTCTTCTCATTCCTTGGCTGGCCAACAGGTATCCAACTGTAACGGTCTTTCTAGCAGTCTGCTATAAAGTCGTATTGTTTATTTCTCCAGAGAGGGAGCAAGAGAGAAGCACCCTCAATGGGGTCTCCTCACGCAGTGATCCCCACCCCCAATTTCCCAGTCAGCCAAGATTATACATTTGTGTGCATGTGCCCCTAGCTTGCTCAGGTCCAACAGGCTCTGAAACCCCAGCCTCCACATTTCAGAATGCTGGCCATGGCCCACCATGGATGGACTACCACTAAAATTTTCAGTTGTTTTGCCAGGTTTGTTTCATCTTCCATTAGACTATAGCCTTATTGGGCATAAGAATTAGACAGCCAAGAATCTCCTGTGTATTCTAACAGCTCTCACAAAAGCAAAATCTAACATAGTTTTCTTCTTCCTTTTTTTTTTTTTTTTTTTTTTTTTTTTTAGAGCAACAAAGGACATATATCGGAAACAAATAAAAGTCTTAAGCGATAACCTAGAAAGAGAAACTCAGAGATGGTAAAAAATACATATATTTATTTTATTTATATTGTTAGTAGTAGTGTTAATCTCTTTGTTTTGTTTTGTTTCTTAAGTTTTTTTTTTTGTCATAGGGCACATATGCATACCAGAGGGAGACAGAGAGAGGTGAAGTGAGAAATCACCCCCTAGAGGGGAAGGCCACACCACAATCCCTTCTCCTTCATTCCCTTCTTGGGATTTTGGGCATGTACACACATGTGCTCAGTGTGACTCTCAAGCCACCAGGTCTGGGACTTGAATCATTGTCACTCACATGGGAATCCAGCCCCTTAGCCACTACACCACCTGCTGGCCCTAATAGTATATGTTATTCTAAGAAATAGTGCAAAATTCTTGTTGGGTACCAGAGCCCAAGGAAATAATTTTCCTAAATTAAACTGTGCACTAGTTCTTTTGGATCAGATGAGTGGAATCACCAAAGAGTGAAGCTGCCAAGATTTGTGCAATGCTTGTTCATCCAGGCTTCTGATGGTAGACCAATGGGTAAAACTCCAGCTTCTGCAGATGATCTACTTTGATTGCTCTACCCTCACTAGCTCTGTGAACAAGACCAAGTTATTCAGTAACTTCTCTTTGTACCCCCACCCCCAAATTGGGAAAGAATATTAGTACCCGCTCTATAAAGTTGTCATGAAGATAAATGAGATGACTTACGTAAAGTCTTTAGATTGGCGTACCTGGAAAGCACTTGCTAGTATTTACCTATATTTTATTATCATAAGAAATGAGCTGATCACACGAAAAATAAAAATGTAGAGCCTTTATTGGGAGCACTCCCAGGCGAGTTTCGATGGTCTGACAGAGAGAGAGAGTGGGCCAGAGAAATCGCACCCCAGGGAGGGGTTTAGCGATTTTTATAAGGGTATAGGGAGGAGGAATGTCTTAGGGATAGAAATAGTCCATGTATGGGAATTGTCCGGGGGGAAAGCAGACTATTGTGCACGTAGCATCTGGTGTCAAGTGCAGGGTAGGGTGCCATGTACTACATCCGGGTTAGATCCAAGTGCAGTGCAAGTTTGATCTGGGTTCCATCAGCTGACTGGGGCGTGGAATCCAACCCCTACATCCAAGCTGCCCAGGCCTTCAGCCTAACCATTATAACTGTTGTCATTAGTACTATTATTATTATTATTATTTTGGGGGAGAGGCTTTTTTTTTTTTTTTTAATTGCTGTAGAGTGCATGCACTCGCCAGAAAAACAAAGAAACAGAGAGACAGAAAGCAAGAAATCAACCCCCAGAGGGGATGGCCATGCCACAGTCCCTCCTCCATTCTCTTCTCGGGATCTTGGGCATGCATGCACATGCGCTTGGCCTGAGTTTAAGCCACCAGATTTGGGACTCAAATCGCGGTCAAATACATGGAAGTCCAGCGACATAGCCATTACTCCAACTGCTGGTCCCAGCACTAATAGTATTAAGACTCTAATTGCACATTTTACCATTCTCCAAGTATGTAACTATTTCCTTTTTTTTTAGTTTCCCCCCCCCCCCCCCACTGGGCACATGCGCTTATTAGAGAAAATAGAGAAAGAGAAAGTGAGAAATCACCCTCACTCCCCCCAGCACAGATGACCACGCCACAATCCCTTCTCCTCCATTCTTCTCTCAGGATTTTGGGCATGTACGTACATGTGTGAGTTTCAAGTCACCAGGTCTGGGCCTTGAAATGTAGTTGGCCAGGTGGGAATCCAGAGCCTTAACCACTACATGACCTGCTGGCTCCCAGCAGGTGTAACTTTTTAACATTGTGATGAAGAGAAAAACTTGAGAACATAGCAACTTGATTCTGTCAGTATTTGTGCCTGGGTCTCTTCTTTCCCCACCAGGCCTCTAGCCATCCCCATTTCTATTCTTTGCCTAAAGGAGGTGAACTGTCAAGTGGGACTTGTCCACTGTCCTTTTGGATCCAGACACAGCTTTCTACAGCAACTTGCAGAGATAGTATTAAGGCAGCTGACATTTCAATCACATTTTTCAGTGGATGTGCGTAGTTCGCCATGCTAACAGCAGAAGCTATTTGGTGTAATCATAGAAGGATCCGTGTTGGATTGAATCCCTTATTTTTTGGTTAACTACTTTGTCAATTTTGTGGTGACTCTTTGTTTTAAACTGCAGTATTATAAATCAGTGGAAAATAGCTTCTTTGAAAAAAAAACATGACCGTTGGAGACTTGAAGTAGAAGCTCAGATAGAAACACTTTTGGCTAAAATTCAGAAGGCAGAAGTAAGACGAACTTCATTACTTGAAGAGGTATGAGAACACAGGGTACTTGGAACTAGTCCTCGCCATTGTATGTCAGTGTTTCCTTCAATATTTAATTAAACCTTACCATATTAAACAGTATTTTCCTTTTTGCTAAATTGATGTTTAGAGTGAACTATTTAACTTTTTAAAGAAATGTATCCATTTGCTGTATGTGAACTTGTGGAATTTAGCAGATGAAATAGCAATTCTCTCCAGAATATACATTTTTTTTAAAAAGTCTGACTGCTTTTTTCCTATTTTCCAAAATCCTTTCCAGAGTCCTAGAGAAAGTCATGCCTATAAACATTAACAGATCATTTTTCCCATTAACAGGATTCTTTCTGCATTCCCTGGCATAGTATCTTTGAGATGTATATTAAACTGGTTACAGTACATTCTCTGGCTTATCTCTTCCCAAAACACAGAATTTCCCTTCTTTGAGATGTAGATTAAACATTTTTTTTTACTAATCTCTTCCCAAGACATAGATCTTCCCTTCCAATCACCAGCCTAAAAATTGTGGAACCCATCTATAACCTACAAGCCCCCACTCCCACATGTCCTGCCTTTTTGGGTCAGACCAATGGAAAGCTCTTCACTAAATTCCAAACTTTGTCGTTCACTCTCAGAATCAAATGAAAGGAACTCCTTTACCTGATCACCCTGAGAAAGGCATGTCTTGCCTCCTCTCCAAGCCTAGGTCACTCAAATTTGTGCTTAGAAATAAATCACATTAATTATTATTTTTGCAGAGTTGGTTATTTCCATCAACAATACCTGAGTTCATCCTTCTAATAAGTCTGTTGATCTGGTCTTCCCTTGCCAGCATCTCCACCTTCTACAAAATGGGTGTGCTTTTTCTTCATTCCACCTCGTGAAGAAGATCATTTGAAGGGCCACAGAAAGTTATTTGCTTCTTTGAGGCATTTTCCAAAAGTATAGATTTCATGAATCAGATCCTCCATGCAGATGATGTCAGACTTACCAAGAGATCAAACAGTCAGTGTTATCTGTCAAAGCAATTTGCTTCTTATCAATTTTGCCATAACCATGCTTGTAGATTAATTGGTTTACCAACTTCAGGTTTGGGTCCCCCTGGGCAATATATGATTCCAGAATTCTCAGCATGTTCATTGGGGCCTTGTTAGCTTAACAAAGATGCCTTTGAAGATCTGGTGAAGATGAAGATGCTGCAACACCTCTTGGACCTTTGGGCTCACTCCATTGATGCCGCTGATCCTGATGACAAGCGCCGGTTTGGGTTCTGCCAGTACGTAGAAGCTGCCAGCTTTCTTGCCATCCTGGCCGGGCGAATCTCAGTACATCTGCCTATCCTTGTGCTAGTGCTTATCTTTTCCAGAGATAAGCTTCCTCCTTGCCTTTCCAAGCATCTTTTGGGCAAACTTATTTCTCAGGTGCTTAGTCTTCAGCTCTGCAAAATTCCTTCGCTTTTTCTTAAGGGTTTCCCCCACAGCAGGAACCTTTTTCTTGGTTTCTGCTGCAGCAGGAACCTTCTTTTTCTTCTCTTGAATGCCCTCCATGGTTCCAGTTTTCTTTCCTTCCATGGCATTTCTGCATGTTTGGAGTGGATGGCGGTATCTGTTTTTTCTGTCAGTCAGCTCCATCCTGGTCTGTTCCAGTGGAAGTCCAGAGAATAAATATTAACCAGCCCTCCGCCTGCCCATGCTCCCTGGGGGGAGGTGTGATTTCTCACTTTCTCACTATGTCTTTCAGTCTCTCCAGCAAGAGCATGTGAGCTGTAACAAACCTGGGGTTTGTCTCAAACATCAAGAAGAGAAACTTCCTCTGTGATCTAGGGCTTATTTAACACCTTGATTAAGGAGAGAGGCAGGATTTAAACCTAAGGCTGACTGACCAAAAGCCTCATCATTGCGGAACCAGGGGCTCTCCTCTGCCCTGCCCTGTCTCCATCACTCTGGCTCTCTCCTGCCTGGACCTGAACGTGTGGTTCTGAAACTGACCAGGGACACCCCCTAAGAGAGATAGGTCCTCAGTTTTCCCTTCTGTTAAAAAAAGTGAGAATTTCCCAAACTAAAAATTAATAAGAGTTGAACTAAAAATAAAGTGTATTTTTTAACATTCTTAGAATACAAGGTCCATTTACATTGTAATGGCCCATAATAAGGAGTAAATCCTCAGACTTTGGTTATGATAAATGAGACTACATTGACCATAAAGGCCATTTGACCTCTAAAATTCTCACTTACAAGAAAGATATGGCTTTCATTTCAATATGTAAGTTATGTTGTAAGACTTCCAGAATAAACTTTTGAAGCATGTAACTAGAAATTTATTTTAGATTAGTCTTTAGGGGAGCTATCTGTAAAAATAGGAACCCAAGAATCATTTATCTAGGTCTTTACCCTCTGCCTACCTGCCTTTCCCTGTCTTTTGCTTTGTTTTTTGTTTGTTTGTTTGTTTTTAATTGCTGGAACAGAGAGGGAGAGACAGAGAGGGAGAGAGAGAGAAAGCACCCCCCAAAGAGGTATGATCATGCTGAAACCCTTTCTCTTCCATTTCTCCATCCTGTTGGGATTTGGGGCATGTGTTCACATGCACCAGGGGTTAGAGCTGAACCACATTGGGATCTGGTTCACTTATTTGGCTTTGAGGCCAGCCATCTCCTATTCTTTGTGTCATAAATGATATATATTTATTTATATTTATAAATAGCTACTGTTTGATAAAGAACTTAATCTCTGAAGAGAAAAAATACACCTCCCAACAGTTACTACAAAATTATATAACATGAAATGAGGAGCAAAAAGATATTAATTTACCTGGCTGTTTGAAAATGTAAGGCTGGCTGCTACAAGAGAGCTAAAAGTTCTCTCTCTCTCTTTTTTTCTTGCTCTAATTAGACCAGTTTAAGAGAAAATGAGATTAATGAAATTGTACTACAGATTGAAAAACTTGTAATAGAATTAAAAGAAGAGGAAGAGGAATTTATTAGCAAAGAAAAAAAGTTAATAGAAGAGTTAAACAAATATGAGGTAAATATTACTTTACATCTAATTATAATTGTGAACAATTTTATGAGGGGGAGGTGGCATATTTTATGCTATTTTAGTAGTGAAATAAGTCTTTTAATATGAAAAAGGCTACAACTTTTTTTTTCTTTCTTCCTTCTGTTCTTTTTTTTGTTTGTTTGCAAGAGTGTGCGTGTGCTCACCAGGGAGAGAGTAAGAAAGTGTGAAAGTGCATGCCCCATGGGGGATGATCATGCCACAATCCCTTCTTCATTTCTCCTTTTTTTTCAGATGTTGGGTATGCACACACACATGCCTGCACATCTTCATGCCCCTGGGTCCATGATCTTAACTGCCCTGTCACCCATGTGAGATCTAGCCACCTCACACCACTGGCTGGTCCCACTATAATTTCATTCTAAGTCTTTCTTCTTTTTCTGAAAAAGAAAGAGCAATGAGACATTTAATAATTCATACACTCCAAATTATGCTGGCACCAGTCTTGGTGAAGTGTGTAGGGAGCCACTTGGAACTGGCCCCGTTAGAGCTAGGGAGAGTAACTAGGGACAAGAAAACTAGTAAAGTCAGTCTTGGAAGTCCTCCCTAAACAGAGGGTATCACTCTGACTTGAAAGCATAAACCAACTGTGATAGAATAAGCCACGGATGCTGGGGAAGGTAGGGAGAAAAGCCACAGAAAGTACCTAGGGACCCAAATGGGCAGGGCTGCAAAAACACAAGCAAAAATATACCTTCTCCAGGTGCAGATACTCCCTTGAAGGCACCAATGATAGAGCAGCGGGTGATAGAAGCCTTCCTGACTTTGATTAGCCTGGAAGAGAAAAAAAGAGGTCTTGGTTACAACAAAGAGAGGTTTTGTTGCAGGAAACGGTCACTTACTGTAGCAAGGAAGCAGGGAGCCTCGAGATTTCAGTCTAGAATCTTATGTTGGTCTAAGCCCTCTCCGTCTGCCCTACCTGATCCTGTGGAAAATGTGCAGATAACTGGCTCCAGAATAGAACATTTTTTCTAACATGAGTTACAAAAAAGAAGCAGATACACTTTCATACAAAAGTACTTTGAGGGAAGTAAATGAAAAGGGGAACATAACTTTCCAACAAATGAAAAACACTTAGTTAAAATTTTAAAAAAAAATGGTACCATGGAATAGATAAAAACTGTGATTGAACATTCCATAGTTAAAATATTCATAATAACTGCCAGCAGGTGGCATGATGGTTAAGGGCTCTGGACTCCCACATGGCTGACCGCAGTTCAAGTCCCAGACCTGGTGGCTTGCTTTCTTGCTTTCCCTCTCTTTCTCATTCTGTTTCTTGCTAGTAAAAATTTAAATAAATAAATAAAATTAAGTTAAAAATCATTTAAAAAATAATAACAGAAGTGCAAAGGAAGCTCATTCCTTTGGAAATATAGGAAGAGACATTGGAAGAGAATGGCCAGAGACTAAGAAGAGGTGAAACAGAAATTGGCTCAACTGGGAAAAAATGAGAGAAAGAAAGCATGCAACTACAAAATTAAAACAAACAGAAGGGAGAAAGGTCAGGGTAGGAAGGATTTCCGTGACAGTCATAGAGTGTCTGGGTTTCATGTAGATGCTTTAAAACAAAATGCTCTGCCCTTACAGAGCTTGCATTCTAGTGAGGGGAAGCTGAAAATAAACAGCAGAAGTAGAACGAGTACTGTATTTGGATGGTAAGAAATGCAATTGAGAAATACCAGGCAGGTAAGCGAGATGGAGCGAGCTTATGAGGTACGGTCTGTGACATTGTAGATAGGGGGTCAGGGAGGGGTCCAGCCCTGAAGGATATGAGGAATAGTGCTGATATGTGAAGGAGATGGCTCCAGGCAGAGCACTGGGTAAGCGTGAAGAGCCTACATCAGGACTGTACCATCTGAGAGTGATGAGGGGGCAGGGGAGATGCTTTGCTGGATTCAAGATGAAGGGGTGCCAGAGATAGTAGGAGGGAAGTCATCCTCAGGAAGCAGATGCTGAGAGGAATAGACGTGTAGAAGATTATTAGGGAGTAATATCTGTGAAATGATTGGGCAAGGGAGGCCTTCAGGCCATTGTGTGACCTGACAAACTCTAGGGCCCCCTGCCTTGGGCAGAAACAGCTACACTCTTCTACCACCTCCTTGCCCAGTCACTGGCTGGGGTCCACCCCCAGAAGAGCATGAAATTGGCTAGATAGCTTGGGTGGACCTTGAAGGAACCAACGCCTGGGGGTGTCAGCTGACCACACTCCTTACACAGGGCAGTGAGTTCCTCCTGAGGAGAGACCCTAAGAGAGCCATGCCTGTCACCCTTGTACATGTCATTGTAAATGCTCTTTGTCCATTGCTGTGGATGGAAGCCTTTGGTGGGTCCTGAGCAGAGGACCCTGACTTTTGTTTAGATAAGATCATTCCAGCTGCAATGTTGAATAGAATTTGGGAAAGCCATGTGAATTCAAGAAGGCCAATCAGAAAGCTGTTACAGTAAACCAAGTGAGAAACAAAGCTTGAACCAGAACAGTGACAGAAGAGACTGTCAGGATCTTGGATATCTTTTGACAATAATACTGATGGAGTTTATCACATTTAATGATAAGACCATGGGAAATCTATCATGAATAAGAAGGAATAGGATCCTACTTAATCCTGTTCTCAAGTTTACACAATGGAATTAGGCAAGATACATGAAATAGAAGTGTCAGAGGACTTTGCAGATGAGAAGACTGGCAGATTGTAAACACTCGAGAAAATCAGTTCTGAAAGCACTGCGGTCAGGCCTGCACTCCTACCAAGCAGCACGCCTGCTCCAGGGCTGCATCCATCCACACCTGAATTACACAGACACAGACTGACGGCAGCCCAGGCACCTCTATTACGTAGCAGTATTCTTCCCAATAATCATCAATAACCGTGGGCACATCACAATCCCATTTCTGCTTTGATTCAGTAGCCCAGGGAACCCCAAATCCAAAGGCAGCAATCTTCGATCTGGGCTTATGGAACCATGTTGTGCCATTGGCGGCACCATTACTTCTCTTCAGTAGTAAGATCTCCAAACTGACAGAGCCCAAAGTCACAGGGAGGGAAAGCAAAATCATTCAGTTTAATAGTGAGAAGTCCCACTACCACTTGACTCTCTAGCTATAAATTCGAAGGAATAGATCCCTGAACGTTATTCACTGTCAGCGTTTCGACTTCCCAGTGCTGGCAGATGCAACGCTATGACTAACTGTTCCGTAGACTTGGCTCTGGGGGCCTTTACTGTAGTAATCCTGTCAGAGCTTGTCACAGGATTTGTACATTCCCCTGACCAAGCTGAGCACGTCAGATCTGCTGGGTCCTGTAGCTGTGTATCTGACAGGATTCAATCAGATAAACGGACCTGCTCGGAACAGAGTTTATTATAGGATTTGACTTTCTCCAGTTGTGAGAGCTGATTACACAGTCTAGTGAGTCTGTCAGTTTTACACCTAGTGCTGGGGCCTGAAGTCAGCAGGACAGGCACTTGGAAAGGAAAGATGGAGAGGAAATGGATGACAGCAAGGACAATCTAGAACTCACAGGGTGAGCTAGAACCCTCAAGCCTGGACTGGAACCTTCAAAAGCCTCTCTCACTTCCTAGACTCCACGTTCAGGGAGGTAGGGGACCTGCAGTAGGAGCTGGGGCTTGTCATTACTGAGCTAAATATGCGCATGTCTCAGGAGTCAGAAGAAGGAGCTGGAAAGATCTGAAGAAGGTCTTCATTCCAACCACATAAACAGCACAGAAGCCACAACTGGCCTGAGCTGAGCAGAGCTGCCTGGGATATGCCACATACTTTTAAAAAACATTAAGCGAGGGACCAGCAGTTAGCATAATGGCTATGTCACTGGACTCCCACGTAGTCGACCGCGGTTCGAGTCCCAGACCCGGTGGCTTAAACTCACGCCGGGCGCGTGTGCGTGCATGCCCATGATCCCGAGAGGAGAATGGAGGAGAAGGGATTGCGGCGTGGCCATCCCCCCTGGGGGGTGATTTCTCGCTTTCTATCTCTCTGTCTCTGTCTGTCTGGCAAGCGCACGTGTCCTATAGCAAAAAACAAACAAACAAACAAACAACAAAAAAAAAAACATTAAGCGAGAGCATGGTCTTTCTCAGGCTAGTGCTGGCAGCCTAAGCCATGTGCAGACAATAGGGATGAATTAATGCACTCACATATGTATTTGCATCCCTAGCCTATTCTATTTTAGAGAACATAGATAATACAGAACTGAATTTCTTAACCTGCTCAACACTGCAATCTGGAGAAATTTACTTTTGCATCTGCATTATAACATTTTGAATTGTGGTGTTTTTATATGTGTTTTTGTCTTTTTGTATTTATTAATAAGGATTCTAATGGCAATTTGGGAGGAAATCTAGCAGGCCAGCATGTCAGTATGATAGTTAAGATGCAACCAAGCCACTCTGTCAAAGAGGTGCCAAAACATAGTGAATATAAAATAGATATGTAATCAAGGGTTAACAATCCCTGCTCCTTCTTTATTAGAAAACTGGCTTGGAGTTAACTTCCTGTTTTTTTCCCTCTAGTACACTGATGCAGGTGGAATGTCAGTTGTATTTCCAAGTAGCTTTACTTTCATAAGAATTACCTTGATTAGTATACTGCATCTTGACTGGGAGAAGAGCTGGTGGGAAGCCATGATGTTGAGCTTCCCTGGGTCTGGGGACTCTTTAAGTATGTTCTATTTGAGGACTTGGAAGATATGCTCAAGACATATTGGTTTCTATTTGAACCATGGAGGGCTAAGCCAGACAGGCTATCACACCCACCCTGGGGGTCATGATGTGGCTCTTTCTCTTGCTCGATAACCTTAGTTATTGTTTTGGTGGTTCCAGGGAAACTAGACTCTAATTTGCTGTATTGGGAGGACACCTTCCCCTAGGGAAGCAGGTTTGATATGCCTTCAAATTATGTAGGAATACAACTTCGAACAATTAAAGTTATAAGTGTTTTAAGAGTAAACTGGGTCAAGTACGGCCTAGTCAGATCAGGCGATCTGAATATCTAGTTGAGAAGATGCTCTAAAGAGGTCATTACAGAGGTCATTACATTACCGAAGAGAGATGCTATTTCTCTTTCCCAGGATGGGCCACAGATAAGAGGCCTAGGCCTCTAAGCAGTTATGCATTCTCAGCATGAAGCTAAGCTCTGTGAGTCCAAATGGTAGCTCCCAAGTTCCTCCTTTTCCAGGCAGAGATAAGAAGACTAGTAAAGTTGGGGCCAGCAGGTGGCATGGTGGTTAAGGGCGTTGGACTCCCATGTGGTCAACCATGGTTCAAGTCTCAGACCTGGCAGTTTGCTTTCTCAGTTACTCTCTTTCTCTTTCTCTCTCACTCTGTCCCTTTCTGGTCAAACTGAAAAATAAATTAATTAATCTCATTAAGTTAAATAAAATAATTCTTAAAAAAAAAAAAAAGACTAGTAAAATCAGTCTCAGAAGTCCTCCCTAAACAGAGGGTATCATACCAACCTGAGAGCTGCCATGAGCCAACTGTGATAGAACCACAGTTGGCCATGTGGAAGTCCAGAACCTTAACTACTACACTATATGCTGCCACCGCCCCTTAAAGAACTTTATTCTACTCTAAATTGTTATGTAAATTCTCCAAAATAATATTTCTCAATTATATTAATTTTCTTTAAAGGAAAGATATGTTATAGAAACACAAATTAATAAAGAAAAAGAAGATGAACTAGTTGAGTGTCTTCCACAACTTCATGGGGCAGAAGAAGAGTACAGAGAAAAAATGAGGAAGTTAGAAGAGCTCAATGATATTCTTAAAGGTAAGGTCTGTATCAAAATGAGACATTCATACAAAGACCCAATGTGCTCAAAAAAGAGACAAATATTCAAAAGTGAATAATGATTACTGACAAGGAAGGCAGATTTTTAAGAATATAAGAATATATAGGATGCCAACAGGTGGAGTGGTGGTTAAGGCTCTGGATTCCACATGGTCAACTGTGGTTCGAGTTCTAGACCTGGCATCTTAAAGATCATGCCAGGCACCTGTACGTGCATGTCCAAAATCCTAGGAGAATAATGGAGAAGAGATTTCAGCATGGCCATTCTCCCTGGGGGAGTGATTTCTCACTTTCTCTCACTCTGCCAATCTCTGTCTCTCTCCAGCAAGCACATATGCCCTATGGCAAAAACCTAAAAAAAAATTTTAATTAAAAAAAAAAAAAGAATATACAGGAATAAGTTTCTGAGTGATTGGTTGGGTTCTCCTTCTTCATTCGATTTTCCATTTCTTGCCCGGTTTTCATTTAGTCAACTCTAGGTAAGTTTTCTTGGCCTTTTGCCATTTTATCTAGACTCTTAATTTTCTACTTCTTGTACTAGGTAAAAGATATAATAAACATTGAATAGAAATATGAACAAAATAACTCCACCTAGGAGGAAAACATTTTAGTGTCTCACTCTTAAATGGAATTGAACAAAGGTCACCAAACATCTCATGAAGAGGCCAACCTGAAAGTCAGAAACCAAAGCAGATAGACGAGAACTTGGTGAAAACAAAGTAAAGAGCATAAAAATACTTTGAGAAAGTAAATTCTTAGGTAAATTAAGATATTCCATTTATGAAAAAAGAACAAGATGCTTAAAAGAACAACCAGGAAACAATAGGGAACTCTTAGAAATTATAAGCATAGAAACTAAAATTTTAAAATTCCATGGAAAATTCCCATGTGGGTCAGTTTCCCAGAGTATCATGTTTTATTGGTGTGCCACTGTTTGGCCCCCATTTTGACTTCTTTTTTTTTTTTTTTTTTTTTTTTTTTTGGAGAGGTTTTTCGCTATAGGGCGCGTGCGCTTGCCAGACAGACAGAGAGAGACATAGAGACAGAAAGCGAGAAATCACCCCCCAGGGGGGATGGTCACGCCGCAATCCCTTCTCCTCCATTCTCCTCTCGGGATCTTGGGCACGCACGCACACGCGCCCGGCGTGAGTTGTAAGCCACCGGGTCCGAGACGCGAACCGCGGTCGACTACGTGGGAGTCCGGCGACATAGCCATTATGCTAACTGCTGGTTCCCTTGACTTCTTTTTTTTTTTGGAGAGGTTTTCGCTATAGGCTACAGGGCGCGTGCGCTCGCCAGACAGAGAGAGACAGAGACAGAAAGCGAGAAATCACCCTCCAGGGGGGATGGTCACGCCACAATCCCTTCTCCTCCATTCTCCTCCTGGGATCTTGGGCACGCACGCACATGCGCCCGGCGTGAGTTTTAAGCCACCGGGTCCGGGACACAAACTGCGGTCGACTATGTGGGAGTCCAGTGACAAAGCCGTTACGCTAACTGCTGGTTCCCTCCCATTTTGACTTCTTAACATCAATAAATTATTAGAAATTAAAAGACAATGGCCTTCTGAGACGAACAGATGTAATGGTAACATTGCTGGACTCCCAGGTAGTGGACCATGGTTCAAGTCCCAGACTCGGTGGCTTAAAACTCATGCTGGACTCATGTACATGGATGACCACAATCCCAAGAAGAGAATGGAGGAGAAGGGTTTGTGCCATGACCATCCACCTGGGAGCGGGGTTTGGGGGAGAGGTGGGGTGGGATTTCTCACTTTTTGTCTCTCTGCCTCTCTCTGGGGAGTACAAGTACCCTTTAGTGAAAATCTCTCTAAAAAAAAAAAAAAAAAAAAAAAAGAGAAGACAATGCTGTTCAAAATTCTGAGAGAAAATAATTTCTAGCATTAGATACTCAGTCAAACCATCAACCGAGTATAAATACAGAATGGAGACATACTTAGATATACAAGATCTAAAAACATTTATCTCACTTTCCCTTTTTTATTGAGCTAGTACAGAATTTCACCTAGTACAACATTCAATAAATGAGGGAATCAATCAAGAAAAATAGGAGGAAATGAGATTCAGGAAACAGGAAGTTCAACATAAGAGAAACGCAAAGGAGAGGTGTGAGAAGTCAGTTATGAAGCTGGCCTGAAGAAAACAAAAACAAAAACAAAAACAAAAAAGACTCCAGAAAGCTTATCTCAAAGTAAAATTGTGAAAGAAAGGAGAAAAATAGAAAAAGTCAGTCAATTTTTAACTCCAGAAAAAATAAAAAAATTATACCAAAAACATAATCATATGCCATTTGGCTTACCAGTGAATAATCCTTACATTGTCACAGTGATCTAAGCAGCTGTAATTTATTTAAACAAAAACTAACCTTTTATGCAAGTTGGAGGGGGGAAACAGTTGTGAGTGTGAGTGATGATGTAGGGATGGGAGTAAGCATGCTAGGTCCTCCCTTTAGCACATTAAGAAGCAAACTGAGGGGCCAGTAGATGGTGTAGTGGATACATCGCTGGATTCCCACATGGCCAACTATGGTTCAAGTCCTGGACCTGGTGGCTTGAAAATTATGCCAGACGTGTGTGTGCAAGCCCAAGATCCCAGGAGGAGAAGAGATTACATCCCTGGGGGGTGATTTCTCATTTTCCTTCTCACTGTCTCTGTCTTCTTCTGGTGAGTGCACAAGCCCTATGGCAAAAACTGCTGGGAAAAAAAAAAAATAGAAAATGTCTTAAAATGATAAATCAAGAGGTAGCCATATAAGCATATTTTAAAAGATGATCAGGCCAAATGGAAGAAAAACCAACTAAACAGAGTTTTAAAATGGTTGATTCTGGGGAGAAGGACGACACAGGTAGATGGGAAGCCCTGAGGCTTTTGTTCCATAAACCTTGTAGTAGTGCTGCACTTTCAAAACCAGGCATGTGGCTTACTTTGATTAATGTGTTTTTAGCTAAAGGACTTTGTGAATAGTTATTTCTTTCTTTCTTTTATAGCACAAAAGCAGGACGAGGATTTACTGAACAATCAAATTTCTCAGTTTACACGGGACTTTTCACGATACTTTAGCAATGCGGTAATGGATCTCTGCATTCATTCTTTCTTTTATTAGAATACTGGTTATTTATAGATAGCAAGATTTACCTGACACCATTGATGTTTTCAAGAAATTCACATTTATTAAATTTATTCTTTTGGGAACCAGCAGTTAGCGTAATGGCTATGTCGCTGGACTCCCACGTAGTCGACCGCAGTTCGCGTCCCGGACCCGGTGGCTTAAAACTCACGCCAGGCGCGTGTGCGTGGGTGCCCAAGATCCCGAGAGGAGAATGGAGGAGAAGGGATTGTGGCATGACCATCCCCCCTGGGGGGTGATTTCTTGCTTTCTGTCTCTATCTCTCTGTCTGTCTGGCGAGCACACGCGCCCTATAGCGAAAATCTCTCAAAAAAAAAGTTATTCTTTTGGTGCCAATGTTTATAGATTTTAGTCACCGCACACAGACATACATATATGTGTGTAAGTGTGTGTGTGTGCACATACATACATACAGAGAGAGAGAGAGAGAGAGACTCTGCCACCAACATGTAACAGTGAGAAAAATTATTGAGGGATCTTTGTTTCCTTATTTATAAGGTAGAGATTAGATTGTGGGGTTTGTTTCTATTTCTAGAATTACTCATCTCATTATTACCATTATTATTATTTAATGTGCTATAAGGCATGTGCACTCACCAGAGAGAGACAGAGAGAGAGAGAGAGAGAGAGCTGTCTGGGACTCGAACGGCAGTTGGTGACGTAGGAGTCCAGTGCCCTAACTACCACACCACCTGCTGGCCCCTAGGTTGTGTTTTTAAAGATGAGTGGGCAGAGCTGTGGTGGAGAGAGTGGACAGAGCAGGAGCAGGTAACAAGGTGTTTACTACCTTTTTAAAACTTATAGTCTGTAATTAGTGATAATATACCTATATGGAGTTTTTTGGTTAGAAATGAAAATATCCTATCTTTGAGATGCACTGATATAAAAATAACTTTAATATGTTAGGGAATAGAGAAATATGAAGGAGGAAATTGTAAGTAATATGGTATCTATACAGGGCTATTTTCTTTCTCACTGGAGATAGACACAGAGGGAAAGTGAGAAATGTCCTCCCAGGGGGGATGGCTATACCACAATCCCTTTTCTACTCTCTCCTTGGAATTTTGAGCATGCACACACGCCCAACATAATTTTTAATCCGCTGGGTCCAGGATTCAAACTGTGGTTAGCCATGTGGGAGTCCAGTGCCTTAACCACCATGCCACCTACTGGTCTCCAGTTCTATTTTCTTAATAAGCTGCTTTTGGTAATGATTATACAATGAATAGAGATCATGTGATTTATAAATAAGAACTGAATAAAGTATATAATAGAGGAAACAGAGAATTCTGAAAACTCTGTGAAGTAATATTCTTCTTTCTTGAAGAAATATTACATTCTCCTTTTTAAAGCCTCAATAAATCCCCCCTCTACCGTTTTTGCCAGAAAGGTGATCATGTATCAAAGTATGTTCTATTTTATGAAGATGTTTAAAAATACAGGGTTCTTAACTTGCAGTACATGGACTGCCTGCCCAGAACCTATGAATATATGTGTATAAATCAGCTTTGGGATTTATATTTCTCTAAGATATTTCAGCTGGACGCTTCAGAAATTTAGAAGCCCTCTCTGAATGTGACTTATGAAGTCTAATACTGTGGTGCCCTGCTGTTTAAACTTTGAGAGATAATTGTGGGTTTTATGTTTGAGCAGGGGAAAGTGAGGAATGAATTAAGACAGCTACGAATTCAAGAAAGCAAAAAACTCAAAGATCATTTTACAATTCTAAAGAACTTAGAAAATGAAATCTACGTACATGACCAAAAAGCAGACCTTTTGCTTCTGGAAAATAAAAGATTAAGAAAAGTAAGTTCAAAAAGCACCTCGCTTTGCACCATGGTTTTGGTTGATTGCCTAGACCTGTACTAGGTGCAGGAGAAGAGAAAAGCTCTTAAAATGTTTCAACAAAGCCTAAAATACAAACAGAAAAGTGCCCAGGTCAGAAGTGCGCAGCTCAGTGAACACACCTGTGTAACCAGCCCCCAGCTCAAGAAGCAACGTAATAACAGTATCCTATATCCTCCGTCCCTTCTAGTCACTTAACGAACCATCCACAAGGGTGACAATATACTGACTTTTGACAGATAGACTAATTTTGCCTGATATTTTGGAATCATATGTATAGAATGATAGTCAACATTATGATCATGAGATTCATTTCATCCTTATTGCTGAGTATACTCTTTTATTGATTGATTGATTGATTGCTATAGGATGCACTCACAGGAAACAGAGATAGGGAGAGAGAGGAAGTGAGAAAGCACTCAGTGTTGCTATGAACATTAGAATACTCGCTGTTTTGGGAAGCACATGTACACATTTCTGTGGACTATACATCTCAAGTGGAAATGCAGAGCGGTAGAGATGCGTATCTATTGTCAGTGTCCCAGAGGAGATGCACCAGTCGCCACTCCCACCAGCAACACAGGAGGGCGCTGTTGCTCCACATTCTCACCCAAACTGTCTTCAATTTAACTGCACAGCAGTACCCCGCTATTTTGTCTTCCTCATGACTAATGAAGCACCTGTTCATGTGTTGTGAGCCACTCCGATGGCCTTTTTTGCGAAGTGCCTGTGTAAGGTTTTTGATTTTTTATAGCAAAGGTACTTGTTCATCCAATCCCTGAGATTTGAGTCTCAACTTAATCTCAAAAGGCTGTTTTACTATTTATACTTAAGATATACTATTTTTTTTCCCAGAGAGATTTTTGCTATAGGGTGTGTGTGCTCACCAGAGAGACAGAGAGAGATAGAGAGATGGACAGTGAAGACCCCCACCCAACGGGGATGGCTACACTACATTCCCTTCTCCTCCATTCTCCTCTCAGGATCTTGGGCATGTACGCACATGTGCCAGGTGTGAATTTCAAGCCACAGGGTCCAGGACTCAAACCGTGGTTGACTTCATGGGAATCCAGTGACGTGAACAGTTTGGCATCTACTAGTCCCAAGATATACTTATTTTAATGTTTTTAAATGTTATGGTTAATAAATAGATATTTATATGTCATTGGTTTATATTTTTAGAAGTACATAGATTCTCATGTTCCATATATTGTGACAAAACAATAATAACCAGTGTTTACATGATATTATCTAGTGTGAAACACCTGAATTAGAATCTGTCACTTACCAACCACACTGTGTGACTTTGGGCAAATCACTTGTGTTGTTTTTGTCCCCTTAAAATGGGAATACCACCACGGGCTGGCCCAGTATTGCAGCAGGTAAGTACTGTGCAGAGGAAGCCAGATCCCATACTGCCCACTAGGGTCCAAAAACTTTCTGTGTGCACGCCTAGGGTCCTGATGAAATGGAGAATTGGAGGAAAAAGAAATGTGTGACCAGCTCCAGTGGGGGTGCTTTATCTCTTTCTCTTTCTCGGTCTCTCTTTCCCAATCTCTCTCTCTTTCCCAATCTCTCTCTTTCTCTCTTGTGTGCATGTGCACATGCCCTCTGGCATTAAAAATGAAATAAAATAAAGGACAAAGGAAGAGGAAATAACTCCTAACTCAGGGTGAATGTGACTGAAAAATGCAAAAGAAATATAATTTCTAAAATATTTTTCCATGAGATCTCCTGACTTGCTAAATCACCTATCAGAGGGCTTGTGCTGAACTCCAGTCTGGAGCATTACTGCTTTTGCACAGCTGTGCACATGCATTTTGCATAATGAACACTTCTGTTGGGGACATCATGCATTCAGGAAAACACCTCTTAACTTCTTTTCACAGCAAGTTGTATTCAGAATGCCATGATTATTTGGATGCTACAAAGCTTACCAGGAAGCAGTATCTTTCTCCTCCTTTCTCAGAAAGGAGACTTGACAAGAGCATGTTTCGTTCATCACTGTTCCCCCCATACCTGGCAGAGAGGAGAAATCCATTAATACTTGTTTCCTGAATAATTACATTGGTAATTGTCTAAGGCAGCCACACTGCAAAAAATGATCACATGCTTTTACTCTCCAGTACATAGAACACACCAAGAACAGCATAAAAAAATACAGCAATGGACAAGAAGCCCTCAAGCATTCCTCAAATATCCTGTCTTGGCAACTGATAGGTCAGAAGGGTAAGTAATGTGTGTGTGTGTGTGTGTGTGTGTGTGTGTGTGTGTGTGTGTGATGGGTGCTCTTTTCATAGAGTTTTTATTTCATTTAGATCAATGTTATTGATTTGCATACAATGACACACACCCATTTTAAGTTCAATAAATTCTGACAAATGCACGTATTGCTGTGTCCACTTCCACCACAAGCAAGGTAAAGAACAATAGGGATCAGCAGTTGGTGTAATGGCTGTGTTGCTGGATTCCCATGTAGTCAACCATGGTTCGAGTCCCAGATCAAGTGGATTAAACTCACACTGGGCGCGTGTGCATGCGGGTCCAAAATCCCAAGAGGAGAATGGAGGAGAAGGGATTGCAGCATGGCCATCCCCCCTGGAGGGTGATTTCTTGCTTTCTGTCTTTCTGTCTCTCTCTGTCTTTCTGGTGAGCCCACGCGCCCTATAACAAAAGCCTCTCAAAAAAAAAAAAAAAAAAAAAAAAAAAAAAAAAAAAAAAAGATAAAGAACAAATGGCCTCACTGACCAGTTTCCCTGGTGTCCCTTCACAACTGATCTCCCACTCCACCTCCAGTTCCTGAAAACCATTGATCTGTTTTCTGCCATTAATAAGTAGATGTAAATGAAGTGGAAGAATATACATGCTTTTGTACCTTGCTTTTATTCACTCAGAAAAATATTTTTAAGATTCATTCGTATTGTTGCCCATCACATTGGTTTGCTTCCTTGTATAGTTGCACACAGTGTTATCCTGTTGTATGTATGTACCATATTCAGTTTATCCATTCACCAGCTGAAGGACGTGAGGGATGTTTCTAGTGTATGATTATTACAAATGAAGCTTTGGGGAACATTGTTTAACTGGTGCTTGTGTGAACAGGTTTTCCATTTCTCTTGGGTAAATACCTACAGATGGAATCACTGGGTTACATGGTTAGTGTATGACTAACTTTGTACGAAACTATCCAACAGTTTACCATAGTGGTTGTAAAAATTCCTCATCCCTCTAACAATGTAGAAGTTCCACATCCATATCAACACTTAAAATTATCAAAACTCTTTAAGTTGGTAACATTTTAACCATTTTTACAGGTACATAATGGATTTCATCATGATTTTTATTTTGCATTTCTCCGGTGACTAATATTGTAGAATATCTTTCCATGTGTTTTTTTTTTAGCCATTTACACACTATATTTTGTGAGGGATCTTGAACCAGAATCTGTCCCATCATGACAAATATCACAAGCATAATGGCGTAAGACAAGTAATTTACACGGTGGTCATGTAGACAACACGTGTCTGCTTTAATGGCATTAGCCAGGGCAGTCTGAAGGCTGTAGTAATCCAGTAACTGGGAACTGGTCTCATCTGAAGACCCACTCATTCATGTGTCTGAAGCCAACCATTGGCCACAATACCTCCTCATGGCTTCTCCATGTAGCTGATTGGTCTGCTAGGTTGGAAAAGCAAGCATTTCAAGAAACCAAAGAAGTTCCTGGCATTTCTATGACCAGTCTCAGAAGTCAAAGTGTTACTTCCACAATACTCCAATAGTGGAGGCAATACTCTAATAGTTGCTCAGGTACAAAGCGACAGGGGGAAGAGCATCATGGTGGAAAAGGGCACGCGGAATAAATAGACTGTTGGGTCATCTTTGCAAAGTACAATCTGCAGCAGTCTGTCCAAATCTTTCACTCATTGTTTTGTGTTATTTGTGTTACTATTAGTGAAATTCTTTTTCTTCTCTTTTGGAAAGATTTTTGCTATGGGGTGTGTGTGCTCGCCAGAGAGACAGAGACAGAAAAGGAGAAATCAGACCCGAGGGCGGGGGGTGGAGGGTGGCCACACCGCAATTCCTTCTCCATTCTCCTCTGGGTATCTTGGGAACGCACACTCAGGCACCTAGCCTGAGGTGTAAGCCACTGGGCCCAGGACTCAAACTGTGGTGGATCACATGAGAACCCAGCAACATATCCATTACACCATCTGCTGGTCCCATTAGTTAAATTCTTTATATATTCAGGAAATGAGACCTTTTTTGGTCAGAAACTTAACTGTTTTTTATGGTTTCTCGAAAACAATAAAAATATTTCATTTGGATGAGGTCCACTTTTTACTTTGTCTGTTTCTGTTTGTTTGTTTAATTTGCTAGAAAGCACATGTGCTTTGCCAGAGAGACACCATGTCCTGCCAAATACATTTTGTCTACCTTAAGGTCTTAAAGATCTTTTTCCTGTAACTTGTGTGTGTGTGTGTGTGTGTGTGTGTGTGTGTGTGTGTGTGAGAGAGAGAGAGAGAGAGAGAGAGAGAGAGAGAGAGATAGAAGGCACATGTGCTAACCAGAGAGAGACAGAAAGCGTGGAGGGTGGGGGGAAAGCACCCCGCATGGGGAATGTTCATGCTGCAATTGTGTCTCCTCCGTCCCTACCTCCTTTAAGGAATTTGGGCAAGTGTACATCAGTGTCTGGTCTGTTTCTCAAGCCATCAGGTCTGGGGACTTGAACTGCATGGTTGGCCATGTGGGATCTAGCTAATTTAACTCCCAGACCATGGAGCCAGCCCTTCCTATAAAGTCTTTAGTTTTAGTCTTTATATTTAGATCTCTGATTCATTTCAAGTGAATTTTTTCCTGTGGTGTGAGGCGAGGGTTGAATTTCATTGTTTTCACTTATGAATATCTGGCTGTTCTAGCACTATTTTTTTTAAAAAAATAAAAGGTATCACTCTCTCTTTTTAAAAACTTTTTTCTTTCACAAGAGAAAGAGAAAGAGAGATTCAACATCCCAACAGGGTCTCAATGCCGCAATCTACCCCAAGCTTCAGCTAGCCCAGATGATGCCCAAACACATGCCCTGCATACTCAGGGAGGTCTCCAGACATTAACAGGTAACCTTCCCTGTGAGTCTGCCTCTCAGAGCACTATGTTCTACTACTAAGTCATGTCTGGCTTCCCAGGCTTTTAAATGGCTTTTTAAAACGATTATCCTTTCACCATTGTACTTCCCTGTCAACTTTTTCAAAAATCAATCTTCTGGAAACTAGTGGATGGCATAATGTTTACATTGCCAGACTTCCATGTGGCCATGCAGTTTGAGTCCTGGACACTGTGACTTGAAACTCACACCAGGTGCATGTGCCTGCGTGCCCAAAATCCTGAGAGGAGAATGGAGGAGAAGGGATTGCAGCGTGGTCATCCCCCCTGGAGGGTGATTTCTCACTTTCTGTCTCTCTGTCTCTGTGTCACTCTGGTGAGTGCACACGCCCTATAGCAAAAATCTCTTCAAAAAATAATAATAACAACAATAATCTTCAGGAGGTGTTCTTTTATTGTAAATGTCTACCTTTATACAACGCTGCACTGTCCTGCTACAGCTTCATAGGCAGTCTGGAAATCAGGTGGTATTGATGGAAACTCTGTGCGGTGTTCCTCTCTTTGTCCATCTCTGTGTCAAAGTTCAACTTTGTGCTTCTCTTGATGTCACAATAACTAAATCTTCCAATCCAAGAACACAGTACAGATATCCATTTATTGGGGTCTTTAATTTCTATCAGCAAGGTTTTGCAGCCTTCCTTGTAGTATCAGGTGTCCCCAGGATTAATGGTTAGCTAGAAAGATTCACAGGACTGAGAAGTTGTAATCCTTGTATTGTCATTACAGTGAATGACATAGAGTATGATACAGAGTAAAATCAGCCTACAGGGAAAGGCAGGAGGACAAAGTATGGAAACCAGGAACTTCTGGGTGTCCCTGGTAGAGTTACACGGATGTACTGATTCTCCAGCAACAATGAACAATGTGTGACCACACATCAAAGTGTTGCCAACCAGGGAAGCTCACCGGGTTTGGGTATCCAGGGGTTACTCAATCCTGTAGGCAGACAGTGCCTGCGTGATAGGCCTCAGCTGCTCGGGCGTCTGCCGAGATGCCCCTCCGGTAGTTCTTTACACTGTTCGGTAAATTGCACTGATGGATTTTTAAGTGCTAAACCAATCTACCAATTCTGGAATAAAGTCCAATTATTCAAAAGCTTTTGTTGTTTTTCTCTGTTGCTGGGTTCAATGTGCTAATCTTTGTGCAGATTTTTAAGTCTGTCAGACTACCTTTCTTTGCTTGTGCTGTAGTCAGAAAAATGCCCCCAGCCCCCCGCAGAACATTGGAGGATCTCAGGGTTCACCCTTTGTTTCCCTTTTGTCAGGTGTCACAGTTTTCTTGTGCTGCCCATTCTCTGACAGCTGAGAACATTTGCTACACGCCCTTTTTTTCTGCCTGCTTGCAGTGGGAGGGCAAGTTCAATCTGGTTATTCTGTCATTTTTGGAAGTAAAAATATTTAACTAAAAACAATTTATGAGGGCCGGTCATGGTGGCACAGTGGCAGCACACTGTGGAAGACTGGAGTTCAGTTCCTGGGACAGCCACACATGTTGGCCATGTGCACTTATGCCCATGATTCTGGCTGGCTGGGAAGGTTAGGAAGAGGACTACAGCATGAGCCTCTGTGGAGGGTGCTGTATTCTCTCTCTCATGTAAGATAAGTAAATAAATGAAACTTGAAAAAAAACAATTTCTGGAAAACAAAAACAGGGTCAGTCAGTGGTGCAGTGGTAACGCAACACCCTGTGACGCTGGACCTGCATGGGAAAGTTCCAGATCCTCCTTGTGAGATCTTCCCGTGTGCGCTAGGTGCATGGCATGTGTGCGCCTGTGATCCTGGCTGGCAGAGGCTGGGGGTAGATGGCAGCACGCCAGCTATATTTGGGGTACTTGTCTCTTTCTCTCTGTCTTTTCCTCTTGAAGAAATAAATAAATTTATAGCAATAATAAAACTGTTAAGAAAATTGTCAAGTTGTTTTAATAACCATTTTTATTTTTTACATCTTCGTTTCAGCCCTGTATATGCACCTGTGGGCTAGATTTCAGATCACAGTTAAGGTGAGTGTTTCTGCATCTTTCCTCCACAAGTATCATATTTCTAAAAACGTTTAGCTCCCTAGTAGGTGTGTGTGGTACTAGTTGGGAGGTAGTAGTTCAGGGCTGCTGGGGACTTACAAAGCTAATACGACCAGTGCAGATCATAAAATACATCCTTTGTGCCAAATGTCGCTATTAAGCCTTAATCCTTCAGGAAACTGTCTTTTCTACCATTCATTTAGAGTGAGAAAGACTTCTTTTATTTATTTATTTATTTATTTATTTATTTACTTACTTACTTACTTACTTATTTATTTATTCATTCATTTATTTATTTATTGGAGAGGTTTTTGCCATAGGGCGCGTGCGCTCGCCAGACAGACAGAGAGACAGAGAGCGAGAAATCACCCCCCAGGGTGCATGGCCATGCCGCAATCACTTCTCCTCCATTCTCCTCTTGGGATCTTGGGCACACACGCATATGCGCCCAGCATGAGTTGTTTTTTTTTTTCTTTTTTCTTTTTTTCGAGAGGTTTTTGCTATAGGGCGCGTGCGCTCGCCAGACAGACAGAGAGAGACAGAGAGATAGAAAGCAGGAAATCACCCCCTGGGGGGATGGCCACGCCACAATCCCTTCTCCTCCATTCTCCTCTCGGGATCTTGGGCACGCACGCACATGTGCCCGGCGTGAGTTTAAGCCTCCGGGTCCGGGACTCGAACCGCGGTCGACTACGTGGGAGTCCAGCGACATAGCCATTACGCTAACTGCTGGTCCCAGCCCAGCATGAGTTTTAAGCCACCGGGTCCGGGACTAGAACCACAGTCAACTACGTGGAAGTCCAGCGACATAGCCATTACACTAACTGCTGGTCCCAGAAAGGCTTCTTTTTATTTTTTGTCTTTTATTTTACTTTCTCAGATTAATTAAATTCACATTTTACATAAAGTCCCCATTATGATGTATACAATATACATAAATATATATAATTTTCAACAGAGAACTCTACATTTTTTTGGTGTTAAATGATTCTTCCCTTTGCCCCTCACGCCCACTTTCTACCACCCACTCCCTACCACCCACTCCCCTCCCTTACAGCCTCTGGTATCTACATTTAACCTTTCTACTATCATATCATCAGATCTTTCTCCTTCTGCCAGAGTGCTGATATATTTTTTTTTTCATTGCACATCTTTACAGTGTACAGCATGGTTTTTCCCAGCATGAGTACAGTGCACATTAGTCAAGACAATGATATTACCATATACATTATCATCAACAGACTACTTTTCATTTTTGTGTCTATTAAGTGTGATGTTTGTTCCCTGAATCCCTCCCTTCCACCCTCTATTACTCATTCCCATTACCTCTCCTATATCTGCAGTTGCCATCCCTGCTATTATACCTTCCAGTTCTTTCACTTTTTTTTTTTTATTATCAGCTCATAAAGTTTTTTACAATAGGGAACATAGATTCTACTCAGGGTTGGGTTAAGGGTGGGTCTCATGCAGTTCCGCAATTGTAGGTGAGTCTCCATGGAATACAGTTTCAGGAAAGCGGTTCTGGTAAGCAGAGATGGTTATCAGTTGATGCGGCACAGCATCCATCTTGGGATTACCGGGAATGGTGTTGTGGGGATCTGCAGCGTGAGTCATCCTCAGGTATCTGGCTTCCTTAAGAATGGTAGAATAGTTCTTGTTTTTCCCTGAGGTAATGCAGGGCTGGTAACCATCATCTTCTCACTGTCCATAGGCAGAGAAAATCTCCTATACAATATATTTCTCAATTGGTTTAAGACAGCTAAAGTTTCTTTCTGTTGCTTATAGTTGCAAGTTCTTAATCCTTGTTTTTGGCTTCAGTTTGCTGCCCGCAACCGGTGGCCACGCGCAGGCGCAGGCCCGGCGGCCACGCGCAGGCCTGGCGACCACGTGCAGGCCCGGTGACCATGCTTAGGCCAGGCGGCCGCGTGCAGGCACAGGCCCGGCGGCCAACGCGGGCCCGGCTGCCACATGCAGGCCCAGCAGCCACGCGCAGGCGCAGGCCCGGCGGCCACGTGCAGGCCCGGTGGCCACGAGCGGGCGCAGGCCCGGCGGCCACGCGCAGGCCCGGTGACCACGCACAAGCGCAGGCCCGGCGGCCACTCGCAGACCCGGGGCCACGCGCAGGCCTGGCAGCCACGCGCAGGCCCGACGGCCACACGCAGACCCGGCAGCCACGCGCGGGCACAGGCGAGGCGGCCACACGCAGGCCCGGTGGCCACTCGCAGGCCCGGGGGCCACGCGCCAGCCCGGCGACCATGCTCAGGCCCGGCGGCTACGCACAGGCGCAGGCCCAGTGGCCACACTCAGACCCAGCGGCCATTCGCAGGCCTGGCAGTCACGGTGGCCATGCGCGGGCGCAGGCCAGGCCGCCACACGCGGGCCCGGCTGCCACGCGTGTGGCCCAGCGGCCACGCACAGGCGCAGGCCCGGCGGCCACGCTCAGACCCAGCGGCCACTCGCAGGCCCGGGGCCCACGCGCCGGCCCAGCGACCATGC
Organism: Tupaia tana; assembly: GCA_026018925.1. Lineage (NCBI taxonomy): Eukaryota > Metazoa > Chordata > Mammalia > Scandentia > Tupaiidae > Tupaia > Tupaia tana. The sequence goes on along the minus strand of JAKSZU010000001.1, from coordinate 224,965,070 downwards.
TCAGGCCCGGCGGCCGCGCACAGGCGCAGGCCAAGCTGCCACGTGCAGGCCCGGCGGCCACGCACGGGCGCAGGCCTGGCCGCCACACGCGTGGCCCGGTGGCCACGCTCAGACCCAGTGGCCACTCGCAGGCCCAGGGGCCACGCGCCAGCCCAGCAACGACGCTCAGGCCCGGTGGCCGCACGCAGACGCAGGCCCGGCGGCCACGCTCAGGCCCGGTGGCTATGCACAGGTGCAGGCCCAGCGGCCACTCGCAGGCCAGGCAGCCACGCGCAGGCCCAGCGGTCACGCACAGGCCCGGTGGCCACACGCAGGCCCGGCAGCCATGCGCGGACGCAGGCTCAGCGGCCACGCTCAGACCCAGCAGCCACTCGCAGGCCTGGGGGCCACGCGCTGGCCCAGCGACCACGCTCAGGCCTGGCGGCTGCACACAGGTGCAGGCCCAGCGGCCACGCGCAGGCCCGGCGGCCATGCACAGGCCCGGCAGCCACTCGCAGGCCTGGGGGCCATGCACAGGCCCGGTGGCCATGCGCAGGCCCGGCTGCCACGCGCAGGCCCAACGGCCACACGCCAGCCCCGAGCGTGCGAATGTGCCCGGGACCCAGCGCCACCTCCCGCTCGCCCACCCGGCCAGAGAAAGGAAGGACGGCGACCTCGGCCGGTCCGTGCCGCCGGCCTGCGTTGGCGCCGAGCGCAGGACACACCCAGCGCTGGAGAGGCAGTGGGGGCCGGGCGGTCCGGGCTGCGGCACGCAGAGCAGAGGAGAGTGCTGGGCCCTGCACCCGCCCAGCCCGGCGCGGCGCAGGCGCCCACCTGGTCCCCCAGAAAGGCTTCTTTAAAATAAAAAAAAATTTTAGCAAATTCAAACTGAACACATTTTGTTTTAAAACAAAGTTGTTAGTCCTAACTCTGTCTGTCTTCATGCTGCACCAGTCAGGCAACCTCTCCACCCTACCCACTTCAGAGTCGGGTGGGCCAGAGTTCACCTCCTGGCTCTGCCACTTTCGAAGTACAGTATTCAAAGTTTCCAAGTAATCCTTCTTTAAGCCTAAGAAACACTGGATAAGGTAGATAATGTCTTTTTCAGATGAGGCTACTAAGGCTCAGAAAATTTTGAGTAACTTGCCCAAAGCTCAGCAGTTAATGAATTTACAGGAATTTGAAACTCAGTTCTTGTCTGATTCCAAAGTTCTTTCTCTAAAGCTGAGCACTCTGCAGTTCTGAGGGTGACAGACCTTTATGCCAATATATAACTACCACAGCCAGCTGGAACTCCGGGTTCAGTGAGCATTTTATTAAGCCTTCACATTTCATCACTCTTCTGAGATCTCTTACAAAACGTTATGAATCAACTGTGTATACATACACTGATTTTTTTGTAAGAAATATCAATTTTGCATACATAATACTTTGTTTTAGACATTATCTACTGAGGCAAAAATGTGTTTTTATTTATTTTGTTGTAATTTATATTCTCACGCCCCCAAATACCATTTCTTTAAGGATTTGGTGGACAGTGGTAAAGACACCTTGCAAGAAATAAAAGATCTAATAGACAAACTGCAGAGACGGGATGAAAAAGTTGAGCAAATCAGTAGTTGGCTACAAGGGAGTCTTGAAGAGCTGCTTTTTCTTATGGATCAAGAATCCCAAACGGACCTTCAAGGTAAGCAATAGCTCAGAGCGGTTGGTAACGTAGAATTCCCTGCTACTTTGTTGTAGCTGGTAACATCAAGGAAGAAACACAAAGGGCCAACTAAATAACTTAGTTATCCCCAATAACTCATCCTCATCAATATCACCACCTTTCAGCTGTACACTGATGCTCACCTGCAGGGTGATATGGGAGTGTGGGTAGACAGAAATGAGCAGGCAGCACTGAGAAAATAGCAGCAGGACATCTTTCTCTTCAGTCACAGCTTAGCTGGAGTTAACAACCAGACCCTCTGCAAAGACTTCCTCCCACCCGGCTTCTGGCACCTGGAAAGTTATCTTCTCTCCTGCCATCCCAAACATACACACATAAATCCAGCACGAGGATGGATTTATGAGTTAGGCCAACATCCTAATTCTCACTGGGACAATAAACTAATAGGGCAGTTCATCTACATATGGATGCTCATGCCTTCCGAATCCATGAGCATGCGTGATTCGGTACTTAAATTCCTCACCTGTGAGCAAAATGCACAGGCACAGGAGAAAGCCCACAAAATCAAAGAAGCCGGATACGATGACAGACCTTCCCCTGAAAAATACTCATTACCAACTCTCAAAATAAAACTAATACCTAATCTCATGCCTAATGCAATTGTCCTTCTCTGGCATTTGCCTACCTGCACTCCTTTCTAATATGGGAGTATATTTATTTTCTATTAATATTAAAAATATTCACTTTTCTATCAAAACTTTTTTTCCCTACTTTACAAATATTTATGGTTTTTCATTCTCTAACCTTAGCAGTCTGGACCCAAAGAACTGAGGGTTTTACACAAGGCAGCTCCATTCCTTCCATTCAAGAACAGATAACAGGAGTGCAGTGTTGGTCAACTCTCCCTTCCACTTATGAGAATTTTCTGGATAACTGATTTTTTTAAAGAGATTTTTGCTGGAGACACAGAGAGAGACAGAGAGAGAGAGAGAGAAAGTGAGAAATCACCTCCCAAGGGGGATGGCCACACCTCAATCCCTTCTTCATTCTCCTCTCGGGCTTTTGGGCACACACACATGTGCGCCAGGCATGAGTGTAAGACACCGGGTCTGGATCTCAAACCATGGTTGACTCCGTGGGAGTCCAGCAATGTAACCATACGCCATCTGCTGGTACCCCCCACACTTTTTTGGGGGGCTTTTGGAGCATGTGTGCCTGCTAGGACAGAGAGAAAGTGAGAAAGCACCTCCCAGGGAAAATGACCACACTATAATCCCTTCTCCATTCTCCTGTTGAGATTTTGGGCTCACAGGCACCTGCCTATATGTTTTTCAAGCCACTTAGTCTGGGACTTGAACTGTGCAGTTGACCATGTGAATCCAACCACCTTCACCACCATGCCACCAGCTGACCCTGGATAACTGAATCTTCTTTGTGATGTAAAAAAAAACTTTTTAAAAAAATTTTTAGAGACATCTTTTAATTCTTTTACATATCTCTCATCTTCTTAAACAGAAAGAATCAGACATAATATTACCTTTTCTTCCTGAGTTGAGTTTAGCATTTAGAAACAGCAACTTTTCCCTTTTCTGGAAATTTAGGAATGTCTCCTGGGGCTTTTGAAATGTAACATGACTCATCTAACATGCTTCCTAATGAGCAAGCAGCCCAGTCTCTCCAGAGGCTTATCAGCTTTATTCTCAGTCCCTACAGTGTCAATGATGATCATGTCATGTTGGGCATGGCCAAAGCACAGATTAGGGCTGCAGTGAGAAATGGAAATTAACCTTGCCCAGATACAGTCCACTTGGTGGAACCACTTGGGAAGGTGAATGGTGGGGGTAGAGTGAGCATCAGAGAAGGAAGGAGAATGGGGTATAGAGAAGATACAGAGCGGAGAAAAAAAATTAATGTCATCTTGCAAGTGACAGGTCTATTAGAGGTTATTAAAGTTTAATTGTAAAAAATATAATAATAAAGTAAGCAATTTTAAAGGTAGGTCATAGAAAATAAATTGAAACTTTTTGAAAAGTATAAAAGAGGGAAACTGAAAGAGTAACAGTTGCTTTTAATAAAAACAAAACCGTGCTCGCTTCGGCAGCACATATACTAAAATTGGAACGATACAGAGAAGATTAGCATGGCCCCTGCGCAAGGATGACACGCAAATTCGTGAAGCATTTCGTATTTTTTTGGGGACCAGCAGTTAGCGTAATGGCTATGTCGCTGGACTCCCACGTAGTCAACCGCGATTCGAGTCCCAGACCCGGTGGCTTAAACTCACACCAGGTGCGTGTGCGTGCGTGCCCAAGATCCCGAGAAGAGAATGGAGGAGAAGGGATTGCGGTGTGGCCATCCCCCCTGGGGGGTGATTGCTCACTTTCTATCTCTCTGTCTCTCTCTGTCTGGTGAGAGCACATGCCCTATAGCAAAAACCTCTCAAAAAAAAAAAAAAACCATGGGACCAGCAGATAGTGTAATGGTTATGCCACTGGACTCCCACATAGTCAACCACAGGTCAAGTTGTGGACCTGGTGGCTTAAAACTCACACTGGACACATGTGCATGTGTGCCCAAAACCCTGAGAGGAGATGAAGGAAGAATTGCAGGATGGCCGTCCCCCAGGGTGTGATTTATTGCTTTCTATCTTTTTGTCTCTCCGGCAAGTACACACACCCTATAGCAAAACTCTCTCTCTCTAAAAAAAAAAAAAAAAGTAAATAAAAAATAATACTTTAGTCATTCTTTAGTCCGTCCAATGGAACAGTCATCTCATAATACTTAAGTTCATATGATAGACCAGTGTAAGTAAATTTGACTCAGTTAATTGCCCTTGTTCAGGATAGCATTTTTATTTGAAATGTTCCAAGTGTGAAAAGTCTAAAACGGGGCCAGCTGGTGGTGTGGTGTTTAAGGCACTGGACTACCCACATGGCCAACTGCAGTCTGAGCTCAGGACCTGGCGACTTACGTTATCATTTTTCCTTTCTTCTTTAAATTTGACCCTGTCTCTCTATGGTCCAATTTTAAAATAGTAATAATAAATAAAATGAAATAAGCAATTCTTTTTTTAAAAAAAGTATAAGCAATTACATAGACACACACACACTCCATATGTCTGTGTATCTATAATCAAACATTGTCAAATCTTAACATTTTGCTTAGGATATTTACTTAAGATATTTTTTCCTCCAAGAAAGTAAACATGACCAATGCATTCTAAGTCCCTTGTACACTTTCTCCAACTCCATTTACTTGCCTCCTTCCCATCCCCACTCCCTGGAAGGATAAAAGGGGGTTTTAGGGAGAGTTCTCAGTCCCAACTGCCTGCTGAAGGAGCTTTAGGCCTTCCCTCCTGACACCTACTCCTCCTGTGGATACATGCACTCCTCCCTGTCATGGCTCAGGGTTTTACCTCGTCTTTCTTTGAGCCTGGTGGCTTCCTTTACTTGCTGTACACTGAAAAGGAAATTTAGTGTCTCTCTTCTCACTCCCCTGGCTGTTTTATATTACAGAGACCATTTGTAGATGATCTAGTCTATTAATCGTTTTCTACAGACAGAAGTTCATAATTCAATCTCCAATGGTTAATATTTACCAAGGAAAATGTATAGACTGCTGAAAATTATAATGAGATGAAAGCTTGGAGCCTTTCAGTTTCGACTCTGCCTGTGTTTTCGGTTGCATCTCATTTCTCCAGATATTAAGAATGTCGCAAAGAGTCCTGGGCAAGTCTGTTGTCTACAGCTGGCATCAGACTGAGACTAAAGTGGCTCTCCTCCTGTTTTTGTAGAGCCTAGAGCTAAGAATTGTTTTTTTTTCTATTTTAAATATAAAATGGTTAAATATTAAATTATTGAAAAGAAATCAAAAGAATATTTCAGGGCACCATGAAATTCAAATTTCTCTGTTGATAAGTAAAGTTTTATTGAAACACAGGCATGCTCATTCATTTACACATTGCATATGGCTGCTTTAGTGCTGCTGTGACAGAGACGAGGGGACCCATTCAGCCTACAATATCTACTGCCTTACCTATTACAAAGTTTGCCAAGCCCTAACCTAGAGTGTTGACCCTGACCTCATGTTCTCCTTTGGCTACTCACAGAGTGGCTGAGATTTGCTGGCACATAACAAAGCCTAAGGACCACATAGGCAGAGACACAAATGAGAACAAACCACTGCAATTGACCAATCCTGGAAAAATAAAATTTTCATTGAAAATAAAAAGAACGTCATTTCGTTATATGAAAAAATATTTATGCCTACTAAAAATGTATTTTCAGTCAATAGACTATTGACTGGAGGAATTTAACTTTAAAAATCTGTATTATTAGGGCCAGAAGATGGTGTAGTGGTTACATCACTGGACTCCCACATAGCCAACTATGGTTCAACTCCCAGACTCAATGGCTTAAAACTCACAGCAGGTATGTGTGTGTGCATAACCAAGATCCTGGGAAGAGAACAGAGAAGAGATTGTGGCATGGCTATCACCTCAGGGGGAGATTTCTCACTTTCCCTCTCATTGTCTTGGCTTCTGTTTCTCTCCAGGGAGCACACATACCCTAAGGCAAAAAATTCTAAAAAAGAAAAAAATCTGTACTCTTTGCAGCCACTTAAATGGCTGCATATTGAACATATTGGTACTTAAAATATCTTCTGGTTGTTAGGTTTCATCCCTGTCTCGCTATTAACACTAAACTGTATTGAACTAGTATTTACCAAGTGCTTGTTCTGTGCCAAGCATCATGTGAGTCACTTGGGTTATGACAGTAAATGGAAAGGGGTTGGCAACTTTCCTGAGGTCTCTGTAGCAACTACTCAACAGTACACCCCACTGCAAGCTGCACCACACCTCAGTGAGAACACAGCACACATCACTGAGATACACAGTACAAATCTGCAACCCACAGCACATGCCACTCAGACACAAACCTCACTGAAACCCACAGCAAAACTCACTGAAATACACCCCACTTTAACCCACAGCACAAACCTGTGTGAGCTGCATGACACCCCAGTGAGACACACAGCACAAAACTGCGAACCACAGCACACCCAACTCAGACCCAAACCTCACTGAGACAATCAACAAAGCTCACTGAGACTCACAGCACAATTCCCTGTGATCCACAGCAGATCCCACTTTAAACAAAGGCACACCCCACTGTGAGCCACACCACACCTACAAAAGACCACCACACATATCACTGAGACCCACAAAACAAAACTGAACCACAGCACATGCCACTCAGAACCAAAACTTCACTGAGACCCACAGCAAACCTCACTGAAATACACAGCACACCACACTTTAACCCACAGCAACCCCAATTTTACCCACAGCACAAGCCTCTGTGAGCCACACAACACCTCACTGAGACCACAGTACACATCACTGAAACCCACAGCAGAAAACTGCAAACAACAGCATACCCACTCACATACAAACCTAAGACCCACAGAAAAACTCAATGAAATACACAGAAAACCCCACTGCAAGCTACACCACACCTCACTGGGACCATAGCACACATCACTGAGACCCAAAGCAAAAAAACTGCGACCCACAGCACACACCAATCAGACTCAAACCTCACTGAGACCCTCAGCAAAGCTCACTGAGACCCACAGCACAATTCACTGAGATTCACAGCACACCCCACTTTAAACCACTGCACACCCCACTGTGAGCCATCCCACACCTCAGTGAGGCAACAGCACACATCACTGAGACCAACAGCACAACACTGCAACCCACAGCACATCCCACTCAGACCCAAACTTCACTGAGACCTTCAGCAAACCTCACTGAGACCCATGGCACAATTCCTTGAGATCCACAAGGTACCCCACTTTAAACTATAGCACACCACACCATAAGCCTCAGCACACCTAAGTGAGACCACAGCACACATCACTGAGACCCGCAGCACAAAACTGCGGCCAACAGCACACATCACTCAGACCAAAACCTTACTGAGACTCACAGCAAACCTCACTGAAGTACAGAGCACACCCCACTATAACCCACAGCACAACGCTCTGTGAGTCACAAGACACCTTACTGAGACCATGGCACACATCACTGAGACCCACAGCACACCCTACTGAGACACAAACCTCACTGAGACCCACAGGAAACCTCACTGAAATACACAGCACAACCCATGTTAGCCCACACACAACCCTCTGTGAGCCACATGACACCTCAGTGAGACGACAGCACACATCACTGAGACCAACAGCACAAAACTGCCACCAACAGCACACCCCACTCAGACACAAATCTCACTGACACCCATGGCAAACCAGACTGAAATACACAGCAACCCCATTTTAACCCACAGTTCACCCCACTTTAACCAACAGCACAACCCTCTGTGAGACATACAACACCTTAGTGAGAGCGTAGCACACATCACTGAGACCTACAGCACAAAATTGCGATCTACAGTACACCCCATTCAGACCGATACCTCACTGAGACCCACTGCGAAGCTCACTGAAATACACAGCACACCCCACTTTAACCCACAACACACCCCATTTTTGCCCATAGGACAACCCTCTGTGAACCACACGGCATCTCGGTGCGACTGCAGCACACATCAGTAAGACCCACAGTACAAATCTGAGACCCACAGCACACCCCACTCATACCCAAACCTCACTGAGATGCTAAGAAAACCTCACTGAGACCCAAAGCAAACCTCACTGAGACCCAAAGCACAATTTACTGAGATCCACAGCACACCTCATTATAAACCACAGAAAAACGCATTGCAGGCAGCACAACACTTCAGTGAGACAACAACAAACATCTCTGAGACACACAGCACAAAACTGCGACCCATAGCAAACCCCACTGAGACCCAAACTTCATTGAGACCTCAGCAAGGCTCACTGAGACCCACAGCACGATTCACTGAGATTCCCAGCAAACCCAACTTTAAACCACAGTATACACAAATGCTATCCATACCACACTTCACTGAGACCACAACACATATCACTGAGACCCACATTACAAAATGGCAACTTACAGCACATCCCACTCCAACCCAAACCTCACTGAGAACCAGAGCAATCCTCACTGAAATACACAGCACATCCCACTTTAACCCACAGCACCCCATTTTAACCCACAGCACACCCCACTGTGAGCTGCATGACACATATCTGAGAGCACAGCACACATCAGTGAAACTCACAGCACAAAATTGTGAACCACAACACACCCCACTCAGACCCAAACCTCACTGAGACCCTCAGCAAACCTCATTGAGACCACAGCATAATTCCCTGAGATCTACAGCACACCTCAGTTTAAACAACCACACAGCCCACTGCGAACTGCACCACGCCTTAGTGAGACCACAGCACATATCACTGAGACCCGCAGCATGACACTATGACCCACAGCATACCCCTCTCAGACCCAAATCAGACTGAGACCCACAGCAAACCTCACTGAAATACAGAGAAAATCTCACTTTAACTAATGGCACACCCGACTTTAACCCACAGCAGAACCCTATGTTAGCCACACAATGCCTCTGTGAGAGCATCATACACATCACTGAGACCCACAGGACAAAACTGTGAACCACAGGACACCCTATTAACAACCAAAACCTCACTGAGACCCACAGCAACACTCAATGAAACACACAGCACATCCCACTTTAACCCACAGATCATCCCACTTTAACCCACAGCACAACCCTCTGTGAGCCGATTGACACCTTCATGACACCATAGCACTCGTCATTGAGACCCACAGCACAAAACTGCAACACACAGCACACCTCACTCAGACCCAAACCTCACTGAGACCCTCAGCAAACCTGACTGAGACCCATAGTACCATTCACTAAGATCCACAGCACACCCAACTTTGAACCACAGCACACCCCAGTGCAAGTGACACCATACCTCAAAACAACAGTACACATCACTGCGATACACAGCACACCCCATTCAGACCCAAACTGCACTGAGACCCACAATAAAGCTCACTGAGACCCACAGCACAATTCACTGAGATTGACAGCACACCCAACTTTGAACCACAGCATGCCCCACTGCGAGCCATACCACACCTCAGTGAGACTACAGCACACATCCCTGAGACCCACAGCACATAACCGTGACCCACAGCACACCCCACTCAGATCCAAACCTCTGAGACCCCCAGCAATCCTCACTGAGACCCACAGGACAATTCCTTTAGATTCACAAGACACCTCATTTTAAACCACAACACACTCCACTGCAAGCTGCATCACACCTCAGTGAGACCACAGCACACATCACTGAGAACCGCAGCACAAAACTACTACAAACAGCACACACCACTATGATCAAAACCTCACTGAGACCCACAGCAAACTTCACTGAAATACAGAGCACACCCCACTGTAACCCACAGCACAACCCTTTGTGAGCTGTACGACACCTCACTGAGACCAACAGCACACCCCACTCCAACCCAAACCTCACTGAGACTCACAGCAAACTTCACTGAAATACACAGCATACACCACTGTAACACACAGCACAACCCTCTGTGAGCCACACGACACCTCATTGAGACCACAGCACACATCACTGAGATGCACAGCACAAAACTGTAGCACACATCACTGAGATGCACAGCACAAAACTGTGACCCGCAGCACACCCCACTCAGACCCAAACATCACTGAGAACCTCAAAAAAGCTCAGTGAGACACACAGCACAATTCACTGAGATTCACAGCACACCTGATGTTAAACCACAGTACACCTGACTGCAAGCCATACCAGACTTCACTGAGACCACAGTGAATGAGCACACATCATTGAGACCCACAGCACAAAACAGCAACCTACAGCACACCCCACTCAGACCCAAACCTCACTAAGAACCACAGTAATCCTCACTGAAATACATAGCACATCCCACTTTAACCCACGGCACGCCCCATTTTAACCCACAGCACAACCCACTGTGAGCTGCATGACACATAACTGAGAGCACAGCACACATTAATGAAACCCACAGCACAAAACTGCAAACCATAGTACACCCCACTCAGACCCAAACCTCACTGAGACCCTCAGCAAACCTCATTGAGACCACAGCATATTCCCTGAGATCCACAGCACATCCCACTTTAAACAACTGAACAGCCCACTGCAAGTCACACCACACCTCAGTGAGACCACAGCACACATCACCGAGACCCGCAGCACAAAACTGTGACCCACGGAACACCCTTCTCAGACACAAACCACACTGAGATCCATGGCAAATCGCACTGAACTTCAGATAAAACCCCACTTTAACAACACACCTGACTTTGACCCACAGCACAACCCTATGTTAGCCACATGACACCTCCGTGAGAGCATCGCACACATCACTGAGACCCACAGGACAAAACTGTGAACCACAGCACACCCTACTGAGAACCAAAACTTCACTGAGACCCACAGCAAACCTCACTGAAATACACAGCACACCCTACCTTAATCCACAGAACACCTGTTTAACCCACAGAACAACCCTTTGTGAGCTGCACAAGACCTCACTGAGATCACAGCACATATCACTGAGACACACAACACACTCCATTCAGACACAAAACTCACTGATACCCACAGAAAACCTCACTGAACTACACAACACACCCCACTGTAACCCACAGCACAACCCTCTATGAGCCACATGACACCTCAGTAAGACACAGCACACATCACAGAGACCCACAGCACAAAATTGTGAACTACAGCACACCCCACACAGATCCAAATTTCACTGCAATTCCCTGCAAAGCTCACTGAGGCCGACAGCACAATTCACTGAGATCCACAGCACACCCCACTTTAAAGCACAGCACACACCTCTGCGAGCCACACTACACCTCAGAGAAAACACTGCACACATCACTGAGAACCACAGCACAAAAGAGCGACCAACAGCACACCCCACTCAGACCCAAACCTCACTGATACCAAATAAAACCTCACTGAAATACACAGAACACCCCAGTGTAACCCACAGTACAACCCTCTGTGAGCTGCACGACACCTCGGTGAGACCAAAATTGTGAACCACAGCACACCCCACTCAGATCCAAACCTCACTGGCATTCTCAGCAAAGCTCACGGAGACACACAGCACAATTCACTGAGATCCACAACACACCCCACTTTAAACCACAGCACACCCCTTTGCAAGCCACACCACACCTCATTGAGAACACAGCACACATCACTGAGAACCACAACACAAAAGAGAAACCCAGAGCACACCCTACTCAGACCCAAACCTCACTGAGACCCACAGAATACCACACTGATATATACATCACACACAACTTTAACCCACACTACACCCCACTGTGAGCCACACCACACCTTTGTCAGACCACAGCACATATCACTGAGACCCACAGCACAAAACTGCAACCCGCAGCAAACTCCACTTATACTGAAACCACTCTGAGACCCTCAGCAAACATCACTGACACCCACAGCACAATTCATTGAGTTCCACAGCACACCCCACTGCGAGTTGCACCACACCTCAGTCAGACTACAGCACACATTGCTGAGACAAATATCACAAAACTGTGAAACACAGCACATCCCAACCAGACCCAAACCTGAGTCACACAGCAAACCTCACTGAAATACACCCCACTGTAACCCACAGCACAAACGTCTGTAAGCTGCATGACTCCTCAGTGAGACCACAGCACACATCAGTGAAACCCACAGCACAAAACTGTGAACCAAAGCATACCCCACTCAGACACAAACCTCACTGAGACCCACAGAACAATTCCCCGAGATACACACTACACCCCATTTTAAACAACAGTACATGCTGCTGCAAGCTGCACCACACTTCAGTGAGATCACAGCACACATTTCTCAGTACCACAGCACAAAACTGCGACCCACAGCACACCCCACTCAAACCCAAACCTCACTGAAACCCTCACCAAATCTCACTGAGACCCGCAGCACAGTTCACTAAGATTCACAGCACAACCCACATTAAACCACCGCACACCCCACTACGAGCCATACCATACATCACTGTGACCACAGCACACATTGCTGAGACCCACAGAACAAAAATGAGAACCACAGCATACCACATTCAGGCACAAACCTCAGAGACCCTCAGCAAAGCTCACCGAGACCCACAGCACAATTCCCTGAGATACACAGTACACTCCATTTTAAACAACAGCACGTGCCACTGCGAGCCGCTCCACAATTCAGTAAACACAGAAATTTGACCAACAGCACACCTCAAGCAGACCCAAACTTCACTGAGACCCTCAGCAAAGCTTGCTGAGCACACTTTACTGCAAGCTGTATGACTCTTCAGTGAAACCAGAGCACAAATCACTGAGACCCACAACACAAAACTGCGACCCACGGCACACCCCGCTCAGAACAAACCCTCATTCAGACCCACAGTGAACCTCACTGAAATATACAGCGAACCCTACTTTAACCCACAGCACAAGCCACTTTAACCAACAGCACAACCTTCAGTGAGCCACATGACACCTCAGTGAGACTACAGCACACATCACTGAGACCCACAGTACAGAACTGCAACCCACAGCACACCCGACTCAGACCCAAACCTCACTGAGACCCACAGAAAACCCCACTGAAATAAACAGCACACCCCACTTTAACACACAGCACAACCCTCTGTGAGCCATGTGACACTGTACTGATATCAAAGCACACATCACTGAGACCCACAGCACAAAACTGCTAACCACAGCACACCCAAGCAGACCCAAACCTCACTGAGATCCTCAGCAAAGCTCGGTGAGACCCACAGCACAATTCACTGAAATCCACACCACAGCCCACTTTAAGCCACAGCACACCCAACTGTGAACCACATGACACCTCAGTGAGACCACAGCTGTGGAGTGTGCTGTGGTTTGACATAGTGCTGTGGGTTAATGTGGGGTATGCTGCGGATCTTAGTTGATTGTGCTGTGGGTTTCATTGAGATTTGCTGTGGGTCTCAGTGAATTTGGGTCTGAGTGAGGGGTGTTTTGCTTCGCTGTTTTGTGCTGTGGGTCTCAGTGACATGTGCTATGGTCTCACTGAGGTGTTGTGTGGCTCACAGAGGGTTGTGCTGTAGTTTAAAGGAGGGTGTGCTGTGGTTTAAAGTGGGGTGTGCTGTGTAATTCAGTGAGGTTTGCTCTGGGTCTCAATGAGGCTTGGGTCTGAGTGAGGTGTGCTGTGGTTCACAGTTTTGTGCTGTGGGTCTCAGTGATGTGTGCTATGGTCTCACTGAGGTGTGGTGTGGCTCACAGTCTGGTGTGCTGTGGTTTAAAGTGGGATGTGCTGTGGGTCTCAGTGAGGTTTGCTGAGAGTCTCAGTGAGGTTTGGGTCTGAGTAGGGTGTGTTGTGCATCACAGTTTTTTTGTGGTACTCAGTGATGTGTGCTGTGATCTCACTGAGGTGTGGTTCTGCTCCTAGTGGGGTGTGCTGTGGTTTAAAGTGTGGTGTGCTTTGGATCTCAGTGAATTATTCTGTGGTTCTCAGTGAGCTTTGCTGACTGTTTCAGTGAGGTTTGGGTCTGAGTGGTGTGTTCTGTGGTTCGCAGTTTTGTGCTGTGGGTCTTAGTTACGTGTGCTGTGGTCTCAGTGAGGTGTGGTGTGGCTCAGTCTGGTGTGCTGTGGTTTAAAGTGGGATGTGCTGTGGATCTCAGTGAATTGTGCTGTGGGTCTCAGTGAGGTTTGCTGAGAGTCTCAGTGAGGTTTGGGTCTGAGCGGGGTGTGCTGTGGGTCACAGTTTTTGTTTGTGGTACTCAGGGATGTGTGCTGTGGTCTCACTGAAGTGTGGTTCAGCTCCCAGTGGGGTGTGCTGTGTTTGTAGGGTGTGCTTTGGATCTCAGTAAATTATTCTGTGGATCTCAGTGAGCTCTGTTGAGTGTCTCAGTGAGGTGTGGGTCTGAATGGGGTGTGTTGTGGTTCACTGTTTTGTGCTGTGGGTCTGTTATGCGTTCCGTCATCTCACTGATGTGTCGTGCGACTCACAGAGGGTTTGTGCTATGGTTTAAAGTTGGGTGTGCTGTGGGTTAAAGTGGGATGTTCTGTGTATTTCAGTGAGATTGGCTGTGGGTGTCTGTGAGGTTTGGGTCTGAGTTGTATGTGCTGTTGGTCGCTGTTTTGCGCTGTTGGTTTCAGTGATGTGTGCAGTGGTCTCACTGAGGTGTCGTGCAGCTTACAGTAGGGTGTGCTGTGATTTTAAGTGGAATGTGCTGTGGATCTCAGTGAATTGTGCTGTGGGTCTCACTGAGGTTTGCTAAGGGTCTTGGTGAGGTTTGGGTCTGAGTAGGGTGTGTTGTAGTTTGCAGTTTTCTGCTGTGAGTCTCAGTGTTGAGTGCTGTGGTCTCACTGAGGTGTGGTTTGGCTCACAGTGGGGTGTGCTGTGGATCTCAGTGAATTCTGTTGTGGGTTTCCTGAGTACTGAAGGGGCATGGGAATGTGAGGACCCTAAGTAGAGCCTTTACTTGGTTGGGGAATCTTTGTGATGGAAAGGGACTTGATACAATTACTGACATTTTGGTCATTTAATTCTGGAAAAGAACCTACTTAAAATTAAAGCAAAATCAAAATTTTTGTGAGAAATAAAATCATTTGCCCCCAAAATTATCAAAAATGTCTCTTGAAATATTAAGATCTAAACTAGGTAAAAAAAAAAAAAATAGTTTAGTAGTTCTCAAACATTACAATCACCTGGAAGTTTTAAAAATACCCTGTGTTCAGACTGCACCCCAGACCAAATGAATGTGAATCTCGGGTGGGCCCAGGGCATTTTTAAACAGCTCTGATGTGCAGACAAGTCTTGCAAACCAATGATTTTAGACAAAAATTAATATACGACGATGTTAAGCTCAGCAACTGACCCAAATTAAGAAAATATTGGTACTTTGGGGGCCAGCATGTGGAGTGGTGATAAAGGCCTTGGACTCCCACATGCCCGATTGCAGTTCAATTCCCAGACTGGTGGCTTAATTTCTTTCTCTCTGTCTCTCTCTGGTGAGTGCACATGCCCTATAGCAAATTTAAAAAATAAATGTATAACACATTAATAATGATAAATAAAAATTAATGTACTTCTTAATAAAATATTTTGACTTTTAAATTGCCTAGTTAAGAAATTGCCTGGTTAGAAAAATAATTACTATATGTAGTGGCACTGAAAACGGTAATGCCTTATAAGAAAGGGCTTAAGTCAAAACTTAACAAAGCTGAGCTAGGCAAGGGCTGTTTTTTGAATATTTTCAATGTACTATAGGGCACGTGCATTCACTGGAAAGACAGAGACAGAGAGACAGAAAGTGAGAAATCACCCCCTGAGGGGATGGCTACCAGAAATGCCTTCTCCTCCAGTCTGCTCTCGGGATTTTGGGCATGCACGCGCAGGCACCTGATGTGAGGTTTAAGCTGCCAGGTCTGGACTGAACGACGGTCAACTACGCGGGAGTCCAGCAATGTACATTATGCCATCTGCTGGTCCCATGAGCACGTTTTAACAAATTATCTGGTAACATTAGCAACCACAGTGCCTATAAAGTGTTCTCATCGTGTTCTTCTGAAAACAAATTTAAAATGTAGGTTTGTATTTACTTAGTATTCCTAAAATTTTTTGCCTTCTTGGGCTTGTAATCATAATTTCTTGCACAGTTCCTCCTTATGTGTACATATTTTTCTACTAGAATAGGACATCTAAGAAGGAGGTGATAGAAAAATGGCATAGGATGTAGTGGGGACCAGAAGGTGTAAGTCCTGATGATCAGAACATGAGATTCTGCCCCCTTCGCCCTTAATACAATTGTCCAACTGAAGATTGTTTGGGCAGCTCAGAATTTTGGGCACTAATAACCACCGAAACTGGTGTGAGATACATATAGCATGTGTATGTGTATATATATATATTATATATATATATATATATGTATATATATATATATATATATATATATATATATATATATATATATATATATATATATAGGTATGTATATATTATTTTTTCCTACAGAAAACAAGAAAAAGAGTCCTACCAAAAAAGTCTATATCTCAGCAACTAAATGCACTAGGAATGACGCAAAGGAGTTGACAAAGAATAACAAAATAACTCAAGGATATACTATGATGAATTCAAAAGGCATTTTGAAACTGCAGAAAAAGTAGGTGAACTTGTGTGTATATTTTCATATTTTGCAACTGCTAATAGAATCTTAAATGTTTGAGATTTAACTAACTTGCCCAACCCCCACCAAATAGCAGTCAGTAAATAACCTTCCAAACAGTACAGATAAACATGCTCAGAATAGTAGGTTAAGTATTAAAAAAAATTTTTTTAAGAGGTTTTTGCTATAGGGCGCATGCACTCGCCAGAGACAAGGAGACAGAAAGCAAGAAATCACCCCCCAGGGGGATGGCAACGCCGCAATCCCTTCTCCATTCTCCTCTCAGGATCTTGAGTACGCTCGCACACGCGCCTGGCATGAGTTTAAGCCACTGGATTCGGGACTCGAACCGCGGTCGACTACATGGGAGTCCAGCGACATAGCCATTACACCAACTGCTGGTCCCAGTGCTAAAACTTTTTACTTTCATGATTGTGATGATGAGTCTCTCAAAACCTTCAGAGCATAAACATTACAGCTCATCCATTCAAAATTAACTGCACAGGCAGGCTCCACAGGTAATGGTCAAGGAAACTGGATCCCACATGTCTGTTTCAAATTCTGGCCCCAGCTGCCTAAAAATGTTCATGTGCATGTATTCAAAATCCTCAGAAGGAAAAACAGGAAATGCGATTGCCATGTGACCATGCCCCATTGTGGGGTGCATGCTGTCTCTCTCTCTGGTGAGCACATACACTCTATAGCAAAAAAACAAAAAAACAACAACAACAAAAAAAAAAAAAAAAAAAAAGAAAAAAGAAAAACAGAACCACAGGATAACAGTTTATATAATACGTATATCCTAATACATATTCATTAAATCAAAGAAACCAACTTTCAGATGCAAAATTCAGAGGTGTAACTTCATGGGAAAAATGTGTCTCTGGATCAACAAAATATGACATGTGTGTGTATGGTTTACTACAGTTCGAGTCCCAGACGTGGTGGCTTGAAATTCATATTGGGCGCATATTTGTGCATGTCCAAAGTCCTGAGAAAAATGGAGAAGGGATTGCAGTATGGCCACCCCACCCCCTGGGAGTGACTTCTTGCTTTCTCTCTCTGGGTCTCTGACAAGTGCACATGTCTTTTTGCAGAAATCTCTCTTAAAAAAAAAAAGGAGTTAAGAAAGGAAAAGAATATATCAAGTACTTATATTTATTCATTTGGGAAGGAGAAACCAGTCTTACTGCTTAACATTGTGAATTCTTTCCCTAATTAGTATGATAAAATACAATTAAATGTAGAACGCTTGATTTTTTTTTTTTTTTTTTTTTGTAGTTAAGCTTTTTATTATTATTTTCTTTACAGGAACAACAATTCAGACATATCTTCAACCAAATGATAAACAAAACCTGTTACATAAATTATGCTATATTTTTGTAATAGATCAAAATACTGTATTGGTGAAAATAAATAGGTAACAAAAAACAACATACTTAATTTCTGTGCTTGCTATCAGACCCCACAGGTGTACTTGTCTTTATAGTTCATTATAAGTGAAAAAAAATTGAAACATACAGGCATGCACAATTATACCACTGCTAGAGGTTTTAGATTATATTTGTTAAAGCTTTTCTTAATGATAACAACACATTGCTAGGTACACAGAGACATAATTTTTCTCTCAAGAGTAACTGAACTGTTGAGAGCAGCAAATGCTTCCTAAAAGGATTCTAGTGTAAATAGAATAGTGTAATATATGATGAGCATTGTAAGATTTTCTGTTTTCCAAGTCTAACCATAAAGCCTGTAAATTAAAAAAAAAAAAATAAAAACAAAAACAAAAAACAAAAAAACCTAAAACAAACCCAAACATTAAGTCATACTGACAATCTTGTTCTCACGTATGGCAGAATAGTACTAATACATCTGTTTTATTTCTTTACTTTTTTATTAAGAATGCTTCTTAGGTGTTTCTCTTTCTTTTTTTTGGAGGGGGAGCATTTTACATTCAATGTCCATTGGCTCCTTCTGAAAGTATCCGTGAAGGTTCAGTAAATTTTGCAGTGAACAAGTAAAAAAGGGCTGGTGTTGGTACCAAAGCCAAAAGGGGCAAATCTTGCTCAAGTTTATCCACTCTGGAAATGGAGATTATTCCATAGGCATGAAGTAACCAGTGGCTGAAGAGAACAATAAGTCTTTTCTTTCTAACCAGAAGATCATAGCAGTTCTATGAAATTTAGAAAAAGAAAGAAATGCAGATTATCAGGCTAAATCAGCTACATAATTTAGTACATTTTAATATAAAGTGTGTTGTTTATTTTCATACAAAATCATAACCTCGGAATTCCAGAATGTTTACACTAAAAAGGACCCAGGAAATTCTCCATCCTATTGAAGCCATGACTCATTACAGATGAGGAAACTGAGGTTTCCTACGGTCACAGTCCTCAGCAGGAGCACTAAGAAAGAAGCCCGGGTCTCAAATCCTAGTCTACACTATAGCTTCTGAAAGACAGAACTAAAAGAGGAATCCCCCATTCCATGCTTTCTTCCTGCTCTGATCCACCATAGCTAGGAGTCTACATGTGAGAAACAGGAGTCTGCTGCCTGGATAATTAGATGTGAATACCCTGATTTTCTCTGACTCTTTAACATGGCCATATAATACGCAAAAATTAGAAAGACCAAATTTATATAAAAGTAATACCCAAGTGTACTACTAAACACAATGAAATGTAATTTGCAATGTGTTAGTCACCAACTTTCTCTTATTCTTAAATGGATCAACTGACCTAGAAGAAGACTGTCGTTTCCTGATTTAGGTCCCTATTTCTAATCATATATAGAGTGCTAACTGAAGTATGTGAACATTTTATATAGGAGAGAGTTACAGGGGCAGTGAAACAAACTCATTTTAACCTAATTTCTCAGTGTACAGCTAATTGTTACCTATGAATAGCAAACAAACATGCAAAACCTCATTTTATTAAATATCCAGTCATTTCCCCCTCAAATTTTCCCAAGTTGAAAGTGTCAAAACTAATTTGCCCATCTTCTTGAATTAAACGGATTGCAATGCTGATTAAAGATTATAAAGGAGAAATGAGGATAGTCTGGAAATGTTAACAACTGGATAAGCACGATCAAAAACGGTCTGTCTAGTTCCTCATTATTGCTCATTATTCTTCCTAAAAGTCGCTAGGTGTTTTCTCTCTCTCTCTTTCACTAATGTAATGGAAAAAGGGGCAGCAACGGCAACAGCAACCATGCCAAAATAGTTAAAAATGTATTTCCTCTGGGTTGAGCTTTTTTATGTTAAGAATTATGAGAAAGCACATATCTTCCCAGCAGGCAGTTTAAGACACTTCACAAGCACTAGATTAGCAAGCAGAGGATGGAAGAGTACTAAGACACCTTACACACTTGTACTCTTGTAGAGTTTAGCCTCAACAATAGAGTTTTAAGTCAGAGACATTAATGTATTTAAAAGAAATCATTTAAATTTGATTAAACTAAACAGAAGTAGAGAACCACATAATTATTTTAGAAAGAAAATTTCAGAAGACTGCATGTGAACAAATAAAGTGCAGAGATGCAAATAAAGTTTAATGAATATATTCCCCTGGTTAGTCAACGCTATTATTTTCCTTTTATTGTTCAGTTTTGAGTGACACTGATTTAGTTCCTTAAGAATTCAATATTTAAGAATAAAAGTATGGGGACCAGCAGGTGGCATGGTGGTTAAGGTGCTGGACACTCCCACATGGCAGTCCACAGTTTGAATCCTGGACCTAGTGGCTTGCTTTCTCACTTTCCCTCTTTCTGTCTCTCTCTGTCTCTCTCTCTGTGTTCAAATTAAAACTAAATGAATGAATGAATGAATGAATAAAAGTAAATAAATAATTCTTTAAAAAAATAAAAGAATAAAACTATGATGACATGATGTCCTACTGTACCAACTGACTTACAAATAAGAAAATAGACTTTTTTTGGCTAAATATATCCTGAAAATTAAAGAACAACAAATGAAGTTCTTCTAGTGAAATACTAAAAGGTTAGAGGTACAAAAAGGATATTTTAAAAAAGGAACGGTAGCAGAACCAATGTGATTATTAATGTTATTTCCAAATACAAATCTATAAAATATTATGTTAATAAATATTATGGGGCAAAAGTAAACATCCATAATCAAGAAAATTAAACTAGATATTGAATATAACTGGAAAGAGAAGGATGTAAAGTACAAATAAACATTGTTTGTATTCATGAAGACATGGTAAAATGTTTAAGTGCCTAAGAACTGATGACTGGGTTGAAAAATTGTGATACATATATACTATGGAATACTATTTGGCCATAAGGCACAATGAGACTGTCATTTGACGTATGAGAGGCTTTCTGCTAAGCAAAGTGGGCCAGACTTTGAAAGTCAAACACTATATCCCTGTTCAATATATAACAAATGTGTGCACTCTATGCAGAAATTCAAAGAGCATAAGTGTAGAGAGAGCCTGTAAGGGAAGGAGTGAATGGTAGAGGGTGGGTGGGAAGGGCAAAGGGAAGAAACACTTAACAGATCCAAGAATGTAAAATTCTCTATTGAAAATTATGTATATGGTAATATCCTTGATGTGAGTATCAAAATATAAATAGATAAAATGGAAAAATAGATAGATAAAATGCACAATTACTGATGAGTCTGTTAGTATTGCTATTCTAACATAAAGTTTAAAGTTAATTTAATAGATAGTAAAGCATTTTTATGTTTCTCTCAAAATAGTTTATTTAAGTTCCAGCATTTCAGTATTGCTATGTTTGCTATGTGGGTAAACTATGTGGAATGATTTTTCTTGACCATACTGAGCCTAATTACTTCATTATTTCATTTATTTCCCAAGGAACTGTATAGTTTAGTATGTAACCTTTCATAAACTTAACCAATAAACTAATAGCTACCAAGTAACACCAGTTAGCCAAGGATTACTTAAACAATTAGTTGTACTATATCATAAATACTATTCTATTAAATTGTCAAATTTATCAAAAAAAACTTTAACAAAGGAAAAGAGATATCCTACCTCTATTTCAGAAGCTGACATGTACACAGCCAGAGTAACCAAAGACAACACTAGTATAATGTATGGGAAGGCATAATCTGAAAGACAAGCATCGGTATTACATTAGAAATTAAATTTTTTTGAGTAAACCATCAAATACATTTGAACAGTAGAGTTAAAACCTTTCAACAGGGAACCAGCAGTTAGCGTAATGGCTATGTCACTGGACTCCCACGTAGTCGACCGCGGTTCGCGTCCCGGACCCGGTGGCTTAAAACTCACGCCGGGTGCGTGCATGTGAGTGCCCAAGATCCCAAGAGGAGAATGGAGGAGAAGGGATTGCAGCGTGACCATCCCCCCTGGGGGGTGATTTCTCGCTTTCTGTCTCTATGTCTCTCTCTGTCTGTCTGGCGAGCACACGTGCCCTATAGCGAAAACCTCTTAAAAACAAACAAACAAAAAAAAAACCTCTCAACCGATTCTGTGATAAACTTAAGTCTAATGACCTGAGGCAAGGGACGACAAACTTTTTCTGGAAGGGACCATATGTTACATATTTTTGGCCTTAAAGGCCATACAGTCTCTGTCTCAAGTACTTGGCTCTGCAGCGGTAACGGACAAGCAGCTGTAGGCAACACGTAAACAGGCCCGGCCACTGCGGCACAGCAGTAACACAAGTGTACTGCAAGGCTGGACGCCCCGTTACTGACTACCCATCTGGATTCCCAGGTCAGTCGCAAACACACTACACACAAGCGTGGGTGGCTGTCCCACTATGCTGAAAGGAGATCATGGAGTAATGAAACTCTGTCAAAATATTTTTCTCTTTTGCACATATACAGGCTCTCTGTCATTAACAGCAACAAAAAAGGCAATATTTAAATGAAAGCGCAGGGCTATATTCCAATAAAATATGAACAGTAAAATATGAATTTCGTATAATTTTCACATGTCAAGAAATAGTAGTCTTTTGATTTTTTTCAACTATTTAAAACTGTAAAAACTATTTATGGCCCATCTTTGAAGGGCTTTGCTTTAAGGCATCCATTTATTATAATTCTCTCCTATGTATCTATTAATAGATTGATACCAGTTATCATACTTGGGAAAACTTGGGGAGAAATAAGAAAACAGTTATTCAGATAAGTTTCTTTTTTGTGATTCAAGTGGAGAATCTCAGCTGAGAAAAGCTATCTATAACAGTAATTTAGTTTTTAATTAATTATAAAAGTTCATTTATTGGGACCAGCAGTTAGCGTAATGGCTATGTCGCTGGACTCCCACGTAGTCGACCGCGGTTCGCGTCCCGGACCCGGTGGCTTAAAACTCACGCCAGGTGCGTTCGCGTGAGTGCCCAAGATCCCAAGAGGAGAATGGAGGAGAAGGGATTGCGGCGTGGCCATCCCCCCAGGGGGTGATTTATTGCTTTCTGTCTCTCTGTCGCTCTTTCTGTCTGGCGAGCGCCCGTGCCCTATAGCAAAAACCTCTCCCAAAAAGAAGAAAAAAAAGTTCATTTATTAATAAACTTCAAAGGACAAGTAACTCATTTGGTATTCCTAATATTAAAATTCTGGAAACTTCTACTTCAAATACAGTACAATAATAATACTTTAAGCAAATCTTTTCCTATAAAATACCACCTTTCTCTTAAAATGCTTTTAATTATAGTATACTAAATAAACAAATTAAGAAAAAGTATCTTGGGGTCAGCAATGGCATAATGGTTATATCACTGGACTCCCACACAGTTTAGACCATGGTTTGAGTCCTGAACCCAGTGGCTTAAAACTCATACCAGGCACATGTACATGCATGCCAAAAATACCTAGAGAACGGAGGAGAAGGGACAGTGGCATGGCCATCCCCACCGGGGGTGATTTCTCACCTCTGCCTCTGTCTCTTTCTCTCCAGCAAATGCATGTGCCTTGTTGCAAAATACTCTCAAAAATAAAAAAGAAAAAATACCTTGAATTATTTTTCCATATAATAATAGTTTCAAGTTTCTTCTTTCCTTGGCATTTACCCTCAGCTCCACCATTACCCTGAAGTAAATTACATTCCACAAACTATAGTACCAAATTGCATTACTAAGCTACATTATGTGCATAAAGACACCCAGTCCTGCCAGTTCCTGAAAGCCAGATTTGCCCTCTACACCCTGGTAGATGCCATAAAAGGAAGGCAACCAACATCCTTGGAATGTTCAATGTCACAGTCTCAAAAGACCTACAGTGTGGTCCTCAGCTATTTAAAGTCTGCCTGCCTGCGTTATCTCCTGGTAATATGGGAACCTTTTAACAGAAACCTTTTTTTATTCTTTTAATTCACAGTTCAGTCTAAATAGTTGCTGAATACATAAATGAATATTTTAAGTCTATCTTGAGGATTTCTGACTGTCTCTAAAAGGTTTTCATTAAAGAACTTAGAAATCTAAGACCTAACAATAATAAACAATGTATTAACAAGACTAATTTCTATAAGGTTTTGCATTATATGCAAAAAATGTTTCTTTTTCATTTTATACTCAGGTTTTTAAAAATCTCCCAATATGGTTATGAACTTCAAATGTACAGTATTCCCTAAATAGACATCAGTTTTTATTAGCTGCCACTGACTTCTTAAAAACTTAATATTTCATTCTAACAAACCTATGGTTATATTTTTAGGTTTTTACCACAGGGCACGTATACTTGCAGTAGGAAGACACACAGGGAAAGTGAGAAATCATTCCTCAGGGGAATGACCACAATGTCCATTCCCCTCCATTCTCCTCTCAGTATTTTGGTTTGATTTTCAAGCTACTGGGTCCAAGGCTTGAACAATGGTTGGCCACGTGAAGAGTCCTGTGCCTTGGGAACCAGCAGTTAGTGTAATGGCTATGTCGCTGGATTCCCACGTAGTCGACCGCGGTTCGCGTCTCGGACCCGGTGGCTTACAACTCACGCCGGGCGCGTGTGCGTGCGTGTGCCAAGATCCCGAGAGGAGAATGGAGGAGAAGGGATTGCGGCGTGACCATCCCCCCTGGGGGGTGATTTCTCGCTTTCTGTCTCTATGTCTCTCTCTGTCTGTCTGGCGAGCGCACGCGCCCTATAGCGAAAAACCTCTCCAAAAAAAAAAAAAAAAAGAGTCCTGTGCCTTAACAACCATACTACATGCTGGCAGGCCCACGCCGTGATTATTGTTTTCAAGACTGATTGATTACACATTTTAGCAAAAATATATACTAACGTTTATTTTCTCTTTTTAAAGGTTATCACTGAAGGGTTTTTTTTTAAAGATTTATTTTATTTCATTTTATTTATTCATTAATTTATTTTAATTTGACCAGAGAGAGAGAGAGAGACAAAGAGTGAGAGAAAGGGGGAAAGTGAGAAAGCAAGCTATCAGGACTTGAACCGTGGTCAGCCATGTGGGAGTGTCCAGCACCTTAACCACCACGCCACCTGCTGGTTCCCACTAACGTTTATTTTCAAGAATTTAAAGCTAAAATCACTATTTTAAAGAAAAAATTTCATATTTAAATTCAAAGAAAATATCATTTATTACATATAAAAATATATATATTTCATCAGTCTTATTCATCAAACTTACATAAAAGGCCTCCGCCAACTGCCTGAAGAACAGTTAAAATTGGGAAAAAGTAAAGTGCAGCATAAATACTTTTAAATCGATCAGACTTCCCTAACCCACACGCAATCTTCTTCACCAGAAGAGGTCGGAGCAGCATCATTAATACCAAGCAGAATGCATAATAGATAAATACAATGGTGTATCTGTAAAATAAAAGAAGGAATTCACAGCATCAAAAATATGTTATAAAATCTATTTTATCTTTGGTCATTTTTAAATCAAAGCTCCTGAAAAAGGTTTAAAAAGTATATTAAGTCTACCATGGACATTCAGTTTGGTAGAAGGACGGCCAAACACACTGTCAAACAGCACTGGCAAGTGTACACTGGTCCCTCTAATTGGCAGTGTGCAAATCTGAATCAAAAATCGTAACAATGTTCCTATCTTTTGATATAGCAATTTAACTTATAAAATTTATCAAAGGGAAACAATCAGAGATACACAAACAATTTTAAGTACAGGATTTTTTATTGATCATTTATAATACTAAAGAAAACTGAAGAAGAAAATAAACATTCAGCAAAAGGAAACTAGTTACATTTTGTAGTATATTCAGGCTGGGACATATGCAGCCATTAAAAATCTAATTATGAAAGGAACACTGATAACAAAAGTGCCTAATATATTAAGCACTTTATAGGCACTATGTGCCTAATATATTAAGTGACAACAGAGATTATAAAGAAGTATGTTATAGTATAACCTCGATAATCCTTTTTTTTTTTTTGAGAGAGAGGTTTTTGCTATAGGGCTCATGCACTCACCTGAAAGACAGATAGAGACAGAGAGACAGAAAGCGAGAAATCACCTCCCCGGCAGGGGTGAGGGGGTGGCCATGCTGTAATCCCTTCTCCTCCATTCTCCTCTTGGGATCTTGGGCACACGCGCACATGCGCCTGGTGTAAGTTTAAGCCACTGCGTCTGGGACTTGAACCATGGTCGACTACATGAGAGTCCAGTGACACAGCCATTATGCCAAATGCTATCCCAAACCTCAATAATCTTTAAATACACACACACACACACACACGCACGGAAATAAACCAGGAAAATGAAATTCTTAACAGTGGTCATATCAAGCAATGGAATTATAGGGTTTTATTTTGCATATGATTTTTTTGTGTGTGTGTTTAAATGTCTTGTACCGTAATTTTTATAATCAGGGGAAAAAAAGGGCAGAGATCTCTTCTCTGTATCATCAGGTTGTACTTTCTTTTTTTTTTTTTTTATTTTTATTTTATTTTTTTTTATTTTTTTTATTTTTATTTTTTATTTTTTTTTTTACATTTTTCCACAAACATTTACTTTACATAGCAAAAAATTTTAGCTCATACTCCATAATTCTTGACAGTTTACAAACAACTTTCAAGATCTCAAAATACTGAATTTTAAAGATAATGTTCAAAATATGTCTTATAATTTTGTATAATTTTAAAACTCTATAACAACAGAAGCAGAATGGTTTCAAAAATATATATATACACATATATACAAATATATATGTGTATATATATATACACATTTAGAGTGCAGACACTCGGTATATATTAAGTGGGGACATACAATGTCTCTCCTTCATAGCATGGCTTGCTTCACTCAACAGTAAGTCTTCCATATTCATCCACTTCCTTTCAAAAGTCAGGAATTTGTTGTTTTTTATGGATGAATAGTATTCCATTGAGTATATGTGCCACAGTTTTTCTAACCATTCATCAGTTCGTGGGTTGTACTTTCTAAAAGCTCTTTGTTTTGAATACTAAGATGTCCATACAGAAAGTTCTAACTTCTCTTTCATGCAGATCTTCAAATCACTTTTACTACCTTTGTATACAAAGGAGAGTCCTAGGAAGCCTGGGCCTCATGTAGGGTCTGGAATGCGTGCCGCCTCCCTGCACAGCATCATACTCTTCCTGGGCTCTGGTGATGCTCTCAGGTCCATGTTGGACCTCTGGCAACGAGGTTTCTTGTCTTGTTATGCCACCCACTACCAACGCCAAACAAGATTAAATCTACTCATTCTCATAATTTATAGTTCCTTACAAGCTACAAAAAGATTATTATTTTAATCAGGAGGAAACCATCATGTTATCTCTCCTAATGCACTACTAGGAAACTAGTCTCTGGAAGGAGATACCTGCTTCCACTCCTGCCCTTAAAACTTCCTCTTTAAAAAAACTCTAAGACATATAAAACTCACTTAGCAGTGCTTCATTTTTATTTTATTTTTATATACACTTCAACACCAACACATATATACTTAGACTTCTATTATACTAGATGTATTTTCTACTTTCTCCTATTATATGATGTGCATGTGTATTTTCCCCAGTGCCTAGAAACCATTTTACAATGCTCAGTATGTTGAAAAAAATGAATTCTATAATAACCCTCAGTTTCTAAAAATTATCTTAAGTCTAAATAAATACTTACAGTGGGTAGACGGCTTCATGAGTACAGTGCACCGTAGTGACGTAATCTGGACTTGGGTTGTAAAGCATCGTGTACCAATCAGAAAGCATCAGCACTCGACATGAGCGGAGGTACAGAACACCGACTGGATCACTCACAAGTAAGGTGATAACGGCTGCCATGCTGCACTCGAACAGCGCGGTGATGTGCTGGAAAAGGGCACTGGAACTGGAGAAGCAAAAGAACAGAGGCATGACTACCTGAAAAATGTCAATACTTACATGGGTGTAATAAAACATGTATGTTTCAAGATACAAATTCTAAAAAAGTTATTTAACTGAAAAATCTAAAAGCTTCCTGGAGTTTAGATCTTGTAAATAGATGAGAAAAATCAAACATATATAAAAACTACTCGAGGAGAGTGTAACCTTGTTTTCTAAAAAGTGATAAATAACCCAGATAATACAGTACTAGTATTACTTCAATGTGTAACAAAAGAGCAGAAATTAGATCTACCTTATACCCTTAGTATATTGTCAACTTATTATTAAACTCTTTCAGAATTATCTATACGCCATTTTAAGTTACCTTAATATAAAAAGTACATAAAAATATATACTATATAAAATTTAAAATATATATTGTAAGCTTAACTACATAACCTAACAACTAAAACACTATCAACCACTCATGTTGTTCCCTCCCATTCTACACCAGAAGAGGTAACCATTACTATGTTAAATTATGCTGAATTATTTTTATCATTTTTTCTGAACAGTTTTTATCCTATTTGTATTTATGCTTTAGAACAACTGTTTAGCTTTGCTTAGTTTTTTGTTTTTTGGTTTTTTTTAGCTTTGCTTAGTTTTGAAAATCACATTATCATTAAGTCTTTTGGGATTTTTTTCCCATTTAAAATTACATTTCCAAGATTCATCCCCATGGTGTTGCCTACAGTTGAGACTAACATTTGCACGGCTGTGTAAGAGTCCACTGTGTGGCCATATCACGATTTGTTTGTCCATTCTGCTTTGTTAGTTAATTACAGATGTCTTCTCTCAGTCTGTGGGCTGTATTTTCACTTTGTGATGTCTTTTTATAAATAGGTTTTAAACTGTAATGTGGTTGGTTTTTTAAATTTTAAAATTTCTGGTTGGCAGTTTAAACATTTTGTTTTAGAAATACTTCACCTCAAAGTAAAAAAACAACAACAAAAACTTATATTTTCTTCTATAAGTTTTAAAGTTTTGTTTTTCACATTTAAGTCTTAACTCACCTAGCACAGATCTCCGTGTATATGGAAGGTAGGCTCTAACTTTAGATTTTCCCCTGTGGATAGCCCGTTGTCCCAGGACAGCATGTTACTGAACAGGCACACCTTTCCCTCCACTAATTTGCCTGCCACTTCTGTCACATAAAGTTTCATATATAATTATTCTGTTTTTAGGTTCTCTCTTTTTTTCCCCCCTGGAGTTTATTTATCTACTCTTGAGACAGTAGAATCTGATAATTTTTCATATTTTATACATCATTCTACTTATTTGGTGGTGCTGGCTATTCTTGGACCTTTGCTCTTCTATATAAGTTTTTAAATTAACTTGTCAAGGATAAAAGAAATTCCATGTAGTTCAGTAGCATCATAGTATGTAAGATAATATACTTATTATCTATATAAATGGGATACATGGATATAATAAATTTTATGTATTTCTCTTATAGCTACCCCCTCTGTTAAATTTACTATTTTTAATATCTAGTTTATAGATACTTTTGAATTTTCTACTTAAATGTTTCTGTTATCAGAAACAAATTACCCCAACATGTAGTTGCTTCAATTACCCCTGATTATTTGTCACTATTTTGTGGTTTGAAAGAGATCAACTGGCAGTCCTTTCTGCTCTATATGATGTGAATTCAAGCTGTGCTCATTTGGAATCTGACCATGCTACGGAGTTCAAAATGACTAACTCACAGGGCTGCGGTTAAGTGCCAGCTGTCCACTGTGAGCTGTGGGGCTGGGGCTGTGATTCTCTTCCAAATGGCTTCTTTTGCTTTTGTATTTTGAAGTTTAATTACAAGGATAGGTGTGAATTTCTTTTTATTTATTATGCTTGGGATGTATGTTGCTTCGTGGATCTGTGAATCTGTTTGTCATTAATTTTGTAAAACCCGAAGCCAGTACCTCTTAAAAATACAGACTCTTCTCCATTGTCTTTATTTTTTTTCCAGAGGCCCTGAGATTAACTTGGTCAAAGTTATCAAAATTTATCACCCCTTATACATGCAAGTCTGATCCTTGGTTAACTCTCTGGCTCCTTTCCTCTGGAAGTTTGGTAAGGGTAGAATGTCAACTAAATTCCTAGGCAGTACTGCTTATGATGCAAGTAATTCTTGATTGGTAAACCACATCTGGACTGGGGAGAACTATAAATAAGCAATAAATATCTGTGGAGACACCACGGTTTATCTTTCTAAGTTAAGAGATTCTTATAATTGCCATGTCCTCTATAGAACCCTGGAAGCTATACAGCAGCCCCCTCTTACCCACAGGAAATACATTCCAACACCCTCAATGGATGCCTAAAACCACAGCAGGACCAAATCCTATATATACTATGTGTCTTCATATATATATATATATATATATATATACACCTATGATAAAGTTGAATTTATCAATTAGACACAGTAAGAGATCACCTCTGATGAAACTAGCAATAACTAACAATAATATAAAACATACTGTAATTACATTTATGTGAATATGGTCTCTCTCAAAATATCTTATTGTTCTATACTGTACTCACCTATTTTCAGACCACTGTTGACTAAGGTTAACTGAAATCACAAAGGCAAAACCATGGATGGGGGAGGGGTACTGTACTTATGAGGTTGTTACAAGAGAGACTGGCTCTTGTGGAGCAACAGACTTTAAGTCTGGACAGCTCCCAGCGTGCCCCCACCCCGCCCAATGTAGATCTCATTTCCTCGCTTCTGAATTGAACTGCTTCAAAAGCTATCGCTGACCAGTAATGTCTCATGCTGCCTGGCTGGCAGGCTGTGTTGCTTCTAAGTAGACTGGAGCTCAGCATCACCTACGGTACTCTCCTGAGTCTGAACGTCCTAACGTTGAACCTAGGAGTCCAATGAGTTTCACAGATACCTATGAGAGCCCTCATTAAAGAATTCTGAGGGAGCCTGTCCACTCCTTTGGCCATGTTGGAACACAGCAAGAAGGTGCCATCTATGAAGCAGAACACGAGCCTCACCAGTCACTGAATCTGCAGGCATCTTGGCCTTAGACCTGCCAGCCTCCAGAGCTGTGAACAATAAAGTTCTGTTTATGAATTACCTAGTTTAAGGTATGTTGTTACCGCAGCCCAAACAGACGAAGACACCTCTCATTCCAACTGCCTACTTTGTTCCTCTGGGTGTGTTTGTTGAAAGAAGAAATTTCTTGGAGACACCCTTTACACCTCCAGTAATACTAGCACTGTCTTAGATAGAAGTCTTTTCCAGACTTCAGATAGTTCATGTAGGACAGTCCCTTGGAGCTCTTAATTAGGGCACACTGTGAGAAGCAGAACCCGTGGACCATTTCACAAAGATGAAAACACTGAATACATAAATAAGCATTTGCACTTTCCTATTATATAATGTGATCTTCTGCATCTGTAAATAATCTATATTTTTAGAGGCAAAACCCCCACCTCATTATTTCTTGCCATGGTATCAATAATCTTACTGGTTCCTTCATTTTACTCTCTTTCAATCCATCTGCAGAAAATGAAAGTGGATTCTAGAACTTCCCTTATTAAACTACTTCTCAATCCCTTCGGCCTTTCAGGGCAAACACTCTTCACCAGCATTACCTTCTATACCTCCCAGCCACATTAAATGACCTGAACTTCCCCTGTGCCTCCACACATCCAGGCAAGCTTCACCCTCCAGCGCAAAACACATCCCACCTATCTAGTGAACTGCGTATCCTTCAAGATCAATTCTGGGGTGGCCCCCAGATTTTATGAACCTTTTCTAAGAGTCCTCCAGTCCCAAACCTCTTTATGTCCTATTTCACCCCAATTCCTCACACATGCTCTGCTCTCCTTTCTGGATCATGCTGACACTCCTTTCTGCCTTCATACTTTGGCACATTTTATTCTGTCTGACAGATTCTTTCTTTGATTATTCCCTCAAACTTTACGTATATTTTATTTATTTATTTATTTATTTATTTATTTATTTATTTATTTATTTTTGGAGGTTTTTGCCTTATGGCACGTGCGCTTACTGGAGAAAGAGACAACACAGAAAGAGGGAATGTGAGAAATCATTCCCCTGGGGGGATGGCCACGTTGTCGCAATCCCTTCTCCTCCCAGGATCTTGGGTGTGCATGTACATATGTCCAGCGTGATTTTGAAGCCACCATGTCTAGGACCCAAACTGTGGCCAGTCATGTGGTGAGTCCAGGGATGTAATCACTACACCATCTGTTGGTCCCTCTACTTATTTTTCGAAGTTCAGCTTTAAGTCAATGTTTTTCCTCTGTGACTTTCTCAGTGTAGAGAGAAAAAGAAGGTAGATACATAAAAAGCTGCAGTCAGAGGAGGAAGAAAGTATTTCAGGCAGTGATGAGTTTGAGGAACAGACAGACTCTTCAGTAGGGAAAGATCCTAGGAAGTTAGAACTAGATGAAAATCAGTATGGTTGGAATGTACTAAGGTATTAACAGAATTGGGCTCCCTCGTTCCTAGAATAAAGTTCACATCCTTATCAAAACCTTCACATTCTGGTCTCGATCTTCCTTTCCCACTCCTGTATATTAAATCTGTAAATCTTTCATTTGCAGTTCATATTCTGACCACCCCAGATGACATATTTCATGCCTCTGAGCCATAGTACATGCTGTTGCCTCTGCCTACAATGTTCTTTTTATGAAGTTTTCCCAGTACTACCAAGCACAATTTCTCTCTCCATTCCTTGTGACCAGAGGAATGACCAGAGCATTCCATTTATAACTCTTTCTGCTACACTACTAAGACTGATTTGCATTATAATCCATTATGTATATATTCGTCTTATCTACAAATTTATGACTATAAGTCACGTCAGCTATTTTTGCATCTCCTCCCTGATCTCCCAAATATAAAACACGGGGCTCAATAAATGTGTGCTGACTTAATGTGCTAGTGTGAGTTTTCATAAGTAGGTTACAACTACATTATTTTAATTATATTATGCTAAATTATTAGTGTTAAATTAAATTACAAAGTATTTGCTCTAGAACAATAGTTTATAATCATAGCCAATTACCAGTAGAAAACCAATAGGGTTATAGTTCAAGATCATTTAGGGTGAAAGTGACAAAGGGCAGTTCTCTTAGTATTTATTAAAAAAATACTAAGACACCCTTAGTATTTATTAAGAAAATCCTATCATTTTCTTGCCACAGGACAAAGTAATCAGAATATAAATGAAAAGCAGATTTACCAATTTTAAAACAATAGAGGCAAGTATAGTTACTGTGTAAGATATTCTAAATGAAATTATTCCAAATCAGTCTGTCTGGACACCTTCACAGAATGAACTAACCTCTTTTTTCCCGAATACCACTCAATGAAGAACCAATGTAAAACAAGAGGCAGCATAGCCATAAATCCAAGGTAGAGCCAGTCATAAAGTTCTGGAGACTCTGTGCAAGGCTGACAATATTTTTGTGCATTTGTTCTTTGTCCTCTTGGGCACACCTACAATATAAAACAGCAGCATTTTATGTGCCGATATTATAGGATTCATACCACCTGGCAAAAAAAGACATACTATAAAACATCCCATTTCAGTTTAAGTATGTAAGTTTATATGTGTAGCTTTTAGAAATGAAAAAAAAGCATAGGTCAAATAAAAAGAAATCTACATTGTATGTTATATCTATAAAACACTCTTAAAGAATTCCTTTTACTAAGTGACTAAAACAGTTGACAAACATTTTATGAAAAACCTAGTTATTGATGTCACATGATAATAATTACAGGGAAATGCTCTGGAGTAGTAATGTTAACTTATTGTACAAGTCACCGTGCTAAGTCATTTTTAAAAGAAATCAGGAATTATTATAAAATTATAACTATTTTTTGGGGGGAGAGGTTTTTGCTATAGGGTGCATGCACTCGCCAGAAAGACAGAGACAGAGAGATAGAAAGCAAGAAATCACCTCCCCCACCCCCCGCAGGTGGAATGGCCAATGCCACAATCCCTTCTCCTCCATTCTCCTCTCAGGATCTTGGACACGCACGCACATGTGCCCGGTGTGAGTTTAAGCCACCAGATCTGGGACTTGAACCACGGTTGGCTACGTGGGAACTCAGCAACATAGCCATTACACCAACTGCTGGTCCCAATAAAATTACAACTATTTTTAAAAATAATCATGACTGTCAAGAAAGATTTAATATTACTTATAGACATTAGTATCGCAACACAAACAAGCGTTTTATTAGGTCGTCGGGAAAGTCATGATGTATTTTTCTGTTTTTCTATGCAAAAAATGCTCAAGGCTTTCCCAACAACCCAATATTAATGCCTCTACATTCTTTTACAAATCAATGAGCATACTTCAGAAAAAAGACTCTACATGTGAAAATATTTCATAAGCAAACTCTATAAATGAAATAACATACAAAATAAGACTTACCCCACATTCTCCATATATCTCAGTTGAGCCATTTTTAAACAACAGGGTCTTCCCACAATACAGTCCAAGGCATGCTGGTTGAATATCGACAGCTTTTTAAAAACAAACGCCAGTATAGTAACATCTTTTGTGATTATAAAAAAGTAATGCAATAATAGCTGAAGCACTTGACAGAAATATCTCAACAAAGTTTCAGTGTTTAAAATGATATGTATTAGACAAAACTCCTAAAGCATTTTTTTTTTCAATTTAAATTTCTCTTTTTTCACTGCAGTACTGAAGACAGTTACTCTAAAACTTTGCTGTTAATACTATTCCTTGTGATTACAGTCCTTAACCTGCAAAGCAGGAACCATCTCTAGAACACACAGCCTAACCCAATACTGTCTCCATGACACTAGCCAGCCAGTCCCCTTGATTGGACTTTTGAATTTTATTGATTAAAAAATTAAGTTCCAAGTTTTGTTTGTTTTTTAAAGAAATGAGAGCCCTGAGGCCGGGTGGTATGGTGTTAAGGCACTGGATCCCACATGACAAACTGTGCAGTTCAAAACCTGCTCAGTTAATACATTGAGTATACACACATCCACACGTAATCCAGTATCACCTTTGTTGACAACAGAAGACAGAAATGCAGAAAGGACATACTTTCATAATAAAGGGCAATCCTTTAGAGTAAATAAATTTGCCATTATAAAAAGCTTCCTGTTGTCCTAGTTTCTGTCATTTTTGTCAAGCACAGGTGGGACTTTCTTCAAGGCTGTCACTTGGTCTCTTACCAATAGTTGAAATTACTGCCTGAGAATTAACCCCCTGACCTCAAGGCTTGGGAGAAATAAAAAACAGCTCTTATTTACAAAAAAAGAAAAAAAAAATCTCAGGACCTACAGATTGTCTTTGACCTCATCCATGAGCAGAAATGAAAGTTTTTCCATCAGTAAGGCCTGATTTCCTTCATTCATTGATTAATTCCTTTGATAAACATGTGATGAGTGCCAGATTCCACTGGTTAAGCACCACTAAAGTTCCATAGGTAAACGTGAAGGTCTGTCCTGTAAGAACCTACAGTCTAATATGGATAAATCCCAAACTACCAAGGTCTAGGCAAGAATTCACTTGGAAAATCATGCATCTTATGACAAACCTTGAGTAATCATTTCCCAAATTCTTCATTAATTCACAATCTAGAGACTGCTAGACCTATACCTCCCTTTCTTTCAAATTTAAGTACAACCTTTGATTTCCTCTCCTTATGCTGCTGAGAAGAAAACAGAAAGAGCGTGGACTAAAACTCCTTGTTCAATCCTTTCACTTTTATCAAATTTCTAACTCAGTTTTTTTTAAACCCACGGGTTTCTTTTATTTTAATTGGCACTTATTTTTTAACCAATTATAATCACAATGTTCTAAACTAACACATGAAAATGAACAGTTTCAGATTTTTTGAGAAGACAAGTTAAATATCGAAGATTGTTCTGTATTTTTTAAAGAGTTACTTATTTAACTTATTTACTCACTTAGTTTTAATTTGACCAGACACACACACACAGAGAGAGAGAGAGAGAGAGAGAGAGAGAGAGAGAAAGCCATCCGGTCCAGAACTCAGACCATGGTCAACCATGTGGGAGCGTCCAGCGCCTTAGCCACCACGCCACCCGCTGGTCCCGTTCTGTATGGTTTTTACATCTAATCCTTCAGATTTTTAATAAGTACATTTGAATGTAGAAATTTAAGTTTCTCAAAATTCTGGCCTGAAAACCAGCACGATAACTGAATCAACAGCTCATGATCTACAAAACAGACCAATGGCTCCAAGTGTCCATTCGATTTCCCCTTTCATTTATCTCTTTTAGTGAACAATGTCTAAAATTTTAAGACTTTTTTTTTTTTTTTTTTTTTTTTTTTTTTTTTTGCATAGGGCTTGCCCCTTTGTGAAGGGTCCTCCCTATAAATTCATTTTTTTAGGCTGAGGCGAGAGACAATCACGTATGCAGCAATTAGCTTCTGCTTCCTCTATTCTCTGCGCTACCGTCGCGCTTGCAATTTTGAAGTCAACTTTTATGCATGTTTCTTCGCATTAAACAAAAGGGCTGAAGTGACATTTCGAACAAAACAACGAAGACCCAGCCACGCAGCCCGCCTCCCCTCCGCTGCCTGTCAGGGGCAGAGACCACCCACCACAACCTTGGCAGGAGAACGTGGCCCGGTCTGAGGGCGGGTAGGAGCAGGGTGGAGCACAGGCCACCCGCCGGGACCGATCCGGGAGTGCCCAGTTAGGGTAGAGGCGGGAACTAAGACAAGCAATCCCGGCCATCCCCACGACCACTCACCCATGGACGCTCGCTGGTTTCCCTGCAGAGAAGCTCAGCGACTGAGATCCGGCGAAACGCCCGGACATCCGGGCCACTGCAGTTCGTCAGCTCCGCCTCTTGGTAACCGGGGCGACCGCCGCGAAGCCCCGCCTCTACTTCCTGGTATAGGCTCAGCGACCCCGCACCCTAGCGCTGCCTCGCGTCCTGCCCTTCTGGCACCGAGTACGCGGGTAGGTCCCCGTCTTGAAGTGTGCACCACGGGTCTTGTCCTAGAACGCAAGTGATGGAGAGCACGCTGGCCGTGCCCCGGCTGCCCCCACACGACCCGAGGACGCCGCCGCTGTCAGTGGTGGACATGCACACGGGCGGCGAGCCCCTGCGCGTCGTGCTGGCCGGGTGTCCAGAGGTGGCTGGGCCCACGTTGCTGGCCAAGCGGCGCTACATGCGTGAGCACCTTGACCATGTGCGGCGACGGCTCATGTTGGAGCCCCGAGGGCACCGGGACATGTACGGGGCCGTTCTCGTGGCGAGCGAGCTGCCGGAGGCACATTTGGGCGTCCTGTTCCTGCACAACGAAGGCTACAGCTCCATGTGCGGCCATGCAGTGCTGGCGCTGGGCCGCTTCGCTGTCGACTTCGGGCTGGTGCCTGCACCCCCGGCCGGCACCCGCGAGGCCCGAGTCAACCTTCACTGCCCGTGCGGACTAGTGACTGCCTTTGTCACCTGTGAAGGCGGCCGCAGTTGCGGCCCGGTGCGCTTCCACAGCGTCCCTGCCTTCGTGCTGGCCACAGGTAACCGGTGGGACACACCCAGCCCCGGGCGGGCAGCAACCCAGGACGCAACTAACTATAGTACTTTAATTGTTTGTCTGAGCTGGAATCCACATGGCGCCAACTAACAAACCCTGCATGTCCTTGCAATTAATAAAAAGGTAATTTTAGATCTTTGCAAATGTTTGATCACTGCATCTTAGCCTTGCGAATTTAGTGCATGTGATTCGTTTGTCCTGCTGATCTCTCCAACTGTGTTCTTGGGAGAGCCTTGAGTAAAGAATTCCAAGTTTCCGTACTCAGTGTTTGGTTCCACACTTCTCAGCATTCCCAGAGATTTCACCTTTGGATAAAGCAAAGTACACTCAGGTCAAGGCTGGCTCGGAATATGCCTGGTTGACACATTACCCCTAAGAAATTACTCAACACGTCTCATTTTCCTTATCTGTAAAACATGCTGTCCCTACTTCTTTGAAGAATTAAATGAGAATTCATGAACTAAGCAATCATAAAGAGATGGATGTAGTTGCTTTTATTCTTTAAGAACTGGAACAGACATTGTGCAAGTGTAAGCAATTTTTTTAGAGTTATTTAATTTTATTATTATCAATTTGTTCTTCTAATGTGCTATAGGGTGCATGCGCTTACCAGAGAGAAAAAGGGAAAGCAAGCCACCAATTCTGGGACTTGAACTGTGGTCAGCTTTGTGGGAGTCCAATACCTTAACCACCACAGCACCTCCAGGCCCCTAGGCAAGTAATTAATAGTTAATCTCTCTGTTTCATTTGTAGAGTTTTTGTTAGGATTAAATGAGAGTATACAAGATACTTAGATTTTTTTTTAAGAGGTTTTTACCACAGGGCATGCACACTTACCAGAGAGAGAGAGACCAAGACAGTGAGCAGGAAAGTGAGAAATCAACCCCGCAGCAGGATGGCCACACCACAATCCCTTCTTCATTCTCCTCCTAGGATCTTGGGCATACAAACACACATGCCCAGTGTAATTTTCAAGCCATCTGGGTCCAGGACTTGAACCAAGGTCGCATGTGGGAGTTCAGCGATATAACCACTATGCCATCTGCTGGCCTTCATATTTAGAATTTTTAAAATATATTCCTCAGGACAGAAAAAAAACTATAGATATATAGGATTGCTAGTTAGTCTTTAGGGACTAATTTAAAGGTTTTTGCTGGGTTCCTTAGTACAGACCTTATATATCATGTAAAACAGGCCATCTCTATAACCGTAACTCTTACAAAGAGCAAGATCCTTCATGGGGATGACCTGGCATCTGGCCTCACCTGAGTACTTCTTCCAACAGGCTGAATTCCATCAGTGGGGAGGCTTTTGTATCATGACTGGAAGAGAGCTGGAAACTAACCCAGTTACTGCAGGAATAGAGTTGTCACTCCTTTTCATCCAAGTTTTCAAGCCATTCGAATCATTCTGTTATAGTTTGACTTTGAGCCCTCCTTAGAGGACCTATTCTATCACATAAAATATACTTGTGTCAAACAAATACCTCAATTTTCAATGTTAGTAATTTAGTGATAAAAAAAATAAAATCACCTATAATAACTGGAAGTGACTTTAAAGGACATCTGATTCATTTTAAAGAAGAGGAAATTTGGGGCCAGCAAGTGGCATGGTGGTTAAGGGTGCTGGACTCCCATATGGCCAACCACAGTTGGAGTCCCAGACCTAGCAGCTCACTTTCTCACTTCCTCTCTTTCTCTCTCTCTTGCTCACTCACTCTGTTTCTCTGGTTAAATTAAAATAAATAAATGAAGTTAAATAAAATAATTTTTTTAAAAAAAGAAGAGGAAACTAAAACATAGTAAGCAGCACCCTACCTAAAAATTTTGAGAAAATCAGACCCCAAGATTCTAGGAAGGGGTGGACCCAGGGAGTGATTGAGGCTCAGTGAACACTTCTCTTGGGCCAGCTGCCCCACTCCACCCGGGCCTCAGGATTGGTGGCCAATGCCCTGTTCTCTTGTAAGGTCAAGGTAAGCGTGTAGTTTGGCTGAGGCCCAGGTAGGTGTCAGTCTTCACCCCCACACCCGTCACCGGCTTCAGCTGCCCATGTACCAGCAGTTCCTCATTTCCATCTAACCACTCAGTCTCCTTCACTGGACGTGCTTTTCATGTCACACGGCATCAAGATGAAGGCATTTTTTGATTCAGTTCTCCTGTGAGATTCACAGGGATGTTTTCCTCTTGATCATAGGCTAGCTGTTTTGACGCATGATGTATAAAAAGGGCTTCCGTAGACTAGTCTGTAACTAACAGCACACTGGCATCTTGTGTGACTCAGTGTAAAAGCTCAAGAATACCAGAAGTATTTGCTTTCTTACCCCTTGATTTCTGACATTGAGACCCCACTCTGTCTGGTTGGTTGACTTGGCCTCACCCTGCCATGTCCTGTCCCGTTTCCCAATGTACACGTAACAAAGGTTTCTTAGATGTGCCAGGGCTTCGGAGAAGAGGGCCTTTGGTCCTCAGCTCTCACAGTTAATGAGTAAGGTGAAGGATCATCTCCCTGCTCCACGTGGCCCAGGCCCTCCTTCCCTGCCTCCTGTGTTACTCTCTAGTCCACTACGTCACCTTCTCGTCACCTTCTCGTGGGGCCGTGGGAAATCCACACAGGTCCTCTGCACTCAGGAGCTCTGCCCCCTCCACCCCACCCAGAGGAAATGACACTTTATTTACACAGAGAAGAATTTCTCGCTTCAGGACATTCCAAATGTCCTCGCTTTAGGACACCAACAAATGTCTCTGCTCCTGAGAACATATTTCCGTAAGTCAAAAACAGAAAGACCTGCCTTCTCCCTGCCATACACCACCCCCAGAGATGGCGGTCACCAAGCCAACTTGAACTTGGCAGGAGGAAGAGAGGAAAATGTGAGGACGGACAAAAAACAGTTTCTGGGACCAGCAGTTGGCATAATGGCTATGTCACTGGACTCCCATGTAGTCGACCGCCGTTCAAGTCCCGGATCTGGTGGCTTAAACTCATGCCGGGCGCATGTGCCCAAGATCCCAAGAGGAGAATGGAGGAGAAGGGATTGTGGCGTGACCATCCCCCCTGGGGGGTGATTTCTCTCTTTCTGTCTCTCTGTCTCTCTCTGTCTTTCTGGCGAGTGCATGTGCCCTATAGCAAAAACCTCTCCAAAAAAAAAAACCAAAAAACAAAAACAATTTCCATGTCCCAAATATCACCCAGCCCCATGCATTGCTTTATAGATTCAGGATTTTAAACTGAACTTCTTGTGAAATTTTCAGTATTAGGAGTTGTTTTAAAATTTTTGCCATAGGATGCATATGCTCACCAAACAAAGAAAGAGAGAGAGAGAGAAAGTGAGAAATTCCCCAGAGGAAATGGCCACACTGCAAACCCTTCTTCTCCATTCTCAAGATTTTTTTTGGCATACACATATACACACTCGGCATGTTTTTCACAATGCTGGGTCCAGGACTCGTGCTCTGCAGTTGGTCATCTGGGATCCAGCACCTTAACCACCACACCGCCTCCTGGCCCAGAACTTGTTGGGGATTTAAAATGCTCAAATAAAAACTCAGATGCAAAATGATGCTATAGAAGTCAGTGACTCTACAATGGCTTTATCCTGAATGTTTACCTGAATGATAATGAGATTAAATTATGTAGAAAAATCTTCTTAAAATAATTACTTATTTAAATTTATTTATCATTATTATTATTTTTTTTTAATTTGCTACAGGGCATGTGTGCTCACCAGAGGGAGAGAGAGAGAGAGAGTGAGAAAGCAAGCTGCCAGGTCCAGGACTCAAACCGTGATCAGCCACGTCAGAGTCCAGTGCCTTATCCACCATACCACCTGCTGTCCCCTGTCTTTCTTTTTAAAAGTTTATTTTGACATTATGACTGAAGAAATCCAATTGGTAGGACCCTGAATCCTTTCTACTTTAAACCATCTCTAGTAGCAGAAACAGAGACCTATGTTTTCTACCATGGTGTTCACCAGCTGCTGTCTCAGGGCATTCCTTCCCTTGTTCTTTACGATGTTTCCTAAAAATGAGTCTCAGAGTAGCTAACAAGTCTGTATGTATGATTTGGGAAAAACATGTTATATAACTTGTGCAAACGTCATTAAGTTAAAAATAGAAAGATGCACCTTGCTCCTATTTATCTAACTCATTTTGAAAATGGATTTTTGTTTCTTTTTAGGACAGAAAAAGGACTCTCTCCCTTGAAATAGTATATTAAAAATGCTGTGGATTTTGTTGTAAAAGTTCTAAAAAAAATTCATTTTCAAACTTATCTCTTTTAGATCTCATGGTGGCGGTCCCTGGTCACGGGCAGGTGGTGGTGGATGTCGCATATGGTGGTGCCTTTTATGCGTTTGTCAGTGCTGAAAAATTAGGACTTGACGTTTGTTCTTCAAAGACAAGAGACCTCGTGGATGCAGCAAGTGCAGTGACAGAGGCAGTGAAAGCTCAGGTCAGGACAGTTGCTACTTTTGTAACACATGCCCCCCGCCCCATGGCATAGCAAAATATAAATGATCATTTCTGTAAGGAAAATTAAATATCAATGTCTAAATTATTGGTAGTACTAAGAATAGGGTATAGTTAAAATCTTAGGCT
Source organism: Tupaia tana (assembly GCA_026018925.1). Taxonomy (NCBI): domain Eukaryota; kingdom Metazoa; phylum Chordata; class Mammalia; order Scandentia; family Tupaiidae; genus Tupaia; species Tupaia tana. The sequence goes on along the minus strand of JAKSZU010000001.1, from coordinate 224,922,735 downwards.
CTAGAGCAAGACTACCTGTGAGTTTTAGCTCGCCTCTTTTAATTTTTGTAAACTTGAACAAGTTACATGACTTCTGTGTGCCTCAGTTTTCCTATCTATAAAATGGAGTTATAAAATACCTGCTTTGGGGACCAGCAGATGGTATAATGGTTATGTTGCTGGACTCTCACGTAGTCTACTACAGTTCGAGTCCCAGACCCAGTGGCTTAAAATATTCTGGGTGTGTGTGTGTGCCCAAATCCTGAGAGGATAATGAAGGGAAAGGGATTGTGGTGTGGCCATCTCCCTGGGGGGTGATTTCTTACTTTCTGTCTCTGCAGTGGGCACACGTGCCCTGTAGTAAAAAATCTCTAAAAAATGAAAAAAACAAAATACCTGCTTTGTAAAGTTGTCATAAGAATAAAATCAATGCATGTAAAGGACTTATAATTCTTGGGAAAAGCATGTTATGTAACTGTACAAACGTCATTAAGTTAAAAATAGAAAGATGCACTTGCTCTTATTTATCTAACTCATTTCACTGCCTAACCTATTTCACTGCCTCTAATAAATGTTCAGTAAATGATAACTATTACTAACTTCAAAAATACATATGTACTAATATAGTTTGTGGTTACTTAAACATATAATAAGTATATAATATAAAATTCCATTAATTCAAGTGCATAGGTTTTGCTCTGTGTGGTCACTATGCAACACTTGAAAATAATGCATGTATGTGTAAGTTACAAAATAAAATTTCATTAAGTCTGATAAAACTTTCTCTTCACTTCACAGAAAACATCAATTTTAATAAGTAAATTGTTTCTTGTATTGCTAAGAAGTTACTCAAAGAACTGCTCAAGTAGCTCTAGATTGGGGCTGGGAAAACTATTCTGATAAGCCAGTTTGGGAGGCTAGATGGTGACACAGCAGTAAAGCATGATGTTCTGCAACCCACGGTGGAAGGATCTCAGTTTGTGTCCAGAGACCTCCCCGAATACACTGGGTATGTGCAGTAGGAGTGGGGGATAGGTGTTTAGGAGGACAGAGAAGACAGACCCACTGTAGGTCTTTTTGGTTTGGTTTTAGATGGACTCTCTGCATTTAAGAACCCAAATCTGTTCACTTGCTTTAACCAACAGCCAGGTGGGAGTGGAAAGTACTCATTGTAAAGACACATGAGGAAGTAAGTAAGGTCATAGTTATCCCAGTCATACTGTCAGAGATGACAGAAATCCAGGAAAAGCTAAACAACTGGTCTTCCCAAGAACAGGAAGGATTGACTTTGGGGCCTGCTTAGCTACACTGTCTGAACCTGCTACTGTGCGTGTGTATCCCTGCTTTTCGTGGGACCCCCTGATTCCGTCCTCTACAGTAAATGCTTTTTTCATCCAGTTGTTTCTCTTACCTATCCTTATGACATTTGCTTGCTCATGGCCTCCCACAGTCCTTGTCTCTTTTACTGGTAAATTCATTGCCTGTTTTTTCCACACCATTCCCTTTGAGCCGCTGAGAATGAGAATATGATTGCCTGAGCTCATCCTATCTGAGTGGCCATGGCCACGCTCTGGATTGGCTGTCCTGGGGTCAGCGTTTCCTTAGAAGGGGCTCCCAAAGTATGATAAGAATACTGTTTGTTCAGTAAAACTGTTTGTTCATCTAGACAAAGACATAATTTCTACCATTTAATTCCTTGTCCAAAAAAAGTTCATAAATGATAAAGATTGAGAAGTTATGTGCTCCCATCTACATTATTTATAAAGATAAAATTGAATCAGAAAGTTTATTTTACATGTGGGTTGAGGATATTTATGTTTTTGTTTTGTTTTGTTTTTGCAGTTTAAAATTAATCATCCTGATAGTGAAGACCTTGCCTTTCTATATGGAACTATAGTAACAGATGGAAAAGATGCTTATAGCAAGGAACCAACTACTAACATCTGTGTTTTTGCTGATAAACAGGTATTAAAACTATCATTTCTAGGCGTGAAAGCCAGGTAATATGGAAACAGAACACTATGAACATTCTTCTTCTCATTTATCCTGAAACAGGTTGACAGAAGCCCCACTGGCTCAGGAGTAACAGCCCGGATCGCTCTACAGTATCACAAAGGCCTTCTAGAACTGAACCAGGCCAGAACCTTTAAAAGCAGTGCAACTGGCTCAGTGTTCACAGGGACTGCTGTGAGGGTGAGTAACACCCTTGGCTTCTTAGTTGTAAATGTGTTACTTAGGAGACCGAAGTGGCCCAATTTGGGTGCTAGATAAGTTTCTTTACTCAGTTCTTAGAAGAAAATTTTAAAGTAGGCCTATAAAAATTTCTGCTTAACTAGAATATAGATTCTCAAAATCCAGTCTTGGGACCTCTGGGGGGTCCCCACGTTCCATTCCATGGGTCACAAGGTCAAAACTATGTTCATAATAATACTTAGAATATTATATACTTCTCGGCAGAAGCTACATGATGGGTGAGTTCCCTGCTAATTGAATGAAGAAACCAGTGAGAGAATCTGTATGTATTATGTTAAGATAGAAATAAAGGGATTTACAAAAATATAAAATAATGCCACTTTATTTATTAAATTTTTGTTATGGTAAGTATATTAATAGCTATTTTCACAAAATATAAGTTCATATGTTAATGTGTAATGGGCTTTTTTTTTTTTTTTTTTTTTTGCTATAGGGTGCGTGGGCTCACCAGACAGAGAGAGACAGAAAGCAAGAAATCACCCCCCAGGGGGGATGGCCACACCGCAATCCCTTCTCCTCCATTCTCCTCTCGGGATCTTGGGCACGCACGCACACGCGCCCGGCGTGAGTTTTAAGCTACCGGGTCCGGGACGCGAACCGTGGTCGACTACGTGGGAGTCCAGCGATATAGCCATTATGCTAACTGCTGGTCCCATGGGCTTATTATTTTTAAATGAAGTAATGAACAAATATCTTTAATTCCCAGTACAATGAACATTGATTAATGTAACTTACATAAACAAACACTCTTTGGGGTTCTCAAATATTAAGGTATAAAGGAGTCCTGAGACCAAATGTTTTGAAAACCATTAAATTAAAATTTGGGTGTTTTGTTTTGTTCTGTAGAGAGATTTTTGCTATAGGGTGTGTGCATTCACTGTAGAGACAAAGAGATACAGAGAGACAGAAAGCAAAAAATCACCCTTCAGGGGGATGGCTATGCCCCAAACCCTTCTCTTCCATTCTCTTCTTGGGATTTTGAGCATGCACATACATGAGCCCAGCATGAGTTCCAAGCCACCGAGTACAGGACTTGAACCGCTGTCAGGTACATGGGAGTCCAGCGACATAAGCATTATGCCGTCTGCTGGTCCCAGTTATGGATTTTTTAAAATTCCTTTTAAAAAATTGTTTATTTAATTTTATTTGTTATTATTATTTTAAAATTTGACCAAAGAGACAGACAGAGAGAGAGAGAGAAGGGGAAAGTGAAAAAGCAACCCACCAAGTCTAGGATTCGAACCGTGGTCACCCATGTGAGAGTCCAGCACCTAACCACCATGCCACCTGCCAGCTCCAGATTTTTTTTTTTATTCTGCAGGAATGTTTATTTTATAGAGTAGATTGTAAAAATTCTGAACAGTTATAGGGAGTAGAATTTTTGTAATGGAATAAAATATTAAATATGCCAGCAGATAATGAGTCTATGCATAATACTAAATGAAATCTACAGGATGATTACATTTGATAAATAAACCTATTATAAATCGCTCTCTTTTTTTTTTTTTCTTTTTTGGAGAGGTTTTTTGTTATAGGGTGCGTGTGCTTGCCAGAAAGACAGATAGAAAGCGAGAAATCACCCCCTGGGGGGATGGCCACACCGCAATCTCTTCTCCTCCATTCTCCTCTCGGGATCTTGGGTACGCACACACACACGCCCAGCGTGAGTTTAAGCCACTGGTTCTGGGACTCGAACCATGGTCGACTACATGGGAGTCCAGCGACAGCCATTATGCCAACTGCTGGTCCCCATAGCCCTTTAACATAGCAAACTATCTTAACATAGCAGTGTTTTTTTTTGTTTTTTGTTTTTTTTTTTCACTTTGCCTAAGGCACATGCACTTGCCAGACACAGAGAGAGAAACAGAAAGAGGGAGAGAGCACTTCCCACCTGGCATGGTCACTTTGCAATCCTTTCTCGTCCATTTCTCCATCCCCTCAGGATTTGGGGTATGCATGCAAAGTGCCCTGGGTATTTTCAAGCATCCAGGTCTGAGATTTATATTTAGCCTTTGGCCATGTGAGATCAGACTCTCTTAACCACCAGGGCATGGGGCTGGCTCAATACAGCTATTTTTAAAGTTTGTTTTCTTTGAATATTGAATTTTCTTTAGGTTATGGATTCCTATATCATATAGTGATTTTATGATATACCAAACCATTTATGTTGTGTGTAAAAGTTTGGAACATACTGTCTTCAAAATCTGAGATCAAAGGGGGCTGGCAGGTGATGTGGTGGTTGAGGACACTAGACTCCCATGTGGCCGACCGTGGTTCAAGTCCCAAACCTGGCGGCTTGCTTTCTCGCTTTCTCTCTCTCTCTCTCTCTCTCTCTCTCTCTCTCTCTTTCCCTCTCTGGTAAAATAAGAATAAATAAATAAATAAACCACTAAATAAAGTTAAATAAAAAAAATCTGAGATCAAAGATAAAAATAATAATCCATAATGTTTATTAGGTCCTTTACTGCATGTCCATTTCTAAGATAAAGATTTCATACATGCCATGTCATTTAATCCTCACAAGAATCTTATGAGATTGGTACTGTTGTTATACTTTTTAAAAATATGATAAAATGGAGAAGCAGAGACATTAGATAATTTTCCGGAGATTAGTTAGTGAATAGTGGAGCCAGGCTATGAAGGTAGTCTCTATGCAGTTAAGCAGCACGTAGTAAGTAGAGACCTTCAAATGAAGGAAAAGCTCAATGAGGCCTTACACAACAGCATGTTTATAAACGCTAACTTACTGTATGTATCCTAATTTACTACTTGACATTTTACCTTTAGATCCAGTTATTCTCATTTAAAAAGTTAGAAAGTAGAGAGATATTCTGCAGTTAAGATTTGAAGCTATCTCGTAGTTGCTAATCATGCCTGACTATCTTGACCTGCACCACACTGCTTCTCTGGCCTCCCCCAGGCCCTCAGATGGAGCCTTCTCGGCCTCTTTCCTGCCTCAGCTTCCTTTCTCTGTCCTTCCATTTGGTGTCCCCAGTGTCTCATCCTCAGCTTCCTTCTCATCTCATCTACAACAATTTGATGTCACTGGGCAATTTAATCCACTTTCTAGGCTTCAATTCTCAGCCATTTGCTGCTGATGACTGCCAAGCCTTTATCCCTACCATGCCTACCAGATACCTTTTCTTGAATTTAATGTTCCTTTTTTTAAAAGAATTATTTAATATTATTTATTATTATTATTTAAATTTGCTCAGAGAGAGACAGACAGAGAAAGATCAGGAAAGTGAGAAAGCAAGCCACCAGGGCACTCGAACCACAGTCAGCCAGGTGGGAATCCAGAGCCCTAACCACCACTCCACCTGCTGGTCCTGAATCTAACCCTCTCATTCCCAACTGTTCACTACACTGATCTTTAAATGATTGTCCCAGGGGGATCTCAAACTCAACTTGTTAAGAACTTATTCCTTTCTAAAATATGCTCTTCCTCTCTCATTCTCCAACTTGGGAAATGGCATCACGGGCATCATTTCCAAGCAAGAGAATATTTAACTTGTTCGTAGCTCCTCGTTTCCCACAGAGAGTCAACAGGCCTGTCAAGTCTCCCTCTCCATCGTCACTGCAGTCTACCCAAGTACTGGATTCAGTCAGTGAACTAAGGTGGCCCTTAACAGGTTCTTGTGTCTCTCGTCTCTCTCCTCTCCAGTTTGTCTTCCACATCACGACTACACTTACCTGAAACCAAGTCCAGCCCTGTCACTCCCCTAACCTTCCATTGCCCATAGGATTAACCCTTGGATTTTCTTAAACATGATATAAATCAACAGTCCACTTTTCAGACCAGAGATCATGTGAGTACAATATTTAATAGTATGCTCCCTTTGCCTTCTTTTTTTTTTTCAGGAAGCAAAATGCGGTGATTTTAAAGCTGTTATAGTGGAAGTATCGGGACAAGCCCATTACACTGGAACAGCAAGCTTTACCATAGAAGATGACGACCCCCTGAGGGATGGCTTTCTTCTCAAGTGACCTCTCCCATGACTTTTATGGGCTTTCTTTCTAAAGTAATTATCATTTGAAAGTAATATTTTCTTTAAATTATGTGAAACCAATGTCCAAATTCTTTTCTCTCTGAAATAGCACACTGTAGCCAAATATAAAGTCATTATACCTTATGTTTGCAAATGTCCATTGGCATAAATATAACTATGTGTAGCGTGCAAAATGCCAAAAATTCAGAGTCTTTTTCTAGTTATTAACAAATCAGGTAAAATTAAAATCTTAGTTAAAATGTTCACTTTTAAAAATATTCCCTGGAAGTTATTATAATATTTCACTTTAAAAGCTCTTTGAATAATAGCTGGAATTGTAACCCTTTCAATAATAAACTTTACAAGTCTATTATTTTAGTCTTCCAGTTTTTGAATAAAATAATGTCCTCGCTAAAAGCAGATTGTGAAGGAGATGGATTATTGGAAGGTATTCAACACTTAGTATAAACAGCCTGGAAAGGATCAGTATGGAGTCAGCTTCTTTGACTAGGTGTGGTTAAAACTACTGAAAGGTTCTCAGTGCTGCAAAGCCACACATACTGAGTATCATGACCTGATGCTAGGAACCAACAGGTAATCAGGCTTATGCTATATCTTTAAGTCTTTTAGAAAAGGTGTTGTTTATTGCATTGTTGAAATACAGTTACGTGGTAGAAAGTAACCAATGAATCATTACGGTGAGACTCTTTATCAACTGCATGCTGGGTTGATTTAAAACAGAAAAGGAACTTTCAATATTAGCATATTCTCCAGGTTGTACTTATTTGTGAGTCTCTTAAAAATAATACTAGGGGGACCAGCAGATGGCATAGCAGTTGCATTGCTAGACTCTCACATGGCTGGTCACCGTTCGAGTCCTGAACCTGGTGGCTTAAATCTCACACCAGGCATGTATGTGTGGATGCCCAAGATCCCAAGAGGAGAATGGAGGAGAGGGGATTGCAGCATGGCCATCTCTCCTAGGGGGCGGGGGGTGGGGGGCTTCTTACTTTCTATCTCTCTCTGTCTCTCCTGCAAGCACACACGCCCTCTAGCAAAAGTATCTCAAAATAAATAAATAAACAAATAAATAAAATTAGGTCATCAGGAGAGTCATCACATATGTTTCTAGTTTTCTATGCAAAAATGCATCATGACTTTCCCAACAACCCAATAGTTGATCATTCTATGTCACAAACTGAAGCATTAAAATATTTTCTCTTTTAACATGGGATGTGCTCACAGAATTCAGTAGGTTCTATGGGGAAGTAGGTAATATTATTTTATTTCTAAGTATATGGAAACTGAAGTAAATAATTCATTGTTACTGGCTTTGTCACCAGAAATTTTTCATAGACCCAGCTACTAGGTCTATGATTTAATTATGAAACCAACAGGAAACTGTGAAGGTCATGCTTTTTTATCTCCCTGCTACTCCTAAACATTTAGGATCTTTTTATTCATTCTATATAAAATTCTTTGGTAATCACTTATCTCCAAAAACATGACACAATCACTAACTCAGTATAACCAAGTAATTTTCTATATATTAAGATATTTGGTATCCTTTTTTAAAAATGAAAAACAGAACCACTGGGCCAGCCAGGTGGCATGGTGGTTAAAGTGCTGGATCCCACATGGTCAAGTGAATGGTTTGAATCCTGGACCTTCCAGCTTGGAAAATATGCCAGGCACATGTGTGTGCATGTCAAAAATCCCAAGAGGGGAATGGAAACGAGATTGTGGCATAGCCATCCTCCCTGGCATGGAATGAGGGGCTGGTTTCTCTCTCTCACTCTCTCCAGTGAGCACATATACCCTGTAACAACAAAAGAATCCCCAAATAATAGAACCACTATTTTCTCTTCAAATATTGCAAGTTACATTAATTCTTAAAAAATTATTTAAAACTTCTATGCTATAGCATTCTATAATGTACCATATACAGATCCTCCACTTTAATGAAGTACAGTATGAAATATACATCATTATTTCATGGCTACCAAGGACAAGGACTGCTTTTACCTCTACCATTGTTTAGAATTGCCAGCACTTGCTGTTAATGAAAAAGCAGACTGGGACCAGCAGATGGCATAATAGTTATATTGTTGGACTCCCTCATGGCTGACAGTGGTCCCAGACCCAGAGGCCAGGTGCATGCATACCCAAAATCCTGAGAGGAGAATGGAGGAGAAAGGATTACTACATGGCCACCCCCATGGGGGTTGATTTCTCACTTTCTATTTCACCAGCAAGCACATGTACCCTATAGCAAACATTTTTCTTAAAAAAAAAAGCAGACTGATTTTTAGTTAGTTGTATCATTGTTTTAAAATTCTCTACAAATAGTACACTCCCTTATCACCTGCACCAGGGCAGACCATCCCTCTGCCCATCCATGGCATGTCCTTTTCTAACCCATTTATACATGTGAGAGAGATGCAGGTCAGACATGTTAATAGCTCTCCCGAGATCATATCGGAGCCTGTGAATTTGAGACTCCACATCCAGTATTCTTCTACCACACTTCCTCCATCCACTTCTAAGATAGAGTGGCCAGAACTTGTTCTACAATTTACAAGTTTTTAATAAAAATGTTACATTTCTCAAACATTCATACATATTACCTACATTTTTCTAAATCCTAATAGAAACCAGAACCAATCCCTAGCAATAGCACTTTACTCTGTCTCCACTAAAATTGAAAACACTAGGGAAGGCTGGACTGTGACCCAGTGGTTAAGGGAGCTGGATCCACATGGCCAACTACAGTTCAAATCCTGGCCCAAGTGGCTTGTAAAACATATTTGGGCACGTGTGTGTGCATACCCAAAATCCCAACAAGATGGGGAGATGAAGGAGAAGAGATTGTGGAATGACCACACCCCATTGACGGATGCTTTTCGACCTCCTCTGTCTCTGTCTCTCTCTCTGATGAGTAGTACATGTATGTGCCCTCTGGCAATTAAAAAACAAACAAACTAGAGAATCAGCTCCTCCTGTCACCTCCACCTGCCTAATCAGTCACCAAAACCTGTAGAGTCTACTTTGAACTACTGCTCACATCCATCCCTGGATGTGTATCTTGCCTCATCCATTAACCACTTTCAAGGGCCTTCAACCTCCTTTCCCTAACTGGTTCCTTCTCCTAACTACTTAGGAGAAGTATTTAAATGTGTTCATCATAAACAAAGCATCCCTTGTTCCCTCTTTCCCTCTTTAGCTTACTGTCACCCCTAACTCCTTGCATTGGTGATCAAGGTTCTAAATTCCTCATTTTTTCATCTTCTACTTAGTATTCAACTATCACAGTCTGGTTTCTACCTCATTACTCATTAGAAACTGTGCTTGACCTAATTGTCAGGTCTAATGGGTTTACGCAGTCCATGGTGGCCTGCTCCTTAGAGCAGGAACCTTCCCTCCCTTGGTCCGGAGCTCACTCACAGAGCCACTCAGTGAAGCTGCCAAAAATACTAGCTTAGTAACCAGTCCCCTTTTAGTACCTACCAGGCCCACGTCCATCTCTCCTTCATCACGAACTCTCAATCTTCTTTGCTCCAAGTCTTCCAGATGTCACAGGAGTTGGGTCACTCTTCTCATCAACTCTCAGAACTCACAATTTCCATACTGTTCCTCCTTAGGGAAATGCTCTTCCGGTGTGTATGAATCACCTGGGGGCCTTAAAATGCAGACTGTCATTCATGAGGCATGGGGTTAGCATTTCTACTAGGCAGCAGATGATGCTAATGCTGCTGGCAGGGCTGCGCTGGAGTAGTAAAACTTTGCTGCGCTGGCACTATAACGCAATGGAGAGGCCTTGTGCACTGGGAGCTGGATCCCACATGGCTGACCACGGTACAAATTACAACTCCAGTGGCTTGAAAAACATGTTTTTTTGTTTTTTTTTTTTTTGAGAGGTTTTCGCTATAGGCTATAGGGCGCATGCACTCGCCAGACAGACAGACATAGAGACAGAAAGCAAGAAATCACCCCCCGGGGGGATGGTCACGCCGCAATCCCTTCTCCTCCATTCTCCTCCTGGGATCTTGGGCATGCACGCACACGCGCCTGGCGTGAGTTTTAAGCCACCGGGTCCAGGACGCGAACCATGGTCGACTATGTGGGAGTCCAGCGACAGCCATTATGCTAACTGCTGATTCCCTTGAAAAACATGTTGATTGTGTAGGCATGCATGTCCAAAAATCCTAACAGGATGGAGAAATGAAAGGGATTGTGGTGTGACCACACCCTATAGGGGATTCCCTCTCTCTGTCTTTCTGTCTCCCTATAGTAAGTGCATTGTGCTCTCTGACAAAAAAAAAAAAAAAAAACAAAAACACTTTTTTGACAGACCTTTTTCTTTCTTTCTCTCTTTCTTTCTTCTTTCTTTCTCTTTTTTCTTTTAGAGGTTTTTTGCTATAGGGAGCACGCACTCACCAGAAAGACAGAGAGACAGAGAGACAGAAAGTGAGAAATCACCCTCACCCCCCCCGGGGAGTGGCCATGCCACAATCCCTTCTTCTCCATTCTCCTCTCGGTATCTTGGGCATGCACACACATGCACCCGGTGAGTTTAAGCCACCGGGTCCGGGACTCGAACCACGGTTGACTACATGGGAGTCTGGCAACATAGCCATTATGCCAACTGCTGGTCTGAGAGACCTATTTTAATTACCTGTTTGGGTGCAGGCTTTACGGGGATATCTCCCCTACTTGGCAACTTCGTTTAGCTCTGAAATACATGAAAGGCTTGTTAGCTCCTGCCTGGAGGTAAAAGTTAGAGTTGACTGCAAATCACAAACAACATTCCTGAGGAAAGGCTGGGGAAAGAAACTTCCTTTCTTTTCTAAAAATGAAAAACATAAAATTTCTCAACAGACCAGTGTGCCTCACTAAGTGTGTCACTCAGCTGCCTAACTTCGCTCCCTTCATCTGCCCCTTCATTTTTAATGCTTCCTAGCATACTACTCAGTGGCTCTTTTCTTCCTTCACTCGATACCCTCTTCTTCAGTTGTCACATTCTGGCCCTGGGTGTCTCTCTGATCACATTCAAATTTCTAAATCCTGGGGTTTGGAGTCACACTGCAGGTTCACTACTTAGAAGACAAAAGCTTTCCCTAACGTGAACGCCCTAACTTCATAAATGGCATCACCATCCACCACACTGGCTACGTAGCTCCTCTTCAAACCCCTCTCTATTGATGCTCGTGAGGTGGGTGTCTATGGTTTGGTCAGTCATCATTTCTTTCCCCTTATTTTACCAACAATACTCTCCTTTTTCTTTGGAAAAAGACCTACCCTGGGAATGTAGACTTGTTGGGCCAGCTAGGAGACCAGTACACCAGACCCTCTCTCTCAGGATCTGAATTTTTTTTTGTTTTTGTTAAGTTTGCCAGAGGATGTGTGCACTTGCCAAAGAGAGAGAGTGAGAAAACACCCCACATAGAGGACAGTCATGCCACAATCCCTTCTCCTCCATTTCTCACTCCTTTTGGGGTTTTGGGCAAACATACACCTGGTGTGTTTTTCCAGCTCCCAGGTCCAGGACTGAAACTGCATAGTCAGCCACGTGGGATCCAGCCATCTTAACCACCAACCACCAGGTGGCCCAGGAACTGGATACTTAAGAAATGACTTAAGGTTTGAAAATGATTAAGTTTATTCCAAGGGTGTCCTTAAAAAAACAAACAAAACACCCTCCGTTAGCTTTGGTCTAGTACAGAGCTGCCCTGACTTCTCTAGTTCTGAGAGCTGGCTACTAGACAGTCCTTTTGTAATCTGAACTTCTCTGCCTTCCCAGTGAATTCCTTTTGTGTGTGTGTGTGAGCCTGTGTCTTCATTGTGTTGTTTATATCCAAAGAACCCTAATGTTTCTGTCTCCTTAAAGTTTCACTATAAATGCTTACTTCAGACTCTAATTTCTCACTTGGACTATCACACCTTTTAACTGGTTTCCCAGCTTCCAGATTCTCTCCCTGCAGTCATTCTAAACATATGTTTTGTATATCCACAGTTTATCTATCCAGCAGTTTTCTAGAGTGCTAAGTGCTGGGTTCTATCTAATACAAAGCCAGACAGACAAGGTACGGGACCTTGCATAGCCTACAGGGAGACAGCTAGCACTAGGATAATCACAGAAATTACAGATGGTGGTTATGTACCCCAAGTGGAAAATCCAGAGTGCTGTGAAACTAACAGGGCATATGATCCAAGATGTGGGGAGAGAATGGCAGCAGCTAAGGAAAGTCTCCCCTAGGGACTAACCTGCGTATGGAAATGGGGACGCTGGGAACTGGCAGGGGTTGGTGGTGATGCTGAGGGCAGGGGATGAAGCTTCCTAGATAGAGGGGATGGTAAGTGCAAATACCCTCAGATGGGAAGTACAAGGCACCAACTTAAGCCCCCCATGTAACTGAAGCAGAGGTCAAATCATGTGGTGCTTTATAGGAAATATTAAGAATTGTAGTTATTATCCTAAGTGTAATGGAAAGAGCTATTCAGGAATTTAAATACATGAATGGCATGATCAAATTTGGCCTTTTTTTTTTTTTTTTTTTTTTTTTTTTTTTTTTTTTTTTTTTAGCATTCTGCCTACAGTATGGAGTGGAGACTAGATACAGGGAGACTTCTTAGGAGGTAACAATAGAAGTTCACGGAAGTTCACAGAGGATGAGACCTAAGATTCAGGTGGGGCATGAAAGGATGAAAGAAGTGAATGGATACAAAGATATTCGGCAAATAAAATCTCCAGGTCTCGAAGACGGATTGGATGTGGGATGATGAGAAGTGGGAGGAATTTATCAAGAAAAAATCCTAAGCTTTTGGCTTATTAGCTAGATGGATGGTGAGGCCATTTTCTGATACAGAAATACTGAGGACTAAGGTTTAAGGGGAAGCGAGAAAAGGATCATGAATTCCATTTTGGCCATGCTGAGTTTTTACACATCAAGGGGAAATGCCAAGTCATAGGACATGTGGGTTGGGGCCAGAAATGTAACTTGGAGGATTTGAGGGTGAGGAAGTCCAGAGGAGCTGAAGACTGGGTCTTGATGGGCCCCGAGCAGGTAAAGGCAGGTGGATGAGAATAAATGGCAGAGGAGAGGACATTGAGCAGAGAACCAAGAGTATAAGGTCTCTCTAAACTACATGCCTGATTGTGACTCTTCCTTGCTAAAACTCCTTCAGTGGATAATGCTGTGACCCTCTTCTCCCGTGATGAAGTGCGATCTCATAGTGTGCCATGCAAGGCCTTTTGTAAGAGTGCCCTGATAAACTTTGATCATTTGTTTCGTCATACACCCCACCCCCCATGTATCCTAACCAGACATGCTCACTGCAACACTACCTTTCAGACTTTGCATATACATTAGATGTCTTTGCCCTGTCTCCCCCACCCCCTTTTTTTTGAGAGTCCAGTGTCACCTTTGTATGATGTCTTCATCAGCTTCTCTAGAAAGTGCTAGTGACCTCCATAGAATTCATTCATATTGGTTTTCCTTCATGAGCAAGAGAGAGAGGTATTCTTGACAGGGTCTCAGCATAGTGATCCTCCGGCCCCAGCCTCCCAATCAACTAGGTATACAGTCCACACGAACACACCTGGAAAGTTCAGTTTGGCTCAGAACTGAACTTGGGCCTCCTCTGAAGCTTCCAGCTTCCCAAGTAGTAAAGGGGGAAAATGGACCACTAGGCCCATTCATATATATTTAAACACTTATCGCACTATAATACGTTGCCTTTGCCTAAGAACCTCTTTTTGGAGTTATAAATTGTTTCCTAAATCTAAGCATGATCTTAGAAGATCGTGTTCACTTAATAAATTAATCTGTAATAATTATATTTTTGCCTAGAACGATTCTTGGCCTGGGTTGGTTTTGCCCCCAAAGAGACATCTGTTGATGTCTGGAGACATTTTTAAGTGTTTATTATTATTATTATTAATTATTTATTAGTTTCTTCCATGAGTGAGAAAGAGAGATACAGAAAGCAAGAGGCAGGGTTTTCACGCCATGATGACCCCAGCCTTCAGCCAGCCCTGGATCATGGTCAGGTGTGCCCAGTGTACTAAGGGAGGTCACAGACTCCCTTGGGGAACCTTTTCATGTGGGATTGCCTCATAGAGCATTGTGTTCTATCTCTGTGCCACCATCTGGCCCCTGGAGACATTTTTAGTTGTCACAAGTGGGAGAAGTGCTGCTGGCATTTTATGGGTAGAGGTTAGGGATGCTGCCAAATATCCCACAATGCAAAGGACAGTCCCCACTATGAAGAGTTATCTGGCCCCAAATGTCAACAATGCTGAGGCTGAGAAACCCAGTCTCAGTTCACCACCTTAAATGTTTTTTATGTCTGCTATGCATTTCCAGTGGAACAGTATTCTCAATGAAGTGTGCACTTGAAGCTCTAATATCATTGAGTCTAAGACTACCAAGTGTACTAGTCATTTTTAGAGCAATGTTTCTCAAACTGTGCTGTGCACCTCAGTCACCTGGAGGGCTTGTTAAAACACACATGGTTGGGGGTTAGCAAATGGCCCAGTGGTTGAGGTGCTGGACTCCCACATGGCTGACCACGGTTCAAGTCCGGGACCTGGCGGCTTGCCTTCTCACTTTCCCTTCCTCTCTGTCTCTCTCTGGTCAAATAATAGCAACAAATAAACAATTCTTTTTTTTTTTTTTTTTTGAGAGGTTTTTGCTATAGGGCATGTGCACTAGCCAGAAAAACAGAGAGAGACAGAGAGACAGAAAGCAAGAAATCACCCCCCAGGGGGGATGACCACGCCGCAATCCCTTCTCCTTCATTCTCTTCTCGGGATCTTGGGCACACACGCACACGCGCCCGGCGTGAGTTTAAGCCATCAGGTCCAGGACTCGAATCGTGGTCGACTACATGGGAGTTCAGTGACGTAGCCATTATATAGCCATAATGCTAACTGCTGGTGCCTAAAATAAATCATTCTTAACACACACACACACACACACACACACATGGTTGGGTCCCACCGTAGTTTTGGGTTCAGTAGACTTGGACAGGGCTGGAGAGGCTGCATTTCTTTCTTCTTTCTTTCTTTTCCTTTCTTTCTTCCTTTCTCCCTTCCTTCCTTCCTTCCTTCCTCCCTCCCTCCCTCCCTCCCTCCCTTTCTCTCTCTCTCTCTCTCTCTCTCTCTCTCTCTCTCTCTCTTTCTTTCTTTCTTTCTTCTTTCTTAAAGATGTTTTTGCTTTAGGGTGCATACACTCACCAGAGGGAGAGTCAGAGACAGTGAGAGAGAAAGTGAGAAGTCCCCCACCAGGGGGGATGGCCATGTTGCAATCACTTCTCTCCATTCTCCTCCTCTTGGATCTTGGGGCCCCACGCTCAAGTGCCTGGTGTGATCAGGATTGCCATGTGGGGTCCAGTGATTTAACTGCTATGCCATTCACTGGCCCCGATGGCACATTTCTAAAAGTTTCTAGGTGACAGTGATGTTGCTAGGCCTGCGCCCACACTGTGAACTGTTGCTTTAGAGAGGAGCTCCGAGTTAACCTGAGGGTTTATCACACTTTTCCCTGTTTGAAGTCATGCCCAGAAACTCAAGAAGCAGCTTCCCTAGGCAGCCATGCCTTTCCCATTCCTGTATCTTCCAGATACCTGGCGCTGCATCAGGATGACTTCTGGGCTGGCAGCACCTTAGACACATTCCAGAGAACAGAAAAAGGCTGCCAGTAGGGCAAGGGACCAAGTCCTCTTCCTCCACCCCATTTATTAGCACTCGTGGTCCTGAGGTTCAGGCCCTTGGAAACAGGTGGCATCTTGCCTCTAAGAGCCACCTTCTTAGGGCACTGCAACAGAATCACCTATGGGTTTCAGATTCATGGGCCCATCCTCAGTAATTATGGGACTCGGCCAGGAAATCTGCATCTTAACAGGTTCTCAAGTGTGGTCCTCAGACCAGCAAAGTCATCCTCAGGGCTTCACTTGTCAGAAATGCAAATTCTTGGGCACTATCCCAGACCCACCATCTGAAACTCCGGGTTTGAGGCCCAGACACTTGTTTTCACGGGACTTCCAAGTGATTCTGTTGCACACTCAAGTTTGAGAATGACTGGCTTAAATTATTCTACCCGTCTAGTGTAAACTCTGTGGATGTGGATTATTTTTCGCATCAGGTTCTAGATTCCTTTTATACCTGCTTATGCCAAAAACACCCCCAGGAAGGAAAGCGGCCCCACAAAGGCCTTCCTGTAGGACGTATGTACCGACAAGAGAGGAGAGTGAACCTTTGTTGATTGCTCATTCGTGTGCGAGCCAGTCGGCCTTTAGCTAGCGGAGTATAGGCCCCCAGGAGGGTGGTCTGGCACTCCGAAGCCAGCCCAGCCCTCCGCTTCAGTTGGGCAGTTGGTAACCGGGAGGAGACACTGTCGTGGGCCCACTCCGCAGAGCTACTCCGCTGGCGTCCCGCCCCGCGCTCGTGCGTAAACACGCGGTTCCCTCGGCAACGCCTGGAACCCACGTAAAAGGCTCCACCGGGTCCCCGCATCGCCACCCCTCCGGCCGCGCCCGACTCCCCGCAGCGGCCGCTCTCCCCACCCCACCTTCCCTGGCCCCGAGCTGCCCCTCCGGCTACGCAGCTGTCTCCTCCCGTGCGGGATGAACAGACCCGCGGCCGCCGCAGGGCCCCATGGAGGAGCAGCCGCGGCCGTCGCCGGCCCGCCCGCCGGTGAGCACCGCCTTGTTGGGCAGCCCGCACCCCGGCGCCCTCTCCGCGGCCGGCACGCCTGGCGGGACTTCCTCTGCGGCGACGGCGGCCTTGCTCTCCTTCAGCACCGGGGCGACCGCGGCGGCCGCGGCGCTGGGGAACCAGAGCGACGGGAGCTGGGGCGGCAGCGCTGCCGCTACGGGTGGAGGCGGCCTCGGCGGGTCCGAGGCGGCGCGGGCGGCGGGGGCGGCGGGGAGGCCGCTGCTGGGCCCGGAGGCGGAGCCGCTACTGTCGCACGGAGCGGCGGTGGCGGCCCAGGCGCTGGTCCTCCTGCTCATCTTCCTGCTGTCTAGCCTGGGCAACTGCGCGGTGATGGGGGTGATCGTGAAGCACCGGCAGCTGCGCACCGTCACCAACGCCTTCATCCTGTCCCTGTCCCTGTCTGATCTGCTCACGGCGCTGCTCTGCCTGCCCGCCGCCTTCCTGGACCTCTTCACGCCCTCCGGGGGCTCGGCGCCAGCCGCCGCAGCCGCCGGGCCTTGGCGTGGCTTCTGCGCCGCCAGCCGCTTCTTCAGCTCGTGCTTCGGCATCGTGTCCACGCTCAGCGTGGCGCTCATCTCGTTGGACCGCTACTGCGCCATCGTGCGGCCGCCGCGGGACAAGATCGGCCGCGGCCGCGCGCTGCAGCTGCTGGCGGGCGCCTGGCTGGCAGCCCTGGGCTTCTCCTTGCCGTGGGAGCTGCTGGGGGCTCCCCGGGAGCCCTCCGCGGCTCAGAGTTTCCACGGCTGCCTCTACCGGACCTCCCCAGACCCCGCGCAGCTGGGCGCGGCCTACAGCGTGGGGCTGGTGGTGGCCTGCTATCTGCTGCCCTTCTTGCTCATGTGCTTCTGCCACTACCACATCTGCAAGACCGTGCGCCTGTCCGACGTGCGCGTGCGGCCAATGACCACCTACGCGCGCGTGCTGCGCTTCTTCAGCGAAGTGCGCACCGCCACCACCGTGCTCATCATGATTGTCTTCGTCATGTGCTGCTGGGGGCCCTACTGCTTCCTGGTGCTGCTGGCCGCCACCCGGCAGGCCCAGGCCACGCAGGCGCCCTCGCTGTTTAACGTGGTTGCTGTCTGGCTGACCTGGGCCAATGGAGCCATCAACCCTGTGATCTATGCCGTCCGTAACCCCAACATTTCTATGCTCCTAGGGCGCAGCCGCGAAGAGGGTTACCGGACTAGGAATGTGGACACTTTCCTGCCTTGCCAGGGCCTGGGTCTGCAAGCCAAAAGCCGCAATCGCCTTCGAAACCGCTATGCCAACCGGCTAGGGGCCTGCAGCAGGATGTCCTCCTCCAACACGGCCAGCGGAGCTGGAGGCGACGTGGCCATGTGGGCCCGCAAAAATCCAGTTGTACTTTTCTGCCGGGAAGGGCTACCAGAGCCTATGACAGCAGTGGCCAAACAGCCTAAATCTGAAGCCGGAGATACCAGCCTCTAAGAAGAGCTGGGAGGATAGCTTGTGACAGCAATTTCCACCCGTTTCAGTAGAGATACAGGATTCCGGGGATTTCATAAAGCCAAACGTTTAAACTAAAAAGACAGAGGGGGGGAGGGTTGCCACTTCCCCCAAACAACATTAATGACAATGCCCTCTTCTTCAGAAGTGCCAAAAGGAATGTAAAATGCAAAAATTAAAACAATCTTAACCACACAACCAAGCATCTTGAACTCGTAAATGACAAAAATAAAACACGATTAGTGAAAAGTTCCTAGTACAGGATCATATTGTGAAGCAAACAAAAGTCGCTGATTGAAAACTGCGTGTGTTCAAATACAGAGTTTCAGGAACGAATGCAGACTCTCAGAGCTGCCTGAAGCCTCCCAATCACTAGCACCCCACCACATTTCAGATTCTAGAAACTGCACTTCTGAGATGCTTTGGGGGGCTTAGATTAGGGTAGAAAATTATTATCTATACATGCATTGGTGCATTTTGTCCCTACCCTTATAACCATGTGGGAAACTTTAAATTCAGATCTTAATAAAAATCATTTCAGGATTTCTAAAAGGTCAAGATAAAATTCCACCATCTGAAGGGCAAATTGCAGTATGAACATAAAGAAATGTGGCTGTTTAGAAAGCATTTAAGATTATACGTACATACCAGTGTCTCTTCCACTCCATCCTACCTCCAAAATTATGTGCCCTGGAAAATTGCTACTAACCTGCTACTTCTATTTCTAATCATTTGGGGATGTCACTTTCAGAATGTTCTCACATTAACAAACAACTTTCATAGAAAAAAAAAAGTTTCATTTTTTGAAGTAAATCTGACACTTGGATACAGCCAAAATGTAAGACGAAGCCAAATTGTTTGAATAAGATGAGAGATGCCATTTTTTTTATTATTCAGAAAGAGAGAGCAAGCAGTCAGCAAAGAAAATTAGCTTTCTATGTGGCTTTTAACTAATTGAATATGATTCCAAAAAGGAATATTAAAAATATTTTAAGACATGGCCAAATTATTGGCATAACCACAGAACTTTCCAAGATCATACTCTCTCACTACTATTTGCTTTATAGACATGACATCTAAATAATAATAATTTAATTTCTATTAGAAAGAGAAGAGGGGTGGGATTATGATATATAATAGGATATTTAAAATTTAGGCATAAAGTCAGAGAGGTACTTCAAGCAAATTGGAAAGTATTTTAATGGGCCAGCCTGTGGCATGGTTTTTGGTGGCTGGATACCACATGGCTGATGGAGAGTCATGAATCAGTCTCTTAAAAAAACATGTGGGGCACATGTGCATGGGTCCCCAAAACCCAAAATGGAGAAGGGATTGCGGTGTGATCATCATCCAAAGGGGGTGCTTTCTTACTTTCCCTCTTTCTCTCTCTCTGGCGAATGAAAAACTTCTGTCAAAAATTATTTTTAAAGTATTTTCAGAAATAAGCAAAACCGTAATGCTCCTTATAATAATTCACAAGCACAATTCAGGATTTGTGGAGGTGAAATTAATTTGACTATACTCAAAGTCATTTACTCAGAATTTAAAAAGATGTTTTTATGTTTTCTCCTTTCCTTCCTTTCATCCTGCCCCTCTGTTTTTCAGTATTTCACAGTCTTAACTGAATAAGTACTATAAACTAGACATTTATCATTGGCTATCATATGAAGATATCAATGTGAAATAGCCAGCATCTTGTCTTGTAAAATATTTAAAAATATTTACTAGTATTTAAGACTTTGTGTGATAGATGGATATATATCATTATTTTGTAATCAAAGACAGAAATACATCGTTTTTATCAGAGATAAAGATGTTTTAATTTTTTCTGTTTCTCAGGGTGCCATCACAATGAGAAGCTTATCAATCATTGGTATATATTTTGCTACATTGAAAGTAGAACAAAAAAGGTGAAATAATCTCTCCTCTTCAGCACTTACTATAAAACATACAGATTTACTGTAACTGGAGTAATATTTAACAGGTATCTATTAGAGGCCAAAAAAGCTGTGTATTTTTTGGCATCATGATAAAGGTTACTTCAGGGATTTATGGACAAATGATAAAGTCTTCCAATTTTGAAAGGTCTCATAGAGGGCCAGCTAGGTGGCGTGACGGTTAAGGTGGCTGGATACCACGTGGCCAACAGCTCAATTCCAGTCTCGAACTCAGAGGCTTGAAAATCACACCAGGTACATGTGCATGCATGCTTACTCAATATCTCAAGAGGAGAATGGAGGAGAAGGGATTGTGGCGTGGCCACCCTCTTTGGGGGTTGATTTCTCTCTCTCTCTCTCTCTCTCTCTCTCTCTCTCTCTCTCTCTCTCTCTCTCTTTCTTTCTCATTCACTTCCCTCTCCAGTGAGCACACATGCTCTATGGCAAATTTTAAAAAAATGATAAAGAAAGGTATGATAGGATAGGAATTTCACAATTATAAAGAGCTTGGAAACGAAGATGAGCATCTTGCAAATAGTGTATTGTCTGAGAAGAGGGATTGATGGAAGACATTGAAAAATGGATATAGTATGAAATTCCCTGGGGAAAGAAAGGAATAGTTGAGAGACTGGAAGTGTCTAAAGTGATGACATGAAGGACTTTAAAGGAAAAAGGAATTCCCACCCTACCTCTTCAGTGGTAAGAAGTTTTAGGCAAGAAATGACTTGGGAAAGAAACCATTCTGTTTGTTGCTGTGTTGGTTGGCAAGAATGGGGGGAGCGGGGGAGAAAAAAGTTGCTAATAACTTTCTGAGCAGTTTACAGTTTTTTTGTTTGTTTGCTAATTCCAGGTTTTACAACTATTCAGTGGTAGAACTAGGAGTTGAACTGTAGTCTGTTTGACCTCAGAGCCCCATGTTGCCTTATCTACCTTCTGCTGCTTCCATAAAAGTCTGTGGGTAGGAAAGCCAGGGTGAGAAATCAAGGTACTATCAACATCATTACCAACATCTACCATTTTTGTTTCCTATTCTTCATAAGGGCAGCTTTCTAGGTGCTGAGGCTATTAAAAGGAAGAAATCACTACCTGACTACAGAGGGCTTACAGCCTAATTGAGGACCTCATACTTTATAGGAATCAGCCATAACTAGGATTCTTTAGTTTACTTATAGAGAAGAAAAGGCCTGGCATTTTCAGAAGAGATTATCAAAGACTGGAGATGAATTTGTAAGCAAAAGATATGCAGATAAAGGCTACCAACCAATCTGATCCAGTTCTAAATACTCAGAGACAAAAATCAATGCCTTATATAAAAGATGGAAAAAGAATGACCCAAGATTTAGACCTTTACAGTGAGTGTAATTATAGTGCCTTTGTGAAAAAAGGGGAAAGAGAAGCTATGAAAAATTGGGATGTATTGAATATAACACATAAAGGCCAGAATGTAATCCTTCATGTTTCATTCTGTTTCCGGTCAGAATATTTCATCTGAGTTGCAATAATAACAGCAACAAGTAATCTATCTATCTATCTATATCTGTCTATCTATCTATCTATCTATCTACCTAATGTGTGTGCATACACACACACACATGTATATATATATATATAGAGAGAGAGATTATACATATATATATATATATATATATATATATATATAGAGAGAGAGAGAGAGAGAGAGAGAGAGAGAGAGAGAGAGAGAGAGAGAGAAAGAGAATTAAAGAGATTCCAAGCATTTATTTTCTGGAAAAATCCCAACACTGGATGAACCCAATCATCCATCTCCATTCCTTCTGCAGGATAACTAAACACAGTTGGAGAAAAATCACATTCAGATTATTAGTATGCTCTGCACCCAGAATCCACAGCCTCCCCAGCCCTTCCATCCTGCCCCACCATCTGAAACTTTTCATTTGTCAACTTGCTTTTCCTGCCTACTTTTGTGACCTTTCAGATTTTCTCCTCTCAAACTTTTAATCAATTCTGTCTCCTTGGAAGATGACTTCTGCTTCTACTTCACCAAGAAAACAGAAGCTATCAAATATGTATTTGTTCATGTTTTACTGTAGCTACCAAGCCTAACAAACTAAACTGAATTTATAACAGTTCCCAGCTCTGTCTTTCTAATTACAATAAAGAAACTGCTCCCCTCTCCAGACTCAGGAATCTCATGTTATCAATGATTTCTAATGTTAGTACCAGAAGAAGAGAAGAAAGCGAAAAAAATATTAAAATAAATAATGGTTAAAGACTTCTCAGACTTGATTTTAGAAATGATTAATCCACACATTCTACAAAGTCAATGGTTCCCAGTAAGATAAACACATAGAGAGATACACACAGGTATATTAAAGCAAAAATGTTGAAAGCCAAAGACAAATGAAAATCCTGAAAACATCAAGAGAAAAACAATGTATCACACACAAGGGAACCTCAATAAGATTAATGGCCGACTTCTCATCAGAAACAATGGAAATCAAAAGGTAACCAGGATGATATATTTAAGTGCTGAAAGAAAAAAGTGTCAACCAAGAGGTGTATTCAGACAAGTTATCTGTCAACAAATGTACATGGAAAGTCTCTTGTCCATGTATGCCTTGTTTACACTATCATCAGCTCTCTCAGGCAACAAATTTTATTAATTTTTCTATCTGTAAATACAAGTAAAAGCATATTTTCTTAATTTTTTCCCCTTTTGTACACAAAAACTAATATACCATAAACTGTTCTGCTTTTTTTTTATGTAACCATATATCCTGGAAATTGTTCCATATAATACATTGAAAGTTCCCACATCCTCCTCTCTTCTCCTTCTCCTTCTCCTCGTCTTCCTCCTTTTTCCTTCTGGTAGCTGCATAGTAGTCCATGGTACACACATACCAAAATTTAGCCAGTTTCTTTTGATGAACACAAGTTATTGCTCATATTTTAATATTAGGAAATGATGCTACAATGAAGCAACTTATACATAAGACATTTTGTATGTGTGCAGGTATTTTTACATGATAGACTCCCATAAAAAAGACAGTTCATAGGGTATGTCTATATTTTTTATACATAGTCACATTACAGTCCCATAAGTTATACTATTTTCCACTCCTGTCATCAATTTATGAGTGTGCTGGTTTTCCCGCACTTTTGCCAGTAAAGTCATTTTAAACTATTTTAGGCTGTGGCCTGTAATCCGTGTAAGTCATGAACTTAATTTGATGTGTTGTAACTAAAATTTAAAATACAATGAAATTGTATAGGGTAGCATAGAATATATTAGAGTCTGGTAGTTATAAGCTGTGTTCACAAAATTTTTGATACTCTTTCCTTCAAGTGGAAGTATTTCATTTTTTCTCTTTAACCATGGACTGTACTTAAGTATTCATTACTTTTAAAAAATGTAATCAGGAGTTTTTCATCTTAATAACAATGTGAAGAAGGAGCAGTTCAACATCAGAGATGCAGCCTTCCAGGCCTCCATCCTGAAGTTGTAGGCTTCACATGTTTCAAAGTGACTGTTTTACCTCCAGATCTCCCTTCTATATTCCAAGAAAGAGGAAAGGAAGAAGAAAGACATTTTTTCAAAAAGTTTTAACATTTTTATCAAAAAGAGATGACTTTCCCAGAGATTTCTAATTACTCCTTATTGGCCAGAACTATATCACATGGCTATGCCTAGGTGCAGAGGATATTGGAAAATTGAATGTTTTAGCATAGTGCATTTTCTTTCTCAATAATTGGGATCATGATGACTCACTTTTTTTTTTTTTTCTTTTCAGTTTTTGCTATAGGGTAAAAATGTGCTTATTGTGTGTGGGGGGTGGGGAGTGAGAAATCATCTCCTGGGGTGATGGCCACACTGCAATCCCTTCTCATCCATTCTCCTCTCAGGATCTTAGGCATACACACACAAGTGCCTAGCATGTTTTTGAAGCCACCAGTTCTGGGACTCAAACTGTGCTATTAACCATATGGTAATCTAGCACCTTAATAACCACATCATCTTTTGGCCTGATGATTTTTACTTTAAATTAATCAATGATGCAGAATTGAAGATACGTGATGTTTGATAGACCAAAAAGTGTTGATTGTGGCTGCTCCCATGCGCTCTATCAGAACAATCATTCTGGAAGAAACCAGCCACCATATTGTGAGGATATTTAGGTAGCCCTGTGGAGAAGCCTACATAGCAAGACACTGAGGCCTCTTGCAAACAGTCAAATGGAACTAAAGTCTTCTACCAACAACTTTATGAGTGATGATTCATCTTTGAAGCAGTTACAGCTGATGTCTTCATGATTATTTAATGAAAGACCTTGAGTCAGAAAGAATTACCCAATCGAACTGCTCTAAATTTCTTTTTTCTTTTCTTTTTTTGAGAGGTTTTTGCTATAGGACACGTGTGCTCACCAGAAAGACAGAGACAGAGAAACAGAAAGCAAGAAATCACCCCCCAGGGAGGATGGCCACACCACACTCACTTCTCCTCCATTCTCCTCTTGGGATCTTGGGCACGCACGCAAGCTTGCTCAATGTGAGTTTAAACCACTAGGTCTGGGACTGGAACCCCAATTGACTACGACGAGCAACGTAGCCATTAACCTATCTGCTGGTCCCAAATAAGTTTCTGACTCACAAAAGCTATGAGATAATAAGTGTTTGTTTTAAGCTGCTAAATTTGGGGCTAACTTGTCACACAGCAATCAATCAATAATACATACAATAAAAATAAGTGTGGTTTCATGAAATATTTATTGCAGTTATCTATGACAATATTTGCTAGGGCTCAATGTAAAATGGATTTCTTATTGTGGGTTGTTACCACACATATATAGCTTCTGCCATTTTCAACATCCTCCACTAGAGCGGTACATTTGTTACAACTGAGGAACCTATCCCAATACATCATAATCTCCAAAGTCCATAGTTCCATTAGAATGTACTCTTAGCATCATGCATTTGATGGAAGTAGACAAAAGTGAAGTGAGAGACAGCATGTAGTTCCCACTTTGGCAGTCATTAAATTCTTGCTGATTTTTAATATCAGGGGTCCACAGACAAGTGCATATTTTATTGACCACACTACTAAATACACTCCCACTGTGAGGGGGGAAATTGATGTAGCATTTCTCCTGTGATGTAAAGCCTGAAATACTGCTAATCCCCCACAAGGAGGCTCTATTATCAAGTGCAAGAATTTTCAAAGGGGGAAAAATCTTTTAACAATTATAAAAAGCAGTACATCATGGTTCATTAAACTTTTATAATCTTTAAATGCTCTAACATTCTTATTGATTACAGTTTGGCTATCATTATTATATTAAACAAGTAATATATTATCTTAATGCTATGCAAAGCTTAAAACAAATGTATCATATATTATATTAATAACTTGAATTAAGCTTGATATACAGAACAAAGCAGTGTTACTTTCTGGAGGATTGCAAAGTTGTAGGTTGGTCATTATAATAAAAAGAAATTGTGCTATACTTATGCTTCAGTTACTATGCTTGATCCAAGAGTTGTCACATAGGTTCAATTTTGGCTTTCCAAGGTCAATAAGAAAGATTAACCTTGGGGGCCAGCAGGTAGCATGCTGGTTAAGGTGCTGGAATTCCCACATGACTGGCCATGGTTTGAGTCCTGGACCTGGCAGCTTGCTTTCTCACTCTCTCTCTCTCTCTCTGTCTTTCTCTGGCAAAACTCATGTGAAAAATAATACTAACAATAATAATAATAAATAAATAATTCTTTAAAAAAAAAAGGAAAGATTAACTTTGGCTAAAATGCTTTATCTTACTAAGACAAAACATGATTACCTGTTTAGTAATTGTTTGCCTAATCACTAACATATATGGTCATGACATTTTTTAGTGTTACTCTTTAAAACTGAAGCAGTGAGGGACCAGCAGTTGGCATAATGGTTATATCTCTGGACTCCTATTTAGTCAACTGTGGTTTGAGTCCTGGACCCAGTGGCTTAAATTCAAGCCGGGCGTGTGTGTGTGCATGCCCAAGATCCTGAGAGGAGAATGGAGGAGAAGGGATTGTGGTGTGGCGATCCCCTCTGGGGAGTGATTTCTCACTTTCTGTCTCTCTCTGTCTTTTTGGCAAGTGCACATGCCCTATAGCAAAAACCTAAAACACACACACACACACACACACACACACACAGAAAACAAACAAACAAACAAACAAACAAAAACAAAAAACAAAAAACCTTGAAGCAGCAAATACTCCTTAACAGATGATGTGATATCTTAAAACATTGGTCATGACAAAATATTGGTAATGGACACAAATGTATTTGAAGTTTTAAAAACAATTTGTTACAATTACCATTTCTATGTATGTATCTTGTTAATACTGTCCTTTTCTTTTGTCTCTTTAATTCTCTGAAAAAGTAAAATAAAATAAATATTTTTAATTTATGTAGGTGTAATAGTCTGAAAGTAAGGAGGAAGCAGATGAAATGAAATGCAAGTAGTATCTATCTGGTAAGCTCACAAAAAGACCCATTTATATCTATTAGCCTTCCCTCCTTATTCTCTTTTTTTTTCTTTTTTTGAGAGAGATTATTGCTACAGGGCATGTGTACTCACTGGAGAGACTCAAGGAGACAGAAAGCAAGAAATCACCTCCCCCCCACGGCCTCCCAGAGGGGATGGCCATGCCGCAATCCTTTCTTCTCCATTCTCCTCTCATATTTGGGGCACACATGCACACGTGCCTGGCATGAGTTTCAAGCTGCCGGGTCCAGGACTTGAACCATGGTCAACTACATGGAAGTCTAGCAATCTAACCATTATGCTATCTGTTGGTCCCCCCATTCTTATCAGCTTCTTTATTGCTGAATGAATCTCCATTTTTTCCGGTCAGTTTGGATTTAAGCATCAAAATTATACTTGAAATGTTAAGAGTGAAATTGGCTTCCTGTGGTATCTATTTAAATAATTCTTACATATCTGTACAACCAGCTCCTGAATGTCTGGTCATTCCTTTTTTTTTTTTTTTTCTTTAAAGATTTTTGCTATAGGGCGCATGTCCTCACTGGAGAAACAGAGAGACAGAAAGCAATAAATCACCCCCCTGCCTCAGATGGCCAGGCTACAGTCCCTTCTCCATCCTCCTCTTGGGATCTTGGGCACACACACACCTGACATGAGTTTTATGCTGCTAGGTCCAGGACTCCAGCTGCAGTCAACTATGTGGGAGTCTAGTGACATAACCATTAAGCCATCTGCTGGTCCACCCATCTGGTCTTTCTTTCTTTTTTTTTTTTTTTTTCTTTTTTGGAGAGGTTTTTGCTTTAGGGCATGTGCGCTCACCAGAAAGACAGAGAGAAACAGAGACAGATAGCGAGAACTCACCCTCCCGGGGGGGATGGCCACGCCACAATCCCTTCTCCACCATTCTCCTCTCGAGATCTTGGTCACGCACACACATGCACTCAGCGTGAGTTTAAGCCACTGGTACTATTATTTGAATGTGTTTCCCCCAAATTCATTTGTTGAGATTTGCTTGTGATGGGATTGAGAGGGCAAACAATCTGACTAGGGTGTTAAAACATGGCCCCTTTGGGAGGAGTGTAGGCTTGAGATCATCAGATCAGGGCCCCATGGTTGATTCCTGGTGTGATTAGAGGGAGAGAGATTGAGAGACACTCAGATGCAGGTGCATGTGCTCCTACCCTCCTCCATGTTCTGCGCACAAAGCTCTCACCAGCTGTGGCCCCTGACCCCTTGGACCCTCACACCATGAGCTGAACAAATCTCTATTCTCTTAAATTACTCAGCTCAGGTGTTTTCTGTCATTAGCAACAGAATGGACTAGCAGAACTAGGGAGCCTTTGTATTCTTCCCTACAAAAAGGATGGGCGATTACCTTAATACTAACTTTGGTTCTTAACTTGAACACAGAACCACCTCTGTAGAAGAAAGACACTGTTCTCCCAATTCTGTCTTTGGAAATGGGAAGCTAGATAGCTTTATATTAAATTTATAGTCCAACAGAGATAGATCATTCCCATGAAGACTGTCTCTGGGAACTGGGAAAGGTCAGATTGTCTTAGAAATCCTGCAGAATAACACCCAGGCAAAACGAGCTGTTTTTCAGCTGTGAATTTCTTCCCTTAATTATAAGAGACACCCATGGAACAGAACACTTCTTTTAAATACTAATGTCTCGTGAACTCACCATTTCTCAAATTATATATACATATATATAAATAGAAAATGTGAGGGACTAGCAGATGTCATCATGGTTACATTACTGGACTCCCACATGGCCAGCAGCAGTTCAAATCCTGGACCCAGAGGCTTGAAACTCATGCCGGGTGCATGTACGTGCATGCCCAAAATCCTAAGGGGATAATGGAGAAGGGATTGTGCTGTGGCCATTCATCCTGGAGGGTGATTTCTCACTTTGTCTCTCTTTAGGGAAAAAAAAAAAGTGTGACTGTGTGTAAGCATTCCCTAATGTCTCCTAAACTTCTTGCATCCTACTTTGAAGGATATGGATTTTCCATTTCATGTAAATGGAAGCATACAATATAGTAATTTAATGTTTAACATTTTGAAAATGAAGAAAAAAAATTCTGGGGCCAGTTGCCTTAATTTTGGATGATACAAAAAGGACATCCCAGCTCCAGAGCTCCCTATGGGATTAGCTGAGGCATTTTTGTAATTTCATCACACTGAACTCTGCCAAATCCTCCCTCCTTAACCCCTCACATTTTGGTATTGTTCCTGAGATAACAATAAACTTCCTGTACACACAACTCTGTTTCTGTATTTCTTTCTAAGAAATAGGACATAAAAGATTTTCCTATTAACTATTTTAAAATATGTGGAAAAGTGTTTGTGACATATGTTATCAAAAATATACTAGAAATAAGTTATGCTTGAGTTTATGTAAACTTATTTAGCAAACCTCAGTAAAGAATTAAAATTTAGCAACAGAATAATATTGATAATTAATTCTAAATTACTGGACAAGCATTCTAAACATGCTATTTTAAGATGTGCTTTATTTTTAAGTAATTAATGTGTGTTCTGTCAGGTCAAATAAACTACTTTGGTTCTTTTCATAACATTTTCATGTTAATAAAATAAACAACATATTTTTAGCTTATTGAATTTTTAAAAACTAAGCTTTGTAGTCATGAAATATTTTTAAGCCAAGGTTTATTATTTTTCAACCTCATGCTTTCAATTGTTTAACTTAATGTCTCTAATATAACAAGTTTCAGAATTCATAAAAAGTTATTTTATTACAATTTTATTTCTTCAGATGGGAGGCCTTACACAAGGACATATTTGAAAGTTCACTTCATAACTGCATTGATATTAATAGGCCCAAGAGCATGTAAATGATAAAGGAAAATTCTAAAAGCTGTTTAGCATGTTTGTTTCTTACACTAACTTTGAGATGTCATTAATACACTATATAATTTACCCTTGAAAGTGTACAATTCAGTGTTTTTCAGTATGTTCATAGACTTGAGCAGCCGTCATCACTATCTAACTTCACCCTGAAATCCTGCTGGGGGTTGCTCTCAAAACCCCTCTTCCAAGGCTCCAGCAAACAGAATCAACTTCATGTCTCTATGGATGGGCCTACTCAGGACATTTCATATAAACAGAAGCATACACTATAGTAATTCTATGTTTGATATTTTGAAATTTAGAAGAATAATAAATTTTGGGGCCAGACTTGTAGCATCGTCGTCATTAACACTGGGCGCCAGATCCCACAAAGCCAGTTGTGGTTTAAGTCCTGGCCCTGGTGACTTGAAAACTGCTGAGTGCATGTGCACACATGACCAAGATCTAGACGGGATGGAGGAATGGAAGAAAAAGTATTATGGTGTGACCATGCCCCATTGGGGATTACTCTCTCTCTCTTATGCATCTGACAATAATAATAGTTCAAAAATCTGGTCTTTATCTTCAAATTGATTTTCCTCTTGATTGATAGATGGGTGCAATAGCAGCTAAGGGAATGAAATTGTTATTTCCTTCACAATCACTGAACAAATATTCTGAATTCTACTTTGTTGGTCAATAAGAACTCCTGTATCCATCCCTAATGATATTATGTGGCAAATGGAGTTTATCCAGTCAAAGCCCACTCCTGGGCCAGGAGAAAGGTCAACCACACCCAGTACTTAGCCATACAAAGCGGGAGAGGTGAAGTATGGGGGGGGGGGGAAGCATTACAATGTCTTTCACATTCTTCTCAAGATTTAAGGCCTTAAATTTTAGAAGCTAGTAATTAGTTTCAGATTTGTGACAGATCCTAGGAATTACCTTAGTGGCATTCTATTTCAATGGTAATACAAAAGCCAACAGAGCTCATGTTATGTACAAATAGGATTATTTCCAGTATAATAACCCAACAAAGTTAATTATTTTAATAATCGGGAGACATAATTCCTCTACACTTGCTTCTGCCACTTGCTGTGCTTTGTACCACTAAGGAGCTAAACGTCGAGGGAGCCTGGTGAAATAAGAATCCCAAAGCAGGCCATGACACTGCCACATGCATCATGGTATCCCTGTCAGGTAGAAAAGAGCCTAGAAGCTGCAGATTGTCCCTCTGTCCTACCAGTTATGTGGTCACTGAGTCACTGGCAGGCAAGGACATCTTTTAGGATACTAGTTGTTTTTAGTTTAAATTCTGAAGTCAGGATTAACTTTATCCCAGGATGATCAACAAACATGGAGACACTTTCAGAACGCTATATATAATTTTCAAAAATATTGGGAGATAGTAGATGTTAGCACAGTAGCAACACCTATTCATTGTTCATATTTTCCAAAGGATAAATCTCGTAAGATGATACCATATCCTAAAGCAATTCAAGACTTTATTTTTAAACAGAGGGCGGATGAATATTTAGAAAAGAAGTCATCACTAGGAGACAGAAAAGTCATTCAATAATTAAAAGACAGGCCACATTATCCTCATTATTAATTCGTTATATCTGGGAAATGCCATACCTATGACATTCCATGACTAGCACAATGGGAAGTCTCCCATGACGGCCTTTTGAAGAGAGTAGAGACGCCCTGGCTCTTAGTGGACTGTTCGGTGGAGTCACAGCCACCTGAACCAACAGAATATCCTAAATGCCTACCTTGGAGGATAACTCTTTTAAAAGAGTATCACAGGATTCAATCCTCACATATTTTCTACAAAACATTGTTTATGAATGACTTGGATAAAAACACACAAAGACTTGTGCTAAATCATCTCAGCAAAGGTAATGAGACCTCCTGGCTCATGGCTAAAAATCGAGCATTAACGTCATAACTATGGTAACCCTCCTGCAGCCAGATGACACATATGTAATGTACTCTGAGTAATACATTATAAAGGTGGTACAGAAACACTGCAGCAGAGAAGTTGGTATGGATAGATTTGCCGGAAAAACATCCTATGAAAGAGAGTGAAGGAAAAAATGCATGTTTAACTAGGGGGAGAAAAAAAGATTTTGGAAGGATGGTCTGATCACCATCTTCAAATATTAAAAGGACAGGGTTGTATTTGTTACTTACAGAGGAGCAAAGAGTTTATATTAAATAGGGGCAGAGTTAGCTTTATGTAAATGAATAGTCTAATGAATAGGTTGAACTGGAAGAAATAGGGTCCCACTCCCCAGACTATTCAAGTAGATGCTCTAGAAGGATTCCATAGGGCGGAGCCAGATGACTGCAGAGGGATATACTGTGATGTGTTATGGACTTGTAAACCTGTGTGGCAAATTTTAAAAGCTTTTTAAAATCATTTTTAAGCCATATATATATATATATATATATATATATATATATATATATGTGCTTGACAAGAACATTGTTTCTAATCAAGTCATTTACACATTGATAGGTACTCTCTGAAAACAGAGCCCTATGCCAGTTGGAGCCTGTGGGTTTGGCACAGATGGTGACAAGAGAACTTTCTGAAACCCTCGCACTGAGTGAATGCCTACTCCACCTGGATTAGTCAGGCTAGAAGCCACTAGGAAGCCACTTTGCTGACTCCCGTATTTTTGTTTAATTAACAGAGGGTGTGTGTACTTGCCAGGAGAAACAGAGAGAGAATATGATATGGTCACACTGTAATCCTTTTCTCCTCCGTTTCTCCATCCTGCTGGGATTTTTGGCACACATGCACATGCACCCGGCATGTTTTCCAAGCCACCAGGCTGGGATTTAAGCAGAAGCTGGCCATGTAAGATCTGACTCCCTTAACCATTAGGGTATAGGACCAGCCCTTAAGCACTCTCAAGTCACTGTTTAATAATATAGTAAAGAATCTCTCCAGGGTGTGATAGGTGTCATGTTCTGGGATTCACCTTTGTGAAAATCATCATCTTCACTGTTTTCACACATCTACTATAAACAAGGGAACTATATAATTCCCATGATATGTATGAATACATACATATGTGTGCGTGAATACATATATATATGTGTATGTATGTATGTATATATATAAGGAGTCTTCAAAAAGTTCACAGAAAAAATGTAAAGTTCATTTATTTTGGTGCGAAAGAAATTTAAAATCTGTGTATAATTTTTTCATTATATGCACTCCATAAACTTCCTGAAGATCTCTCTTAAATGTATGTAAGTGCATGTATATTTTGTATATGTAAAAATATACATATGAGTATATATATATATATATATATATATATATATATATTTCAATAATTACCTATTTAGTGAACAAATGGTGATGATATGGTAAAGGAAGGGATGTCAGAAGTTATTAAAATAAAGCTGTCTCCAAAATATGATGTAGAGAAAGAATAGAGAAATTCATGCAAAGTTTTAAATAATTTATATTATAATTTATTCGATTCCCAGTTTTCCAAAATAGAAGTAAAGAAAAGGGAAAATATCGAGTTCAGCTCCTACTGAAACTATGATAAATAGCAGAAATATTTATTTATTTATTTATTTTAGATAAATAGGAGGTGCTCCTCCTGCCTCAGCCTCCAGGTAGCTTAAACTACAGCTGCACCACGATGCCTGACCTTCAGGGCAGACCAGGAATCAAACCAGGCCTTATATGTAGCCTCAGTCTGCCAAGCAGCAGGATCCACCGGAGTATGCTATTGTGATTGTTTCAGTTTAATACAATTTTAAAATGAATTCCTAAAATGAACTTTTCACTTGTACAGTTCAAAAAACATTATTCTTTGAGATTATCCAGGGTTTTATTTAGGGAGTTGACTGGGAGGTTATTATTTTGTTGTCATTGTTACGTTGTTTTTTGGTAAGATTTCAATGTATAGCCTGCATACAGTTTCCAAGAAGTAAATCTTGATTTCCAATTAATATTTAAGTAAAATTAAAAAGAAGAAAGAGTACTTCTCACTTAATCTTCTTTCTTTCTTTTTCTCCTCCTTTGATTTCATTGCTTCATGGAAATACGTGTTAGCTTCCTGTTGCTACTGTCACAAGCTATCACAAACTTAGTTATTTAAGAAAATAGACATTCATTCCTCTCTTATAGACTAGGAGACCAGACTCTGAAATGAATTTATTAAGCTTTTTTATTTTTCCATGAGCAAAACAGACAGACAGACAGCACCCCCAACAGGGTCTTGATACCAAGATCCACTTGTCAGCTCCAACCAGCCCCAGTTCAGGGGCACACCTATGCCCAGTATATTCCGGGAGTCTCTGGACATTGAACCTGGAATTCTCCCAGATGGGTCAGCCTCACAGATCGTCACATTTTACCACTGTGCCACAATCCAGTTCCTGGGGACTGAGTATTTCTGATGTCTTCAAGAGGAGAATCCATTTCCTGCTTCTTCCAGCTTCCAGAGCTACCAGTGTTCTTGGCTTATGGCCACATCATTTCTATCTTTTTTTTTTTTTTTTACCATGAATCAAATTTCCCCGAAAGGGGAATTTTATTGATTACTTTATTCCCTTACAAATAGTCCAATTGTAATCAAATGAGGTGAACATTCACCTCAAGATTTTGTCATCTTGGACCAGCAGTTAGCGTAATGGCTATGTTGCTGAACTCCCATATAGTCAACCGCGGTTCGAGTCCTGGACCCTGTGGCTTAAACTCATGCTGGGCGCGTGTGCGTGCGTGTCCAAGATCCCAAGAGGAGAATGGAGGAGAAGGGATTGCGGCGTGACCAACCCCTGGGGGGTGATTTCTCGCTTTCTGTCTCTCTGTCTCTCTCTGTCTTTCTGGCGAGCACACACGCCCTATAGCAAAAAAAAAAAAAAAAAAAAAAAAAAAAACCCTCTTAAAAAAAAAAGATTTTGTCATCTTCATAATAGAAAAGATGAGGCTTAGAACTGGATCACTTGACCCTTTCTCTTCTTATCTCCTCCCAGTTCAAAATGCTTACATCTCTTAATAGCCAGCATAATCTTAGAGCTGTAGTTGGGCTCAATATATTCAAGCCTCAGCACAATCTTCTTTGTAGTTTTTGCCTTTTGCTGGAAAATAGGCTTAGTCTGTCCACCATAGCCACTCTGCTTCCTGTCATAACGTCGTCTTCCCTGAGCAGTCAGAGAATCCTTGCTTGCCCTTTTGTACTGTGTCACTTTATGAGGTTGGTGCTTGCCACACGTCTTACAGAAGGTCCGGCGGGTTTTAGGGACGTTCACCATGCTTGCGGGCCTGCTATCGCACAGAAAAAACATTTCTATCTTGACTTTTATTATCTGTTGCCTTCTCCTGTCTCTAACCTCCTCCCTCTTTTTTGTGAGAACCCCTTTTATTATATTAGACCCACTTGGATAATCCAGAGTAATTTTCCCACCTCAAGATCTTTAATTTAATCATATTTGCAGTGCTCCTTTAACCATCTATAGAAATATATTCATGGGTTCTGGGAATTGGGACATGGACCTCTTTGAGGAACCATAATTCAGCCAACACAATGTGTATAATATATGCCATTTATTTTTAAAATAGTATGTCCTAAAGCACTTTTGGAATGCAGTATGTATATACACACCCAATCAACCAATCAATCATCCTTTGTCAATATTATTATTTCTTGCTTATTTTCACTACCTTATTTACTAAATACCTACCCAGTCAGAGAATGTATAAATTTCATAACCAGTAGGTTCATGTCCAGCACTGAATCCTGGGTGTATTCATGATGTCAACCTAAGTACATGTTCACTGAATTAGACGTAGAAAAGGTAAGCCTAATTTGGGGCCTGACACTTGACTGAAAGGGTATCTTGGGCATCTCCAGTGACATGTCAATCAGTCTGACCAGGAAGAAACCATGGGCAAGTGACATCCAAGTCAGAGCTGTGTGGAGTTACTCAGAGTCATAGACACAGGGCTTGGACACCATCTTTTAAGCAGTTGTGAGAAATGATAGATCCCACGTACCTTTTACCCAGTTTCCCCGTAGCAACGTCTTGCAAACCTGTAGTACACCACGGGCAGAATATTGATGTTATTACAGATGATGTTATTACAGAACATATTACAGAACATTTTCATCAACATAATCCCTCATGTTGCCCCTTTATACCACTTTTGCTTCCCTCCCACATTCTTAACCTGATGAACATATTTTCTCCTTTTCTACAATTTTGTCATTTCAAGAATATTTTAAATATATATATATGTGTGTGTGTGTATGTGTATATATATATATGTGTGTGTGTGTGTATATATATATATATATATATACATACACACATATACATATACACATACACGTATATGTATATAAAATCATAGACTATGTAAGCGTTTGGTATTGATTTTATTCACACAGCATAGTTCTCTGGAGAGTCGCCCATTTGCTTCCTGGGTTAATAATGAGCCCCTTCTTGTTTCTGAGTAGTATTCCGTAGTATGGATGTATCACGGTTGTGCAATCTTTTATCTGCTGGAAGTCGTCTAGGTTGCTTTCATCTGGGAGCTATTACAAATGAAGCTTCTAAGAACATTTGTGTATAGGTTTTGTGTGAACTTAAGTTGTTATTTCTCTGGGATAAATGCCCAAGAGTGCAATTGCAGGGTTGCATATTTAGTTTTTTTAAGAAAAAGTCCAACTATTTTCTAGAGTACTCACACCATTTTAAATCTGCAGTAGCAGTACATGAGGGATCCGGTTTTTCCCTATCCCTGCCAGTATTTGGTATTGTCACTCTTTTTTTAAATTTTATGTTAGCTATTCTCATAGGTATGCAGTGATATTCCATTGTGGCTTTAATTTGCATTTATTTCTCCAGTGGCTAATGATGGTAAGCATCTTTGCATGTTCTCATTTGCTTATCTGCTTTTGCCAAAGCCACTTCATTTATATTCATTTTACATACTGGGCTGCTGATCAATTTCACTTATACAAAGTCTTATTTGTTTAATAAAAAATGTAAAATCAAGGCCAGCAGGTGGCACAGTGGGTAAAGTGCTGGACTACCACATGGTCAAGCACAGTTCAAGTCCCAGACCCAGCGGCTTGAAACTCATGCCAGTCATATTTGCGTGTGTGCCAAAAATCCTGGCAGGAGAATGGAGGAGAAGGGATTCTGTCTCTCTGTCTCTCTCTGTCTCTCTGGTAAGGGCACATGCACTACAGTGAAAATCTCTTAAAAAACAGTAAAATCAACTTATTTCACTTATTTTATAGATTATTTTGTAGGAAATAAACTTACTTCTTTCATCCTAAACAAAAACTACATTCAGAATGAAAAATAAATATACTCAGATATGTTTATATAAAAATACATTTAAAAACTATTTAAGCCAATATATTTTCCTATATTTGTATTGCAAATGATGACAAGCTAACTCTAATTTTTAAAAATGAAAAGTATATCTCTCCCTCATTTAAAAATAGTTCAAACATATCTCATTACTAGTCTGTAATCGTTTCCTTTCATGCGGAGCCAGCACTCTAATTATCTTTCTACATGTTCGGCAAGGGGCACAGCAGCGAAGAATACAAAGTAAGGGAAGCCTTCCCATTGTTTGGTTATAATACCTTACACATAAATGTAATGTACTTGTAACATGTAACAGTGATGATGAATATGTGCAAAATGAATGCATACTGTCTAGTTTGGTCATGCTATGGAGAAGATATTAAAATATAAACCTTTCCAGGGAATGCAAGTCACACTGTAATCTTGTATTCCTTTGGAGGAAAGTTCCCCTAGAGGCATTAGTATGTTAACTTTTCCCTCCCCTCTTCAGGTCCTCTGCATTTCCATGAAGGCATTTTTTGAGCAAGGTTAAAACACTTGTTAAAAAGAAAATACTGTTCCTACTACACTTTTCCATAGTAACTTTTCCAGCCCAACAGTGGGCATGTCAGAGTCTCCCAGAGAAGAGGGCATTATGTAGCCAGGCTGTTGCTAATTTGCCAGTCGCTCATTTAGCCTTGGTGAGGCCATCTGAGGTGACAGCCTGCAGCAGGATGTGAGCAGTGTGAACCATGTCCTCCCAGAGGACTGAAAGACAGAGGTCACTCCATCCAAGCTCCCAGGGAGCAGTACGGCCTCTCAACCTGCTTTGTGAGCCAAATGGGACTCTCAGCTGTCCATCCACGTGCACGCTAGCTGCTCTCTGGAGGATTACAAACTGGCCAGAGTGAAACATTTTTCTCCCATGTTATCATCCATCCTGGTTCTTCTGCTGGGAAATCTGTGAAAAGTCAAGGATAGGTCTGGGGAAAAGTGAACTGGAACAAAAACATTTACGTGTCTTCGTTTTGCTCATGTACCTTCCCCAGACGTGGCTATCCCCATGGCGATAGCTGAGGGCTTCATGTGTGGTGGTCGGGAGGCTCTCTGGAGAAGTTCCGTGCTGTTGGCTTGCTCACGGTTTTCTTTTCTTTTTCTCTGTGTGTGGTAGAAGCAATTAGTGTGTATGTGTGGGGGTAATCTTTTTTGGAATAATATGTTTTATGTTCCCATTGGACCTTGGCTTAGAAGGCATAAATAAATGTTTAGAAGGAGTGTCTGCCTCAAGGTAGAACAGAGGCCTGCTAGCTGACTGGACCCCGGGGAAGAGTGTGGGCTTCCTCAGTTCATGCTTCATTGGAGTCCTCTCTCTAGGTACAGCAGGGCCCCACAAAAACTGGAAGCGAGAAGCAGAAGATTGGTCAGTTCCAACTTTCCCATGAAGAAGTTCATGGCATCCCCGCTAAACTTCCTTTAACACCCGTCAGAGCATCCATGGCTGGCATCCATTCACTCTTCTTCCTGGGGAAAGTAGAAGGCCCTAGTGCCTAAGAAAGTGTGAGACCTAAGCCCATTGCCAAATAATGATGGAATCAAGATAATTACAGTATCCATCTGGACCTGGCCCATTTAAAATAAATGTGATGAGCATTTTAGTGGGAGAGCAGTGTTTTTCTAGAACAGTACACTGTCAGTTCATGCGCTGGTTTTGACGTAATCTCCAGGTATCAACAGCCAGAGCACTAAGTGAGACACTTTGAGAGGAATGATTAGAAACTGAGGTTGGGCTTCTACATCCATTATTTCATGAATTCTTCATAACTCCCTGTCAGGAAGGAACTATTATAAACCCTAGTTTACATATGTAGGAATTGAGGGGTGGTATGGTTAAATAACTTGCTCAGGGTCACAGAGACAGTAAGATGAAGTACTGGGAATTGAACATCGAGTTTAGCTCCTGAGCTCTCACTCTTTTTTTTTTTTTTTTTTTAGAGGTATTTGCTGTAGGGTACATTCACTCACCAGAAAGACAGAGAGAGACAGAAAGCGAGAAATCACCACCTCCCCCCCAGGGGGGATGGCCACGCCACAATCCCTTCTTCTCCATTCTCCTCTTGGGATCTTGGGCATGCATGCACATGTGCCCAGCATGAGTTTAAGCCACCGGGTCCAAGACTAGAAACACTGTCAACTACATGGGAGTCCAGTGATGTAGCCATTACGCCATCTGCTGGGGGACAATGCCTTAATCCAGCAGGAAGTCATAGGGGAGAGACTGAGTGGTACTAGCAATAGAGAGGAGGCCGACATGAGAGATAGTAAGGGAAGTGCAAGGACTCTGATGACTGACTCGGTGTGGCGAGTAAATGGCCAGAAGCGTAATGAGGAGATACCATTTATGCATGTCATACTTGCATCATGATGGTATTCATTAATCTGGGGGAGGCAGTGTGGAGGAAGAGGATAGGGCAAGAGGGCCAGCGAAGATAATGAGAGCCATTAATAACGCATTGAGTTTGAAGTAACTACAGAGCATTCAAATTAATATTCCAATGGGGAGTTGGTTAAATGCGTCTGGAGCTCAAGAGAAAGACTTGGGCTAGGGAAATCGGTTTTTTAATTCTCTGGTGGTATTTGAGGTTATGAGGCTGTGCCAGGTTTTCTCTCTTGCTCTAAATCTACCCTCTATACTTGCTTTCCAGTGTTGGGGCTAGGACTCCAGAAACCACATTTCTGCTTTGCTGATTGGTCCTTCTTAGGTTCTGCCAATGGAGGAAGGCTGCAGAGCTGGTGGTGGTGGGGTCTCTCCCAGCTTCACTTCTTCACTCTGGCAGCAATAGCTGTTGGATTCGGTATTAAAAACACATGCAAAACTAGCTTCTTCTTACCCCAACTAAGAGACACTAGTAATGACCAGCTCTGTTGCCTCCATCAGGTCTGGGCCCCAAACCCACCAGGCTTCTTCTCTAAGATCCCAGTTTAATCATTCCAGCCTCTTCTTTTGTTCCTTCAACCTAGGGTGGAGTTACCTCCTGCAAGTACAGCTTCTGTCATACCTTAAAGTTCTCTTTTCACTGTGTCAGTTATCTAGTTAACAACTTACAGTTAAAAATTCTGTATATTAATTTCTCTTGGTTGAAACAACAAATGCGGTTCTATCTATCTGGGCTCAGACGGTCACAGAATGAACATGAGGGTGCCAAAGGAGAGGAGGCAGTGTAATGAGAGAAGAACACTTTGGAAA
Organism: Tupaia tana; assembly: GCA_026018925.1. NCBI lineage: Eukaryota > Metazoa > Chordata > Mammalia > Scandentia > Tupaiidae > Tupaia > Tupaia tana. Next base: position 224,882,458 of record JAKSZU010000001.1, on the reverse strand, counting down.
GAACCCTGGGGCCCACAGGGAAGGGGTGGAAATCCAGAAGTCTGTGTTTTTAAAGGAAAAGCCAGTCAAGAAGGACAGAGAGAACATTCAAACCAGAGAGATAGAAATTAATTGAGCAAGATTCCTGAAAAAGGTGGGAGTAGTTTTATCCCCTGGAATGGAAGGAAAGGAATGCAGGTGGGCGAAGAATAGACAAGCTTGTGGCGGGGACTTGAGAGTAGGGGCACTGGTGGGGAGGTGATGGGGCCTGATGGGGAGGAAGAATGCAATAGCCTTTGAGAAGGATGGAAGAGAATGTTGGCCAAGCTCATCCTGTAGGCAGCCCTGAGGGCGGGGAGCTGGGTCAGAGAACATGATTTTGAAATAGCTCCAATCCACATGACTGTGTTTTTTTGTTTGTTTGTTTATTTATCATTAAGATGTAGAAGCCCTCTGTGGAGTGTTCAAAGGTCAAACACTGGGATTAAACCAGGGGAGGAGTTTGCTCAAAAGAGACGTGTAGGCGAGGAGGTGCAACACAGCCAGTCTCATGTGGGAAAGGCCTTGGGCAGGCTTCCCTGAGCATGGCAGGTTCTCCTGCAGGTGTGCTGTCATCCTGGCTGTCTGAGGTGGGGAGTGGATTGCAGCATGAAGACCCTGTGGGGTGTCCATCGCTCTGCATTTCTGTCTCTTTCTCTGTTTCTCTCTCATAAAAGAAGTAAACATAAATAGAGAGATTTGGATATGATAGCAAAAAAATGGTCAACATGGAGGAACGTGGGCCAAGGTTCGCTAAAAAACGGTGTACGCTTCTGGAGGCTGATGTACAAAAATACACAACTCTGTTTTCTCATGAGCGTGTGTAAGGTTGAACTCTCTTTTTCAACTAAAGCCATAAAAGGAAAAGTTTTCAGATGTGTTCTGGCCAGAGAGAAGAAAATCCCCCACAGAGACTAGACACTCATTCTAATCTTTTTAATAAAACCATCGTAACTCATCCTTTGACCCAACCTAATTTACAAATTGTCCTTATCAACTGGCTTATAAATCTGTATATTTTAATTTCTTGTTTTTTTCTAGGTAAGGAATTTTATTTAAGAGGCAATGTGATAAAAAGGCTTAGGAAAGTTAGAGCTGCTCAAAGATGACGAATCAGGGAGATTGTAATGTTATAGGCTCTGCTTTGAAACGATTTTACTACTTTAAATTTTCTTAGGACTGAGATCAAGTCTGATAAGCACCTTAACTTAGGTAAATAATGATGGCAATAAAATATTATGCCATTGCAAGCTGTATGAAGTGCCCAGGCTTCTGAACTTTTCCAACTATTTTCTTGTAAATGCATTTGTACAAGGGGGCAGTTTTCCCTTAGGACAGACCATAATTTTAAAAGCCTATATTCTCTGCAGTCCTATAAATGACTGTTTCCACTTAATGTTGGCAAGTATGATTTATTTTAGTAAAACTGTAGACCTCACTAGGCATGCTTTATTGTCTATGTACCTCCCAAGAGCAAGTGAGACTTTTTCAGCATAATGTTTGGAGAAAGTATAAAAGCTATCAGATAAATGAACTGATTGACACATAAGTTCTTGGTTTACTCTGATTTCTCATATATTTTGCACAATGTGATTGTTATACTTGCATTGTCTATGGACAACTAGAGCATGTAATTGTTTCTTTTCATTTATTTTCATTGTCTCAACATTGAACATTATGTAATGTTGTACGCATTCAATAATAGCTCAACTAGTGTTTTTTGAAGTATATGTTGAATTGTCAGCTACACGCTTACTCAAATTATTAGTATTTCCTATATTTATAAAATAGAGCTTTATTGTTGCTAAATACTCTTACATTTACCTTTTGATTTTTCCAATCCTGACTATGAAAAGGCATTTACATAATGTCACATGGAATCAGCAGCTGGCATGCTATTTGGGACACTGGATTCCCACATGGTCAACCACAGTTCAAGTCCCAGACCTTGGAAATCATACTAGGTGCATGTGCATGCATGCCCCAAATCCCAGGATGAGAATGGAGGGGCAGGAATTATGACATGGCCATCCTCCCTAGGTGGGTGGTTTCTCACTTTTCCTCTCTGTCTTTCTCCTGTGAGTGCAGGCACCCTATGGCAAAAATCTAAAATGAAAAAAAGTCATATGTAAGTACTTAAGAGATACTAATAAAGACTCACCTTTTTATTGATGTGGAATTTACTTTAGCCCTTCTCTTATCACAGCTTCATCTGAGAAGAATATAAGAAAGACAAGCTGAATACTAGTGGTCTGCAAAAGGTTCACGAAAAATGCATATTATGAAAATAGCATGCACAGATTTCAAAAATGTTTGCACCAAAAATAAATCTCTATTTTAATTCCATTTCCTATGAACTTTTTGAAGACTTATAGGTGTAGTTTTCTTTGCTTCAATAATAAAGAAGCATTTGAAAATGAAATGCATCCAGGAAAAATAGGGAGGGTTGAATTTAGCATAAATGGTGGAGCGCTAAATGGTTTAAGGACAAGAAAGGCCCAGTGCCATGAGTGGTAGTTTCTCCACCACCTGGAGTCTGAGAATTGCTGCACTGGGGACTGTGATGGTAAATACTTGAAGAAATCTTCACAAATCTGGCAGAAAGAAGTTATTTAGTGCAAGAAACACTGCTGTCTGAAAAATACAGGTTTAGCTTCGAGCTCAGCCACTTACTAGATTTGACCTCGGTCAAGGTCCTTGTGAGAATCTGCTGGGGTTACAGGTGTTAAGTGTTGGCACCTGGGGAGCTTGGTGCACGTGACCTCCTTCCTTTATGGTCCCTGATTTCCTTGGGCCTCCCAAATGCCCATGTAGGGAGATATCAAGTTAGATTTTGCTAGAACTGAAGGGGCAAGTACCACTGACAGACCCACTGTCCTTTGGTTAGGAACTTTAAAATGTTGAACTACCCTTTAAAGACCTGATGCAAAATGTGTGATGGGAGAAAATGAGTGTGTTCCTGAAGTTGTTCCCATTAAAGGAAAGGACAGTGGGTGGCACCGTTGATTCCTATACCAATGTCTTGCCATAGAAGCCCCCAAGGATTGTGGCTTAATTTAGAAAAATGGTTGAAAGTACAGACTCAAAGAGCAGTCGGGGGCCAGCAGGTGACATGGTGGTTAAAGGTGCTAGACTCTCACATGGCCAACTGTGGTTCAAATCCTGGACCTGGAGGCTTCCTTTCTCACTTTCCCTCTGTCTCTGTCTCTGGTCAAAATGGAAAATAATAATAATAAATAAAATTGAAATAAAATAATTCTTAATAATAAAAAAACCACAAAGAGCAGTCAGACTAATCAAGAAAATTGAAATGACCATTGCCATTATTTGAAGCATACAAGAGCAACATACATATATATATATACATACATATATATGTATGTATATGTATATATATGTGTATATATATATATATATATATATATATATATATATTTATTACAATTGTACCACTGATGCCAGAAAAGTTTCCCTGTGGCCTTCCCTGTAGCAGCTGTTCATTCCTCTGTTTCTCATCCATTTGAGTCTCTGAAGTACTTGATAGTTTGTGATGGATTGTCCTATTGGTAACCTCATTTGACATGCAGAACTGGTCTCATCAATTCTTTCTCCATTCTTACTTCTCTCCTTTGCGGCAATCTCGACTCTCCTGTGAGGATCTATGTCACCCTCCCCCTTGCTTCCACCATAATTCCTAGCTGGTGATTCCAGAGTCTCTAGCTGGGCCCTCTATTCCATACTGTAGTCCTCATTTTTAGCCATGTGCTAGACACCTTCACACAGGGGTGCCACATGTACCTCAAACGTCTCAGAGCCAAAGTATTATCATCTTCCCTCTTAATTCATTCCTCCAGTTAACTATACTTCTATTCTCTCATCTATATAGGTTTAAAAGCTTCAAAATTGCAAGCCAGCTCCAGAGCTCAGTAGTTAAGAGAGCTAGATCCTACATGGCTGACTGTGGTTTGTGTCCTGACCCTGGTGGCTTGGAAAACACACAATGTACATTTGTGTGCAGGCCTCCAAATCCTGACAGGATAGAGAAGTGGAGGTGGAAGAATCAAGGGTGCTTTCTTGCTCTCCCTTGCAAGCACACGTGCCCTCTGGCAACAGTGGGGGGAAAAAGCTTCAACATCTCCTTTGCCTCCAAAACGTAATTGCTATATGCTGTTTAGTTGTCCTTAATAAAATCTTCTAAATTGACTCCCCATGTTAAGTTTCTATACTCTCTGCCTTACCTTAGGCCCTTGTTACCTTCCCCGAAGACTACCTCAATTTAACTCAGCCTATATGCACAGCTCTGACTGAGGCGGCTTCCTCACTCCAGGCCCTTTGTGATTCCTTACAGCTTATGGATTTGAGTTCCAGCTTCTCATCCCACATCAAGGTTCTCTGCTATGGGTCCAGCCTACTTTCTGCTCTGCTGTAGTTTGGATAATGGTTTGTCCCCCAAAGTCTCATATTCTGGAAACTTGGTCCGAAGTGCAGTGGTGTGGAGAGGGGAGGAGACCTTTAGGAGGTGAGGCCTAGTGTGCAGCGTTTGGACCATGGAGGCACTGCTCTCACAAATAGGCCAATGCTATCTCGTGAGAGGAGATTAGCTCTTAACTCTCAGGAAAAGGGGTTAGATCTCATGAGAGTGCATTATTAAAAACGTAACAACTGTGCCAGGTCTCTCTCTTTTTGCATGTGCCCACCATCCTCTATGCTTCTCTTGGCCATGCTGAGACACAGGAACAGATGCCTGATGCCAGCCCCACACTTTGGACTTTCCAACCACCAGAACTGTGAGATAAACAAAACTCTGTTCTTTATGAATCACCCTGTGTCAGGTGTTTCTGTTAGCAACACAATATCAGACTAATACAGGTTCCCTTATATCTACCTCTTTTCCAACCAAACTCCTTGAAACTGACTTTTTGTGAACACTCACTATGTTTTAGATAATGCAATGAACATTTAAAATATATCATCATTTAGTCCTTACAACATATGATGGTATTATTTTGCTCAATTTAGAAATAAGGAAACTGGGGACCACCATATGGTGTAATGGTTACATTGCTAGACTCTCACGTAATCAACCACTATTTAAGACCTGGACCAAGTGGCTTGAAACTCACACTGGGTGCTTGTGCGTGTGTGCCAAAAATCCTGAGAGGAAAATGAGGACAAGGGATTGTGACATGGCCATGCTCTGTGAGGAGTTATTTTTTACTTTCTGTCTCTCTGGTGAGCACATGTGCTCTATAGGAAAAAACAAAACTCTCTTTAAAAATATGAGTAAACTTAGTCCTAGAGAATTCAGGTTAATTGCCCAAGTATGATTAGAAAGTAGCACTGAGGGACTTTAAAGCTGACTCTGATTTCTGGTTTTTCTCCCTTTAGTCACCTATTTTCCTCACGTGCAATTCTGCAATGTCCCCTCTACGTATATTTACATTTCAAAAAACTCATCTGTATACACCTGCCAAATGTCATTTCTTCCTTGGGGATTTTCCAATGTCCCCAAATGGTGTTTATCCTTCATCAGGATGGTCTCACACACGCCAGGCATTCATGTTCGGTGAGCTTGTCCAGTCTTATCCTCACTTTGTGAGGACAGGGTCTTAATCACATTTTTATCCTTTCCACTGAGCACAAAACCTGGCACACTCTAGATAGCTGGTATCGAAATGAATTGTCCCATAAATAAACAGACAAGAAGCAACATTAGTGCTGGCAAAATAATGGCCACAACTCCCCATACTGCAGTCACTGTGTCTTCCCTGAAAAATCACGATGTTCTTTCTACCAAACAAATATGACACGGAAGAGAAGAGGCTGTCTTATTGAAGGGCTGACTTATTGAAGGTTGGCTTTTGACATTAAATACCTTGTCTGTTAATTTGTACATCTGAATAACAGGGAAGCTTTTTAGATCATCAGTGGATACAGTTGCTAACCAACTCATTCTTCTATGTGTCAGAAGTTATTGCCAGAGTTATTACCCTGTTCATTTTGCGCAATAAAATTATGTAGTGATGTTGGCAACAAAATGGATTCTTTTCTAAGTCTATGGGGTAACATTAACCACTACTTTTCCTTAGAAAAGTATTTCATCTGTTATAAAATCTGGCAGTGTTCTTGTCTGACCCTGACAGTCAATAAAATATGATCCAACAGTTCTTTTTTAAAAAAATAATAATTATATGTATTGTAATTATTATTGTGATTTTAATTTGATCAGAGAGAGAAAAAGGCAAAGTGAAAAAGCAAGCCACCAGGTCTGGGACTCGAACCAAACCACAGTCGGCCATGTGGGAGTCCAGTGCCTCACTACTACACCACCCGCTGGTTCCATGACCTAAAAATTCCAACCCTATACGAAACATATGAAAATACACGTCCATACAAAAGCTTGTGCAGTGCTATTCATAATAGTCAAAAAGTGTAAATAACTCAATATCCATTAAGTAATGAATGGATAAATAAAAGTGGTATGCCTATACAATAGAGTATTATGCAGCAATAAAAAGGAATAAAAAATGGAAAAAACTACAACATAAATGAACTATAAAAACATGCTAAGTGAAAGGAACAGTGTATGATTTTATTTCATTGAAATGTACAGAATAGGCAAATCTAAAGACACAGTGTAATCATTGTCTAGGGCTGAAGGGAGAATGATGGAGAAAATGGGACATGGCTGCCAGTGAGTATGGGTTTCTTTCAGGACTGATGAAATGTTCTAAAATTGTGATGATAGGTGCGTAATTCTGTGAACATATGAAAAGCCAGGGAGTTCTATACTTTAAATAAGTAAATCATAGAGCATGTGAATTATATCTCAATAAAGTTATTTTTAAAAGCAATCAAAATGATATTGAGAATTATTATGGGATAAGGTGATATGTCAGTTAACAGTTACATAAGATGCTATAAATTCTGTTTGAAAGAGGAAATTAAATCATTAAATGGGCACCTACCCAACCTTCTTCTTCCCAAAATACTATGATAGGGAAGCAGAAGAAATGATAAGAAAGAGGTATTTCATTCTTTGCTCTGTCTCCTGGAATAATTATCAAAGATTACACCATAGTTTAGATTAATCAGGAAATACTTTGTCCAAAATATTTTTTTACTCTTCAGTATCTTGAAAGGCAAAAATAAACATGATTTGGATCATGGGAAACTTTTATTTTTAGCTTCAATATTCATTTTGAAAGGTACTTAACACAAAGAGCATTTTCCCCCCAGCTAGATATGTGCTTTAACACGAACAGTTTCAAACTTATCTAAGAGCGTTTAACAACTGGGCTGTACATAGAGACTATAAAAAAGGCAGCTGTAGTGTTAATGACTATTATGCACTCCTGGCCAGCTGAGACTTGACAGAACATTGGACCAGAGAAACCCTATAAGTGAATAACATGGGAAACAGTCTATAAATAGGAAGAATATCAGCTATTCGCCAAAACATACAGATTCTGGTGTGACCACACAGAAAGCAATAGGAACACTCTCAGGATTTCTGTCAAGCTCAATGAGCCCTGGACACAGAGACGGCAATAAAGATAGTGTGTTCTCTTGAGCAGATGTTAGTGACTAGCTTCAATCTCATCCCTTCGTCTGCTTCCTTCCCAGCACTCTGGAAGGGAAAACTGGGCCTGGGAAGCCTGACTAAGAGTGGGACTCTGGCCCTGTGCTCGGCTCCCTGTGTTCTCTTACAAGCCAGTGCACAGGAATGGGGTTGGCCATTCTGGTCTGCAGGGACCATCCCTTTGCTTCAAAGATGCTGAAGAGTGTGGGGAAGGCAGAGAGCCCTCCTGGCCAGTGCACGCCACACAGAGCAGTTTTGTCCTGCCCTGCCATCCATTTCTAAGGACTGTGTATGACACCATCCCCCCCACAGGATCTCTCATTATTTCCAAACATAGGTCATTTGCTACTTCTGTCATTTGGCTCAAAACTATTTCTTCTAGTAAGGATTTCCCTCCTCTTTGTCTGGAAACCTCCTACTCATCTGTTCAAACTCACCTTTTTGGTGAAGCCTCCTAGTTCCCTCAGGCAAAATTACTCATTCCCACCTCTGTACTCCCAAACATAGCCCTTAAATTGTGCAGGATTCTCCCTCCCCAGACGGTAAATGCCTCAATTAGAAGGATGACATCTTACATTTTTAAATCCCTATCACTTAGCATGTCTAGCGTGTAGTAAGTACTTAATAAACATCTGTGGAATTTCACTAGATTGAGATCCTGATATGTAGCCTGAGAATACAGAGCTGAGTAAGTCAGCTGCTTGGCCCAGGAGGAGCAAGAATGTATGTGTGATTAAGAGCCTGTGAAACTGAATAGCCAAAGCCATGGAACTGACATCCCTAGTAAGAGTGGGACCAGCAGTTAGCATAATGGCTATGTCGCTGGACTCCCACGTAGTCGACCGCGGTTCCCGTACACAGTGGCTTAAAACTCATGCCGGGCGCATGTGTGTGCCCAAGATCCCGAGAGGAGAATGGAGGAGAAGGATTGCGGCGTGGCCATCCCCTTGGGGGGTGATTTCTTGCTTTCTGTCTCTCTGTCTCTCTCTGTCTGTCTGGCGAGCGCACGTGCCCTATAGCAAAAACCTCTTAAAAAAAAATAAAAAGAGTGTCCTAGGCACCAAGAGGTGAGAGACTCATTCAAATCCTACTGTAGCAGGAGGACTAGTCTGCTGGGGCTCCCTTCACAAAGTACCACAGACTGGCTTCAACAGCAGATTGTTTTCCCTCACAATTCTGGAGGCTACAGGTTAAAAGTCAAGGTCAGAGTCAAGACCGAGGTGTCAGCAGGGTTGGTTTCACTCAGATTTGTACACAGACGCGTTCTCCCTGTGTCTGTTTTCACAGGATCATTCATCCCTTGGTTTGTATGTGTCTTGGGTCTGATCTCTTCTTGTCAGGATGTCAGTCACATTGGATTATAGCTCACGCCATAACCTCATTTAACATTAACAACCTCTTTAAATAACTTACCTTAAATACAGTCACATTCTGAGGTACTGAGGGTTAGGACTTCAGTATACACATTTCGGAGGGTAGGCAGAGTTCAGCCCATAACCTTGGGGAACTACCTATTTTACCTGAAGTTAAGGGCTTGCCTTGTGCATCAGTTCTGCAAACTCTTTCACCTTCCTTGAACTTGATCTTCAGATCTAAGCAATGTTGACAGAGCCCCTGTAAGCACACAGTTCGACGGTAATTGGAAGTGGCAAAAGTGGAGCTGCATGCTAACGCCCGCTCCAGCTCTTCTCAGCACTGCGCTTGATGGAGAGACCTAGCCTGGGGGCCCTTTCCTAGGATGCCAAAGCTACAAAGTCTCTCACTTTACAAACTGCAGTCTGTGTGGGCTGCTCTTGTACCCCAAAGCAACAGTGGAAAGTGCTATGCCAGCATTTGTTACCCTTGCTTTCCAGCTAGCCCCACACTGCGCCAAACCAGGTCAGAACTCTCATGTGAAGCTGGGAGGGAAGGATGACCAGCTGAAATCTCTGCACCATCAGTACAAACTAGAATCATGTGCAGCTGACACATCCCTTCCCATGCCGGACTGGAAGCTGGCTGGTCGTAACAGCATATCACTCAGAGAGTTCTGTTTCCAAGTGCAGTTGTCCATGTGAAAACAGAAAACAGAATCATACGAGCATACTGAGATCGGTCATAGTGAACTCCTTGTGGAAATAGCAGCACTGGAGTACTTTTCAGGGATAAAATACGTTTGGATCTATAAGGTTGCCACTCCAAAGTTGTTCTTTCTCTGCCCCTTAATTTAGTATTTCTCCAAGTGAGGTCGTAGGCTACCCAAGTTAGACTCATTGCAGTTATTTTTTTTTCTTTTTTTGAGAGGTTTTTGCTATAGGGCAATGTGCACTTACCAGACAAACAGAGAGAGACAGAGAGACAGAAAGCGAGAAATCACCCCCCAGGTGGGATGGCCACACCGCAATCTCTTCTCCATTCTTCTCTTGGGATCTTGGGCACGTACGCACACGCACCCGGTGTGAGTTTAAGCCACCGGGTCCGGGACTCGAACTGTGGTCGATTATGTGGGAGTCCAGCAACATAGCCATTATGCTAACTGCTGGTCCCTCACTTGCAGTTATTAATCAAAGTGTAAGTTCCTGCTCCCCTCCTCATGCCAAATGAATCAGAATCTCTGGGTGGATCCAGAAACCTGAGGCGTAATTCTTGTCTTGAGTAATTCTTATCCATCCTGACAGGCGTGAACCACTAAATTAGTAACTCTGCCTGGCAGTGCAGGAGAGGGACCAGGTGTCTAGTTCTGCCCAGATTGTAGCCTCTTGAATTACTCAGCCAGCCGGTGGGTATGGCTCACTGAGACTCCAAGAAACTAAGACAGCCATGAGGCTCAGCACGAAGTGGAAGGTGGCACTGGCTCTGTTCCTGAGTCATGCTCTAGGGATCTGCCCACAGCTCCATTTTATCCTTCTTCCTTATCCCTTTGTTCTTTGAAGTCACACCTTGGATCACTCCTGATTAGAAAGCGGAGAGGCGCACAATTTTTAATCCTGATACTACTGAACGTTGATGATGGTGTAGTTAGTACAAGGGAATGCTCACACCCAACTGTTGGGAATGAAAACTGGCCTGATCCCTTCCAGAGGGCCTTCTGGCATTTTGCAGTGAGAAACTATAAATTCATTTTTAGAAATGAGTCCCAAGTGAAAAACAAGAGGTTCTGTTAAAGGTTTATATTCAAGAATATTCTCCTTTTGGCTGGAACCGCCATCTTCCAGTAATTAACCAAAATGACGAACACAAAGGGAAAAAGGAGAAGCACCTGATATGTGTTCTCTAAGCCATTTGGAAAACGTGGAGTGGTTCCTTTGGCAGCATATATGTGAATCTACAAGAAAGGTGATATTGTAGATATCAATGGAATGGGGTACTGTTCAAACAGGAATGCCCACAAATGTTACCATGGCAAAACTGGAAGAGTCCACAATGTTACCCAGCATGCTGTTGGCATTGTTGTGAACAAACAAGTTAAGGGCAAGATTCTTGCCAAGAGAATTAATGTGCGTATTGAGCATATGAAGCATTCTAGGAGCAGAGAGAGCTTCCTAAAACGTGTGAAGGAAAATGACCAGAAAAAGAAGGAAGCCAAATAGAAAGGTACCTGGATTCAACTAAAGCGCCAGCCTGCTCCACCCAGAGAAGCACACTTTGTGAGAACCAATGGAAAGGAGCCTGAGCTACTGGAACCTATCCCCTATGAATTCATGGCATGATGGGTGTTAAGAATAAACTAATCTGGGGAGCCAGCAGTTAGCATAATAACTATGTCACTGGACTCCCACGTAGTCGACCGCGGTTCACGTCCCGGACCCAGTGGCTTAAAACTCATGCCGAGCGTGTGTGCATGCGTGCCCAAGATCCCGAGAGGAGAATGGAGGAAAAGGGATTGCAGTGTGACCATCCTCCCTGGGGGGTGATTTCTCGCTTTCTGTCTCTATGTCTCTTTCTGTCTGTCTGGTGAGCACACGCACCCTATAGCAAAAATCTCTCCAAAAAAAAAAAAAAAAAAACTAATCTGTGGTCTATAAAAAAAAATTCATCAGAGCCTTGTTCATAATAGTTATAAATGTTCAACAGATAAATAACTTGTCAAATTCATAAATTAAAATGTTAGGTAATCATTTACAATTCTGTTGTCATAAAATACCTAATAGGTGGGAAAGTACATTTTGGGGAAAAAAATAAAAAGTATGGTGGTCACCTGCTGTGGCGCAAAAGTAACACAACCTCACCATCCTGGGGCCAGAGGGGAAAGAACGCAGGACTGGTCCTAAGGTTTCCCTGTGCACACTAGGCATGCCTGGGCCTGTGATCCTGGCTGGCTGAGGCTGGGGGTAGATCTAGGTGCGACAGAGACCCTCCCTCGCTCTCTCTTTATACCTTCTCAAGTAAGGAATAAATTAAAAAAAAAAAAATTTCTTTCCATAGAGAAAGAAAAGGGCAAGAATTCCAGGGACACCATCACCAAACTCTTCAGTAAAATCACGCTGATTCTTTGCCTTTCTGCCCTTAAACTGAGCTCAGCCAGCCTGTGTGATTAGGATTTGGAATCAGGATGGATGTGAAAGCAGGCAAAACACCTAGAAACCAAAACATGTAGGGCAGTGGCTCTTGAACCTCAGTGTGTAAAAGAATCAACTAGAAAACTGCTTCAAGTGCAGATTCCTTGGCCCCACTTCTACGAATTTCTATTTAAAATGTGGAGCTTAATAATCTTCACTTTAAAAAGCCCCTGGGGTAATTTTGCTACAGGGGACCTGAGGGTAGTTGCTTTCGGGAAATACAACCTAAGAACTCCAGGAACACCTAGAGGAGTCAAGGGCACTAGGAAATTGGGGTGAGGGCCAAATAAAGAGGTGTTTAAAAAATTTTCTTCCTCCACCCTAGGTATACCTCTACTAGCACTATTAGAGCAGTACTACTTAAAAGCCTTTTGAAAGCTGAATTTGAAAATGTGATTTCCAATGGAAACTGTATTTCAAGATTAAAAACTAATTGCCATCTGAAGTTTTGGAACTCAACATGTTTCTCTATTGGCCACTGTCTGCTATGGCCACATTGCCATAAACTCCCAACTGGAACAGGCGAGACCTCTCCAGCCCTGATGTGACTGACTGGAAACCCTGCAGTACCCACATGACTTCAGCTCATTCATTAAAATAGAACAAAAGAAAAAGAAAGGGACCAGCAGTTGGCGTCATGGCTATGTCGCTGGACTCCCACGTCGTTGACCACGGTTCAAGTCCCGGCCCATGTGGCTTAAACTCACACTGGGCGTGCGTGTGTGTGTGCCCAAGATCCCAAGAGGAGAATGGAGGAGAAGGGATTGCGGTGTGACCATCCCCCCTGGGGGGGTGATTTCTTTCTGTCTCTCTGTCTCTTTGTGTCTTTTTCTGGCAAGCGTATGCACCCTATAGCAAAAAAAAAAAAAAAAAAAAAAAAAAGAAAGAAAAAACCCACAATGTTTAAAAAGAATTATTAATTTAATTTTATTAATTATTATTATTATTTTAAAATTTGCTATACGATATGTGCGGTCACCAGAGAGAGAAAGAGAGAGGGAAATCAAGAAAGCAAGCCATCAGGTCCAGGACCCAAATCATGATTAGTGCCTTAACCACGATGCTCCCTGCTGCCCCCAATAAACCCGTTTTTAAGGAGAAAGCACAAGTGCCCACTGTTAAATATTGGACTGCATTCAATCTGAAGTTAAAATGTCAGATTTGAGTCTCCACTTTTCATAAAGAGCTTTGAACTCTTGTTTTTTTGTTAGAGAGGGATAGGATGAAGAATGGAGAATATCCCTCAGAAGTTCTGATCAGTCTTTTTTAGATTCATTTTTGAATTTGGAAGGTCTCTAAAAATTTCGTAAATTTCAAAGTTAATAAATCTAAAGATTAAATTTGTTAAGCCAATCTCCTTTAACAGGCATCGAGTAGAAAAATAAATAAAAATTATCAATGTTAAATATAAACGTAAACAAATATGTTACTGTACATTTAAAATCAGGTGGAAATAATAAGTTGTTTAAAGGAAAATTCAGATGTGATTGGAAACCAGGTTTGACAATGTCGGTAACAGGAGGTAAGTTGAGATAGCAGTTTTTTCCATGTCTATCTAGTCGGGAACAAATTATCATGTGATTAAAAGGAATCTTTAAGTCCTTGCATTTTAATTAATGTTTAAATTAGTATTAAAAAACAAAATTCTAGAACCTAAGAGCCGGGCTGGACTCTCACACATTGAGCTACCCAAGACTAAGAGTTTGTAACTAGATTAGCGAGGTTTCGAATGTTTCTTTAATAATAAAACCCTTGCTTCACACATAGCCTTCTTGCTTAAGGAGCAGTGGAGTCCTGGTGCCTTGCATGTGTCTCCTCAGCACCACGAAGGCCCTGGATTAGGCCTTGTATCAGTCCGGATTTGTCTACATGTAAGCAACAGAATCTGGCTTTGGCCAATTTTTCAAAGTTGCTGAGAGAGCTGAAGAACTGAGCATCAGAGAGGAATCCAGAGTCAGGGAAGCTCCAGGGTTCTAGGTAGTAGGAATTAAAAGGGCAGCTGCTTCAGGGACCGTCGGAGGACCAGCTTCAGTGTTCCTGGGCTCTGATGTCCTCGGTGGGCTCACACATCCCTCTGTGATCTGGGAGTGTGGGAAGGAGGGAGGTGGATCTTAGAAGACTGAAACAATGCATGTCCCTCCAGTGTCATCCTCCTGTCCCAAGATTCTATGACTCTTCCATTATTCTACTGTTCCATTTTCAGAGAATTTCTATTTGTGAACCAAAGTAGTGCCTTAGCCCCCGAGAATGAGCTGCAAGCCCCACTCTCATTCCAAGATTTGAACTTAAAGAATAGTAGCATTGACACAGAAGACAAAAATCAGGGAAATAATGGAAGTGTTGTTAGTGGTTTCTACTTTATTGAATATTTGGTAAGAACTCAGAATTTTCAGTCAAGTCATGGTGGAATTCTTAGAACCTTAGTTTAATTTTTTTGTTTTTTTCTTGAGAGATTTTTGCTATAGGGTGCATTTGTTTGCTGGAGAAACAGAGACAGCAAGCAAGAAATCCCTAGAGAGAATGACCACAGAGTAATCTCTTCTCCTCCATTCTCCTCTCAGGATTTTGAGCACATACGCACACCTGGTGTTTCAAGTCTCTGGGTCCAGGACCAAAGCCATAGTCAGCCACATAGGAATCCAGAGCCTTATGCCACCTGCTGGCCCAAAATTTCTTAATTTTTTTTTTTTGAGAGGTTTTCGCGTGTGCGCTCGCCAGACAGACAGAGAGACATAGAGACAGAAAGCGAGGAATCACCCCCCAGGGGGGATGGTCACGCCACAATCCCTTCTCCTCCATTCTCCTCTCGGGATCTTGGGCATGCACGCACATGCGCCTGGCGTGAGTTTTAAGCCACCGGGTCCAGGACGCGAATGCGGTTGACTATATGGGAGTCCAGCGACACAGCCATTACACTAACTGCTGGTTCCCTAAAGTTGTTTTTTTTTTTTGTTTTTTTTTTATCCTTTTTTTGGAGAGGTTTTTGCTATAGGGCATGTGCGCTTGCCAGACAGACAGAGAGAGACAGAGAGATAGAAAGCGAGAAATCACTCCCCAGGGGGGATGGCCATGCCGCAATCCTTTCTCCTCCATTCTCCTCTCGGGATCTTGGGCACGCACGCACAAGCGCCCGGCGTGAGTTTAAGCCACCGGGTCTGGGACTCGAACTGCAGTCAACTACGTGGGAGTCCAGCGACAAAGCCATTACGCTAACTGCTGGTCCCTTAATTTTTTTAAGCTTCAGTTTTCTCTTCCATAAAATATGAGCAAAAATAATACATTGGGTTTTTATTGGGTTGTCTTATGGGAAGTGCTTATTATAGTGCCTGGTCTTAATAAATGGCAATTATGGGAACCAGCAGTTAGCGTAATGGCTATGTCACTGGACTCCCATGTAGTCGACCGCGGTTTGCGTCTCGGACCCGGTGGCTTACAACTCACGCCAGGTGCGTGTGTGTGCGTGCCCAAGATCCCGAGAGGAGAATGGAGGAGAAGGGATTGCGGCGTGACCATCCCCCCTGGGGGGTGATTTCTCGCTTTCTGTCTCTATGTCTCTCTCTCTGTCTGTCTGGCGAGTGCACGCGCCCTATAGCGAAAAAACCTCTCCCCCCCCCAAAAAAAATGGCAATTATTGTTATTATTCTAAAAGAAAATCCTTTCTCAAATGTTAATTAGGAAAATTTATGTAGTCATATTTTAGTGAGTTCATTTTTACAAATGTATTAAAACTTGGAGACATGGTGACAGATAGGTATTCTTGGATTCTCAAAAAATAAGCCCAGGAGACTAACAAAATGAATGGCGGCAATTCATTAAACCTGTAGATTTGTGCTCCCTGAACCCAAAGATGTGTCACAGGGATTGTCTCCAGGTGTGTAGCTGGTATTTATATCTAACAGCAACTGGGGCAACCTTGTAGAGAGATCATTATTCATTCTCACCCTAAAGGTGCACTCTGGCTTTTCCTGAAAAGGTTTCCTCCCTAGTGACTTCCACATAATGGCATGAAATACCATATTCCTGCAGAATTTTGATTATATCCTGTCTATCCTCTTTGGCAAACTGGAGTGGTTGCTATGACTCTCTGGTACATCATTGTGATGACTAAAGCACAAGTGAGTTTCAGGCCAACATTATGTACTGGGAATTAGGAAACCAAATGCTTCCGGAAGCCGCTTACTTAAAACAAAGAGTGAATGAAGTCTGGGAGAGGATTCCACTCACTTAGTTCATCATGAGCACTTTATTAGAAATGGGAAATGGGGAAAGGAACTGTTTCCAGTTCAGATTTACAAATTACCCTGATGTGACCAGAGTCACCTCTGAGAGGGGCAGATTCCTGCCTCTCTGCCAGTGACACACTTCCTTCCTGTCAAGATTATGAGTCCAAAGGTTTATCCTTCTCTACCAGAAACAAATGCTTCAAAACAGTTAATACTCCGAAATTCCCCCATCTTATTATTTCTAAAACCATAGGCCAAAAGCATTTGTTGATCCTTTATCTACCTTTTTATTCATCCAACATGCTGCTTGTTTGAGCACCCAGAAGAAAAGGGTGATCCCAATTCTTACAGGCTGCATAGCCTGTCTGGAGAGCTAAGATGTGAACACACGAAATACTAAAGCCACATAGAAATCAGCGAAATAAAACTCATTCCTGTGGCTCACAGCCCAACAGGACTGAATAGCTGGAAAAACCCCTTGCTCAGCTGGGGGAGATTTCAATCAGTGACAGGGCTCGCATTTGTCACCAGGCCATTTTTGAAGAAACAAGCAATTCGTTGAAGTCATTTCGGATACAGGAAATCCTGTGTTTATTACCTGGGAAGTAGTACATACAATTTTGAATTTTTTCCTTTTGTAGTGCTCTTTCGAACTGAAATTTTGGCAATGGAACCACTGCTGATAAGAAGAACACTGCTCAGGAAATGACAACACAGATCAAACACAATAGACCTTACGTCTTTGTTTACCCTCTGGTTCTCACAGCTAGTTGACAGAATTGCTTTTTTCAGGGAGTCCAGACACTCATAGGTCCATCCTAAGCTTGTGTCTCCAATGCTAATATATTTTATTTATTTATTTTTTTTGGAGAGGTTTTCGCTATAGGGCGCGTGCGCTCACCAGACAGACAGAGAGAGACAGAGAGACAGAAAGCGAGAAATCATCCCCCGGGGGGATGGTCACGCCACAATCCCTTCTCCTCCATTCTCCTCTCAGGATCTTGGGCACGCATGCACACGCGCCCGGCGTGAGTTTTAAGCCACCGGGTCCGGGATGCGAACCGCGGTCGACTATGTGGGAATCCAGCGACATAGCCATTACGCTAACTGCTGGTTCCCACCAATGCTAATCTTTAGGGAGACATTGCCATCTCCCTGAATATGTTTAAAGGGCATAGGAGAGAAATGCCTTAAAAACACCAGACTCATCTGTCGTGATGTTGGAGGATAATGTGTAAGAGGGACAGTGAGACTTAGTAGGTGTCCATTACACTGAGTCAACTAAATGGGCATGAAGTAGGCCCTTTCTAAATCACCAGCCTAAGCAACAATGTTTCTAGTGGTGATTTAAGAGCTTCTTCTCGTAAAAAAATCGGATCTGATGGACAGTACACAACACGCCAATGACATGCAGTAATACAGCTGAAAGAAAAAGACATCAACAAGATCTTGGTAGAGCACCTAGAAAGGTGAGCGGATGAAAAGCTTCATTAGAATGTGTCCAACACTGTCGGAGGATCAAGGACTCTACCAAAGTGATTGGCAAGGTTATTACTAGGGTAGATGGGAGGGCTTCCTTGAAATTAATTTATCTCCTGTGAGAAATTCCTGTGCATTACTTATATTTGTTTTCCTTTGTTTCATTTTGTTGTTTTTCTCATTTTTCACTTAAGCTTGAGCTTACTTTTTTTCTTTTAAAGAAATAAAGGCATTGATAATTATACCTCTGCCTCTGAGTACAGTTTTAACTGTATCCTCTATGTACTGGCTATATTTTTATATAATCTTATCATTATTTTACAAATTAGAATTGCTAGGTTTAGCAAAGAAAAACATAAGATTCCCCAGTTAAATTAGAATTGCAGAGAAACAATAGATACTTTTAACATTTTTTTTATTATTATTATTTTCGAGAGACTTTTGCTATAGGGCGCGTATGCTCACTGGAGAGACAGAGAGACAAAAAGTGAGAAATCAACCCCCAGGAGGATGGCCATGCCACAATCTCTTATCCTCTAGTCTCCTCTCAGGATTTTGGACACACACACACACACACACACACACACACACACACACACACACAGTGTGAGTTTTAAGCCGCTGGATCTGGTACTCAAACCGCAGTCGACTACGTGGGAGTCCAGCAATGTAACCAGTATGCCATCTGCTGGTCCCAACAGCAGATACATTTTTAGTCTATGTCCCAAAAAATTGTTTTGCAAAGAATTATTTTATTTAACTTTATTTATTTTATTTATTTAGTTTTTCTTTTTTTTGGAGAGGTTTTTGCTATAGGACACATGCGCTCACCAGAAAAACAGAGAGAGACAGAGAGATAGAAAGTGAGAAATAACCCCCCAGGGGGGATGGCCACGACACAATCCCTTCTCCTCCATTCTCTTCTTGGGATCTTGGGCACACACGCACATGCGCCCAGGGTGGGTTTAAGCCACTGCCACCAGGTCCAGGACTTTAACCGCGGTCGACTACATGGGTGTCCAGTGATATAGCCATTACGCTAACTTCTGGTCCCTATTTATTTATGTTTAATTTGACCAGACCAGGACAGAGTGAGAGTGAGAGAGAGAGAGAGGAAATAAGAAAGCAAACCACCAGGTCCAGGACTTGAACTGCGGTCAGTCATGTTGGTGTCCAGCACACTCAACCACCATGCCACTTGCTGGCCCCCTATGTCCTAAAATTTTAAGGAACATATTTAGATTTTTAAAAGTCATTATTCATCTGAAATTCAAATTTAACTGCGTTTTTATATTTTATCTGGCAACCCTATAAAAATAAATCTTAGTTGTTTTGGTTAACTTTTGAGCTGGTATTTTTTGGAGGCGATTGTTCCTAATTGTGATTTTTGTTTTCATTTAAACTTTCTTATTAAATTTGTGTGTGTGTGTGTGTGTGTGTGTGTGGCTGAGCTTTAGAAATAACTATAGTGGGAACCAGCAGATGGCGTAATGGTTACATTGCCCCTCAGTATTCATAGTTCTTCTAATTTTTTACATTTTTTTTATTTGCCAGAGGGCACATGTACTCACCAGAGAGAGACAGAAAGACAGAAAGGGAAAGGGAGAAAGCACCTCCCAGGGGGTCGTGGTCATGCTACAATCCCTCTCCTCCCTTTCTCCATCCTGTTGGTATTTGGGGCACACACATAGCATGTAGTGAGTTCTTCAAGCTGCCAGGTCCAGGGCTCAAATATGACCTGTCAAAGAGAATGATATATTGAAGTCATTTATTCAAGTCAACAAACATTTACTAAGATTCCTTCAGAATGTCAGACCTTGCTCCACGGGCTGAGAATAGCAAACAAAACAAACATTTCTAACTTCATGGAGCTTTTATTCTGATAGGTGGGATGGGATCAGAAGACATAATAAATAATATGCAAAATACACGACGATACATGTTATGCAGAACCTTAGAACAGAGAAGAGGACTGGGTGCCGGCTGGGTGTGAGTTGTAAACTGGGTGGCAAAGAAGTCATTACTGGGATTGTATTATAACAAAGACCTGGAAAAAATGGCAGAGAAAGTGATGTGATCTCTAACAGCAGAGTCTTTCAAGCAAAGGAACAGAGAGGCAAAAGCTATGATGTGGGCTGGTGCTTGATATGTTCAAGGGAGAAGAAGAAGCCAATGTGGCTGAGGCAGGGAGGAAGAGAGAGAGTGGGAACAAGGTCAGAGGGATGGTGGTGCTGGGCTGGTGTCCAGATTATTTATGGCCGAAAGGTCATTATGAGAACCATGCGGCGTTTATTTCTAAGTGAAATGGGAAGCTTCTGGAGCGTTTAGGTAGAGTGACACGAATTTATACACATTTTGAAAGTTATCACTTTGGTCACTGAGCTGAGAATAATCTGTGGGGTCAAAGGCTGAAGCAGAGAGGCTAATTATGAGACCGCTGCAATAATCCAGGAGGAAGATGATACTAAGACCAGGGTGGTAACCGTGGAGTTTATGAGAACAGGTCAAATTCTGGACCTATTTTGAAGGTAGGCCAGCTAGATTTGCTATAAGAGTGAGGGCAGCTGTGTGATAAAAGAAGTCAGTGGTGACCCTGAGAGTTTTGACCAAAGGAACTAGAAATATGGAGTTACTACTATTTCGGGTACAGTAGACTGGAACAGGAGTAAGTTTTAGTCTGCCCATTTATGGGTGTTTTCAGTTTGAGACGTCCAAGGGGAAAATTGAATAGGACGTTGGACACTTGAAGGCTTGGATTAGGTATATAAATGTGTCAGCTGTGAAAACATAGATGAGATTTAAAACTTTTATGTACAGTTGTTAATTCTGCTAATATAAAACATCTAAGTTAAAAAAAATTTAATCTTGGGGTCAAGAATATTTATAGCATGGTGGTTGAGGTGCTGGACTCCCACATGGTCGACTATGGTTTGAGTCCCAGACATGGTAGCTTGCTTTCTCTCTCTCTCTCTCTCTCTCTCTCTCTGGTGAGCACACATACCCTATAGCAAATTAAATAAATAAATAAATAAATAATTCTTTAAAAAATTTAAATCTCTATTTTTCCAATTTCAAAATAAAAAATGAGAGCATATCCCCTGACTATGCCCTATGAAAGATTAGAAAGCTGTCCCTATTTATGCACTGCAAGTCTTTATACATATATTTCTCCATTTCAAAGTTCCTAAATTTAATTAATTTCTTAGTTGCCTGGAAGACTTGTTTATGGACTTTGTAGGAGAAATGTATGTGAAGGGTGTTTGGATCTTAAAGAGGATCCCCAGTAAAAAGCACTCTGCCTTCCCTCTTCCTTTTCTGGGTTTTAAACAAATTGAAGACAGATGGAGGATGTTATGAACTGATTGATCTGTGTCCCTCCAAAGTTTGCATGCTAACGCTCTAATCTCCAGTGTGGTGGTATTTGAGTACATGGTGCTTGGGTAGGTAATTAAAATTAAATGAAGTCTTAAAGTTGAGGCCCTAATCTAACTGGACTGGTGTCCTTATAAGAAGATCTCTCTCTTTCTCTGGGCGTACACAGAGAAGCAGCCAGGTGAGGACAAAGCAAGAAATGGCCATCTGTAAGCCAGGAAGACAGGCCTCTCTAGGAACCAATGCTGTTTTTTGTGTTTGTTTGTTTGTTTTGTGTTTTTTAATTTTACATTTGAAACTAAGACGTTTCATCAAAATATCTCTCTTGATCCTTTTTTATTAATTTTACTTGTAACTCAGATTTTTTTTTTTTTTTAATTTCAAGATTTGGGTCTATATTTGAATCTGTAGTAGGAAGAGTAATTGCTTCGTAAAGATGTCCATGTCCTAACCCCTAGAACTTCTGAGTATGCTATTTTACGTGGCACAAGGAACACCACAGGTGTGATTAAGGTTATTATTTTGAGATGGGAGATTTTCTTGGATCATTGGGTGGATCCAATATAATCATACCAAGTCTTTAAATGTACAGAACTTTTTTGGTTGTGGTCAGAGAGAGATATGACAGTAGAAAAGGGTCAAAAGGGCAAAGGGATGGAAGGAAGGAAGGGCTCAAGCTGCCATTGATGACTTTGAATTTGGAAAAAGGAGGTCAAATCCAAGGGATACAAGAGGCCTTGGGAGGCTGGAAAAGGCAAGGAAACATACCCTTCCCTAAAGCCTTCAGAAAGTAATATGCCTTCGCAATGTCATAAAAGACAAAGAAAGGCTAGTCAAATAAGAGGCTAAGGAACAGGGCAACTGGGCCAGCCAGTGGCATGGTGGTTAAGGTGGCTAGATTCTACATGTCCAACTAAGCGGCTCAAGACCTGGACCCAGTGGCTTGAGAAACACTGTGCACGTATGCTTGCGTGCCCAAAGTCCCAAGAGGATAATAGAGGAGATGGGACTGTGACGTGGCCATCTCCCCTGGGTGTGATTTCTCACTTTCCCTCTCTCTCTATCTCCAGTGAGCTCACATGCTCAATAGCAAAAGTTTGAGTTCAGGACTCGGGCCGTGGTTGGCTGTGTGGGAATCCAGCAACATAACCGCTACACCATCTGCTGGCCAAGTGCTGCTTTTCAAATGCAGAGTCTATAAGAACATGACATTCCAACTGTGTCTACTCGGTGAAGGCAGCAGTGGGCTATGCATTTAGATTAGTTAGTTCCTTCCTCCTCTTCCAACCACACTCTCTCTAGGTCACCACCACAGGTTCTATAGGGAAAAGCCATGTTAATGATATACACTGATTTTATGAGGAAATCAATGCATGTGGTTTGGGGGCAGCTCAGAGATTGCCACAAGCAAGAACATTACCACAGTTACCCAGTGAAAGGAAATCCTGCAATCAGCCTCATTGCTGCTGAAATGTAATGTGCTCCATGCAATCGCCCTTCCACCTTTCCCCTTCCTAAAGAGCCAGGGCAAAAACCTCAGTTTCTGGCTGTGGCAGATCAACAGTGCAATCAGAACGGTGTATTTCATTCTAGTTAGCGAGTTGGCAGTAGTGAGTCGCAGCACCCAGGGACTGGGAGCCTCAGAGGCAGGACTGCAGCATCCTGCAATAGGAAATTTTAGAACTGCTCTGTCCACCACTGAAGGTGTTTGGGAGACTGACCTAGGGTCAAGCTCATGTCTGACAGTGCTAGAGACAACTTTGGAACCCAGGGTTCTTGGGTTCTAGTGTCTCGCTTAGATGTTGGTACAAGGGAACAGAAGACGCAGATGGGAATTTGGGAGCTGGTCTTCTGTCGTGTGTACTTTAACGACTTTAGTTTCAGGATTGGTCTGGGTCACCTTTACCAGTCTAGAGAACAAAAATGTTAATGCCAATTGTCCTAGAAGCATCATTTCTCCAAACCATGTGATTGAGAATCCTCTTCCCATTGCATTAATCCTTTAGCAGTGAGCTGAGTGAGATGACCCCATTCCTGGCAGAGCCTCCAGCAGACAATAGATGGCTAAGCTTTCAGTGTGAATTCACCAGCCATAGAAATGTCAGGTCACTAAACAGCTGCTGCTTTCCAGGGTCAAATAGCTCACATTCAAGGCGGTAGGAGAGGACTATTTTCTGCAAAAGGGATTTTATGTGAATTCTTAGTAATGAGGCCTTCTGATGGTGGAGTAATTAAAGCGGGTTTGAGAGAAGAAAGGAAGAGAGAAGGAGGGAAGGAAGATTCTTTCTGTGAACCTCCTGACAGTCAACATATACAAATTGTCAACAGGAAATCCTAAAGGTCAAATAAACTGCCTAAGAGTGACTAAATCACTAGTGACAAGTCCTTCCTTTTATTTCTTCCTTCTGACTTCATTTTTGTTTTGTTTTGGTTTTTTTTGGAGAGGTTTTTTTGCTATAGGGCGCGTGCGCTCACCACACAGACAGAGAGAGACAGAGAAATAGAAAGCGAGAAATAACCCCCCAGGGAGGATGGCCACGCCGCAATCCCTTCTCCTCCATTCTCCTCTTGGGATCTTGGGCATGCACACACACACGCACCCGGCGTCAGTTTAAGCCACCAGGTCCGGGACTCGAACCGGGGTAGATTATGTGGGAGTCCAGGGACATAGCCATTACGCTAACTGCTGGTCCCTTCCTTCTGACTTCTAAAATACAAAGTTAAGGAATAGATACTAAGGTTCTGGGAGTCTAAGAGTTAATCAGGAGGTTTTTAGGGACTGGGTTGAAGTCTTGAAGGGCAGCAGACTGAATGGAGATCTAAGGAAGAATGAAAACTACACCACTGGGCTGTTTTATTTATTTTTTTGTTTTTGTTCTTGCTTTGCTTTGTTTTGAGATATATACAGATGTATAGGGATGTTCAGGGAAGTCAAAAGGATGTGATAAGTTACCAAATTGAGTTTAGCTGGGGGCGTGGGGTGGGCAGGTATATGTAAGGGAGTAGAATAACTTGGCCTGGTTTTGTGGGGAAAGTATTTATTTATTTATTTATTTATTTATTTATTTATTTTTGCCTTATATACAAAGACTTTTTAAAAATTTATTTTTAAGTATACTTTATATTTTAGAGCAATATTGGGTTCACAGCAAAATTGATCTGAAGGTACAAATATTTCCCATATATCCCCTGCCCCTTACACAAGTATAACCTCTCCCATTATCAACATCCCTTGCCAGAGTGGTCCATTAGTTACAACTGATGGGCCTGCATGGACACATAATATCCCCAGAGTCCACAGTTTACATAGAGCTCACTCTTGGGGTTGTGCGTTTGGGGCTTGGATGAATGGATAATGACATGTATCCACCTCTACACTATCAGAGTGGTTTCATGGCCTTAAAAATTCTCTGTGCTGGGAACCAGCAGTTAGCGTAATGGCTATGTCGCTGGACTCCCACGTAGTCGACCGCGGTTCGCGTCTCGGACCCGGTGGCTTACAACTCACGCCGGGCGCGTGTGCGTGCGTGCCCAAGATCCCGAGAGGAGAATGGAGGAGAAGGGATTGCAGCGTGACCATCCCCCCTGGGGGGTGATTTCTCGCTTTCTGTCTCTATGTCTCTCTCTCTCTCTGTCTGGCGAGCGCACATGCCCTATAGCGAAAAACCTCTCAAAAAAAAAAAAAAAATTCTCTGTGCTCTGCCCGCTCGCCCTTTCCTCTACCCGGCGCCTGCAACCACGGATCTTCTTACTGTCTCCAGAGTTTTGCCTTTTCCAGTGTCATCTAACTAGAATCAGACGATATGTAGCCATTTCAGACCGACTTCTTTCATTTAATAATATGCATTTAAGGTTTCTTCATGTGCCTTCCGTGGTTTGTTAGCTCATTTCTTTTTACCGAATATTTCTCTGGCTATACCCCAATTTGTCCTTCATTTACTGAAGCATATCCTGACTATTTTCAAGACTTGGCAACTATTTTGAAAAGCTCCTATAAATAAATATCCATGTGCAAGATTTTGTGTGGATGTTAAATTTTCAACTCTTTTAGGGTAAATTCCTGGATGAGTAATGGATGAGAGTTCTTATTGCTCCACGCCCTCACCAGCACTTGGTGTTGTCAGTGTTTTGGATTTTGTCCACTCCAGTGTGTGTGTAGTGTTAGCTCATTGTTTCAATTTGCCTTTTTCTGGTAATGAGTGACATGGAGTACTTCTCATAGACTTATTTGCCACCTATATATCTTTGGTGAGGTGCCTATTCAGATCTTTCACTCAGTGTTGAGTTTCAAAAGTTTTGTTTTGTTTTGTTTTTAAATATATTCTGAATAACAGACATCTATCAATTATTTTGTTTTACTTTTTTTTTTTTTTTTTTAGTTTTTGCTATGAGTGTGTGCTCACCAGAGGACAGAGAGAGAGAAACAGAGGGAAAGTGACAAATCACCCTCTAGCAGAGGTTGGCCACACCACAATCCCCTCTCCTCCTGTCTCCTCTTGAGATTGTGATCGGGCACACACCTGTGCCCAGCATAATTCTTTTTTTTTTTTGAGAGTTTTTTTCTATAGGGCACGTGCACTTGTCCAAAAGACAGAGAGAGACAGAAAGCGAGAAATTACCCCCCAGGGGTGATGGCCATGCCGCAATCCCTTCTCCTCCATTCTCCTCTCAGGATCTTGGGCACGCACGCACACAAGCCCGGCATGAGTTTAAGCCACTGGGTCTGGGACTCGAATCGCGGTCGACTATGTGGGAGTCCAGCGACATAGCCATCACACTAACTGCTGGTCCCGCGTTTGGTGTGATCTTAAGCCACTGGGTCCAGGACTCGAATCGCAGCCATTACGCTAACTGCTGGTCCCACGTGATCCTTTTTCAAGTCACCAAACCTGGGACTCAAACTGCACAGCCTGCCATGTGGGATTCAGTGTGTTAACCTTCATGACACTTGGGGGCTCCTCAGTTATGGTTTTTTGCAAATATTTACTCCCAGTCTGTGGTTCATCCTCTCATTCTCTTCACAGTGTCTTGTGGAACAGAAGTTTCTAATTTTAGTGAAGTCTAGCTTATCAATCCTTTTTCGTGAATTGCATCCTTGGTGTTTTATCAAAAAATCATTGCCAAACTCAAGGTTGTCTGTATTTTCTCCTGTTTTATCTGTAGGAGTTTTATCATTTTGTTTTACATTTAGTTTGTGACTTATTTTGAGTTAACTTTTTTGTAAAGGATGTGGTTAGGTCTGTGCTTATGTTTATGCTAGGTTTATTTTTTGCACATGATGTTCACTTGTTCCAACATCATGTTTTTGAAAAAGATTATCTTTGCTCCATTGCATTGTCGTTGCTCCTTTGTCAAAGATCAGTGGACTACATGTAGCACTATTTCTGACCCGTTTCACTGATCTATTTGTCTTTTCTTTTGCCAATATCACTGTCTTGATTACTAGAGCTTCGTATTATGTCTTGAAGTTGAGTGGCGTCAGTCTTCCAACTTTATTCCTCTCCTTCATAGTGTTGGCTACTCTGGTCCTTTTGCTTCTCTGTAAACTTTAGAATCACTTTGTCAATAAACGCAAAATAATGTGCTGAGTTTTCTTGTTTCATTTTTGTTTTTTGCCAGAAGGTGCCGGAGACAGAGGGAAACCAAGTAATCACCTCCCAGGTGGTGATTTCTTCTCCATTTTCCTCTCAGGATTTTAGCACATGCCCAGTGTTTTCAAGCCGCTGGGTCTAGGACTCCAATCTTGGTCAGCTATGTGAGAGTCCAGTGCCTTAACCACAACGCCACCTGCTGTCCCCTCTGAGTGTTTTTTTAATTTAATTAATTTTTATTTTTTTATTTTTTTAATTTTTTTATGTCAGAGTGTGCTGTGTGCATGTGAGAGGATGTGGTCCAATTCCACAAACCGTGATTGGTCATATGGGATTTGGCTTTCTCTGCAGAAGCTGAACTACTGCCCAGGGGCTGGCCCTAGTGGGATTTTTATTGGGACTGCATTGACTCTTCTTGGGAAGAACTAATATCTTGACAATATTGGATATCTTGAATATAGAGTATTTCATCATTTTGGTGCTTTTTGATTTTTTTACTGAGTTTTTTAGCCTTCCTCATATAGGTCTTATATGTATTTTGTTATATTTATGCTTAAGTATTTCATTTTGGTGAGTACTAATGTAAATGCTATTGTATTTTTAATTTCAAATTATACTTGTTCATTGCTGATACATAGGAAATCAGTGGACTTCTGTGTATCAACCTACAACCTACAATTTTACTTTAACTTTTTTTTTTTTTTTTTAAACATGTGCTTGCTGAAGAGACAGAGAAAAAGTGAAAAATCACTCCCAGATGAGAATGGCCATACCACAGTCCCTATGTACCCTGTATGAGTTTCTTTCTCTCTCTCTCTCTCTCTTTCAAAGAGTTTAGAGGTTTTTGTTTGTTTCCATAGGGCACATGCGCTCACCAGAGAGAGACAGACAGAAACAGAGAAAATGAGAAATCATCCCCAAAGGGTGCGGGGGGTGATTACGCTGCAATCCTTTCTCCTCCATTCTCCTCCTGGGATCTTGGACACTCACGCACATGTGCCCAGCATGATTTTCAAGCCACTTGGTCCAGGACTCAAACCACCATCGGTCATGTGGGAGTCCAGCGATGCAACCATTACATCTGCTGGCCCAGTGAGTTTAAGTGACTCTGACTACAATTGACTATGTGGGAGTTCAGTGCCTTAACCACTCACTGGTCCCTTTTTTAAGCCTCCTCCTTCCCCATGTCTATTTTTCTGAGTCATTGCTTAGCGTCACAATCAGCTCCTCTCTGGGTACTCCCTTCCACCTTAGAAGACTCAGGGTAGCCTCCAACCTAATTAGATTCATCATCACAAGGGACTGCAGATACTTTGCCATAAGAAGGGTCCCCACATGACCAGAATGGGTGTGAATGAAATGTATGGATGATACTGAACAGCAGTCTTATAGAACTATTTCTTTCCTTCTTCCTTTCAGTAAAAGAAACCATAGGCAGAAAAGCAGAGAAAACAAATGCTTTATTTAGGGGAAAAATTTGTATTTAGGAACATTTCATTTTCCCATTCAAGGAAAAATCACGTCAAGGTTTGATAAAAATAAACATCTCCTTTGAAAATCCTGGTGTGCAATGTCATGCTTATGTTGCTTGTTGGGTACTATGGAAACACACAATAGCTTGTAGTAGATAAAGGCGTAACAGGGAAGAGACCAAAGGGCAGGTCTAATCCCCCCCACCCCCAGCCAGATGAAAAAGAATTCTGATTGGTATTTGCTATGGAAAAAAAAAAATCCTTTTAAACAAAGCTCTTTCCTCCAGATGCCCTACATTTTCTCCAAAATAAAGAATTCATAGATTTTTAGCCATCTTTAAATTATGAACTCAACAAATTTTTGGAGTAGAGTTTGTATTAGGGAAATAGAGATATAGATACTTGAAACAACATTTAGACCACACAGAGAAAATAAGCACATCATTCAATGGTGATGGTCTATAAATGACCTTGATGCAAGAAGCCCTGGACACCTGATTTAAATCTCTCCACTCGCAGTCCAACAGCTGTCAAAGCTAGTGTTTATGGGGCTAGTCTCAAGTAGCTGTTAAGCCATGGGAGTTCTTAAGATTTTCTACTTGGGGACCAGCAGTTAGAGTAATGGCTGTCACTGGACTCCCATGTAGTTGACTGTGGTTCGAGTCCTGGACCCGGTGGCTTAAACTCACATCGGGAGCATGTGCATGCGTGCCCAAGATCCCGAGAGAATAGAGAAGGCATTGTGGCGTGGTCATCCTCCCTGGGGGGGGGGGGGGGGGGGAGTGATTTCTCGCTTTCTGTCTCTGTCTTTCTGGCGAGTGCACACGCCCTATAGCAAAAACCTCTAATAAATAAATAAATAAATAAAAAAGATTTTCTACTTGATAGGCAACAGTGGATATTTAAAAAGAGCATCTCCCAGAAAGTTCTCCCTTCCAGAACTCAGCCTTTTGAATAGAAGTGCTTAAACTGTTTTAACAAAGATGGTTGCAGGTGGTATGGTGGTTAATGCACTGGATTCCCACATAGCTGACTGTGGTTCAAGTCCCAGACCCGGCGGTGCCAGGCACATGTGCATGCATCCTCAAAAATCTCAAGAAAAGAATGGAGGGGGTGGGACCAGCAGTTAGCATAACGATTATGTTTCTGAACTCCATGTAGCCGACCGCGGTTTGAGTCCCGGACTCGGTGGCTTAAACACACGCTGGGCGCAGGTGCATGTGTGCCCAAGATCCCAAAAGGAGAATGAAGGAGAAGGGATTGTGGCATGGCCATCGCCCCTGGGGGGTGATTTGTCTCCTTCTGTCTCTCTCTCTCTCTCTCTCTCTCTTTCTGGTGAGCGCACGCACCCTATAGCAAAAACCTCTCCAAAAAAAGAATTAAAAAAAAAGAATGGAGGAGAAGGGACTCCAGTGTGGCCACTCTTTGGCAGATAATTTCTCACTTTCCCTTTCTGTCTCTTTGCAGCAAGCATACCTGCTCTATGAAAAAAAGCTACCAAAAAAATATAAATAAATAAAAAAGATCCTTTTGCCTCATCTATACTCAGGTTACAGAAAAGTGGCAAAATTTTGATGGATCACATAACTTCACTCCCATAATACAGGTACATTTCACCTGCTGATGATTTTTTGGGGCGGAGGAGGACTGAATACACTAAAATAAATGTAACAATCTGAAAGTTTCATGTTTTCCCCCATTTCTACCAATATGTCAAGGGCACTTGGGGTCAAGGTGGTTCTGTACATATCTCTGCACTCAAATGTACAAATAGGCAATGGGACATTCATTGAATGTGATGGAGTGAACCTTTGTCTAACACATAGACGTTTCTTTCCAGTCTAAATGCTACCTTCAGAGAATGATGGTAGCTTTTGGATACCATGTTATCTAGTGACTTCATGAAAAACAAGATGGCCAGCACTTATAATATCATGAATCCCTTCCTAAGATCAGAAGGATTGGTGGATGGAGTGCTGGGGTATTTCCTATCAACTACTGGGACAGCTGGTTTTCAGCTTGCCCTCAAGTTGGTTTGAGGGTTGCTAGGCAGCCAAGGTGATGTAGCACCATGGAAAACCCCCAACTTTTAAAAGGTATTTATAAAGCACATTTTTTGATCTGTACAGGTAACACTTCCTATACTGACCTATATCAAAAATTAATTTTTAAAAGGGAGATCCTTCAAGTCTAAATGCAGTAGTGCATGCTGCTATGACACTGCTCTGTAGGCTGGGGCAACACAAGAGGTCTGGGTTTGATTCCCAGTCCAACCCAAAGACAGGGCACGGTGGCATGTGCCTATAATCTCAGCAACTCAGGGAGGCTGAGGCAAGAGGATCACAAGCTTGAGGCTGACCTGGGCAACACGGCAAGATTCTGTCTAGAAAAAAGAGGTGGGCATGGTGGTATATGCCTGTCGTCCCAGCTGGGAGGCTAAGGCAGAAGAATCTTGACATGAGAAGAGCCTGTATTTTAAAAAATAAAGAAAATGTTTCAAAATGAGAGTAGTTTTGATTTTGGAGACTAGAGATTCTTTTCTATACTTCCAACTGAATAATTTCACCAGTAGCGCCATCTTATGTAACACGAAACTGTACAACTCATACATAAACCAAATATTGAAGGAGGTAGCATATGGCAGCTTGAGCATATTGAATGTCACCATAAGAGGAAGCTATATCTTTCCAGGTCCAGTATGCACAAATTTAAAAATATGTACATACAGTAGTTTGGATTTTGTGAACAATTTGCAATATTTAAGTTCAATGGTGGTAAGTGCAAAGAAGTTTGATGGTGCTGTTTTAATAATTCATAGAAAGCATATATGTACACCCAATGAATTCATCTCTTTATTGCATATTGCTATTTTTTAAAAAAATGTACAGTCTTGTAACACATACGACATTTTTTTCTTCTTGGTACTATAACAACAGTCTTGCACCTAAAGACTAAGTGGTTTTGACTACTAAGCTAATAAGATACAAGACATATAATTAAGTTTACAAATTATAATGCTTTTTCTTTTTGGCATTAATTTAAAAACAAACAAAAACTTTAAAATACACACCCAAGAGAGAAAAGTGACTACTTACACCAGCACCAATCTAAAAAGTAGTTGTTTTTTTTTTTCTTTAACAATGGCACATGGAATTACCTGCACACAGTTTTGGGGGAAAGAAACTAAAAATGGAAACGGCAAAAGAGGCCCACCAGGATGGCCATATCGAAATGAGGGCAAAATTAAAAAGGGCAAAAGGGACATGCTATACCAACTTGCTCCTTAAGGTGACTCTCTCTTCACTTGTCCCGTTCCTTGAACTGTAAGACAAAGCCATTTCCAAAACACAGTTCCAAAATGGACCCAGATCAAATTTCTCCTGCTATAAATAGAAAAGAATACACATAGAGGCACTTTAGTTAAGGAACA
This sequence comes from Tupaia tana, assembly GCA_026018925.1. NCBI lineage: Eukaryota > Metazoa > Chordata > Mammalia > Scandentia > Tupaiidae > Tupaia > Tupaia tana. Next base: position 224,850,753 of record JAKSZU010000001.1, on the reverse strand, counting down.
GACAAAATCATCAGCATGTCCCATTGTCCTCATCTTCCAGCCTTTTTGATTCTGGTCTCTGTCTGGACCTTCTACATGGTGTATTTGCAGACCTTGGGTAACATGGGTGGGGGGGAATGACCTCTGCTTTGTACTTATGACTGTTTTATTTACTGGCATCATTAATTTCCATATAATATATAGCAAGTTGCTAAGTTTGGAATAAGGAAAAAAATGTAAAACCACAGCTCTTGACAACTCCTAGAGTACTATTTCACAGCTTTCACATAGCACAGATACCTCGCCATCTGCACTAAGCATTATAGTTTATACAAATTACTTTTACTAGTACGATTCCTGTACAGCGCGTACATTGGTAGTCTATTCATCCCATAAGATCCCCATAATAATCAGAACGCAAGCTCTTGAGGGGAGGGATTCTGTCTTGCTTACCACTGTAGCTCTACTATGCCTGGTACACAGTAGATGCTTAATAAATATTTGTTAATTGACAGGAAAAACTCAATTTAGCATGTAAATAATGTTCTAGTGCAACAGGACAAACTACTCTCTCCACAGGAAACCCAACCACAATAGGATTGATGGAAAGAATAAAAGAAAACATTAGTCCCCCTCCCCAACTACAAATAAATAAAGCAAAGCAAAAAAAACAAAAAACAAAAAAAAACAGAAGAAAAGTAACAGTCCTTTTTTATATATATCTTATAATTTAAAGATATTAAGAGTTGGTAGATTAATGGTAAGTATCTATATTTTATTTTCTAATGTTCATTGTTTTTATTCATTTCTCCCTGAGAGCTTTATTTGTTTGGACTGAAATTTTACAGGTAGCTTTACTGACATACAACTTAAAATGACAACGTATAAACAGCAAACCACTTCAAATATACTTAGAGATAAACAGATCTGGGCATCTCTGTTGACGTGGTTGACATTTTGTGCATTATCAAAGTGGCCAGACCTATATTTACAGAAGATGCAGCTTGTCCTACAAAACATAAAATAGAAAATACCAAAAAAAGGCACCCCATTAAAAAAATGTTTTTTTCAATAATCTTTATCCCTTCAAAGAATGCTTCCTTTAAATCTTGGGTGGGAATTATATTTTTAAAGTTTATATATCTATATTGTTAGGACAACAAGCACAATTTGACAATTTTGTTCCTTAATAAGAACGCGGATTGCATTGAGATAGTGTTCTTTCTAAAAGCAATGTAAAGAAATCATCAAGAGTACTTGACTGAGAACTTGATGAAATTAGGGAGAAAAAAAACGTCAGTGTTCAAATTTTAAATATATAAAAAAATTCCGGTTGACATTCTACATAACCCAAATCGTGTGCAAGAAGTTCTCCATAAACATGGACAGACCATACCTCCACACCAACACCAGAAATCCTCCGCTGGTCCTATGAATTACTGATGCGCAGCACCAGCATCACACTGTCAACTAGCCAAACCATTTTCAGTCTGTATTTTCCCAACTCCAGTTCCACCGATGAAAATAATTTCAAAGTATACCAAGCTTGGAAACCCTAAAATATTTCGCAAGCCTTTTTTTTTTTTTTCCTTTTAAAAGTTTTTTTTTTTTTTTTTTTTTAATTTTACTCAAGGGAATGTCTCTGTCATCTCTTTCAGGAGATACTATTGTGCTTCTGAACAGTCAACGGTGTCCAGGGGAAGAAAATGAGCCACACTCAATATGAATGCATACGCGAAGGGCTTCTGAGCACATACATCAACATAAAATATGTTAAACATACAGATAGATCTGCAGACAGCACTCAGACTTCTATATACATTTTTTTTAATATATATACACATACATTTACATACACGCACATTCACGCACCCACTCACAGATGAAAGAAGAAATTGCCGCTGTTCGGATTGCAAGGCAGTGTGATGAAACCTTCTAGTCACTTCAAAGGGTGGCTAATGAGCTTCGTGAAAAAGTATTCAAGGAAAATTAGAAATTAAGTTTTGTGACTGGTCTCTCTCGGCTGCTGTCCGTCAACTGGTTGGTGATGCGCTTGCGATTCCGTTTCAGTTTGGAAAGGTCTTTGTCAAACACCTCTCCTGAGCGTAAAGCGGAAACGAGGTCATCAAACTCCCCGCTTTCTTCACTATTCTCTTTTGCCTTTCTCATTTTACGTTCCCTTTCACGTTGTTCTTTGAGCTGTAGATAGAAAGAAACCTCTTAAACCAGTGTTAAAATGTCTTTTGTTTTCAGTGCAGATGAATTCTGTGAAATGTGTTAATACTTCTGTCACACCAAGCTACCTTCTCCTAGAACTGAGAGGGTGGGGACATGAGGGCTCCCCATAGAGCAAGAAATTTCACTACATGGTGGTTAGACCCTCATCTTTGGCCAATCTCATGGTAAGGTAGTTAAAAAACAGATCAAATGGGGCAATTCATGTTTCTGTAATGAAAGGAGAAAATTCTCACTATTAAATAGACCCAGGATAGGGGCCAGCAGGTGGTGTGGTGGTTAAGGTGCTGGACACTCCCACATGGCCGACCAGGGTTCAAGTCCTGAATCTGGTGGCTTGCTTTCTCATTTCCTCTCTCTCTCACTCTCAACCTCTGTCTCTCTCTGGTCAAATTTAAAAAATAAATGAATGGATAAATAAAACAAAATAAATTTTTAAAAAAACAGACCTAGGATATTGATTTCTGAAGCTCTAGGTCAAAGATGTGGATATATTTATTGAGCCTTTGGATCTATACTATCCAATTACCCAGGAGAAAGTTTATACCATTTTTAAACTAGAATTGCAGAGTACAGTAATGCCTTTTTTTTTGCATGCACATCAGAAAGCCATCTAAAAACCAAGGGCTTGCAGTGGTAGATTTTCCTAGCACTGGTCAACTGATCACCCTCTAACCTGAGCTTCCATGCGAGCTCGACGCTCTTCCTCCTCCTTCTTCTTTCTCATGTTTTCATTCTCTTGTTTGGCTTCTGACACAGCTTGAAGAAACTGATCAAAAATGCCAAAGAACTCATCTGGCTGTATTTTGCCAGCCTCTTCCCCAAAGTGCTTTACTGCTTTTGTAAACTGGAAAAAAAAAAAAAAAAAAGAGAAGATGTAAAGAAGGTCAGTGTTCCAAGAGAATTCCATGATCAAATATAAATCTCTCTAGATGGATTAAGCTCAAATGAAGTCAAATATAACTTGATGGGTTTTAGTGAGCCTATATTTAACTTTGCCTGCTGAACGCATCTATTCATCTAAAGTAAAAATTTTAATGCCCCTCATCTTTTCAAACCATTTATTCCTGTCCACCTCATTTCAGCTTACCATCTATGATTACCTCCTATGACTTTTTATTAACTAAACAGTAGTAAAAACAAGAAAGCAAAATATCGTAGAGCAGAACACCCGAGACATAAAACTAATAGCAAACTCAGCAGGGGTAGAGAAACTTGTACTTTTAACTTTTCTTTGAAGTAGTTTAATATCATTTATTGGTGCCATATGGTTAATATTGAAAGCAAATGGGATCCAGTGCTTCTTAGCTGCTTTTCTTAGTCATAAATAATGCTCGTATTGTCATGATGTTATGATATTTTCCAGGCCTTAATTAGAAAACATTAACTGATTATGGAATCTTTAATGCAACCCCAAATTTATGACTGAGAATATAATTTTATTCCAAACCCTTTGTTTCAGAACGTGTTTCAATGCCAATCTTTTTGACTAGCCAAAATGTAAAATATAAAGGAAGAATTTAAATAATAAATACATGTATAAAGTAACAATAACATATCCAGTCTCTCTTTTTTTTTTTTTTAAGAGATTTTTGCTATAGGGTACATGCCCTCACCAGAGAGAGGGAGACAGAAAGAGAGAAATCACCCCCCAGGGAATATGGCCACTCCATAATCTCTTCTCTATTCTGATCTTGGGGTTTTGGGCATGCACGCACAGGCGCCCAGTGTGAGTTTCAAGCTGCCAAGTACAGGACTCATACCATGGGCAGCCACATGGAAGTCCAATGCCTAAATTACTATGCTATCTGCTGGCCCCCAGTCTCTCTGTTAATTGCTTCTGTTTTTGGTTCTAGTGGTTATCTTCAAAATGAGATAATATGCTTTCAAAATACTATACTTAATGTTACTTATAACTACCTAAATAATACTCAATACCAGTCAAATTATTGAAATTGCACCTCCCTCTGTGTGGATCGAATGCTGCTACTCCTAAGCTAGAACTGTACTCCTAGCTCAAAGTTCACATGAATTATTTTTTCCTATGCCAAATTAACCATTTAAAAATTTTCATATTTTTAATTTCCTTCACATTTAGATCATAATGTGCTTTTGCAATTCCCCCCAGACACATTTAGATCATAATGTGCTTTTGCAATTCCCCCCAGACCAATGGTTTCTAATTGATTTTACTTTTCTCTCATTACTTGTGTTAAGTTTGTCTGATATTCTAGTTATTACTATCGACCTTAAAGGAAATGTTCTGAATATTTATTCTCAAAATAAAACACTTTCAGGACCGGCAGTTGGCGTAATGGCTATGTCACTGGACTCCCATGTAGTCAACAGTGGTTTGAATCTTGGATCCGGTGGCTTAAACTTACACCCAGGTGCGTGCGTGTGTGCCCAAGATCCCAAGAGGAGAATGGAGAAGAAGGGATTGTGGCATGGCCATGCCCCCTGGGGGTGTGATTTCTCACTTTCTGTCTCTCTGTCTGTCTCTCTGTCTCTCTGGTGAGCGCACGTGCACAGGAAAAAAAAACTCTCATAAAATACTTTCAACTGAGTGCATCTATAATTATATGATTTTTATAATTATTTCATATCTTTAAGTTTACAATAAAAAATATTCTTTTTGCCATTTCTCTCTTTACTGAGTATTTGTTTTCAATGCTCTACTTATTTGGACATATTCTATTAGGAAATAAGAGCTCTTTAGGGAAAAACATAACATTCTTCACATGCCAAATACAGTACTCTGGCTTTTTCCATGGTTTTATAAGCTAATTTCCAAAAGTTCTGGTATGAACAAATAGCAACAGACAGTCTGAATTTCAAAAATATTTAAGTTTGTACACTCCAAACCATCCTGAATGATCTTTTCATCTAGGAATTCTAGTGATGATGAAGTCATATATATTTTAGTCTTAGGAATCTAAAGAAAACCAGGCCCAGATTAAAGTTCCCATACTAAAAAGCAAAAAATAAAGAAGCAAGGGGACCAGGAGACGATGTAGGAGTTACATAGCTGGACTGACACGCGGCCAGCTGTGGTTTGAGTCCTGTACCTGGGTGGCTTGAAACATGCTGGGTGCATGTGTGTGCATGGCCAAAATCCCAAGAGAATGGAGAAGAAGGGATTGCAGCGTAGCCATCCCCTCGGGAGGTGATTTCTCACTTTCTGTCTCTGTGTCTCCAGTGAGTGCATGCGCCCTATAGCAAACATTTCTTTGGAAAAAAAAAAAAAAGAAAGAAAGAAAGGCAAACAAAACCTCCCAAACAACAAACCAAACCAATAGTGGTGGTTTATGTTTAAAAAACTAGCCATCTAGTTGATTCTTATAAAAGTGCTTGAGTCCTTGAATGAAGCAGGTGCTTGCTGTATTGGCTGGCTGGGGTATTGGCAAGGGCAGAGAGAGATGGGTCTTTTCTTATTCAAAGTGCGTATTCCATAGTGGTGAGGCACACATAAGACATGGATGGTGCTTTTACAGCAGAGGTTTGAACTATGGTTGCTGATATCAGCTGACTTGATTACCATTTTGGGATGTCAGAGGTTGGATCTCTAATCATGGTTATTTGCATAAATAGTGTCTTCTCATTTACTTACTAAGATCGAAGAGGGAATTTAAAATTAAAATTAGCTGATAAATCAGTCTACTTCTGAACATTAACTGTTACTGCAGTTTGAATGTTATGATCCCACCCCAAACTTGCTGTAATTTGAAAACTGACGTGGCACTATTGAGAGGTGTGATATAGTGAGAGGTGTTGGGACATTGGGGCCAATTCTTCCTGATTAGATTAAGGCCATCTCAGTGCTTCCTAATTAGTTCCCATGAGAACAGATTGTTATGAAAGCAAGTGAGCCAACCACAGGTCACTCTGCACACACCCACTGACCTTGCTACTTCTCTCCATCTTGTGATGCAGAACCAGATTCCAGTTCTATGCTTTTGGGCTTTCCAGTCACCAGAATTGTGAGCCAAATAAACCTCTTTTCGTTATAACTCATCCAGTCTCTGATATTTCTGTTATACCAATAGTAACGGACTAACACAACTGTTATGGGTATACCCTTACCTAAATTATCATCCATACCTTTAACAGGTGACCACAGAAAAATGACATCAATTCACTCAAGTGTTGAAGGAAAGATTCAAATAAAAGCAAAAGTGTGTTGTAGCAAGTGAGAGATGGACAGTGTAGAAGAGCAAGAGGAGTGGGGTAGAAGCTCTACCATCATTTATAAACAATGATAAGGGAGAAAATGAGAGCAGGCATACCTGTATAGGTACATGAATGCATATGCATTTGGGAAGTGGAAATAACCTGAGAGAGAGTAAGAAGGGGTTGGGGTACTGTTTCAAGTTCCTGGTTGTTAGTCATTCAAACCTTTTGGAAAATAAAATTTTGAAATGGAAAAAATAATAAAAAGAAATGTCTTACTAAAATACCTCTTGTAGTGAGGCTACAAATTAAAAAATATTTCATTTAGTAAGTTCTAGAGATTTAAGGAAGTAGTAGTCTGTGCTGGAGCCCTACCTCAGAGGAATATATCACACAGAGGTGATAAGGCACATGGCCTTAATCACATCTGACATCAAATTCTAACTTGCCCCTAGTTTTCATCATGTATTCTTTTCTAGTTCCCAAAGATAAGAACTTTAACCCAATGTCAACCAAGAGGAAATTGTCATAGTATTGACTGCCTTTATACCATTCAGCGTTTTCTTTCTTTTTTCTTTTCTTTTTTTTTTTTTTTTTTTTTTGAGAGGTTTTCGCTATAGGGCGCTTGTGCTCGCCAGACAGACAGAGACAGAAAGACAGCAGAAAGCGAGAAATCACCCCCCAGGGGGATGGCCACACCGCAATCCCTTTTCCTCCATTCTCCTCTCGGGATCTTGGGCACGCACGCACACGCGCCCAGCGTGAGTTTTAAGCCACCGGGTCCGGGATGCGAACCACGGTCGACTACGTGGGAGTCCAGCGACATAGCCATTACGCTAACTGCTGGTTCCCCATTCAGCGTTTTCAAGATCTTGTTAACATAATAGCAACATACGCCAGTGAAACAAAAGGGTATGTTTCAATTAATTGCAGACCTGGTCATGGAAATACACCTATGTTACACAGAACAACGGGAATCTGGAAAACCATTGTCTGCTACTTGATTTCCTATGCCATGATATTTGGATCTCATTCCTGCTGTTTCCTGCAGAGTATGATATCAGCCAGCACCACATTAAAGCCCAGCCCTGTTAAACACACTCATTGTGCAAGAGGGAAATTTACCAGGTCTTTAGCTTCTGCTAGAAGATCTTCAACATCAGAGAAGCTGAAGCTGGCTACCGTGATAAACTGGCTGACAACGGACACAAACTTATCTCCAGGCTGTGGTGGTTGAGACTTCTGATATTCCAGCTCCTTAAACACAGGAAATAGACACTGTTAATGTCAGCTTCAATTACAGACATACCTGTCTCCTCTCCCGTATGCCTCAAATTGAATAGATCTGAGTGGCAAATACCTTGAAACTTGCTCTACAACCTTTTGTGACACTCAAGTTCCCCCTGCCCTTCCTCCCACCAAACCGGAGCCGTTCCCATGTGCACATGCAAATGGCAATTTAACCACTCAGCTGAGTACTTTATCAGTATGATTTCTCAAGAAGGCTTTAGAAAGTAGGCAGAGCTGTATTCGGATAAAATTAATAGCGGTAAAACAAACAATAAGAGCAAATTGGACTCAAAGGATTTGTGAGTAAAAATAAGAAACTGTTGCTAGTCTATGCTCAGAATTCTGGGGCCTTGATATTTTTCCTTCTTTTCCCTCTCCACCAGGCCTATTTATTTCCTAAACTGTAGAATCTAGGCCAGTAGAATTTTAACTGTAGTTTTTCTTTCCTTAACAGTCCAGAGTTCTTTTTATTTATTTTTAACACCTATTATGCATGAATTCATAGGGAATAGGGTCCTGAAGCTCAGGTTCCTTTCCATCGGTTCTCACAGAGTGTGCTTCTCTGGGTGGAGCAGGCTGGTGTTTTCATTGAATCCATGTACTTTCTCTTTGGTTTCCTTTGTTTTCTTTTAAAGAATTATTTATTTAATTTATTTATCATCATCATTATTATTTTTTTAATTTGCTACTGGGCACACGTGCTCATCAGAGACAGAGAAAGAGAGAGAGAGAAAGTGAGAAAGCAAGCTGATAGGTCCAGGACTCTACCCGCGGTTGGTCATGTAGGAGTCCAACGCCCCAAGCACCAGGCCACCTGCTGGCCCCTTCCTTTTTTTTCTGATCATATTACTTCACACGTTTCTGGAAGCTATCTCTGTTCCTAGAGTGCTTTATATGTGCAATACCCACATTAATTCTCCTGGCAAGAATCTTGTCCTTAACTTGTTTACAACAATGCCAACGGCATGCTGGGTAACACTGTACACACTTCCAGTGTTGTCATGGTAACATTTGTGGAACATTCCTTTTTGAACAACACCCATTCCCTGAATGTCTCAATATCACCTTTCTTGCATATTCATTCACATGTATGTCACCAAAGGAACAACCTCTTGTTTTCTAAAAGGCCTGGAGAACATACATCGGGTGCCTCTTTTCTGTCCCTTGTGTTTGTCATTTTGGTGAATTACTGGAAGATGGCAGCTCCAGCCAAAAGCTCAACTATAGTATTTTTAAAAAGGCTACTTACTTTTTGAGAACGATATATGCAAACATCCAGGAAAGGGTCTTATCCCACTGTATTCCTCCCACTCCCAGTTGTACAGCCAGTCAGGATCACAGGCACACCTGTGGGCACACTGGGCCTGCGATTTCAGCTTATATGGAGGTGTCTGTGTGTGTATGTGTGTGTGTGTGTGTGTGTGTGTATACACGCATACATATAAAATATTATTTACATATAATCTGTGCACCATTTTTCTTCTTGGCCATACCATTCGGCTTTTGTGAACAGTAGAGAGGACAATTAGTTTCCTGTTAGCTATCCATATTCTTCATTACCACAGTAATAAGCCCACAGATCATTCAAGCAAAATTTCAATCACTAATTTCAACCATTGCCAGATGAATGTTCTTACTGAAAGCCTACAACACCTCTATGAGCGAGGCATCATAATCTCCATGGTACGGACATAATATAAAGTTTAGAGGAATTAAATTCTTTGCCCAGAGTAGCTGCTGTGTGATAGGGCCAAAACATGAACGCAGGTCCATCTGATGCCAGAGTCTCAGTGACAACTATGCCTTACACCAGCTGACTCCCACCGGACCTGAGCTCATTTTCTTCTGCACCTGTGTTGGCAGACACATTGGCAAAGTGGCGAGTGGGGATCACAGGCTGGAGGTGCTGGTTCAGCTCCCCAATGCTTAGGTTCTTAAACATGATTGCTCTGGTTTTCAATCTCTTCATTTTAGAAAAGAAGGCAATATACACATCACCAGGAAAATCAAATGAAAGAAAAAGAAGTGAAAACTTTTGTAAATTAAGAGGCTAGCTCTGAATGGAAGAAATCGCCATGATTCTAGTACTTGGCCTAGAGAGCACATGCATGTGTGTGTTGGAAGTGGAGACGAAAGGTCATTTGAAAACGTCTCATTACTGTATAATTACGTAAGAATTCCATCTCTAATACTTTCAAACAATATAATCTACTTGTGCAAAGCACAATTAGGACATACAAAATATTTGGACAGGCCTTGCTCTGCCTCGCAGTGTTTTCACACAGTGCTACACTTTGGCATTTAAACTGCTGGCGGGGGTGGAGGAGGGCTTCCGTACCCCTTTTCCTATGAAGAGTGGAACGCAGTGTATTTGACCCAGCGGATAGAGAGCTTTCAGCAAAAACCATCCTTTAATAAACCGCAAAACACAAAACTTTCTTGGAAACTCCCTTGTTGTGAACTTGCTCAGATGCACGAGCTAGAGTGTCCATCATCAGGCCTCAGGGTTGGCTGTCGCAACTGCTCTGCTGGTCTCAAAGAAGCCCTCTCCCTCCTCCCAGGAGAAAAGGGCAACAGAGTGAAGGTTATAAAACCAGCCTTGGCTCAAGTGCCCGGATCCAATCCTGTCTGTGAAAGCAGAGAAGGGGCATCCCATGGGCCCTGTGTCCCTGCACCCACTGGGCAGAGGAGTTCGCTCACCAACTCATCTCCTTTTATTTAAACAGCCTTTCTCCCTTTCAAAAAAAAAAAAAAGAAAGCCTCCTATCTTCCTTAACTCATTAAAATCAAACAGAAAAAACTGAAGAGTACAACAGTGGTTACTAGAGATAAGAAAGAATATGGAGGAGAGATAAGGAGATGCTGTTAATCAATGTAAACTGCATTTAGACAAGAGGAGTTCTAGTGAACGTTTGAAATGGTGGCTATGCAAATTCTCCTGATTTGATTAGAACACATTACATTCTGGTCCTGAAAAATCACACTGGGGGCTAGTTCTGTGGTAAGGTGCTGGGAAGCTAGGTTCTGCATGGCAACCGTGGTTCGAATCCCCAGCCTGGTTGACCTGAAACACACTGGGTATGTGTGCAAGTACCCAAGGCTGGAGCTGTGTGACCAGACCCTGTGACGAGTGCTCATCCCTCTTTATCTCATATTCACCTGCACACACATATGCTCGATCGTGAATAATAAGTGCACACATACACACACACACACACTATACCCCATATATACGTGTGATTATTATTATATTTATTTAGTTTTTAAAAGTTTTTGCCTTAGGACATATGTACTTGCTGAAGAGATAGACAATGACAATGAGAGAGAAATCACCCTTCAGGATGGATGGCGGTCACACTATAATCCCTTCTCCTCCTCCCCCCACCCACCCGGGATCTTGGGTCTGCATGAACATGCACCCAAAGTGATCTTCAAGTTAATGGGTCAGGGACTAGAGCCACAGTTGGCCATGTGAGAGTCCAACAATGTAACCACTATTCCATCTGCTGGCCCCAAATATATAATTATTATGTCAGTTAAAAATAAATTTGAAAAATTTTAAACCAGAAAACTTAGGCCTTGTGACTTTAAAATTTTCTTTAGAGGCATGTCTTTAAAGAATTCAATACTTTCTATGATATAATGTTGCAATTGAAAAGAGAAAAGGAGGAAGGACGGTTGTGGCATTGCTGGTAAATGGTGTGGACGACACTAATGAGAGGCACCTCTTCAAGCTGCCGGCAGATCAGTTTCCTTCCCGGAGCACAGAATGGAGCTGCATCTCTCCTGACAAGGATGCCAGCACACTGCTCTGCTGTCTGACTTTCAGACCCTGACCCCCATCATTGGAGGTAGCATTTGGGCAGCACCCACATGGCACTGTCATATTTCATTCCATTGTCTCCTCTCTGCTTCCAGTGGCCTGACCCGCTTCCCTTCCCCTGAGGCCTGGGTCTAGGTTGTCATGTATATCTGGGGTGACTTCTCTTCTAGGCACCTAAGTTAACCCCTCTTCCTTCTTCTTCTTCTTCTTTTTTTTTTGTTTAATAAGAACCTCCTTTTTAAAAAGATTTATTTATTTAACTTTATTTTATAATACAAAATATAATATGAAATAAAATTAAATAATAATTATTTTTTAATTTGACTAGAGAGAGAGAGCACGAAAGGTTAAGTGAGAAAGCAAGGTGCCCGGTCTGGGACATAAAGCGCAGTTGGCCATGTGGGAGTCCAGCGCCTTTAAACACCATGTCACCTGCTGGCCCTGACCTCACCTTCCTTCTAAGCCTTAGCTCAAAGTTCTTCTCTTCTGAGAGAGAAGCTTCCTCCAATACACTCAGTGTAAGTACTTACTTCGGTTTCCACAAGCCTCCAGACCTCTAGCCCTCCAGACTTCCCTCCAGCCCTCTTCCTCGGGACTCCTTAATAATCTCTGTGCTTATCTGGATGAGACCTTGTTGAGGGAACAGGCTGCTCTTGACTACTGCAACACCCAGAGGGCAACCCCTCACCCTGAGCCAGGACTGTCCTCCCAAGAGATTGTTCGGTAAATACTCACTGCTAAGGACCATCTCAAAGATGACAGGGAAGTTGTATGGATCTGCTGAAAGTGAACATTATATACCAGGGGACCTCAAAAAGTTCATGAAAAATGGAATTAAAAAACAAGTTTATTTTGGTGCAAAAAATTGAAATTCATGCACACCCTTTTCATATTATGCTTTTTCTATGAGCCCTTTGAAGACCCCTTGTATTAAGAGAGCATGGAACCTGAGAGGGGCATTGAAGATCATCTGGTCCAACCCACTCACTTTTAGTGAGTCCCACGTCACAGGTAAATTGGTGGCACTCTCCCTGCTCCTGCTCCACTGACCCAGCCGTAATGTCCTGCTACCTAGAATCATGTTGCCAGGCTAACCAACAGCCTGCATTGGCTTCTTGGTAATTGCAGTTCTGTTTTGTAAACCAATAAATGTTTATCCTGGGTATACTCCATGCCAAGGCAACCAGCAATTCATCTGCTGAAGTCATTAGCACTAGAGACTAAGAATTAGAACAAGAAACAGATACTCACTGTCTCTACTGCTTTCAAGCCACTCCTCAAGGTACTTATTTCTTTGTCCAACTCAGTCATGCTGTAAATAGCAACATTTTAGTAATCAATATCTGACATCTATGTATTAAATATATGATGGGTTTTAATACCTCATGCTTGGGAGTCTGGACTATTTATGTAAAATGTTAAAAATTCCCTTTTGGTTCAGATCTCCCAGAAAGACAATAGCATGTTAAACTTAGGGAATTTAAGTATGGAATTATGCCTTTTGTTTTCCATAGACAGCAGGTATATTTTACAGGTAAAACATAGCAGATTAAAGATGTCTCTCATCTATACAAAAATATTTTTTGTTTCAATTGCGCGCACACACACACACACACACACACACACACACACACACTAAAAACCCCACGTCAGCAAATTATTAGAAAAAACTTATGTTGAAAAATAAAATTATGTAGAAAAAAATCTCCTTGCTGTACTTGGCTCCCTATGAAAAAAGCAAAAGAAAATGGCTTATCCACAATCATATTCACATTGTGCTCTTTATAATTAGCACACTGCTTTACATTAAGGCTCTGGTAATACTGATATTACAAGGTAATGGATGATATTTCTATCAACCATGATCTGTCTTAAGGTTATAATACTTAGTTTTTATTTTCACTGCTTAGAGAAAGATTCCTGGTTTTTAGGTTATAACACCTTCTATTTCATGGCTTTTAAGCATTAGGGATTAAAACAATGCTCACAGATAATTCATGACATATAGAGAAACTTACCAATATTTCACTTATTTTAATATTTTAATTTCAAGCCTTACATAATGTTTCTACCAAATTCTACAAACAGAAGGAAATAATTAGCCTGCTCATCATGCTTTTCAAATTCACTGCAAAAAGATGTAGTTTAAATGTATGTTCAAAAGAAGAGAGAGCCAAGGGGAGGAAAAACAGCAAAGAAAATTGCTTGCTCCCCAGTTTCTGAAACATGGTGTGAAGTTTGCAGTAAAAGTTTGGCAACTTTCCATTTTATTTTTAGTTTCTTGATTTGCATAAAGACTGCTTCCCATTAAAGGGTTGCCTTGGTTTCTGGGAGTGTGCACATGTGAAAATTCCTAGCAACGCCCTTACATTTAGATCTTCTATTTGCTTAACCATGGATCCTCGTTTAACTAAGGGCACTCCTACCTGTATTTAGAACTGCCTTTTAAAAGTACTAGTAAAACCACATTCCTTTCCTTTACTCTTAATAACTCAGAAAATTAGGTTTTGGGAAAGTTAAAAATGGCATACAGCAGTCTCCCGGAGGGGCTAGAATGAATATACATTTTAAACCTTGTAACACATTTGAGTGATTTGGATACCATTCAAACTTTACTTCATATAACTGTTCAGGGGAAAACAAGCAGAAGGACCCACTTCCTGTGATGCTAAGTCAAGAGCTAATGTACAGTCCAAGTTATTTAAAAAACTGAAACAATTCATTATAACTACTTACTTGACTTTCGCTGCTTGAGGAATATCCCGCAATTCATCATTTAGATTGAGAACCTTAGGGTACTTATTTTCCACAATAGTTATCAGATAGTGCAAAAGGGTAATATTCCTACAATTAAAGAAAAGTATTAGACATGGTTAATATCTGTGTATGATTTGTAAAGCTCAAGTGGTAGAACCCACCATAATGCTACATTCCAGCACTAACTTTAAAAATTGGAGACCCTGTAGATGTCGTAATGGCTATGTTGCTGGACTCCCATGTCATCAACAGCAGTTTGAGTCCCGAACTTGGCAGCTTAAAACTCATGCCCGGTACATGTGCGTGTGTGCATGCCCAAAATCTCAAGAAGAGAATGGAGAAAGGATTGCATCATGGCCATTCCTCCTGGGAGGTGATTTCTTGCTTTCTGTCTCTCCGTCTCTCTCCAATTCTCCAGTGAGCACATACACCCTATCTAAAAAATCTCTCTCTCAACAAAAAAAAAGGAAGCCCTGGAACCAGCAGATGGGATAATGGTTGCATTGCTGGACTCCCACATAGCAGGCCACAGTTCAAGACCTAGACTCAGAGGTTTAAAACTCATACTGGGCATGTGTGCATGTGTCCCCAAAATCCCCAGTGGAGAAGGAAGAGAAAGGACTGAGGCATGGGCATCTGCCCTGGGAGGTAATTTCTTGCTTTCGGCCTCTCTCCAGCAAGTGCACGCACCCTAGAGCAAAAATCTCTCTCTCTTAAAACAAAATAAAGTTAAAAAAAAAAATAGAGGTCCTGCAGGCAGGAATTCTAAAGAAAAGGGTCTGCTAGAATCAATGTGGGTTTTTACATAAATATGTAAAATGTCACAAAGATGCATACTTTTTTCTTTTCTTTTTTTTTTTTGGAGAGGTTTTCGCTATAGGGCACGTGTGCTCGCCAGAGAGAGAGAGACAGAAAGTGAGAAATCACCCCCAGGGGGGATGGCCATGCCACAATCCCTTCTCCTCCATTCTCCTCTCGGGATCCTGGGCATGCACGCACACGCAACCAGCGTGAGTTTAAGCCACCGGGTCCGGGACTCAAACCGTGGTCAACTACATGGGAGTCCAGCGACATAGCCATTACGCTAACTGCTGGTCCTGAGAAGCATACATTTTCTAAAAAGGGGATAAAAATTCCATTTCTGGCCCATCATGAGCATCCTTCAAAATCTGGGTAATGTGGGGCCAGGTGGTGGTACAGCACCAGTAAAGAGAGATACTTTGTGAGGCTGACCAATATGAGAAGGTTCCAGGTTCATTTCTGGAGCCTTCCCTGAGCACACTGGTCATGATCTAGGGCTGGCTGAGGCTGGGGATGGACTGCAGTGTCAAGATCCTGTTGAGGGTGTTGTCTCCCTCTTTCTCTTACGGAAGAAATCAATACAAATAAACTTAAAAAAAAAAAAAATCTGTGTATGGATCAGCCTCGTAGCCCAGTCGTTAAGGGAGCCAGATTCTCATGATTGACTATACTTTGAATCCCGCCCTACTTGACTTCAAAAGCATGACAGGTGTGTGTGTGTGTGTGTGTGTGTGTGTGTGTGTGTGTGCATGTGTCCAAAATCCTTACAGGAAGGAGAAATAAAGGAAAAGGATTGCAGTGTGACCTTGCCCCATGGGGAGAAGGGAGGTGCATACTTACTCTCTCTCTCTCACACACACACACGCATACACACACACACACAATCGCACGCACACATGCACGCATACCTGCCCTCTTGGCAATAAGAGAAAGAAAACCAAAAACATCTAGGTAACACCTAGACAGGTGATGGAAGTGAACCTGAACTACTGCCAATAAGGATAATCTCAAGTTTACCTTCACCGTGGGTCAAGTCCCGAAAGGGCTGTGCCCTGTGAGCTCATAACAAACAGGATGGGGTGGGGTAGAGTGGGTGGAGAGGAAGGGATGTTTAATCTACCGAAGAAGACGGCTATTTTCAAGCCTGAAAGTACAGAGCAGCGACTCACTGACGGCAATTACTGGTCATTTTTATTTAAGGTTTCATCCAAAGGGTGGTCAGAAAGCTCGAAAGCCTTTTTCAGGGGCGAACCTGGCAGTAGGCCATAACTGTAGCAATCACATAGATGATACCCTCGTAGCCGTGAATCTGCTTCCTAATTTTAGTATCACCCTCAGCAGTGACAACAGTTAGCAGTGCCAGTTCCGTCTCTGGTGGTGACAGGGCTGAACTCAGACTGACCTGGATTGAAAAGGTGGTGTCTGATAACACTATCTTTTGGGCAACGCTGTGGGAGTCTGGCCCCACTGTCACCGACTACACCACACATTACAATCACCTGGATCCCAGAAATTCATTTAACTGGAATGAGGTGGGACCAGGCATGGTGGTTTTTTGTTTTTTTTATATGGGTGGGTATTTTTTAAAACTACCCAGTGATTCTGCTTATGTGCAGAAAGAATGAGGAACTCCTAAACTGTGGAAATTACCAAAATCAGGAGATTGCAAATCATTTCTTTAAACCATTTCTCTAATTTAGGCAGTTTTGCTAAATCACAACACTGTCACCCACCTCTAAACAAAGTGAATCAGGGTTGTCAGAGAATTTTCTTACCCACCACAGGGAAAGGCATGTGTGGTGACCTCTGTCTGTGACTTCACAGAGACAACGCAATCCTGTTTCTGAAGCAATCAATTCGCATTGTTTTCTTTTTAACGTCCTTTATCTTTCTTGCTCTCCATAATTAGAAAATAATTGCCCGGCAAAGCATAACAGTGGCCAATCATTCTGGCCACTTACTTTTCCTATGTTCCCTTTCAGTTGTGCTGTTTATAGAACCCGCCTGTCTGCCCTTGTGCCTCTCACCTAAGGGGCAGGGGCAGGGGCAGGGAGGCCAAAGGCCAGCTACGATCACAAGAAAGAGTAACACTATTTTCTTCATTTTAGGGAAATGCTCTGCTACTTAGAGTCATCTCAATTAACTTAATTAGTCATATATGCCTTTATTACAGTAGAGAGGCTTAACCCAGGGCACACCTGCCACATTTGTTTGGTATCCAAATAACAACTCATTTGACTAAATACAAATTCTTGAAGAATGAACAACTAAACAGCCACACATTTGATTATGCTCTGCTCATTTTCAGTAACTTGAGCGTTCAGTGCTGAGGGAATACGCTCTTCACACTGACTGTCTCACCACCTACGTGGTGTGACTAGAACTGAACAGACGTGGACTGAGTGATCGCTTAATGGCAGAGTACTGCTAGGTGCTGTGTTTATAAGATATTGGTACTACATTTGGGGACCAAATATTCAAAGGCAGAAATAAGAGAGAAAGAAAGAGATCAGAAATGATTTTTTTTTTTTTTTTTGAGAGGTTTTTGCTATAGGGGACATGCCTTCACCAGAAAGACAAGAGAGATAGAAAGTGAGAAATCACCCCCCCCCCCCCCCCGGGGGGGATGGCCACAATGCAATCCCTTCTTCTCCATTCTCCTCTCAGGATCTTGGGCATGCACGCACACGTGCCCAGCGAAAGTTTAAGCCACCGGGTCTGGGACTTGAACCACGGTTGACTACATGGGAGTCCAGCGACAAGGCCATTACGCCAACTGCTGGTTTCCAGAAATAATTTTTTAAAAAAGACTTTTACATTAGACATATTCTGTAGTAACCTCAACAAGCAAATTATCACCTTGTAAGTCAGTAGTGCTAGGGGTGGGTGATTTGCTTTTGTGTGAGAGCACAATTCCCAAAAGGGTGGCTGCTCTTCGTATGCAAATAAGATGTTGCCTTTCCTCACAATGACCTCCACTAAGATCCATGCAGTGATAGTAGAACCATGGAGGATCAGTAGAACAGGTGTCAAGTACCTGCAAGGCTAAATACCTTGCTTGTTGTGACTTTAGACAAGTTAAATGAGTCATTTGACCCTGCCTCAGGTTTTCTTTAATCTGACAATGGGTGATGACAGTATTTGGCTTGTATACTTCACACGCTATTGTGACAACCAAATATGAAAGAGCTTGCAAAGGATCAAGTGCTTACATTAAAAATAAGGTGGCAGGGCTATACTACAACAGCTGTTCTTTGTTAATCTATCTCTACACAATGCAAAAATGACAACTTAACACGTCATTTATTTCTTCTACGATGGACTCCGAATTGCCATAAGACTATGCTTCACTAACCCTATAGAAAATATAGGGTAAAAAGCCTCATTAGTGAGGAATAATTAGGGTTAACAACCCACATTTCTAAAAAGAACTCGGGTACAGAGAAGCTTACCTTAGAAACAATTGTGCAGGTCCCTTTGAAGTCAGTGAGAACCTCAGAGGAACAAAAATCTCAGGGAAAGGAGAGTTGATATGCCTAAAGACCCTACCTATTAATGACACAGGAACACTTGCACATCTCAGTGTCTCTAACAAGAATCTGTTCACCTAAAATGCAGCAATGCACACTTTCTAGGAAGCATTTTAATGTGTCTGAGGTATGAGCAGTCAAATACCCACAGTCAAAATGCATTTATGCATCACAATACTTTTTCATGTAGCTGTCAGCTCCAATGTCTAAAGGAAAACAACCTAAATTCTCAGCAAGCTTCACATTCTAGCGTAAGTTATGAATTTTTTTTTTTTTTCTTTCCTCTGGACACAGTTCTCTGTGGAGGGACAGTGACCAGAAGGGCTCAGAGAGAGATTTCCAAAGCCCTGGTAATATTCTGTTTCTTGATCTGGATGCCAGTAACCCAAGTGTGTTCTGTTTTCAAAAATTCAGCAAGCTATACTTTTATAATTAGTGATCTCTCTTTAGTATGTTATACTATAATAAATATGTTTATCAAAAAAGGGGGCGGGACCAAGAAAAGAAAACTTGGAATCCATGAAGTCCCTGAACTGAAAATGGATGAACGGTAACTGGTCCAACAGGTTCTTCTGGAATACAGAGGTAACCAGAGAAGTAGGAAAGGAATCAATGTCAGAGGAGGAAAGAGAGCGAGAGACAGAGAAGTCCAGACCAGAGACTGCAGTGTCAGGAGAGCCAAGGAGGACCAGAGAGGGGAGCGAGTTAATGTCTTGACTTAAGCACCCAGATTCTTCAAGTATTAGAAGATCCCATACTCACTTGTCAATACTCGATTTTGTGTCGGCAATCTTGTTTAGGCTGGATATCTTGAATCCGTAGGCATTCCCTCTTTGGCCTTTATTCATATAATTTCCAAAAGCCAAAACCACCTCTAGCAACTGCTTGAGGGCACTGCTCTTAAATACCTCTTCAGAGCCAGAACGAATTGCTTTAATACAAAACACAGAAAAACACAACTATTATAGTGATACTTACCTTAAAACCACGTACCTCATAACTAATATTGAAGATATATGATCGGCCGAAACTAGAAGCAAAGAACGAGGGAACAAGGAGAGTCAGCTAAGGCTGGTGAGCATACCCACAGACCAGAGAAGTAGCCTATCCTTCTGTAGTCCATTTCTTTTTTATTTTATTTATTTAGTTTTTTTTTTTTTTTTTTTTTTTTGCCTTAGGGCAAGTGTACTTGCCAAAGAGAAAGACAATGAGAGGGAAAGCGAGAAATCACCCCCCAGGGAGGATGACCACACTGCAATCCCTTCTCCTTCACTCTCCTTCTGAGATTTTAGGCACATACATACGCGCCTGGTGTGATTTTCAGTTTGCCAGTTCCAAGACTCACTCGGCCATGTGGGAGTCCAGTGCCTTAACCACCACGCCACATGCTGGCCCTCCTCTGTCCTTTTCTTGCCTGGTCCATCCATCTTAAACATTTAGAAATAGAAAGAATAGCATTTCCATTTCCCACATTCCTTTACACTTACTTGCCTGGTGTGAGTCTCATTAACAGAAGTACTGATCAATTCCATCGATAGAAAACTGGGCACACTTGTTACATGTTGTAGCTTGTAGGTGTCACAGCAGGGATCAGAGCAGGAGTAAATGTCGATGCTAGCCTGCCTGCTGTGGCTGTGCTCACCAGCTGCCTCACCCACATTGCAAACACTAAAAAATTTAACAGCCTCCAAATCAAACCACAAACCAACCTCTAATTCCTCCTTAGAAAAAAAATCTACGAGGGGTCTGCTGCAAGAAAGCCAATTACAGGTTTAATGCCAGTAGAGGTCAAATGAATTCCTCACTAACACCCACGTGGTGAAAAGCCCAACCCTGCAGAGGTGTGCTGTGAGCTCCAGAGCCCAGGGCCACGCCAGCATGCCAAGCGCTGAGCTGCGAAATTATCCAGCAGAATTTCAAAAGACTTCAAGCAAACAACAACAATAATGAAAACAAAACAAAAGGGATCCTGTTTACTATGTAAACTTGGATTGAATTTGTAAATGGATGCTTAAGACAAATATCATGTCCAATGTAGGCTTGGCTTTACCTTCCACTTTAGGTTTCACCTCTGCCACACGCTCGGCAAACTTCTTTTTGAAGTACAGCGACTGCAACCTTTGTTGATAGTGATTAATTCTGTAAGAGCAAGCGTATGGACTAATTAATACTTCATAATATTATATTCATTTAAGGGGCATGAAGGCAGAGGTCCTTTGTGACACCTCCTACACGCACGCACACACACACACACACGCACGCACACACACAAAACCGTTATTGTCAAGGACAGGAGGACAGGGCACGAGGCCAGCTTTGTCTGGACAGCCCGTTTCTGTCTGACCTACTCATGGAATAGTAGCTCCAATCAAACAAAGCAACGGCTAAAAGACGTGAGAGCCAGCTGCTGTTGACAAGAGTCTGGAGAGCTCCTCTGAACAAAGAAGAGATAAAGGAATGCAAATATAAAGACCCCCCATTCCATTACATATTACAGAGAGAGGACAGTTCCTATACTTTTCTTGAGTTTCTTAACTTTTCACAAAGTTTTCCCTTTGTCAAAACCGTAAAGTAAAATCCTGCCTCCGGCATCCTCTCCCTGCATCATCCTCTCCTCATTCGCAATCCCAAACTCTCCTCTTTCTTCACGGTTAGCTCCCTCCTGCTCTCTGCAGGGCTGGCAAGCTGTGCCTTTCAAGATAGCAACTGGAGGTAGCAGGGAAGCTCACGGGCCTCTGATCACCACCAAAAGATGCTGCTATTGTTACTGAGGGTGCTATAGTGAGCATTCTCTCCCTAAACTTCTGAAATCAATGCCTGACCTGCTTACAGTGGAAATTTCAGTCCAGTAGCACCAGGGATCATCCCCTTCCGTAAAACTATTCCACATAACCAGACAGATCTGGGTTAGCTGGGTTTGTACCAGCCTGGGTTTTTCTCTCTCTCTCTCTTTTTTTTAATCCTTTTTTTTAGAGGCTTTTTTTGCTATAGGGTGCGTGTGCTCGCCAGAAAGACAGAGAGAGACAGAGAGCGAGAAATCACTCCCTAGGGAGGATGGCCACACCACAATCCCTTCTCCTCCATTTTCCTCTCGGGATCTTGGGCACACATACATGCCCAGCGTGAGTTTAAGCCACCAGGTCCAGGACTCACTTATTAGGTGACCCTGGGCAGGTGGCTTAAGTCCTCCAGAGTCTTGTTTTCCCACCCTAAAAGTCCTCCAGGCAGGGCGGGTAGGATTAAATGGGATGACACATACAAAAATCTAGACACTAAGTGGCAGCTATTGCAAGTGGTCGTTGTCTGTCTATACTCAGGTTGTTGGGTGTACCTGCCAAAATTTTGAAGCCATCCTTTGTTTTATAGTAGTGTACAAAATGGCAAGCAGAGGTGGAACAACAAAAAGTAACTTCGGACATGTGGAAATGCAGAGTGAAAGGCATGTTTACCTTGGGTACATCTGTGGGCCTGTGGCACCCAGGGGAAGAGCTCTGCCCTGAGGTCGACTGAGAGCTGCAGGACCACTGGTCCTTCTCTAATTCAGAATCAATTCACTAGGCCTGGTTCAGCAAATAGACTCAGCTCACATGCCAGCCCCAATTACAAAGCAGTGGCTGCCCCAGGGCTTTCTGAAGAAGTGTTCAGAAAGTTTCCCAGGCTCCATGGAAAGAGTGCCATGATCGATTAGTGATGTCTGCATGTGTCATGATTTGACATCTAGACCCTGGCTGTTCCATTTTGTGGGTTCAAGATTGACACTGGCAGAATTTGCTCATTTTTTTTCTCTCTATTTTACAATGACCTTGAAATGTTGAGGTATTAGGGAGTGTGAAATACTATCCCAAGAAATCAAAATGGTGAGGAGAATGACACCGACTGGAACCAAGAAAAGTTCTGACTGGGTTAGGCCAAAGCAAATGAGTCAGAGGCCCAGAAATAGAGATAATTGTGAAGTAACTTTGACCTTGGCTCACCCATAGGCAAGAACTCACAAAAACCAAACAATGCAATTCCCCACAGTCCAGACTTGAGAAAATTTTGAAACCTAAAAAGGGTTCAAGTTGAGCCAGTGTAACTGGCCCAAATAATTCAACATGAATTACAAGTTTAGCTTCTTTTTTTTTTTTCTTTTTTTGGAGAGGTTTTTGCTATAGGGCGCGTGTGCTCACCAGACAGACAGAGACAGACAGAAAGCAAGAAATCATCCCCCAGGGGGGATGGCCACGTTGCAATCCCTTCTCCTCCATTCTCCTCTCGGGATCTTGGGCATGCACACACACGCGCCCGGCATGAGTTTAAGCCACCGGGTCCAGGACTCGAACCGCGGTCGACTACATGGGAGTCCAGTGACACAGCCATTATGCTAACTGCTGGTCCCGATAAGTTTAACTTCTTCAGAAAGGTCAGAGGTATCTTTACTTTTCAAGCATTTTCAAACTCACCGGCTCATCTCAAAAAGGAACCGATCAGCCTTGGCCATCCGATCCAGTTCATGTTTATGCTCCTCCAACAGGTCAATGTCACTTTTTTCAGGAACAAATTTCAAGAGCTAAAAAAATATATATAAGTATTAAAACCAAGGTTTACAACTTAAAGCTCTGCAGTGATTTTTTAATACTTTGTTAATTTGTCCAAGATGAAATTTTAACTTTTGTTTAACTCATAAGCTTCACTTACAGCTAACTGTTCAGATATAATAGAAATGATGAAATCTTTTCATTTTTAACTTAAGATAAATTGGTTTAACTTCAAGTTAAATTGGTATTAGATTCATTCCTGCCACCTCTCTGTTCCCTACTCCTTCTCTCCAATGGAAAGTTCTCTATCAGGACCCACTCTGCAGAGATCATTAGAGGGACCTGAGAGATTCTATCTTCTCATTAGAAGATGATACACTGAGGTCTGGAGAGATTAAGCAACTCCCCAGGATTACGAAGCAAGTTCATGTAATTATTAGCAATAGGACTTAGGTCCCTTGACTCTCAGCTCTACACTTTTTTTCTATTACGTCATGGTGGAATGAGTAATTCTACTTGTATTTTCCATTCATCTTACTTATTTCTCTGGCTTAGCTAATTCCATCTCCTTTTTTTCCCATGTAGTGTTGGATGAGAGGAATATAGCAGGATTTGATTGTTTTTGATCCCTTTTTTATTTTGGAGGAAGAAATGAACATGAAATGTGGAAGAAATAGCAATAATATTTAAAGCTGAAAAGTACTTCCTCTGTGTCTGATTTACCCTTTCAGGGTATGTACCTGTGTAGGGGTATGCTCAGACCAGCATGAGCACTGTATTTCCTAGATCAAATGCCCTTGGGCTTTGTTTCTGTTTTTGTTTTTAGATTACATTGATCCCCTGGCCCTGAGATCTCTATTACTTCATTACTTGATGCTGATATTGAGCAGTCCATTTAGTAGGTTTTCAAATGTTTGTTGGATTTAACTGAAGGACTGCAGAAAAGACAGTCTGGGTGCCACCAACAGAGAAAGAGAACTGGAAATACAGGAAGGGAGGTGTGGGGAGTTAAAGGAAAGTAATGGGAGGTTGAAAATATGTTGCAGGCAGGGTGCATACCACACACCTGATCTGGAACCCGGGGCACAGCATCTATGCAGGTGCAAGACAGGCTGCGATGACAGTGGGAGAGGGTGAGCAGATGAGGGTGCATAGGCAAGAGCAGAGCGCAATCAGGGCTTTATTGAAGCTCAGTCTTTATGTGCCTTACAGATCTTATGTAGAGGAATGAGGCACACTTTTTTTTTTTTTTTTCTGGTAAGAGATTTTTGCTATAGGGCGTGTGCCAGAGAGACAGAGAGAGACAGAAAGCAAGAAATCACCTCCCAGGAAGGATGACCATACTGCAGTCCCTTCTCCTCCAGTCTCCTCTCAGGATTTTGGGCAAACATGCACACATGCCCGACGTAACTTTTAAGCCATTGGATCTGAGACTCAAATCGTGGTCAACTAAGAGGAAGTCCAGCGACATAACCATTATGCCATCTGCTGCTCCCCGAGTTTGCACTATTGAAAGATCAATGTGCTTACAGAATGAAGATTGAATTAGAGGGAATCAAAACTGTCAGAGGGAAGCCCACAGATAGCATGGTGAATACAGAGCTGGGTCCCACATGGTTGACTCCACAGTTTGAGTCTGAATCTAACAGTTTGAAAAACATGCCAGGTACATGTATTTGCATGCTCAAAATCCAAAAGAAGAATGGAGGAAAAGGGACTGTAGTGTGAACATTCCCGCTGGGGGGTGATTTCTCAGTTTCCCTCTCTGTCTCTCTCTGGAAAGCACATATGCCTCATGGCAAAAACCTAAAAAAAAAAAAAAAAAAAAAGAGGGTTATGATTAGATACCTGGTGCAATAATACAGTTTAGAGATGATGGTGGATTAGGATGGAACCGGCAGACTCTAGAAGTATTCAGGGGGTTTGAACAGAACTAGCCTGACTTGTGGATGGACAGTAGTAGACAATGGAGAGTCAAGGATGAGGTCTGCACTACTGCCTCAGGTAACAATATTTGTGGGGTTTGGGGCAGGGTGGATGGAGGAGGAAAAGATGAGTTTGGTGTTTGAAATACTTGTAAGAGAACCAAGTAGTGACTTCTAGTAGCAGTTGGACAAGTTGGTCTGAAACCCTCGAGATCTGTTTAGAGGATAAAGCACTGGTGCTAGTCGGAACAGGTAACTGAAGGCATGATGATGTGAGTGAGATAAGCAGGGGCACTGTCAAGAAAAAGAAGTAGGGCTGGGCAGAACCAACATTCAACGGTGAGGCCAGGAAGAGAAGGAACTTTCAGAAGAGGCCAAGGAGGTGCAGCCAGAGAGGCATCACAGGGCCAGCGGAAAAAAGCATTCATCACGGAGCCAGAGGCCACCGTGTCACACCAGGAGCACGTGGCCACCAGTGTCACATACTGTCAAGATAGCAAGACAGAGAAGGGCTACAAAGTGCCTCCTGGCTTTGGCACAGGAAGTGTCCTCAGTGAGAGCCACTTTATGGAGGTCAGGAAGACAGACTGCGATGGTTGAAGCATAAACAGGAGATAAGTTTGGACAAGCTTCAAGAACTCTGGCTGTGTCAGAAAAAAGAGCAGACGTGAGCTAGTTGGGGACATGGAGTATTAAGAGGGGTGTGGATTGTGTGAAGCTAAGAGTTAAAGGCTAAGAGTTGAGAGGGTGAGGCTGAAGACCTAGAGAGGAGCAGTCGGCCAGCTGAGCTCCTGCACAGAGAAAGGGATGTGGCCAGAACAGAGGCGGCGGATACTCCCTCTGTTCTAATGGGTTGGAAGAGAGGACAGATGGAAGGAGATGCCAGAGAGTTCACAGGTCGGGGGGCTCAATGGCTTCTAGGCATTCCTATTCTCGTGTTGGCAATGGTGACCCTGGATAGTGTGTGTATCCGCTTATTCTTCCTCAGTGCAGGAGGGAAGGGCCATGGGAGGACAAGTGAAAGGGGAAGACAGAGAGAAAAAGGTTTGTTTCTTCCCCTTGATTTGAATTTTTTACCCTCTGGGCAAAGAAACTGGGTTCTAATCTTAGGGGCTCTCTCACCATTTTACACAAGCTCCACCACCAGCCCCCCACAGTCCAATCAGGATAACATAATTACTATGTCTCTTTTGCTAATTGTAAGAGCATCCTAAGAGGCATATGCTAAAGACTCAATCCCCTCTAAAAGGAGAGTTGAGTAGCAGACTGTGTGTTGATAGTTTAAGACATGAATGAAGAGCTAGGCAAACACCTGGAAATAAGAAGAAAGGTATCAGGACCAGCAGTTAGTGTAATGGCTATATCCCTGGACTCCCATGTAGTCAACCGCGGTCTGAGTCCCAGACTCGGTGGCTTAAACTCACACCAGGCATGGGTGCATGCGTGCCCAAGATCCCGAGAGGAGAATGGAGAAGAAGGGATTATGGCGTGCGTGGCCATCCCCCCGGGGGGTGATTTCTCACTTTCTGTCTCTCTGTCTCTCTCTGCCTTTCTGGCGAGCGCACACACCCTATAGCCAAAAAAAAAAAAAGAAAAGAAGAAAGGTATGAATTCCAAGAAAGAGGAGTGTAGAGATTTTATCTGAGATCTCTGAGCTCAGCAACTACAAGAAGCAAAAGAAGGAACAAATGTGGCTCAAGTAGAAATTGCAAATAGCAGTTAAGGAGGTGTCGGCATGAACAATTTTCTGGGAAGAATGTTATTAAGAAGGAAAAGGAAGCAGAGGAAGAATAGTGGAGTAAGAAGGAAAAGAAAGAGCATGGGAGATGATGGGAACAAGACACACAAAATCATCAGGAGAGATCAGGTCAAAAATACCCGCGTTGGCCGGATTCTCCTTCAGTAGACTGATTTTCTTAGTCGTATTTATTTGAAGTACATTCTATTTGCACTGCAAGCCCTTTTGGCAAGATTTTGAAATCCTTTCCCTCAAGGAGGAATTTTGCTGGATGTAATTTCACAGTAAACAGATCTTGTGGAATTTTAAACATACGACCTTGTTGATAGGGGCTAAAGGCAGAAGGACTACAGCAGCTTTGCACATAGTTCTTTGCTCTGGGTTAGGGGCTTCTGTTCTAGCATCTGAT
Organism: Tupaia tana; assembly: GCA_026018925.1. Lineage (NCBI taxonomy): Eukaryota > Metazoa > Chordata > Mammalia > Scandentia > Tupaiidae > Tupaia > Tupaia tana. The sequence goes on along the minus strand of JAKSZU010000001.1, from coordinate 224,823,579 downwards.
GCAGCTAATGTCAACGCAGGGTTACCTGGAAGCTGGGAGGGGCAGAGAGCCGAGCGCCACTCTCCCAGGCAGAAACTCTTGTTGTTTTATTCCTTCTTCTTCATTATTTTAAATTCTTTACTGTACTGATTTTAATTTTTCATTTTATTTATTTATTTATTTGGCTTTGCCACAGGACATATGCATTCACTGAAGAGTAAAACAGAGACAGAGACGGGGAAATTTGAGAAATCACTCTCTGGGGGGGGATGGCCATGCCACAATCCCTTCTCTTCCATTCTCCTCTGGGGATTTTGGGCATGCACACACACATGCCTGGCATGATTTTTAAGCTGCCAGATCTAGGACTTGAACTGCAGTTGGCCATGTGAGGATCCAGCACCTTAACCGACATGCGATCTTCTGGCCCCCTTTATTTTTATTTTTGACTCAATAATTACACATATTTGTGGGTTACAGAATGGTTTCTTTTTCTTTTGTTTGAGAGGTTTTTGCTATAGGGCGTGTGCGCTCGCCAGACAGAGAGAGACAGAGAGACAGAAAACGAGAAATCACCTCCCAGGGGGATGGCCACGCTGCAATCCCTTCTCCTCCATTCTCCTCTCGGGATCTTGGGCATGCACACACGCGCCCGGCGTGAGTTCTAAGCCACCGGGTCCGGGACGCGAACCACGGTCGACTACACGGGAGTCCAGTGACATAGCCATTACGCTAACTGCTGGTCCCCAGAATGGTTTCTTGATGCATGAATATAATGTGTTATAATCAAATCAGGATAATTTACATACTAATCATCTCCGTTATTTGTCATCTCTTAGTGTTGGGACCATTCAAAACCCTCTCTTTGGGGTCAGCAGTTAACACAACTGGACCCTCAGGAGAAAAGTCCTGGGTTCATGTCCAGTGACTTTCCTGAGCACTGTAGGTGCCCATGATCCAGGCCAGCTGACATGGGGCATGGAGAGCAGTGTGGAGAGCCCTGTTAGAGCGGCCTGTCCCTCTCTGTCTGTGTGTGTGTCTCTCTGCCTCTCAGGGAAGAAGTAAATAAATAAATGTTAAAATAAAGTAATTTCTTCTAGCTATCTTGAAATCTACAATGAATTACTGTTCACTATAGTTACCTATTGTCCTGTACAACACTAGAATTTATTCTTCCTATCTAAGTGGAATTCTGTGTCCATTTACCAACATCTCCCCAAGATTCCCACCCGACCGTAGCCCCTAGTCTATTCTTCAGACAGAGGCTTGATTTTGACTGGAATACAGGGAGGAAAGGAGGAGGTAGAGGAGCTAGAAAAGCTCTAAAACCTGAATTTCGGGTTTAGGAAATAATTGAAATGTTCACACACAGAGCATCCAAGGACACCTGAGAACAATCATCAACTATCTCGATAACTGGATCAAACCTTTAATGAGCAGTTTGAAAAGTCCTTCTGTGGTTAAGTGTGAGAGTTTTCACCCAGGACAAGTCTAGCTGCTGAGGTTGCAGGGAGGGGCAGGTTCGTTTGTGTGGTGATACCCACACATGACTCCTCTCTGTTTTGTGTCTGAGCCCTTCGAGAACATTAGTGAGAACCATGGAAATGCACATGCAGACTCACAGGCAATCTACCCAGAAACAGCCTTGCCACCCAGGATCACTGTTAGCAGGGCAAAAACACCCCGCTTCCCTGCTCTTGGGAACTCAGCATGGCTACAGACGAGGCCTTGAGTCCAGCCTAGAAGCATAGTTGCTTCTGGCCATAGTCAACCATAAGAAAGACTGGCTCTAAAAATGTGGACTTCTTGACCAAAATCATTCAAAATATGATTCCATCTTAAGAACAATGAGACAGAAAGATGGGATCGTGTTAGAGCCTTCTGGACTATCCTCACAAAGCACAGAAAAATTCAGGCCTCGGCTAAGGGGGAGAGGGCAGAGATAGGTGACAATCCCTAGAATATGTATTAGCCCACTATTCCATACTGAAATTTGGGGGACAGCTAAACAAAGCTGTTGAACAACTCAGCTTGACATGGTCAACAACTCAGTCTAACATAGTCAGACTGGCTACACAGAAACGCTATAGAAATACCACATGAAGGCTGGCCTATAGTTCAGTGCTTAAGTGCTGTACATTAGGAGCTGGACCCCACATGGCTGACCACAGTCTGAATGCCAGCTCCAGAGGCTTGAAAACACATTAGCAAGTATACATGTATGCCCCAAATCCGAACAGGACAGAGAAATGGAAGAAAAAGCACTATCGCATGACCGCACCATATTAAGGGGTACTTTCTCATTCTCTTTCTCTCTCTCTGGTAAACAATTTTAAAAATAAATAAAAGGGAACCAGCAGATGGCATAATGGTTACTTTGCTAGACTTCCACATAGTCGACTGCAGTTTCAGTCTCGGACCTAGTGGTTTAAAACTCACACGGGTCACGTGTGTCTAAGTACTTGCCCAAAATCCCAAGAGGAGGGATTGCAGCATGGCCATACCTGCTAGGGGGTAATTTCTCACTTTCTGTCTCTCTCTGTCTCTCTAGTGAATGCACACGCTCTATAGCAAAAATCTCTAAATAAATAAATGAATGAACAAATGAATGAAAGAAATGAAATATTGCATGAAAAGGTCAGTTTATCATATTATATGAGCTGTTTGGTCATGAATAATAAAAATTATATTGAAGAACCACGGAAAAAGATATGTATTGACCTCATGTAAATCTCACACTTGACAATGTACAGAGATAAGACAGTCCCAAGAAACTTACAACTCACCTTATGAAACAGCTATTTAAATACAGAAGACAGTGGCTGGGGTTTAACGTGCTTTTTGTGGTGAGCCAATATCAAGACACGAATTGTATTAAGAACTTAGTAACAAGTTCATTTATGCAGTACAGTCTGATTTCATAATGCTAGTGAGATTCTTGATATTTCTGTGAAACAGATTTTCTACCACAGCTAGTAGATTTATATGACCTGCTGAGGTATAGAAACTTACTTACAACTTGAGGGACAGAATCTGACATTGCGGGTCCCAGGCGTCTGACATATTCATGATCTTCCTTCTCACCCAGTATTTTTAAAGAATGAAGAGAGAAAGGTCAGATCATAAAGTCCCTAATAAAGCCACAAGGAATCTTGATTCAACCTTCTCCATTCAGAGATGAGTAAATTATCCACTAGCAACAACAGATTTTCTCAGTGTACCCTCCCTGTTGAAAGTCAGTTGTCACTTTGCTCTGAGATACATCTGGCAGCTCACCTGTTCCAACATGTCCTTGGGCAGATCTTCCTGTTCATCCATGGTTAGAATTGCCCGTTTAATTTCATCATTGGATAATTTCAACCTGGAGAAAGAATATTTTATTTTGTTGTTAACACTATTGGCTTGAGCGCTAAAATTTAGTACAACATAGTTCATTTTGCTACTCCAGCTGCTGATTTTACCAGCACTATTTTTTTCCCCAAATCTCTTGGTGAAAGTTTATTTCCTGATAATACTGCATCTAAAAATAGGATTTCAGATCTGCTTTAACATTCTTTCAGGGCTTTGTAATGCTCTGTTGATACTGAGGACAAAGCTGCTATGTTCTATCATTTAGTTTCTTGAAGAGAGGGGTTACAAGTTTAGAAATGGAGAACACACCCATACCTAATTGCTTTCTTTTAGACATAGTATACATGAATTGCAGGTGAGAGGAGATAACTCAATTTATGACCTGGTTAAATGTCAGTAGTGTTTACAGTTAGCTCTCAGGTTAAAAATGGATTTTGAGGGACCAGCAGATGGTGTAATGATTATGTCACTGGACTCCCACATAGTAGACCATGGTTCAAGTCCCAGACCAGGCGGCTTAAATTCATGTTGGGTGAAAGTGTGTGTGCACCCAAAATCCTGAGAAGAGAATGGAGGAGAAGGGATTGCAGTGTGGCCATCCTCTCTGGGGGGTGATTTCTCGCTTTCTGTCTCTCTGGTGAGTGCACGTGCCCTATAGCAAAAATCTCTCTCTATAAAAAGAGAAAAAATGGATTTTGAGAAGGTTAGAAAAATACATGTTATTTTTTTAAAGTTGAACAATAGTTCATGAAACTGCCAAATGAAACGTATAAAGATATCATAGTTGAGGAATTTTCACGCATTTTATTTCATTTCATTCTCAAAATAACTGTGATAGTCAACCTTAGTTTTGGTAGAGAAACCGAGGTTCAGAATGATCATATGATTTGTTGAAGTTCAAACATACAACCTGGCCATAACCATAGACCCAAGACTCTTGATTACTAATCCCAAATTCTTCTTACAAACATTGCTTATTTAGAACTACTCAGTGGTACAAAAGTAACAGTTGATGCCCTGAGAGGCAATCCCACACAGGAAGGTTCCCAGTTCAAGTCCAGAGCCTTCCCTGAGTTTGTCAGGCATGTGCTTTCCCATGATCTGGGACTGGGACAGAGTTGGGGTGGCTTGTGGTGTTGAGACCCTATTGGGGTACTGTCTCTGTCTTTCTCACTCATGGATAAAATAAGTAAATAAATTTCAAAAAAATAGTTAAGTAACTTTAAACATATGCACAGTTCTTATCTAATATCTCACAGGGAAGGATGTAAGAAAAACATAAATCGATTTTCCATCTGCCATAATGTAAATGATTTACTAAACTTAATTATGGATGTGTGGTTTAATGAAGTCAGGATAACAAAATATTGACTGTAAAATATAAGAGTCAAAATATGAGCATTCATATAGTGTAATTAAAGTATACTTGTGAAAGTGTGTTTTTGCTAGATGCACTAATAGTCTTCACTGGGGCCACATACCTTAATCACGCTATCAGCTATGACAAAGAATTAGTCTTCCGTTCCATTTGTAAGCACAAGACTCAAGACTTATACTTCAAATTTTCCTGCCTTACAACCTGCCACTACTGTGGCATATTAACACACTTAACCTGTTCCTTTAGTCTATGTTCTTTAAGAAGAATCACAAATAAACACACAACTATAAAGCGAGACATGCACACATCACATGTAATTCTGAGGGTAGGGGCTTTGGTATCAGACAGGCTAGGCCTCAGTCCTGGCTCTGACACTTCCTAACCAGTGTGACCTTTGACAAAGATTTTATTAAGTCCCAGTTTCCTCATCTGTGAAACAGGGGTAACAACAACTACATCAAAAAAGGATGTGGTGTGTTTGTATGTGTGTGCATGAGGAGTAAGTAAAATCACACACGTAACTAGCATAGTTTCTAGTTATAGAAAGGTTCAATAAACTACATATGTGTTCTACAGGTGGACTTTTCTATACCAGAAAAAAAAAAAAAAAGAAAAAAAGAAAAAGAAAGCATTAGCAGTGTTTTCGTTAACTTTTTTTTTTTTTTTTTTCTGAGAGGTTTTCGCTATAGGGCACGTGAGCTCGCCAGACAGACAGAGAGAGACATAGAGACAGAAAGCGAGAAATCACCCCCCAGGGGGGATGGTCACGCTGCAATCCCTTCTCCTCCATTCTCCTCTCGGGATCTTGGGCACGCATGCACACGTGCCCAGCGTGAGTTCTAAGCCACCTGGTCCGGGACGCAAATCGCGGTCGACTACGTGGCAGTCCAGCGACATAGCCATTAGCCATTATGCTAACTGCTGGTTCCCTGCTTTTGTTAACTTTAATATTCCTGTGCAGCTAACAGATCATTCAACAGTACTCAGGATGGTTATTCTGAACACTTCCCAAGGCATTATCATAGCCATTATTCCACCAGCATTTCCTCTCCGCATATGGCTTCTATTAGGCCTGGGAAGATTAAAAATGAATTAGAAGATATAGTCTGTTTCTAAAGGTGATTATCATTTAAGGGAGAATCAAACGGTCACCTTAAACACTCAGGATACAAAGGTATAAAAAACACACACTTGCCCGTGGTCTGACAGATAAATAAGCAGGCTGAGGGAGTGGAAGGATGAATTGCGTGCGGTCAGGGGAAAGGCCAGGGGAAGCTGGATACAACACACCCACTGTGGACCTCTCTGTCTCATCCTTTTGTCTAGATTTTGACATGATTTTGTTAAAACCACCTGCTCCGATATATATTTGTTTGTTCTGATTTGTTTTGCTTTGCTATAGAAAATAGAAGACAGAGAAAGTGAGAAATCACCCCCCACGAGAGACGGCCATGTTGTTGTAATCCCTTCTCTATTCTCCTCTCAAGAGTTTTGGGCACATGTGCCCAGTGAGTTTTTTAAGCTGCCTTAGCTGGGACTCAAATTAGCAGTTGGCCACGTGGAGTCCCCAGCCACCTTATAACCACCAAGCCACTTGGTTGGTCCCCACCCTGCTATTTAAACTAAATGTTGTTTCATGCCCTAATAAGTAGAAAAGTGAACACATTTGGGAATCCTATTGTACTAACACCATTCACTTCTATTTCTTGTTCTCAAGTCCAAAAAAGGCATCTAAGCAAAATGCCCAATTGCCCATGTTAACAAATAAGATCTATTCTATCACCTCGTCTGAGTTGTGGTGCCATCATAATGCTACGTCATATGCAGTAACCCTGGTCCTGCAGATTTCTTGACATTGCTTTTTGCCATTCTTGGGATAATCACTGCCTTGTGAACATGCTGGCCAGAACACTGCAATAGAAAACCCCTACACTTTAAATGGAATCATTTACCCAAGTTGGCAGGGTAAAGTATACCACAGAGGAAAGACTCTATCACAGTGTCGAGGTCTCAGCTGCTCCCTGGTAGCCCAGGATTCCAGGACACTAATGGCTCCATTTACGTGTTAACACCATGGGATGGCCTTGCAAAGCCAGGGAATGTAACATCAGGGAAGGTTGAAACTGCTGCTAATGAAAACCAACTGGTTGAGGAAACATCTATAATCACCACGAGAAGAGCGCTGCTTATAAGAAAAGGAATAAATTAGTTCTGTGTCCTTTTCATACAGTGTTGAAGAAACCATTTTATAGCAGAGTTCTGCAGAGTCCTTCTGTTTTGCATTTAAAAGAAAAGGAGTTGAAAATCAGAGTGAGAACAATACTTAAAGTATCAGATTTGCATTTCATTAGCTTCCCATATGGAGTGCAGAACTTCTTGCTTTTGAAATTATATATATTTATGCTCCTCAGCCCCCAGAGGCTGTCTGGACTAAACACTAGCTCTAATTCCTAACAATTTTGGTTTCTGTTAATGCAGCCCACAAAGAGACTCGAGACTTCAATGAGTAGTACTTAAGAAAATCTACCTGTCAACATACCGCCCTGCACGTGGCCTGTTGGATCAGACAAAGAAACCCTACCTTAGGGGGAAGGGGAAAAAGAAACTCTGCCCTCTGGATGGTTCTGTCCGTTGCAGAGTTCTTAGTATCATCTGTCATCCACAGAATGAGCCTCTAATCTCTGTAATTTAAGGACCCTACCAATTCTAGCCCTTTAATTGCTTTTAAAGCTTGGCAGTATTCTGGTGTGCTGGAGGGTGGCAAGTTTTGAGACATCCTTTTCAACTTTCTTTACAAGGCAGGAAACAAACTAGCCACCTTAAGACAGTATTTAACTCTACCTCGCTTTACTAAAGTATTTCAAAAATTTGCCAAGAGAATTGGAACATCCAGGCGTAATTAAAGGAAGTTAAGAATGGATGGCTAGATCAGCCTTAGCTCTGCTTCAGTGGATTTAAGCCAAATCCCCCCTACTTTAAAGTAGCTTTTGTGGTTTACTACATCCCAGCTGCCATGTCAAGTGAGCATCTGGAAAAAAAGAATGGCATAACACTCCATAAGGCTGTATTTTAGGTGGGTTCACTTTGCAATATAAACCTGCTTCCAAATTTTCTTTTTTCTTTTTTTATTCCCCCCCTCCCCGGAGGGGAGAGGTCTGTTTTAGGGGATACAGTAGTGAATCTTAAATTGCTATATGCCACCCATATATACACAGTAGAAATTCTGCTGAAGGCCTGAGGAATCAGGAGTTTCTGTTCTAAGGCATGTCATGTCTATTCCACTTTCTTCCCAAGTCTGTGAAAGGCACCTTTCCTGGAGGCCTGGAGCTTCCCATTCAAACTCACACCTTCAAGTTAGTTTCTTTCTGAGAGTTTTGAATGACAATGGCCACTCACCCTGTAATGCCCTATTCACCCATGCATGAGGGAAGCCTGTATCTCCTCCCTGCTCTGGGCTCTCTCCAACTGCCTGTTTGACTACAGATGGCTGAGGTAGGTGCCCCTTGATGACAGGGTGCACTAACTTTCGTAACACGTGAAGAAGAGTTTTTAAATGATAACCAAACACTCTGAACACATGTGCTCATTAAAATACAGCCCTCAAAATATGCTACAGTCTTTCCATCATGGTGGACTTTGGCACAGTGACCGCATTACTGAGAAATAAATCTTCAATTGGCAAGATAAGAAGCAGAGTTCACTAGCCTTTAGAAATGACATAAGAGATAGTAAGTGTGGAAAAGTAGGAATCCTGACATCATCTTCTAAACATTCCTAGTTGTTCCCAAGCACAGTATCAGTCCTCAAGTCCTATCAGGGTTTCTCTGTCTCTCTCAATTTTACCCATCAGGACTCACAAACACACGAGAAAGGGATTTCCACTAGATGTCTATCCTTGCCTCCAGCTCTCACCTCTTTTTACCCTGTACTGAAAGTTCCTGAAGGGCTTAACTTAAAGCCTTATTAAAAACAAAGTATTTTTTTCCTGCATGAATTACAGTGATTACTGATCCCACGGATATATAAAACAGCCATTAACTGAGCAGTTACTATGTGTAGGTACCCTGCCAGGGCCTTCACACGCACTAGGTGGAATTCTCACAAGCCCACTGGAAGGTTCTGCTTCCCCAGTCACTCTTCTATAGATGAGTAGCTTATGACCCTGGGCTCGCACATGCCCTCAGAAAGATACCAGACATGCATCTGCTGCCTGGTGTCATTCAACACAACAGCAAGTCTGCCACGATCCCAGGGCCGACTCCAGTAACTATGCTTGGTCCTCCCATGTCTTTGCCACATGCCTCCTTGGAACGGCCTTCCCCGTGCCCTCTGTCCATGTCGGAGGTCCACTTTCTATGGCAAACCCAGCTGGTGTCTTCTCTTACACGGTGAGTTCCCATTTTCTTCCAGTCAGACCAGTGTAAGCCCTGAACTGCTCACAAGTCTTCTCCCATGTCGTTCTTCCTCTCCAGTCAGCCATGTACTTTCAAAGGCAAAAGCACTGTTTTAAACATTGGTACCCTCCAAAGCACCGAGCACAGTGCCAGGCAAACATGCGGCAAAGAAAACATAGCAAACATACTTTCCCGTATCTCTTCCCTGCTGTCAGCCTATAGCTCCTCGTGCACAGTAATGAAATCACTGATGAAGAGAGGAGAATGAAAGGTGAATGGCTGACTGGTTAAAAAACAAAATACGAGGCTCGACAGTGGCAGAGGTAACATGTAGTTGTGGATCTGTGAGGTTGACTCACGAGGTAAGGTTCTCAGTGCATGTCTAGAGATCTCCCTGAGTGTGTCAGCATGTGCATAACCATGATCTAGGGCTGGGACTAGACCATGCATCAAGACCCTATTGGGGCGACCTGGAGATGCCATAATGGTATGTCTCTGGACTCCCACATAGTTGACCGCGGTTCAAGTCCCAGACCTGTTGGTTTAAAACTCACACCAGGGGCGTATGCATATGTGCCTAAAATCCTGATAGGAGAACGAAGAGAAGGGGTTGTGGCGTGGCCATCCCCCCGGGGAGGAGTGATTTCTTGCTTCCTGTCTGTCTCTGTTTCTCCAGCGAGCATATGTGCTCTATAGCAAAAACCTCTATTTTTTTTTTTTTAAAAAGGACCCTATTGAGATTGCTCCCCCCTCCCCACCCCCGTCTCCACCTCTCTCATTTGTGGAAGAAATAAATAAAGATACTGAAAAAATAAATAAATAAAATAGATACTAAGTCTGCTTAATTTCGTTCACTTTTACCACAGCACGTTTAACACAGCTGTGTGCTTTCCTGATGAGAGAGTCTAACAACAGATCACTGAGCAGAAAAGAATGTGGTACTGAATCTTCTGTGGGAGAGAAGGTTCAGAACCCAGCCAGTACAACCCAATTAATCTAAGGCTGCCTGACTCAGAATTACTTTGTTACCAGTAACATACATTATAACTGTGTTCACTGTGATAATACTCATTCAGCACATTGAATTTTAATAGGTAATCTAATAGACACATGCAAATTCTTAAAATTGTCTTCTACATTCTAGTTTTAAGTCACCTTAGGTTCTAACACTTTTGAAGTAAGAAGGGAATGACACACCACAAAGTTGAAACAATTCCTTCTAAAATGAAATGAGAACATTTCCAGAAAGAGTGGTAACCTTATCTGTAACGAGTGTAATTCCCTGGTTGGCACCGAGCATGGAGAATAACCTGTCTATGAGGAACTAGGTCGGTTTTTACTCCTACAAGCATCTCAACACTGCAGAAATTCAGTGAGAGCTCCCTCTGTCAAGCTGTTTGAAAGTGTTCACCTGGACTGGTAAGGCACAAAAATACAAGGAGAAATAATACAATTTTTTAAAAATCAACTTTTCCCAAATCTTCATCTAATTTTGCTATGACTATTACTTGTACAAAGGTAACAAAACAAATTACCTCCACTGGAGAAGGAAAACGAGTAGTCCTCCAAATCATTTACAGTGGTATTTTCCCAAGGCAGAAAGATATTTTATCTAACTGAGCATGGTTCATGGAGCAAAAGTCAGAATAAGTACAAAGCCTGGTCATTTACACAGCTTCCAGCCACAGGCAGAAATGAAATGCTAACAGGCTGGTTCACATTACCATACTAGTTACATTAAAATTCAGGGATCTCACTCAGATTCAATTTCTCTTTCACTAAAAGAAACATTTGCTCCCTCAAGTAATATATATCTTGCTAACAATCAAGCTTCCATGCTGAAAATCAAGCAGCAGCTCTTTGTGTTAAAAGAAACTCATTCTAAGATTATCAAAATAATAAAGATTACAGACTATACTTTCCCTCTTCACTCTCCCTGAGTGAGGAGTCACCTTATACAGGTTTCCATGCATATACAACATTCCTTCCAGAATGTAACTTATCTTTAAAGCAGTACATTCAGGATTCTTTACATCTTCCTTCACTTCATAAGCATTAGGAGTCTTTGTTTTATGTGAAAGTCCTTTTTAGAGAAAAGAAGAAACTAGATACAGAAAAGCTACTTGAAATTCCCAGAAGGACCTGACAACCCTGCCTGAAGCTGCATCAGATTGCAGGCTCCATATTTTTTTTTCCCTCTTTTCAAGTCCAACGCTGTGATGGTTCACTAATTATGAGAAAGATTTCTGAACTGCCAAAGATAAATTAGCATTTCACTGAGGTTTGAGATTTACATGTCTTTTCAGAGATAAAAATGCTCACAAAGAACATGATATCATATAACCTTGAAATATAAAAAGATACCATTAGGAAGCGGAATAAAACAGAGTCTTCATTGCTGGTTCTGATTCTGTGACTCAGTGACCAAAATATCTATCTCTAAGGTCAAGAAATGTAAATAAAAGCAAATCCATTTTACAGGTCTCTGGGGGGAAAACAAACTAAAAACATTGACTTAGGATGTTTTGCTTCCAGATTTATAAGCCTGGAAATTAAACTCTAAGAAAGTAGATATCTGACTATGATATAGTCCCCCAGGGAAAATAAATATCAAATCTTCCCACCTTCAACAAAAGGGAACCCAAAGACCTGCACCCAAGCAGAGAAGAGTGTCAAAAAAAGAAATAAAAAGACCCAAATCACAAACAGGAGGTTTGCAGCTCCACAGTCGAAAAGTGGGTCTTACTAGAAGTGTTTATTGAACATCAACAATACCTTGATAGGAGAATGTTGCAGTTCTGAGCTCTCCGACCATCAATCACCGAAAGCTCTTTGACTTTAAGCTTGGAACTCAGTGTGTCATCAATGGCATCTGCTTCTTTCTGTAAAGAGCACAAAAGAAATCCATCAAAGTCAAACTGTGACATTCAGATTTCAGATGTACACTTTAACTTTACGTTTTCTGTACACACATGTGCGCGCGTGCACACACACCCACCCACACACACACACACACACACACACACACAATATGCACATACGCACAAGGCAAAGTTGAGATGGTGGGGTGGGGAGTGTGAGGACTTGGTGGAATTGAAACAAAGGGTACAATGTAGTAGGCAAAGGGAAACATGAAAAGCTGACCACCCACATTTGAAAAAAGCATTATTTGGAAGAACAAAGTGCTTCTAAGTTGAAGATGCTAAGTGTGTATAAATTATCCCTATGGGTAGCAAAGAGAACTGTCACTACGAATCAAGCTCAGCTAAGGCATGTCACTGCCTGTCCAGCTATTTGCAGGGCCCATTTACCCCAGAATTAGCTGCATCCTGACCCCTCAAAAAAAGCTGAACAATAAAACTTCCAAATGTCTTCATGTGTAACAGGAAAGTCCCAAGGCAGATAGGACCTTCCATTACCATGGAGCCTGGGTAGAAACTGAGGAGGGGGCAGTTCAACGTATTAGTCAGTCACCTGAATTAACAATACAATATTACTTGCATATTCTACTGTTGTACAAAAAGTTGTAAGCAATGATGGCCAGTCATAATGTATGTTGAAGAGGCATTAAAAAATTACACATAGGGACCAGCAGTTGGCATAACGGCTATGTAGTCAACCACAGTTTGAGTCCCAGACCCAGTGGCTTAAACTCATGCCAGGCATGTGTGCATGTGTGCCCAAGATTCCGAGAGGAGAATGGAGGAGAAGGGATTGCGGCGTGGCCATCCCCCCTGGAGGGTGATTTCTCACTTTCTGCTTCTCTGTCTCTCTCTGTCTTTCTGGCAAGCGCACCCACCCTATAGCAAAAAACTTTCAAAAAACAAACAACAAAAATTACACATAAAATACTGTTTGAGTAAATTGGGCATCAGAGGTATTCATAATAATAAAAAGTTCAAGGTGAAAACAGACTATCTTGATAAACAGCAAATTTAATTTATTGGCAGTCAGGATCCATTAAAGAATGGATTTTGGCGTTTTAAAAATGTAAGGAACCCAGAGAGCTCTGGTGCTATGTAACATTTCAGGAAACAAAGGCAATCTGGAATTCATGAGGCACTCTGGGATCAAATGCCAGCAGTCTCTTGGGCTGAGATTCAAGCGTACCTTTAGGTAGTCAGTTAGAGTTGGAAATCAAGGTGGAATGACCTGGCACTGCATTACACTGACTACAAATCCAGGCTCACTAAGAAGTTTCCAGTACATGGTGGGCTAAGGCCTTATGTTAAGCAAGGTTCAGGGAATGGCTCACTTACCTGCTTGGAGTGACTGTTGACAAAGAAATCCTACAGCCATGGCAGAGGCATGGAAAAGGCAAATCAGACACATGCAATTCAGAAACCACAGCAGCAAACAGGGGAAAGTCAAAGCGGTCAAGGAACTCAGTGACGCAGGGGAAGAGGTGACTTGTGCTCCCAGGACCACCAACGAGAGCTGAGGAAGATGAGGGGTCTGGCTAAAGACGCAATGAAAAGCACAGCTTGAAGCGTTCAGGGTAGAGAAAGACGGTCATGTCGGCTATACACAATTTTCAATGGTGGCAAATCAAATCCAGAAAAGAAAGGGCATAAGACATACCAGGAAGATCCAACCTGGGAAAAGACCAACTCTTCGAAAAGACTACTAAATTCCACTTACTCAACATGACAGTTTTTATGTGAAGCAGGAGAATAACAATCAATTCCATCAACTTGAGGAAGCAATTCCCACTTCTATGTCCTACCAGAAAAATATTTGCTTGGTGGCAATAATCTCCAGTTTTCTTGTGTCAGAGGAAAGATTAAGAAAAGACAAATAACCTAAAGGTAGTAAAATTCGCTCTCGGTATCCCTTGAGGGTCCGAACAATGACTGCAGGCCCCATCGGAAGGTATGAGGAAAGAGACAGAACGTGGGATTCAGAGCCAGTCAGTGTTTGCAGGCAGCCCAGCCACAAGTAGCTCTGTCCCCACCTCCTCAGGGCTGTTCAAGCATGCAAAGTCAACAGTCTCTTCTTGAAATCTTTTTTTTTTTTTAGAAAAGACTTGGGCGTGAAGAAGAGAAAGAGGTGATCAACATGTTAGGAGAGAGTGATGGCGTGGGTTGCATATTTTTGCAATACTGAAATGAATAAAGCTCTGGAGTGCAAAACACACCCTGGCTTTTGGGCTGACAGCTCCCACGACCAGCCCTCGCTCAGCAGATTCCTTAAGGTCTCTTTGGCCTCAGCAGCAGTGCCCAGGCCCATTTCACACAGAAGAGCTGTCTCACATCATTCTAGTGGGAAACCCTGTGTCCTCCTCTGGCCCTACCCCTACAAAGAAGGAATGCTTTTCTACAGTGGCGTTTGACAACTGAAGCGCTAACCGCAAGAAACCTTTCCTCTTCCACGGCGCGGTGGTCTTTTGTCTCTGCTGTAACCGCCAGGTTTTCCACTCGGACACTCTTTAGGACTCTTCCTATACAAGCAGTTTTTTTTCCAAGGGCAGAAAAGACTGTGGTGAAACACATTTCGTGAGGTCATCTTAACATTTTTTCCCCTCCTCTTAAAGAGAAAGTTATTAGTTGAATTTAAACCCTACTCTCACTGTCTGGCCTCAAAAGAAAAAGCTTTCATGAAGTTCTCTGGCAACGCATTCTACATTTTAAGTTGCCACTGTCAGGAAATGAAGACGTCTGACCTCTCGTGTAGTGGGCTGTGGAATCGGGCAACTGTCATTTACTGGGTGTGTGATTTGGGGCTCAGGCTCTGTACCTGTGAAAGGGGGTTAAGCAACTGCATTATTATGGTGAGGATGAAATGTGACAATGCACGTAAAGTGTTCTGTTCAGTACCTGACAATATTTATGAGCTCAATTCTTGGAGACTATGACATAATCCAATTATTTTATCTTTCAAGCTGATGAGCAAATTCATTTATTCCCCTATGCTCTACTTTCAGCTGAGGTGAACAGCTGGGGAACCTCTTCCATTTTTAGCAGCAGCGATAATTATAACAGTGAATAACTAAGTAATGTATCTTATCTTTCCAGAGGTAGGGATGGAACGCCATGGGAGACTTCAGTTAATTCATAGCCTAAAGTTTATACTTCTTTCAAGGTTCTTCAATCAGCATATTTTAAATAAAATCACAAAGCTTACGAGTTTCATTAGATAGGGCACATGTTAGAAATAACAATGTTTTCAGGACTATTTCAAGTAGGTTAACTTTCTTTCGGAACCTGAAATTCTTCACTCAAAAATCAGAGAGAAATAATTTAAAAAGACTTTTAATTGGTTTAGGTCAAATGTGATAGAATCACCGATGTCTGGATGTCTAACAGGATGTCTGATTTTCTGAATGATTCCTGATGCAGAGCTTAGGATTTGGAATATAAACAGGAAACTGGGACTTGAACTTTCATGAACTGATGGTGGTAGACTGCTACAGATAGGGCTCCACAATGAAATAATGACTTGACACTTCTCCTGCTAACAATAAACCGTATGGATGTGATTCTTAATCTTTTTGGGGGTTGAGATATCTTTGTAAATCTAATAAAAGCTGAGAATCTCTCTCCTGAAAACATAGATACTAATATTTATATAAAACTCTGCATCTAGTTAACTTTCACCATTAAGCCTAGTTATAGAACCTCTTACACTGGAGTCCGAAAAGAACCACTCTACAATTTCTATTTCTGCCTTCATGTGGCATGGCTGAGGACCGAGATTATAGAAATCAATATTCCAAATGATAAAATTTTCCAAAATGAAAACTGGATGCAGAGGATAATGAAAACCATATAAAGAATAAAAATGAGAAATAGTTTGATCATTTATTTTTAAAAATCAAAAGATACCACTGAATGTTCCAAATGGAACCCCCAAAGTGACTTATGTAATATGTAATAGGAAGGGAAGTTGGATTGTAGAGCCTGAAACAATAGTTATCTTTTGATTCCTAAATCACAGCAGAGAGGCTTTGAAATGTTACACTATATGCTGATAATAGGAGGCTTAAAGAAGGGAAGTCCTCTGGCAAAAAGCAGGGAGCCGGAAGAGCTAGTGAGCTGTTAATTTGCTGCTACAGAGATATGATGTGACTCCATTTAGGACAATGTAGCGCTTTAGAGCTCATTTCCCCTCTGTCCAACTGCATGGACAGGGAGAAATGAATTCCATCCATCTCAGGATGAACACTGTCCATAAAACCAAGGTGAATATTGTTTAGTTGGATCTAAAATACTACTACTATGCAATGTGCTATGTTTATGTATTAAAATAAGTCTTTTGTGATTGACCTAAAAATTGGATAATGTAGTCTCAATGAGAAAAAGAGGACCTGAAATTCACAAAATTGACTTTCAAATGAACTTCTGGAATGTGAATAGAAGACTAACTGCATGCTATTAAATTCCATTTCATGTGACACGTACGTTTACATAATCAGCTCTGAACACCTTTGATAACCGCACTTAAAGAAGAAAGAAGTCTGAATAAGAATGGTTTTGTTCTTAAAAATGGAGTTAAAGAAAATTGTCTACAAAGTCTGACATTCACAATAATTAAACCATGGAGTAAGAACAAAATGAAATTAAGAATTCTGCCACTTTGTAGTCCTTATGAGCTATCTGTTGGGACACTGAATAGACATTTTAAGGCTTTTTTTTTTTTTTTTAATCCCTTTTTGTGCACTTGCTGGAGAGAGCCAGTGAGCCAGAGAAAGAGGGGGAAAGGGAGAAAGCACCTCCACCATGGAGTATGGTCACACCGCCATTCCTTCTCCTCCACTTTCTCCATCGTGTTAGGATTTGGGAACTGCATCCATACATGCTCGGTGTGTTTTTCAAGATGCCAGGGCCAGGATTCAAACCATGATCAGCCATGTGGGTCTGGCTCCATTAACCACTAAACCATGGACCTAGCCCCATAAAGGCACATTTATATCATCAGTAAAATAGGAATAATATCCACTTGCTAGAGCTGAGGTGGGTATTAAATAAATAAGTTTAACAGCTCCTTGATAACTAAATTTTAGAGTTGATGAGATTAGAAACTGTGTATATCATACTCAGCACCAGGAATCGAATGAATTTTTAATAATGACTATCGTTTTTTAGTATATTATGGTTGTTTTCAGATTCTTCTGATCTCTGCTTTACATTGTGGACATGCTTAAAGCTTAACGTATTTGTATCCTTTGAAGTACTTTGTATATAAAGTATACTTTGTATACATGGTGGAAATATGTGATTTTAATAATACAATATTTCTCAAATCAACTGGATATATTTTATGTATGTGTGCATAAGTGTATAATATATATGTATGTACATGTGTGTGTGTGTGTACATACATAGATCTACATATACCCGAAGTATCATTTCTCAGTATACACTTTAATTATATTAATTTGTTATTGCCGAGACTTTTTCATAATTCTACTCTACATAAGGTTCTTGCTGCATGCATGCAGATAATGATATTCCTGTGTTTTGACCTTCTGAGGAATTTATCTAGCCAAACAACTCACTGAAATCCAGAGTCTGGCCAATGTTTCATAACTCTGAAGGGAGAAAAGAGGAGATACCATGGAAAAAAATAGGTTTCTAGTACTCATTCGGGAGTAGAAAAGAGAACAGTTCAAGTGTGATGATAATTATTACATGCATTGCTAAAACTGAAATGAAATGCACAGATCTTTGATGTTGTCATTAGTCACAAGATGAGGGGACAATTACAGGCACCTCTTTTCTTTACTCTGTCCTACACAATCTGACTAGAAAATCCACATCTTTCAATTTTCTGTCTCTCAGTAGTCAGTAAATTCAGTAAAATGGCTCAAATTACCCACACTTGGAAAATATACTTATAGCTTGAAAATAATCTTAGAAAAAGATTCTTATGGCTTAAGAGTTCTCATCTCAAATTCTTGCACCAAAAAGAGAAAGTAGTTGAATTATTCAACCTGAGCCAGTGTGTTGAAAATTTTCTCCATGAAATGCTATTAAAAATATGGCCACAACCAATTCTATTTACCATCTAGTTAGTGTAAGTACAATTGAAACATTCTGATCTACCTTTACTGGAATGACTACTGATTACTTAAACAGTGCTGGTTGCTAGGAGACAATCGCCCAATTGTTAGGCTTTCTGCAACCCTGTCTCCCAAAGCCCTTGAGAACTGTCCGCATATTTGTCCCAGAGCATTTTGGCAGCATCCTTCTGCACCTCCTGCTGAAAGCCAGTTAATTATGAGTCTTGTAAACTTGGGTCTTTCAAACACTAGTCTTCATAATAAAGCCAACTCACATGCTCAGACTTGAACAGCATCATTTGGAATAACTGTTGCTTTCCCTTCCTTTGAATTACTTGTCTAAGTTTCCAAATCTTTACCCATGCAACCAACCACATGGACCAATATCAGTGATTGAAATGGAAACAGGAAGGCAATTGGGACATTTATCCAGGTCAGATTATTTGAATTACCAGGACATTTGCTAAAATGTCATATGACTGTATGTTAAGGCCCAGGAGACACCTTCCAGGGACAGCAGAGATAAGAGGCAGGTTGCTGCTAATCAAAAATGAGTCTGGCGGGAACCAGCAGTTAGCGTAATGGCTATATCGCTGGACTCCCACGTAGTCGACCGCGGTTCGCGTCTTGGACCCGGTTGCTTACAACTCACGCCGGGCGCGTGTGCGTGCGTGCCCAGGATCCCGAGAGGAGAATGGAGGAGAAGGGATTGCGGCGTGACCATCCCCCCTGGGGGGTGATTTCTCGCTTTCTGTCTCTATGTCTCTCTCTGTCTGTCTGGCGAGCGCACGCGCCCTATAGCGAAAAAACCTCTCCCAAAAAAAAAAAAAAAAAAAAAAAAATGAGTCTGGCCACAGCACCTGCTGCATGAGAGACCTAAACGCACCCTTTGTTTGTCCTTTGGAAGATAAAGAATCTCACTTTCTGTGAAACAATGCCTTATCTTTTCTATTTTCCTTTATTTGGTTTATAACACGGCACAAGTTTGCCTTCTTACTTATGGGGGTATGTGTGCAGCTGAGGACTCTTATTTTAGGGTTCACATTATCATGGCAGCCAAACCCCTCTCTGTACTTTAATAAACTAGCACAAAACTACTGCAGAGAAGCTTTCGCTCTCTTAGAGGAAAATATTCTGGCTACATACTACTCCCGTCCCTCACTTTGGATGCAAGGAAGACCACCTGGAAAATGTAAAAAGCCCTTGGCTTTTGTTTCCCCTCTAGCCTCAGTCCACCTTCTCCCTCAGAGTTCATCCTCTCTTTTCTGAGAGTCTTTCTTAAGAACTAAGCCAAATAAACTGGCTAGGAAGTTCACTGCTGTCTGAGGATGCTCCACCCTGGATGTGATTCATGACTGAGTTTAGGGCCTCCCAGAAAAGCCCAAGGAAAGCCCCTGTATAAATGTCCAGGGATTTGTGTATTTCTGTTTAAGATACCCTTTGATCTCTTCATTCCTCTCCTTTAGTCATCCTGAAGAATCTTTCTTCTCACACTCCTGGATTCAATTTTTTCCTTCCAGAGAACTGATGGACACTTTGGGATCCTACTCCACCTTTCTCTGTTATGAAACACATCTTGCTGTGACCGCTTCTGATCCAACCTTAAGAGACTGCATTAAGTTGCCCTCTTGAGGAATAAGAGGTACCGTGTGCCGATGTGACCAAGGTTCAGAGTGATCCTGAGCACTTGGCTTCATCACTGGGGATGGCCAGCAAGCACCACATCACATGTTCTTGTGACTACTATGAAGGCTGTGCTCACTCTTCAGTAGTTTCTCTGGCCTTTGTATCACTGTCATCTCTCTTCACTCTCTCAGCCCTACTTCAGAGTCTATCTTGTTCATGACATAGGGTTAATATTTCTCTCTGGGTTCTATGTAGGTGTCACATTGCAGTCATTTACCAAACCCCAGACTTCCAAAGGTTCCATCTATTTCCAAAAAACTCTGCTTCTGATAGTAACCATTTGATACATAATTTTTAAAAATTAAGATAAACCAAAATGGCTTCAGAAACAACCACTGAGAGGTGAAATATGAGTTCTATAACTCTCCTACTAGTATTTTCTCCTGGTGACCCATTTTTACCAAACACAAGGGATAATAATATACAGAACTCTTTACAATCAATGGAGACAAGGTCTTGGACATATGCCAGGATATGAAGCTCCCCAAAAAGGAGCTTATATACCTTCAACTGCTCACACATACATTGACAGGCACTCGCACATACATGTGGACACGCATGTCATGTTGCTTTCCTGGAACATACCAACGTAGGCCAAACAGCCTGGAACTAAGATGTTTGTCTTATCATGGTCATGGCTGATGGTCCAGAGATCATGCACAAAGACTTTCTTTTTCTCTCTCTCTCTCTCTTTTTTTTTTTAACTACTTTTTTGGCACCTGAGGGTAATGCTTTTACCTGCTGTCTTTGGTAGGCAGAGAAAGTTCTTTCCAGGTCCTCGAGATCTAGAATTTTGAAGACTTTTGTATCATCGATTTCCGTCCAAACTGTTCCGTCCAGTTTGTTCTAGAAACAGCAAGTTAATAAATGCTATGATTTATAGTTATAAACAAAAAGAACAGGAATAATTCTTTTTGTAAGACTGCTATCTCAAATTTTTCATTCCACCAGATGCTCAAAGTGAGTTGGTTTTACACAATGTGTCATTTACTTTAGAAGCTTTGAGTCCCCACTAGAAAACCAAATCATTTAACAGCCAGGGCTGTTTTACCTTTCAGTGACAACACAATGAACTGCTAATGATATCCATTAGAAGAAAAATTAGAACAAATGGCTTACCTCGGGCAACTTAGACCAGTTGAAGGATTTCAGGGCATTTGCAGGCTGAGGAATGTTTTTCTTCTTGAGTGCCAGACCCATTGGAGCACCAGGAGGTGGCATGATTCCCCCTAAGGGAGGAGGCCCTGGGGGTGGAGGAGGGCCACCTGGAGGTGGGGGAGGTGGTGGGGGAGGAAGCATTCCACCTAGGTGAGGTGGGGGCGGTGGGGGTGGAAGGAGAGACCCAGGAACAGAAGAAGGAAAGGGTCCCCCTGGGGCTCCAGGCGAGGGGCCTCCTGGAACTGAAGCACACACAGCCCTCTGAAAATAGAAGAGGGAAGACAAGAGGCAGTGGAAGAAGTCAATTCACTGGATGGTTTTGAGAGTCTGTAACCTTGCCTAAAAGGTATACTATAGAGCAATCCACACTTCTGAGAATGTGGGTTTAAAAGCCTAGTATGTCAAATTGATGTTTCAGGGCCTTCACAGACTCTATTAAGTCATCCCTCTATATTTGATACATGAGTGCTTGTCTACAAAGCACTCACATCTCATACAATATCATATAAGTTGGTTTTCATTGAATCAGTATTAATTTTAAGAAGCTAATGTGATTGCTTTTGCTCTTGGTAAAAGATTTGTATTCAAAAAATGCGTACAGTAGACATGACAGAGGAGGGGGCAAGCCTTATAGCTATTGTTAGATCCTGGGCCATGTCAGGTCTTATTTCCCCAGTCAGAAGCTGTCTGCTGAAGGGTAAAGGGCTCTGGGGTAAGCGAGGCCTTGGCAGCTGCTGGTGAAAGGGAGACCCGGCCGGCGGTTGAGGCCCTCACCCTGTTGAGCTCCTGGAGCTGCGCCGTGAGATCCGCCACCTGCTGCTTGACTTGCTTATGCTCAGTTGTCTCCTTTTCAAGCTTCTCTTTCATTTTATTTAACGTCTGCATCATCTCTTCCTTCTCTTGGGTCTTGGCATCACATTCTCTCTCCTTTTTTTCCAATTTCTGTTGTAGCTCATTGTGCTCTACACATGAAAACAATTGGGCATGACAACAAGACACTCTTCAAAACACTTTCTCTAAAAAGAAAATTGACTGGAGATGACAGCAGAGATTGGGAGGCTCTCTGTTAGGTAAATATGCCTGCTCTTCTCCATCGAAGGGAGCAACTCAAGATTTAAACAGTGTTCCTGTTTGGAGGGGCTTCAGCTGAACAACTTTGATCGACTACATTGTATAAAAGACTGAAGAGCCTCTAGAGTCATAACTCTAAAATTGGAAAATTTTGAGGAACCATACGTGGACGAAAAAAAAGTGCCCGCCTGGTCGTGAACTCAGAAATCTGTCACAAAAATGGGTCTTCAGCAGGAAAAATAAATATTAAAAGGGCTTCTTTTCACAAATTAGAAATGGGTTCCACAAAAAATCCAGTTATGAGCTAGGTCTGCAGGCTGGCGTCCAGCTAGCAAAGCCTGAAGGAAGGCTCTCTGCTGTGGGAGCCACTGCCAGGCCCGGTGTTGGGATCAATACGAGATTGTCTCTCCCATCCCTCCTCAGAAGACTACTGAAGTATTTTATGCTTCTGGCAAACAGTTTTTAAAACTTACAAAAACAAACGTTAACATCTCAGTATTAAAGGGCAGTAGCGTTGGTTGAGCATGAGAATCCTGTTAACAGGGAGGAAAATATTAGCTCCCAGCTGTAGTTCTACTGACTTCCTGCCCTGCTAGAATGGAACAGGACATCCCAGTCAGCAGAAAGCTCACTCGCATTGCCAATGACTACAGGCTTGCAGACAGGAGGGACACGCTTTGGGAAAGAACTAACAAAGTTTAGGCTGCAGACTTTTATTTTAATACTTGCCCTTAATTTCTATTCTTTTTATATCAATAAATCCACTAGAGATATAACCCACTGGGGCAGAACTATACAGAGCTGGTCTCTATTTCTGAATTTAAAAACACATTTACATTCTCGTATTCTCAGTTTCCGAACTTCTCTTTTCAGTGTCTCTAAAAATCAGTTTGCAAAGAGGGATTTGCACCACTAACAACCTTAGATTTTATTATACTAGTCTTGTTGTTAAGATAATCATCAGCCCACTTCTACCACTCCACAATTGCTTCCCGCACTTCTGTGGAGACATACCTAAAAACTACCTCACTGCATTTCATTTTCCTTCTTCTATCTCCACTTCTATCTTGGACTATTATAAGGATAACTTTTAGTCAGGGTTTTTGTTCTTTTACAGCAGTTTCTAAAATCTATTTATGAAAACATATGCACAACCTCATTTGTTTGAGAGCAATCTGAATACATACAACTTGTGTCATAACAGTACTGCACATTTGGTGACTTTTGGTATCAGTAGTTGGTACTGCCTTTCGGTTCAATGGAAAAGAACAAATGTGACAAGAGGAAAGGAAATGCTTAAGCATCTCTTGGACCATTTTTTCAACACATGAAATATGAGGATGAACGGGACCAGCAGTTAGTGTAATGGCTATGTTGCTGAACTCCCATGTAGCCGACCATGGTTCGAGTCCTGGACCTGGTGGCTTAAACACACCAGGCATGTGTGTGTGTGTGTGTTCCCAAGATCCTGAGAGGAGAAAAGAGAAGGGATTGTGGCATGGCCATCTCCCCTTGGGGGTGATTTCTCGCCTTCTCTCTCTCTGTCTCTCTCTGTCTTTCTGGCGAGTGCACACGCCCTATAGCAAAAACCTATCCCCCAAAAAAACAATTATCAGGATGGATGCTATTATATTTCATTGGCAGTGACAGCATTACTTGGACAAGAGAAAAGGAGTCAGTTAGCCAGTATGGGGTGAGCAGTGGCTAAGAGGATTCATTTTCACAAAGGCGCCAATTTTTATTTGCTAATATTCTACAGGAGGGAGGAAAGCTATATAAATTTCTGTGAATGGTTGGCACAGTGATGGACATGCATGTCTCTCCATCATTTGATGCTGAGTGATGATATCAAAGATAGATTCACCTATCCACTAAGAGTTGGCCTATTAATATTTCATAACACACATCTCTGCAATGGTCATTGACTTTAGCATGATTTTGCTTTTTATAACTGATGCCAAATTAAGAGAGAATTAGGCTGCTGAAATCAAATGGCCCCTGCATCTCCTTTAAAATTTCAGGTAATCCCCACCGTCCCTTATTATATTCCGTATAACCCAGTATGCTGTAAAGAGCAGTTATGGGGGCAGGGAGAGGGTCTGAGTGACTAGCAGTTAACAAAATTTGAAATAACTAATACTGAACAGTAAGCACTAGAAGCATTTCAAAAAAATGTACATGATTTTAATGAAAGGATAAAATATTTGATAATCAGCATGATAACTCAAATAGCTTGATTTTCTTTTTAAAGTCAATGCTAAATGCCCTTAAGACATGGGAGGGGAGGAAGGCTGTTTGATGCACTAAAGCCAATAAGAAAAATCAATATAAATTTCCAAAATGTACAGAAAGCAGGGTCACCAATAACCAATAACAATGACCTCTTTTCTTGTCAGGGCCTCACTATTTACCTTTTCTCATTTTTTCTGCTTGTTCTTTCCACTGTTTAACTTCGTTTTCATTAACCAACCTGTATAATAATCAAAGACACATCCATTAGAAAAAAAAGTAAAAGGGTCCAATGCTAAGTGTATTCTTCCTAGGTACAAAAACAGTTTATTGAAGAGAAAACCCTCAGCATGCTTGAAACCCATGTAAACCCAGATGTTTCTTGGATATAATGCAGGTATATACATATATAGTAACTCATATTTGATCCCTAGAGCAACATTTCAGCTCTTCCAGCTGTTATTTTGAAGTAGGATTAAATAAAGGTCTTACATTTCTACTATTATCTCCCAGGGAGCAGAATAAGAAGATAACTTACATTCGTACAACATTCTTAATATTAAAGTTTTCCAAAGGTGTGGAATCAGGATCCTGTCCTTTGTCATTTTGGATAACTATTTGCTGTATAATCCTGTCTAGTAGTAGCCAGTACTGAACGGTGTTTCCACTCCTCTTATCTAAAAAAGAAAAGAATGGTGCAAAAATTTTCAAGTAGAGTTTATGAATCTATTTTATGGTTATTTTTTCTTAATTTTTTAAAAAAAGTATTTTGTTCTTGCCATAGGTTGCATGAGCTCTCCAGGGAGAGAGAGAGAGAGAGAGAGAGAGAGAGAGATGGTGAGAGGAAAGAGAGAAATTACCCCCTGGAGGGGATGGCCACACTGCAATCCCCTCTCTATTCCCCTCCTGGGATTTCGGGCATGCATGCACATGCACCCAGCATGATTTTCAAGCCACCAGGTCCAAGACTCGAACCATGGTTGGCCATGTGGGAATCAAATGCCGTAACCACCATGCCACGTACTGGCCCCTCGAGTTGATTTTAAACTAGGATGAGTATTTTTCAACACTATCACCTTTTAGAGCTACAGAACCAAAGCTATGTTTATATCTGCACCAATGCTCCCCAAAGTTTTTGGAATTTGGACTTGTGATAATTATTTGATTGACAAGCACTTTCTGACCTTTTCTAAATGTTGTAAGGTATCTACTTATTTTTGAAGTCAAAGTTCATTATAATTTACTTTAGGAATTTTATCACATTCCCTAAGCTGTGTGGAGACACACATTGGGCTGTCACAAAACTAAGAACTGGAATTACTGCTGTATACCCAATCTAATCAACACAGCTCAGAAGACAGAATCCACTGGATGAAGTTCAAACATCTAGCCACACACATGTAAGTCAGCAACCCACTCACAAGGCATCTGGAGGCAGTGGTGTAGGATGGACATGAAGTGAGGATAAGCTTCACTGTGAGTCAACCTCTTCCTGGTCAGCTCAAACATCTGAGTTGCACTTTTCGTGTCTATGTGAACCTATTTTATAGGAAAAAGAAATCTAAGCCAATATCCATGTTCTCAATTCCCCCGATGCCAGCTAAGTGAACCCAAAGCAAACAGAAACAAATCCTGCCACTAAGGCCACAGAACTTTGATTTTGGTCCTTGGAGACTTTATGACACACATCACAAAGGTGAACTTGTGTGAGCTCATGAGTCATATCAGAATAATTAAAAGCAACATACCAGTTCAAATCGTTTGGCAAATTCTAGTTCATCTTCATTGCGGAGCATTTCGAAAAAATCTAAATGCCTGAAAGATAATTAGAGAAAAAGTTATTAACAGTGAGTCTCCTATGCACATACAGAGGATTCGGCACTTGACTAAAGCACTTGCTGAATTTTCAGAGATACCTCTAAGAGAAAATAGCAAAACTTAAATGCCTTTCTTAACAATGTTCTTTTTTTTTTTTTTTAAAAAAAAGGACAAGATCTCAGTGGAATATGACCACAATAAAAGAAAAATAAGTGTTAAATTAATACATGTTTATCAAATCTAAAAATAACGAAGTCTAGATGCTACTCACAGAGTCCCTTGATGGGAAAAACAAGCCCATACACCTGCACTTGGCTTGCCAATGAATAAAAGATCACAGAAGAATGTTCATGCCCTGATTTATTCATTCAAATATTTATTGTGCCCCTACTATGTATTCTAACACACTAGGGATGATATTAATACAGTCTGTGAAGATAACTACATCAGGGTAAAGGGAATGGAAAACGCTGGGAGGTGAGGTGAATAATGTACACATAGTGGTTGGAAAAAGCCTCACTGCAGGGAACATGGAAATAAGCAATTTGGACATCTGTGAAAGATCTTTTGAAGCTGAGGAAATAGCAACTGCAGAAGCCCTGAGGCAAGAGTGCTTTTGACATGTTCCCAGAATATTAAGGAGAAGAGGATGCTGTAGCACAGGAATGAAGAAGAGTGAGAGGGGAAAAGTCTGAGGGATACTAGGGATATCCTAGGAATAGTGAAACGGCTGCTTACAAGGGCAAATGAACAGAGGTGGAAATTAACATGCACAAAATGCAAGAGGCTAAGTAATTCTCCCAGGGTTTAGATCAATTTTCACAACAGACCTGAAAGATACTTATCATTATCATTTCCCTCCTCACCCTCATCACCATGTTTTATGGGTGTAAATGTAGTTAAGTCCAGGAAAAACTGAGTAACTTGACCAGGATACATAGGAAGCAAGAGTTAGAAAGAGGATAGGATATGGATTCTGGTGTAATGCCAAAACCCACACTAACTTCTCTACACAATGCACTGCTTCCTTCATTAACAAAGTCTTCCTATAAAAACTTCATTAGCAGAACAAATATTCTGGTGTAAGCTCCTTATTTTACAGATGGTCACAACAAGTTCACAGACCGATACTTGGTAAGGCATTTACTCCATATATGGGAAAAAAGCATGACATAGCTCAGGTCCTAACCATCAGACTTACCTATCCAATGTTGAATTTTCATGTTCCCTTAATTTATCTATGACAGGTTGAATTCCTAACATCAGAAATTCATAACGAAGATGAAGTCTAAAGTCCAAACTCTCCTGAAAGTAAAATACATATTTATGGTCTGTAGATGATAGAGTAATCATGTTTTTAAAAATTATTCTTTAATGGCACCTTTTCTAAATCAGAGTATGTAAAGTTCTCACCACTCCTGCGCCTTGGCTTAGCACTGCATTGATGAAGGACATGATAGCAGTCTTGAGACTCACTTCATCCCGATACCGCCCAGTGCTTTTATCCAAGTCGTTAATTAATGTCTACCAAGGATACAAATATAAAGACAAAGAATCAAATCATTACTAACTTTATACTCATCTTATGAACTCTTTATACTCAGGAGTTTATTTTTTAAATCTTCTGTTTCATCAGAATTATATTAATCCATCAAAAATCACCTTTTTCTAAGACTAGTACTAAAAATTTGACTTTCAAAATTCTTAAATCATATGTGTTCATCAACACTAAAGACTTTTCTTTGTTACTTCTGTTTGCTTTTATAGCTGAGTAAAATGATGGTGTTGTAATCTCACTATTCATATTCATCGTAAATCAAGAATGGCAACTTATAAAATTTTCAGAGAACACCCCTTTAAGGAGATGCAAAGATGTGTGCTTTATAATATATAGAACGAAGAGCCACATTTTTTAGTTCAGTAAATCTAAAACTCCAGATCACTCAGCTGTAGAAAGTATATTCTCAGTACTCAAACCTAGGAGGAAAGGAATGTTTAAAGTCACAATGGGAGATTTTGCCACAGGGGAAAATCTCAGGTGATGGTCTCCCATTGGAGCCAGAAAAGACAGGTTAAGCAGAGTTAAAGAAGGGGAAAATGAAGTGGGTGAGAGAGTACCCACCTGAAAGCGGGTTCTTTCGCTGGCATACTTCTGGTAGTGCAGCATGGCCTGCAGAACCTTCTTGTGGCCCCCGGGAACCAGGCACACGGCGCCCAAGATTTCCAGCACGGCCACCTTTGTTTTAATGTTCTCTGTGCTCAGACTCTGAGCAATTACGTTAATACTCTCAGAATGAGCCAGGACGTGAGCCCGACCTTGAGAGTTGTTCATTAGCGCCTTTATACATCCAATGAGCGAGGTATGTATCCGAGACTCCGAGGTCTCGTAGTCCATGGTCTTGAGAAAGTTGAGAATACATGACAGGCCATCCAAGTCAATGAATCTGGTTACAAACCTGTCATAAGGAGAAGTGTGTCAGACTTGAGTCCCTTCAGGGTTTTATACGAACTCATAATACAAAACTTTGGGGGCAGAGGAAAGGAAAACTATTTTGTTCCTGAAGCACAAAAAGCCTTACATTATAAAATCTTCTCAATTCTTTGCCTCTTCCATGGCATAGTCCAACAGAAGTATGAAAAACTAAACTCCATTTGAGGTAAAGGCATCTCAACTGATACAGAGACCCAAATAACAGATCATACACCAATATGAAATCTGACTAAGAGGGCACTCAGAACACACACCATGTCTTAGGTTAAAAGCATCTGCTGACCCTGAGTTATTGTGGCATTCAACTCCCCTTGCATCTTTATGTGTTGACCACTGACCCAGGTCCCCTAGTAATGAAAGTCAAAGTGTACCCTTAAACTCCAAGATATTTGCTTTTGAACAAGTGATCATTTATATCCCTCAGGTTTTATCAAAACATTTTTTATAACATGCTACATGGAATCCCACTATATAAAATAGATAAAGGCAATAGTTTATTTCTGTAATCTCACTATTCACATTCATCTCACTTATTTACTGGAAAGTCAATCAACTAGAATAATCCACGTACATGTGCATAGTAAAGGTTCTGAAAAGTTCAGAAATAACCTATTTATCTTACTACTCTAGAAATTTACAGTTATTCAGCTTTGGATATTCATTAACATTGGAGATCACAGAATACAGTAATGGTAACATTGATCTAGTTAGAATAGTCTAGAAGACCTCCATCATATAACTTTACCATATTTTTTTTTTTTTTTTTTTTTTTTGGAGAGGTTTTTCGCTATAGGGCGCGTGCGCTCGCCAGACAGACAGAGAGAGACATAGAGACAGAAAGCGAGAAATCACCCCCCAGGGGGGATGGTCACGCCGCAATCCCTTCTCCTCCATTCTCCTCTCGGGATCTTGGGCACGCACGCACACGCGCCCGGCGTGAGTTGTAAGCCACCGGGTCCGAGACGCGAACCGCGGTCGACTACGTGGGAGTCCAGCGACATAGCCATTACGCTAACTGCTGGTTCCCAACTTTACCATATTTTTGATAAACCAGTAATTTTTCTGTTTGCATTTTAGAGTCAAATAAAGAAAGAGAACCCATTTTCTAGCCATTTAACCCAACCACATGACCCAGATCCATATGGCCAAGCTGGTTAAACTAAATAGCATCATTCATAACACCTGTACTAATGTAATGTACCTGTAAGAACCCCAGCACCTCACCAAATCCTAGAGGCATTGGTGGAAAATGAGGTCCAAGAGGCACACAAGGGAATCTGATTACCTGAGAGGAAATTAATCACTATTGCTGGAAAGTCTGCTCACTTCTAAAAATAACATTTCTATTGAGATAGAACTCATATGCCAGAAAATTTGCCCTCTTATAGAATTCAGTGCTTTGTAGTATAGCCACAGAGTATGCAACCATCAACACTATCAAATTTTAGAACATTTCAATCACCTCCAAAAAGACTATTCTTCTCACTTCCCAACTCGTAGCAACCACTAATCTACAATACTTTGTCTTTATGGATTGACGTAGTCTAGACATTTCATACAAATAGAATCAAACGATATGTGGTCCTTTGTGATGGGCTGCTTTCACATAGCATGATATTTTCAAGGGTATTCCATGTTTTAGCACGCATCAGTACTTTATTCCTTTTTAGCGAGTAATATTCCATTGTGTGGATATATTGCATTCTGTTTATCCATTCAACTGATGGACATGTGAGTTGATTCTATTTTTTGATTAATATGAATAATACTGCTTTGACCATGTGTGTATAGGTTTTATGGGAAACATGTCTTCATTTCCCTTGGCTATCTACCCAGCAGTAGAATTGGTGGGACATATGGCAACACTATGTTTAACGTTCTGAGGAACCATCCAACTATTTCCCAAAGCAACTACACCACTTTACATGCCCACCAGCAATGAATGAGGGTTCCGATTTGTGCACATTCTTATCATTAATAGCCTGTCTTCTTTATTTTAACTCTCTTAGTTGCTGTCTGCATATCTTCTAATTGAAGATAATCAATTTATTAAATATACAACAATTACAGTATTTCATTCATGGTTCAATTGTGTGCTTTTAATATAAGAGTTCCTGGAAGGCTTGATTATTGCAGGAGAGGAGAAAGTACTCAGGGAAATATTACCTCATTGGTTTTGTCCTTAGTGCTGTCTTTAAGCTCTCTATAGTTTTACTCCTTTCTTCTTCTTCTTCCTTCTCTAATGCCAGCAGAGATTTTCTCTATACAAAGAAAACAAAGTTATTTCTTCAAATTCTATTTTGTTTTAATCACAGTACAAATAAGATGAGCCCATAAATTACAGGTTTCTATCACATCAGTATGAATAATCAATAAGTCTATGATTAAGATTTACTACAAGTCAAAATGAATTAATATAACACCACCACCAAGAATTCTATGAACTTGTTGGTTTTTACCATAAGTTAGGTCTTTCAAATAGACCTTTAAGAACATGTTTAGTGGGACCAGTAGTTGGTGTAATGGCTATGTTGCTGGACTCCCATGTAGTTGAATGTGGTTCGAGCCCAGGACCTGGTGACTCAAACTTACACCGGGTGCGTGTGTGTGCATGCCCAAGACCTCGAGAAGAGAATGGAGGAGAAAGGATTGTGGCATGGCCATCCCCCCAGGGGGGGTGATTTCTCATTTTCTGTCTCTTTGTCTCTCTCTGTCTTTCTGGCAAGTGCACGTGCCCTATAGCAAAAACCTCTTAAAAAAAAAAAAGAACATGTTTAGTTATCTTAGTAGAGATTAAGTGGCCCAAATGTTATATAAATATTCTGTAACTACATTCTGATGTAGATATTACTGTTTTTATTTGATAGAAGATTGGCCTTGTAATCGAATACACTGTTCTGGTAATTAAACTTAGTAATGCTATCACTATCAAAAGAGCAGGCTGACAGCCACCTTCCCACACAACTGCTCCCATTCCTCAGCTGAAAAGTGTAATCAAAACCAAAGGGACTTTGTAACACCAAATTATTTTTTAAAGAAAAACAATTAAATTGGACCTGGCACTAAGACGGACAATTCCTTCAGAGTAAATGCTTATCTTCTAGAAATGATTCAACATTTCTTAGAAATCATGATATGGAGTGTGCACATGTATTTGCTGCCCAGGGATCTGCTATAGCAGAGTGTCTCAGCTTTAATGTGAATATGAAAATCACCTGGGGATCTTGTTAAACTGTGGGCTCTGGTTTGGTGTGTCTGCAGTGAGGCTTGGGATATTGCATTTCTGACTAATTTCCAGGCAATGCTAATGCTGCTAGAACAAACCTCAACTGACATTATAAAGTCATGAGTTCTAGTAAGGTTTATAGTTCTTCCCATTCTTTTTCACTCTATGATCCCCTAGTTTTACTTAAAACCCATTTTATAAACCCAGTAGTCACCACCCAAGGAACTACTGGTCCCTTTTCATGCTATTCTGATTGCATGCTAGTGTAGTCTCAATCTCTTGTAACCAATTCTGATAAATGGTTGATTAGAAAACAGACTGGGAAGACCGTATTACAGTCTATATTGTCAAAGAAAAGTTTGACTCATCCATGCGTCTCAATGATCCAGTCTCTCCCTTTTTTTCAGGACCACAAATCATCAAGCACGGCTTTATTTTTTTTAAAACAATAGTACCAACGTTAAGTAAGTAAATGTTAACTACAACCTAAATTTGACTTCATAACGAGAATGGCAAAGCTCAAAGCAAGTGAATACATCACTGCCGGTTAGGGCAACTAAAACAAAAGCCAGTTGAATCTTCTGTTTTTGTAACTTGTTGTCTCTGCTAAAGCTGTCCTTTGCTGTGATGTGCCTGGACAGCTGTCACCAGAGGATGGTAGGAAAGAAGCTGCCTGAAGTAACAGCCAACGCTCCTTTATTCCTTCAAAGCTCTGTGAGACCGGTCCCCTGGAAAATTGAGCGCAAATCCAGCCAAGTGTGCTTAATCTCCAGTGGCACTCCTGAACTCTTTGGGACTCTAAATCACTTTAAAACTGCAGTCCAGAATCAAGAATTTTTATGAATATCACTCTTCATTCCTAAACTTAATCTCACAAAACTATCCCCAAATTAAAAATGACACATTGTAAGTCACTAATACTAAATGAAGATACATGTGTTTATCCTTTTAGCAATATTAGAGAGGGCAGAACATTCAAATAAAGGCAGATTATATTAAATATCTCCTTGAAGAGGGGAGATTTATGAAAAATCAACGAAAATTAAATTAGATCTTCCTTTATCCATGTAAGGAACATTACCTTTCTTTCCAGAGATGATGATCTTTTCTGTATGTGGTACAATTTTAGATTTGAATCTAAGATGGAGTTTATTCTATTGAGAAAACTGAGGCTCTAGAGATGAACCTGATACTCAAATATGGCTTTTCAAAATAAGAAAATTTACATTAAAGTCTCGAGTTTTCAACCTTCACATTGAGGAAGAGATTTATGTGCTACCTTTGCACCCTGGCACATATAGGACGAGCCCTGCTTGGGTGTTCTCTGGACTCACGGAACACCTGCTCCATAAAATGGCATCCCGGCAGAGGGTCTTCTGTCGACGATGCCACACTGGAACACATGGGTCTCAGAGAAATGCACAAATGTGGCACAGAAATCTTAGCTGCCTGGGACTCTGGGACTAAGCCCCCATTTGCAACATTTCCTTGGTGTGAAATCAGTATTAGTCAGCCAGGCCACTAAAGGCAGGGAAGCTCCCCTCACAGAAAACAGGGAGACACCAGCATCAGAACAAGGCCAGGTCCTTCCAGAGCCTGTAAACTGCACTCCTTTATTGGAACATTTTTCACGTTTTAAAAGCCAACAGATCACTTGGGTCCTTTAAAGAACAAAGCATTTTTATTTTTTTGGAGGTTTTTGCTATAGGGTGTGTGCACTCACCAAAAAGACAGAGAAAGACTGAGAGACAGAAAGTGAGAAATCACCCCCCAGGGGGGATGGCCACGCTGCAATCCCTTCTCCTCCATTCTCCTCTCGGAATCTTGGGCACGCATGCACATGCGGCCGGAGTGAGGTTTAAGCCACCGGATCTAGGACTTGAACTGCGGTCGACTACATTGGAGTCCAGCAATATAGCCATTACGCCAACTGCTGGTCCCAAGAACAAAGCATTCTTGTTATGTGGCTTACAGAGAGTAACTAAACTTGCTCTACAAAGGGCTGGCTTCACAGGCCAGCAGGTGCTCTGGACCTGCACTATTTATCAGACTCTCCAGGCCTTCAAGGAAACAGACGCCAGTCCCACCTCAGACCAGCCCGCAGTGGTAGGCCTGTAGGTAGGGGTGGGGAGCCCAAATCAAGTAAATACATCACTGTCGGTTAGGGCAACTAAAACAAAAGCCAGTAGAATCTTCAGTTTTTGTAACTTGTTGTCTCTGCTAAAGCTGTCCTTTTGCTGTGATGTGCCCAGACAGCTGTCACCAGAGGATGGTAGGAAAGGAGCTGCCTGGACTCCTTCATCCCTTCAAAGTAGGGTGTTTATCAGGTCTCTTTCATGTGCCAAAGGGTTCTAAAAACCAAGTTAGCAAGAGGCAAGTGGGGAAGGAGTCTTTAAGCTCGGACAGGTTAGATTCCTGGTTAGATGAGGACTTCCTAATTAGTGCATCTTGGGCAAAGTCACCTTTTCCCTGAGTCTATAAATAGCATTTTACAGCACAGGTATAAAACATGTAGCTTGCCTGGTAGCCTGTTGTCACACAAGGTACACTCGAAAGCAATAGCTGTTACTAATGCTACACAAAGTGGATGACAGCGACATGGACAAATGCCCCTTCGTCGATTCCCAAAGCAGAGAGCCAGAGGTCTAGTTGCCAGGCCATGGGAAAACTTGGAGGAACGGCCGTGTGCCTTTCCAGTTCCCAGGGACAACATCTCAGGATTTTTGCTGTGTGTTGTCAGGGTTTCTCCAGTACAGATATCAGAGAGATTAGCCAGAACATGCAAGGATGTGTTGGCAACCAGTATGGTGAGAAAAACAGAAAAGCTTGCATAGCATTTCTAGTCATCAGACCTTGGGTTCCTTTAAGTATGTAGGAGTTCTGTCATGGACTGTTAGTAGCTTTTGTCTTTCACCCTGGAAAAATGCTAGCTCAGTCCTAAGAGGGGCATTAGAAAGCTTCGTTAGGTATTTGACACATAGAGCAAAGTTACGGACAATTTAAGAGCCTTGTGATGCTCTTGAGACAGACTCTGGAACCAAACATAATTAAAATGTAGACAACTCAAGAATGTAGCGAAGACCTGTCCAAGGAGCTGGATGAAGGAGAAAGGAGGCTCTTGAAGAAGGGCTGCATATTGGCACATTGCAAACTCTGTAGCACAGACCGAGCCAGGTCTGCTCCAGGCAAGGCCGGGACTAAGTCCCTAAAGGACAAATTAATCTAAATGCCTCCAATATCTGAAGAAAGGAAAAATTCACAGAACTTCGTACTGTTCCATCTATAGAAGGGAATTCATTAACATAGAAGAAACTTCTCTTGTTAGACATCAAACAATACTGACTTAATTAGAAAGAGAGACAGTCTGTACGATGGTTCTTTTTTTTCCTAACGGCCAGGAGCAAGAATTTAGAAAACAGTCTTCACATGCATAAAATGTAAATGGTTCCAAATTATCATTGCTTAGGAAAAATGCACAGAAAAATCCCTAGTGGTCATCACAAGCCTCACATTCTGTTAGCGTATTCAGACAAGTGCTGAGATCACTCTCTTCTCATCGTTGGCGTTGTGGAGGGTGTCTTGAATAAGAAGGACTTTGTGGTTATTTTCTAACCTTTTCTGCTATGCTTTTAGAATAGAAACCCTTGGAGGAAAAACTTATGCAGTTTCTTCTATAATTTATACAGCCCTGCTCAAATTTACTAAGCAGTTTGTTATTCACTCTATGATAGCCAAAAAAAGAAAAAAGAAAGAAAAAGGTAAAACATTTTCAGAGAAAAGACTATAAGTTACTAAAAGTCAAGTCCTCTAAAGTTCAGCAAAAATATGAATGTTTCACATACTCTATTCAAAAGTTTAACTTTTGTGGGACCAGCAGTTGGTATAACAACTATGTTGCTGGATTCCCATGTAGTTGACCGCGATTCGAGTCCTGGACCTGGTGGCTTAAACTCACGCCAGGTGCATGTGCATGTGCATGTGTGCCCAAGATCCCGAGAGAAGAATGGAGGAGAAGGGATTGTGGCGTGGCCACCCCCCTAGGGGGTGATTTCTTGCTTTCTCTCTCTCTGTCTCTGTCTTTCTGGTGAGCACACACGCCTTACAGCAAAAACCTCTCAAAAAAAAAAAAAAAAATTAACTTTTGCAGCAGCAGCAAAATATCAAGCAACTTTAAATATTTGCTTTAAATGATAAGAAATTAATTCTTTACAAGGACTCTAGGAAGGCAGGAGAAAGGTGGAGAAAAGTATTTTGAGAGCTATCAACTACTTAGATGCTATAAATTCCATGAATTCTTTATCTATTATATAAATTAAAAGAGCATCTTAGTCTCTTGTAAAATCAAGAAGTCAGAAAATAACCAAGTTCCCAGCAAAAGAGAGAATGGGAGACGTTTTGAAGGAATAGTTTCATTGTACTATTTTTAAATGGTGTTAACTTTTAGAGTAGTGATGCCTTAACAAAGCATCAGTATGAGCAATTGCGAGTTAAAGTTGAACACAAGCCAGATTTCAGATTACGTTTCCTCTTATAATGTTAAACTTAATTATAGTTTAGTGTGTGCTGATTTTATTTAAAACCTTCTGGAAAAATCACTTTGCCAAGTACCACTCCTGTCCCTTTATTTTCCCCCGACACTGAGTGTTTGGAAAGGTAATGACATTTGGGGCGTCTTACTCAATCAAATTTATTGTGCAACTGCGTACTTTGTACTAGTCTCGAATTTAAACTGTGTCACAGAACATAAAGTATACCTACAGCAGCCATGGAATTGAGTTGATCGATATAGAATTCAGGCCAACTTGTAGCTCCCTTGTTCTCTTCCTGGTCCTAAAAAGAGAGAGGGAAAAAATGATATACCACAGATGTATACACACAATAGCTGAAAGCACATTTGATTTCCAGAACATCTAGACGATGGCCCATGCAAACTATTAGAAGACACTAGGGCAGGAGTATTTATTTTAAATGTTGGCTTTAAATCATTGTACTGCCCAGTTGACTAGGGTGGTCTTCCCAATCCAATTTCCACAGAGTGTACTGAAACTAGGTGTGACATGGGGACAGTCACTGAACCACGGATCACGGGCAATTTAATGGGAACATAGCCACACCATGATGTCAAGGTGGGCACACACTGGGAAGCCCTAAGGACAAACAAGCTCTGGGTCCCATGTCACACTAAGGACAGTACTGCTGGATGACACACCTGGCTGGAATCCGGGAGAGATGGCGACTTGCCTTAAACTGACCAAAGGAACCAGCCTGTTGTTAACAGAGTTTTTAAGTTTCTTTATTCAAACTCCAGCTGACAGAAAAAATTTGAAGAGTTTCATGTGATGTGACCAAAACAGGGTAGTACCTCAGATGGAAATAGGATGAAACCTGACATTGAATTGAAGGTACTAACATGAACCACTATAGTTCCAGGTCTAGCCCTCAGGCTATGACGACTTGTGAATTTTGATAGAAAATGCAGTGTATCTGAGCAGAAAAGAACTAAAAAAATCCAAGGAATTCAGGAACCCATCCTAAACCACCCCAGTTAGTCTGCATCTTATAGACTAAGATGATCTGGAGCCAGTCCCTGAGCCATCAGAATTTCTCTGGATGCCTATCTGTACTAAATCTCAGGACATCATTGACTCTGGCCTCCGCTTGACTGAGGCATATGGAGCCCAGCAGAAGATGGCACTACGGTCAGGGATTGCTATACATTTTTGCACACCTGTGCAACTGGAAGTCATTTGTGTGACTGAACAGGCCTGAAAAGGAAATTTTAAACTATTCTCTAGTTTCATAGGGAGAGAGCAACTAACACAGTTAATATCTCCTGTCCCCTTGGAAAAGGTACGACTCCATGGATACATGGCTGCTGCCAGATGATGAGGTAGTTACTACCTATTCTCTCTTCACATTGCATTTAGTAGCCTAATTCATTAGAACCCCAGTCCTTGGGAGAGTGGTGTCAAGGTGGGGCTTTTAATTTCAGTCCTCATATTTTATCTTAAAAAAATAAAATAAAATAAGGCATTTATACAATGCTTCTGCTGGACAATGAAATAAAATTTAAAATAAGGAAAACATTAAAAAAAAAAAGGTAAATCTTTCCAGACAGGTCTATAAGGACGGAATAAAAGAAGTGCACTTTCAAAACTCTTTTTTTAAGTAGTCACAACAAGAGGACAAAGTAGCTATTACTCACAGTGCCTTAAAAACTGGCAGTAACTGATACCTGAACTCAGGCAGTTGTGCGAATTTCATTTGGAGACTGAACAAGCCAGATGATGGGGACAAAGGCTACAGCAGTAGCTTTGAAGTTGGACTGGATTACACTCCCATGGCTTCGAAAAGTTTAGGAAATCTGATAAGTTTCTAGAACAGCCCTTGATTATAATTTAACATGTTAATAAAATGTCTATACTGGTAGTATAAATACTGAACCCTTCTTTCCTGTTAAAAGGGGACTATTAAAATTAGTAAAGCCCTGCTGTTACCAATGTATTTAACAAGCCAAAACCCACAGTGATACTCAATGGTATTTGAACCTATAAAATGAAATAGAAGGTGCCAGATTGTTCTATTCCCCCAAATGAGGGCAAATTTCCAGAACTAAAACAGAATCAAGTTCTGTGCTCAAGGTCCCACAAGAGCCTCTCTGTTGTAAACTTAATAGTCATGGATACAGAACACAGATCATTTTAGAAAATGTAGATGAGCATATAGAGAACAACCTTTACACTTTAGAAATGCTTTAATCATTCAAACAGATTAAGAGTAGGCCCAGATGTAATAGTCAAAATAAGCAAAAGAAAGCATTTTCATTTCACATGCCTCTGTGCTGAGAAAATCAGATGAGCTGAAGTCTGTGAAAGCTTCTTGTAAATGTACTAATTGTATCACTCTGTTCCTGGAGGGGATGCTCAGAATTCTTCATGTATTATCCCATAAAGAGTACTAGACACGAGACATGCCAATGAGGGTCTCTTCTATTAAAGTAACTGCTGACGGGCGTGCATTATGTCTGAGGGGGTCTTCCACTAGTCCATGGGAAATATATATTATGAAAAAACTCCACATATGGATTTCAAAATTTTTTGCACCACGATAAACTCATATTTTAATTCCATTTTCTCATGAATGTTTTTAAGTTCTCTTGTATATTCCTATAGGAGGGCAACTTGGCCCCAAGTACAATGAGCCTCTAACATGTATTATTCTTTGACCCATCTATCTCAATAATAGCTGGAGGGTTCTTTTTTGTTTTTAGAGAGAGATTTTTCCTTTAGGGTAAGTGTGCTCACTGGAGAGACAGAGAAAGATAGAGACAGAAAGCGAGAAATCTCCCTCCAGAGGAAATTGCCCAATCTGCAATCCCTTCTCCTCCAGTTTCCTCTCAGGTTTCTGGGCACGCAAGTACACGTGACCAGTGTGAGTTTTAAACTGCCAGGTCCGGGACTCAAACCACGGTTGACTACATGGGAGTCCAGCAATGTAACCATTATACCATCTGCTGGTCCTAATAGCTGTTTTTTGTTTTTGTTTTTAAGGAAACACGTAGAAAAATATACAAGAGTATATAAATTGTGTTAGCTGTAATGGAATCAACAAGTATCCAACACTTGCACAGCTAACTATGTGGCAAATACTGCCCGCCCTAAGCACTGTACTCTTCCCTACCTAGTGAGGTAGGTATTATTATTACAATCATTTTTACTGAAGAGAAGATGAGAGGCAAAGAGAGCTTAGGTGAGTTGTTAAAGGTCTGACAGCTGGAAATGCAGGGGCAGTGGGGAAAAGTCAGGGCAACCTCTTTCCTAAGATTAGACTCAGCAATACACACTAAGTGCAATGCTGACTTAACCACTTTGCCATCAGGGAACTCACATACGGCTAGTGATCAAAAATGAGTTCACCTTTCCCTAAACCTCTGATGCCATCTTTGCTACATTCAGCAACACTTTTGAACATGGTGATTACTTTTTTAACAAAGTTATTTTTAGTCTGGAAAGTGTTCTTTGATTTTTCTTAGGCATATAGGTATACATTGTTTTATTCAATCGCATATCCTGCTTTTCACATAAAATTACGTAATAACATTTTCCTTCTTGCCATAAGGTTCGTAATGATTTTTCTAAATGTTTTTGTGTTCCTTTCAATGCATGAATGTATTAACCATTTAACTAATTCTCCCTATTTTATTTTATTTGAAGGCCTGGTGTCTGATCCAGATTACCTCTGATCCCTGCTCTAGACTTTTTGTGAGAACTCTCTGGTCATCACCAATGTCTCTACTCTCTATGTATCTACTCTACATCTGCAGGTCGTAGTTTTAAAGCTTTTTCCTAACTTGCTCTGTTCTATTACATCTCTCAGCCTAAAGGCCATCTTAATTTGCCAGAGAGCATGTGCACTTGCCAGAGGGAGATGGGGGTGGGAGTGGGGAGGTGGATGGATGTACCTCCCAGTAGGGCATGACCAAGCCATGATTCCTTCTCCTTCCTTTCTCCATCCTGTCAAGATTTTGGGCATGCATATACATGTGCCCAACACGTCTTTCAAGTCATAGAGGCTAGAATTTGAACCCCTGGTCAGCTATGTGGGATCCAGCTGCCTGAACCACCAGATCATGGAGCCAGCCTTTCGATGGATATTTCTTAGCAGCACCTAAAAATTAGCTGACAGCATTAAGCAGTTCTTGACACAGAACTGCAAACAAATACCTCCCTAAATCACACAAATCTAACCCTACTTTTAGTTACCTCCTTAACCAATTCTGTCGTAACTTTTCTCTAATCAAAAATATTAGGGCCAGCCAGTGGCATAGTGCTTAAAGCAGTTGGATTTCACAAGATTGACCATGTGGTTTGAGTTCCAGACCCAGCAGCCTGAGAAACACACCAGATGCATGTACACGTGTACCCAAAATCCTCAAAGAAGGGAGAGGAAGGATGGTGGCACCATCCCCCACAGTGGTCCTTTCTCCTCTCCCTCTCCCCCGTCTCCTTGTTTCTCTTTGTCAAGCACATGTGACCTCTAACAAATTAAAGGGAAACAAAGAATATTAACTTGATTCCAAAAAAAAGATTTTACTCTTTTAAAAATATTTATTATTGAGGCCAGCAGGTGGCGTGGTGGTTAAGGGCACTGGACTCCCACATGGCCAACTGCAGTTCGAGTCCCAGACCTGGAGGCTTGCTTTCTTACTTTCCCTCTCTCTCTTACTTTGCCCCCCTCTGGTCAAATTGGAATAGATAAATAAGTTGAATAAAATAAATCTTTAAAAAAATATTAGTTCTTTTCTTTAGGTAGTTTTTAAATTTTGCTTGGGGCTGGCAGGTGGTATGACTGTTAAGGTACTGTACTCCCACATGGCTAACCACAGTTCACATCCTAGACCTGGTGGCTTGCATTCTCACAGTCTCTCTCTCTCTCTATCTTTCTGTGGTTAAACTAAAAATAAATAAAATTAAATAAATAATTATTTTTTAAAGATTTGCTGTGGGGTGTGTGTAGGAGACAGAGGTGGTGGGATGCAGTGAGAAAATCCTCCCCAGAGGGATGACCTTGCCACAGTCTCTTCCATTTTTATCTTGGGATTTGGACATGCATACACACACACCCAGTATTTTTTTCCAAGCTGCCAGGTCGAGGACTCGAACTGTGATGTTGACTATGTAGCTCCAGCTGCCTTAACCAACATGACACTGGTTGGCCCTGCTTGTACTCTCTTTTAAGACAGATTATCAGCTACAGTTAATAATGCCTAGAGAATATTGTCATATGAGAATACAAATTCTAGCACCCACGTTAAATGCTCCTTGTAATTTTACCATGTGGTTTGAGTCCCAGACCCAGCAGCCTGAGAAACACACCAGATGCATGTGCACGTGTACCCAAAATCCTGAAAGAAGGGATAACTCATATTAGAATCTAGTTTTGTTTTCTCTTTAAAATGGTATAAGCATTTACATTTATATGCTATC
This sequence comes from Tupaia tana, assembly GCA_026018925.1. Taxonomy (NCBI): domain Eukaryota; kingdom Metazoa; phylum Chordata; class Mammalia; order Scandentia; family Tupaiidae; genus Tupaia; species Tupaia tana. The sequence continues at coordinate 224,781,811 of JAKSZU010000001.1, read as the reverse complement.
TTCAGAATGGCGATTATGTTAGATAATTAGAATTGAACTGATACAAACATTTTATGTTGTTAAATTCTCCATTGATTATTTGTTCTGGGGAATATTTACATATTTTTAAAAAGATGACACAGTGATAAGATGAAAGAGGTCATTAGAAGATGGGATTATGTAACTTACTTTTTTATTTACTTAATTAATTTTTTTCCCATAAGTTTTAATATCTCTGGAGCCCCTTTCCTTCTATCCAAAATAAGAGCGTATGACTGGACTGATTCTAAAGTTCCTACAAGCCCCAAGATTCTTTATCAGTCTGACAGTGAGATGCCATGAAAAGCACAATGTATACTGTACTTAGTTTGATGTCTCAATTTCTAACATTGATAATTTTTATTTAAATTTATATTGTTCAGTGATTCAGTTACAAGACTGTTAATTTTATTTTTTATTTCATTTTTTTTATACATTCAATCATATTATTATTTGGCTTACAAAATGGATAATTCTACAGGTGAACATTTCTCCCTAGTACAGTTGATAAAACTATAAAATATCTTCAACAGATAATATCACATACCTTTGTGCCATTAATGTTTTGACTCCCTATTTTTCTTCTAAATGTCCTTCCTCAGACCCTCCTCTTTCACACACACTGTATCTCGTATTTACATCTATATACTGTGTTTCTATATCCTTTAGTCAATTAGTTTCAGTCATAGAGTGCGGACACTCGGTATATATTAAGTGGGGACATACAATGCCTCTCCTTCATAGCCTGGCTTGCTTCACTCAGCAGTAAATCTTCCATATTCATCCACTTCCTGTAAAAAGTCAGGGTTTTTTTTTTTTATGGCTGAATAGTATTCCATAGAGCATATGTGACACAGTTTTTCTATCTATTCATCTGTTCGTGGGCATTTGGGTTGTTTCCACGACTTAGCAATTGTGAATAGTGCTGCAATAAACATGGATGTGCAAGCACTTTTCCAATTAAGTATGAGACCGTTAATTTTTAATAGTTATTTCTTTTGCAAGATAGCTGTATAATAGGGGTGTGGGAGAGTTCTCAACATAAATTATTTAATTATTTCTCCAATCTGACTCTTCTGTTTCCTTAGAATCTGATCATGAGATGTCCACAAGAGAATATCATGGACAAGATTTCCTGCTGGACGGGATTCACCTTAGACATTTTGCCTTTGCTTCTAGCTTATATCGACTACTGTTTAAACCCCCTTTTCTGGATTGCTTACTTGGCTCCCATTATACCAAATTCTTGGGGTAGAGGAACTCTATGCTATTGGAAAAGGGAACTTGTAAAGTATAGGGGACCATCGAGATTGCTGGCTGAATCTCTTTCTTTCTTCCTTTTTGATAAAGAAACATTAGCCTTGGGCAGGCTCCATGGTGTACTTTTTTCAGATCCCACATGATTCAAGTCCTGAACCTGACAGCTTGGAAAACATAATGGGTACTTGTGTATCTGTGCCCAAAATACTAACACGATGAAGAAATGAGGAGAGAGGGTTGTGATGACTGTGTCTCATAGGAGGGTACCTTCTCTTCTCTCTCTCTCTCTCTCTTTTTCTCTCGTGAAAACATGTACCTTCTAGCAGATTTTTTAAAAGAAATAAATTCTCTCTCTTTCTCTCTCTCTCTTTTTCTAATATTGTTTCATTCCAAATCTCTGGTCAATGGCTTACAAAAAAAATTCCAGGAGATCAACCATTCTAATTCCCTCTAAATGCATAAGGGTATATTTACCTTTCTCAACATCACATTGCTCATAAGAATAAATTTGGCATTGTTTATTTTTCACTCTTTTTGAGGTACATATTCATAGCTATGTCCTGGATTTCTGTCTCTCCATTCACTATTGTCTTTATCACCCACAACCAAGTTGACTATGTTCCACTTCCCTCACCAACAATAGACAGGCATTCTTGGTCAATTGCTAGCTATGTTACCTTCAGGCAGTCAAGTTAAGGAACTTCAGCCCCTCAGGTTTAGTTTCTTTATCTGTGAAATAGGTGTTTATATCATAGGGTTGTGAGGATTTAGAAAGTTAATGCAAATAATGACTAGGATCAAAAAAATAAAGAAATGCAAGTGTTGGCAAGACTATGGTGAAAAGGGAACTCTTACATAACTGGTAGGAATGTAAATTAGTACAACCTTTGCAGAAAACAATATGAAGGTTTCTCAAAAACCTACAAATAGAAGTTCCATATGACCTAGTAATCCTACTTCTTAGTATTTACACAAAGGATATTTTTTAGAAAAACACTCAATTGGAAAGATACATGCACATTCGTATTTACAGCAGCATTATTTACGATTGCTAAAACATGGAACCAACCTATCAGAAAACTGATGTCTGTGTTAAAAAACTGTGGCACAGGGACCAGCAGTTAGCGTAATGGCTATGTCGCTGGACTCCCTCGTAGTCGACCATGGTTCGTGTCCCGGACCCGGTGGCTTAAAACTCACGCCGGGTGCATGTGCGTGCATGCCCAAGATCCTGAGAGGAGAATGGAGGAGAAGGGATTGCGGCGTGGCCATCCCCCCCTGGGGGGTGATTTCTCGCTTTCTCTCTCTCTGTCTCTCGTGTCCTATAGCGAAAACCTCTCCAAAAAAAAAAAAAAAAAAAAAAAAAAAAAAAAAAAAAAAAAAAACTGTGGCACATATATACTATGGAATATTACACAGCTATAAGAGGCAATGAGATCCTATCGTTTAACTCAAAATGAATGAATATAGATGGCTTAATGTTGAGCGAAGTGAGTCAGACTTTGAAAGATACATGTTGTATATCCCCACTGAATTTGTACTGAGTGCTACAGCAGAGATTGAGAGATTTGCAAATGTGATGGTCGAGAGGATGAGGGTAAATGGTAGAGTCTGTGGTGGGAGAAAGTGGAGGGTAGACAGTGGAGCTGGAGGGTAGGAATAAGGTAAAAGGGGAGGAAACATTTGATGGACAAAAAAAATGTAACAAAGAAAATTAAAATAGAACATGTTCATTATGAAATTAACTATATTCTGTTATGTGGCAGGTTATTTCACAAATTGGTTTAATTATATATGTTTATTAGGATTAAAGTATCCATGATGACATTTCTATTCATTCCAATAATTTCAAGCTAATTGCTGATTTGTCATGTATTTTTTATTTCTATCCTTGATTATTCAACTTCATTGAAGACAAAAAAAGTGACTAAATTAAAAAAAAAAGCTAATGCAAATATACAGACACTTGGAACAGACACACAAAACATGCTCAATAAACATTAGCCACAATGATAACGATATAGCTCCAGCATCTCCAGTCATGGCTATTCTGAGTCCTTGTTACTAGAACTGTAAAAATTGGAGCAACCCGTTTGGAAACAAATTTTGGCAGAAATTGTTCATATTTAAAATGTATATATATAAATCTACTTTCAGGACTTCAGCTCATAGTTACATATTCACACTCGCACAGATATACATCACAGACTTTTCACTGCAGCACTGTTTGAATTAGCAAATGATAGAAAAGGAAACAAATATATGAAGTAGAGAAAGGTTGAATAAACTACTCGTAGCAATAACAAAGAATGAAGTAGAGATATGTAATACTAAAAATGAACAAATAACACAAGTTATTTGTTACTTCAAAAATTCATGGAAAATGAAATTACGTAGGAATTTCTTTTGATGCCCAAAATTTTTGAAATCCATGTACTTTTTAAATAATATATTTCCACTAAACTTTTTCAAAATCCCTTGTATTGTTGAGGGAAAAATCTTCAGAATTTTATTTTCCATTTATAGGGGAAAATATGTGTACAGTTTATACTTAAACATTTCCAGAACAAATACAGGTTGACTATCCCTAATCTGAAAATCTGGAATGCTCCAAAATCTAAAAATTTTGAGCAATGATGTGATGCCACAAGTGGAAAATTCTACACCAATCTCATGGTATGAGTTGCAGTCAAATTGCTGCAATATGAACACACACACACACACATGTGTATATATATTATATATAACAACATATATATATAATGTTGTATTGCTATAGTACAAATGTATATGTGTGTGTGTATACCTTCAGTTTATGTGTGTTAGGCATTATAGGAAATACGAATGAACACCATGTTTTCATATTTGGACTTGAATACCAACCCTAAGATATCTTATTATGTATATGCAATATATTCTAGAACCCAAGAAAATTTTGAAAAATTAGAAATCTGAAATACTTCTGGTCCCAAGCACAGGATAAGTGACACTCAAACTGTCCAACAAAACTTAAAAATGGCTAACCTCTGGGCAGAAGAAAAGCAGTCTTTTATTTCTAAACTTTTGTCCAAATCAAATTTTTATTTTACCAAGAACATGCTGTATTTCCACAATTAAAATAGAAGTAACAGGGCCAGACAGTGGTAGAGTAATAAAATGTGACACTCTGAGGGGCTTAGCCACACAAGAAGATTCCCAGTCCATGCATAGAGATCTCTCAGCATACCCTAGGCACTCACACACACATGATCCAGTGCTGGCTGGTGGAGCACAGACTACAGCACCAACGTCCTGTTAGCAGCGCTCTCTCTCTCTCTCTCTCTCTCATGTTCTCTCTCTCTCAGAAGAAATAAATAAACTTTAATAAATAAAAGTTCTAAAGCATGATGCATTCTGTTAGGATAAGAGCTTTGCTTTGCTTTTCCTGGTGTTCAGGATAACATGAAATACATTGACATCATCCAGAATTTGGAATGTTTCTGTCTTCCACTTCCAGGATACTCTGCCCCCTCTCAAAGCAAATAATTAAAAGCATATCTCTACAAATTGTCTTTTCTCACAGGATTTTCTACTTCTAAAACACTATAACCCCAGTATCAACTGCTTAAGCAAAGAAACTCTTTGGTCTGGGACAAGATTGATGTACCAGAGGCATGCTCAAATTTTCTAAATTTCCATACTCACATATTAGGAAATTTGTGTGATAATTTCTTGATAGCAGATGAAGTCTTTTGTTGATATCAGTAGGACTCAAAGTACAGTTGCAAAATTAAGTCTTTAAGTAAGAAAAAAAATTTTTTGCAATGACCACAGGACACTTAATAAAGTCATGTCCCCAGTAGCAATATGTAAGTATCGGAAAAGTTCTTCTTCAGTTTAAGATGCTTTAAATAAGGCCCAAGACAGGCTGGTTTTGAGTCAGTCAATCATACAGGACATGTTCTGTGGCTGTTCGCTAGACCATGTACCACAGGCTAAAGCAACATTTGCTTGGTCATAAATCTCCATGTGTGCTGCTACAAATTCAAGAGATTCTTAGGTACTACTGCTCAGATGGAAAAAAGATACCCTCTTTCACTGCCTAAATTGGCTACAAACCTTTTAGCAACCTACAATAGTACCACCAACTCAGAAATAGTGGAGACATATTCAGGTTTAACCAAATGAATTTCCTTAGCAGAAGGATTTTGTTTCAGTATAATACAAAATAAATTTTCCTCTGATCATTTTCATGATAGACGACAGGCAACTTATTACTAACACAAATTTGTTCTATTTACAAAGAAAATGCTATTAGGAAACTCATATTAACTGTGACCACATACAGGATCAAGAAATTCTATCCCTTATTAATGAGTAAAGTAATCACCTTGTTGCCTTAAACTGTCAGCATGATTCTGGATTTCATAGGCCGGGCTCCATATACTAATGAGCACAACAGACATTAAACACTTCCTCTCTCACCTAGAATTTTTAGAGAAAACCACACAGAAAAGAGCAGACAGGCCAAACTGTCTGTTCTATTAGGTATGTTTCGACATGTGGCTCTAAAAGAACTCAAATGAATGCTAGGGAATAGATGTCAATGTGAGATAGGTCCAAGCAACAGGGAAGGAAGAGCAGGATGGAAGGTGGAAAAATACTGTGTGAAAGGCCTTGCTAGTAACTTTTCACTTACCCCCTTTTGGTTTAATAACAGTGAAAATAACATTGTCTCAAAAGAAAGCCATGATGACATGTGGGACAATCTGACAGACCAGGGGCCAGCAAACTTTCTTTTTTCCATAAAGAGTCATATGTAAAATACTTAGGTTTTGCAGATCACATAGTCTGTTCTATTGTATAGTGTGGAAGCAGTCAGAGGTAACACTTAAACTAAGGGGCATTTGCATGGTTCGATAACGTGCTATTTAGAAGAACAGGTGCCTGGGCAGACTGAGCCCAGGGGTTGTATTTTGTCAACTCCTAGGCTAGATTAAGCGTGGCTCTCAAGAAGGCTAGACCACATCTGAATTCTAACTTGGTCACCAGCTACTTTCCATGTTTTTCCATGCTCCCCTCTCTCTAGTAAGCCCCAGCTATAAATTAGGATCAGCTCATAAAATGTTTGGAATTTGCCCAGAAGCCTATGCTTTTTTCTAGAGAAGCAATGACCCACCATGCCTGCAAAATCTACCTTGTTGCCAAGCTCACTGTTCCCTGAACAGTTTAGTCCTACTTCTTAAAATAGCATAGCATCACTAGATCCTTTAAAGCCTGATTCTTGCTCCCAACTCTATCTTGCTGTTTTACTGGGAAGAAAAAAACTAGGAAGTCCATAAACCTGGGGTCCTGAGGCTATTGCTTCTCTCATTCTTTCCAATACCTATCTCTAACCCTTATCAGTGAGCTAAAACCATATCCTACATTCAAGCTTGCCAAAGAAGGCAGTTGATTTCAGAAAATAATGCCAAATTTCAAGATAGTCATGTGGTCCCTGGGACTGCCAATTCTGGTTACATTTCTTGGCCACTGCCACAATTATACATCAAGTGCATCTGTTGCCAAAATCCGGTTGAGCCCACACAAAGAATGATTACAGAACAGTGGCTTCCTCGTCTGCCAGGAAATCTAACATCTCCTCCTAAGCCACAGAATGTCAGTCATCTTTCTGGAAAAATTTGGGGATGACTTGCAATAACAATGGCGTTCATATTTAGCATTTGGAATCATAAGTGAAAGAGTAAACCTCCTTCTCCATTTTTCCTAATGTTATAAAACATCTGTATGTTTTTAAGGAAAACCATCATAGAATTATGTAGTTGGTCTTTGACCCTAGAGATACCTAGTATGGGTTTCCTTTCACAGGGTTCCCTTATGAGGTCACCAGCAGGCGATTCATCATCTGTTCTCTGAGGGAAGGTTTCCAGGAGTCCACAATCTCCTGGAGTTAACACTCATAAATTGTTAGAAAATTTGCCACATACTGAACTGACAGATGTCTTTTTGTAATCTCAGGCACTTGCTAGCCTTAGTTTTACTCCTGGGAACTGCATGGAGTAAGTCTAATCTTTCCCATGAACAACCACCCTGAAAATATTTAAACAATTTGAATAAAGTCATTATGTTTTCCCCAAATTATCTTTTTACCAAGCCAAAAATTCTCCACTGGCTGTATAGCACGAGTTTATCTTCCTCAATTCATAAACAAATCCCAGATCTTTTATAAGTTCGTCGTGTTGGCATGTTCATTATTTGCAGAGATAACTCCAACAAATATATCTAAGTTCCTAAGAAAGGTCTCTTCTGATATATTTATTATCAATGATTCATGACTGAAAGGGCATCTGGAAGATTTCTGACAAAAATATCTCTCCAAGAGGAAACAGAACAAGCTCTCACTCTCGATAGTCCACGTGTATAACATTTATGGCTTAGAATAAAAGACAAATGTCATATGAGGCAGACATAGATATATATATAGTTTTGTTTTATTAAGTGTGTGTGTGTGTATATACACACATACATATATATAATATATATATATATACGTACATATATATATACACACACTTAATAAAACAAGTGTGTGTGTGTATATCTATATCTGTATCTATCTATATCTATATCTATATATAGATATATAGATTATATATAATATATAGATATAGATATAGATATGAGATCTAGGAGATGCAACTAGATCCACATGGGAAGATGATTGCAAACTGGGATCTCCCAAGCACATGAGTGTGTGCCTGGGATCTGGGCTGGCAGAGCCTACAGGTAGAACATAGCACAGGGACCCTGTGGGAGCATCTCTCTCACACACCCCATTTCTCTCTCTCTCTCTCTCTCTCATAGAAGAAATAAACTTTTTAAAAAAGTATAGTTAGATATTTAAATAAAGTGGGCTATGAACAAAATTGCTTTTTTTATTATAAGATTGAGGATGCTTAATTCTGAAACATAAATCCAAATTAACAGAAGTGAAAATGAGTGAATAGGGCCTAGATTAATTAGCTGCCAAGAAACTTTATGGGACACTTAAGTTCTTTTAGAGTATTGTTTTTCACCTCTCCAAATTACACTTTTGCTGTCTCTGCTTTTCTCCAGCACACGTATCCCCTCATACAATGTAGAATTTCTTCTGTATCTACATGTGAAGACTGACACCTCCTTTTCTCCCTCCCTTTCTCTGGTCTATGCAAACATTAAACCCAGTAGAGCTGATATAAAATTCCACCTTTTCCCCACTGTAAGTCTTTTGTTATCATATCATGTACTCCAAAATAAAATATAGTTGAAGACTTCAGATCATTTGGAATGTTTACTCATCAATTCTCTAATTTTAGAATTCTATATTGATAAAGAATAATTTTTAAAAGATAAAAGCATGGTGTGACTTGCATCAGATATTTTTACTGAACTCATTAATAAATGAGGAAACTAATAGGATGTTACTACTGGTTCAAGATAAAAGCCAGAGTGGACATACTGGGTCATCAGAAAAGTCAGGACATATTTTTCTATGCAAAAATGCATCATGACTTTCTACAGCCCAATATAACAGTATTATGAATGTTAGAGGTTGACAAATAGATGCAAAACTGGTCAAGAGGGCAATAATCAATAGTATCAGATACAATTTGCGTTTCAATGGACAAGAATCATTTGAAGTGCTATCAATTTGGTTTGTTTTTATTTTAACTATCTACAGATGGGTAATGATAGCTCAAAGACAATGAAAAGTAGAGATGCCTCTGAAGAGTGTTATAGACAGGATATCTAGTAAATCTCCACTTTGATAACTCCAGTGTAGCAGAATAAAAGATCCATGTCTAGTACTTCCTGGTTCAAGAAGACACAATCTATAAACAGAGAATGTGGAAGCCAAGCTGCATGACTAACACTCTGCTCTAGGCTACTCACATCTAAATTACCTAAATGCTCAGGCTTGCCCAAATCTCTTGCTCAAGAACATCAACCCCATTCTGACCACCTCACCTTCATTCTGTTTCTACTGCCTTGTCTAACCTGTAAGCATGCTTCCTAGCTGTGCATTGCTGAGTCTCTCACTTGAGATCTCTGAGCTGCTGACTATTCTATCTCCCTTAGAAAGGAACATTGGTCTTCAACCCTCTCCCAGGAATTTGTTGGTCAACTGTATGGGGTACTACACCACAGACTTCCTGAAATATTCACTGAAAGTTGAGAGGCCAGATGGTGGCACAGCTGTAAAGTGTGATCCTTTGTGAGGCACTCCCACATGGAGGGTTCTTGGCTCAAGGATGAAGACATTGAGTATGCTGAGCATGCACTTGCTCATGATCGGGGCTGGCTGAAGGCTGGGAGGTGGATCACAGCATTAGGACTCTGTTGGGGATGCTGTCTCTATGTCTCTCTCTCTCTCATTCATTAAAGAAAAAAAAAAAAAAAAAACTTTAAGAGGGGGTGGAAAGCAGTGAACTAAGTGAGTTTAGACCCTCCAGCCAGAAAGAAGGCTATACTCCACCATTGCTCCCTAATGGTTGTCTGCTAAATCCCACAAGGACACAGTCATGTTTTAAAACCTAAGTACCTGTGCAAACAGCCTAACTTTTCAACATGATTAACACTGAACTGCTGAATACAGGTTTTCTCAAGAGCAGGACAGGGACAGAATCTTTTTACTGTGCTCACAATCAACAATGCTGAATTGAATCTAAAAAGTCATATTTGCTTTCCTTCTCATTCTTTTGCTCATTTGACAAATATTTATTGAGTTCTATAATGGGCTACATATTGTGCTAGGTATGGAATACATGAATAAAAGAGCAAAATTCCTGTTCTCCTTGTGAGTGGATGGATATGAGACATATGCATTTAGCACATATAAGACTCACACATTTCGAAGCTTCAGAGCCAAGAGGTTCTAAGATGATTATAAGCTTACTCTGACAATATGTTCCAAGTCTTTGCAAGTACTATCTAGCTACAAAGAACTGTACCTATTTATATATTTCACTCTCTCTTCTCAGGTAAAAAAAAAATATATATATATATATATATATAGTCAATTATAATGAATGCTCCTGCATTTTTACTGAGCAACAGTCTTTATCAGTATATCCTCTAAGTTTAAAATAAAGATTAAGTGCAAACATTTCTGAATTCCACTGGAAATAACGCTTTGAAATACTTCCTCGATGGCGAGGAATGTCTTCTGTATGTCACCAACTTTACAATGGTAAAAATCATCAAAAATTTCTTAGTGGCCTGAATAAAATAGCACATCAAAACGCAGGCTTGTGCTACTTCTTAACCAGCTATCATTTTTCTTCTTCCCCCAAAAGCAACAAGCTGTGCCACTTTCAAGTGATCTAGTCACCCTGGTGGGGGACGAGCAGCAACAATAACAAAGAGAAGGCCAACAACATGACTGCATTTCTGAAACTGTTCAGGAGCCATCTGCTCCAACACCCCTTTCTTTCCTGAACAAGCTTCAGCTGTCTTCACAGATTTAGGATCTTCAAGTCATAAGCTACAAGGGTATGGGAGGAAACACATTTTATATGCTGGTATATCTCAGAAAGCAAGTAAGCAGCCCCAATCCTCACCTACTACTAAGAACTGAGACTGTACAGCCCACTTCCCAAACTGTTTATTTATTTTAACGAGTCATTTCTTTGGCAAAGAACTTCACAGTTAGGCACATGACTGAAGCCTGAGAATCTCAATTAGTGCCACTCTAACATCTGAAACCAATTCCACATGATAAGTCCCTCTCGTTTTAATGGCAAAGAAAAAGAAACACTCTCTAATAATTATTTTGAGAAGGGATACAGCCCCACAGTCCCCTGAAGGCAGACACTTTGCCTATGACACAACAGTGTACAATGACATAAAACAAATTACTTCTCTGTAGCTAGTTAAGGGTCAAATCTTTGACCTAGATGTCACTATGGACAGCTACAATTCAGTCCAGCTGATCTGTAAATTAACACGTTCAGACACACATCACTAAGCCCGTATGCAGTGTGGAAATCCAATCAGTGGTGTCAATGGCCTCTGCTGCCTCACCTCTTGCTACCAGATTTGCTGCTACCAGGCCCACCTTTCAGAATGTCATAAAGCAAGTACTGATGTTCTGCAACCTGCCCGTGGGAAAACAACCCAAGTATGTTCACGATTTGCAATATAATGCTTAACATGAGGCTATAACGAGAGAGGACCCTTTGTAAAACCGTAATTAAGAAGAGAATTGGGGAAAATAGCACAAAAAGGCTTATTCCAGTTAGGCAAGCATTCTCAGGATGACTGTGAAAACTGCTGCTACAGTCAATTGTCTGCTCGGAGTAGCATACTGTACTTCTAATTTTAAGCCATTCTGGAATCTACAAATGTGCTACTGAATTAATGACAGCATTTTTTGGGCAAAAAAAGAAAGTAGAAAGAAAAGCATCAGTCAGAAGATATCACTCCATCAGAACTATCTAAATATGGAGACATAAGAAAGTACATCTTAGAAATTGAGGGAAGGGGCTCAGCCATGGTGGTGCAGCAGCAGCAGTACAGTGCTCTGCAATGCTGGAAGCCATATGGAAGATAGGGGTTTAGTTCCCAGGCCGGGCATGCATGCAACAGTGATCCTGGCTAGCTAGGAAAGCTGGGGAGTGGGAGAAGAGAGCATGCTGTGAGACCCTATTGAAAGTACTTGTCATTCTCTTTCTCTCTCCCTCTCTCTCAAAAGAAAGAAATATATGTATAGGAAGGAAGGAAGAAAAGAAGGAAATAGAAAAAAGAAAAGAAACAAAGAAATTGAAGAAACAAAATGCTGTTCCTTATGTTTGATACTGATAAAAGAACATCACTACCTTAGCCTGCTCAAGTCAAATGTTGTTCTGAATAGCACTGAAGAATAACAGAGAATTCAAAGCATTGTAATTTAAGAGTGGTATTCTTTAGTAGACTTTCTGCTGTAACCCATTCCTAGTGCCGCAAATTACCAGGTTCCTGGAGTGTAAGAAATTTTGAGAACCCCAAATTAGAAGTATTAGTGGCATACTGTAATTTTTACTAGAAGCTCAAAGCTTCTTCCTACTTTTCAAAGAGGAGAAACTCTGAAATATACCAATAATGAAACACTCAATAGTATTAGATGTGCTGGAGCTATTAGTGAAAAGGATAAAATAAATACATGGGGGAAAGACACAGGAAAAATATTTGTTATTGTTGTTCTTTATCTCTCTTCCAAAGGGCACATTTCTTTCAATTGCTGTCTTTCCTAAACCTGTCTCTAGAAGTTGTCGAAATCAGGCAAGCTTGGGGTGGCCTTTTTGTGGAAGCAAGTGCCATAGCACTTAGAAAACCTGCTGAGAACCAGAGAGAGGCCTAGGGTAAAAGAAGCATGGAATATGCTAATTTAATCTGACCATCATCTAGGGGCAAGAGGAGCATCCATAGGGACGGCAAATATTTCCTACATATGCCACATTCTCCATCATGTGTCATGGCAGACATTGCTAATCAATTACCATGCAATTTCTTATTGAGATCGCTCATAACCTCTGCATGCTTCTCAAAGTGCTTCAGGCTCCTACCCCAGTTGTTTACAGTTAGCAATCAAGATATATCTTACTGCAAACTTTGCTAGAAGTTTTTCGTACTTCATTTGGCTAACCAGGGCAGGAAGCCAGAGCCCCACAGTATACTAACAAAGTATGTGCATTGGTTTGGCATGTCTTTGGTACTGTATATTCCTTGGGAATCCACTGGGGTGGTAGTAACCAAAATAAACAGTTATGTGTCGATTCTCAGATCTGAGACACAGCAATATTCCTTTCCATCAGAGATACAGTTGTCACTGAGAACACTTGCTCAAATTCACTAACAAACTCACTTTGTGGTCTGTGGGGCACTGAAGTAGTCCATGTTTATGCCTAGTGCAATTCTGCATCTGCAGACTTCAGAAATTTGAAAAAAAAAAAAAAAGAGCTATGTCTATGTGCTTCAATACGCACAGGCAAGAGGCTCAAAGGACTGCCCACGTTCACACTTAGAACCTTGATTTTACAACCGCACTGTTAATAAGTATTCTGTGACAAAGCTGAAGGGTTCCAAGACAGTATGGACTTCTACCTCTGCATCTGACTCACAGTGGAATTTATCCTGTACCAGAGCTGTTAAGAAGAACCTGCATGGGATCAGCAGTTAGTATAATGACTATGTCGCTGAAATCCCATGTAGTCGACTGCAGTTCAAGTCCCGGACCCAATGGCTTAAATTCACGCCGGGTGCGTGTGCATGCATACCCAAGATCCTGCGAGGAGAATGGAGGAGAAGGGATTGCGGCATGGCCATCCTCCCTGGGGAGTGATTTCTCACTTTCTGTCTCTCTGTCTCTCTCTTTCCGGCAAGCACATGTGCCCTATAGCAAAAAAAGAAGACAACAATGAACCTGCTTAAGAATTAATGATTTGGGAGCCAAAGATCACTGCTGCATGGCAGCTGAGAGCCACTGACTTCCCAGTGCTACCATTCAGAGCCAAAGCTTCAAATCTCTCTTTTTTCTTTTAGAACAAATCTTTTTTTAATAATTATTTATTTAATTTTATTTATTCATTCATTTATTTTAATTTGACCAGAGAGAGATACACACACAGAGAGAAAGGGAAAGTGAGAAAGCAAGCCACCAGGTCCGGTACTCGAACCGCAGTCGGCCATGTGGGAGTGTCCAGCATCTTAACCACCACGCCACCTGCTGGTCCCAAGCTCCAAGTCTCTTCCACTGACTGGATCAAGGCAGGACCATTCTTCCTACAGAGCAGACCAAGGTAGGCAAGAAGAGAGTGAACCCTGTGTGAGTTGCTTCTCTGGTCCCCATTCTAGAGGGGGAATAGACGTAACCCCCACACTCTCCACAACACCACACTGTCTAACTAATATATTTTACTTTTCCTCAGCTGTGTATTGTTTACTTATTTTTGTCATTGTTTAAATCATTGTAAGTGAACACAAACACTGGGGATTTGCTCCCATTCCCTTCCAACCTGGCATTCCCTAATTAGAAGAAAACCAAGACTTTGAAGCCTGAAGCAATGCAAGGACAAGAAACACAGGAGAGAGATGGTATCCACACGGCAGACATTTGTTCACTGTTTCTACGAGGCTAAGTACAAAGCAAAGTACTTACAGACAAAATCAGCAACCCCCACATCCACAAAGTGACTCGTACTCAGGAAATTAGCTCAGAATTTAGACTGGGGAATACACAGCACGCTAAACCTCTCAATTCCTGAATACCCAAAGGAATCAAGGAGTACAAAAAAGAGGAAAGGTGCTGCAATTTTTTACAATGAAATGTTCAAAATAAAGTTGCCCAGCTTAGGGAAAGACGTGACCAATCATGGGGTTTCCAGCCATGGCCAATCTGCTTGTTTGTGCAGACATGCTGATTCTGCACCTGCACTTTTGTCACCAACCAGGGAAGTGGCAAAAGCCTCAGGAACTTCCTGTAATTGGTGATGGCAAATATCAGTGAAGAGCTTACTAAAGATAGAAACACACTTTGTCAGGATCTAAAACTGAGGGTGAAAAGCTGTCTACAGGACAGGAAGAGTGAACCACGTACAGAGCAGTTTCCTCTGTAGTCAAACCAAATAAACATAATATGAAATGGATGGTCCATTTTTATATACTTCTACAATACTGTATGGCTTTATGAGTATTTGAGTGGAATGCTTTTCATTTTCTAAAAATCGAGTTTTTGTTTCTCTTTTTAATGAGTACTCCCTATTCCAGTAATTTTTATTTCCGTTTGATTTACAAAGAGACAGGGGGAAAAAATGGAAGAACTTTAATGACATCTTCCTATACTACAAACATTCAAATTTACAGGCAGTCATTGATCAGAGCAATGAACTACTACTGGATTGTTGGAAAAGTCATGACATGTTTTTGCACAGAAAAACAGAAAAAATACGTTATGACTTTTCTGACAACTCAATAGGCCCCTTCCCTCAGTCAATACCAACCCCTTAGAGGGTTAGCAACTAATCCACTACAAGTATATAAAAAAATTTTTTTAAGAGATTTTTGCTATAGGGCCTGTGCAATCGCCAGAGAGTCAGAGAGACAGAAAACAAGAAATCACCCGGGGGGGGGGGGGGGGTGTCCACGCCACAATCCCTTCTCCACCATTCTCCTCTTGGGATTTTGGACATGCATGCACAGGCACCCGGCCTGAATTTCAAGCTGCCAGGTCTGGGACTCAAACTGCAGTCAGCCACGTGGTAGTCCAAAAACGTAACCATTATTCCATCTGCTGGTCCCAATTAATCCACTGCAAGATAAATTCTTATAACCACTTTGGTCAGCAATTAAAGGTGAAAGTGTTCACATCAAACAATTCAGTAACTATATATACAGGTGTCTAGCCTAGAAAAATTCTTTGTCATAGAGCAGGCACCACCACGCCTAAAAAATTCTTGAACATATACACAAAAATGTTCATTGCAAACTTTTCTTTAAATAGTCAAAAGTTGGAAATAAGAATTGTTCAATGGGGATAAAAATAATTAAATCGTGGTGTGCTCACAATATTTAACATTATTTAGCCATTAAAATGAAGAAACACTATGTATTCTTTAAGAATGTATACATACAGAAAGGTTAAAATATATTGGCAAATTTTAAAAAGAAAGAATTAAAAAAACACATATCACCTTTAGAATAGAAGCCAACTTTGGGTTTCAACTATATTTAAAATTTTTGTTTCATTTTGTAAAACACTGCAAGTGAACATGACAAAATGTCAGTATTTGTTAAATATGAGCATTCATTATATGTTACTTTTTTGTATATTTAAAATGTTCACGACCATAATTAAATAGTTAACCAGAAGATAATAAGTTAGCCCATGGCCTGAGGGATAAGTTATCAGAGGTTTGTTTGTTTTCTCTTTTAGAAATTTTATTGGAGCCCAGAATGTCTGTCCTGATAATTAGGTTTAGACTTCTAACAATAATGGTATCTGCAAATGTGCTGAAACATTCTTTTATTATCTCCCCAAACTGAAGTTTTGTTTTGCTAGCTTAACTTCAGAAACAACACAATTTGAACACACTGCTGAATTATAAGACTGAGACTTTCAACACATTTTGTCGCTAAACAGAACATTTATAAATCTGGCCAGCTTCAACCTAATAAGTTACTTATTTGTTAAAACTGGCCTGCTTAAGGGACCCTCTTAATGTTATTTATGTCTTATAGAGGGTGGTTTTCCCTGCTGCAAACAACAGTAGTAGTAATGTTTTCATCTAAAAATACTTTTTAGTCCTCAAATTTTAAAACCAAATATATTCATCAACTACTAATATTTTCTAGGCAGCAAATAAGGCAGGGATTTTAACGTTATTTTAAAAGTAGCTCAACCCACACACACATGCCTACCTTCTGGACCTGAGGTCAGTGTGTATTGACAGGCGTTTGCTGGGCAAATCCAATCAAGTGAGCTTCTCCAGGGCTAGCAGCGGGCAGAGCACTTAGCACAGTGATGGGCATGTGGGTCGATGTGGAGAAGTGAAGGGCAGTTTGACTGTCTCTGGGCCTCAGTCTTCCCAAGCATAAATTAAGAAGCTCCTAAGATCAGGTTCAGGACCTACCCATGCCATGGCTCAGCACTGCCCTAGAACTTTTGCCATAAATGGGTCTTTGCCTTTACCAATTTCTGGTGTTAACAGTAGGGGCTTTCTTCATCTCTTCCTTTATCTACAATATAGCCTCCTAGGGACCAGCAGATGGTTATGGTGATCTAATGGTTATGTCACTGGACTCTCACATAGTTGACCATGGTTCGAGTGTCAGACCCAGCGGCCTGAAATTCACGCTAATAGAGTGTATGTGTGTGAGCCCAAGATCCCGAGAGGAGACTGGAGGAGAAGGGATTGTGGCGTGGCCACTCCCCGGGGGCATTTTCTTGCTTTCTGTCTTTCTGTTTCTATCTCTCTGGCAAGCACAAGTACCCTATAGCAAAAAATCTCTCTCTGAAAAAAAAAAAAATATATAGTCTCCTAAATTACTACTTCTTGCTTCTGAAATGCCCTGTGGCTCCACTAAGGGAAAGGAGATTTTGGAGTTCTCACCACTGTTCTGAGAAAACCAGGTATCAAAATGAATCGCTGATCAGCACACTAGTGAATAAGCAAAAGTTTCTGCTTACAACGCTTCTACAAACAGTCGCCATCATTACCACTGACTATGACAACAGTTAATATTTCCATGCCCCAAACCCTCTGATAACTACACTAAATCATATCATGTCACTTAATTTTCACAACAACCCTGTGAAGTTCATCTCGTTTTACAGAGGAAGACAAAGAAATTGGAGAGGTTAAGCAATATGCCCCAGGTCATACAAGTAGTAAATGATATCTTGCCTTCTTAAGTGACTCTGAGTAGCCTGTAACTGTGCAAGGTATTTCTCATCATGATTATTTGTCTTCTATTTATCTTTAACAAATAATAATGTCACACATACATTACACTGTAGAACAATTACCAAGACAAAATATAATTTAGTAAACTTGCTGAAGGTTCCTGAATTGGGAGGTTTTTGCAGGTAATATATCCCAAAAGAGAACTCTACAGAACCATAATGAGATACTCCAGGAGAAGTTTTCAAAAAAAGTTGTCCAAAACATTTTAACTTTTAAAAATGGTAGCACATGCATGTACATGTCTAAGAGAGAAGCACCCTCAATGGGATCTCATTGCATCACCGTCCTCTTCCCCCAGTCTTCCAGCCCCTCAAGATCTCGGGTACCCATGTGTGCACGTGGACAGTTTCAGATTGACCCAGGGATCTGAATCCACAGCCCCTATATGGTTCCAGCCTTATGGGATACTTGAATTGCTGCTGCACCCAGTGGCTGAGTTCAGCCTATTTTAAGTTTATCCAATTCTCCAAGCACCAAAGAGAAAAAATGAGATATGGTTTGGTTCAACCTATGTGCAAGTCCATTTACTGCCCCTTCACTAATAGACATTGGCACCTACTGAGAGACACCACTAATGGGAGTACACGGGCTCAGGACTATTTTGGATACTACAAGGAGGGGTGGTAGTGAGAACAGCTGGAATGACAGAATTGATAAGACTGAGAAGAAAAAAAAAATACCCCAAACTGGTATTATTAAACAAAGAAATTACAGAAACAAGAGACAAATAAATACTTAATAATCAACTACCCTCTTTTGGAATATAACTTTGGTTTAAGGACTGCTAGGCAGAGAATCCCTAAATAAACAGTATTTTATACTTCAACTCTAAACTTTGGTGTTCATTTTAATAGCACAGGGGTTTGTACTAAAAAGGAAAGAGAAAGAAAATGGGTCACTAGCTTTGCGTTTATACCACCAGGGAGGCAAGGTCAATGAGAAACAGGCCTCCAGTGGGTTTCTGTGCAGAGAGCAGAGGGAACTCATCAAGCCAAGATCACCAGGTCTTCACCGTTGCTGCCTGCAAAGATAAATGGGTCTGAAAGTTCTGGGTAGTTTAGGGATTCATTTTTGTTTTAATTCCCCAGGGAAGAGTAAAATATGAAAAGAAAGAGAGAGAAACAGAGATCAACCCTGAGCTAGACAAAGAAAAATATGCCACAGTTGTCTTGACAACAGGAGCATTGGTTGCTGTTCATTGTTTCCTCATTTTTATTTTTTCCTCCGAATTTTAATACAAATGTATGGTGGCTTTGTTCTGTTCACGTTAGCTAGGCTGAACTGCACCCTCCTTATAGGTTTCTGGGTTAGGGTCAGCCATAAGGGAGCCCTTCAAAGGCGAGCAGGAGAGCAGAGGTGAAGCAGATGCCACCCTTGCAGTTCTTCGTGCTGGTTTATCTGCCAGCTCACCTCACCAGGACCGACAGCAGACAGCTCTGCTCGACTTTCCTCCGAATCCTCCAGCTGTTCCTGGGCCAGGAGGGTTTGTGCGGTGTATACATGCATGACTGTGTGTGTGTGTGTGTGTGTGTGTGTGTGTGTGTGTATGTGTGTGTTGAGCTATGTGATTAAGAACCTGGGCTTCTACAAGACACCAATGTCAATCAAAGTCAGAGGCCACAGGACAGACACAACTTCCTTTTTTTTGGAGAGGCTTTTGCTATAGGGCATGTGCGCTTGCCAGACAGACAGAGAGAGAAAGAGATACAGAAAGCAAGAAATCACCCCCCAGGGAGGATGGTCACACCGTAATCCCTTCTCCTCCATTCTCCTCTCGGGATCTTGGGCATGCACGCACACGCGCCCGGCGTGAGTTTTAAGCCACCGGGTCCGGGATGCAAACCGCCGTCGACTACGTGGGAGTCCAGCGACATAGCCATTACACTAACTGCTGGTCCCAGACACAACTTTCTATGTGTTCTCGTGGGTTTCAGTTCCCTACTACCCTCCTTCACATCCCTCTTCCCTTCCCAGCTGCCTGCTTGGTAGATGTGATGCAGAGAATCTTATGGAGCCAGCTGAGCCAGCTTCTACGACTACAGAAGGACAAATCCCTATATCCAATACGTGTGCGTGTGCAAGCGCATGTGTGAGCATGCCCCAGTGGTCCTGCTACTCTGACTGAAACCTAGCTTATACAAAATACATTGTATGCATTTTCAAACAGAGCAATTTTATTTTTTTAATAAAAAAAAAATTTCAAGGTAAAAGAGAGAATAATGCATTACGAAAAAATTGGAGAGGTACTTGTATAAAGGAAGAGAAGTAAATCACCCACTATCCTAACAACTGTTTGTCTGCCAACCATGATATATACACCTTTGTAAACTTTTTTTTTTTTTTTTTTTTTTTTTTTTTTTTTTTTTTTTTTTTTTTTTTTTTTGCTATAGGGCGCATGTGCTCGCCAGACAGACAGAGGGAGTCAGAGAGACAGAAAGCGAGAAATCACCCCCCTGGGAGGGATGGCCACACCGCAATCCCTTCTCCTCTATTCTCCTCTCAGGATCTTGGGCACACACGCACACACGCCCAGCGTGAGTTCTAAGCCACTGGGTCCGGGATGCAAACCGCGGTCGACTACATGGGAGTCCAGTGACATAGCCATTACACTAACTGCTGGTCCCCACCTTTGTAAGCTTTTGAAAGTACAGATTACAAAGTTTTCTATCATTCTTTTTAACCTTCTCATTACATGCTGACAAGTTGTTTTTGTTTTTGTTTTTTTTTTTGGAGAGGTTTTTGTAATAGGGCACATGCTCTTGCCAGACAGGGAGAGAGAGACAGAGAGACAGAAAGCGAGAAATCAGCCCCCAGGGGGGATGGCCACGCCACAATCCCTTCTCCTTCATTCTCCTCTCAGGATCTTAGGCACGCATGCACACGCACGCAGTGTGAGTTTAAGCCGCCGGGTCCGGGACTTGAACCACAGTTGACTACGTGGGATTCCAGCGACATAGCCATTTACACCAACTGCTGGTTCCAACATGCTGACAAGTTTCTTACAGCATTAAAAATTCCTTGGAAATATGACTTTCAGTGGTTGCAAGGGTCTCTGTTGTGGATGTGTATCATAACATCTTCCTTTAAGTTGTTGAGAATCATTGGCTTTCAGAGTCAACACTGCAAAGGACATCCTCATACATAAGTCTCTATCTGCACCTCTGATTGCTCCTAGAAAAGGAATGCTTCAGGCTCGAGATACCTATTTCCGAATGGTTTTGGTGACCATCTGTAGGCCAATCAGGATCTCACATTTAGGCCAAAGTTCAAAATATTTATCAACCAGAATAGCCCAGGCCTCAGTGAGTCATAACCAGGATGAAGTATGAGAAAAACGTCCAGGAGCCCCTGCTGTACTCCGCTAAGAGTTGGCCCTTCTTTCGAGTCCTGGATCCGGTGACTTAAAACTCACGCTGGGGCGAGATCCCAAGAGGAGAATAGAAGAGAAGGGATTGCAGTGTGGTCATCCCCCCTGGGGGGTGATTCCTCGCTTTCTGTCTCTCTGTCTCTCTCTGTCTTTCTGGCGAGTACATGCACCCTATGGCAAAAATCTCTCCAAAAAATAATAATAATAATAATAATAATAATAATAGTAATAATAATAAATTCATAAATAAAAAACAAGCCTGCCCCAAGTTTCTTAGCTCATCATGGTAAGTTGATACACAGATATAGTAAAATGGCTTTGCATATTTTGGGGACCAGCAGGTGGTGTGGTGGTTAAGGTGCTGGACATTCCCATATGGCCAACCATGGTTCAAGTCCTGGACCTGGTGGCTTGCTTTCTCACTTTCTCTCTTTCTCTGTGTCTCTCTGGTCAAAATAAAATAAGTAAATGAGTAAATAAAATTTAAAATATATATTAAAAAAAGAGTTGACCCTTCAGTCTCTGAATTGTGGAGGAGGACTCCTTGGGCCAGATTGGCAGGTGATTTTTATGGGGAGGGCTTGAGGCAGCTCTTCTTTACCAACTGGAAGTTGGTAATATTTTGACAGACTTTATAGCTTCACTGCAGCATGCCCACTCAACACATCCTGTGTTGGAATTTCTCCCTGCCTTTCTCTTTTCCAGGCTGAAAAAAAAATCTCAGTTATTTTAGTCTTTCCCCACAGTGTCTTCGTTTTTCAAAAGTTAAGCCTCTTATAGATCTCCTCACATGCCCTACAAATTGTGCTAGTGAAGATCAGATCAGGACAACAGTGTAAACTTGACTTTTTAATCAACGGCAAATGGAGCCAAGAACAAAACACAAATGGAGAGGGAAAGTGTATTGTACACATGGACAGAGCTCAAACGTTGACAAAAGATTCAGTTACTAGATGAGGCAAGAAATGACATCAGCATGACACCAGCTCTCTCGGAGTAATCAATGGATAAATCAAAGTGGTAAAATAATAGTCATCTCTGTCACTCCTACAGTGACACATCTAGAGACTGGTCCCTCCTTCCTCTATGCCCTAAAGCCTGCTTAACCAACCAACCCAAAGCTTATGACGAAACTTATGACAAGACTTGACAATCACTTGATTTTTATCTGCTTCTCCTACCAGGACCAACCACTCCAGGAAATTTGACTTTTGTGTTTATTTATCTTCAGAATTTAGCCAAGAGTCTGCCGTGGGGAAGATACTCAATACCCATCTAAATCACATACCAACTTGTCCTTCACCAACTGCATTGCTTCATTGAGTGAAACACCAGATACTCTAAGTGTATTATTCCTTACTGTTACAAGTGGGGATTATGGACAATGCTCATCCCTCAATATATAGACAAGGAGGGAGTTTCAGAGCCTAGAGATGCTGGCCATCCTGCAGCTGCCATGCTTCCCTTGTGTATTCTTCAGAGGGGTAAAGGAGAAAGGCAGACAACTTTCACATATTACTTCTGCCACTTTCTTTAAACTTTGAACATGTAAGTGCACAAATGCCAAGTTGAACTCATGGTCAAGTTGAAAACTCCATCTATCAAGAAGACCAAACCGGACACTTCTAAAGAAGTCTGTAAATATAGTTACCGAAATCTAGTTTTCTCCCTTTTAATGGTTCTCTGGTTCTCTCTCTCAAAGCATGACATCAAAGTGAACATCTGAAAATCCAATGTTCATTCTACTATATTTAATCAATCATAGAAAAGAAAGAACAGCTAACCCCTCTTCCTGTCAAGCCTTCACGCCCAATGCCCATGCATGGTGCCTCTTCCCCATCTACTCATGGCAGTTTCTCGTTAGGATACTGAAAACAATGCAAGGATTCATGGCTCTCTCACCTCCTCATTTTCCAGCTAGTTTGTTTGACAGTTGGGTAGAAAACTGATGGTTCCCTTTGTCTTTAATTCCACTACTTTCCCATATGTTCCTTTAAATCTGTGTTTTGATCAAACCACTCTCTCTCACTACACTCCAAACACAGAAGGGCCTCAACTCTCAGGCAACTGAAAGAGCTGCATCCTGACAACCACATGCAACACAGCTTCAACCTTTTACTGTATGGGTGAAAGGAGAATTCTCTTTCATGGGGAGGAGTGGGGAACTGATCCAATTAGAATATATAAACCAAGTTAAAGGAATACACCAAAGGATCAGCTGAATTTTCAGCTCCATTCCCTACTGTTGGCAAATGTACCTAGCACCCAATGAGCAGTCTGCAGAAATCACAATAGTTGATCTGCATCCAGGATAGGCAAGATTCTTGAAGGATTTCGTTAAATTAAAATCAAACACACAGTAGACAGCAGTGTAAAAATGGACCTTCCCTAAAGTAGGCCTCAAAACATACAGAAATGTAATAGGAAGAATCTTTAAGCCCTGGTTTTAAGCAATGAAAAAGAAAAAAGAAAGAAAGAAAGAGAAGAGAGAGAGAGAGAGAGAGAGAGAGAGAGAAAGAAAGAGAAAAAGAAAGAGAAATTAGGCGTAGTCATCATATCTTGATCTTTGCTTGCAAATATCTGATGTCACTACAGCTAACAGTGCCTATAGCCCCATTCATTTACTTTGCCAATTCTGAAGCCCAAAAGGAGGTAAAAGTACTTTCTGGATACTTAAAGGACGGGTTAGGTGACCAACTAGTACATTAGCTCCTGGGAAAAATGATAATTAAAGACGATTTCTTCCTCTGTTGATAAGACTGCTGTCAGCAAAATACAGTGTACACTATATTCTCCTCTCTGAAGAACTACTCCTCACTTTTCCCAGGATTTAAAAATTATGTTAACAATAAGCAAATACAGAGTGGCCAGATGCCTTTCGTAGTCAGATGGTTCATTGTTTAAAAAGCTTCAGTTTAAAATCCAAAAGATTGTTAACAGATGCAGTTTCTGGCTGGAGACTGGGAAAAACCTCATTTAAACAAAAGAGTATGTTGTGATTGGAACTAAAAAGGGAATTACCTTTAAAGATAAGAACCACAAACATTTCCTATTTGAAAATACCCCCAGCCCCACCAACAGGACCTTTTTTGGACCTTTCAAGAAAGTTAGAAATTTGACAATAGATCGCTGTCTAGGACAAACCATGGCTGACCCAACAGCCCAGAAACTTTCACAGATTTGTTTGGACTTTCAACAAGGCCACAGCATCCATCTCTTACTCTCCCCCAGATTACTCAATTAGGCAAAATTCCAATTAATTTCTTTCCAATCATTTTAGCCCCAGAAATACTTTTGCCTTTTTCATTTTGGCTCTGGACATGGGTTTTCAGCCAGAAGCATAGATAGAGAAGTTTCTAAAATGAACACAGAGCTTGATAAGCAGAGAGCCGCTGCTGGGACTCAAATCACAGTTACATGGAAAAGAGCCACTTGGCTGAGAAAAGCCTGGTCCCATCTTTAGGCCTCTGTCTCAACTGGCCTCCATAACTTCTGTTCACTTTTACACAGAAAGTCTGCTTTCACCAGCTCATGCTGTCTGTTTCTGTTGGCTCTGGTGGGCCCTTACTTTATGGCTTCACTATGTGTGAGAAGGTCTGTAATGCCCTGAGTTCTAATCTTGAATGATGGAAAATTTAAGGGAGCCATGGGTGTGTAGCTTTCCCTCAGCCTGTGAAATGAATGTGGTTTGGCTTGCTGGTGGTAAGCCTGATTTGAAAAGGCTATGCAGAGATGTTCCAAGGAAAATAACTTGTCTCTACTCTTGAGGATGGCGAGCTCAGAGTTCTCCATTCTGTCCTTCAAAAAGGGAGGTAGGGGCCAGCAGGTGGCATACTGGTTGTGGTGCTGGACTCCCACATCATTAACTATGGTTCAAGTCCTGGACTTGGCAGCTTGAAACTCCTGCTGAGTGCGTGTGTTTGTGTGCCCAAAGTCCCAAGAGAAGAATGAGGGGAAAGGGACTGTGGTATGGCCATCCCCTCTGAAGGGTGATTTCTCACTTTCCCTCTCATTGTCTTGTTGTGTGTCTCTGGTGAGCATGCATATCCTATAGTAAAAACCTCTCTTAAAAAAAAAAAAAGGGAAGTAAACATCATTTTCTCTTCCTGGTTAGAAGTTGGTGTTTTCATATGTACTATGTACTTCTGGATCATTGCGGTACCTAAAAAGTTCAGTTTCAGACCAAAGGCATAGCATAGTTTAACAGCGTGAGAAGCTCTTATCATGAAAATCCATAGTCAAGAAACACTGTCAGTCTACTAAAGTGAAGCAGATCTACAAACCCCTGGGGCTCCCCAAAGAATTAAATAGCTTTCTCACTCAGCCACCCATTGGTAGCTCATGTAAGGGATCCAAGCTGCTGGAATGAAGCTAGCAAAAAAAGTGCATTCCCGAAGGCCTATGCAATTTGGCCAGATAATTGAAGGAGGGTCCATCTATCAAAAAATGAGATTCCGAGGCCAGTGGCCATGTTCACATCCATCCTCCTACAACAAAGCCAACCCCATTGTGCATGCTTGAAACAAGGTTTGCAAGGGGATCCGATTGGCCTGGAAATTGAAAAATGAGCAGCAGCTGCAAGGCCGAGGTCATTACTATCCTCAAGGGTTTGCCTTTTCTAATCTAAGGGGCAGTAGTTTCCATGATTAACTTTCAATTGCTGTCAAGGGTGTAATAAAATCTGGGAAAGAAGAAAACTTTCCCTTCAGTAAACTGCTCCCATTTTCCTGCCTTTTCCTTTTCTCCAGCGCATATTCTCAATCCCTACTTTTTTAATTTCCTAATTTTGAGAAAAACGTCTGTACTAGGCTGAGCCAAAATAGATAATGGCCTCTGTGTAAACAGGCACTTGAAGATTTTTCTTTCTCGGCCCTAGTGGTCAGTCTTTAAGGTGTCAATGTGAAAAGTTGTCTTATTTGTAAAGACCACACAAGACCATGATCTTAAAAACTTATCACTTTTCCCAGTGTGTTATATAGGTTTCCTCAGTCATGACAATTAGTTCAGCAAGAGAGGGCTTCTGGTTGGTAAGACACGTACAAACAGAGCAGAAGAGAGGAGAGCACATGTGTTCACAAAGACATCCTACTAGTTACTGCTGGGTTAGGAATCCTTAAGACTTCAATTTGGGTTGATCTGATAGAGGCTCAGGGATCATACTGAAAGGTTATAGCTGGTCACATCACTCAGCAAAGACCACTGGAACCAAATCCAACACATAATTTTACTGATTGCAACTTTTCAGGTAGAACATTAAATACCCCTTAAATTTTTTGCCAGTATTCAGTATAACACTAATGACAATTCAGTGGTTCAGTCACTATACATTTATTTCAAAGCATCAGCTGTCAGAGTTATATGGATGAATGAGACCCAGTATCTCAGCACTAAAGACATAAAGTTGGTGGAAGAGACAAGGACATAGACAGGCTCACTACTAGAGAGAGAGCCTTGATGAGTAACAGAAGATGCTCCTGGGAGGAAGGAAAGAGAGGGCAGAGCAACTGAGAGACAGGTTCCTCCAAAATGGAGGTTCCAAATTGCTTATCAGTCACCTATGAAAGGCTTCCCTGAGACTTAAAAAGACAGTGTCTTAAAAAGATATTGGATTGCTATAGTTCGTTTCTGTGTCCCTGGGTCATGAGTGAGTAATTGGGGGACTGACAGTGGCACAGCAATAAATTGCATTGCTCTGCAAGGCCACCCACATGGGAAGGGTCCAAGTTCATGTATGGAGACCTCCCTGAGTATACAAGGCACAGATGTGCCCATGATCTTGACTAGCTGAGGCTGGGCGCGGACTGTGGTGCCAACACCCTGTTGGGGGATGCCATCTCTCTCTATCTCTGTGCCTTCCCTCTGTACATCTCTCTTGCTCATGGAAGAAATAAATACATAAACTTTAAAAAAGTGAGTATTCAGGGTGCCCACTGTCTGGTGGAGAGAGATAACACTTCTCTTAGGTCAATCCCTCTCCTTCCTATTTACTCATCCTGGTTCAAGTCTCTGTTGAAACAGGGAAAGTACCAAGAGGGAAAGTAGTTACAGGGAAAGTAGCTATGAACAGGATTAATGCCCCAAGTGGTTGTGAAGACAATCTAAGAACCCATGGGGTTTAGAAGTGTCAAAGTGAAGGTTATTTCAGGTGATACAGTCATCATGGAGTGACACCTGGTACTGTGGATACTAGGAAATAATGGCCTTTGGTGTTCTCACTGTCCCCAATATCCATCCTTCCCATCCCCAGTTTTAAACAGGAAGTGACCACCCAAAATGAGGCTTTGCTCCTTTCAAAGGCGCGTGGCCATGTAACTAATAGATGGTCACAAGGGGAAGTCAGGTATCAAACTTCTGGAACACGTACCTAATAGTAGGGAGTGAAGACTGTGCTTTCCCTTTCCTCCATCCTCAGTTAGGAACATGAAATAGCTTGGGAGCCATCTCAGACATGAAGATCAGGCCACATCTTAGAGATGGCAAGATGGACAGCTGTCAGAAGGTGGTCACAAAGGGCTGTGAGCCCACCCTACTAGTCTAACCTACCTGTACACAAACTATTACGGAATGAGCATGGGTGACGGGGACTTCTATGTTGTATAAGCGAATGTTATTTGAGTCTCAGTTATATGTAATTATGTATAATAATTACAGGTGTGGGGGGGGGGTCCAATAAAAGGTTGATAAAAACAATATCCAAGGAGTTGGCACTTTGCTATACGTAACACCAAGGCCACAACATGACACATTCAACCTGGTTTTTCACATTATAAAGAGTTCTGGTTGTGAAATGGGAACACAAAGGAAATCATAAATGATAATTTTTCCACTTAATCATAATCACAATGAATATCTTACCTTTTTCTTGCTACAGTAAATTTGCCATTTTTTCTCTGCTGGAAGTGCAAACATGGCTTCCCTGTGTTTGTCTGTGAGGTCAAGTTCATCCTGAGAAGAAAGAAAATAATTATTATCTCATAAATCAAATGATATTCCTACGGAAAAGTGAACAGTTTGATTAAAAGGAGAAAAAAAAACATCAACACATAAGTGAAGAATCCTCAAAACATTCATAGAAAATGTATATCATAAAAAACTATGCATGAATTCCAAATTAAACTCATGCTTTAGTTTGATTTCCCATGAATTCCCAAAAGCCCACACCCCCAAATTTAGGTGAACTTGAATAGGATCAAGAAACTAAACTAGGTGTTACTGCCTTTAAGGAAGCACTTTCCAGCATGGGTTAGGCATCACGCACCACCCTCCCCTTACTGATTATTGGGGAAGGTGAACTGAGGATGGACAGAATTACCCTAGGCTACTATCTATTGCCGGGTAGGTCTGTTGAGCAGTAAAGACCAGCAAACTCAGAGTTTAGATTTCATCATATTAAAAAGATGAGGGTGAGCCAGCAAATGGAGTGTAGGTTAGAGTGGCTGGATCCTACATGGTAGACCATGAGGCTCAAGTCCTGGACTCAGCAATTTGAAAACCAAACCAGATGCATGTATATGCATGCTCAAAATCCCAAGAGGGGAATGGAGATGGGATTGTGGCGTGCCCATCCTCCTTGGAGTGTGTGTGGAGGAGTGCTTTCTCTCTTTCCCTCTCTCCGTGTCTCTGGTGGGTGCATATGTCCTAGCTAAATAGATAGGAGCGTTTTGTGGGGATGGTTTCACAAACACCGACAACCAGGCTGGGCCCTGGAGGGCTTGAGTATGATGAGGGAAGAAGCAACAGAAACAAAAGCTGGCTGTAACAGACCTGGTTTTGGGGGGACAGCGTCCAGCTCAGCTGAAAACCTGTGTTTATGCAAAGGACCACCAGATGAGCAGTTTGAGAGGTAGGGAATGACCAATTTGTGGAAAGCTCCAAATGCCAGACCGCTTAAGGAGTTTATTCTCATTAACAAAATGAGACAATGAAGTTTTGAGCAAGGGACTTCATTGTCCTAAACCCCAACTGATATGTACTAAGTAATTTATGTGCCATCTCATTATTAATGCACATTGTAATACAGCTGGGGGAAATTTCAGCTGAAGACTGGGTAAGTTACTTCTTCAAGACTGTACACCTGGTAAATGATGGGGCTGAGTTTTAAGCCCAGAGCTGTTTGACTTGAGAGTCCAAACTTTTAACCTCTCAGATCAGTCTTCAGAAACATTCGTTTTATAGTGTATACAGCTCATCGGACATTAGAGGAATGCAGTTTATAAACACTTATAACTAATGGATAACCATGATGGGATAATAAATTAAAAAGTGCTTAGAGAAAAGATCTTAGCATTTAATAAGAACTCTACCTGTAGTCAATATCATTGCCGTTACCGAGCATCTAGTACATGTTGATTCTCAGAAGGGAAGTTACTGGTTCAGGGTGGTAGATTGTGGGATGTGGAGAAGATACATTAAAGAAGAAGCTTTTAGTTAAAGCACAGTAAGGTTTAGACTCCTAAAGAGTATTAGTAAGTTCCCCTTCTGAATGGCTCTTGTATATACCCCAGCTCTGCCATTCGTGTACGCAGCTTCACATCGTAGGCTTCTACCTTCATTTTGTCATCAAGTCCTATGACTTCTTCCTTGAAAAAGATCTCATGATTTTCTCTTTGTTTCATTCCCAGTAAAACCACCCCCACTTTTTTATGCCTTACTAACCTCTTGTTTGGCATCTGGCAATAGTCTCCCACTGTTTTTCCTTGACTT
Source organism: Tupaia tana (assembly GCA_026018925.1). NCBI lineage: Eukaryota > Metazoa > Chordata > Mammalia > Scandentia > Tupaiidae > Tupaia > Tupaia tana. The sequence continues at coordinate 224,752,006 of JAKSZU010000001.1, read as the reverse complement.
CCCAATCCTTCCCACTCAGGACAGCCAGAATCCTTTCAAAGCAATGGTTCTCAAACTTTGGCATGCATCAGAGCCACCTTTAGGGCTTCTTAAATCACTGATGGCCAGCCTCAGCAGTTAGAATTGAACATGTGAGAGAAAGGGCAAGAATCTGAACTTCTGTGAAACTCCCACAGACTGGTATTGCTACTGGCCCAGGAACCACACTTTAGAAGCCCTGCCTTAAAAATAGAGCACCTCTGCTGTTTGGAGCTCCAGGTTCAAATAGCTTCATTAGTTCCACATTTCATGGTCTTCCTTTTGATGTATTCTATTTACAAGCCCAACTTACTTTGCCAGACTTGCTTCTAATTATTCCCTTAGACTCTATTTTGTTACTACCCACACCTCCAGAGTCGAAAACAGGCTAGTTTTCCTGGGTTAATTAAACTGGTTTCCCTGGCTTAATCTCCTTAAGCCTATACTTCATCATTTCCAGGATGGGTATGTCACTTGTCTTGCAAGGTTGTTGTGAGGATTGACATCAACTTAACATCCAGAAATGCCTGTCCCTGAGGTGGCAACTGTACTGTTGTCATTTCTCTTATTATTTAAAGACAAATCAGTCACTATTTCCCTTCTAAGAACAAGGCAAACAGTAGACAGCAAAACACACACATAAAATATTATCCCTTAGGCACAAAAGACCAACTATTAAGAATTTCAACAATGAACAACCAGGGAAAATTCCATTATGAGGGAATATGTATAAAATGTGAGTATTTTGGCATGCCACTATAACATATGTGAAGCAATTATTTTTCTTCCTTTCTTCGTTTTTAAATTTCCTGTAAGTCACACTTGCTCTCCTCTATTGATGAATGGGGAAAATAATGGTGACATTAATCACTTCCCAACAATTAGGTCAGTGATTCAAACAGCTCCATAATACGCTGCTTAGGTTGGGGAAAAGGTTTTTGATTCGTGAGAGAGAACAGCACTATTAATAGTTCATCCTTTACTACAGCACAGTTTTTGATGGCTGAGCAGAGGTGTAAAGAAATAATTGAGTTCTAAAACCTAGAAATTCACAGCAAAGGGCATTAATATTACCATCTTTTGCAGTTAGAGATAGATGATGTCTGATTCTGCAGATCCATAAATGACTAATTTTGAATTGAGAGACCACAAGAACTTGGATTTCAGGGCAGACGGTTTCACACAAGAAGATAATTGTCATAAAGTAATTTTAAAAATTGCTAGAAGGTCTCTGGATATAATACTGGATCACAGTAAGAAAATAGGAAGGGGTGCCAGTCGGTGGCATGGTAGTTAGAGTGGGTGTGTCCCAAATGGCCACTGCACAGTTGGAGTCATTCAGACTGAGCAGCTTGAAAAATATGCCAGGTGTGCGTGTGTGCGTGCCCAAAATCCTGAGAGGAGGGAGAAATGGAGGAGAAGGGGTTGAGGTGTGACCATCCCCCATGGGCAGGATGCTTTCTCACTCTCTCTTGCTCTTTCTCCTGCTCCCTCCCCCCAGTACATGAACATGCCCTCTGGTAAATTTTTATAAAAGAAAAAGAGGGGCCAGCAGATGGAGTAATGGTTATGTCACCAGACTCCCACATGGTCAACAGCAGTTTGAGTCCAAGGCCTGATGGTTTGAAAATCACTCCATGTGCATGTGTGTGCATACCCAAAATCCCAGGAGGAGAATGGAGGAGAGGGGATTGCGGCATGGCCATACCTCTGGGAGTTGATTTCTCACTTCTCTCTGGTGAATGCACATGCCCTATGACAAAAACCTCTAAAAAAAATGAAAAGAAAGAAAAAGGAAAAAATGGGAAGGGATAGATGAATACTGATAATAATAAAAGCTAACAATTTTTGAGCACCTTCTGTGTGCTTAATAGTAGTGTTTTATATGGATTAATTTATCTTACTTTCCTAACAATCCTATAATGTGGGTCATATTATGACCCCATTTTCCAGGAAATTAAATCATAAAGAGAAGAAGTAGCTTGCTCAAGGAAGCTAGTAAATAGCAGAGGAGGAATTTGGGTTCAGATTGCCTAGTTAGGGATCCCATATTCTTAACCTCTACATCGTTCATCCTATCAACTGAACAATCATGATACTGATTTAAATGTGAAAATGCCTCCATTTGTCAGCAGAAAGAAGGGGCTTTTGTTGTCAGATAGCTCTGAGTTCTAGGTCTGACTCTTATGGGTTAGGCAAACCTGGAAAGTGACTTAACCTCTGAACTTCAAATTTTTCTTCTGAAGATAGATGATAAATTCCTGAAGGTTATTTCAAGGAGTTATTTATGCAACCAAAAATAACATTATTTTTATTTGTTTAGTGTCTACTAATGCCAGGTATTATAATAGGTACAGAGGACAAAAAAAGCTCACATTCTTGTGTGGGTAAAAGAGAAATGAAATAATTGCACTAAACAAGCGATGATCACACACTAAGTTGAGTTTTGAGAGCCAACTTGTGTGTAAAGGTTGGACAGTGAAGAATTTTCCAGGGAAGTGAAATGAGAGTTTAGGGATAAATAGGAATTAAATAGGTAAGAAGCACTGCAGACAGTGCACAGCAACCTTGGGAAGCCTCTGTGAACTTTCTTCTTTGTCAAGAGCTATCAAAGGTCACTGGTGGTCTCCTTCTAAGCGAGGAGAGTAACAGAGATTAAATTAGATAATAATTGAGAGTGCCTACTTACGCACAATACCCTGGATATAATAGACCTCCACCTCTCCGTTCCAAAACTGTCTCTGCTCTGACTCATTCTATTTTAACAACATGGCTGAATCTAGCACGCGAGACTCTAAGAGAGCATCACAGCCTTAAAAGATCAATCAACACTTAACTCGCTATCCTACCCATTCCAGGATCAGGGCCAGACATTACAAAGGATACAAAGATGAATAGCAGACCTGATTTCAAGGAATTTATAATCTAGCTAGGGAGACAAGATGATAGAAAGTTTCAGCAGTTCCCTTTCTTTTCAGGACGAAGTCCAAATTCCTTAGCAGGTAAAGGCCTTTCCTGATACAACCTTGGCTCATTTGTCCCTCTGTGCCTCCTCCTCTGACAGTGACACCTTCAAATTTTCTGATCACTCGTTGCCAACTTCTGAAACTTTCTATCTACTATTCCCTTTAGCCAGAGAACTCTTTCCTGCCATGTCTATGGAGGAAGGCTATTCACCCAAGTTCTACCAGACACCAACTATTCTCTCCAGGTAGCCCATCCTTTTTGTTTGTTTGTTTGTTTTATTTTTATTATCATCATAATCTTCTTTATATTACATTGGATTACATATAACTTTACAGTGTATTACATTGCTTTTTCAAAAGGGAATGCCATGCATGTCAGTCAGTACAAAGACATTAATCTCCCCACTTCATCATTCAATATCTTTTCTATGTTTTTCCCAATCATTATTATTATTATTCTAATTATTTTTAAAACAGTCAATCGCTATTTCTCATTTTGCTTGTAAAAAGACTTTACCCATGAAATACTTCTCAGACCAATCCAGTTGAGAATACTATACATGTCATCATCAACAGGTAATAAGCCATATCTGTTTCTCACTAACGTCCTGCCTCTCTATTGTCCTCTTGCTATCTTTCTCTATCCTCTTCTCTTCACACCCCCCCCCCCATTCCACACTGTCCTATTCTCGTTAGGACACTGCGACTGTCCTGCCTGAGCAGGTCCTCTGTGCCTCATGGCATGTATCATAGTCTACAGCTATGCTACTGGCAAGTCGGACTCCCTTTATGGATTCATTCTCAGAGGACAGGAACTCAGTGTGTCCAATTCATCTTTGCATTAGTTGCCAGTCCCTAAGGCAATGTGATAGAGCTATAACGCCAAGGGGTGGGGCAGGGAAAGGAGTAAAGTGAGAAGAAAGTAGAGAAGATGAGGAAGCTGGGAGGGAGGGAGAAAGGGATGGGATATTGTAAAATATAGTGATGATGAACATATTTTGAAGATTAATAGGGATAAGTAGGAATTACATAGGTAAAAAAACACCGCAGATAGTGCACAGCAACTTGTTAAAGTGCATTTACTTTTTCAAGTAAAATGTACACACAGTGAAATGTACAGATTTAAAATATATGGCTTTTGAGTTTGGCAAAGGAATATATAAAGCAGTTAACACCTTACACTTCAGAAACTGGCAGTACCATTTTACACTCCCATCAGCAATAAATGGCACTTCCAGTTGTTCCACATTCTCACCAACATTTCATGCTATCTTTTTAAATTTTGATTATTCTAATTTATGTTAAGTGTATCTTAATGTAGTTTGATTTTATTTCCTGATGACAATTGATGCTGAATATATCAATCCACATGTTTATAGGCCATCATAGGTTTTGTGAAATATGCATTCAGATTTTTTTGCCCAGTAAGGAAGGAAAATCTTGATTGAACACAGATCACCAAGAGGTTGGTTTGGAGGAGAAACTAATCAGAAAGAAGTACATGAAGAAGGATTAAAGGAAAACTGTACTCTTTGGAGTAAGTAGCTCAATCTGGGAAATGTTACATTTTCAGGCATGGCTTTTATTGAAATCAAAGATCCTTATCCTTTAGGGAAATAAAATATCTTTATTCGTTCTTTGAAACCTACATAAATTTCATTAGTATATATTCCATTTAGGCAAAGAGAAAGGCAATGTTTCTCTTGAGATCTCACAATAATTAAATGATATGTTAGTATGAAAGGATCTTCTAAAAGTTCATGGAAAATTCATACTGTGAATTTTTTCATATGACTGAAAAGCTATGCATGAATTTCATTCTTTTTTTGCACCACAAAACCATATATTTCAATTCTATTTTCTACAAGCTTTCCAAAGTCTTCTTATATTAACAAGAAGTCTTTTCTTGTTTTTTATTTTTGTTTTTTTAGTTGTGGCACTACAGAAGAGTTTCTGGCTACTCCATGAATGAGGAGCTAAGTTTTCTACTAAGATTAACAAACAAATATAATTAGACTCCGAAAACACCCTGGTTTCTTTTAGATCCAATATACCTCAGACTTGAGCAGCCTACCTAGTTCCTTTCGTTAGTTACAGAATTTTTTTTTTTCATGTTATTCTTTCTTGGCTAGAGCTTTAAAAGTCAATGAAAAGGAAAATGATTTAGCAAGTAATAAAAGTGAGAAACCTTTGCACCAAGCCATCTTTGCTCGCCATAGAAAGTTCAAGTTTCTTAAAACTAAAACAACAGACAAGACCCTAAAGGCTTTTCTTCTTGAACAAGATATTAATTGTACTTTCATACATTTAAAAACATATGTATTTTATATATTTATAATATCTTTGAGGAAAAACATTCATTTTATCTTTTATTAAGAAAAAAGGATCACTGAGGGAAGCCCAGCTGTAAGAACTAAGGTTCCACACTTCATCCTTAACAGAGTATATTCTAAAAGATTGTGTACAGAGAAATTTTACCAATCCCACACTCCCGAGTAAGTAGGCAACTCTATAGAGAAAGCTACATAAATCAGAAAACAATTGGCACACTACGAATCAATCTAAGGAAATGGATTGATTTGCTAGATAAAACAAGGGAAGGAATTCTAAAATAATATACAATAAGGGTCTGGAAAGAGTTGAAAGACTAACACTTTGTAACAAAAACCTCTTACAGATACTTTAGCTATATTGAGATATGGGATTATTTTAAAACCTCCAAAGCAATATTTAAAACATTGATTCTTTGAAAATCTACTAAATTAATAGATTTCAGAGAGCCAATAAATTTCCTGCTATCAAGAAAAATCCCTAAGGAATTTAGGATTCTATTTTCAATGAGTTAAACTAATTTGTGTTGCAAATGCTTGAGAAGACCCAAAAGTTTATGGAAAATGGGATTAAAGTAATAGTTAATTGGAGTGCAAAAAAAATTTTGGGAATCCATGCATTGTTATGACTTCATAATACACATTTCCATGAACTTTCTGAAGACACCCTTGTGTATGTGGATAGGGATAAGAGGACACGAGAATAATGCTGAAGGTAGTAAAGACAAGAAGAATGAGAAGAACAAGCCAAGACAGGCCCTGGAGGGTCCTCTGCCAACCAACTCACTGACTGTATGTTTGTGTTTTCTTTTGTTTTATTTTGCCTTTTAACAGTCCCAAACAAGAAAACCAATTGTCCATCTGACTCAAGAATCAAGCTCAGAGTTATTTCGAACCATGCTATTACTCAGACATGTCCACCTTTTCTCCTTAAAATTCCACACTTCAGATGTATGTAATTTGCCTACAGCAAACAGGCCCAATTCACCTATCCTAACTCCATCCAGGAAAAGTTTCCCACATGCCTTGTAAGCTATGGCTCTCTAGTTCACCTCAAGGATACACCCAACATCAGCAGTGCCTTCTCTGGATTTAACCCTCTCCTTACATCCTGCAACTCAATGCTACCAGAAATCAGTCAAACTCCTGGAGAGGAAAGTAAACAAATCTCGAGTCCCTGGACATGGTGACAGTACAACATAGATGGGACAGGCCAGGCAGGGCAGATGGAGGACTGCAGATCAACACTTTGGCAACTACAGAAAAGTTACACATTTGTAAATGTATATAGAAAATGTACTGTAGGGTTGTAATAATTCACCAAATTTAAGAACTTCCAGCCCACTTCAGCGTATAACATTGTACCCAGTAGTCATGAATTGCCAAATGGCCCTTAAAATTTAACCATAGTGACCCTGAGAACAGTATTTTATGTTTGTGGTAGTGGTTAGAAACCTGAAAGTTAGATAAGATTGTTGTTAGTTTAAATAGAGGTGCATTTGATGAATTATTACCTGCTCTTAACCAGTCAGGAAGAATTAAAGTAGAAGACAACAGAGTGTTAGACCCTGTCGGAAAAGGGATATGTACACACACACACAGAGCAAGCCTTTAAGGTTTCCAGCCTGTGAGATTTCTGCCAACATTCTTAGTCATTACACAAAATACCACAATACGACTCATCACCACCTACACAGTAATATTCTCTGTGTCTGATAGACATGTTTGCATCAGATTTAGAAAAATAAAAAGAAATCCCACAAGCAAAAGCTGACTAATAGAAATAATTTTATAGTTCGCACTTTCCCCTGAAAAAAATAAAGAGATAAATAAATAAATAAGTAAAGTTTAGTTTGTTGCCGCCTATGGTTAAAGTGTTTTATACGATTCTTTCCCTTAGTCACAGGCCATGCAAACTATATTTAGCTTGCTAGACAAAGTCTGCAGCTAAACCTATAGGCTTCTTATTCAGCTTTTTTAGTATCAACTAGAAATTCACTAGAGTGACTTTAACTTTTAATTATTCTGCATCACCAGCAGAATTTTCTCGTAATCAAAAGTAAATCTGGTTCTAAATATATGTTACCATCATCTCTCAATATCTACCAACATGCAGATGTCCAGTTTTTACATCTATAATTTAGTACAACTTCAGCTGGCAAGGCTGACTAGAAAATAGTTCTATGTAGTTTTCCTAATAGAATGGAGGAACTGTCTTTGGGACACAGACCAGCTGTAAAGTGCCAGACGAGAAAGGCACCCTGTGGGCAATGTGGAACTGTGAAGCCAAGTTCCACACCCGCCTCCCCCCTCAAGGACACCAGCACTGCTCTTGCCAGCCCAAGCCTTCCCACACCCTCGAGAGACTCGTTTGGCAGTTCATCAAACACTTTTCAGCTTTCATTCGGTCAACAATCTCTTCCCACTTGCAACTATTTATTTATTTTACCATGCCATATATGATAGAGACGCTGAAGGACAAAAAAAAATTTCTTCCTTTCTATTTTGTTTTGTTTGCTTGTTTGCTTGTTTTTAATTTGCTAGTTGGCACTTGTGCTCTCCGGAGAGACACAGAGAGAAAGAGAGAAAGTGGGAAAGTGAGAAGCACCCCCCAGGGAGAATGGCCACACTGCAATCTCTTCTCCATTCTCCTCTTGGGATTTCGGGCAAGCATGTACATGTACCTGGCATATTTCTCAATCCACACTGTGTCTGGGACTCCAGCTGTTCAGTTGGCCCGGTGGGATCCAGCCGCCTTAACCACCACACCACCAGCTGTCCCAAAAATATATCTTCTCTTTGTTTTTTTTTGTTTTTTTTTTTTTTCTTTTTTTTTTTTCTTTTTTTGGAGAGGTTTTTGCTATAGGGCGCGTGCGCTCGCCAGACAGACAGAGAGAGACAGAGAGACAGAAAACGAGAAATCACCCCCCAGGGGGGATGGCCACGCCGCAATCCCTTCTCCTCCATTCTCCTCTCGGGATCTTGGGCACGCACGCACACGCGCCCGGCGTGAGTTTAAGCCGCCGGGTCCGGGACTCGAACCGCGGTCGACTACGTGGGAGTCCAGCGACATAGCCATTACGCTAACTGCTGGTCCCTTCTCTTTGTTTTTTAATCTACATGTAATCGCTGTACATCTTTACAGTGTATGACATGATTTTCCCCAGAACATCTTAAATAACATCACTCTCATCTTTTTAACCTGCTACCTTGGTGTTCCCATAGTAACTAGCTAGGATTAAAACCCCCTGACAAGAACCCCAAATTGGCTACCCACTTTCAGGACCCCTCCCACTGTGGGAGCTTTTCTCTTTCAATAAACTTTGCTTTGCTGTCCCCTCCTTGTCCGTGCTTCTAATTCTTTGGGATCGCAAGACACCAACTTGACCACTCAGAAATCCTGCAAGTGTTCCCATAGTAACTAACATCCTAATGGAGAGGATGAGCGAAACAAATGACAGGGGTTGGGGGCGGGGGGGGAGGAAGTGCAGGGATCAGTCCAAATCTATCATCACTACTTCAAGAATCACTCAAAATGCAAACCCGGCCTCTGGAGGTTTCAGCAGTCATTAATTCGTGCACACGTGCCTGCATTCACTTAAATACTGAGCATATCACATGTCACTCCTCGGTAACTAGTTGTCAATTCATTCACTCAGGACACATTATTTATTGAGCACTTACTCTGGGCTAGACACTGCTGCTCTAGGCTCTGGGGACCCTGAGGGGAGAAAGGCCAGACTGAATGCCCAAGTCCTTCTGTTCTCTCAAGGTGCAAAGGTGCACATGTATAGCGGGTATAACGATTTGCTGAAAAGATGGCAAAGGGCTTTATGACTTTTCCTTCTACATGCAAGAAATACTCATCTTTCCTGAAAATAACCCATATATATATATATATATATATATATATATATATATATATATATACACACACACACACACACTCTAAATGAGCTTTCAGTCTTTGCTTTAATTTAGTTCTTAAACACTGTATTGTGTGATGAACAGTTAACAGCTTTAAAATGCTTCCAGTAGATTGATCTAAAACTGGACAGGAGGGGGGAAAAAAAAGAACCTTCTTGGGATCTGTGCTTTCCTTTCTTTTCCTATTTCTTATTTACAAAAAGCATGTACCCAGTGTGTGATAATCAAACCAAAGATAATACTTTCTTTGCTTTCAACAAAGGCCATCACATCACTCCTTGATGTGTACTCTTCATTTTTGCTCTACTAGTTTTTTTTCATTCTCTGTTTCTGTCATTTGAGATACACACACGCACACACCCACACACCCACACACCCACACACACACACAATTGGCAATGTCTGTTCTTTTCAGTCACTTGTGGTATATATTTAAAGAAATATGGGTTTTTTTTGTTTGTTTGTTTGTTTTTTTGCTTTAAATCTGATTCTTATCCATGAGCCAGAAAAGCATAACTAAAAGATGTAGCTCATCACTGAACTCCTAAAACACACACCAAGAAACAGTGCAAAATTCCAGAGGGATTCTGGGAATTGAGGGTTGAGATGGGGACTCTGCACACAGTGGAGAAAAATATTCAGGAAATTTAGAACAGAAATACATCATCGATGTATTGGACATGATCCTTCCAAAGGCTATACATCACCTGTGTTTTATGAGACCAAATGAGGGTGTATAGATAATTCCAGAACATCAAAATATAATCTTACGTACAGTGATTGGCACCAACTTCCAGATCCTCCTATAGCTACCACTGAAACACATTTCCAAAATTACACTTGAAAATGTACCTAAACCACACTACTTACAGAGATTAAGTTATTTCCCCAATCTTTGAACACCTATATTGGCTTATATGGGAACACGCACAGAGTGGGTAAGTCAATACAATACACACACATCTAAATATTAATAATGCAGAGTTTGTATAATTTGCAAATGGTAGCCTAGGACCGAGTTAAACAATCAGATGCTCAATGGTAGCCAAAAGCTAAGTAGGTACATATCACTCAGGATCTCTTTAGGATTTATATGAATGTGAATAAAAATCACTAGAACCAAGAGGATTCATAATTCTTTCAATAACATTAGTAATTTAGCGCTTTGGGAGTATTTCTATTTACAAACAGGACAGTTTCTTTCCTTCATCTTTCCACCTTGCCCATTTCAGTCCCCTTGACCTAATTTTAAGAAGCACTCATAAATAAACTGGATTGATTAACAAATTAACATGAAATCATGAAACAGCCTGCTGAAAAGCACATTTAGAATGATCTTGGAGAGATAAAACATTTAAATTTAGACTAGAGTTACTAAAATGGTTTCACCTGACGCTTCACTGAATGAGGTTTAATGAATCAAAGGACCAGAGGAAACTTAAGAAACCATTTTAACCATCTGTCTCTAAGAAATACATGTCCACTGGAATAAAAAGCTACTGCCAACCTATTTTGATTCTTAGAGGCAAAGCAATGTTCTATTCAAGACTACAAAAGATACAAGGGACTTCAAACAGTTCATGGAAACATGGAATTGAAGCACGAGTTTGTTGAGGGTTCAAAAAATTTTGAAATCCAGGCATAATTTTTTTCACAATATGTATTTTCTATGAACTTTTTGAAGCCTTCATGTATAACCAAGCAAAATCACTCATCTGTCATCACCAGCCTATATCATAAACTATCAGTTGTTCTCAGAGCCAAAATAATATGTTTATAAAATTCTGGGTTTGAGATTGTTTTTGGTCACATTTAAATGGCCTATATATTGGCACCAGTTCACATTTCACCCACAAGAATTTCAGTACTGCATATGTTTAAGCCTATATATGCCTTCCTTTTTCCCTTTCTGATGTATTACACATTAAAAAAGAAAAAAAAAATTACCCGTGGGAGCCTATATCTCCCAGAGAGAGCAAGAGCGACAGAGAAACATCCCCCAACAGTTATGGTCATGCGACAGTAGTTTTTCCTCCATTTCTCCATCCCGTCAGGATTTGGGGCATACATGCACAAATGCCCTTTGCTTTTCAAGCCACCAGGGCAGGGATTTGAACCATGACTGGCCATGTGGAATCCAACTTTCTATGCACAGTAATTAACTGGAGCACTATAGGACCAGCCCAAGTTGCACATTTTCTTACTGTTCTGAGCATTTTTCAATGAACTCATCAAGCTGATTTATCCCAAAATGCTGCAGTGTCAAGGAAAGATCTACTGATTATTTTTTCCTTCTCTATCAACTAATCAAGTCTTTTAGCTAAATAGAATTTTTTCTTTTGTCCAGTATATCTTTGTCAAATGAAGACAACTTTAAATCTCATGGAAATAGAACGATTTTAATATCAATTCCTTCATTAGATGCTGATTTTTGGCCTCCAGACAACTGAACGCTTTGAGACTATTCTAGATATATCATTGAAGTTTTTACAGTCTGATTCCCTCTGCTTAATTACCAAGCAGTTCTTTACACTCCCATTAAGAAATAACAGGTTAAAACTATGAATCCTTACAACAGCTTTTCATTTTTTTTTCAGTCAGCGTAATATTAAAATGTTCCTGCTACCTAATTTCTTCATCTTTCTTTGAGAAAGGGAACTGAACAGCTCCTATAAGAACCTTTCTATTCTTAGTCATGGTCTTAGTGTAAAAGGCAAGTTTTAAAAAAAAAGAGATTTTTTTTTAAGCATTGAGGTTTTTGATTGCTGAAAATAGAACAATTTTATTATTAAAAAGAGCTTAAAATAGCTCTCATAATAAGAGAAATTATGTTGACAGTCTGAGAAAAGGGGTAATCTAGTTGAAGATCAAAATTTGCACACTGGGGCCAGCAGTTAGTGTAATGGCTATGTTGCTGGACTCCCATGTAGTTGACCGTGGTCCGAGTCCCGGACCCAGTGGCTTAAACTCACGCCTGGCGCATGTGTGTACATGCCCAAGATCCCGAGAGGAGAATGGAGGAGAAGGGATTGCGGCATGGCCATCCTCCCTGGGGGATGATTTCTCACTTTCTGTCTCTCTGTCACTTTCTTTCTGGCGAGCGCACATGCCCTATAGCAAAAATCTCTCCAAAAATAAAAAATTTTTTTGCACACTGGTAAATTCTTAAGACTATTTGGATTCTTGTAGCTCTTTCCATACCAAAGTGAAAAAAGAAGAGATTACTGATGCAGGTTCCCAAATGATTTCATTTGGCACCGTGTTACCTTTACTGTGAATTCACCTAAATCTGATATATCAACTAAATTCTTTCATCCTTGCTATCTTCATTTCTGAAATTCTAAGCTGGTGACTAATGTTAAGAATGTGCTCAGTTATAGTCCAGCCCTATGGCCTAGTGGTTAAGGAAATGGGATCCCACATGGTTGAATGCAGTTAAATTTTGGCCCTGGCAGCTTGAAAAACACAATAGATCAGTGTACATGTATGCCCCAAATCTTGACAAGATGAAGAAATTGAGCAGTGATTGTGGCATGACCATGCTCCATTGGGGGGGTGCTGCCTCCCCTTCCCTCCCAGTCTGTCTCTGACAATCACATATACCCTATGGCACTTAAAAGAAAAAGTGAGAATGTGCTCAGTACTTAATAAAATAGATAGCATTGGGACCAGCAGTTAGCGTAATGGCTATGTCGCTGGACTCCCAAGTAGTCAACAGCAGTTCAAGTCTCGGACCCAGTGGCTTAAACTCACTCCGGGTGCATGTACATGCTTGCCCAAGATCCTGAGAGGAGAATGGAGGAGAAGGGATTATGGTGTGGCCATCCCCCCTGGGGGGTGATTTCTCGCTTTCTGTCTCTCTGTCTCTCTCTATCTTCCTGGCGAGCACACGCGCCCTTATAGCAAAAACCTCTCAAAAATAAATAAATAAATAAATAAATAAATAAATAAGATAGTACTAAATAAAAAATTAATATAATTATTAGTATATTTGAGGATACAAATCTTATCAACCTAGAGAATCCACTAACACCATCTTCCCACTGGGATTTTAACTTTCCTTGACAATCCTCAGTAGTATAAACAATGATTTTATAATCAGTAATGGATTTTTCACTAAGTTCCTTTAAAATAGTTTACATTTCCTGCAATGCACCACAGTAAAATGGAATTAGTAACATTTCAGGCTTAAGAATTTTTTAAAAATTGGGTTTATACTGCATTTTATTTCCAACAAGCTATAAATTCACAGGGATGTGCTATATTATAAATGAAAGTTTTCGTCTAAAAAGCTTATGCAAGAGACTTCACATACACAACATGTACACTATACGAGGTGAGATTTACTACAGAACACTTCAAAAATAACAGCCAGACTTGTTTTAAACGTGGTTTTCTCACCTAAAATCTCACATAGAAAAAGGAGTTAGACATTTTTTCACAGGGCAAAAGTGCTAAGTGTGTAGAAACAGAAACTGTGAGGGGTTACCAATTCCAATACCACCTCCCACTGCTATAAACTATTCTGTAGGAAACCCTTAGCCCGTGAAGTGCACCGTCCTTTCCATAGTGGTCTCCCAGTCACTCTCTCTCCTGTCCCTCTCAAAATTAAAGCAGCCAAAGAAGGCGTGTGCTATATCCTGAAAGCACCTTGCCTCAGTAATTAACTAAAAGACAAACATATTCAGAATCTACGCAGGGAGGGACCAGCAGTTGGTGTAATGGCTTTGTGGCTGGTCTCCCATGTAGTCAACCACAGTTCGAGTCCAAGACCTGCTTGCTTAAACTCATGCTGGGCGCGTGTGCGTGCGTGCCCAAGATCCTGAGAGGAGAATGGAGGAGAAGGGATTGCGGCATGGCCATCCCCCCTGGGGGGTGATTTCTCATTTTCTGTCTCTCTTTTTCTCTCTGTCTTTCTGGTGAGTGCACATGCCCTATAACAAAAAAAAAAAAAAAAAAAAAAAAAAAGCCTCTCCAGAATCTACCAGGGAATGACACCTATCATCAATCTTACTAATCTCTCCCTAAAGACTGCATAGAGTAATAGCTTTATTTTCCCCCTTCCATGAGTGAAAGGGGGAGAGGGTTAACACTATAATCCTTCCCTGCTTTCAGTCAATGCTGGATCACTTTCAAGTCTGGGCCCAGCAGACTAACGAAGGTCTCCAGGCTTGAACCAGGAACCTTCCAACAAACCTTTCCCAGGCTGATCTCTTGGAATCCCCAATCCTCCCAGCCCCCTATTTTCATGCTCCATCAAAAGCAAATTGCTTTCAGTTCCTTGAGCCCTCCATGCTTTCTCCCTCACCTTGCTAGCACTTACACAGCACGCTGTTCTCATTGTCTGTAGCACTGTTTTCCCTCTTTACTGTGATAATTCCTCCTTTTTTTTTCATGTCTCACATTAAGTGTCTCCTCCCCAAGAAAGCCTTCTAAGATTCTTCATATGAGGCTAGGTGTCACTGAGTAACACCCTCCTTTCCCACTAAGTTTGGAATTAAGTGAGAGCTAAGCTAGAGAATCAGGCAAATGGAAAACAAAATACCCTCCTTTTCATTCATGAAAGCTGCATTGGACAACCTAGTTCCATCTGCAGACAAATGAGCCTCTGAAGAACTCAGTGCTGAATTAAACCGTTGACAGTATGACTACTGCAGAGCTCCCCAAGGGGGACCATCCTGGGAAACATATAGCACGAGGGTCAGAGAGCATGAACTTTCTGAAAGCAGGGTGACTTGCAGAGAATAGAGAAAGGGACAGGGATTGAGCTGTGCATATTCCAAAAAGAGGTAAGGAGCTGCCAGAGATGTTATTCCAGTATAACTCCCTCCTTATGGGGGGAAAAAAAAAAAAAAACAAAAAAAGAATAAAGGTTTTTCTCCCAGCTGAATGCGCTGCTTACAGCCCCTGTCACAGTCCTCGCCCACATTGGATTAGAGTGCACATTAGTTGCCCATTTTCTCTGCTAGTCCTTGGGCTCCCCCCACGTCAGCAGGACCCTGTCTGTTGTGCTCACCAGTTATAGCTCCGGATCTAGCACAGACAGGAACTTAACACACACACATCAAAACAATGGATCAGACAATTAATGACACGTTCTTCTGCACCTCCTAAGGGAAACTTTTACAGCTCATATTGAGATGAATAAAGTTCCTTGAACAGTAACAATGAATTTACAGAGTTATCATGCCTAGGACTCTTCAAATAGGTTGGTTGGGATAATCTGAAACCTTTAAAATCCTAAAAAAAGTAGAGATGCATCTTATTTTTAAAGGACCAGTGATAAGTCTCAGATTAGTTATGTTCATTTTGACTGAGGCAGATGAAAAAAAAAAAAAAAGGTGGAGAGAAGAGGATAAAGTCATATAAGAAAAAAAGAACTGAAAAAGTAATATAAGAAAAAAGAAAAAAAACCTTTATGTTCAAAGGGCATAAAATATTGAATACATAGTTAGTAGAGATTAAACAAGCCTCTCGGTGTTTTATTCATAAATATCTCAAAAGATTTTAAATTGGTAGCAAGGAGACTTTCCTTATATTTGACAACTCACACAAATAAAAAAAATGCTGGGCTGGCCCTGTAGCACAGTGGTTAAGTACAGTACACTGGGAGCCAGATCCCACATGATTGATCATGGTTCAAGTCCTTAAGCTGGTGATATGAAAAACACTTGTGAGCATATGTGCCCCAAATCCTGATGCAATAGAGAAGTGGAAGAAAAAGGCCCATGGCATGAATGCAATCCACTGGGAGGCTGGGTGGGGGAGGGGGGTTTCTGTCTCTCTCTTTCTCTCTCTCTGGAGAATGCATGCACCCTCTCACAATTTATTTTAAAAAAAAAAAAAAAAAAAAAAAAAGGAGGGGTCAGTAAGTGGAGTGGTGGTTAAGGCATTGGGTCACCAGGTTTGAGTTCGAGACCTGGCAGCTGGCTTTCTCACTTTCTCTCTCTCTCTCTCTCTCTCTCTCTCTGTCTCTCTCTGGTGAGCATACATGCTCTATAACAAAATTTTTAAAATAATAACAAATAAAACTAGAATCCGCAGATGGCGTAATGGTTGTGTCACCGAACTCCTACATGGTTGGCCATGGTTCAAGTCCTGGATGCAGCGGCTTGAAACTCATGCCGGGCACATGTTATGTGCGTGCCCAAAATCCTGAGAGGAGAATGGAGGAGAGGGGATTGCAGTATGGCCATCTCCCTGGGAGGTGATTTCTTGCTTTCTGTCTCTTTGTCTCTGTCTCCCTCGTGAATGCATGCGCCCTAGAGCAAAGATTGCTCCCTAAAAAAAAATGATAATAATAACAAATAAAATTTAAATTTTTTTAAAAAGAAAAGAAAGAATTACCAAAAAGAAAAAAATCCCCAAGAGACTGTTGTTAGTTCTTTAGGAGCCATAGAACAGCTGTAAATGCAGCTAACTAATCCTTCAGTAGAGAGTGAATAATGACAAGTGTTCCCAAAGACATGAAGAAACTGGAACTCATAAACTCCTGGTGGGAACGTAAAATGATACAGCCACTTTGGAAGTCGGACAGTTTCTCAAAAGTTAAACACAGAATTACCATATGACCCAGCAATTGTACCCTTAGGTATATATTCACAAAAAGTGAAAATATATTTCTATGCAATACTTTATAGATGTTGTAGCAAAAACTGATAATAAAAGTCCATGACCCATGAGTGGATAAGCAAAATGGGATATATCCATACAGTTAGCAACAAAAGGAAATGAAGCAGCAGGACATGCTACATTTTGTTATAGGACACATGTAAGAGAGAGAGGGAAAGTGAGAAAGCAAGTTGCCAGGTCCTGGACTCAAACCCAGCACTTTTAAAAATTTTTCTTCAAACATTATGCCAGTTGTAGATGACCGTATGTTGTATAATTCTATTTATATAAAAGTCAAGAGAAGGGACTGTAGCATAATTATCCCCCATGAAGGGTGCTCTCTCACTTTCTCCCCCTCATTGTGTCTCTCTCCGGCAACTATGCACTCCTCTAGCAAAAATTTAAAAAAACAAAAACAAAAACAAAAGCCGGCAGGATGTGAGACTGGGACCTCCTGGGACCGCTACATCCTACAACTGGAATAATTCTGGTTTCCCTGTCTATGGCAGGGAGTTAGTTAGAGAACAAGGTGCTCCTCGCTGCCTACCTTCCTTAAAGTCACATGGCTGACCTCCTACCAGCCATGCTTTATGCAAGAGATGATAAAGTTGCATAAAGCAATTCTGAAAGAAACCCATTTGGTGTCACTTTTTAAAATATTTAATGACTGACTTAGTGGAGGAGATTAAGGACAGGCGCTTACAACAACCAGTTACGGCGAGATGCTTTCCAGTAGATACAGAGGCAAAGTGGGTGGCGAGTGCAGGCCGGGCTAGCTCGCTCACGACAGGCAGATTGGTTTTCCAGAAAAGGAAACACCTGGGATACCTGTTTAGCGTGTTGGGCACCGAAGACATCCAAACGATCTCCCATTCCTCTCCCTGCACTGGGACACACACTGTAAAGCACCTGTTAGTGCCAGACTTTTTAAAGAGGTTCTTTTCTTTAATCTTCACTCCAACCCTATCAGAGAGGTGCTATTAATCCCATTTTATAGGCAAGGAAAAAACTCAAATCCAAACAGGCCCACCTTTCAGGAAGTTTTTCTAGGCTTTGGCATGGGCACCTGGAGGACTGTCTGGTCCCTGAGCCCAAGCACTCTCCACACCACACAAGGCCTCCCTTTGCACATGAGCAAGGAGCACCATTGCCTCTGCAAGTACTCAAAAGAATCCAGGGAAGAGGCTTCCAGTGGCTTTGCGTATCCACCTCTCTTGCCCTAGGCCACCCCTGGCAGTTGGATGGATTTGTGGTCTAAGTCTCTGAAGTCAGAAGTACGCAAAAATCCATCTGTCACTCACCAGGACAGACACAAACCTCAAGATAATTTGTTTTCCAATGGTTTCGACTTAAAGTTCTGGTTTGGCATTGGCTTTTTTAACAACTAACAGCTGTAGGCAGTTTTCACACAGAATAGAGACATCAGTAAGGCAGAGAGATGGAATTTTCTCTCTGTGACTACAGAACACTGAGCTGTCTTCAAGATGCACATGGGACTGTCACCACACAGGCTCCTGCTTAGGTCCCATTAAGGGAGGCTGCCAAAACATGACTGAAAGGACCACGAGTGTGAGATGCTCTGAAGGTCCTAGACCCTGCCCCCAGCTCCACTGCCATTGCTGAGGTCTTCAGCTATCAGCAACACCTATCTCCTTAGGTGGACGTTCAATTTTAAAATACCTTGAGTGGGAAATAAAACCACACCTATAATTGCATCATTACTGACCCCTTGATAGCCATCATGGTTGGATGATTCACTGCCCCGCCTTGGGAGTGGACTATGTATCCTCGACCCGCCCCAATGACTTCAGGCTGGGCCGTGTGACTTAGGTGCCAGTCCTTAGAGAAGGATGACACCTCCATGAAGTCAAGTGTGGCTGTGTTACTTTTGTGGGCCAGTGAAATGTGGGCACAAGTGACATGTGTTATTTTCTCTCTTTTTTGGAGAGGTTTTTGCTATAGGGCACCTGCACTCGCCAGAAAGACAGAGACAGACAGAGAGAAAGTGAGAAATTACCCCCCGGAGGGACGGCCACGCCACAATCCCTTCTCCTCTATTCTCCTCTCAGGATCTTGGGCACACACACACACGTCCCTGGTGTGAGTTTAAGCCACCAGGTCCAGGACCCGAACTACTGTTGACTACATGGGAGTCCAGTGACACAGCCGTTATGCCAACTGCTGGTCCTGACGTGTTCTTTTCAAGCATAAGCTGAAAGGCTGCTAGTAGTTCACTGAGTCTGTCTTTTCTCTTCCACCAGGGCTGGATCGTGCAGAAGTTGAGGAGGAGCAGAACCAGAGCTTACCCACACTGAACACACAGCATTAGCAAGAGATCAGCCTCTGCTGTTGAAACCACTGGGGCTGTACTATCACAGCACAATTGAGCTTAAGACGAGTGGGACGACCGTTCAGCGATCCCCACATAAAGTACAAACATGTTGCCGACAGTCTTCCTTTTCCTAACCAATTCTGATCAGCAATGGGCCCTTCATTCCACTCAGGAGACCAGAACTCCAACATCAGCTTCACAGGCTCTCTCATATTGCTATATCTGTTTGCTTTAGAAATAAATGCTCGTCCTAAGAGCTGGGATAATGGGCAGTTCAGGCCTTGCCCCTGGAGAGCACTGATACTGCCCACCTTACTTTCTTGACCAAAGAGTCACAAGAAATGATAGCACTCTCTAGCACTTGGTGAACAATATAAATGGTCTGATTACAAATGACTCCAATACTAAATACTAGTGGTGAGCAAATGTGACGGTATCATGCACCATTCCCTGAGCACCTTGTGGGCCAGTCATTGGGCCATTCCCACTGTGTAGTGTTCTTATTTAAATATTACATCAAAGCTAGGAGGTTTTCCCCCTTCACTTTCCAGGAAACAGGCTCCTAAAAATAACATGATTTTTCTGTGCTTAGGCAGACAAAATCAGAAATATAATTTGAAACAAGGTCTTCCTAATCCCTATGCTAGCACACTGGGGCTAGTATCCTCTGGAACGCAGACCGGAAAGAAGCACTGTTTGGAGACTGTTGAAAAGCTAGGTTGAAGAGTGTACTTATGTCCCTTGATGAATGGGTCCTACCCTAGATATATCACCTCATTGGAAGATAGTACATTCTAAAATATGATAGCATCAATAAAAACTTTCCCACACCAGTTATTATTCCAGTCCTGTCATTAGGCTAAGTAATGATACTGTACTTAAGTAATAATGTCTTTCACCAAAGGATCAAGGACAGGAGGGGAAGTATGACTAATTACTTAAATTTTTAAGAAGACATTAATACTATAAATTAGGAGTGGTTGGGAGCACTGGGGAACCTTAGACAGTACGAAGCCGATGAAGGAATTAGTTACATACACAAGTATAGAGTCAGATGGGGACAGGAACAAACTCAGGACGATTTAAGATGAAATACTGCCACGTATTTGAAGATCTGAGGGTCTAAATCCCTCTGCCCACTTAAAGCACCAGAAGAACACTTGGATGAAGTAATACTCCCCTCCCCCATTCCCTCCTGCTCCACGGGCTCAGTGCTGACAGTGGGGGTACAGAAGGGAAGGATGGATGAGGGGGACATTTCACCAAAAAAAAAAAAAAAAAAAGGAAAAGTCTATGTAAACCAAACCGACCCATCCTCGTCCTCTCTTTTCCTCCCTGCTGGCCCCCCGACAATGCTGCGATAGAAGAGTAGGACTCACCACAAGTTCACTGAACATGACGTCCAGCTCCTCCACAGGGGGCATGGGCAATGCTGGCTCCATGGTCTGAAGCGCGAAGTTGCTATCGTTTCGCAGCCGATACGTGATTTCTGGGTGATCATTATTTCGGAAACAGCAAAAGATGAATGAAATCCCCCGTCCACTCCTCTTCCTTGGGGCCATGGCTGGATTCCGTGCTATTTCTTGATGTGACTAAACTCTGTAAAACGAAGACATGACATGGTGAGAGTGCAAGAATACAGGAAACAATTTTTTGAAAAGTCTGACCAATTCAAGAAAGAGAACCCTGTGCTGGAGGCAATGTCTGTGCCCTTCAGGATCCAGAGAAAATGACCCCAAATGGGCCTGGAGTCCAGCTGGGCAGAACACACACTCCTTCTATTCACTTGCTAGATGTTTCCACGACCAACTGCTGAGTAAACAGGACGACGCTGGCACCTGCCCCACAGCACGTCTAACCACAGTGATCTACTGGGCGTTCTTTGTATATCACATTTTCTTCCCTGATAACCTATTTTGTTTTTGTTACTTTTCCCAGAAGAACGACCTTCTCTCCCTTGCCTCCTGGAAGATCTTTCATTCATCCTCTAAAGCCTGATTCCCACTTCTCCTTCTTTACTTTCCCTAAGGCAACTATGGTTTGAATCCCCAGCCTGGGTCAGCCTGAAACACACCAGGCACATGCAAGTGCCCAAGATCTGACAGGCTGGGGCATTGGAGGAAGGGGGTCATGGCATGAGCAGACCATGGGGAGGGTTCTCTCTCTCTCTCTCTGCATGAGCAGACCATGGGGAGGGCGCTCTCTCTCTCTCTCTCTCTCTTTCTCTGAGCATGCATTCACACTTTCATAAATAAAGGAAAGAAACAAGATAGGATTAAAGAGAAAGAAGAGGGACAAGAATTGGCCCTTTAAGAGATGGAAGGGCAAAAGAGAAGAAATGCACCTCAGGCAGGGAAGGTAGCAGAAATAAAGGCACAGATATATTATTTATACACTTAAAAATAAAAGCATAGACACAAAATAGAAACGAGAAGTGAGCATGTCAACATTTAACAATGGTTAATTGGGAGCAATGAGAAAGTGGATGTCTTCTTTGAACTTCTTTTTCTTCCGTTGTAAAAGTAACACCCAATCCATGGACGTATAACATCTTAGAAATCAGAGAACTCAGTTCCAAACTCTGTCACTAATTTCTTGATTTTGTAATTATTTGGTGATGTATGCTCAGATAAGTTCTCATAAACAACTATGATTTGTAAACATTCTTAGAGTCAAGCCTCTGAAACTGGAAGTCTCTGGGATAGAGAGAGAGAGAGAGAGAGAGAGAGCGCAAAAGGTGAAAAGTGAGGTGTCCTTCATGGAGTCCTAGATGATGCTCTAACTGGCTCTGAAATAAAGATTGAGCCAAGATGTTCAATATGCTGTTCTCTTGGGGCACACATTTCCTTGCCTAGGGTGTACTTCTTTAAGGTCATATAACACAGGAGCAGCACTTGGGATTCCTTTGGCAAATGTGTATTAATACCTAGAGTGTACCAGGTGCAATGACAGGCACTCAAGGATACAGAAATGAAGGGGTCACTAGGAGTTTATCATCTGGTGAGAGACAATAGCACACTAGATCATTATAATAAAGGTGATAATAACAGTAAGTGCTAGGTAAGCTGAGCAGGAGTGTCTGGAAATGCCCCCGATGAATGAGCAGAAAACATGGGAAGCAGGCACTGGAACTGTGCAAGCAAAGGCATGAGGTGGAAGGGGCCTGGTGTGCAGGGAATGAGTGACCCATTCATTCGGTGTTACACCCTGCGGTATCACACCGTCCCCCCACAGCAGAGTCCTGAGTTCTCCCCTCCCTGCTCAAATCTGCCAGTGGCTCCCCAGTAGCATTCGGAATCAGCTTTCATGTCCCATCTAACTGGATTGAATTAAACTTTTCCATCCTTCCTATTTCCTTAAAAGTATCCTATACTTCACTCAACTGACCACTTTCCATGCCCCATAATCATCTAACTCGTCTCACCTTCCACCCAAGTGGTCCACGTCCTACTACCTGCACTTAATCTTTCTCAGCATCCTCCCATCCTGATGGTATCAATCTCTAGAGATTCAGTGAGCCACGTCTGCTGCTAGGGGTAGCTGAAATTTGGTTCAATGTTTCTAAAGGGCAAATTTATCAAAACCTTAAAATAGTCTTACATTTTGACCTACTACTTCTACTTTGGAATATTTCCTAAAGAAATATTCAGAGATACTATCACAGAGGTTTCACAAAGAATTGGTAAGCATTATCTATAGCAGTAAGTGAGTGATAGGATACAATAAGTGCGAGTAATGGAGAACTATATGAAAAGAATAAGTCAATTATGGTCCAACTATTAATAGATGATAGGCCAGTAAGTCATGTCTTATTAAAAAACTATCTAATGGCATGGAAATACTCTCACCAAATAATAAAAAGAATAGACAATGTCCCTTTTTTGCTAAAAAAAAGTTTACATAGACAAGCAGGAAAAAAAGACAAGAGAAACGTATCAAGATATGAGCAGCAGTTAGCTCTGCGACAGATGTGTGAATGACTTTGTTTGCTTGAAGAAAAAAATACTCATCTATACTTTCCAAGTTGTTATAAGGCATGTCACTTTCACAATTAATAAAATTAGATGATAATTTTTTTTTTAATGTAGAGAGAGATTTTTGCTCTAGGGCATGTGCGCTTGCTAGAGAGACAGAAAGTGAGAAATCACTCCTCCCCCTCCCCCCGGGGGGATGGTCATGCCGCAATCCCTTCTCCTCCATTTTCTTCTTGGGATTTTGGGCATGCACGCACACTCCCCCAGTGTGAGTGTAAGCCATTGAGTCTAGGACTCAAACACAGTCGGCTATGTGGGAGTCCAGTGATGTAAACATTATACCTTCTGCTGGTCCCTAGATGAGTTTAAAAAACAAAACAAAACAAAAACATTTAAATAGTTAATGGCTTATACTAGAAAGGGAAATAATTA
This sequence comes from Tupaia tana, assembly GCA_026018925.1. Taxonomy (NCBI): domain Eukaryota; kingdom Metazoa; phylum Chordata; class Mammalia; order Scandentia; family Tupaiidae; genus Tupaia; species Tupaia tana. Next base: position 224,728,416 of record JAKSZU010000001.1, on the reverse strand, counting down.
TGCAGAAGTATTCCTACAGGGCCTGCAGGTGTCACAGTGGGCTCTCAACGCAGATGCGGGACCCTGATGGGATACGGAACTGGAAGGAAAAGGATTACAGCATGACCAGAAGCCATTGAAAGTTTCTCTCCCATGCATGTGCACGTGCGACCTATCATGAATAAATGCAAAAAATAATTTTTAAAACATTTCCCAGAAACAAAAATAAAAAGTTATCTGTTGATGATAACATGCCCTGTACTTACAATGGGGAAATACCATTTTGTATGCTAAAAACATGTACAGTGGTTAAATGCAAATCTTAAAATATTATAATAAAAAGTTCCTATAAAAAGTATCCAAGTTATGGTGATCTGCACACCAGCTTCTCCAGTTACCTGAAGTGAAGGATTAGTTATTTTACCTCTAATCTGTTATAAACTGACATTTTGTAAAATTTAGTATAAATATCTTAGTAATGTCAAATTGCTATAAAAGCTTCTCTAAGTGCTTGATCTCAGTTCTCATACCTCGCCCTGGAGGGCGGCAACAGCACTGATGCACTCTAGGGGATGAGAGTTTAGACTTAACCTCATTAAAATATAACATCAATGTTTGTCTTTGGTGTGTGTCCTCAGGGCAGGAACCACATCCCACTCAGAAGCCAGGCCAGCATCCTGGATATCTTATTGTCAGGGAACTTGAGAGAGATTGTTCAGGGATTACTGTCGAGGTCTGTATGATGCTGTATGTGTGTGTGTCTGTGTGTACATGGGGGTAGGGAGGTGGTATTCAGGCTACTGGGGTAAGCGCAAGAAGAAAAAGTAGGCAAGGATCACCTCATGGTGGGCTTTCTAGTCCAGGCTTAGCCTCCAAGTTTATTTTCAACCACCTCTTTCAGGCAGTCTTACTAACCAACGCAGCTGGATGTGGGCTAGGTCCTCAGCATTAGGTCCCCTGATGCGCAGTCAGCCAAAGGGTACAGTAATTTGTACTCTGGGTCTTTCTTTCCTCAGTGAAGAGCCAACTCTACCAGGAAAAGGGCCCATGACCTGGGTCACCTAGTGCCTCACTCAGTGGAGTAAACAAAGTATTTGGAAAACGATAAAAGAGAGCAATAGCTTTACTTTTGCATTTTCCAAGTTGTTTCACTTAAACTCAAATTATTTTACATTCTGGCTGTACAGGGGAAGGGAATAATGTTAAATCTAAAAATCAGTCCAAAACGTTTTCAAGTCTTAAAAAGAAAATACCAACAGTTCTATAAACAGAAGAATATGAAGATCTTGGCTAGTTTCTAAGATAGGTAATAAGATACAGAACTTATTACATTTAAGATCCTAATTGAAATCACTTTAATAAGGAGCAAAAGACTGCCTTTGACAAGTGATTTGTGTTTATAAGCCTCAGTGAAGTCCAAAGGCCAAGTTTTTATGGTGGCTCCTCCGTAGAACCCCCAAAACAAGATCCCTGATTGAATCCATCCTTAAACTATAAAAAATGGCATGTCTGAGATTTCCAAGCAACCAACCATCTTTCCCACATATTTACAACTTTATATTCAGAGTCTAGTCTCCAAGATAAAGACCAAAACAGGAAGCAAAAGCAACCATCTCACTCGACCCCTCAGAAGCAGTAAACACTTCTGGATGATCCATAACTGCTCTAGCACTTCACTGACAGTGATCCCAACATCTACTCCTTGAATATGCGACTTAATAAGCAAATGCACACCCATTATTTCACTCCATCATACACATTTACAGACGAGACTTAAAAGAAGACATGGGAAGGTGGAAGGCAATTAGGAAGAGAGATGTTAGAGGGAGATTTTATTGGTAGTGAAGGCAGAAATGTCCATGCAGATAAGTCCAATGGTTGGGAATAGGCCAGAGAGCTTGGCAGAGGTCAGGGAAGAGGCCCTGCTTGCTCAGTTGGGCTGGAATCTAGTCCTCGTCCTCTCCAACCTCAAGACTATGACCTTAGTTCAGCTTCCACTGACCTCTCATCTCAATGACTACAACAGTTTCTTAACTCTTCTCCCTGACCCTTGATTCCTCAGTCCAGGGGTTGGCAAACCTTGTTGTGTAAAGGGCCAGACTAAACATGGTAGGTTTTGCAGGCTATCAGCCACTATCCCAACTAATTAACCCTGCCATTTTATTGGGAAAGCAGCCATAGGCATCTGTAAACATGGGTGTGCCTGTGTTCCAATAAAACTTTATTGAGGACACTGACATGTGAATTTCATATAACTTTCTCATGTTACTCCATCTTATTCTTTTGTTTGTTTTGTTTTAACTACTGATTCATGAAAACCATTTTCTGCCCATAGTCCATAGTCCATAGACCATGGTATGCCCATGTGGACCCCAGGGTTGCAGGTCACCAACATTGCCTTAGTCCATTAGATTCAACATTTAACTCACTAATTCAAATGTTTATGAAGCACCAATTCTGTGCCAAGCACTCCGAACACTGCACTAGGGACTAAGGAGAAGAGGGAACAAAGAGAGTGTGTCCTAGGGAACTTCTGTGCTTTGAGGAAGAGAGGGTAAAAAGTCATGTAACAAATCATAACTATTGATTTTGTTTAGTGTTACAGGGGATGCAAAGAAAGGCAAAGAAACTATGGTGATCATGGTGGTGGTGGTGGTGCTGTTGGTATGGGCACTTCTTTAGGCAATGTGGTGAGAAATGGCCCCTTCAGAAAGGAGGCATTTAGCTGAGACCTGATAGATAAAATGGGACCAGTCCAGCAAAGTGTCAGGAAAGAGAATTCCAGGCAGAAGAAGATGTGCATGCAGAAGTCTGGAGCAGAAGAACTAGCACGCTTGAGTCACAGAGGGAAGACTAGTGTGGCAGGAGCCTGGTGAGTAATGGGAGGCTAGAGAGGGCAAGGGCCCAGATCTAAGGACTCTGCATGATGGAGGGCGGAGTCTGTCGTGGCCCTCATTCATTTTACTTTCTAGCCTCTGTTTCCCAACACACTGAAAGCTGCGTACCCCACCCCACATTTGTGTGCAAGCTGTCCTCAGACTTTCATAGTCAATCTTCTTGAGCCCATACATCTAGAGGGCCCTCACCCTGGGACGTTTTTTCCTATCTTCCACTCACCATTCATGACCCCACTTAAACACTGCCATTTTAATGAACCTCAAGTTTCCCAGGAATAATCACACATTTCTTTTCACGCTCCCAGCACCCTATACATAGTTGAACGCCTTTTTTGTTTTTTAAGTTATGTCTGCTTCTCTCACTACAGTATGAGATTCTGAAGGCAGAAACTAAGTTTTATTTAGTCCCTGGCACACAGTAAATTCTCAATAAATGTCTGCCGAATGCAGAAGCATAAATGCCTAAGTGAACAGATGGTCCCATCTCTGAATTTCAGAGACGTGTCACTGGGTGTTCTGCCCACAGTTGTCTGTAGATCTGATTTTCACAACCACAAAAACATCTGAAGCCAATCATTACCAAATACTTTTTAGCCACTTGTCAAGATTTTTTCTTTTTAATTTTAAGAAATCTTTTTTTTAATTTCAAGTTTATTTTTATTTATTTCTTCCATAAGAGAGAGAGAGAGACAGCACTGCCAAAGGGGTCTTGAAGCCATGGTCCACCCCCCAACCTCAGCCAGCCATGAATCATGGGCACATGTGTGCCAAACAAACTGAGAAAGTTGTCAAGACATCCAGAATCTTCCCTGGAGGGGGTCAAGCTCTCAGGGCAGTGCATTTCACTGCCCCACCCTTGTCAAGCTTTTTGATGCTGACAGTAGCCTCACAAATGGATTCCCCCCTCAGAATATCTGCAGTGAGAAATTCTCTGGCTAAACTAGCTGGTTCTTGTCTTTTCAACTCATTCCCAAGTAAGCTCCTTTGGAAACTGACCCTCTGATATAATCTTTTAGACATTTCCCCAGTTCCTTAAATTCATAGAACACTTGGCTCTAGAAAGTATTCATGGACTAAGCTATCATTATCTGAGCTTCCTCAATATGCCAGACCCAGTGTTAGGCGTTACAGACAAGGATGAAGAAAACCCGAACCACCATTCACGGAGATCACAACCTACTGGGAACAATTAGGGAGCCAGGGGAGTTGGTCCTTCATCCCTCTGATGAAGAGGGAATGCACAGTTCCTGAAACCAGGGGCCTATGATTCTCTGTCTTGGCCCCTTTTTTAATCAGATCAGCCTGCGGGAAAGGACTAATTCCATCATGACAGCTGGGACCTCAACCAGAGCACATCTTCTAATCTCAGCTTCTGGCATTGTTGCAGAGGAAGAAGTCACTTCTGGGACATCCAAAATGCAATCCATCTATAACATTACAGATGACTATTGCTATGCTGTGCACAAGGAAGCAATTAAAAAGCTACTTAAGATTCTGGAGCAGGTGCATTTTGCTTAGCAAAGAATAAGAAATTCAATCCATCTGTGGCCTAGCTTGAAGTCAGAGTCATTTGTACTGCTCTTTAGCAAAACAAACAAGACTCTAAATGTGGCAGTCAAAAAAATGAGGCCAAATTTGGGGGAATGTAGATGCTCATGATTATGATGATTAAAACACTGGAGGTCAATTTACAGAGCACAAGAAACCCCTCCCTAACACTTTTCCTTTGATAATGCCAAGTCAAAATTCATGTGATATGTAAAGTTTGTTTTCCACGAAGTGAGGCAAAATCAGTATCTTATATATTGGGTAAATTTGAAGGTTGCGATGACAAAATAGATTTGATATTGATACGTACACTATTTTAACTGGTTCATCTGGGGTTTCTGTCGCACGTTTACAAGATGACTAGACAGGCTGAGTGACCCATCCCTGGCAAAGATGTCAGGGGAAACAACAGCCTAAATATGCTGGAAGGAGGGAAAGACCAAAACAGTGAGTCCCTGCCAGCCAACATGGTTAAAAGTTGAGAGTTTTTGCATGTACTTGCAACGTACACTGGGACCATAACTGTTGTTCCCCAATTCTACTGTTTTAATCAAGATAGACAGTACTTCCCATTGAATTCTCCAGTTACAATCTCAACATGAAAATAGAATCACTGTCCCCATACTATAAATGGTCTCTGGATTTTCTGAAACAATGGAATCCATGCCACAGACATTAAGAAAAAAAAAAGAAAGAAAGAAAAAGAATTATGCCATAAGAACAATTGTGAAGAGGTGAAGAGAAAGGTTGAGAGAGCTTCCATTTCAGTTGCCATACCTATTGTTTCCAGAGCTGCGGTTAATCACACATTTTGCAATTTTCCCAAGGACTTTGTCATGCAGTTTGGGTTGCAACAACATGACAATGTTAACCCAAATTCTCTTATCAAGAAAAATGCAAAAGGAAAAAATTGCTTGTTTCTTTCCTTGGCCATCTCTCTCCTCTCTCACATTCCTCATGTCTGGTTTCATTTCCCCAGTACACCCGATGCCAAATATAATTTGGAGCTTAAAAAAAAAAAAGTCCTGAGATCCAATCTAAAGGTTGTAGAAGAAACGTCTGAAAGGGACTTGTGTATTCCCTGCTAGTCTGAACATCCTCTCCATCAGGAAACGGAAAGGGTGTTTCTCAGTAGGGGTGTCCAGTGAAGGGACGGCCCTTCCCACACACTTGGTCTCAAAAGGATGTGCTACTAGGGCACTTCTTGGAGGGGCTCCTGGGGCTCCTGGATATGCACCCAGCAGTTCGCTCTCCCAACCCAGTAACTTTAATGTTGCAAGACAAAACAAATAAATAAATAAATACATTCCATCATCAACAGGATAATCCAAATCCAAACATTAAAAAAAAAAAAAAAAAAAAAAAAAGCAACCAGCACCCTGAAAACACTCTCGACTCCAGTGTCTGCTTACCATCAGTGCAGGCAGGGGTGTGCAAGTGGAAACCAGAACCGTCCGCTTCCTTCCCCTTCCCCATTTCCTCCCTAGATAAGGGAGGAAGGAACCCAAGTGAAGTTCATGCACGCCCTCATGCCAAACCAGGCCTCCACCAGCACATAATTAACTGTCTTTCTCCAAGCCCCAGCCACAGGTTCCTGCCAGAAAGCACCATCCCACACCCTCATGTGAAGAGCCAAGAAGAGGACCTCTAAGTTCTCCCCTTAAAAAGCTGGCAACAACTCTTCTGTGTCATGACTTAATAGTTAAACCCCGGGTTTAGGGTATAAATCCCTAAAGCCAATATAACACGGTTCTTGAGTTAGGAAGTTTGTGCTGTTCACGTGACAGAAACCAGAGTCTGGAAGCCAGGACATCTCGTCTCGATCATCTGGGAGAAGAGCCAAGCCAAAAGTGTCATTGGAGCTCCCCACCAAAGAAATCACCGCCTTGCCAGAGAGCTGTGTCCTTGGCCTGCTGACCTGCTGCTGGTCTGCATGTTAAGTCAACAAACAAATTTAAGCTGAAACTAAAAGAAATGCAAATCATGCCCTTCCCATTGAGCTCTTGTTGGCTGCCTCTAAGGGATCCCCTCAAAGACTGTACAAAGACAAATTTAAATGTGTGAGCTACACAAACATAAGGAGCTACAACTCAATGGCCTGTTTCATCCCATCCAAGTTCCACTAGTTTAAGAGGCCAAATTTTGTTCTTTAAAAGGCTGAAACTTTCGGCCAGCCCCATGGCCTGTTGGGTAAGGCAGGAGGATCCCACATGGTCAACCTGCGGTTACAATTCTGGCCCTGGGGTCTTGAAAACCACATTAGGCACATGTGTGTGCATGTGTCCCAAACTCCGAGCAGATGGAGAGATGGAGAAGGTATTTTGATGTGATCATGCCTTGCTGGGTGCTTTCTGTCTCTCTCTAATGAGTGCGTGTGCTTTTGGAAAAAAAAAAAAAAAAAGCCACCACTTTCATGAATCACCTCGTAGCTCTTTCAGAAAGGATCTGAGGATAAGATCATCAGTCACTAGAAAAGAATGTGTGCATGTTGCAAGACACTGGCAATCACCTATCCATTACTAGGCTCTGGTCTTCTGTTGGTCCAACTGAAATAACACATGAAGTGAGTTTTCACAAATACGGGTGAATGGGGCTACTCTTAAAATGCCCCCCTCACTACAGTGGCCACACTTTAGGCACTTCAAGGTTTCAGAATTTACCAAGTATTAGCAGCCAGCCCTCTGGTGCCATCCACATCAAAAGTTCAAGGAAAATTAGAAGACATTGACCAAAATAAGTATATTATTAGGAATGTTTTTGAGAAAGATTTTAGCTATAGTGTGTGTACATTCGCCAGAGAGACAGAGAGAGTGAAAAATCACACACACACACACCCAGAGGGGAGGCCATGCTGCAATCCCTTCTCCTCCATTCTCCTCTCAGGATTTTGGATACGTATGCACACATGCTTGGCGTGAATTTCAAGAGGCCAGCCAGGTCTAGGACTTGAATCACAGTCAGCCATGTGGGAGTCCAGTGCCTTAGCCACCACAAATCCTGCTGGCTCCATTCTTAGGAATTTTTACATTTCCTCACAACTGAAGTAATTCAGACAAATTCTGAGAGATTGAATAAAGAAAAAATTTTAAGTTTATTCAATGTACGAGACAGAGACACAGAGAGAGAGAGAGAGCACCCTCAACAGGGTCTTGACACCACAATTCACTCCCAGCCTCAGCCATTCCAGATCATGGGCTTATACGTGCTCAGCATACTCAGGGACTTGAACTGACAACCTTCCCATGTGGGTGTGCCGTGTGGAGAATCGAGTGTTACTGCTGCACCACCATCTGATTCCAAATGTTGAATAAATATATACTTAAGTTTCAACAATTGTTCTCCAGAACATCAAGTAAAGTTTACTATAAATTTAAAAAGATTAAACTGGGGATCTCCAGACCTGAAGAGTCACAGTAACATCCTCACAATAATATTCGGTCCCTCTCCTTAGTGAGGCCAGAGATGTGTCCTGAAGAAATGGGTTCTGCTACCAGCCCTCACTGCCCCCAAGCAGACACTGCAATCTTTTTCCTTCTCAAATAATATAACTACATTTGGTCACCAATTGCCAAGTACGTAATAATTTTTATTCCTACACAGGCTTTTGTGGAGAACAATGGCTGCTGGCATATTTAGAAAATGGCATTTTGCTGGACTGAAAATAACTTAAAACTTGCCCAGGGTGCTTTATATGTTCACGTTTACTGAAAGCAAATTTTAAAACTCAGTAATTACCTTCCTCTTTCTGTTCTTCTGACTACTTTTATGCCAAAATCATTTTAGCACAATTGCAACAAACAAACAAAAAACTGGAATACCATATAGAACAAATTTTCTTGGTTAAAACTAACCACTCTCTGGTAACAATTAAGAAACCTTTGGGACCAGCAGTTGGCGTAATGGCTATGTCGCTAGAGTCCCATGTAGTCGACCGCGGTTTGAGTCCTGGATCCGGTGGCTTAAACTCACTCCAGGCGCATGTGCGTGCATGCCCAAGATCTCCAGAGATGGAGGAGAAGAGATTGCAGCATGGCCATCCGCCCTGCGGGGTGATTTCTCACTTTCTGTCTCTCTGTCTTTCTCTGTCTTTCTGGTGAGTGCACGTGCCCTATAGCAAAAACCTCTCCAAAAAAAAAAAAAAACCTTATTTTTCTCACAGCAAGCGCCCATGCTCTTAGGTGAAAACTGGTGAACAGACACAATATGACACAGGCAGCAGTGGAAGTGCAACCTCAACTACTTTCATGGAATGACTTTAGGGAAGACACTTGAATTTGCTGCTACTCAGTTTTACCATCTGTAAAAATGAAAAAAAAAGGTTGTATCTATTTTGTCTCCTCTATTCTATATAAAGGCAAATTGAGGTGGATGTATGATTAAAACACAATGAAAACAAAACTTCAACACAGGAATAAAAGATGAAATTCAAGACTGGAGAAGCCCAGGGGCAGTACATGAAAAAAATCTAAGCCGAGAAAAGCCAGAGCACAAAACTGGTGTGAGCTTCCAAACAGCACAGATTCATGGGTGAGGTAGCTCTGGCCCAGTAATTGAAAGGGACTTGCCAGCACATCCCAAGTGGAAGACCCCTGCTCAGCCCTGGGAGACTGCTCCTCCCACTGTCTAGCACCCCAACACTCAGGAGATCTCTGAAGGCTTTGAAGTGGACTTTACAAAGGAAAGTGAGACTACATAAAAAGTTGGAGGGAGGATTTTTATTTGTCCACTCCTGTTGATGGAAACATGTTAACCAGATTTCTTTCTCTGACCTTCTGTGTATCAGCAGAGTAAATTCCTAGAATAAGGCTGGCTTAGTCTCTGTAGGGCAGCTATCATCATTACATCAAGGACTCTCCAGGTTAGTGAGCTTATCTGCAAATAGTGGGGAATTTGCTGAGGATTTTGGAGGCAGCCTGGAAAAGGCATTTAAAAAGAAAAAAAAAAAACTTTCCTGTATATTTTGAAAAATTCAACAGGTCTAATATTTCCAATCCCACCACTTACAAAAAACAACCACAGGGAACCAGCAGTTAGCGTAATGGCTATGTCGCTGGACTCCCACGTAGTCGACCGCGGTTCGTGTCCCGGACCCGGTGGCTTAAAACTCACGCTGGGTGTGTGTGCATGCGTGCCCAAGATCCCGAGAGGAGAATGGAGGAGAAGGGATTGCGGTATGACCATCCCCCCTGGGGGGTGATTTCTCGCTTTCTTCCTCTCTGTCTCTCTCTGTCTGTCTGGCGAGTGCACGCGCCTTATAGCGAAAACCTCTCCAAAAAAAAAAAAAAAAAAAAAAAGATCATTCTGAACATGTGTAGACACAGCCACCATTTGACATTAAAAATGTAAAAGAAATGTTTACAGAAAGCTAAGTACATGGTGACTTCTGAGCTTAAAATTACAGTGCGGAGAGTTGTTTACTGGAGCCGGAGTCTCCCTAGACGCCTGCTGCTCAAAGGGGCTCATTTTAGGTAACACGCTGAGCTCTGCATTTGGGCTAGCACCACACCTACGCTGAGGCTTTTCCTAATGAGTCTTGTCACGGTGAGGAAGGTAGAAGCCACCCAGAAACAATAAGGATAGATGACAGAGTCACACTATGAAAACTGGAACTCCCTTCTAAAGAAGCACCTTGCCCTTCATAAAAATCGTACGTAAAAATTTTACGCATTAAGTCTTCAAAAGATGCTTATGGGAAAATGATAATAAAAGCGTCAATTGTATGCAAGTTTAGCTGTAGAAATACAGTAAAGAGGACACCCAGACTCCAGTTCTGTTCCATTGCAGGGGTTGTGTGGCTCTGGAAGGCATTGCTGTCAGATCAGAGCTCCCCAAAACATTCATGAGAGACACGCATATCCTCAGATGATTAAAGGGGGAGACCTTACTTTGGCATTTTGGCCTATGAAACTTACTTCCAAAGACACGATATGAAAAGACTTGGATGGCCCTGCCTGGGGACAGTCAGTTCTTGGTGAACTGATCTGCAGAGCTGGAAGTCATACGTCCAACTGCAGGTTCTGATCTCTGGATCAGCCTGAAAATGCACAGGACATGTGTGTGTGTTCCCAAGATCCAAAGGAGCTGGAGGGTCAGGGAAGGGGATGAGGCATGACAAAATCCTGTTGAGGGAGCTTCTCTCTCCCCCTTTCTCATTCACTCACGTGTACACATGTGCTATCATGAATAAAATAAACTTAAAAAAAGACTTAGGAAAATATAGCTTTGAATTGGACTTTGCCAATCTACGTTCATGTTGAGAACTTCCATAAGCACTTATACAACCCTCTAAAAACAAAACAAATTTAAAACAAATAAAGAATAAAAACAAAAATGGGTGGGAAGGGGAAAAGAATGACAAGAGAGGAAAAATCTCAGCTCCACAATGGGCAAGCTACAAACCTGGATGGAAAAGTCCACTGGACCACCTCTAAGGAGTACAGTCTGTAAAATATCTATTGTAGAGTTAATGTACTGGCTTTTTGATACATATCTAAGAAGAATTCCTAGATTTCATATCTGAGAATTTAAAGCATATATACTCATAGATGGGCACAGAGATGTGTTGGCATAGATGTCTACACAGCTTTATAATAGGAAAAAAAGCAGGATTCATGATTTATAATAAAGAATCACCTAGGTGTCCTTCAGTAGAGGAAGGCTGTAATAAATGTTGGGTGCTCATAAGCTAACACCAAGGCTGTACCGTATACCAGTGAAATCAGAACGCACGGTATTGAGGTCCAGGCATGGGTAGTTTACCGAGTTCTACAGATGATTTTGACATGTAGCCCTGTTAGACAACTAGTGCTAGAAAATCGATGGCTGGCTTCACAAGGAAGGTACTAGGTTCCTGGGTAAGGGCATGGGAAGATCTAACATGTTCCGAAGAAAAGACAGAAAGGAAGAGTGGGAGGAAGGAATGAAGGCAGAAAAGCAGATGAAAGAAATCAAGTTACATAATACATGTTTATTGTCATTTATGTTCAAAATTAAACAAAACTAGGGACCAGCAGTTAGCGTAATGGCTATGTCACTGGACTCCCATGTAGTCGACCGCGGTTCGAGTCCCGGACCCGGTGGCTTAAACTCACGCCCGGCGCGTGTGCGTGCGTGCCCAAGATCCCAAGAGGAGAATGGAGGAGAAGGGATTGCGGCGTGGCCATCCCCCCTGGGGGGTGATTTCTCACTTTCTATCTCTCTGTCTCTCTCTCTCTGTCTGGCGAGCGCACGCGCCCTATAGCAAAAACCTCTCCCAAAAAAAAAGAAAAAAATTAAACAAAACTAGTTGTAACAATATGTATATACCAACCTATATATGCAAATGCATAGAAACAGTTCCAGAATTGTTTAAAGTATTAATTATAACATAGATACTATAAAACAGTATTTAACCAAGTGCTTGTCACACAGAAGAAGCTCAATAAACGGTGTCTATTATTTTCATAGGTGTCTGATATTGTCTATATGGCACTTAAAGGAAGAGTTTCAAGTGGATAATGATTCTCATAAGTGCATGATACAACTGTCAGTCCCCTATTGAAACTAGAATAAACACAACCCCATTAAAACTAAGTATACACTTGAATAACTCGTTAGCTGTTACATTGGTCATTTTATTGAATATTTCGACTTGTTTTTTGTTGATATTTGAAACCCATATCTATAAGGGCAGACTTCATTGTCAACATTACATTGATTTGTAGACCCACCCGAGTTACTTGTTTAAACGTTTTTTCTATGTCAGCCAACAAATCTAAAAACTTCAATGCAATGGTAGATAGAACTTTGATGAAACACAAAGAATGTTCCCAAGGCTATAGGCACAGCTATAGAGATAACAATTATTAAACAGTGTTTTTTTGTTTTGCTATAAATTTTGAATGTCCCAACAGGAGATTTTTGGAGAATCTCTGACTCACTAAAGCCATTATGTTAGAAGTTCTTCTAAAGGACCCGAGTCAGTTAAAAGAGAACATGGAAAGTTCTATAATTTTGTTCCTTTTGTTTGACTCTGTTTCAATTCTAGTTCTGTTATAGATTAGTGATCAAAAGGGTATCATAAATACAACAGAAGATTTCAGTATGCTCATAAATCATTAAAACTCATTACTTAGGACTTCTTATTTATTTATTTATTTTGGCCACAGGGTTCTTGTGCTTGCTGGAGACAGATAGAGAGAGGGAAAATGAAAAATGACCCCCAGGGTAGGGGATGATCACACTGTAATTGCTTCTCATCCATCCTTCTCTTGGATTTTGAGCATCCACAGACACACACATGCCCGGCATGACTTTCAAGCCATTGGATCCAGGACTCAAATTGTGGTCAGCCATGTGGGACTCTGGCACCTTAACTTCTACACTGCCTGCTGGCCCTACTTAGTACATTTTTAAGATGCAATAAATACACATAAAATTTTATTTTTATAATAGTGAATTCAGGACAACTTTCAAAATGATCATCTACTTCCAGGAAGTTTGAAAAGTATATATAACTATATTTAATCCTACTTACTTGGACACTGAAGGTGTAGCTGAAGCAACTTTAAAACTAATTTCCAGCAATTTTCTCAAGTACATGAAAAGGTTCTGTCTTTAAAAGGTAAAATGTGTGGGTTCCTACTTATAAATTAATAAAAATTTCACTGCACTGTATATAGAAGAAAAACAAAACATGGTGATCACATACATCTACAAGGGACGGGAGATAATCTTTCAGAACGAAGTTAAAGTTTTGTCAGGAACTTTCATAAAATTGAGGTCTCAATGCCGGTAAAGTTCTATGTGATAATTCTTTAATTACTTCCCGGCTATGCCTCTCAAGTTTATGAAATCTAATTCCTGCAAATATGGATAACTAAATATTCATTGCTATTTGGGGGGAAAAAATCAATGATACTGAAAACTGCAAAATGCTTAGCAGTACACTGGAACCAGACATGGTGAAATAAAGTTACCATTATTTTGTAGGCAAAGGTCCATTGGGGGGAAAAAAACACAGATTTTTCTGAAATTGTTTCAATCTGCTATAACATATCACACTCAGTTCATAGGACAACAATAATCAGGTCTGAATAAATAGCACAGCATCAGTCAATGGGACATATCTTTGAAGCTTTGGGAGAACATCTAAAACACCAGGAATTTGTTCTGCTACCTGTTCTATTAGTAAGATATTTTAGCTATTGAGTTCCATGTGACTTCCAGAAATCCCAGATGGCCTAGGAAGAACTGGAAAATGATACCATTTCTTTCTAGGTGCAAAGAAGCCACAGAAAAAGAGAATCTTGAGGAAGTACAAATCTGGGTATGTTCTCTTAAGAAAACAAAGGGTGTTTTCCCTTTAACATGCACATCAAAACAGCCTGCCCTATACAAAATACAAATAATGCCCAGACCTCAAGGGAAGGAACAGGATAGAGGACAGTTCTGAGATCTAGTGGGCATGCACCAGGACACAAGCATGTATAGGGTACTTGTGTTTGAGTGGGTGACTTGATGAATGTATACCATCTATTTTACTTAAACAAAGTTAACAATCAACCAAAATAAAAATTACCAGCAGCTACAAGAAAGAATGTGCTTTCTCATTGCTGATTTCTCTCTATGTGCTAAGTATCCATGGGAAGTTATTGACATAGCTAAACAAACATTTCAGAAACTGCATGGGCCAAAACAAAGAGTGTAGAAAGATCTTCACTGAATTTTAATTATTGTAAGTAGATTGCCACACTCCTGATTTAAGCCTATGTTAAAAAATAAAACAAAATGTCATTCTACACTCATCAAAAGGGAAATATGAAGGAAGTTGATACTATCCAATGTGTCCTTTTCACTCAACTCTGTAATTTTCTAAATAATTAGATGTTAGCACTAATTGCTTTATTGGGTAATTCAAGAAGACTAGACAGTAAAGAAAGTGCCTCTTGCAAAATTTCTTCTAAATGAAATAACATGAAAAGCTCTCTTTTTAAATTGTTACTCCTAGTCATTTATCAACTTACCAAGTATAATCTAATGGACATTAGATTCTGAGAAATATTGTTAAACAACCAAAAATCATCAGATGCTATCAATACAAGACCGGTTAAATGACCTAGGGTGCCTTCATATAATGAAGTTCTCTAGATATAATGAGATACCTACACAGTAAATAAATACAATTTTTTGTCAATTGCACATTAATTTTAAAAATTGAGACATCTTTTCTGTTATGCAAAGAGGTCTAACTTATATTAAATAAAAACTCCAAGTTGCAAAATAACAATGGTATATCATCAATGTAACCATGAAAAGAGAGCAGGATGTAATATAAACACCAAAATCTATTAAGAGTGAGTCCTTCTACAGAATGAAATGTATATTGGAGAAGAATGGAAACATGCTTTAATCCTAGTTACTTCTATTCCCAATTTTGTTTGTTTTTTTTGTTTTGTTTTTCTGAAGAGGTGTTTTGCTATAGGGTGCATGTGCTCACTAGACAGAGACAGAGAGATAGAAAGCGAGAAATCACCCCCCAGGGGGGATGGCCATGCTGCAATCCCTTCTCCATTTTCCTCTCAGGATCTTGGGCACACACGCACACGCGCCCAGTGTGAGTTTAAGCCACCAGGTCCGGGACTCGAACCGTGGTCGACTACGTGGGAGTCCAGCAACATAGCCATTACACTAACTGCTGGTCCCCCAATTTTGTTTTTAACATGGACTTACATTACATTTATTTTTCTTTAATTAAGAACCTGTCTCTGTTTAGAATGGTTTGGCAATGTGTTTATAAGTTAGTCTTTTTAAAAAATAAATAACTTTTGACCAAGGAGGTGAAAGAATTCTACATTGAAAACTACAAAACATTTATGAAAGTCATTAAAGAAAACACAAATAATATCCCATATTCATGGACTGGAAGACTTAATATTATTTAGATGTCAACACTACCCAAGCAATCTCAACATTTAATATAATCCCTATCAAAATCTCAATGGTATTTTTTGAAGAAATAGAAACATCTATCCTCAAGGTTATATGGAAGCTCAAAGAACTCCAAATAACCAAAACAATTTTGGAAAAGAACAACAAAGTTGGAACTCTTAACACTTCCTGATTTCAAAACACAGGACAAAGGTATAGTAATCAAAACAAGTATCACAGAAGCCAGCAGGTGGCATGGTGGTTAAGGTGTTGGACTCCTACATGGCAGACCACAGTTCAAGTACTGGACCCAGTGGCTTGAAACTCATGGCAGGCATGTGCATGCATGTCCAAAATCTCAAGAGGAGAAGGGATTGTGGCATGGCCATCCCTCCAGGGGAGTGATTTATCACGTTCCCTCTTCCTGCCTCTCTCCAGCGACTGAACACACCCTATGGCAAAAACCTAATTAATAAATAAATAAATATAATAGAACTAGTACCACATAAAGACAGACACAAAGACAAATGAAATAGAAAAAAAAAGTCCAAAATAAACTCTTGCATATATGATTAAATGATCTTCAAGAAGTACACCAAGGTCATTTAATGGGGAAAGGAGGGCCTCTTCAACAAAGGTGCTGAGAAAACTGTGATGTCTACATGCAAAAGAATGAACTTGGATCCTTATGCCATATACAAATAATAATAATAATAATAATAATAATAGTTCAAAATAGACTAAAGATCTAAACATAATACACAAAACTGTAAAACTCCTAGAAGAAAATAGAGGGGAAAAAACTTCACAACAGTGGATTTGACTATGATTTTTTTTTTAAAAAAAGATACAATGCTGGGGGGCCAGCAGGTGGCATAGTGGTTAAAGGTGCTGGACTCCCACATGGCTGACTATGGTTCAAGTACTGGACCTGGTGGCTTGCTTTTACACTCCCCCACCCCCACCTCTTTCTGATCAAACTGAAAAATAGTAATAACAAATAAAGTTAAATAAAAAATAATTCTTTAAAAAAAAAAAAAAAAAAAAACACCAAAAGCACAGGCAACAAAAGCAAACAGACATATGGAGTACATCAACAAACTTAAAACACTCTGTGTATCAATCAACAAAATAAAAAGGCAACCTATAAAATAGGACAAAATATTTGTAAACTATCTGATAAGAAATCAACGTCCAGAATTTCTATAACGCAACAACAAAAACAAATAATCCAATTAAGAAATGGACAAAGGACTTGAATAAACTTTCTCCGAAGCTGATATATAATGCCCAAAATGCATATAAAAAGATGCTCACTAATCGTTAGAGTAATGCAAATCATAACCACAATAAGATATTACATTACACCTACTTCAGATAGCTCTTAGTAAAACAACAATCAACAACAAAAACAAACAAGTGTTGATGAGGATACTAATCACTGTGTATGTATGTGCAATATATATAACTGCATCTTGGTGCAGCTAGTGGAATCATAAAATGGTACAACCACTATGGAAAACATTATAGTGACTCCTCAAAAAATTAAAAATAGAACTATGACGTTATCCAGCAATCCTATTACTGGGAATCTATCTGAAAGAATTAAAAGCAGGGTCTCAAAGAGACATTTGTATGGTTTGTTTGTAGCAGCATTATTCATAATAGCTAAGAGAGGGAAGCAATCCAGAAATTATCCCCAGATGAATAGATAAACAAAATGTAGTATATACATACAATGGAATATCATTCAGACTTTATAAAGGAAGGAAATACTGTTTATACGGCAGCATGAGTAAACCCTGAAAACATTATCATGAGTGAAATTAAGCCAATCACAAAAATTCAAATACTGTGTGAATCTATTTACAGGAGGTATCTAAAGTACTCAAATTCAAAAAAACAGAATGTAGAATGGTGGTTACCAGTGACTAGTGGGAGGAGAATTGAGAGACTTTCATTTAATGAGTGCAGAGTTTCAGTTTTACATAATGAAAAAGTTCTGGAGTTGTTTCAGAAGACTATAAATATACTTAACATCACTGAAATATGACCATAAAAATTATTAAAATGGTAAATTTTTAAAACGAGTTGAATAATTTTCATTTATCAACTCTCTTCAACATGCCAAGCACGGTCAATATACTTTATGTTTGTTTATTATCTCAACTAGTCAAAGAGATAAGCAGTAAGTCTTTAAGTGTTTCATTTTGTCTTTCCAGAAACATAGTCCACTGCTAATGAATAGCTATGCTTTGACCATGGTTTACAGAATGCCTTTATTTCTCCAATTTTCCATTTCACTACACCCAATCCTACCATCATTAGTCTTCAAAATGAAAACAATCTGTTCAATTGTTAAATACTAATATGAACAATGACTTTTTGCCTTCAAATTTATAAGCAATTCAGAATGAGGGAAAGGGATAGATGTTATCAAACCATTCACTAAACAATTCTGTATACCAATGTTTCCCCTACTCACTGATATAGCAAAAGAATGCATAGTTGGTCACTTTCACCTAAATTTTATAATTTAGAATCCTCTCAAATTCACTGTAATTTTTGCTACACAATTAAACATGATTATGTTGATCTTTTGAATATCCACTCCCCAGGTGGCAATCTTGGGAACATTATATAAAAGACTAGCTGTGTCCTAATTAACATTTTTTCCTCTCCTTTTGTTTTCTTTTTTTGGTAAGGTATTTATTAGGATGTTTTACTTGACAATAATAATCTCAAGGTTCTGCTTCCTAAAGCCTGAGTCTAAAGCTATTGAAATACCAGTATACTGTATCCTGTTACATTTTCAGCTTCTGATCCAACCTTAAATAAGCAAGCAAATACAGTAATGGAAAGTATAAATTATAAAAGGGCACCAAATGGAAACATAACAGCTGATCACAGAAGATTAAGGCAAACACTGGTAACAGCTTTTTAAAGGACAAGAAAATAAGAGATGGTATAACACTGAAAAAGACCTCAAAAATAACAAAGTGAAGAAAAGTAGGCTTTTTATTTCAAAGATGCATTAAATCTGCTTCAAGACAAGAAAGAAAAAAATGCTTCATTTTTATTCATTCGTGATTTCATAATTTCTACATACATACCATCACCTTTCCCTGGGCTCTACATCTTTTTCTTCACCCCTGAAAGCATCAGTTACCTTACAGGTATCACCATCCACGCCACAAAAATAATCACCCAGAACAGTCTGCCCTCATTGGGTCTCTCACCTATTCATCAGCAGTAAAGAGAACTGTGACAAGTATTCTTGCTAACCTGGCTACTACCTTTTGTAGTTACTCCTCTAATAAATACTGCCACACCTCACTGGGTAGTGTCACATAAAAACCAGTCCTTTCATGGAAAAATATACTTGTTTAACAATCATACTTGTTCATTCTGTAAAATCGACTAGCACAGAGATGCTCACAGATACTTGATCAGCCTAAGTATGAGCAAAAAGACATGTGCACATGCACACACACACACACACACACACACAAACACATGTCAAACTGGTTTTTCCTAATAGGTACAATTGATGAGCAGGCAGAAATCACCCCTTGCCAACACAGACACAAATCCCAAATTCACAATTTTGTGAACGTACAATAATTTCTACATTGCTATTCATTCATTCACTCAAGGATTTAGCAGGTATGCACTCCCCTGTTCAGTCTTGGATAGAAGGACTTTGCCCCCACAGAGCTTATGGTTACTTCATGGATGTGTGAATCCCTGTCTTCTCAACCATATTAGCATGCCAGGTGCTCTCTGGCTTCGTGAGAAGAGACAGATGGTGAGTGATTGAGTGTGTATATATAGAAGGGGTGGTCAGTTTTTCACCTCATCTTTAGTAGCCAAGCCCTTGCTTCAGACAGCAAGTCAGTTTGCCAGCAACTTCCGTGTTCCCTTCACGTAAAACACCATGGCAAGAAACAGAAGGAAACAGAAGGTAATAGCTGTGCTCTTGAGATTCAGGGCCACAGGCTCACCCCCGATGCTGATGTGTGGAACTTCGAACAACACACTAGACATCCACTTCCATCCTTGAACTTGCTCTTCCACTACAAATAATCTGAAAAATGGATAATATGGGACAACCATATATAGTCACTGGACAGGAAGTAAGGAGGAAAACGGAAACATCCAATGAGTTGAGCCCTACTATGGCTCTGACCCACTCCAGGCACATGTGCAGAAAGAGAAAACCCATACCAAGGTCAGGGCTGGCCTAGCTGAGGTGAGCGGTCAGAGATAAAACTTCAGGGAGGTTGCAGCAGCTGTAGCTCTGGAAATCTGCAAAGGAGTCCCTTCAAATGATAAGCCAAGCGCTGACCTGCTCAGGGACCTGGGGCTCAGACAAGGCTGAGAATCATTTACATTCTCACCAATCTAAGTAGAAAAACCTTGTAATACATAAAAGATCAGAAAGAGTCCCCTAAAGAGTTATAGACTCAACTTGCTTAAGAAAAAAAGCTTACAGTAGACTCAAAAGGATCTCATGGATGCCAAGAAACTTAAATGTGTACTACCACAATATCTAATATTCTTTAAGGGAAGATTTTCAGGTAAAGGGAAAAAAGAAAAAGAAAGAAAGAAAGAAAGACCGACTGACCGACCAGATCGAAATCTGGACTTATACAAAGCAGTGAAGAAGGCCAGAACAACAATTTTCAGGTACACTAAATATAAAACCAGGTACTGCCTCAGAGTTTCTCTAGTCACTGATCTTTGCTTTTGTAGAAATCCACTGATGACACCAACAGGGTCAGAAGTTTATGAACAAAGTGGTTCCTAACTCTACTAGTTCTCTCCCTAATCTTAGTCTCCTTAAGCTTTTATAGTGGCTCTACTTTAGCTATGATATGCTCAGAATAATACCATCCCTTGAGTTGTCATCACATTATATATCAATATGAAGGGCTTTGGCAACTTCAAGTATTCGTTCATTCAATAAGTATGTACTGGGTATGTTCTCTGTTTATTTCTAGGCCCTGTATGTCTAGACCTCAGCTTCCTCATCTGTGATATGAAAGTACTAATACTACTCAGCCCTCAAGTTTGTTGCTTGAATAAAATAAACAAATATAGGTAAAGTACAAATAATAATGCCTGGCCATAGGAAGGTCTTACATGAAGGTTTATAGTTATCATTACTAGTATTATTACTATTCCCACTCCTATTCCAGCAGCTGCTACCCATGCTACCACAAATAAAATAATGAAACAAGACCAATATGGCTCTTGCCCTCAGAGAACTTACATTTGAGATAAATAATTAAAAAAAAAAAACTCTGGGTATAAATCATCTTAAATTTTGCCTGAGAAAAATGAGGTGTAGATGGAAAAAGAATACTGCTCAAAAAGACAGATACAATTCTGTCTCTTAAGTAGCTCTTCATCTTAGTTAAATTATTTAGCCTGCTTGAGCCTCAGTTTATATTAAAAGAGGTAGGATGAGAGAATCTTCAAGGTCTCTTTCAATTCTAACATCAGATGAAGTGAAACACTGGATCCATTTTAAAAGTATATCATTCCTGCCCTTATTTGAGCAATTGAATCCTCACAGGGTCAAATTCCCATAGAGAAACAACTGGAAGGTTGTCAGAAAAGTCATGACATATTTTCTAAGTAAAATGCATCATGACTTTTCCAATGATCCAATAATTTTGGTGAAATGAAAAAAGGACAATTTGTGATTTAAGAAGGCCAGAAGAAATATGCTTTGGTTTTAGGATTAGTTACCAAGGCCAGCTGATGTGTCCTTCTAAAAATGCAGACAGCAATATCCTGGGTTGTTTCTACCCATGGCTGGTTAAAATGTCATTTTGATCTTTGAGTAGCAAACTAATATAATTAGAGGAAGCAAGGAAGCTCTTCCTTCTGGTTCAATGTTTCCATTGGCTCCAACGAAACAGAGTTCTCTCTCTTGCTGAAAATGACATAACTGAGAGGAAAGACGGTAGTATACAGTAGAAATTTCTTATGCAGGAAAAAAAAAAACAAGAAATACATAAATAGCTGGTTTCTTCTGCTCAGAGTTTACACGTTTCAATTGGAAGCTACTGACTACAAACACAAAATCTCCCGCAAAATAATTGCTTCAAATCTTTAACATGGGACCGGCAGATGGCATAATGGCTACATCACTGGACTCGCATGTAGTCGACCACGGTTTGAGTCTCAGACCCAGTGACTTAAACTCATGCCAGGCACATGTGCGTGAGTGCCCAAGATCCCGAGAAGAGAATGGACAAGGGACTGTGGCGTAGCCATCCCCACCGGGGCGGGGTGATTTCTCGCTTTCTGTCTCTCTGTCTCTTTCTGTCTTTCTGGAGAGCACACATGCCCTATAGCAAAAACGTCTCCAAAAAAATGAACATTTTCCTTTTTGATAAAATTCCACCCAATAAGGAGGTCTCATTGCAAGAGGAAGTATCTGAACTACATGCTTGATGTTCCAAAAATAGTTGTGAAGAGAACTTTTCTGAAATTTTCCCAGTATTTTACAGAGAATAAGCCAAAATCTTTGCAGAATCATATAAAGTAAAAAGCCCCCTATTAATCTTATCAAAAAGAACATGCGCTACAGCATTAACTTAGAAAAAAATAATTCCTGTACATCTATACAAAACGCTATATATGATTTCAGGAAGTTCTCAGTACGCCTGCAGTATACCATGGCCTTTGCAGAAGAATCTCTAGTTTAAAGTAACACAACCAAAACACATCAAAGGAGTCTTTGAACTGCACGTGTGTTTTCACATACAGATACACACACACGGTAAAATCTGAGGGGAAACTGCGTTTGTCTTTGGAATCACTGATTGTGGTACTAATGGACATGTCTCTTACCTGTCTGTCTACCTCACATACCTATGGTACTACTTCATCTCTTCTTCCATGTCATTTTAATGGGGCAGCCAACCAGGCAGCCCTGCCTCTGCATCTAGAAGTGGACACATGGCATTGGCTTTACCGATCCAGATACGCTC
The DNA here is from genome assembly GCA_026018925.1 of Tupaia tana. Taxonomy (NCBI): domain Eukaryota; kingdom Metazoa; phylum Chordata; class Mammalia; order Scandentia; family Tupaiidae; genus Tupaia; species Tupaia tana. The sequence goes on along the minus strand of JAKSZU010000001.1, from coordinate 224,706,077 downwards.
TACCCTAGGCAGAGTGAATGATCACGAGATGGCACCCAACACAAAGACCAGAGGTCATATATGGATGGATGCTGCAAATGGGAGAGCTGCTGATCTCTTAGAAAATGCTCAAAAAATGAAATTAGCATAGCTAAAAGCAAAACACCAATGGAACAAGGGGGATGGAGGAGTGAGGTGGTTTAAATGGTATCATTTAAATACTAGATACGGCTGAGCCCCAAGTCAACTACCCCTTGACCTTTCCATTGCATGATTCAATAAATCATGTTTCCCTTAGGCCAACTGAAGGGGATTTCTGTCCCATAAAGATGTGAAGAACTCTAATTCATGCACCCCATGACTAAATTAGATGGGAACCAGCATTTTGCCGAATGCCTCCCAAATGTCAGGGATCACATGGGACTTTCAACACGTACCATCTCTGCTCATTTTTATACTCATCCTGGGAAGGAAATATCATAGTTTTATCATACAGGAAGATCCTGAGAAATAAAGTGATGTCAAAAACCATAGAACTAGCAGACATCAGCAAGAATTTAAACCTTGCCTGCCTCATCCCAAAGTTCATCCTTTCTCTACCATACTATACCACTTTGAATCACAAATTCATACCTTTCAAGCTATGCATTATTATTTTTGGGGGGGCTGGAGGTTTTTCGTTACAGGGCATGTGCGCTCGCCAGAAAGACAGAGAGAGACAGAGAGGAAGAAAGCAAGAAATCACCCTCCAGGGGGGATGGCCACACCGCAATCCTTTCTCCTCCATTCTCCTCTCGGGATCTTGGGCACGCACGCACATGTGCCCGGCGTGAGTTTAAGCCACTGGGTCCGGGGTTCGAACAGCAGTTGACTACATGGGAGCCCAGCGACATAGCCATTATGCTAACGGCTGGTCCCCAAGCTTTGTATTATTATTTTCAAAGAGTTTAATAGTCAACCTAATAACCCATTCATAAATCCAAATAAATGGCTTCTGCCCAGGCAGGAGAGTTGAGGCCTTCCTTCAGAAGAGGATTCCTCATGGCCCCTGCAAAGTAGTCATTTCAGGGGACAGGAAAAATGAAGATTTTCTACTGATAATTCAGCCTCCAGCAAACAAAGCTAGCATGGTAGGGAGCCCCTCTGGCCTTCTATCTGTCTCTGTGTCTCTGTCTTTGTCTCTCTCTACTTCTGTCCTCTCATTTTTTTGTAATTTTTCCTTTTTACGATTTTTTTAAAGGTAAAGTTTTTCTCTTGCTCTCAGCTCCACCTTTTGTTTTGTTAATAATCCCCTCTGGTCCTTACACCCAGGCAGGAGAGTTGAGGCCTTCCTTCAGAAGAGGATTCCTCATGGCTCCTGCAAAGTAGCCATTTCGTGCCACGCGGTTTTCTATTTTTTGGGTTTTTTTAAATTTTTGTTGTTGTTGTTTTTAATAAAAACAATAATTACAATTTTTTTGTGGTTTGTCTTTTTTTCCTCTTTCTTTGTCGTTCTCTCTCTCTCTTTCATTTTCTTTTTTAATGTCTCTCCACTCTTCAATATCCCTTCAATGTGTTTCTAGATGGATCTAAGGGCACTGTAGCTAAACATTGAAATACTATTAGGGTTAACATATTTCTCAATATCTACTGAATCTGATGCACTAGCGATCACAACAGAATGGCAAAGAGATTCCAGACCACCTCTTTCTGCTTGCTCCTGAACACTCAGATTGAACTTCAAGAATTCGAAAGAAACACACCATCCATCAAATGACAAGAAATCACCACAGAACCACAAGAAATATGGGAAAGCAAGAAAATACCTCTCCTCCAAGGGAAAAGAATAACTCTTCTTCATCCACAAGCAGTTCAATGCAAGTCATGGAAATGTCTGATAAAGAATTTAGAACATTCATAATGGCGAAGCTAACTGAGATGGAAGAGAAGAGAGACAATGAACTGCTAAAGAGAAAGGAGAAAGAAGTTGACGAGTTCCAGGAGGTGAGGAAATTCTTGCAAGATCTAAAAGAGGAATTACACGCTTTACAAAAGAGTCAAACGGAACTGTTAGAAATGAAGTCTATAGTACAGGAAGTCAAAATCTCCTTTGAAAGTATTAAAAGCAGACTAGATCATACAGAAAATAGAATCTCAGATGTAGAAGAGAAAATTGCTGGCCTAGAAAAATCCACCACGAAGACTGAGAAAATGGCACAAAAATTTGAGAATAATATACGAGAAGTACTAGATACCATCAAACATCCAAACATCCGGATAATTGGCATTCCAGACGGTGAAGAAACCCATAAGGGCATTGATAATCTATTCCATGAAATCCTACAAGAAAACTTTCCAAACCTAGAGAGGCATTCAAAGATCCAGTCGCAAGAAATACAAAGGACCCCAAATAGAATCAACCCAAGAAGATCTTCTCCAAGACACATTATAGCCAGGCTGACCAAAACCACAGACAAAGATACTAAGATTGGCAAGAGAAAAACATCAAGTTACCTACAAAGGACATCCCATCAGGCTAACAGCAGATTGGAAACAATGCAGGCAAGGAAAGAATGGGAAAATATATTCAAAGTGTTAAGAGAAAAGCAATTTCAGCCAAGAATACTACCCGGCAAGATTATCTTTCAGGTGGGAAGAAAAGACAAGAACATTCTCAGATAAACAAAACCTGAAAGAATTTACCAGCACCAGACCAGATCTCCAAGAAGTTCTCAAGGGTGTGCTATATCAGGAAAATTAAATACAGACACATGGAAAGAAGAGATCAAAAACTAAGAAAGCGGCCAGCTTAATCATAGGGACAAGTCTGGAGTTGAATATTATATCCCAGAATTTAATAGGAAAAATGGAACCAGAACAGAAGATAAAGTACTTGAGACTGATAGGTTCATGCACCTACCATTTGAACAGAATCCTAACCTGTTTCCTGGCTTTAAGAAAAGTTCCTTAGCATTTCTATGATTTAAGTTAAAACTGGTTTTCTTAATAGTACCATATGAACTTACCATTGAAAATAGTTAGATTATTTAAGAAATTGTGTGATCAATACAATGTGGGTGGAAAAGGAATAGAAGACAATTGTAGACACCAGAGACAGTGGGAGAAGGGGGTGGGAAAGGACAGAGGATCAGAAAGAGGGGTAAAAAATTCTAGGAAGTATAAATGGAAAATTTTGGATAATAATATGCATGATTAAGTCACTATGCAGTATATTCTGGATGGGAAATCACATTTTGTATGCTGTGATGATGCTTAGGGAAAGAATGTAAATTAAGTTACAAAAAAAAAAGAAAAGTGTCAGAGAAAAAAAATCCATTCGATGACCGCAGTTAAGATATATAGCCCCAGCTAGGTGCTACTTTATAGGATGCCTAAAGTTAGACTTGTGTTCATGGAAATGTTTATATCACCTGTATTTGCTATGAAAATATTTAGATTAATTAAGATCTTTAGTAATTCAATAAAAAATGGGGGGAAAACAGTATAGAAAGTAAACATAGATACCAGAGACAGTGTGGGAAGAGAATGGGTGAGGATAAGAGATAGGGAATCAAGGATGGAGGGGGGGAGCAAAACATACAGGAAATAAGAAATGGAAAATTATTTGTTGACAATAATATGTATGTTGATGTGCTTGATTGAGACAATATACAGTGTACTCTGGATGGAAAAAAAATGGCTTAAAAAAATCCAAATAAATGTCTCATTTTAGAAAAGGTATTAAGGATTTGGCTGTTCGCAAACTGATACAAATAATGTAAATAATCTCTTTTGCAAAGTATTCCCACTTTGGAATAAAATTTTGCCAGACTGACTTTCCAGCTATCTTAAGTCTAACAGGGACTTACTCCTTGAAGCTTTACAGAAGTGTTGGAAAGTAAAATGCTAAAAAGATAAAGAAAAGTTGGTAGAATATAAAAGTCATCAACACTGCTCCCTGGAGCCATCCAGGTGGCATGGTGTTTAAGGCAGCTGGATTTCACATGGCTGAGGATGTGGTTCGAGTCCTGCACCCAGCAGCTTGAAAACACACCAGGTACATATGTGTGCTGCCGAAAATGCCGAGAGGAGAATGGGAAAGAGGGTCTGTTGAGGAGTGATTTCTCACTTTCTCTCTGTTTCTGCCTCTCTCCAGTGAGCATACGTGCCCTATGGCAAAAATCTAACACATACATGCACACATACACACACAGCACACACGCACACAAAGAAATTATACTGCTCCCCTACCACCAGTCCCACCTGCCCCAAGACAGGCCACCATCTGAAATTGTGTTCATTCATCTCCAACTCTGTCCTCAGCCGTGGAGTTTGAGGGCGATAGACTCTGCAGCAAGGAAAGGAATATAATAAAGACAAGAAAAAAAGCATGCAACAAGGTAAAAATCTAAGAAAAATGTCAAGAACCTGAAAATTCTACCCTCAAACCTGCAAAAAGAAAATGACACAGGTACAGGTCTCATCTTCACATTGGGGAAGATGAGGAAGAAGGGGATGAAGAAATTGGAATAAGTTAGAGTGTGGTGAATAAAATGTAGTATTCTGCTTTGGGCATAAAATTCATTAAAGAGGAACTCTGAAAAAATCCTTTTTCCTACTAGGAGAGAACTAGCATGACAATAAGGAAACTCTGTTTAACTGGGCATTACTAACCTTTTTTGCAAGACTTGGGTGTGACAGGTGGAACAGGTGGAACTTGAGGACCCTATTAGGCAATTGCAAGTTATTCTAATTACAGGTTGGATTATTTATTTTATGTAACCACACAAAAAAATGTAAGAGTTAAAGCCATAGGGTGGCAACCTATTTCATAACCACGTAATAGAATATTCCCTTTGTAAGGTAATTTACTGGTTTCTAGGTACTTTTGTGTTCACCATATCATTTACTTTCCCTGAAAGAGAGGAGAAACAGACAATCAGATATTTCTATTTTTTTTTCATTTTGGTTTCTATTTTATTTTTCAATTCATTTATTTATTTTGGAGAGGTTTTTGCTATAGGGTGTGTGCACTCGCCAGAAAGACAAGAGACAGAGAGACAGAAATGGAAAATTATTTCTTGACAATAACATGTTTGTTGATGTGCTTGATTGACACAATATACAGTGTACTCTGGATGGAAAATCTCATTTTGTATGCTGTAATGATGTACAGAGAATGAATGTAAATAAATAAATTTAAATTTTAAAAAACAAATTATAAAAAGAAAGAAAGAAAGCGAGAAATCACCTCCTGCGGGGATGACCATGCCACAATCGCTTCTCCTCCATTCTCCTCTCGGGATCCTGGGCACACACGCATACGCATGTGCCCGGTGTGAGTTTAAGACACTGGGTCCAGAAATCAAACCACGGTCGACTACATGGGAATCCAGCGACATAGCCATTACACCAGCTGCTGGTCCCTTGATTTCTATTTTACAGGTGAGTAATTATCATTGAGCACTTAAGTGACCTGAAAGGGGTCACCTGCTCCTAAGCATCAGAGCAGGAACTAGCATTTATGCTACCCTTTTTCTAATATTCTGCATGGTCAGTCAGCCCATGTCAGAGTCACCCAGCAAAGGGTATCCAGAGGCTCTTTCCTAAAAGGCACTGATGGACGAACATCTAAACATTCCAATTATGTTTGAAATAGATGAGCACAATGTGCCATCAATACAGTCAGCGTTTTGGAGAACAACATATTATACTTCCAGGAGAGCCTAAAGCAGCAGACAATCATTCCAGTGCCGCTCCTCCTGTGTTTTCCTCGGGCAGTTATAACTTCAGTCACTCTCCGGGGCATCAAAACATTCAGAAAGCAGCTGAATGATGGGTCTTCAAAAGGTTAATGGAAAAACTACACATGAATTTCAAACACCATTTGCACCAAAATAAACTCCTACTTTTAATTCCATGTTTTTTTATGAACTTTTTGAAGTGTCTTCATATGTGAAGGGCTAGGAACACACAACTGAACGAGCCATACTCGGCCTTTCGGAAGTCACGTGAACAAAAGGAAGAGGCTGGCCACAGGTGATCGTGGTAAAGCACAGCGCTGTGGGACCAAGAGGATGGAGAAACTAATGAGAGAAGGGAAACGATAAGAGAAGTCACCAGGGAGCTGACAGTCGGCCAGAGGAGAGACCCAGGAGCACAGCAATGGTGCAGAGCAATGATGGAAACACCACCAAAGAGTCCTGAGTACGGGAAGGGTTCAGAGGACAGAAGGGCCACTGCCAATTAGGATGTCTCTGATGCTTTTTGGAAAAGGTGAAATATAAATGGGGCTTTTGAGAACGGTTAGGTGAGGTCTAAGTGGACCAGAAGGCAAGGGATCTGAAAACCACAAAAGCCAGCTGATTGGTCCCTATCCAGACATACCCTGAGAAGGTGAGTTCCACGTGGGTCTGTGACAGCTATCCTCCTTCAGATCCCATTGAACTTTCTCTAATTCATAAGGTCATAAGGATATTTCATTTAAATAAACAAAAATAGCTGATGAAAGATATCTAAGATCTCTTCTTACTGGTACCTGAACTATTTGTTAACATGAATCATTTGTCCCTCCACTATTTCTGTCTAAATGGCCTTTGCACCTAGTGAAAACATCTCTGTGAACAAATACTCTAATCTTCAAAGCTTTCGTTTATATCCTCATGAACCATTCTGAACAGACCATTTGATTGTGAAAGAGAAGCAAGTTATGTCATCTAAAAGCATGATAATAGCTACAAAGGGACGTATGGGCTTCACTAATTTTCCCATTTCCAGCCATATTGAGCTAGGTTATGTGCCCAATTAAAAAATCAACACAAATGGACCAGTTCCATGACATAGTAGTAATGTGTTGCTCAAGAGAAGCTGGATTTGGGACCAGCAGTTAGCATAATGGCTATGTGGCTGAGCTCCCATGTAGCGACCACGGTTCAAGTCCCGGACCCGGTGGCTTAAACTCACGCCAGGTGCGTGTGTATGCATTCCCAAGATCCCGAGAGGAGAATGGAGAAGGGATTGCGGTGTGGCCATCTCCCCTGGGGAGTGATTTCTCGCTTTCTATCTCTCTGTCTTTCTGGTGAATATATGCACCCTATAGCAAAAACCTCTTCAAAAAAATTAATAATAATAATAAATATTATTAAAATAATAATAATAATAAATATTATTAAAATAAATAAATAAGAAGAACTGGATTCCACATGGAAATTATGGTTCAAATCCAAGACCTAGTCAGCCTAAGACATGCTGGGCCAGTTAGCAAATGCCCAAGATCTGATGAGCTGAAGGACTGAAGGAAGATCATGACATGACCAAACTCTGTGGAGGTTTCTCTCTCTCTCATGTCCATGCATGTGTTCTATTACGAATAAAGAAAAAATGTAAACTGATCATATATGATGCAAGGAATTTGAGAGATCATCTTCATTTTATAGATACAAAAGCTATGGAAGATTAAATGACTCCCTCAATGTCACATACTAACTTAAAGACATAGCAATTAAGTAAGACTCAAAGAGTGGTTCTATAATAAATAGATTCTTGATAACTGGAAAGGCCTGACCTAGCAAATGAAATCGCAACATCCTATTTAAATGCATTTTTAACTGCAGTAAAAAAAAAAAAAAAAAAAAAAAAAAAAAAAAGATGGAGAGCTTAGCCCCACAGTGCAATGGTTAAATGCTGTGTATCAGGAGCCAGATCCCACATGGACAACCACAGTTCTAATCCAAGCCCCAGTGCCTTGAAAAGCCCCCCAGGTGCATGTGCATGTGTGCCCAAAATGCTGACAGGATGGAGAAATAGAGGAGAATGGATTGCAGCATGACCATGCTTCACTGAGAAGTGCTTTCTCTCTTTGTCTCTCTCCCTCTGGTGAGGGCACAAGCCCTCTGGCAATTAAAACATAATAATAATAAAAGGTTGATTGCTAAAATTTTATGAATTTTTTGGTTTATGGTGATATTATTTTAAACATTGTTTGAAATGTTATCAAGATTTCTATAATCCAATTCTAATTGCTCAATAGAATGGGTGATTTAATTGCATTTGCTTTAACCCTTTCAGTTAAAGAAGAGCAGAAACCCAACTCTAGAAGCAAACTACCTAGTATATCATCTGTGATTCTTCAAATAACTGAAAAGGCCTGTCCAGGCACTCGTGGTCTCTGACCTGCTGGCTCCTGCTTTTGGAAGTAGTATGGGAGGAAGGGAACAGGTCCAGGAAAGAACAGGTAGGTCCTTGGGCTTCCAGGTAAACTCAGACATGTGGTAATGTCTAGGAGACAATACATCCTGTGTCAATCCTGGTACAAAACAGTACATAAATTCCCAAAGTATGCTCAATGGCATAAAGGTATTTGAGCTTATCCTTTCTTCAAAGGAAAAAGTTCATAAAGTGAGCCATGTTTTCATAAAATTCTTTTTCCTAAATTTACATGAATTATGCCACAGTAGCAGAAACTCAATCCTACATTGAATAGGTATGGCCAGGGGTAGTCAAAATAAACTTTTTCATCTTAGAAATATTTCTCCTGGTATTTTCACAAACCCACAATCCTTCACCAGAACTTAATTTTTCTTTTTGAAGAGTCTCTAATATGTATTTCGCCCCTGTGAAATGTTCCTCTTTTGGAATGTTTTCTATCATGCTGCAAATAGTCTTGAGTATACATTCTCTCCAAGCAGAACGCGAATAGATGTTCACGTTCCCCTACTTGCAGACCAAGTGAACTGAGCCTCGAATTAAGACAACTGGTCTTCAAATGCCTCACCCGTTCCACATTCCTGAACACGTAGGTTAAAACTGATAATCTACCATAGGAAAACTGTAGACCGTGGGCTAAATGTAGCACTCCCGTCCCCACTATGTTTAGTAAATAAAGTTTTATTGAATCACAGCCCATGCTTATACAGTGTCCAGGGCTGCTTGCTGGACATGCCAGAGCTCTCTTGCCACCCCCCACCCACACACTCGAACCTAACACTACTTACCACCTTACAGAAAATGTTTGCTGATCCCTGTTCTATGTTAAGTACGTGAAACAAAGGAATCAAGGGGAAAAAGAAAGAACCAAAACATTTGAGGTACACAAAAGTGGGAAATTATCTGTTGATGATAATGTATATGATAATATCTTTGGTGTAAAATACAGTGTATTCGTGCTGGGAAAATTCATTTTACATGCTGTAATAATATGTAGTGACAGAATGTATAAAAAAAATTTTTTAATTATTTATTTATTTATTTATTTATTGGAGAGGTTTTTGCTGTAGGGCGCGTGCGCTCATCAGAAAGACAGAGAGAGACAGAGAGACAGAAAATGAGAAATCACCCCCCAGGGGGGAAGGCCACACTGCAATCCCTTCTCCTCCATTCTCCTCTCGGGATCTTGGGCACGCACGCACACGTGCCCAGCATGAATTTAAGCCACTGGGTCCGGGACTTGAACTGCGGTAGACTACATGGGAATTCAGCAACATAGCCATTACGCTAACTGCTGGTCCCAATAAAAAAATTATTTTTAAAAAAATCCTCCTGTTACATAACAAGAAAGATAAAAGCAGTATTTACTATAAGATTTCATTTTACAAAAAGTTAATAATATAAGCTAACCTAATCTATTGTGATAGAAATCAAATCAATATTTTTAAGATATATTTTGGGATATTTGACTGGGAAGAGACACTAGAGAAATTTTCTGAGTCTCTTCCTTGGATTGATGTTTATACATGTCTTCTCACATATTTTATATATTATAAAAATATATTTATAAGAATTTATTTTACATGTGATAAATGTTTATTAAATTGTATGTAAGTTCTATCCCAATAAATATGATTTAAAAACCAAACAAAAAAGTTTGGGGAAGTTTTCAAAACCAGTTATATTACAAATAAGTAAATTCATTCATTATAATGAATACCTTTGGGTACTATGCCAAGTGCTGGGTACCCAGCAATGAACCAAATGGATGAAGCCCCTATCTTCACAGTCTAGGGAGCGGAGACATACATCCCTACTCTAACTTCACAGAGACAGAACTGGTTATTTAGAGAAAACAGGCAGGGATTCTGGAAGGGTAGTGACTGTTTTAGAAGATGCAAAGTCAGGAAAATGACATCTGGGAAGATGCTATTGGAAATGATATTTGAATGATGAGAAGAAGCCAGCCATGCAAAATTCTAAGGAAAGATTATTCTAGCCAGATAGTAAAAGACTGGAGGGGAGGAAATGCCAGTCATGCTGAAAGACGAAAGGGTGGCACACAGACCTGAAACACAGCAGGCAAGAGAAAGAAATCCCAGGTAAGGTTAGAGGACTTAGCAAGAGCCGGACCACGGATGAGCAATGAACATAGTCCAGTTCAAATCACTTCCCATCTTCGGGTCCTTAGGTATTTAAAAACACCACTAGATAAAAATGTCTAATCACTCTGTTATAACTTCTTCCTTTTGATCTGCTGGAAATTATCCAAATGCCTAGCAGCTCAAAAAAGAATCCTCTGTTAGAATTAAGTTCTGGGGCACACTGACCACATGGGTGACCGCATTGTTAGAGTCCGTCCTGCATCTGATGACTTGAAAAATACACAGGGATGGGGCCAGCAGATGGTGGGGCCAGCAGATGGTGTAGAAGTTACATTGCTGGACTCCCACATGGCCGACCACGGTTCAAGTGGTGGATCCGGTGACTTGAAACTCATGCCAGATATATGTGCATGCATGTCCCAAAAAATCCCAGGAGGGAGAATGGAGAAGGAATTGCAGTGTGGCCATCTCCCCTGGGGGGGTGATTTCTCACTTTCCCTCTAACTATCTCTGTCTCTCTATTTGGTGAGTGCATGCACCCTAAGGCAAAAATTTTTTAAAAGAAAGAAAAGAAAAAAGAAAAGAAAAGGAAAGAAAAGAAGGAAGGAAGGAAGGAAGGAAGGAAGGAAGGAAGGAAAGAGAAAGAAAGAAGAAAGAAAGAAAGAAAGAAAGAAAGAAAGAAAGAAAGAAAGAAAGAAAGAAAGGCAGGCATTCAAGGCACATGTAAGTGCATGCCCCAAATCTAGAGAGGAGAATAGAGGAGAATGGATTGCAGCATGGCCATTCCCCACCCAGTGGTACCTTCTCACTTTCTCTCTCCCTCCCTCTGTTTCTTTCCTTCAAGTACACATACCCTATAGCAAAACTAAAACAAACAAAAACAGAAATAGTTTCTGCTAAGAAGGCAATTTACCTCCTCCACCATATTCCCTAAAAAGTCTGAGTGTCCTCATTGCAAAGACATAAAGTGATCATTCAAGATGAGACTTTTTTTAGGAAAGATAATCTCCCATTATTAAATGTAATTGAGTCTATTTTCCTAAGTCTACCAGAATAGTCCTTCAGTGAAGTGAGGTCTGCCTCCTTCCCACCTCCATGCACCAGCTGCAGAGATGTTCCACCAGAACTCATTCAGAACAGTGTGTTGGTTTAGACAGAACACGGAAAATCAAAAGCTAAGTGATATGTTGGCCTCGGGAAGATCTCCTCAAAACTTAATGAAAAGCATACTACAAAAAGCATCACTCACTCGGTGAAGACTAGAAGTGTCTTTGGTAAACACACAAAGTCAACAATTCCCACTGCTGACTTGTCAGGTTGCTCAAAATGGCATTGAAGAAATGCTCTGAGAGGAATCTCCAAAATGAGCCTAGTGAGTGCTTCTTAGTGTCTCTACTAGCTGGCTCAGTGGAGATATGAATATTCGTAATCAAATCCTCATAAAAAGGAACTTACTAGACTACTTCTCTAACATTTTTTATAATAAATTTGACTTTATAAAAAAAAAGAAAGAAAGAAAGATTCCAAGAGGAGAATATGCTTTCTCACTTTCCCTCTCGCCATCTCTCTCTGTCTCTCTCTTCTGGGAGTGCATGCGCCCTATGGCATAAACCTAAAACAAAAAATATCAGTGAAGGGCCAAGCAGGAGGCATGGAGGTTGAGGCAGTTGGATCCCACACAGCCCACTCTGTGGTCTGAATCCTGGACACGGAAACTTGAAAATCACACTGGGTGCACATGCATGCTGCCTAAAATCCCAAGAGAAGCATGTAGGAGATAGGTTTGTGGCTTGCAAATCCCCACGGGGGGGGGGGGGGGGGGGGGGGGTCACTTTCTCTTTCCTTCTGTGTTAAACAAACAAATAATAACAAATCAATTAAAAATTGAAATGTTTTTGAAATGGAGGAGGGATATGGAAACAGAGTATTCATTCTACCAAAGAACTGCTACTAGTAACCAGGAGAAATAAAGTTCCTAAAATCAGAGAGGTTAAATCCAAAACAAAGTATCCTTTTGATCTATAATGCTTCTGGGTAAAGGCAGGGGGGAAAGGTAAGCAAGGAAGACATTCATTTACTCGGAGTAGAAACCTACGTGTGCAGAGTGTGCTGGCCTCCAGGCGGTTCTGGGCAAAGAGAACAAGGAAAAGCCATCAAGCACAGTACACACACATGACCCTGGTCCTGGGGGGAAAATCTGAGTAATCAAAGCCAAATATAGGAGTGCAATCTAAAAATAGTTCTCTGCTTCTGCAGAGGTAGTTTCCTTTTCGCATTCATTTGAAATATGTGAGAAGACAAAACAGTTTAAGTGAATTACCAGATTTCATCCAAAGTCAAGTGATGCTCTGAACCACTTTCAACCAATAGTAAAAATATAACTTCCCCTTTCTTTAGTGTTTTTTTTTTTTTTCTTTTTTCTTGGGGGTGGAACGTGGGGGAACAATACTGGACAAAGGTCTCATTTCTAAATTTTATGGGAAACTGATACTCTTTCTAGGCAAAACGGCTTAGTGTCTAAATTATGTCATCGGAAATGATTAGATCTTTGGAATTATGTTAGTGAAAACCACCGTAATTATTTTTTTTTCATGAAGAAAGATAAATAGAAGATGACAGAATATTGACCTTGTGATTACATTTTTCTATCAGGCCACAAATTTAAGACTTCATCATTACTGCCAAGGGTTTGTTTTTATTCTTTTTCTCTCCCCTTAAGATTAAAAAAAAAATGTAGTAAGAGAAACCAATTTTGTGGATTGATTAAAACGTGTCGTAATTTTAACACTTAAAAAAAAAAAAGGACTTAAACTAGCAACTTGTTTAAGTAGTAACCAAATACTGTGCTCCAAACTGCTTCCAGCTGCAAGGAAACCTTTTCCCCAGGAGTAGGCAGAAAAAGACAGATCAACTTCTTTTTTTCTACAGTGTTTAAAATCATGTACTACAGTGACAGTGCAGAAAGGGGGAAAACTGAATGCCAAAAAGCATACTTTGCTTTACTATCTACGAAAAGAGGGGAGAAACATAGGGCAGAGGGGTCCTGAGGTCATACCAGAACTAGGCCCACCTCTACCCGTTCCGAATGAAGTAGAAATTTAGGTTGGTGGGAATGACAGGATAAGAAGTCTCTCCGAGACTTGGGCCAGAAAGTGGCACAGCAGTAATGCAACTGCACCCAGGAGGAAAAGGCCTTGGGTTCATGTCCTGTGACTTTCTGAGCATGCTGGAGTCAACCATATGCCCATGATCCGGGCTGGTTGAGACTGCAGGTGGATTGTGGCACAGAGACCTGGCTGGGAGAGCCTCTCTCCTCATGGAGCAAATAAGTAAGTTGTTTTGTTTTTTCAAAGTCACTGATCCCCGCTGTGACAAGCTTCTACCTGCCACCGGGTGAATTATCCATTCCTCAGTCCTGAGTGCCTGTGGGAGCTTTACTAATCCCAAACACATTTTGACTATCTGTCTTTCATGCTCCTGGCACTGATGCAAACATCACCTGCCTCTACCCTCAATAACAGTCAAGTTCAGTGGAAGAGCTTTCAGTATGACCAGCTTCTAATCCTACCCCAGAGAGCCAGACCTAGTCTGGGACACTGAGAAAAGTGGACTGTGCGAGAGGTTACAGATAATGGAAATAAGAGATGTGGAGAGAAAGCAGGCCTAGCCATGAACCCTCCCATTTCTCAGCACGCTGTATACAGCAGAGGATAAACAGTGCAGGAATTGTAGGTATTGGAACAAATTAAACTTGCAGATGACACTTTAATACCTGACCTTCCCAAACAAGTCCTTCAAGGCCTTCACACAGACACAGATGTCACAACCTCACTGTCTGCTTAACCTGTGTACAATGACAAGAAAGTGACCTACATAGTTGTCCTGTAATGGAGAGACGGGGCTTTTTCCCTCCTCTTTCCTGAAAGCACACCTTCAGGGACATGGGAAGAGGGAATGAAAAAGCTTACTATACTCTCTTGCTCACAGGTAAGCCCATTTCTGTACAGCAAATTGCTTTATGAAAGTGCCAGTAATATTCTACAAGGGAATTTGTACAAAGAAGCAGAAGCTAAAATTAGAACTTAAGAGAAGTACTTTTGGGACCAGCAGATGGCGTAATGGCTACGTTGCTGGACTCCCATGTAGTCGACGGTGGTTTGAGTCCTGGATCCAGTGGCTTAAACTCATGCTGGGCACGTGTGTGTGTGTGTGTGTGTGTGTGTGTGTGTGTGTGCCCAAAATCCCGAGAGCAGAATAAAGGGGAAGGGATTGTGGTGTGGCCATCCCCCCGGTGGGTGATTTCTCGCTTTCTGTCTCTCTGTCTCTCTCTGTCTTTCTGGCGAGAACACATGCCCTATAACAAAAACTCCCCCCCCCCACAAAAAAAAAGAAAGAAAGACCGTAAGAGAAGTACTTTAAAGGTATACCATCTATTATTGTGATTCCAGAGAAATCAACCATTTAGTTCAAATTGTAGTTAGCTGTATTACTGGAAAATCCTACAGATCTATACTAGATACTTTAACATAGTAGACTACAGGAAAAATAATCTGACAAAAACAGATATGGAAAGGTGGAAACCATGACTTTGCACAACTCGAGGGACACCATTCACACTCCATGTGATGTGACAGACGCTGAGCAGTGCCAGCCAGCATAGCCACCCACTGCCCTTCCCAAAGGGCATAGGAATGCTGCGCCATAGCCTATCCCCAGATTCTAAGGAAAGGGCCCTCATATTGCATTTTCAGGACAAATGCCTTCCAATCCGGGACTAATCCTTCCCTCTTCTATCTTTCTCAACCTCTATTGCCCTTCTGTTAGCAAAACAGGAAAGGGAGGCTTAACCCCGGCTGGCGGGTGAGCATGTTAAACTGCCTCTCCAGGTTCAGCAGACTGAGACTACCGCTGAGGTCAGGGTGTTTCTGCCATCTCCCACACTGGTTTTACAGGGCCTGACCATCCCTCATGCTTTGCCTTCTTGGAGTCATGCCCACTCCACCCCCAGCGCTGCCAAAACAACAGGCCGATGCTGAGCACCAACCTCAGGCAGACAAGATAACTTCTTAATGGAATTCTAAATTCTTGTGCTTTCCAGTTTTCATGACAGCTAAAAGGCTTACCCCATATTCTTTTCTCTCTTTGTAAATTTTATTTCTCTTGCTTGGAAATAATTCTGAAACCATCAACTAAAAGGAAAAGATGAAGAAATAGACCCTTTGATGCTATTTGGTGCCTTTTCTACATTTTTACAGAGGGAGAAACCAAGTCAGCACAGAGAGCAGTAGGCCAGGAAAGTAAGTGTACATTTTTAAGAATTAGTATTTAATTTTATTTTATTTATTGGTATTACTTTTTCATTTGACCAGAGAGAGACAGAGAGAAAGAGGGAAAGAGAGAAATCAAGCTGCCAGGTCAGGGACTCAAACCATGTAGGAGTCTAACACTTAACCACATGCCACGTGCCAGCCTCAGTCGTTACAAACTGAATGCCCTTCACCAAGCTGAAAGCTCCAGGAGACATTCAGCCAAATGGACTCCAGTGAGAAAGGTCCCGAGCTCCCGTCTCAGACTACTTGGAAATAGTGAGAGGTACCATTCGAATGTTTTTTAGGATTTTTTTAATTACCTTTTTCAGGCAACTAAAATGTTTTGAGTTTATACTGCATTAGACTGCTTGGAATTATTGCTCTAATGCCATATATCAATCTACAGATATACCTGGGTGACTTATCACTATTTCATTTTTTTTTTTTTGCGGGGGGGGGGGAGGTTTTTGCTATAGGGCGTATGCACTCTCCAGAGAGACAGAAAGTGAGAAATCACCCCCCCGGGGGGATGGCCACACCACAATCCCTTCTCCTCCATTCTCCTCTCGGGATCTTGGGCACGTATGCATGCATGCCTAGCCTGAGTTTAAGCCACCAGGTCTGGGACTCGAACTGCGGTCGACTACATAGGAGTCCAGCGACATAGCCATTATGCCAACTGCTGGTCCAGATTTACCATTATTTTTAATTAGCGAGATCTTACATCTTTTAGTACTGTGTGAAATGATTCCATTTGAGCTTCATAAGCTCCAACTAGTCAGGAAGAGCAACATGATAGTACTCATTTTACAAGCAAAAACTGGGTCACACCTAGCCCAGAATCGAAATTAACAGCGGCGAGTCTGGCCCAAGGACAAGCCCAAATCCAGTTCGCTGCCCACCAAGCCCAAAACTCTACTGAACCACCCTGACAGAGCCAGAACCCCAGGTTCCACATTGTACCCAGTCTCATGAGTCTTTGCTGGCTAATAGAAGAAACGAAGCTGAACAAAGCTGTTGAGTAGGGTGGAAAGGAAAAAAATAAAGGCAAGGAAAGAGGAGGCCCAGGCCCCTCCTTGCATTAGAAGGAAAAACTGTTGCATCAGCGTTGACTCACTAACCGCATTCACTTCTGGCTTCATTGTAAGAGCTATTAACTGTCATTAATAGATTTACAGTATTCAGTCTGCTTGGGCTACTACGATAAATTAACTTACACTGGGTAGCTTTTAAACAACAGACTAGTATTTCTTACAGTTCTAGAAGTTAGGAAGTCGGAGATCAAGGTGCCCACAGATTGGTGTCTAGTGAGGGACTGCTTTCTGGTTCATGGAACGGTGCCCTCTGTGTGCTCACAAGGTGAAAGGGGCAAGCCAGTTGTCTGGGGCCTCTTTTCCCATTCATGAGCACATGGCCCTCATGACATAATGAGCTCCCAGAGGTGCCACTATCTAACACCATCACCTTGGCGACTAAGGTTCAACATATGAATTTAGGGGAACAAATTCAGACCATAGCATCCTGCCACTGGCCCACCAAAAAGTCATGTCCTTCTCAGATGCACACTAATTAAGTCTATCCCAATAACCCTAAAAGTCTTCACTCATTCTAGCATGAACTCCAAAGTCTGAAGTCCTGAGTATCCTCTAAATAGCACCTAAGTCAGATAAATGATATAATCTAAATATCATTTTAATCAGAGACTAAGGGATGATTCATTCTAAGGCAGATTCCCCTCCAGCTATAAGCCTACGAAATCAAATAAGTTATGCACTTTCAACATATTACAGTAGGAAAGGCCAAACAGAAGCGATTAGGATTGCCTCTACCTAGGAAAATGATAAACCAAAAGCAATACAGCCGCTCCTCACTCACTGGCCCACCTGGGTACCAACCACTCAGACTTGGGACTGGGTGCCCAGGTCTCTAGCATGGGGCATCCCCTTTCTGTGTGAAATCGCAGTCTCTCTCATTCCACATCCATTTCGTATTTACTCCATGAATCGCTTGGAATCATACAAGACTTCATATTTTGTTTATAATTTTTTTTGAAGAGGTTTTTGCTATAGGGCGCATGCGCTCGCCAGACAGACAGAGAGACAGAGAGATAGAAAGCGAGAAATCACCCCCCAGGGGGGATGGCCACGCCGCAATCCCTTCTCCTCCATTCTCCTCTCGGGATCTTGGGCACACACGTACACACGCCTGGCGTGAATTTAGGTCACTGGGACTCGAACCGCGGTCGACTACGTGGGAGTCCAGCGACATAGCCATTACGCTAACTGCTGGTCTCTTGTTTATAAATTTTTACGTTATATGAGACTGAGCTCCAGGCTCAAACTACTTAGTAGTACTAAAGAGAATAAATAAAAATGATTACAGTGGATTTATATCATTTATTCTATATATATCATTTTGTTATAGTGTGATTTGTCACTTTCCGGCACTTAGGTAATATATGCTTTTTATATGAAGAATGACATTATTCTAGTGTGGTGTTGTGCCACATCTATTGAAACACATATACTCTGTGATGCCAAAACACACCAAGACATCCTTTAAGTGCCTTGCTTAACGGCCAAGTTTAGGAACAGACTTGGTCATTAAGCGAGGAGTGCCTGTATTAGACTCTTGCTGCCATTGCCGAGATTGGAGCCACCATTAAGAACCTGAAAGATGCAGGGGTGCTGATTCCCACCACGTCACCATTCACCTCTCCTATTTGGCCTGTGCAGAAGTCAGATGAATACTGGAGAATGAGAGTGAATTATTATAAGCTTAACCAAGCAGTGGCTTCAAATGCAATTGCTGTGCCAGATGTTTCACTGCTTGAGCATATTAACACATCTCCTAGTACCTAGTATGCAGTTATGGATCTGGCAAATGTCCTTCTCCATACCTACCCATAAGGTATACTAGAAGCAGTTTGCTTTCAGCTGGCAAGACCACTAATACACACACCTTCACTGGCCTACCTCATGTGTGTATCAACTTTCCAGTCCTATGTCATAACTGAGTTTTCAGGGATCTTGATAGCCCTTCCCTTCTACAAGATATTGCACTGCTCCATTACATTGTTGCCATTATGCCAATTGTACCTAGTGAGAGAAAAGTGCCAGCTACTCGACCCTAATTGGAAAGACATTACTGTGTCAGAGGGTAGGAAATAAATCTTGACTGTAATTCAGGAGCCTTCTATCTCCTGAACTATGAAACTTCCAGGGAAGGGACTAGTAGCGTGGGACATATGGAGACATCCTTTCTAAGATGAAGGATACATTGTTGCACCTGGCTCCTCCCACAACCAAGAAGAGGTACAATTATCTAGTAGTCCTATTTGGATTTTGGAGGCGACATATTCCCCATTTAGTTATGCTATTCTGGCGCATTTACCAAGCAACTGAAAAGCCACTAATTTTGGAGGTCCCCAGAACAAGAGAGGTGCAGGCTGCTGTACAAGTGGTTCTGCCCCTTGGGCCACAAGAGCCACAGACCCAGAGGTGTCTAAAGTGTCAGTGACTAATCGGGATGTGGTTTGGAGCCCCTGGTGAGGCCCAGAGGGGAAATCACAGTGTAGGCCTTTAGAATTTTGAAGCAAGTCTTACTGTCATCTATAGATAAAAATTTTTTTGAGAGATGGGTCTTGACTTTACTGTGCCTTAGTAGAAACTGAACCCTTGACCACAGGCTATCTAGTTACTATGTAACTGAGCTGCCCACCATGAACTGGGTGTTGTCTGACCCACCACACCATAAAGTTGGGCTTGTACGGCAACACTCCATCTTCAAACAGAATTGGTATATACATGGTTGTACTCAAGCCAAGTTCTGAAGGCATAAACACGTTACATAAAAAAGTGCTCTAATGCCTGTGGTCCCCCTGTCTGCTAGACTACCTTCTCTCTCTCAGCCAGTACCTATGTCCTCTTGGTGAGTTCCTATGTTCAGCTGACAGAGAAATGACCCTCTCAGGCCTGGTTTACAGGTGGTTCTGCACAACACCAGACCCCACTAGGAATGTGGACAGCTACAGCATAGGCCCTTCTGGGACATACCTGAAAGACAATGGTGAAAAGAAATCTTCCCAGTGGGCCAAACCATGATTGTGTGCTTTGCTTAGAAAGAAATGGCCAGATGGGTGATTATATACCAATTCATGGGCTATACCCAATGGTTTGGTCAAAGGGTCAGGGATTTATAAGGAAAAATGGCCACAAAGAAATCCGGAGATGAGGTATATGGATAGACCTCTCCAAATGGGCAAAACAAGATGAAGATATTTGTTTCCCATGTGAAGTGCTCATCTCTCTCTCTCACTCTTACTCTCTCTTGTTCTCCCTCTCACATGCTGTACATTGAATAAAGAAAGAAGAAAAGAAGAAAAGAAGAAAAGGAGAGGAGAGGAGAGGAGAGGAGAGGAGAGGAGAGGAGAGGAGAGGAGAGGAGGGGAGAGGAGAGGTCACCAAAGAGTAACTTTAGCAGAGGAAGATTTCAAGTGGCTAGGAAGACGCATTCTATGGCTGTCAGTCTCTTTCTCCAGTCACCCCTTTCATTACCCACTACGCGTGGGCTCAGCAACATGGACTTCCACTCACCCAGGTTGATCTGGCTACAGCTGCTGCTGAGTGGCTAATCTGCCAGCCACAGAGATCAACACTGAACCAACATGGCACCACTCCTCAGGGCGATCAGTAGTTACCTGGGGGCAGGTTGATGAAATGGGGTCCCTTCCATCTTGAAAGGGACAGTATTTACTGTCCTTACTGCAATAGATAACTTACTCTTGGTACATATTTGCCTTCCTTAGTCATAAAAATTCTGTCAAAACTACCATCTACCACTATTGTGGACTTACAGTATGCCTTATCTTTCATCATAGTATTTCACACAGCATTGCTTCTGACCAAGGAATTCACTTCACTGCCAATGGGGTGTAACAATGGGCCCAAGTTCATGAAAGTCATTCCATCATGTTGAGAGGAAATCAACACCACAATGAAGCAGTTAGCTTAATAAAACAGTAGAATACCTTTTGAAGACTTTGTTACAGTACTAACTAGGTGAAGATACTTTGCATGGCTAAGGCAAGGTTCTCCAGAAGCCTATATATGCTCTGAATCAGCTTCTGGTATATAGTCCTACCTCTCTGACAGTCAAAATTGACATGTTCAGGAATCAAGGGGTGGAAATGGGAATGGGTGGCAAGACTCAACACCACTCCTAGTGACCCACTAGCAACATTTTTGCTTCCTGTTCTCATGACTTTATGCTCTGCTGGCCTAAAGGTCTTAATTACAGAAGGAATGCTTCCACCAAGAGACACAACAAAGATTCTATTGAACTGGAAGTCAAGTTGCCCCTTGGGCATTTTTTTGAGCTTTTCAGGCCCCTGAATCAACGGACCAAGAAGGGAATTACAGTATTGGTTGGGGTGTGATCCAGACTATCAAGGGGGACTACTTGATAGCGAACTACTACTTCAGAAAGGATGTAAGAAAGACCATGTTTGCAATACAGGAGATCCTTTAGGGCATCTCTCAGTATTACCATGCCCTGTAATTAATGTCAATGGAAAACTACAACGACCCAATCTAGGCAGGACTGTGAATGGCCCAGACCCTTCAGGAATGAAGGCTGGAGTCACCCTGCTGGATAAAGAGCCACCACCAGCTGAGGTGCTTGGGAATACAGAATGGGTAGGAGAAGGCGGCAGTTATGGACACCAACTGCCACCATAGGACTAGTTACAGGAAGTAGCATTGTAATTATCATGAGTATTTCCTCCCTATTTTATTATGAACATCTGTGTATATATAGACATATATTTAATAAATACGTTTGTTTCCTTTCCTCTCTTATTCCCTAAAGATGTTCTGAATTTACATCAATATTTAAGTATTATTAATTTTACATCACAGTATTTAAGTTTCAGGTTATTGAGAGAAAAATAAACATTATCCAAGGACTCTAGCTTCTCTTCTAGAGAAGGGATTTGTTTTTTATTGTACACAGGATGGCTGCACTGTGTTAGGTATAACTATCACATTGTTGTCGTCATTATTTGGAGATTAAGTGTGGTTTAAGGAGATGTATACAGAAGCTAAGTTGACCAAGGGTGAAATTGTGATGTTTAATCTTATGCGTCAACTCTCCTGGGTTAAGGGAACACCCATATAGCTGGTAAAATACTGTTTTTGTGTCCGTGAGGGTGGTTCTGGACAAGATTGCATGTGAATGAGAAGACTGAGTTAAGAAGATCTACTCTCAGCAATGTGGGCAGGCATCATTTGACCCACTGAACATCTAGATAGAACAAAAAGGCAGAAGGGCAAATATACTCTCTCCTAGAGCTGGTAACTCCATCTTCTGCCCTTGGACATCTGAGCTTCCCTGAATCTTAGGTCTTTGAGCTCTAGTACTTCCACCAGCGATAAGTAGTCACTATCTTCACTAACACCACTATCGCAGCCACTGGATTTGCTGGTTCTCAGATCCTCAGACTCAAATTGGATTGAATTATACCACTACCTTTCCTAGTTCTACAGCTTGCAGGTGATAGACTGTGGGACTCCTCATCCAACCTACACACACACAAACAGACACACACACACACACACACACACACACAAGTTGGGCCTGCTCTGTAGCACAACACTCATGCACTGCAATAAGCTAGATCCCACATGACAACCACAGTTTGAGGATCTGGTCCAGTCAGCCTGAAACACACCAGGTATGTGCACAAGTACTCAAGATCTTATGGGATGGAGGACTGGATGAAGGTAACTGCAGTGTGACCAGACCTCATGGAGAGTGTGTTTCTCTCTCTCTCTCTCTCTCTCTCTCTCTCTCTCTCTCTCTCTCTCTCTCTAGTACATGTTGTATTATAAATACATAAAAAAAAATTCAAGTTAATGGAAATGAAAGTACACATGCTCACATAGACTAGGAGGGGTATTCCCAGTAACTGTCTCTTCTTCGTGACTTCCAGAAACTTCCTAGGGTACTAACAGACAATATGTCTATGAATATATGGCTGTATACAGTCTCAACCCTTGGATATCCATCACACTCACACAAAGCATT
Source organism: Tupaia tana (assembly GCA_026018925.1). Lineage (NCBI taxonomy): Eukaryota > Metazoa > Chordata > Mammalia > Scandentia > Tupaiidae > Tupaia > Tupaia tana. The sequence continues at coordinate 224,683,414 of JAKSZU010000001.1, read as the reverse complement.
ACTAACTTGGCTGTCACGTGTGGATAGTTGAGGGAAGGGAGATTTTTGCCAATTCTTCTGTTTACAATTTTATAACTTATAAATTCAAATTTCAAGGTAGTTAACAAATATCCAGACTTCAAAATATCCCTAAAGAACCAAAAGTCAATAGACATATACATTAAAATCAAAATGAAATCTAACTCCCAAAAAGGACACAGCCTATGGGCCAGCCCCATAGCACAGTGGGTAAGCATTGTGCATTGGGAGCTGGATTCCACATGGCCAATGGCAGTTCAAATCCTAGCCTGGTAACATGAAAAACATGCCAGAAACAATACATGCATGCCCAAAACCCGGATGGGAAGGAGAAATGGGAGGGGAAAAAAAATTGCAGTATGACCATGGGGGGAGAAACAAGGATCTCACTCTCTCTCTTTTTCTCTGAGCACATGCATCCTTTGGCAATAATAACAAATTAAAAAAGACAAAGCCTACATAAAATGAAACTCATCCATATGTGTACTATTAGAAAACAGGCCAACAATGGCCATCTAATCTTAATACAATTTTCATTTATCCCCACCTCACTCTTGGACATAGAATAAGAAGTGTCAATTCTAGGAGCCAGCACATGGCAGAGCAGTTACATTGCTCCCACATGGCTAACTGTGGGTCTAGGGGCCAGCAGATGGCAAAGTTGTTACATTGCTAAACTCCCACATGGGCAACTGCAGTTCAAGTCCCAGACCTGGCTTGAAATTCACACTGGGGCACATGTGTGTGCATGCCCTAGATCCTGGGAAGAGAATAGGGAAGGTATTGGAGCATGGCCATCCCCACCGGGGATTGATTTCTCACTTTCTTTCACACTGTCTCTCTCTCTCTCTCCCTCCCTCCACCCCCCCAACCCCTGTGTACAGGCCCTAAGGCAAAAACCTCTCCAAGAAAATTTAAAAAGCGTCAGTTCTAATGGAAAGGAATGACAGACAACTCATTTAAACACTGGTTTAGACTATCTCATTTACATTTGAATATAAGGAAGTCTCATTACTGGATATTCACCCTTAAGAAACAAATTTGTTTAAAAAGAAACAAATGAAACAATAGCAAGGAGGCACCATGCAAAGAAAACTGGAGCAAACTGGTACATCCGTTGGCTTCTCTCCTTCTAGGCTAGCAACAGGTAGCAGCAATTTTTCAACACGTAGTTTCCCTGTGGTTAATGTCAAACTTGAACTTTCTGGAGCAGAAAAAAGGTTTACACTTAGCGTTATCCAATAGAGCTCTCTAAGATGATGGAAATGACCTGTCCCTGTGGTGTCCAGTACAGTAGCCACTGGCCCATATGTCACCAGGGAGCATCTTAAGATCATGTGATTGAGTAACTGATTTTTTTTTTTTTTTTTTTTTTTTTTTTTTTTTTTTGCTATAGGGCACATGTACTTGCTGGAGGGACAGAAAGTGAGAAATCACTCCCTGGGGGGATGGTCACACCGCAATCCTTTCTCTTCCATTCTCCACCTGGGATTTTGGGCACGCACACACACACACCTGGTGTGTTAAGTTGCCAAGTCTGGAACTCAAACTGCGGTTGACTACGTGGGAATCCAGCAATGGAACCATTATGACAACTCCTGGTCCCAGAGGAACTGATTTTTTTTTTAAAGAATTATTTATTTAATTTCTTATTCAATATTATTATTATTATCTTTTTTTTTTTAATTTGCTACAGGGCACTTGTACCACCAGAGAAAGGCAGAGAGAAAGAAAGAGTGAGGAAGTAAGCCACCAGGCCTGGGACTTGAACCATAGCCAGTCATGTGGGAATCTAGGACCTCAACCACTGTACCACCTGCTGGCCCCAAGGAGCTGAATTTTTTTAAAAATTTAATCAATTAAAATGTAAATAGTCACATATGGCTACTCACTATTATACTGGACAGCACAGAACATGCTTTATTTAAAAGAACCAAATCTCAGACTGCTACTGGTTACAAACCACAGTAATGTCATTAGAAACTCGTCAAGGGAGAAAATGTCAAAAAGATATAAAAGGAAGACCTTCCGTGGTGAGACCGTAAAGCAGATAATCCACTCACAGTACTCGGGTTGAAGGTAGCTACATGAAGTGTCTCGGTGACTAGCGCTTGATAGATTCTAAATCCTACTGTCCTTTGAAATCAGTCACAGACACGCACGGGGAGCTGTCCTGAGGCTCGGCGAGGCAGGCGCTCTGAGTCCACCGTGGCCATAACAAACTCAGCCCAGGTTTACGTGAGGAAGGGCCAGCTCGGTTTACCCTCCCTCAGCCCACCTCTACGTGACCCAGTCTTCTTCAGACAGTGTTTCTTCTCCCAAGACCAAGTCGAGAACAATGAAACATGACCAAATGTGTATTAAATGTCTGTTGAAAATGTTTTAAATCTGCTGGAAACTCCTATTACAGGGTGTTTGGAAGGCTATCCTCAATTTTCAATGAGGTTCAAGCACAGCAGGGCCATAAATGAGTCAAAAAAATAAATAAATGTGTTGTAAACATTTACATTTCGATTCTTTGCAGGTAGCATGGCGGTTGAGGCCCTGGATTCCCACATGGCTGACCATGGCTTGAACCCCAGACCCAGTGGTGGCTAGAAAATAATTCCGGGCACCTCTACTGACTTGGGTAAGACCTTTCAGGAGTGAGCCAGGGAAGTCAGAGGAGCCATAATCAGACAACACTACAGAAGACACAGGCAGACAGCTAAAACAGGGATGGGGCAGCCCTGGGCCTAATGTTCACCTTCTAGCCCTACCGACCTTCTAGGTACAGCAATCCCCCACCACAAGGAGAGTGACAGCTCACACTGGGTGTGTGCAGGTGCATGAATGGGAAAAAAAATCATTCATAAAGCTCTACTCTGCAAAGATTAAAAATGGGGAGGATGTGAGAAAAGCTGTCTTAAGAATCCAGCCTTCACAGTTATAGTGTCATTTCAGAGGGCAAAATAATCAAATCACTTACTGACAACGTAGGGCCAATGCAGACGGCAGGAGTTATCACATCCAAGTATCAGAAATGACACTCTTCACGCTCCCCTCATTCTCAAGCTCCCCACCCGCTCCCACCTTAGGCCTGCTCCCTACATCTGCAACAGAGGGCAAAGAAGCTAGGATTGTCCCTTGGCAGGCCCCCTGGGTTTGCCTGTTTACTGCCGTGGTGGATTATAAAAGGCCTCGTGATCCTGAGCTCAGACAGGGCTAATGCAAACACCTCTGCCCAGCGCAGGCCTTTAACCAGTCTGCAGCGGCTGCCGCCTGCAGAAAGCATGGCCCACGGGTGGCCTGCCCACAGCCCCAGCCAGCTGACTAGCATCCAGCCTCTGTTTCTTTTCCAAACCCCGAATGAACAAATCTTGATTCAGCTCTTATGTTACGCTCCAGTGGAAAACAGCACAGCACCAAGAGAAGGGTGTTAGAGAAACTATTCTGGGCACACACCAAGTACATGTTTCCATAAAGCTCGGGGGTCCTTTATGTTTGCTTGAACCCTCCATGTCTAGCTGAGGAAAAGACATATTGCTTTTGTTCCCTCCAGGGAGAATAAAAGCAGGAAAATAAAATTCCCGGTAATGTCATATCCAGTCAAACAGGAAGGTTTGGAGGCTCGGTGTTGAAAGGTTTCCAGAGCTACACCGAGCCAATCTGAACATAATCTACTTGATTTCCGTTTATTTCATTTTTTGCCCACAATGATCACCTAGCTCCCTGCCTTCTCAACCACCAAAACAAGGGGAAACATTTCATAAACACAACAAAAAATATGGTATTTTAAAAACTCTTAAAAGGTAGAAAAATCAGAACCTTCATTCATTGCTGGTGGGAGAATAAAATGGTGCAACCACTTTGGAAAACAGTTCAGCAAGTGTTACACAGAATCTCAAGAGTCTCAATATGACCCAGCAATCCCACACTTAGGGACTTACCCAGGAGACCTGAAAACACATGTTCACACAAAAACTCATATACAAATGTTGACAGCAGCAGTTGGACACGATAGCCAAGGAGCAGAAACAACCTACATGTCCATGAGTAAACAAAATGTGGCATAGTCATGTGGAATATTATTTAGCAATAAAAATGAATGAATAAGAATTAAGGGGGGGGGGGGGCAACAAGTGGTGTGGCAGTTAAGATGGCTGGACCCCACATGGCCAATCATGCAGTTCAAGACCTAGATCCAGCAGTTCAAGTCCTAGATCCAGCAGTTCAAGTCCTAGATCCAGCAGCTTGAAATACCATGTGCCCCAAATCCCAAAGGGAGCGAGAAATCAAGCAAGCACTGCAGTGTGACCATTTCCTATGGATAGACACCATGACGTGGATGAACCTTTGAAAATATTATACTAAATGTCAAAAAAGACCACTTATTATCAGATTCCACTTAAACGTCTAGAATTGGCTGATCCTCACAGACAAAAAGCAGATTCGTGGTTGCCTAGGATGAAGCTGGGACAGATCTGTTAACTATGTGGGAAGGAAGAAGGTTGAGACTACTGCCTGAAGTGAAATGTTTTGTTTTGCTACCATTAATGGAAAAGCATCTCTACAGGGGTGATGACCATCCCAAGGAGAGTGAGGAAGAAAGAAAAGCCTGTCAGAGGTCCGAGATACCAGCCAGCACTACCCCGCCCCTGCCAATGTGGAGGAGTCTGAACAAGAAACATCTAACATCCTCACAGTGATCCCAAAACATGTAAACCCACATACAGGGAAAGGGGAAGAGGCTTCCTATGCCTGGTACAGAGCTGGGGCCTGCCGGTGTCCTCTGCAGACTGTCGCCAGACACTGGCTCCTGTTATCCTGCCTCGCTTCCCTTCCTGTTCTTCCATGGTAAACTGAGGAAACGACACTCACAGGGATTGCGATGAACTTTTGGCTTTGTGCCAATACCTGGGTGAAAAAAAGGCAGCCCCAGCTGGGTATATCAAGTGTCATATTTGGCTGTTTTCTTGATGACACACTGATGTAATAACGAAAACAGGTGACCACTGCTGAGAAACGAGCCCTGAGGTTGTCCTTTTATAGATGGCAAAACCCAGGAAAGAGAAGGGAGGTTCTGCTTGGACGGTAAAGCAGGACAAGGCAGAGCACGCCACAAACACAACTGGGCGGGGAGACAGCACTGGGGCAAAAGGAGGACGCAAACTGCCTTCTGACCCTGCTATCAACAGTTTACTATTTTAAAATAAAATAAAAATTGCAAAACTAGGCCTCACCATCCTTCCACCTACCCTAACTAGTGAGAGCAGGCCCACTGAAGACCAGCACATACGAGTACACAGATCCTGCAACCCCTTCTGCAGTGGGGGGAGTAGACTGGCGGCCCCTGGCAGGAGGATGGAAACAATTCTTCTCTCCATATAAGCACAGGCCACTCTTCCAGCCTGGCGGTGGTGTCAGTTTACACCCTGTCTTGGTCTCACCAGAGTGAGTAGAGGGACAGACAGTGGCCTGTAAGTCACACATTCAGAGGTCTCAGCGTGGCTTCACAGTTAACAGGGTAATCCCCGGACACCAGCACTGCATGTAATCATGGTCAAAAGCAAGAGGTGAGATTATCGGTGTTTTTTGTTTGTGTTTGTTTTTGGTTTTTGTTTTGTAAACTGTGAAATCCTTTATACAAATAAAATCTCATGGAAAACCCAAGAGATTTCTTTTTAAAGGGTTTGAAGCAAACTACTTAAGGCTGGAAGGGACATGGGGCAGGGAGGAGTCTCTGCTGAGGCACCTCCTGGAATCCTGGGCTTCCACAGCACATGGTATGAAAACACTGAGGAGCTCCCCAAAAACAAAACCTTAATTCTACTTTTAGTAAAATTCTTCTTAGAACTTTAACTGAAACCAAGGGAAGAATAGAAAAGAGGTATAGAGAAACAGTTACTGATCCTTACTCCTGGAAGGTGGTGGAGCAGGGGAGGCAGTTTTACAAGGGGTCCTTCATTCCTAAGTATGTATGTCGCCCATGTCCCAAAGGGATGTAGATATAGTGATTAGTGAAACTGAAATTCACTTCAAGTATTACTAGATTCATAGTCATATTGGAATGTGTGACTTTATTTGTAATTAAAAAGGAATTATCCTACTATAAAAAGATTGGGAGTTACTGCTATAAAGAAGCAATATTCCACTTGAATTCAACAATGTAATCTTTAAGAGTAAAGAACACTAAGTTACCTTTTTTTATTTTAAAGATTCTACTACTTACAATGCCTAACTAGTTAGAGCCCTTGTCTATTAGCTGTCGCTGTTAGAATGTTACTATAAACGGATTCTGAGGCCACCTCTAAGCTGAGTAGGAAAGAATGTCACATCTAATAAGCATTGTCTGCCCTGGCCATGACAGAATAGGAAGTGAGGGGAGGGGCATGTACCTCTTGTATTTGACATGCCTGTGTCAATCGTCGTATGATGTTACAATCAGTGGAGACCAGAGTTCTAACTCTCATTCCATCCTTACACTAAAACACAGGAGTTTTCTACATCGTGAGCTACAATAAATGGTTTGAAAAGCTTTGACTTCATTACTCATAGGAGCTCTCCTTGCAACAACCAATAACAGAAGAGCTTTCTGTTTCATACCATTAAAACAAAAACAAAAACTCTCACTTCAGAAAACTTTATCCCTCCCAACCAGAGGGCTGTACTAAATAAATTATATACTCTATCACATACTTTGTCATTTGTTACTTTTAAGCCTAGGTATTAAAACTGTTTCATCAACAGACCATAACAAGATAAAACAGGTTATATATAAGAGACTCTCAGGATACACAATCGAATAATAGTTACCGATCTCCATAGAAGATTAATGCTTAGACACTGGGAGTCAAAGCTCAACCCACTTAGCATGGGACCCTTTAAAAACAAATGAAGCCTACATAAAGAAAGATACAAACTGTGGGTCCTTCCGTCAGAGTCCACCTAACACTTTCACAGTAAGAATTAAGAAGGAACGACTGAATCAGGAAATGAAAGAGGAGTGTTTTATATTTCTTAAAATAACTTTTGAGAAGTTCATAAAATGGAACTCCTTACCATTACAAAGAAAAATATGTTTAGTCCAAAACTTTACCAGCTACAGAAAAAAAAAAAAACTGTTTATAATCATTAGTCTGTTTCATGTTAAAGATTTTTCACAAGACTTTGCCATTGCAAGTCAATAAAATACAGAAAATTAAAATAAGACATCTAGTGGTCCTTTAAATTGGAAGTGTCCAGTCACAGAATTTGAATGAAATGTCTGATTTTTTTTTTTTTTTCTCACAAAGGCATTTGATACTCATGGAAATTCTGCTCCTTCAGTCACTTTTATAGATTTCAATCACCTGGGATTTGAATGGTACCTAGGAACTAAGAAGCAATCTAGTGAGAACCATTTTTCCAGGCTAGGAAGATGAAAAATTGCTATTTGGGAAGGAAAGTGCAAAATGTGACATCCCCAGCATTAGTTTCTTTTTTTTCTTTTTTTTTTTTTTTTTTTTTGGAGAGGTTTTTGCTATAGGGCGTGTGCACTTGCCAGACAGACAGAGAGAGACAGAGAGACAGAAAGCGAGAAATCAGCCCCCAGGGGGAATGGCCACGCCGCAATCCCTTCTCCTCCATTCTCCTCTCGGGATCTTGGGCACGCACGCACACGTGCCCGGCGTGAGTTTTAAGCCACCGGGTCTGGGACGCAAACCGCGGTCAACTACATGGGAGTCCAGCAACATAGCCATTATGCTAACTGCTGGTCCCCCCAGCATTAGTTCTTATTCCAGAGACTCCTACAGTAACAAAATCTGCACCACTGGGTCAAACCATGTCTCCCAAACAAATGCAGAGACCTACCTGCCAACACCTGCCCTTCCAGAGGTGTGTGTGTGTGTGTGTGTGTGTGTGTTACTTCTTTAATAAAGACAGACAGATACAGCACTTAAAACAGAGCCCCAGCAAATAAGATCTAAATGAAATCACAATACTAAATAAACTATCTTCTCTAAAGGGTGCTGGGAAATGTTATATTATATCCCATTACTGGGACTACCACACCCATCTAAAATTAGTTTCAAACATGAAGCTCTCTATACATGGAAAAGTATGTATTTCTCTGTTCATATTAGAACAAACCTAACCCATTTAAGGTAGAGAAAACCCACTTTTCCCCAATACTGACTTACAATATGTCGATATGAAGGAAATTGCCCTATGAAGAGTACAGCCTTTTGGAAAATTAGGTGCTAAATAGAAATGCTATAAATATTTTAGCTAAGAATTTGGGTATCTGTTTTACAACACCATTTATAAATAAAATGTACTGGGTATAACTTTTTTTTATTATATAAACCATTGTAAAATAAACATTTCTCTCTCTCCTCATAATATTTGGATGATTTCATTGTTCTTCCTCCTCAGTCTTCCAAACAAGTTTAGTCCAATGGAAAAACTACTTATCATCTCCCTGTTTTCAATGCCTATACAAAAAGACTTCCTGCAAGATGCACCATCTGCAGAAAGCCACTAAAAATAAGACTCCACCAAGGCAAACTCTAGGAAATGCGAATTGGCAATGAAATGACAGAGGCTGGCCTGAGGTCCCACATGTTTCACATGAGGAAAGGCCATGCCATCATTCATTAGGCAAAACTGTAGCCAGACCCTTAATCACAGAAATCTTTTAGGTCATTTTAAATGTTCCTGGAGATCTCATAAGTTTCCTTCCATTGAGTTCTATGATTATTTACTATATATATGAAAAGTTCTGACCGTTTCATATTTCTATCACTAATTAGTCTCTTTCCTGATCGGTTCAAATACATTGAGATTTAAACAGGTAACTGGGCAAAAAGGTCATTTGAGAGACCATATAAACGGCTTGCAGTGGAGAATTCTGTTTAAAATATATTTTTTTAAGATTTTAGTTTTGCTATAGGGATATGTGTGCTTGCCAGAGAGACAGACAGAGGCAGAGAGAGGAAAAGCAAGAGAGCAACCTCCACCACCACCACCACCCCCCCCCCCCCCCCCCGGAGGGAAGGCCACACCACAGTCCTTTCTCCTCCATTCTCCTCTCTAGATTTTGGGCATGCACAAACACACACCTGGCATGTTTTTCAAACTACCATGACTGGGACTCAAACCACAGAGCCAGACATGTGAGAGCTAGCTGCCCTAACCACCATGCCACCTGGCTGGCCAATATTTAACAAAAATTTGAAGTGCAAATTTAAAATACAATGATAGCTTTCCCAGCATTTGACCAAAGCTAATTGTAAGATGAGGATTCTCCCCGCAGGCCCTAGTCAAGTGAAAGGTGCCTTAATGCCCTGCTGTAGTCAACAGGACCAACAGGCAAGGCATATCTTAAAAAAAAAAAAAAAAAAAAAATTGTAGTATTTACAAAATAAATAAATAAAAATTGATAATTACATACCTTTTGTCCTATTTCATTTCTAAGAATGTATCTTAAATAATCTGAAACATGAAAAAAAGCTTGTGATCATTTTAATTAAAAAAATTAGGAAAACGTTGACCTTGAACCATGTATACATGAAAATAAATGCAGCCATCTAAGAGTGTTAACATGAAAATGCTATGGCAAGGTTTAGTTAGGGGAAGGTTATAGAAGAGTTCAAATAACATATCATTGAAAATATTTTTTTTTAATTTTTATTTTTTATTTATTTGCATTCATTCTCTGAACATCATTACAACATACAAAATGAGATTTTCCATCCAAATTACACTATATATTGTCTCAATCAAGCACATCAACAAGCATGTTATTGTCAGCAAATGATCTTCCATTTCTTGTCTTCTGTATGTTTTGCTTTTTTCCCCCCATCCTAGATTCTCTATCTCTTACCCTCTGCCATCTCCCACTCTCCTCCCACAGTCTCTGGTATCTATGTTTGCTTTCTATACAGTTTTCTCCTCACATTTTATTGAATCGCCAAAGACCCTAATCAATCCAAATACCCTCATAGCAAACACAGGTGATACCCACATTTCCATGAACACAAGTCTTACTTTACGCATCCTATAAAGTAGCACCTAGCTGTGGCTACATATCCTACTGCAGTCATTGAATATATATATTTTTTTTTTCCTGAAACTTTTTTTTTTGTAACTCAATTTACATTCCTTCCCTAAGCTTCATCACAGCATACTCATTGAAAATATTTTAAACCTCATAAGATCTTTCTCTTGTTTCTATATACTTTCCTATTCTTTCCTAAAATTAATCTAGTAAGCCCAGATTAATTTTATAGGCAAAAAGTACATTAAGTTCCCAACTTAATTTCAGAATGGCTTTGCAAATTTCCCATGCTGGGCAGGGTGACACTTCTCCAAGAAGGGACTACTGTCAGGAAAAAACCCAAGATTTACAAGTGGGCCAAAGAGATTACTGGGTATCCTCTCAATGGAGTGCTATTTGTGGTTTAACAGGCTCTCCGGGGATTATCTTTTGACTTTTTGTTTTTAACTAGGTCAGTATTTCTCAAAGTATGGTCTGGGAAGCCCTGGAAAACCACAGATCTTTTCTGTGTGTTCATGAGTTCAAAACTAATTTCATAATAACATTAAGATGCGATTTGCTACTTTCACTTTTATTCTCTCACCAAGTACATGGCAGAATTTTCCAGAAGCTTCAATAACCCATGATGAAGTCGTCACTAAAATGAGAACATTAACTAGATTTCATTATTGATATGTTTTCAAGGATTTAATGGTTAAATTTTCTCAATCCTCATTTCTAATACTATAAATACATTTCACAAACAAATCTCTTTGGGGCCTTCAGTTTTTAATAGGTTCAAAGGACCCCAAACTAAAAAGTTTGAGAACCTGCTAAGTCAGACTGTTTAAAAGCTTTGTATGGGTAGAAATTAATCTGCAAAAAACAAAGGTAGGTAATGGCTCTTGTCCAGTGCAAAGCAAATAAATTTTATCTGTTAGTCATACATTTGCTTTACATGCCTGTAGAAAAGATAAACAAACATTATATTTTATGGCTCTTTAGGATATTAACTGGTTTTATATATGCTAGCAAATTTATTTCAGCATTTCTGATTGTAGCCAGAAATCAGACAGACAGACATATATAGGTTCTTCAAATTCTCTTGTGACCAATTTAATAAGTTAAATAAAATTGTTGGCATGTGAGTACTTTACAATTTGAGAATCTGATCTTATAATTAGTTTGTTTGTTTGTTTATTATTTTAATTTGTTATAGGGCACAACATTCACCAGAGAGAAAAAGAGAGGGAAAGTGAGAAAGCAAGCCACCAGGTCCAGGACTAGAACCATGGTCAGCCATGTGGTGACCTTGACCAACATGCCACCTGCTGACCCCAAGAATCTTATTTTTAAACTCTTTGAAAATTATTCTTCAGCACCAGCTGTCAACCAGATAGATCACTTTGTGCATGTAGACCATATCACTAATAAAACTGAAGAAGAGACACTAATTATTTAGCCAAATTATGTTCTAAAACAAATGTAAACTATGACAAATAAGCTTTTTTAATTCAACAAAACACAAAGCCTTTTACTCCTAAGTCTATTATAGTCTGTGAAATATAAATAGAAATAATACACTAATTTGTCATAAGTTTAGGAAATGAAACTTGATTTCCAATGTCTTACCAATTTCCTCCTCAAAGCAGTTTGATTCTAATGAGGTTCTGCAGGTACCTTGCATTCTAGAAACTCTAATCTTCTCTATTTTTAAAGCTTTTATTTATAAAAGTTTTTTTTTTTTCTTTATGACAGAAGACAGAGAGAGAGAAAGAAAGACAAGTACCTCGACTGCGTCTCAAACCGTAATTCTCTCCCCAGCTTCCTCAGTGAGTCAGGATTAGGGGTATGTGCACTGTCCAGCATGCACTGGTCAATCTGGGAACTGAACCCTGATCTTACATAATAATGGCTCCAGCATTACAGAATAGCACCATGGCTGGGCCCATTTAAAAATATTTATTGGGGAGGAGAGTGTCAGTATCTCATTTTATAGATACTGCACCTCAGAAAGATTACGTGAATTGTCCAATCTCACCTGCATCAAGAGAGGCTAGAAGAGAATCCTTCAGATTCTCCATTTTCACATCATATAAAACACTTTTTGGTTAAACTCAAGTCTCTCTGTTCCTTTCTCCTGCCTCCCTATCTTTTTCAAGCTAGCCCTTGCATGCATGCACTTGTACGTGTGCACACACTCTTTGGAAATATTCTCCAAAATGAGATGTTCCCAAATTAGATTAGTCTAAAAGGTATTTTTCATTTGAATTAGTGATCCTATGTTTTGTAGTGATAAACATTTTTAAATATCTATGTTTTAATTAAAACTCCTGCTCCTAAATCCTCAAGATTACTTTTGAAGCATTGTTTATATACATAAAACATAATTTAAGTTAGTCACTAAGGAACTAATGCCAATGTTACTTTGTAAACAAGAGACCAAAGAGCTCCAAGCCCGGTTCTACAAAGGACTCTCATGAGCCAAATCCAGCCCACTCCCTAATTTTTAAATAAAGTAGCACAAGTACGTTAATTACAGCCGTACTCACTTGTTTACATATTGCACGTGAATGCTGTCACACTACAATGACAAGGTTAAACAGTTGGCAGGAACAGTATGGCCCACAAAACCTGAAATATTTACCAGCTGACCTTTCACAGAAAAAGTTTACCATCCTCTGTTCCAAGTTATTATGCTCTTACTTATCTCAACCCAAGGTTATCTTTTCCTCTAAACTAAAATTTAAATTAGATAACCTCTTCTATTTTTTTCCCCAGTGGCAATCAAATAAAATTATTCTCTTTAAAACCTGGGCTGACTCCATAGCATAGTAGTTAGGCACTGTGCAGAGGAAGCTAGATCCCACATGGCCATCCAGGGTTCAAGAAAGCTTGAGAAACACCAAGTTTTTGCACAGGTTCCCAGGATCCTGACGGGATAGAGAGCTGGAAGCAAAAGGATTGTGGTATGACTAGGTCCCCTTGGGATATAGCCTTCTCACTATCAGTGGGTCTCGGTCTCTCTCTCTCTCTCTCTCTCTCTCTCTCTCTCTCTCTCTGAATCTCTCCCATACACATAAGCACAGCACATACCGCAAGAAAAAAAGCCAAAAAACATACATACACACATACATACATACACATACACATTCTTTTATAACAATACAAAGTGATGCATTTTTTTAAATGAAATATCCCAACGGTAAGGATTTAAAATATTTATCATCTTTACTGAGGACAAAGGATGTGTCTCTGGAAAGCCTACAGATATGAAAAATCTTGCAAAGCCCCAACATAAAAAGCAATGATTTTATGACTTCAATCTGGTTATTTTCCAAAACTCAAAACTGAAATATCTTTCTCCCTTAAGATTTTACTACTTTTTTTTTTCTTTTTAAAGAAGCTAAAGCCTGATTCAATAAGAACACTTTGGATCTACTTAAATCTGAGCAAATCCAAATATCACTTAATGGCTACATCATATACAAGATGGCCTTCAAAAGTTCAAGTATTTATATTGAGAAAAAATATGCAAGGATTGCAAAATACTTTTAAACCAAAAAAACTTGTCATTTAATTCCATTTTCCCCATAAATTGTTTTAAGTCCCTCAATAGCTTTTCTGCTTCTAGTGACTAGATAGTAGATGGTATCAATTATACTCATTTTAACTAATTTACAGGAAATAGCGGAAACAGAAAAACAAGGTTGTACCATGAGTTCCAGACTGAGAAGAACCCTATAGGACAAATGATTACCTAGTTCTTCGAACAGGTGAATTACAAGAATAAAAAATGCCACATGAAATATAGAGAGGTCTAAGAGGCAATATTAAAAAATTACTACACACAAATTTTACTTGAGTTTTAAATTGAATAAACTTTTTTTTAAAGGAGACAATTTTATAACTGCCTAGATGTTTGGTGATTCTAAAGAAGTAATATACATCATTAGATACTATTTAAGAGATGACAACAGCCTTTTAGTTATGCATTTATTTATTTATGTTAAGAGAGAGATTTTTGGTATACAGCATGTGCGCTTGCTGGAGAGACAGAAAGAGAGAAAGCAGGAAATCATCCTCTAGGGGGATGGCCATGCCACAATCCATTCTCCACAGTCCTCTCAGGATTTGGGGGCACACATGAACATGCACCCGGCATGAGTCTCAAGCTGCTGGGTCTGAGACTCGAACCGTAGTTGGCCATGTGTGAGTTCAGTGGCTTAATCACCAAGCCAACTGCTGGTCCCCTATTTATTTATTTACTTACTTACTTATTTTTAGTTCATTTAATCCATGAGCAAGAGAGGTTTTGGTGCGGGGGTTGGGGGGGTTATCCCCAGTGGATCTTCATACCATGATACACCCCAGCCGCAGCCAGCCCTGAATCATGGGCATGAGCATGCCTGGTGTGCTCAGAGAGGGCTCCAGATAAAACCTGCAACCTTCCCATGAGGACTGGCTACACAAAGTGTTGTCTTAAGGCTGTGCCACCATCCAGGCTGTAGATTTTTAGGAGAAATATACTAAAATATTTACAGATGATAAGATATAATACCTGGAACTTGCTTTAAAATAATTTCAGAGTTTAAAGGGATTGAAGGTAGAGATGAAAATCAGTCATAAATTGACAACTGATGAAGCTGGGGGGACATGGAGGATTCTCATACTAGATTTTATGTGCACGTGTGTGTGTGTTAGTGTTAGAAATTTTCAATAAAAAAGTTTTCATTTTTATTTTTACTCTATTTGAAACAGAAGAAGTAGTGATGGGAAGCAGTAAGTCTGAAAGTCAGGTGTTTTAGGAAAACAGAGGAGGTCTGAGGTGCATTTGTGAGATGCTGTTCATTCTGATGATTTTTTTTTTTTAGAGGTTTTTGCTACAGGGCACGTGCGCTCGCCAGCCAGAGAGAGAGACAGAAAGTGAGAAATCGCCCCCCAGGGGGGATGGCCACACCACAATCCCTTCTCCTCCATTCTCCTCTCGGGATCTTGGGCACGCATGCACACGCGCCTGGAGTGAGTTTTTTAAGCTACCGGGTCTGGGACTCAAAACGCGGTCGACTACATGGGAGTCCAGCAACATAGCCATTATGCCAACTGCTGGTCCCCATTCTGATGATTTTTGCATTTTGTGTTTTCATTTTTTTTTTTTTAAGAATTATTTAATTTTTTTTTATTTATTCATTCGTTTTATTTATTTATTTTAATTTGATCCGAAAGACACACACACAGAGAGAGAGAGTGAGAGAGAGGGCAAGTGAGAAAGCAAGCCACCAGGTCTGAGACTCGAACCATGGTCGGCCATGTGGGAATCCAGCGCCCCTATCCACCACGCCACTTGCTGGCCCCCATTTTGTGTTTTCATTTTAATAATCATCAAGAGTAGGGAACCAGCAGTGAGCATAATGGCTATGTCGCTGGACTCCCACGTAGTCGACCGCAGTTCGCGTCCCGAACCCGGTGGCTTAAAACTCACGCTGGGCGCGTGTGCGTGCGTGCCCAAGATCCCGAGAGGAGAACGGAGGAGAAGGGATTGCGGCGTGACCATCCCTCCTGGGGGGTGATTTCTCGCTATCTGTCTCTATGTCTCTCTCTGTCTGTCTGGCGAGCATACGTGCCCTATAACGAAAACTTCTCAAAAAAAAAAGAATATACCAGTTAATCTGTGTTACCTGGTATGATAGGCAGAACTTTAAATAACACCCCATTACCCTTGTTCACTTTTTTAAAAACTTTTTTGTAACTGTCAAAGATTATATGCACTTGCCAGAAAGAAACAGAGACAGAGGGTGGGGGAGAGGGAGAAAGCACCCACCAGTGGGACATGGTCAGACCACAATTCCTTGTCTTCCATTTTTCCATCCTGTTGGAATTTGGAACACACGTGCACACATGCTCAGCATCTTCCTCAAATCTCTGGGACTGGGATTTGAACTATAGTTGGTTATATGGAACCTGGCTTCCCCAGGCACCAGGCCACAGAGCCAAGCTATCCTTGGCCCATTTGAATGTGGGTGGAACTTGTGACTATGGTGAGATATCACTCTCAAGATCATGCTACATTTTCTGGTCAAATAAAGATCATCTTAGGTGTGCCTGACCTAATTAGGTGAGCATTTTTACATCAGCCTTTTCTCTGGGCGATTACAGAAAAGGAAGACAGAGGGCCTGCTGGTGGCATAGTGGTTAAGGTGGCTGGGTCCCACATGGCCAGCTGCACTAGTTGAGTCCTGGACCAGGTGGCTTGAAGGGACCAGCAGTTAGCATAATGGCTATGTCACTGGACTCCCATGTAGTTGACCACAGTTCGAGTCCCAGACCCAGTGGCTTAAACTCACGCCAGGCACGTGTGCATGCGTGCCCAAGATCCCGGGAGGAGAATGGAGGAGGAGGGATTGTGGCGTGGCTATCTCCCCCTGGGGGGTGATCTGTCGCTTTCTATCTCTCTGTCTCTCTCTCTGTTTTTCTGGCGAGCGCACGCGCCCTATAGCAAAAACCTCTTAAAAAAAAAAAAAAAAAGACATACTGGGTGTGTGTGCGTGCGGGCTCAAAATGCCAAGAGCAGAATGGAGGAGAAGGGACTGCAGCATGGCCATGCCCCTTTGAGGGTGCTTTCTTTAAAAAAAAAAAAAAAGTCAGAGAGATGTGCTCTGACTGCCATGAAAGAAACCAAATATCCACACTACAAATTGCAAATGCGGGCCACATGGCATGGAATGTGGGTGGCCTCCAGGAGCTAAAAGCAATCCCAGCTAGCAATGCTCAGTTGTACAGTAACAAGGAGATTCTACAAACAACCAGTGAGCTTGAAAGAAGCCCCTAAAGTGCAGATGAGAACCACAGCCTTGGCTGACACTTGGATTTTAGTCTGCTAAGACCCTCGGCAGAGATTCTAGTCGCAGCATGCCAAGATTTCTGACTTGGTGCAGTTTTAAGCTGTTAAATTTGTGGTGGTTTATTATGCAGCAATAAACCTAATATGCCTGAATAGGCATCTTATAACCAAATAACATCACAGCATCTCAAGGCCTACTTTGAACGAGTTTATGATCCCACTGGCACCCAGTGAGTATCTAAACATTCAGCAGTTTAACTTTTAATGCAAAAAGATCATGAATTCACATCTGAGAAACTTTGCACCATATAATCCCTGACAAATGAAATATTTCTTCTCCAATACACACAGTTAGCGTTACAGGAAAGAGTTCATACTTGAATGCTTTTTACAGTATAAAGGCTTCTATAGGAGAAAAACCCTGCAAAATATCAAACAGAACAAGCTTATAGAAAATTGTAACTAAGCCAAATGTATCACCAAAAACTTAGCTTATTGGGACTAGCAGGTGGCACAGTGGTTAAGGCACTGGACTCCCAAAGTGGCCAACTGCAGTTTGAGTCCCAGACCTGGCGGCTTGCTTTCTCATTTTCCCTTTCTTTCTCTCTCTGTCTCTCTATGGAAAAATTAAAAGACAACTAATAATAACAAAGAACATTAAAAAAATAAAATTTTAAAACCTTAGCCTATCATCACAGCAGATAGAAAATAAAACCAAGTTTTGTACCCTCTACTATCCTAACTCATGATTAGGAGAGATGAGAAAAAAATATAAGCCAGACTGAACTACAATAAAAATTCTTGTGTGTCACGCTGGATAAAATCTCTTTAAAATCTAAATGATGTATAGCGATTAAATATATAAATAATAATTAAAATAAATAAAAATTATTTAAAAACAAAGTTAAGTAGGTGGTATAAAGAAAAGAAAAAGAAAATAATTCTAAAAAAAAATTATTTTCTAACTAAGTTTTCCATATCTCAAGTGGTTTGTTAATATCAAGGGATTACTACAACTCTTCATTGTGCATGTTGCATATCTGTTGTGTTAGAGAGAAGACTGAGATATACATGAAGTTAACAAACGGAAAATTGAGTAATATTATCTCTAAAGTATAAAACTGTTTCTAAGGTTCTAGTTAGTCTGTTTTTTTATGTGGGTCTTTCTTTTTTCTAAATAATAACTTACTGAGAAATAATTCACATACCACGAAATTCATCCACATAAAGTATACGGTTTGGTGGTCTTTACTACATTCACAAATTACATAACCATTACCAATACTGTTCATCACTCCAAAAAAGAAACCTCTTATTTGGTCTTTTAAAATAGTCCTTCTTTCTTCAATACCATCTCATGCTAACATAGTCCTCTAGTAATAGAAAACTTTGGTCACCTAGGATTCAAAATCAGCATTTAGGGAAGAAAAGAACTGGACGTAGAAAAATTAATCATAAGCATAACAAATATTGAAAAAGTGACTTGGGGTGGTAGAGCACTGCTTCCTACAAGTGATGTAAACGTTCCTTTGAAAAGACAGACACGCTCCAAATAAGCAAGGCCTGCAATCATTGCCAGCGAGAGCAAAGGGCCTTTCACTGGGGAAACTCTTGGGCTTCTGCTCAAGGTAATCTGTTTATTTCCAAAACTCAAGACAGAAGATGATCTGAGATTTAAGTGCAATAAAACTTCAGTGTTCCAGGGCCAGCAGATGGCATAATGGTTCTGTTGCTGGACTCCCAGGTAGTCGACCACGGTTCGAGTCCCGGATCCAGTGGCTTAAACTCACGCCAGGCGCGTGTGCGTGTGTGCCCAAGATCCCGAGAGGAGAATGGAGGAGAAGGGATTGTAGCGTGACCATCCCCCTGGAGGGTGATTTCTCGCTTTCTGTCTCTCTGTCTCTCTCTGTCTTTCTGGCGAGTGCATGCGCCCTATAGCAAACACCCCCCCACAAAAAAAGAAAGAGAATATAAAAACTTCAGCGTTCCAAATGAAAAAAAGTGAATTTCTTTAAGAACATAAAATAGCATTCTGAAATTTTCACACTCAATATTAAAAAGTTTTTTTTTTTTTTTTTTTTTTTTTTTTTTTTTTTTGCTTTAGAGAGTGTGTTCTCATCAGAGAGAGAGAGAGAGAAATCATGCCCCAGGGGGGATGGCCATGCTACAATCCCTTCTCTTCCATTACCCTCTAGAGATGTGGGGCACACAAGCACATGTGCCCTGCAAGAATTTTCAAGCCACTGGCCTGGACTGAGCCACAGTCAGCCCTGTGGGGCCCTGAGGGATTGGATGCCTTAACCTCCGTACCACCTGCTGACCCTGAAAACATTCCACATGACAAGTGAGCACATGAATGATGTTGTAGGTGCCGTTTCCACGATGTATGGATTAATCTGTAAAATGCCCAGGGTATTCCCCCTAAAATTTAGTTATTTCCTTGCCTCTGCTGTTTGCAAGAAGTCTGAATACAAATTTCTTTTCTTTTCAGCCATTTTATTCTCTCTCCCTCCACAGACTTTGCTCACAACTCTGGGCCAAAGACAAGCCCCCCATGGGGGTGTAGTGCTGGCACAGGGCACAGGCTAAGGGAGGAAACTTGGAACAAACACCTACCCTGCTTATGAAGCCAGAAAGGAAGCTCACTCAGAGCTAACTGCTGGGAAGTAGCAACCTAGATCCTTCTCAGATCATTTTAGATCCTTTTCTAGAACAGAGCTAGGAAGCACCCATACTAAGACTGTACTGTTCCACCCATTTTTATTTCAAGGGTGCTCATGGTATTGACCACTAGCGATGGGGTGCTTTCTAGTTCCTTTTCTATTAAACAATAATTTAAAATGTAAATTGAATTTTCTTGGAGAAGTAGTTTGACGAAAGGATAACTTCCACAGGTTTAAAGGTTGTTCAGTTAAACCTGTCAAACTATAATAAAGTTTCAAGATTGTTAGAAATCTTAGGTTCAAGGGACCAGCAGTTAGTGTAATGGCTATGTTGCTGGACTCCCACGTAGTCAACCGTGATTCGAGTCCTTGACCTGGTGACTTAAACTCATGCCAGGCGCGTGTGCATATGTGCCCAAGATCCCAAGAGGAGAATGGAGGAGAAGGGATAAAAAAATAATATGTGGCAAAGCCATCCCACCTGGGGGGTGATTTCTCGCTTTCTATCTCTCCAAAAAAAAAAAAATCTTAGGTTCAATGCATTATATCACATGTAAAGATCTTCCCTTTCACAAATTCAAAATTCTAAATTTTTATAAAAAAATAATATTCAGGGATCAGCAGTTGATGTAATGGCTATGTCACTGGACTCCCATGTAGTTGACCGGAGTTCAAGTCCTGGACCCAGTGGTTTAAACTCACGCCAGGTAGATCCCAAGGAGAATGGAGAAGGGATTGCGGTGTGGCCATCCCCCCGGGGAGTGATTTCTCACTTTCTGTCTCTCTGTCTCTGTCTTTCTGGTGAGTGCACACGCCCTATAGCAAAAACCTCTAAATAATAATAATATTCACACCAAAATGGATGAATTAAAAAAAAAAAAAGCTGGCATTTAACCAGCCAGGCAGCCAGGCAGCCAGGCCAGCACACATCTGTTGCTGGAACCACATTTCCCGAATTCAAGACCTTTTGCTCTTCCTGCTTGTTTTCAGTCCTGGCTAAATGTCAGAATTATAAGGAACCAACCCCAATCTACTAAACCAGCATCCCTAGACACCTCTTTAGTAAATCTGCCATGACAAATTCTGATGACCAGCTGGAGAACTGTAAGACGAGACACAGCCGCCTTGGAGGAGAGGTATGAAGCCCTCAGAAGTCCCACCTATGTCTCTGAGAGGAAATTCTGATTTCACTGAAATTCTACGCTTCCTTAACCATTACGTCTGCATCACTTGCTCAAGAAAGGAGTTTGGAGGAGTAGGTGGTGGCATATGGTAACGAAACAGGACCCCATGGAAAAAGTCTTGGGTTTGCATCCTGGGACTCATCTGAGCACAGCAGGGGCGCACCTGTGCTCTGAACCAAGTGCGTGAGACTGGAGAGGGAGCACGGCATGAAGACCCTGTTAGAGGCGCCCCTTTCTCTTCCTCTCTCTCTCTCAGGAGAAATAAATAATCTTTTAACAAATAAATAAAATGTTTAAAAAGATAGAAGCTTGGGTTGTTCAGTTAAAACCTTATAATATGAGGCCAGCAGGTAGCATGGTGGTTACGGTGCTGGACTCCCGCACGGCTGACTGGGTTCCAGCCCCAGACGCAGCAACTTGAAAATCATGCTGGGCATGTGTGCATGAGTGCCCAGAATCCCAAGAGGAGACTGGAGAAGGGACTGTAGTGTGGCCGTCCCCCCGGTGATTTCTCTTTCCCTCCATCTCTCTCCAGTGAACACACGTGCCCTATGGCAAAAACCTAAAAAAAAGGAAAGAAAAGAAAAAAGAAAAAAAACTTATATTTTCACTTTGCACACTAAAACTCTTATCAGTGTTTTTCTGAGAGGTAAGACAAGTTTGAGTGTTACCAAAGCCCAAGTTTTAGAGTCAAGTTTAAAAGACATTCTTGTTCCAGAGAGGAAAAACAAAAAGGAACATCACTCTGTTAATCCTTTTCAGAGCTTTTCCCACACTGCTGATTTGAGATAAGCTGTCATTTTTAAAGGCTGAAGGCTTTTTTTTTTTTTTTTTGCAGTTTGGTCTTTGACAGTAATGACAGAGCTGGCCTTTTCTTCCCCGAAGCGTCATCCTCCTTGCCCACAGATAGCATTACTGACCTACCAACACGGGCCACGGGCTTCAAAGCTGTTTACCCACTAGCTTTGGTGGGCTTAGCCAGACCCAACATCAGTGTCTCACAGAATCCCCTGTTGTGAGCAAGGAGATGTCCTCAAAATGTGGCTGGCCTCCCAGGCTGTGGTCATGGAAGAATGGAGAAGTGACCCCTGAAGGTCTAATCCACTGACCTTTACTGTGCTCTAACCAACTGCCCAAATAAATAAAAACAGCAGGGTTGCTCGGTTTCCCAGATGAATTCCAATTTATCCCAAGAATCCAAGCCTGGTTGAATGCTTAAAGTTTTGGGGCCATCCAAAAATCTGTCACACAACTCGACTGGGACTGCTTTTGCCCCCAGGGACACTGGCAATGTCTGGAGGTATTGTGGTTGTTACCACTGGCCGTGGGTCTCTAGTGAGCAGAGCCCAAGGATACTGCTCAACAGTGCAAGGCACAGGCCCTCACGACAGTTCTCTGGTCCCAAATTTCTATAGAGCAGAGGATGAGAAGCTGAATTAGGACACAGAATGCATCGTCTCCCAGCCCGCAGCTAGGTAAACCTTGGAAGAGACTGTAATCTCAATTTAATTTGGCTTAAAATAAAAATCCCAAGGGACCAGCAGGTGGAATAGTAATTAAGGCACTGGACTCCCACATGGCCAACCATGGTTTAGGTCCTGAACCCAGCGACTTGAAAATTACACCAGACGCTTGTGTGTGTGTGCCCAAAATCCCAGGATGAGAATGGAGAAGAAGGGATTGTGGTGTGGCCACCCTCCGGGAGGTGATTTCTCACTTTCCTACTCACTGTCTCTCTCTCTCTCTCTCTCTCTCTCTCTCTCTCTCTCTCTCTCTCCTCTCCTCTCCTGCAAGCACATGCACCCTATGGTAAAAACCATTAAAAAAAAAAAAAAAAAAGAATTGCAAATGCAATGCCTTCACGGACCAAGGAGGTGAAATATCACCTAAACTAAGTGGCTGTAGTTGTGCTGTAGGCACTAGGGTGTGATGGTCTGTGTCAAGTCAGAGTATAATGCTCACTAAAATATCACTTCATGTTTAAAAATAATACTGTGCTGGCTAAAGAAAATGTGACAGCTGGATAGTCACCCTGTCAACCACTGATGACCAAACTCTAGTTTAAAGAGATTATCAATTTACACAGAACTGCAGGATCCCTTATCTCCTATGGAACTCCCTGAGCTGTTCAGTTGAGAAGAGTAGGGATTAGATCTTAGAGGTTTAACCCCAGCCAAGAACGGAGTTTTAGGTACATTGTGCCAAGGGAGGGACCCAGGTTGGAAACTCCAGAGTTGAAAGAAAAGAAAAAAGAAGAGCCCTCTTGTCCCCTTCCCCTGATACACTGATCTCCATTTGAGGGAAGTTCAGGGGAAATTTCATCAATATCACACAATACCATATAAGTGAGGTCATTTGTTTACGATGATACTGTTCCCATAGCCATTTAGATCTTTTATCCAGAAGACAGCTTGTTCTAGGTGAATATGCTGTTCCACAGGTGAGGAAACAGAGGCCCAGGAAGTTGAAAGAAATGACCAATTACCCACATCTGAACCTAAAATCAATCGGTGTTTCTTTTTCCTCTGTGCAATTGCAAAGCACCTACTGCTAAGTAAAGAGGTTTCATTCAAAGGGTCAAACATTCATGACTAAACTCTCCAGCAAACATAAGTTACATGTAGATGTTAAATTTAAACCTCTTCCCCCAACAGAAAAATCATTAACCTCAAGGCTAATCATGTTTACCTCAAGGCGCTGTTTTCAGATCTGTTTTTCATGTAATTGGGAGCATTAAAAGCAGGTTACATATCTCCAGCCCTCCTTTAAGCTCAGGCTAGAGAGCAGAAGGCCGACTCAGCAAATGGAAACACAAGAAGGAAGGCTGGACCAGAACCGTCTGCGTGGAAGCATGCTTTCAGCTGGAAGAATCCCTGGCCTGAAGAGACAGTATAAACAAAGGCAATCCAGGGGGAAACAAATGATAAGATAAGTGAAACCCAGTAACTCCCTCTGCCCTCCTCCCTGCCTCCTTCCCTCAGCTTGCTCCATCAGAAAAACAACCTGAGCTTGGGAGAATTCAGCTGTGCTTCCCTAGTCTAGGTCAGGGGCTAAGAGGAAGACATGCTTCTTCTTCTTAAGGTCAGTAACTGTGGCTCCCTGATACGGAGCCTGGCCATCTGGGGACAGCCACCTTACCCTGCCCCCGGGAGGCCGTGAGAGTAGACCTGGCAAATTACAATCCAGGGAGTGCAGCAGGGAAGGTGGGAAAGGCAGGATAGGGAAGAAAGGAAACCTCAGGAGCAGCCTGAAAAGAAATTGGGTCCAATTAAAAATTACACACACACACACGCACGCACACGCACACGCATACATGTATACATACACATGCACACACACATTGTTTTTTAATCAACTCCTTAGCAAAATATGTCAAAGTCAAGGCAGTTTCTCGCCACAGTTTCTAGGCGTCCCCTGCTTACACAAGCTCATAAATAGGTCATGGAGTTTTTCTAGTCCAATCCAATCTCTATTCCTGATTTTTAAAATTTAAAAATATAACAGCAGGCCTGTTCATTTCACCTTTTGAGAACATGTGGCAACCAGTCTCGGCCACTGGCTTCAACTTCAGCCCTTACTTCACGCCCTGTCTGACACTGAGTGCTGAGCAATGAGGGAAAGCACCGCTCATGCCAACACGACTGACACCCGAACAGGCTGGGGCGGAAACACCGACATGCTTCTGTCTCCGCCGCCATCACCATCCTAAATCAAATCAGAGCCGTGGCTGCTGGGCTGCCTGCAGTTGCACTTGTCTAAAAAGTCTAAATCAATTGCCTCAAATAGAACGGTATGGCATTTTCTGCATCTCCAATTTCATCATCTTTCAAACAGCAGAGAATTCAGCAAGGTCTTTCAAATGGATTCAGTTATCCATTTTCCTTTAACTTCTCACAATAAGTTTTCTAATAATCTCTCAGGATTTGGAAGGGCCCCTAGTCTCTCTTGTTACAGAACGGCTGGTTCTAATTTAACGTGTGTTAGACATGTCAGTGCTCGGTTTGACCCAATGTCTATGAAACAAACACCAAGTTAGGCCTAGGCACAGAAGGACAATCTGTCTTATCTGATAAATGATGTTGGCCACCACCCTTCACTTGTTCTCGGGTACAAATCCGCAAAGCTTTATGAAAGAAGAAAGCCCAGAAGTGGCACTGAAACATACACTGATGGCATCTGTCATTCCTCCGAGACAAGAAAAAGAACACAACGAAGTCCTCTGGCAAACGTTTAGAAGCTGCCCCTGGTCCTGACCTGACTGTCACAGGAAGATACCTGTCAGAAGAATGCTGCACAGTGTCGTGGCCAACTGTTGGCAGAGCTTGGCCTCGAGCTGATGGGGTCTGAAGCAATATCACCCGCTCAGCTCATTTTATAATATGGCACTTCCTTTTGTCCTTAATAGTGGCAGCTGTCTAGTCTCCTTTGTGGCCAAAAATAATAAGTTAAAAAGGAAAAAATTAAGAAAAAGCTGACTAGGGTTACAGGTAGTTTGTGGGCAAAGCTAACCCATGCCCTTGACCTGGTTTGTACGTCACTAACCAACAGAGCTTGGCCAATAAGCCAGAATGTAAAAGCCCATCTCAAAGGACAAAAGACAGGCATCTGTGTCACCCCAACAATGCTCAAAGCTAGGATCGGGGCTATCTCCTCTAAATTCTGAAATTCCATCAGATGGGCAACATTTGTCTATTGCTGAACAGGTATTTTTCAAAAGTGAAAAGGACAAAGACCAGTTTAATAGGTGACCCCAATTGTGCTCTTGGCAGAAATGCAGGTAACCTTCAACTCCAATCCTGGTGCAATTTATAGAACAGAATGACATACTTAGGAAGTGTAACGAAATGAATGGGAGGGAAAAAAGCTTCTGAAATCAATGTCTGTTAAGTGAATATTATGTTTGAGTAGCCTCATGGCTAATGAGCCTTTTGTTTTTATTTTCCTTTCCTGGCAATACGCAGTTAGGGCATAACTTTCCTATTATGTCTCTAAACGACACAGTTTGTGTTTCAGTCAATTGTCTCCATTAAATACTGTCAAAGTGGCACAATGTCCAATATTAAGCCAAAAGGAAAAGATCTATTGTACTTCAGGAAAATGTACAATTGCATTGGAAATGGAACTTGTTTCTCCAGTTTTCCACATTTAATTCACAATGGTGGTGATGGTTTAAAAGAATTGTAATTGTTTATTTGGCACCAAATTTGTTCCACTGTAAAAATAAATTACAAGTCTCTCTTCTGTGGTAAGGGAATATCGCTTATTTAAAATATCTAAGGATGCCCAATATGAGATAACATGTTTGACTACCACTCCAGTTTTCATTATTTCCTTTTCAAAAGAGCCTTCACAATTTATGTTGGATAACAGGGAGGAGGGAAGCTGAGACATTATGGGCCCTCTTAACTCTCAACGCAGACTTCTGTGGCCCTGTTCTGGGTAGAAGGCCTTTCATCAGATGAGGAATTCAATCTAGTGAAAAGTTATCCGAATTAACAAAGAGCGTCTAATGCTGGAAAGGCTCCCAACAGATCTAACAAAAAGATAGAAAAGCATTTCCTTTTTCAAATAATTTGCCCATCATTTACATAGCAAAAAGATGAGAGGTCAGAAGTGTCATCATTCAAATACTCAAATGCAACATTTTCAATGGCGTACAGTATTTTCCATTCCAGAAAAAAAAATTACACTTTAAGAATCCATTAAGTGAAGAAGCAATTTTAGTCTCAATCAACGCAGCACTTATTAACACAGCTCTCTCAGAATTAAGAGACACAAAGGAAGCTGTGATTTTCCCCAAGCTAGAGAGAAAACAACAACATGCAGGAAAGTCAGAGGCCAGGCAAAAGTGTGGTATGTAAGACCTAGACCACCGGGGTCCCTGATCTGCTCTGCCACTTAAGGGCTACGCTAGGCAAGTTCCTTGACTTCTCCATGCCCCAGTTTCCTTTCCTCTAAAATGGCAGTAACAATGCCTACCTGGTACAATTGTACGGGTCAGTGGGGCAGCCCTATAAAGTAGGGCTTGGCAGGAGATAATAGACTGGTATACACTATCTCAATTAGCTGTAGGTGTTGCATGGTCAGGGTTAGGGCCCTAAGGAGAAAGGAGCATGGTGAGGGTAGAGAGTGGGAAGCCTGGGTCGCAGCTGAGGGATGAGCAAAGCAGGTTTCCTGCAAGCTACAGCATCTAAGCTGGATTTGAAAGCACAAGAATTTAGACCCAGAGACGGGTACTCACTCCAGGTGAGGGAAGCTATTACTGCAGAGTCGCACATAGGGAGAAAAACCACTTAAACATCAACAAGGAAAATAAGCCCACCCAAACCGAGGGTGTATTTAGGAACCCCAGGTTAACTGGGGTGGAAAAGAAGGCTCTGTACACTTTCTGCTGTGAAACACGGTTCTCTGCTCTAGAAAAAATGGAAAGAAGGCCAGAAAATACAGGAGTACATGCTCTTTCCACCCTGCATAAAGATTCTGCTAGAGTGGAATGTAGGTCACACAATCAACTTGTATCTCATCTTCATCTGTCGCTCCCTCAGTGGGGGCACTAATGAGGTGGTGGCTTGGAGGAAGCGGGGTACTTCAGATCCACCCTTCAATTGAGTCTCATCAGCAGCCTTAGCCACTCTAATGAACACAATCTACATAAAAGGCAGTACTCACTGGCTAAGTGAACGTCACTTTCCGAGAGGTATTTTCCACCCAAGCCTGCCCCAGCCTGTTCTGCCAACCAGACGTTTCCCCAAGCCACATAGAGAAACTGCCTTCAGCACCAGTCTCTTAAATGATACCTATGTAGTCCGTAACTTCTAAACTTTAGACTCCCAGGGAAATCACTGAGGACACACCTGTGAGTGCTGAAGACAGATACTAAGGTTTCCTCCGCCGCCAAGTTAGAAGTTGCAATATCAAAATGAGTGACAGTAGCCCACATTCCTCAACCAAGAGGAACACAGGAACACGATACAAAATAGAACTTTCATTTTGACCGGTGCCCTCCCCGCTCACCCCAGAGAGAAAACAGGTTTGCTAACCTAAGTTGGCAATGTTGCTTTGTTTCTGGCAGTCTAAGGGTAGACTTAACACTTGAAAATACCAGAGCATGGCTCAAAGCCAGAGAGGGCCCCACAGCAGTTACAAACTCTGATTGTGATTATTTCCCGAACCAAAACACCTAAGGCACTCAGTTGGACCAAGCTGTGTTGGAAAAGCTTGTTTCCTCTGATCCAACAGCTGTAACTTTCAAAGTGTTTTCAGAGAAGACCTCAAGAAGCTCAAGCTCAAGCCAAAGCCACTCTTCACACCATCTCCAAAATATTTACAAAATGAAACACTTTCCATCCTAACTGTGTTTTGTTTGTAAATAACGTATTTGTTCTGAGGACCGCAGTACTGAAAGCAGCCTTTGAAACAAAGTAGCTCAAATAAAACAACACACACACATTTTTAACACCCAGAGTGTGTCCACAAAGCAAGAAAGCCAGCATTCAAATTCCTTAGCACCTATTCACTGAGCTCCTGGAAGCACCACCCAAGGATGTGACCTACCACACCCTCTTCCCATCACACCTCCTCACTTTATCCTTCAGAAACCCCCAGACTCCAACCACTGGATGATAACACAATGTTACAAATGTTGAACGATTGTTCTTCTCTCACGGCATCCAGCCTGGGACAACTGATCCTATTCGGATCCAGATGAGAAAACCATTATCTCGCAGCTCTTCTGGGAGCCATTGAGAGCCTGGCAAAAGTCTCTAGCTATCATTGCCTTGGTCTCTCTCCCTATTCTACTGCCATAGCTCTCCTGGGAAAGGTATTTGGCCTGTAGACAGTACAATTAAGAGAAATGTAGACATGTTGGGCTGGACCTATACTACAATGGTTAGGTGTTGTGTGGACGGAACTCGACACCACAGGGCCAAACACTGTTGGAGTCCTGAGGTATATGTGCATGTATGCCAGGACCCTGATGGGAAAAAAGAATGAAGAAAGGGAATTATGGCATGACTAGGCCCCACTGGGGGTGTCTGTGCTTTCTCTCCAGCCTGCCCACACACTCCTGGCATTAAAAAAATAAATAAAGAAGGAGAAGAAGAAGAAAAGAGAAAAGAAGGAAAGAAAGAGAAAGAGAAAGAAAAATAAATTTAGAAATGCCTAGTGTGGGGACCAGTAGATGGCGTAATGGTTACATCACTAGATTCCTACATAGTTGACTGTGGTTTGAGTATCAGACTTGGCGGCTTAAACTCATGTCAGGCATGAGTGTGTGCATGTCCAAAATCCTAAGAGAATAGAAGACAAGGGATTGCAGCAAGGCCATCCCCCTGGGGGGTGGGGGGGTGTGGGGGGAGGTTTGATATCTCTCTTTCACTCTCTAGTGAGCACACATGCCCTATAGCAAAAATCTCTCTTTAAAAAAATTTTGCCTAGTTTGAGGCAATAAGAAATTGTAACTACAAATAATTATTTATGTGGATGAATATATTCCAAAAGCAAATAATTGTTGAAATACATCTATTTCAAACACATAGCAAGTCTTTAACCACACAGGAGTGTTGGCTTATGCTGAGATGAAACTGTTTGACAGAAAAGGGACCATTAAGATGGACCAGAGAACTACCAGTGGTATTAATATGGACTTTAGGTCTCCAAACCCAATTTGGGTCTCCAAATCCAACTCTACTACTTACTATTCATTCAATAATTATTAAAGACCTTGAAATGAACAAACGCTGTTCTAAATATATGGGAGACAGAGGAGAATAAGACAAAGACTGTCCTCATGGAGCTTACAATCTAATAGAGGAGACAAGCAAACAGAAAAATGAAAGACATTTTCATTTAATGCTAAATTCTAGAACAAAAATAAAGAGTAAGTGACCAATTTAATCCTGTTTCCTCACAGGGACATAACTACCTACTTCAAACAAGATGATGAGTGTCACTCACCTGGCACCAGTCATGCCCAAGCACGTACTTGCACATGCATAGCGACCCGCAGATGCACTACCCTTCCCCAGCTGCATCACCTCTTCTGCGATAATGTACCTTGGTATAATATACAGGCGAGGGGCTAGAGATGACACAGTGCTAACACAGAAAACACGAGGGCTGACCCACATCCCAGAGTTCTGGGTTCTCGTCCGGAAACCCCTCCCTCAGCACCTACAGTGCAGATATGCCCATGATCAGAGACTGGCTAGGCTGGGGTGGATCATGGTGTAAAGATATTGTTGAGCACTATCTCTGTCTCTTTCCATCTCTCTCACTGATGGCAGAAATAGATTAATACATTTTTTAATTTAGTTTTTTTGTTTAGTTGTTATTATTACTTTTTTAAAAATTTCCTACAGGACACGTGCACTCACCAGAAAGAGACAAAGCGAGAGAAAGAAAGTAAGAGAGCAAGCCACCAGGTCTGGGACTCAAACCATGTTTAATCTTGTGGGAATCCAGAGCCCTATCCACCACGCCACCTGCTGGCTCCCTAGAGAAATACATTTTTAAAAAGTCAAGCAGAGGAAAAATAAATGATCTGCATAATGCAATTATACTGAATGCAATTAAGTTACAAGTAAATGCATTTGTCAAAAATCTGTAAAAAGCCAAAACTGTACAAATTAATTTTAAGACTAAAGTAAAATCATGTGAATCCAGATAATGGGGTAACAGTGGATGTACAGGACGTGTTACAAATAGTGACATAGCTACTGTGCACGCTAAAGGGTTGCAACAAAGAGTCTGGCAATGCTGCCTTACAACTAAGGCTCAGAGATAGTAACCTAATGCCTTAGCGTCAGAAGCTGGGTTTAAACCTTCATCAGATTGCACGTGTGGGGGCGTGGGGTGGAGAGGGGACAATGACCAAGTCTTTCTTAGAGTCTCAAGATTTCATATCTAGAACACCTTAGGGAATCCTCCCCACCCTTTCCCTCACACTGCCAGTGAGGAGGCAGTGGTCTCCAGGGGTGAAATGGCACAGCTGGTAATGACAGCAACCCCGGAGTAGGATCCAGGGCTCTAAGTTCCCTACCCACGTGCTTCACTCTCAAGGGCTGGCATCCGCTAAGTCAGGATTTAGATTTTAGGAGAACCATGAGGGATGACAGTGACGTTCAAAATTTTAACTTCAGTTATTCCCTGTCTCCGATGATTTCCAGTCTGTGCACCTAGGGCCAACTGGGGAAGCCCTTGGCTGGTAGCCAGGGAGCTCTCCATGCAGAATCGGGGAGAAGGGAGAACACTCTTGAGATTGCTGCCTCCATACTACTGGCTACGTTACTGGGGGGGAAAGGTGCACCAGCCTGAAAAGGGAAAGAGATCTTCCAAATTGTAATTTCAGAGTTTGGTTCAGGAAGACTCTCGTTTTAGGGAGAGAAGTGGAGAAACGAGGTACCGAGGTTTCAGCAGCCGAAAGGGAAAGGGGTCAAAGAACAGCGTCTAAGCTATTTACAAGAGAATGGGGAGAGTCCAGCCGCTGTGAAAGGGGTGAGGAGGGGAGAGCAGCTGGGCCCAGGGCAAGCCTTGACCACACCCACCGGCCACGCCCTCCCAGCTGCCCGCAGAGCCACATCGAATCGAAACAGCAGTGGGAGCAGTTAAGATTCCGAAGGCAGGAGTCGCCATGGCAACCGGATTCATCTCGCAGGCCGACTCCGCCTCCAGTCACCCGGTCCTGCTCGAATCTCAAGGAACTACCAGCTCAATGGCAGCAAGACGGTCACGGGTGGCATTTGCTCTCCGTGCTCTGATGAGGGTGGGGACAGGAGAGGGAGGGATGGAACGCAGGCATCTATTCCTGAGCCCACTAAGATATTTTTTATAGGGACGAGAGACAGGACACCCCCAAATCCAGGCTGTGAGCAACTTGGGAAGAGACCTTAGCAGGGTTTGATGAATGAGTGAGTAAACTAGCGAAGGACCGTACTAGGGAAAGGGAGAGGAAGCCCAGAGGACTTCAGAGTTCTCGGGCCGCGCACGTCTCCGGGAGGAGGGCGAGCTGATCACAAGCCGTCGACTTTAGGCGCCAGCTGGGGTAAACCCGATTATCCAGCCCTCCCGCCCCTGGGTGAGCTTTATCTTTAGATTATCCGGCCCGCTTGCCCCCACTCCCTCACCACCTCCGGGTCCAGGGTTCCGCGTCAGGCGCTTCTCCCTGGCCCAAGTGCTCCTAACGACCGGGACCATCGGTGCGGAGCAAACTGAGAAGAGCCCTCCGGAGCCAGACTAGAGGCAGGAGCGCTCTGCGGCACCTCGAACCGGGTCCGCGGGCTGCGCAACCTCCGCTCGCCGCAGTTCTCCAACACGCCTAGCTCCCTACGCCAGGCCGTATTTCCCTCCCCTCTCTCTTGAGACATTTAGCTCCAACTTTGCCTGAATTACAGTCGCCCCGTTTCTTTCAAATGGGGCTTGAAGTGAGGGTGTCACGAGCGGTGGAGGTTCTACTCCGCAGTGGACGAGCACGGGGGTCCCTCCTTCCTGTCGCCACCTCCGTGTCCAACAAGCCTGTGTTGGGATTCTCCCTCTCCGAGCCGCCGGGACAGCTCGCTAACGCTGCTGCAGTGCCCGCAGCCCCCAGCCCCGGGGTGCCTGCAGCGAAGCAGCGATTGGTACCCCGCCGGCTCTCCTGCCATCCGAGCGCCTCAGAAAGAAAGGAGGGAGGGACCCCGGTCCTCAGGGGCGCCTTCCTCCAGGCTCGCCTCTTTTTGTGCCGCGCTGCAGCCATTTTCCCATCCCCAGCTCGGCAGCTGGGAGCTGTCTCGGTCCCGTTCCCACCCAGACCCAACCTGAAGGACGGGTTTAATATTTACCTACTGGCCCTGGAGTTGCAGGGAGGAAGCGGGAGGGCGCGCCGCGAACCCAGCACCCAGCCTGAAGAAGCACGCCCACCCTCGCGCCACCGCGCGGTGCCACTTAATGAATGAGTGCGGCGGGCGAGGCGGCGCGTCCCCCTTACCTGAGCAGCCCCTGCATGCTGGAAAGGCGGCTCTGCGCTCCGGGTACAATGGGATCCGGTTAAACAGTTTCCTTCACAGCCGCTCGTAGGTTACCAACTCGCAGGTGACATCACCCTCTCCTCTCCTGATAGGATACAATGTGGCGCCCACTGCGCATGGATTCTCCCACCAGTCCCGCAAACTCTTGGGAGTTGTAGTCGCCACGGTACAAGCGAAGCCGGGACGCCTGCACTACCGGGACTGGAGGAACTACATTTCCCAGCAGAGTCCGCGGCCCCTCCGTCCCCGCCCCCTTGGCCCCGCCCCCCCGGGCCCCGCCCCCTCCCCGCCTTCCAGCCTTGCTGTTAGCCGCCGTGGTTGTCCCGAAGCGGAGCTGCGGACTGCACGGGCGAGGAGGGGGGCACCCTGCGGTTGTGCCCTTTGACTTGACCTCTATTCCGCTCCTCGCGGGCTCCGAGGGCCGAGAGTGGTCCGGGGCTTGTGCACACAGGCCTGGCAGCTCTGACCAGCCGGGTTCCCTTGGCCGCAGCGGGGAAGGAACGGTTAAGCCTCTCTCTGCCTTCCCGGCTCATAGCAACTACCTCCCAGGACTCACTGGCTTCTGGGTTAAACACGTTTCTAGAATTCCCTTAATATCCCAGGGATGGGGCGACGCAGGTCCCGAAGAGGTGGAATCCCCGTGCACCCTGTTGGTTCAATTCACCTTTCTCTTCTCTTTCCTTCTTCCCCACTTAACGGAGACGGAGTGACCAAGCAGAACGCGTATTCCGCTGAGCTGACGGAATAACGGAGGCTGTCACTAATAAAAATGCGGTGTAATAAAAAAGACAGTCGCCGCAGCCTCGGTCAGGGAGCCCGCTGCGGCTGCACAGATACTACTGTCGCGCAGCCATGCTTTTGTTCGTCCCTGCAACGGATTTCCCGCTCTGGTGGCTCTCAACTCCCTGGAAGATAACGTCCTAGTCTAAAGTTCTAACAAATTACCTATGTGTGCCTATGTATTTTTAAATCCACAACATTCCCCCGTTTTCCATACTTGAACTTTCAGTTATTTTTAAAGACCTTGAACAATACATCGTGCTGTTCAAGAATTGTCCTGGTCTTAAGATACCTAAAGGTTTATTTAAAGGTAAGCAAAAGATGTGTAGCAGATTTATGGCCCTTTAGGCAGGTATTTTGTTAATACATGAAATGTATCCGTGATATTTTTATTATTCAGTGAATACCAAGTAGTATAAAAATTTAACATTGAGATCACATCTCCAGATGTCTTTTAAAATACAAATAATCAGTTATTTCCATTTTAAATGTAAAGTATAATGACATGTGGTGTCCTCAATCACATATAAGGATTGGCTAGAACCCCCATTTCTAGTAGCAAAATCTCTAGAAGACTGCATGTCTTATGAAAAGAAGGTTTGCAATTAAGATTTCAAGCAACTCTCCATCTAACTGTTAGTGGAAGTTCTCTTATCATTCTTATTTTCTCATTTCATTCCAAAGCACTAACTTGGGTTCAGGTGAAAAAAATATATTTCTGGAACTAGTTGGGGATTTCAGGGGAGAGAAAAATGTTTTGCTGAGAAAGATCACTTAGGGCTGAATTCTGATGGTCTTTTAATAAGACTATTATTCTTTACAGACCAGAGCCATTTTTCTCCACTGAAGGATAACTTTGACGTTGATCTTCTGTTCTGAGCTGTTTGATTCATTTTAAATATTATCTTAAATGAAACCCAGACAATACAAATGTTCTGTTGGCCATTAGATCAAGGGTACAATCAGTGTTACTCTAGCTAATGGGTAGGCTTAAAAGTACTGCCGTTCGCTGTGGAAAAATATTCCGAAAGAAACTTGACCTGGGATGATTCTAAAGGCTCTCCCAATTTTATAACTGTGTAAAGCTTTTAGATGGAAACATAATCAGTGAGCTTGAAATTTAATGAGTCAATAAATTTAACGTGCAGACTTTCTATAAGACAGAGTTTATCCTTACAGATAAAAGCACATTATTGAGGCACACTCTGAGGAATAATTTTACTGGAGAAATCACCTTAAAGCACGTTCTCTTGGGTTTTCAGCAATGGAGAGGATAGAGTCTGCCCGAAGAAAAAAATGTCACTCTCTATGACAATACTATAGGGATGTTCTAGGTGACATTCATCTCTATGTAGAAAGGACAGCATACTCAATAAGCATGTAAGTGTGTGGATATGCACATGTGAGCCTACCAAATAGGTATGAGTATAAGGGCCAGCAGGTGGCGAGGTGGTTAATGCGCCAGATATGGCCACATGGCCCACTGTGGTTTGAGTTCCAGGCCTGGGGGCTTACTTTCTCACTTTCTCTTACTTTCTCTCTCTCTCATGAGCTCATGTGCCCAACAGCAAATTTAAAAATAACAATAAATAAAATTAAATCATTCTTTTTAAAAAATGATATGCATATAATAGAGGTGGAAAGGAGGCATTGTATTTGAAAATATTTTTCTGTAAGTGATGATGGATTTGAACTGATCCCTGCACATTGTTTCACTGGTAACCAAGGAAAACAAAGATGGCTCTTCGCAACTGAAATACGGTCTGTAGGACCAGGAGTAGAGGAAGCATAACCACTTCCGTGGAGACAGAAGGGAACTCATGCTCATCATAAATATTTATATATAATTCTTCCTAAGTGACCAAGTAGTCTCATAAACTGGCAAATATCCACTCTGTCAACTTTGTTTTCATCTTTTCCTTTTTAAACTACTGCTATGTACTGGAATGCTCTTATAAAAAGTGCTGCCTTGTTCTGTAGCTTATCCAGGTAATTACAAACTTGCGAAGTCATTGAAAGTCAACGTTAATTGACTATCTGTATAGGTAGCAGAAGGGAGAAAGGAACCATTGAGCATTTTGCTGATGCTTCAGAATAACCTTTCTCAGTTCTGGTTACAAAGTTTTACTCTAGGTATTGGGTTTTAGACAACGGAGGAAGTCAAGTATCAACAAAGAGAAAGAAGTTAAAGTTTGTAGCCTTGTGTGTTTCCATTCAATAGCTCCAGGTTTGAAAGCTCAGGTTTGAAATTGTGCCCTTCTGCCAATTTGAGGCATGGTACTTGCTTATCTGTATTCCTTATTCTCTGTGCCTCAGTGTTCTTACTTATAAAATGGTGTAGACAATAATACCTACTTTACATGGTTTTTAAGGATTAAATTAGATGAAGCATGTAGGAACACTTTGCAAACTCAAAAAACTATCCAAATGCTAGCTCTTGTTATCATTTGCTATTCTCATCTGTCATTTTGTCATCTCAAAATGACAGTTCTAATTATGGAAAAAGTTCATAGAAATCTATTTAAAGTTTTTAAAGTCTTATTCTTAACAAGAGACTATCAGAAGTTATATAGCATGTCCATATTATCTCACCCTAATTTGTAAGTAGGCAAAATGTACTTTGATGAAAACACTGAGGAATCCAGAGAGCTAAACAGTGCTGCTCCCTGGCTCGTTCTCAGATCCATAACCTACTCTCAGTCAGGCGCCAGCTGTTCTTAGTACCACGGGAAGCCATTCTTCAGCTTTGCAGCCATGGAAAGACACTGCTGGGAGGCTGGAGGAAGGAGGAAGTGAGAAACTAGGGTATTTCTCCACCACCACAGAAATGCACTTGGTTAAGTTTGTGGCAATAGCAACAGCATTTTCCCTGTTGGACTGGTCTGTCCTGGTTCCAGTCTCTTCCAGGTCACTCTGGCCTCTGGTAACACCACCTTCTCCCTTTGTCCCTCAAGGCTAAAGGTAGAGGTACCTTCCTGGTGGTGTTAATCTCTGTGTTGCATGTGTGGCTCCACAGATCTTCTGTCACTAGTGTAACCAATTCTCTGTAGTATATGATCTGGTTTTTCTTTTCTTTTTTCTTTCTTCCTTTTTAATTGTCAGAAGGTATGTACACTGGCCAGAGATAGAGAGAGAAGATACTTCTCAGTGGGGAGTCTCACCATAATCCCTTCTCCATTTCTTTCTCCAACCTGTTTGGATTTGAGGCATACATGTATACTCAGCTGATATGTTTTTCAAGCCACCAGGACCAGGATTCCAACCCTGGTCGGTCACGTGGAATCCAATTCCCTTAACTACTCAGCGTTGAGGTCAGCTCCTGTCTCTGTTTTAAATACTTAGAATGGCTTCTGTTTTCTTGGTGAAACACTTTAACTGATACATTCACGTCATAGTTAAAAGTTCTTTTGGGGCAGACAACAGAAACCTTCTATGGCTAATTTATGCAAAGCAAAGTAGTGAGATTTATTCAAAGAATTAAACGGCTATGGCTCAGGAAGAACAAGAACCTAGGAAGTGGTTGTTTTCAAAACTTCCCTAATAGCCTTCAATCTCTGGGCCTCTTTGTGCCCTATTTCAGGGTTACCTATCCCTGACTTAATTATCTACAGCTGTAGTATCTTTTGTTTCCAGTTTTATAACTGACGATTGGTGTTTAGTTATCATCCACAGTAACTGTTTGTAGATTTATGAAAGTGGTAACAAGAAATAGTAACAAAAAGCAGAACTTGCACAGTGAATCTTTATCTTCATGGCATTTTCTGGACAACTACACCCAGATACCATTTGGAATGTTTCTTATTTCTTTGGCCCAGATAGCTCTGTAAAGCCTGGATCCAATGCACACATCTGGAGTCCCCGTCTCTTTCATGGCAAATTTCTGGCTGTGTCTGCCCAAGGGACATACTTCTTGAAATCCATTGCGTAGATGCACTTGTGAGTGTTAAGGGTATATTCTCAAGTCACCACCTCATTATGGCAGAAAAGCACTTTTTTCTTCTTGACACTCTTCTTTGGGGGAGCTTTTGTGCTAGGCCCAAGTAGGAAAGCTCTACTACTGCGGTTCTTACAGTGTGGTCCTGAAACCCCCAGCACCGAAGAAACTTGTCAGAAATGCAAAAAATTGGGCCCTACCCACGGAGCTACTGGAAAGGAACGTCGGGATGCAACAATCCGTGTTATAACAAGTCCTCAGCTGATGTGGACACACATGGAAGTTTTCTAACCTCTGATATATGATAAAGATGATAAGATTGAGACCAGCAGTTAGCGTAATGGCTATGTCGCTGGACTCCCATGTAGTCGACCACGGTTCCAGTCTCGGACCCGGTGGCTTAAACTCACACCAGGTGCATGTGCGTGTGTGCCCAAGACCCCAAGAGAAGAATGGAGGAGAAGAGATTGCAGCGTGGCCATCCCCTTGGGGGGTGATTTCTCACTTTCTGACTCTCTGTCTCTCTGTCTTTCTGGCGAGCGCACGCGCCCTATAGCGAAAACCTCTCCAAAAAGAAAGAAAGAAAGAAAGAAAGGATGACAAGAATGTGTTGCTCAGATATAATTACTCAGGATCTGTCCCTATGTGCCTGGGAGTCCTCCCAGCGAGGACATGTGAGCCTGGCAACCACCCCAATAGGTGTCCAGTAAAACTTTAGTCAACCTGTCAGAGTCTTAATAGGAAAACATGAGTCCTCCTAAGAGAGAGAAGACTTTGCAGCATTCTGTGCCAACTATTCAATTGAATCACTGCAAAGACACTTGAAAAAGATTCATTTCACAAAAACAACCTGAAAGACCAACCTCAAGAGAAGATAAAGAGGGTGGACTCATACAGAAATGTGGAAACAGAACCATAGTAAGACAGACACAGTAAGAGGCAACAGAGCTCCAGCCTCTCGGAACTCTCCAGACCGGTCACATCTGAATGGCTCCTTGGGATTCAGAAACAGAAGCCCTCCTTTGACATGCCTTAGCAACGTTGGCGGTATCAGCTTCTTCACAACTGGCTTCTTCTTAGCCACAAATGTGACGGCATGGTTTTCAGTGCTATAGCCACTGGCCCCCATGTGGCTATTTAAATTTAAATTCATTAAAAGTTAATACAAGTTTAAAACTCAGTTTCTCAGTCACAATCACCACATTTCAAAGGTTCAGTAGCTGCATGGGGCCAGTGGCCATCCCACATTGTCCATCGCTGACACAGTATCCCCTTCATTTCAGAATGGTCTATTGGACAGCGCTCAATGCTCTGTTCCTCTCACATTTTTAGATTCTGTTCATGATGAAAGCCACATTTTTCTACCATCTTTCACACATCAAATTTCAGAGAGATAGTAAATGAAGAGAAAAAGAGAGAAAATATAGTTATCCCAGTCACTATCTTAAGGCAAATCATACTATAAATCACTGGCCATAAAAATGGTAGATAACCCTAGAAAACTGGCCAGAAATTTTGAACCGGTGCTCACACACAAGCACACACACACACAAATGGTCAATAAACACATGGAAAGGTGCCCAATCTCATTAGTCATTAGGGAAAGATCACGGTGGAGTAGTGTTACATACCTATCAGACTGGCTAAAATGAAAGGACCAACTATACTAGGGTTTGGAAAAGATAAGTGACTTAAATCCTACATGCTAGTGAGACCGTACGTTGCTACAACCACTTTGGAAAACTCTTTATCAGTACTACAGTTTGGACAATGGTTTGTCCCTTAAAGTTTCATATTTTCAGACTTGATCTTGGGAGGTGGTGAGGCCTACGGGGTGGTGATCGCACAATGGGGGCAACAGGCCCTTGAATAGAATGATGTTGCGTGAGACCCAGTGAGCTCTAGCTTTTGTAAGAAGAGGTTAGTTCTTGGGGGAGCTGATGTTTATGAAAGGAGATCCTTCAGGACCTCTCACTCTATGCAGTACCTGCCGTCCTCGGTGCCACAGTCATGCTGGAGCACATGCCTTTGGCCTTTTTAGCCACCAGGATTGTGAGTTTGTAAATAAGCCCCAAACATCTTTATTAAACCACCCAGGCTCGGCTCTCTATCTGTTAGCAACATGAAAACAGACTACGAT
The DNA here is from genome assembly GCA_026018925.1 of Tupaia tana. Taxonomy (NCBI): domain Eukaryota; kingdom Metazoa; phylum Chordata; class Mammalia; order Scandentia; family Tupaiidae; genus Tupaia; species Tupaia tana. The sequence continues at coordinate 224,643,849 of JAKSZU010000001.1, read as the reverse complement.
GGTATCTACTAAGAGTGAACACACACTTCTTTTATGGCCCAGCAATTCCACTCCTAGGAGCATACCCAAGAAAATTACGTAAATATGTTCACATATTTGAATGTTCATAGTTAAGCTCTTTAGTATAGCCTGAGGTTGCCATGCAATATTTGGGATATACCTTCACTAAAAATGTTACTTGTCTAACATTCAAATTTAACTGAGTGTTCTGTATTTTCATCTGCCAAATCTGGCAACCACTTAATAGCCATAAACTAGAATCAGCACAATTGTTCGTCAGCAGAAGGATGCATAAGTAGATTGTGGCACAGGCATGTAATTAATACTGAAAAACAAGGGCCAGCAGATGGTGTAACGGTTACATCGCTGAACTCCCATGTAGTTGACTACAGTTTGAGTCCCAGACCTGGTGACTTGAAACTCATGCTGGGCATGTGTGCATACATGCCCAAAATCCCGAGAGGAGATGGAGAGTGTGGCGTGGCCATCCCCCATCGGGGGTGATTTCTCACTTTCTGTCTATCTCTCCAGCAAGTGCATGTGTCTTATAGCAAAAATCTCTCTATATAAAACAAAACAAAAACAAAACAAACAAAAAAAGGGTCAGCAAGCTTTCTATAAAGGAGTAGTTAATAAATATTTTAGATTTTGTGGACCATATGTCTATTACAGCTACTGAGCTCCATCACTGTAGCATGAAAATAGTTACAGACATAAAGAAATGAAAATGGCTGTGTTCCAATAAAACTTTACTACAAAAATCGTCAGCTGGCCTACAAGCTATAGTTTTCCAACCCCTACTATCTAGCAATGAGAATGAACAAGTCATGTCTGCATGTAAAAAATATAAATAGACATCACAAAATAACACTGGCTAAAAAGGGTATCTATTGTATAATTACATTTACATAAAAGTTTAACAAGAGGCAAAGCTAATGATAGTGTTAAACAGTAGATACCTTCAGCGGATAGTCACAGAAGGCATGAGGGAGGTCTTGGGGTCCTGATATTGTTCGATATTTTTATCTGGGTGTTGCTTGCATAAGCACTTCACTTCATCTTGTTATACACTTATGATTTATCTGGACTTAAGAATATATGTTATATGAAAATAAAATATTTGTATAAATTCAACACTAGGCTATTTTATTTCATGGTCATCCCCATACAAAATTATCTTATATATTCTGCTACTCAAGTTTTTTGGGTTTTCCTAATTATAATAGTTACTCATGTTCTGTGATGAGAATTAAGAAAATGCTGCTACTTTTAAAGCAATAAAAATCACCTATGAGCTAACAAGCCAGAGTGCATTATTAACATTTCTTCCCATTACCCTTCAAACTCTCTGTCATTGATATATTTTTTTAACATCATCATCTCTTTAATAGCTACTTGGTATTTTACTATGTGAAGGTAACAATCTTTATATAATCAATCTTCTATGATATAACAAGTCATTTGTAATTTTTTTGTCTTATTGATCACTCTGATGTATATCCTAGTTCTTTGTGTGTGTGTGTGGGGGGGAGAGGTTTTTGCTATAGTGCACATGCACTTGCCAGAAAGACAGAGAGAGACAGAGAGAAAGCGTGAAATCACCCCCCAGGGGGGATGGCCACGCCGCAATCTCTTCTTCTACATTCTCCTCTCGAGATCTGGGGCACGTACGCACACATGCCCAGCATGAGTTTTAAGCCACCGGGTCCAGGACATGAACTACAATTGACCACATGGGAGTCCAGCAACATAGCCATTATGCCAACCGCTGGCCCCCCTAGTTCAATTTTTGTGCTCATCCATGATTACCATGTCTTTAAAAGTAGAAATATAGAGTAAGAAAATTTAAATGCTTTTTATATACATTGCCAAATTGCCCAAGTACTTATTTTTATTATTTGTAAATAATGTGGTTGATATTTCCTACTAACCCACATGGATCTGGAATCCTCTCTGAGAAAAATGAGTCATGGCCTGAGAGCAACTTGAACTGTCTGAGATGAACTCTAATAATGTTAATGGAATGGTTGATGGAACTATCAGGGGAGAATGACTGTCCAAGAGAAAAAGAAGCATCTGTTGTCCAGAGTGATCTGACTCTCTAGGGTACACTGCATGTATTAGTTTGTTGAGGCTGGTGTAACAAAGTATGCAGGGGTGTATTAGCTCACAGTTCTGGAGGGTGGAAGTCCACAATCAGTCCCTATTGGCAGGACTGGTTCCTTCTGAGGGCTGTCAGGGCAGGATGTATCCAGGCTTTCCTCCTTGGCTTATAGATGGCCATCTTCTCTCCATATCTCATCACATCATCTGCTCTCTATGCACATCTTCCTCTGTGATCAAAGTTTCCCCTTTTATAAAGGCAACAGTCATATTGGGTTAAGAGCCACCCTAATGACTTCATTTTAACTTAATTACCTCTTTAAGGCCCTTTTCCCAAATGAAGTCATTCTCTAAGATCCTGGGGGTTAAGGCTTCAACAAACAAATTGGGAAAGGTGGGGGAAGAAGATAGTTCAATCCATAACACTCAGTAAACCCAAATAAGAGAAAACTGGCTTTCTTGTGTACATATGTGTGCGTGTGAATGTGCATGTGCATGTGCATGATTTTTTTAGGCAGGGTCTCCATAGACTGCAAGCCTTCTGCCTCAGTCTACCAAGTAACTGGAATTAAAGGAATGCCACTTGCCCATCTCTTTCAAGCAAGGTCTTACTAAATTGCCCATGCCGGCTGTGAGTTCATGGTCCTCCTGCCTCCTAAGCAGCTGAGTTTATAGGTGCACACTATTGCACTTGGCCTTTGGGTTAGGCTGGGAATGGAACCCAGGCCTCTCATGTGGCCTTAGCCTGCTAAGCAGCAGTGTCCAGATGCACGACCCTGGTTGAACTAAGAGCTGGCTTTCTTGATCTTTCATGTTATGGTTATCTAGATGTTAGGATAACTCATTAGGAAATTAAGATAAAGTCTAAAAATTGAACAGAGGAACTTGAAGCTTTTCAAGAGTAACAGAAACAGCAAATGTAGAGTGCTTCCTGAATTATATGGAAACCTTGATGTAGATCTTTTGGGGGTTTGAAGGCTGAGGTCTGGTCTCCAGGTACACAGTCTTGTCATCCTTGATCAAGAATTCTCAGATGAAGACTCTACTGACCTTTCATTGGTACAAATTCCCTGACCAGGCATTTTAGACAAACCATCCCAAGTTAGCTTTCAAAATATCCCCTGCTGAGGGTGTCATACAATTTTCATTTTCTTTTTCTCTTTAAACATCAAATCTCTGCATGAAATCTTTAACCCTAAAATGGGTGAGCCATATGTGGCAAAGCTTGTACATAAGTTAAAGATAGGCTGGGTGTCCAGTGGAGAGAAAAAATGCCATTGACTTTTTCACTTTTTCTAACTTTCTTTACTGGGAATTATCTTGACAGATGTATTCTCCTTTGTGGCAGAAATATTACAGTGTGTAGGATTTGTGTAAGAGCCTTGTTTCACAGCAGGTTGTGCTAGCACTTAGACACTGGATTTGAAGATTAAGAGCAACCCTAGTCCTGTTTTACATGAGAACCTTGTGATGTGGAATTTCTCATGGAAAGCCACACTTCAATACAATATGTCATGGCATATTATCTCTGTGAGAGTATTTTCTCTTCACCAAATTGTGATTGTAACCTTTTCTCTCGGGTTGTCTGTGCCCTCTCCCTGTGTCTCAGGCTCCTAAAATAATATTTGGGGTTGTCAGAAGACTAGCCACTCAGTTAAAGGAGAAAGAGAGTTATTGGAATGTTTTATTCTGGCTTTGCTTTCCTGCAAGTGACAGGTTTTCTTCTCTGGGATTTATGTTATTGTTTTAGAAAATTATACTCATTTGAATCTAAACATAGTTAAAGCAAGAAAAATACAACCCTATTATTTTCCACACATATGTAACAGTGATTCTGAATAACAGGGTCATCTCCCTCTTGACTTATGCATGTAAATTAATTATATTTGAAGATACTCTACCTCTGGCTACAAGCCGACTAGAATTTGCAAGCTGAGAGCTTTGCATAAGGTCAAGGCTAGAATGGGAACCCCCAAAGAAAACCCAGATGCCTCAGAGACAAATATAGGATTTGAAGCACATTGATTGTGTTCTTAATTCCCAAGTGTCAGATCCCTACAGCAATCATTTCAGGAAGACTTTTCACACGGCGTCTCTCCACTAAAAGTATAGGCGAGGAATCCCCTGCTCAAGGGAGATCCACGTGGTGGCATAACTGAGGCCCCATAGCACTACCTCTCAAAAATACATTGTTAAGGCACCAGCAGCCGGCAGAGCAGTTATGTCGCTGGACTCCCACATGTCTAACCATGGATTGAGTCCCAGACCTGGTGGCTTGAAACTCATACCAGGCATGTGTACGTGCATGCCTAATATCCCAAGAGGAGAATGAAAGAAAAGGAATGGTGGTGTGGCCATCCCCCCAAGCCCCCAAAGATGATTTCTCGTTTTCTCTCTCATTGTCTCTGTTTCTCCCCCTGCCAGTGCACGCACCCTAAGGCAAAAAAAAAAAAAAAAAATAGTTAAAGTTCAGTTTTGTGAACCAGTTACTAAGCATAGTCAATTTTTTTTTTCTTTTTTTTTCCAGAGAGGTTTTTGCTATAGGGCATGTGTGCTCACCAGAAAGACAGAGAGAGACAGAAAGTGAGGAATCACCCCCTGGAAGGATGGCTATGCCACAATCCCTTCTCCATTCTCCTCTCGGGGTCTTGGACACACACACACACACACACACACACACACGCACCTGGCTTGAGTTTAAGCCGCTGGGTCTGGGACTCGAAATGCGGTTGACTACATGGGAGTCCAGCAATATAGCCATTACACCAACTGCTGGTCCCAAGCACAGTCAATTTTAAAAATTAAGTTATATAAACTTAGTTAAATAAATTACATCTATCCTAGCCCTGTAGTTCAGTGGTTAAGGGAGCTGGATCCCACACGGCCGTTGCAGTTTGAATCCTGGCTACGGCAGCTTAAAAACCACACTAGACATGCGTGTTGTCTCTAAATCCTAACAGGATGAAGAAATGAAGGAGAAAGGATTTCAATGGGAGGATACCTTCTCCCTTTCTCTGTCTTTCTCTGGCAAGTACATGTGCTTTCTGGCAATAAATAAATAAATAATACCAAAAACAAAGTTAATAAATATTTAAAACTTATCACCTCATTATTGCCACATTTTCCTATCATCTGTAATCTTGAGGCGCCCTCTGACTTTGAATGGAGGGATACAATGTACATCTCTTGCCAACCCCACCGTCAGTGACTACACATCGGTAGCTCAAAACCAGTCAATGATGGAGTATTTACATCACAAAAACTGCAAAAGTTACATGTAAGGACTTCCAGCACAGATGCAGCTGTTAACTAGGCATTTGCTGGCATCTCCATTCTCTTTCACTAGTAATAGAAGAATCCTCCTCTTACTGCTATACAATGCCCTGTATGTTTCTCTAGTGATTTTAGTTTGTGCTGTTGGAATCTATAAATGAAGAGCCTGAGCTTGTGTCAAGGTACTCAACTTGTGCAGAATGAAGAGTGGCATTATCTCATGAATGGAGAAAGTCCCAATTCCTTACAGAGTTCAAAAGTTGAGTCTCATCCCTCAAACAGGAAAGAGGACTCTGGTGATAAGTTTAGCAGGGAGTAGTGGTTTTGAACCAGAAAGAGAAGGAAGTCAGCCTAGGGCTGTTGTGTGTATCAGGTGGAATGGAGAGAGAATTCCAGAAGAACTGCAAGCTGAAGCTATATGATCCCACAGTAGCTTAGAGCTGGGCTTCACAGGCTGCTCTTAAAAACATTTTCATAAGTCTGGAAAATAATGATAAAAATCATCTTAAAAAGACAACGTGGGGGCCAGCAATTGGCCTGGACGTTAGGGTGCTGGACTCTCACATGGCCAATCACAGTTCGAGTCCCAGGGCAGGTGGCTTGCTTTCTCGCTTTCTCTCTCTCTCTGGTGAGCACATATGCCCTACAGAAAACTTAAAGATAATATAATGAATAACGTAAAATAAATAATTATTAAAAAGACAATGTGGAGGCATGAGTCTACTAGGAGAATACAAACTATATATAGATATAGATATTATATATAGAGATAAATAGATAAATACATAATGTTTAAGATGTAAACTATCTTATGTAAACATAATGCTGGGTGTGCCTGGTAGCACAGTGGTTAAGCACTGTGCATATAAAGCCGCATCCCATCTGGCTATCCATGGTTTGAAGCCCAGGCCTGGTGGCTTAAGGATTTGCTGGGTGTATGTGCATGCATGCCCCAAATCCTGGCAAGATGAAGAAGTGGAATAAAAGGAATTGTTGAAGTGACTATGCCTTATTGGAGGAGTTCTCTCTCTCTCTCTCTCTCTCTCTCTCTCTCTCTCTCTCTCTCTCTCTCTAACATGCTTGCTCTCTGGCAATTTAAAAAAAAAGAATTATTTTCTCCCAGAAGTCCATTTTGTGCCCATTTCCCTCACCTATCTTGCAAACTACTTATTTTTTCTTAAAAATTAAATCAACATAATAAATGGTGATCAAGTTCCCAGGCTACACCAAAAAAGGAAATGGATCCCAGAATAGATTTGAGTCATTGCAGTGATCTTGAGGCCTGAATGGTGAGAGAAAAGAGCAGTCCCTGCAGGAATAAGAGGTGAAAGAAAGAAAAGAGCCTTCCCAAGCCAAGGGACGGTGTCCTCGGACTATCTGAACCAGGCGAAATGCCCTTATCATGTCCCTCACTTTGCTTTAAGCCTTGTGCTCTCTCAATAAGTGGCATGCCCTCCCCCAAGGCCCCATTACCTCATGCTATATTCCATCATGGCACCTTGGCAGGTCTGTCTAAACTGGTAAAGTGCTCTAAGTTCCAAAAATTACCTGCTCCCTCCTCCTGTCACTCATAGACCATCCATCCATTTTTCCAACACAGCCTGTCACAGGTGTCATTGAACAAGTTTCCACAAAGGTATGAATGCCTGATAACCTCTAATTCTTCAGCATCCACTTGAGTTTTTTTTTTTTTTAAATGAATCTTACAAACACAAATGATTTATAATTGGCAGTATTTTGTGAAATAATTTTTTTTAAAAGGGGGAAAAACCCACAAGGCACAGGAAGCATTTGGTGACAAACCATATTGGAATAAGGAAGAATGAAGCAAGTCCCGCCGAGGTGCACTGTTAATGAATTGCTTAATCCTTCAAAATGTGATTTTCACAAACTCCTACCTTTGACCCACTGATTTTCCTGAACTCACCTAACCTGGATTTTAGCTAATCTTTGTTTAGATATTTGTCCACTGGTACGAGCAGCCCCAGAATAACAAATGTTTCAAGATTAAACATGACAATCCTCTAAACATTTTTACATTCATAGTTGAAAAGTTCCACATTCCCCACAAGAAGTTCTTATGGGAACTGTGGAGCTTCTAGCCATAAAAGGAGGAGAGTATGAGGCAAAGTGTGTGTGTGTGTGTGTGTGTGTGTGTGTGCGTGCACACACATGTGCATGCTGGGTAGGTTGCAGATGTACATACGCATGCACAAGGTATTTATCATTTTGTAAGATGAGCTCAGTACATAATTAAACCACAAAAAATCACAGCAGATTGTAGCTTTACCCACTTCAGGAGACATGCCTCGGTCTAAAATCCATACTTATGTTTAAAATCTCTTCTGGCATGCTAGTCTCTCCCTAAGTGGAAGTCTTCCTACTGCGATTACTGAGTGTGTTCAAGTTACAGTTCCAGTCTTGTTGCTTGCTTTTGTCCTCATTAGGTATGTACTTCTTCCTTTTCTTTTTCTTTTCTTTCTTCATGGTAAAGGACGTGTGCACACACGTGGAGTGAGAGACAAGCACTCTCCACAAGCCCTGGTCACATGCCATTCCCTTCCTCTAGTCTCTTGCCCAGTGTGTTTCAGGCTAATGAGGCCTAGAGTCAAATTATGGTCGCTATCGGGGACCCTGCTTCTCTTGAGCAGAGCAGAGTGGAGCAGAGCAGTACCGCTGTGTCAGGAAGCCAGCCTCTTTACATTTCCTACAAAGCAGGTGTCTTTTAGTGCGTAAATTGTTGTTAGACCTACTCAGAGTTAACTAGAATTCTATTACCATCTCTTGACCAACTTTTACTCATTGGCACTAAGTGCTCATCAATTATCTATAGTTTTGGGACCAACAGATGGTGTAACAGTTACATCACTAGACACCCACGTAGTCGACCGTGGTTCGAGTCCCAGACCAGCAACTTAAAACTCACTCTGGGTAAGTATGTGTGTGTGTGTGTGCCCAAGATCCCGAGAGGAGGCTGGAAAAGGGATTACGGCATGGCCATGCCCCCCAACCCCCTGCCCAGGGAATGATTTCTCCCTTTCTGTCTCTCTGGCGAATGCATGTACCCTATAGCAAAAATCTCTCTCTCTAAAAACAAAAACAGAAACAAAAAACAAAAACAAAACCTATCTATAGTTTTTATTGACAAACATTAACACTGATGAAAAATCACAAACGTTGATGAACAACCAATAGAAGCAGGTGTAACCAATAGAAGGGAGTTCGTATTGTTGGTGATCATTGTGGGTCATCTCTGAGGTATGTCAGATCTTTCTGCGGCATTCTCAGCAGCCAGGCACAACAGAAAATGCAATGTGACCCCTGACCTTGAGGTATTGTGAAAACAAAAAAAAATTAAAGAGTGCATTACAGGGAATTTCACCAGAAGAAAGACGAGTATGTCTTAGCAATTTGAAGTAAGATCAAGGAGAGACATTTTCAAAATGGAAACTGTGCTTCTGCTTGGGCTAGGATGAAAAGCAATGGAGTAACTACTTGGTGCTGGTGCTTGTTTTTTATTGTTGTTTGGTTATGTTTTGTCTTAGTCTTTGCCACAGAGTACGTACACTTGCCAGAGACAGAGAGAGAGAGAAAGGGAAAGTGAGAAATCATCCCCCCAGGGAGATGGCCATGCCACAATCCCTTCTCCTCCATTCTCCTTTTGAATTTTGGACACACACACACACACACACACACACATAGTGTGATTTGAAGCCACCAGTTCTGATACTTCAACCAGAGCAGGCCATGTGGGATCCAGCACCTTGACCACCACACCATCTGCTGGCCCAGTGCTTATATTTTTTGTTAGGCAATGCCTGCTTGCTTTTCATTCTAAAGCACCACTGTCCAATCCATCTATGTATGTCGAGCTTTTTCTAGTAGCCACATTTAAAAGTACAAAGAAATAGGTGAAATTGATTTTAATAACATTTAACCAGACAGATTTCAAATGTCACTTCAATATGTAATCAACTTGAAAGTTAGATACTTAACATTTTATTTGGAATCAGTTTGTATTTCATGTTTGTAGCACATTTCTGTTCAGATGAGCTGCACTCCAAGTACTCAACAGTTGCATGTGGCCCGTGGCCACTCCAGGTCCCTTGCAGGTCTAGAACATTCTATCCCTGGTGGGTCTCTGTGTGTACGGCCACTCACATTTACTGAAGATAGGGCACTTAGGTTTCTTGCTCTGTCACCACCTCCTCTAGCCAGGAGGCAGGAAAGTGACGGGACTAATCATTTAAAAAGCTTTCTGAGAAGCAGTTTAGCAATGCCTGTTATCATCCTGAGATACTTAGGGACTGGAGAGGGTCCTTTGTCTAAAGGAGACTTTTTGCGTGATGAACCAGAAGCATTCTCTGCATTCTAGGAGTCTGATTTATGTCCTTGCTCACTCACCACCTATTTGATGCCTGGGCCTAACTTTCTGCACAGGCTCCTGTGTGGTTTGGATTGAGAGGAATTCCCTGCCCCATACCATCTTTCCTATCTAGAACTACCTAAAGATAATTCCCTCTGGAAGCGTTTGTTCTGTCTCTGGTCCTCTTTAAAACGCAAATGTCTGTCTCTAGGAAGTATAACTGATAGCAGTCTCTTTGATTGGCCTTTGCACTGTGCAATGCAAGCTCAGAGGTGTTCCTGTGCCTCAATCTTCACAGCAGTTCATTAGGACTAGCCTCTGAGGCAGAATCCAAGCTTCTGAAAAATCACAGTGATTTGACTGAGTGTGCTTAGACATCTGTAAGGGAACATTACGGCAGTTGCCAGGGCCTCAGGTCTTAAGAGTCAGACCTGGTGAGAAGCTTCATTTCATTCTTTTTCTTTCTTTCTTTTCTTCCTTCCTTCTCTCCTTTTTCTTTCTTTCTCTCTCTCTTTCTTTCTTCCTTCCTTTCTTTATTCCTTCTTTCCTTTCTTTTCCTCTCTCTCTCTCTTTCTCCTGTTTCTTCTTTTTCTTTCCTTTTTTCTTTTCTTCTTTCTCTTTTTCTTTTTCTTTCATCCTTTCTTTTTCTTTCTCCCTTTCTTTTTTCATTCTTTTTTAAACATTTACTGTAGAGAGTGACAAAGGGAAAGAACGTGAGAAATCACTCCCTAGGTGGGATGGCCACAACTTAATCCCCTCTTCTCCATTCACCTCTCAGGATTTTGGGCATGCATATACACATGCACCCGGCATGATTTTTTTTTTTTAAATGGCTGAAACCAGTTACCCATTTACTTGACTGACTGAGAACATTAAGAAGGAAAACAAAATTAAACAATCTTTAATAAAATTCCTATAGAAAACTCAGTCACAGGGTAATGTAACCATTATGCCATCTGCTAGTCCTGATTTTTTTTTGTTCATGTAATTTTTAATAAAAATGAATTTATATAAGATATATCATTATAATTTTAAAATTTAAATGACATTACATATTCTTATGTATCATTAATTATAATGCTACATTTTTGCTATAGGACATGTGCACTCACTGGAGAGGCAGAAAGAGACAGAGACAGAAAGCTAGAAATCAACCCTCAAAGAGATGGCCATGCCACAATCCCTTCTCCTCCATTCTTCTCTTGGGACTTTGGGCACACCCATACACACTTGGTGTGAGTTTTCAGCTGCCAGGTCCAGGACTCAAACCAAGATCGACTATGTGGGAGCCCAGTGACATAACCATTATGTCATCTGCTAGTCCCACAAGAATTGTTTCTTAGATGTAAACAACAACAAAAAAGCAGATAAGTTGAACTTTCTCAAAATTTTTACATTTTTACACTTCAAAGAACATCACTAAGAAAATGAAAAACAACCCACACAACAGGAGCAAATATTTGCAAATCATAAAGTCTAACAAGAAACTTGTATCCAGACTATATAAAGAACTCTTGAATAGACATTGCTCCAAAAAAGACATGCAAATGCTCAAAAAGCACAACTAAAGATGCTCATCCTCCTTGAGTCATTAGGGAAATGCAAATAAAAAGCATAAGATATCTCATCATAAAAACTAGGATTGCTATAGTTTAAAACAGACAGTACCCACTGTTGGGGAGGATGGGGAAAAACTGAACCCCTCATACACTGCTGGTGGGAAGCCAAAATGGTACATCCACTCTGGAAAATGGTCTGGCAGTTTCTCAAAAACTTACACATAGAGCTACTATATGATCCAGAAAATTCTCTCCTAGGTATATACCAAAAGAATTGAAAGAATGTTCCTGTGCAAAAACTTGTACACAAATGTTCATACCAGCATTGTTTGTTTTAGAGAGGTGTTTTTTTTTGTTTGTTTGTTTGTTTGTTTGTTTTTTTCCCTATAGGGCACATTGCTGGCTGGAGAGACAGAGAGACAGAAAGTGAGAAATCACCCCCTGGGGCAGGGGGGGATGGCCACACAGCAATCCCTTCTCCTCCATTCTCCTCTCAAGATTTTGAGGATGCACACACATGAGCACAGCATGAGTTTGAAGCTGCTGGGTCCAGGACCTGAACTGTGATTGGCCATGTGGGAGTCCAACAACATAATCATTATGCCATCTGCTGGTCCCGACAACAGCACTGTTAATAATAGCTAAAAAGTAGAAGCAACCCAAGTTGCACCTGATATATGCATAAACACAATTTTGTATATACATAAAATGGAATACTTTTCAGCCATAAAAGTAAATGAAGTATTGACACATACCAAAACATGGGTGAACCTTGAAAATGTTAAGCTAAATAAAATAAACCAGTCACTGAGACCAGCCGTTAGCATAATGGCTATATCGCTGAACTCCCATGTAGTCGATCGTGGTTCGAGTCCCAGACCCGGTGGCTTAAACTCATGTCAGGCGTGTGTGCATGTGTACTCAAAATCTAGAGAAGAGAATGAAGAAGAAGAGATTGTGGTGTGGCCATCCCCCTTGGGGGGTATGATTTTTCACTTTCTGTCTCTCTGTCTCTCTCTGTCTTTCCTGGCGAGTGCACGTGCCCTATAGCAAAACCTCTCAAAAAAAAAAAAAAAAAAAAAAAAAAGGAAAAAAAAAGAAACCAGTCACAAAAGACTACAAAGTGTGTGATTCTATTTATGTGAAATGCCCCAACTAGGTAAAATTATAGAGAAAAAAATAGATAAGTGTTTGCCAGGTGCTAAGAAGAATAGAGAATAGAGAGAATGGAGAGTGATTGCCAATGGGTATAAGGTTTCTTTAGGAGGTAGTAAGATGTCCTAAAATTAGATTATAGTGATAGTCACATAACTTGGAATATACCAGAAGCCACTGAACTATAGTTTACTCATTTTATATGGGTGAATATTTTTTTTGAGATATTTTTGCTATAGGCCTTGCTTGCTCACTGGAGAGACAGAGAGACAGAAAATGAGATGAAAAGAGAAAAGACTTATGCAGAAAATGATATTTGATGTATACATTAAAGAAGAAGTAGATTTCCACCTAAAGAAAGGTGAAAGGGCTTTACAGCCAGAGGGAACATGCGTGAGCAAAGGTGAGGCTGTGTGGACTGCATGGCTGTTGGGAAGGCGATGGCTAGTGCACGCTGGAGAAGGTTAGTGGGGAATGAGACTGGAAAGTAAAATGAGGATCTGGTTAGGGCAGAAACTCAGTAGGAAGGAGAGGCAGCATTCAGAAGGGGGAGATTAGAGAATGTAATGAAGAGATTGTTCACAGCTGTGTGAGCAGAGTTAAAGGAACACTCAAGGGGTGATGAAGATCGGGACCAGTAACAGCAGGAAGTCATTATGACCCACTGACCTGAAGTTCTCTCTGAGAACTGTCACTCTAGGAAAGAACCCAATCTATTGGAACTTTAGGTAGAGGAACAAAGTCACTGCCAACTCTTTTTTTTTTTTTTTTTTTTTTTTTTTTTTTTTTGAGAGGTTTTCACTATAGGGCACGTGCGCTCGCCAGACAGAGAGAGAGAGACATAGAGACAGAAAGTGAGAAATCACCCCCAAGAGGGGATGGTCATGCTGCAATCCCTTCTCCTCCATTCTCCTCTCGGGATCTTGGGCACGCACGCACACGCGCCCAGTGTGAGTTTTAAGCCACCGGGTCCGGGACGCGAACCGCGGCCAACTACGTGGGAGTCCAGTGACATAGCCATTACGCTAACTGCTGGTTCCCACTGCCAACTCTTGAAGAAAGGTGCTCAGGGGGAAAATAAGTGACCTCTCTCTTCCAGTCTCCTGTCTCCTGTTAGCCTACCCAGAAGCGTAGAGCACAGAGTCTGTGGCTGTAGTTCATATAGGCGAGCTTCCTGGAGCAAAGAGCTGGGTCAAGTGTGAAGAGTGAGTCTAGAGGGAAGCAGTTCAGGCCAGAGCATAAAGATGTGTGTGTCTTGCCAAGCAGTCTGGACTTTCTCCTGAAGACAGGAGGAAGCCATAAAAGGGGTTTATGCAGGGAAGTGGCTGCAATGTGAAGATTTGGTTTGGAGGCAGAACGGGTAAAACAGGGGTTCGCAAAGACCCCAGAGCAGCAGTATCACCATCACCTGACAACTTCTCAGAAATGCAGATCCTTGGGTGTCATCATGGACCTTCTTGATCAGAAATGATTGGGGGTGAGGGAGCAGCAACCTGTTTTAATAGCCCCTTGAGGTGATTTTTATGTATGCTGAAGTCGGAGAACCTCTGGCTTAGAATATTATCCCCCGAATCACACGTTCAGCAGGATTACTGGAAAGTCACAGATCACACCTCTTTTACAGAAGAGTGTGCATGACCTAAACAGGGCCACCACTTAAAACTGTACAGGCTAGCGACGCATCTTTCTAGAGGGCACTGTTCAAATAGACCACCAGGGCCCTACGGAGACAGTAGAGAACACAATGGGGTCATACTTTTACCTTACTGATTAGGATTCTCAGCTGCTTAAAAAGAAGAATGGGTAGTAATCCTATGTAACAGGATGATATCAATTTTCAGTCTTAGAAAGAATTGACATTTGTTTAAAGACCCCACTTTGTCCCTTGAAAAGGGATTGTGTATGGAAGATCACTTATCCTATGAAGAAACTAAACAGATTCTTCCAAAAGTAATTATACTTTAAAACAATCTAAATGTTCAAAAATGAGAGATTTGCTACATAGATATTGCTATATCCTCTAAAATATAAAATCTCTCTAAAAAAGAAAAAGAAAAAGAAAAAGAAAAGAAACCATTGCTTGACCTAAGGAGCATTAGTCTGCTTGGGTTGCCATAACAATACCAGAGAATGAATGGCTTAAACAAAATAATAAATAAATATTTTTATGGTTATTATTTTTAGGGGTTTTTGTCATGGGGTGTATGCACTGACTAGAGAAAGAGAGAGAGAGAGAGAGAGAGAGAGAGAGAGAGAGAGAGAGAGAGAGAGAGAGAGAGAGAGAGAGAGAGAGAGAAAGTGGGAAATCACCCCCCAGAGGGAATGGCCATGCCATAATCCCTTCTTCTTTATTCTCATCTCAGGATTTTGAGCGCATGCACACATGCACTCAGCATGGTTTTCAAGCTGCCAGTTCCAGGACTCAAACCACACTTGACCCTATGGATGTCTAAAGCCTTAACCACCATGCTACCCACTGGCCCCCATTAGAAATTTCTTTTCTCACAGTAGGGAGGCCAGAAATTTAAGACTAAGGTAACAGCAGAGTTGGTTTCTGTTGAGACCTCTCTTGTTAGTTTACAGATGACCATCTTTCACTTTTTCCAGTTTTGTCACCTGTATCTTCATATGACCTTTCCTCTGTGTGTATCACCAGAGAGAGATCTCAAGTGTCTCTTCCTCTTCTTTTTTTTTTTTAAAGACATCAGTCCTATAAGCTTAAGTCTCCACCCTTATGACTTGTTAAATATGAATTCTTTTTAGAGGCCCTAGCTCCAAAAACAATCAAATTGGGAATTAGGGTTTCAACATAGAAGTTTTGGAGAGGATACAATTCCATTTATTGCACAAGGTAATGGACATTTATCCATTTACATTTTTGTTTTGAAGTTTGCTATAAGGCATGTGTGCTTGCCAGAGAGAGACAGAGAGAGAGTGAAAGTGAAAAAGCACCCGCCAGGGGATGGCCATACCACAATCCCTTCTACTCCATTTTCCTCTTAGGATTTTGGGCATGCATGTACATGCACCCAGTGTTCAAACTGCACAGTATGTCATGTGAGATCCAGCCACCTTAACCTCCATGCCACCTGCTGGCCCCCTCCTATGTACTTTTTTTTCTTTAAGAATTATTTAATTTTACTTATTCATTCATTTATTTTAATTTGGCCAGACAGAGACAGAGAGAGCAAAAGAGAGGGAAAAATGAGAAAACAAGCCACCAGGTCTGGGTCTCAAACCGTGGTTGGCCATATGGGAGTGTCCAGCACCTTAACCACCATGCCAACTGCTGGTCCCTGTACTTTTAAGAATTTTATAGTTTTTTTTTTTGTTTGTTTGTTTGTTTTTTGAGAGAGATTTTTGCATGAGCTTGCCAGAGAGACAGAGAAAGACACAGAGACAGAAAGCGAGAAATCAAACCCCCAGGGGGATGGTCAAGCTGCAATCCCTCCTCCTCCATTCCTCTCTCAGGATTTTGGGAATGCACACGCACATGCCTGGCATGAGTTTTAAGTTGCCGGGTCTGGGACTCAAACTATGGTCAACTACGTGGGAGTACAGCAACATAACCATTATGTCATATGCTGGTCCCAAGAATTTTATAGTTTTAAAACTCTTACAATTAGGTCTTTGATCCATTTTCTGTTAATTTTTGTATTTGGTGTGGAGTAAGTGTCCAACTTCATTCCTTTTGTCGTTGTGTTTTTGTTTGTTTTTCTATAGGGAGCATGCTCTTGCCAGAGAGAGAGAGAGAGAGAGAGAGAGAGAAAGAGAGAGAGAGAGAGATCACACCCCCCCAAGGTGGATGTCCACGCTGCAGTCCTCTCTTTCTCATTTTTCTCTCAGGATTTTGGGCACACATACAAATTCACCCAGCGTGATTTTCAAGCCACTGGGTCTGGGTCTCTAGCTGCAGAGGAGGCCACATGGCATCCAACCACCTTAACCTTCATGCCACCTGCTGGCCCTCCAAGTTCATTCTTTTGCATGTGAATACCTAGTTGACCCAGTATCACTTGTTAAAAAGACTGTTCTTTCCCTACTTATTTATCTTGGCACCATTGTTGTAAAATCAACTGAAGATTAAGTCAAGGCATTCTGGGAATATATGTTACTATAGCACTCATGGATTTAATTTAATAGAATGCAAACTTTAGAGCAAAATGCCCAACACAAAATAGTACTCAATAGCATTCAAAATTTAAATATATCTTAGTGTTTTCTTCTGCTAAAATACAAATAACAGGGGAAAGACATTATTAGTTCTGTAATGTGGAATAGACTATAAGATTAAAAGATAACAAGAATTCGAGGGACAATGCAGGCAGGTGGGTTTTGATGGATGAGTTAGGGGAAGGAAATATCTTCAGCATTTGCTTTTGCCTGCCAAAGGAAATACCCTGGGCAATTGGAGGTTCACTTTCTGGTGTTCGGTTCTTAAAAGGGGCTGCAGCACAAGAACAAATAAAAATTAGAAGGGTCAACAGGTGGCACAGTGGTTAAGGTCCTGGATTCCCATTTGGCTGACCACAGTTTGAGTTCTGGACACAGCGGCTTGAAAATCACACTAAGCGTGTGTGTATGTACGCTCAAAATCCGGAGAGGAGAATGCAGAAGGGACTGCAGTGTGGCCATTCTCCCCTGGGGCGGTGGTGGTGGGGGGTGATTTCTTGCCCTTTTTCTGTCTCTTTCTGTCTCACTAGCAAATACATGAACCCTATAGCAAAATCTCTCTTAAAAAAAGAAGAAAGGAAATTAGAATATAACAAGAAGGAACTGAAGAAGAATTCACTTACTTGACAGTTTTATCAAAGGCTAGCACACTTTAAGAGAAAGCAAAAATCAGAAAGTTGTCAGAGATTTGGCTATTCAATTAAGATGAGAAAATGGGTGCTTGAGAAACAATATTTGGTTATCTATTCAATTAAAGTGAATTTGATATTAATTTTATGTGTCACCTTAACTGGCCCACAGGGTCCCCAGATATTTGGTTAAACATTATTCTGGGTGGCTGAGGGTATTTCTGGGTGAGATTAACGTTTGAATCTGTAGAGTAAGTAAAACAGATTGCTCTTCCTAAACTGGATAGGCCTCATTCAACCCATCGAATGCATGATTACAACCAAAGAAGGGAGCAGCACATGGTGTAATGGTTATCTCGCTGAACTCCCACTTAGTCAACCGTGGTTCAAGTCCTGGACCCAACATCTTAAAACTCATGTGGGACACATGTGCATGTTTGCCAAAAATCCTGAAAGGAAATGGAGGAGAAGGGATTATGGCCTGGCCATCACCCCTGAGGGGTAATTTCTTGCTTTCTGTCTCTCTGTCTCTTTGGTGAGCACATGAGCCCTACAGCCAAAAATCTCTCTATAAAAAACAAACAAATACCACAAAAGGAGGCATAAAGGAGAAGTCATGCTCTCTGCCAGATTGCTTTTGGACTTGGACATTTGTCTTCTCCTGCACTCAGATCAGAACTTACTATGGCTTCTTGTAATTCTCAGACCTTTGGATTTAAACTGGAACTGTATCACTGACTCTCTTGGGTCTCCAGCTTACAAACCACAGATTCTGAGACTTCTCAGTCTCCATAATAGTGTGAACCAATTTCTTTCTACATATGTGTGTATGTATTTTATTGATTCTGTTTCTCTGGGGAGTCCCAACTAATTCAGAAGAACCATAGCACTATCATAAGTGCAAAACCTTAATAAGATTTCAACACACTTCCTAGCTTCCTTTCATATTCCTGTGTTATACACAAAGGCAAATAGAATAAACTTTTGAAGCTTTGTCCTTTGAAATCATTTCATCAGTCCTTACCTCACTACTTAGGGTTGTTCCCTGAATCAACTGTAATACCTCATTGGTTCCCTCATCGATTGATGAGCTAAATAAAAGTATTTACATATGGTTATTTTATGTTTATATGTGAATTATGTATGATTTTATCCTCTTGCAAAAATTATTCTTTAACACACGTAACACTATTAACAGAGTCTCACCACTTTTTGTTCTGTGGCTTTGTGCAGTAGCAGCACTCATAGGATGGAAAACAACAATTTTCCTCTACAGACTGAGGACTAGGAATTCAGTTTCATTCTGTCACTCCTCTTGGCATTCCCTTCCATGGGGTATCGTCAGCTATCACACAGTCAGCTATTTTGGGTATTGGGAATAATTCAAACCTAGAGACCTTTAAGGACAAAATTAAAATCAACAGTATACTAACAGGCTTCAGTTTTGTCTATCTTGAAAGCAAGATTATTTTATCTCCTTGGTTTTTCCCCTACATCTCAACTCTCTTGGCCTTGCTTTTAAGATTTTAATTTCTAAAGGTTCTTTTTTCTGTTACTCTCTAAAAATTTTACAGCATTCTGTTCTTGTTTCATGGGTATATCCCCATTCTCAATGTTGACATAATATTAATGGTTATATTTTTAGAGATTTTTGCCTTAGGGCACATGCACTCATTGGGGATGGAATGTGTGTGTGTGTGTGGGAGAGACAGTGGAAAAAAAAAATGAGAAATCACCCCCAGGGAAATGGCCATGCTGCAATCCCTTCTCCTCTATTCCCCTCCTGGGATCTTGAGCATGCATGCACATATGCTTGGTGTGATTTTCGAGCCATCAGGTTCAGGAATCAAACAGTGGTTGGCCATTGGGAGTCCAGTGATGTAACCACTACACCATCTGCTGGCCCCATAATATTAATGATTTTTAAAAAATTATTTATGAGACCAGCAGATGGTTTAATGGTTACATTGCTGGACTCCCACATAGTTTACTGCAGTTCGAGTCCTGGACCTGGGGGCTTAAAACACACACCAGGAGTGTGTGCATGTGTGCCCAAAATCCCAAGAGGAGATGGAGGAGATGGGATTGCGGCATGGCCATCCTCGCTGGGGGTGATTTCTCACTTTATGTCTGTCTCTCTCTGTCTCTCCAACAAGTGCACAACTCTATTGCAAAAATATATTTAAAAAATTATTTATTTACTTATTTATTTGTTGTGATTTTTGGGGGTCACTGGGTCTGGGACTTGAACCATGGTTGGCCATGTGGTAATCCAGTGCCTCAAACACCACGCCACCTGCTAGTTCCTAATAGTAATGATCTTTAAAGGAGTTCTTGCATTATTTTTATTTCCTCAAAATTGTATTTTTTTAAATTGTTTGATTTTTAGTTTGAGGCTCAATCTTTCATGGTAGAATCTTTTCTTAGAGTGTGACAATCCCTGAGTGCTCATGTTTTTGGGTAGGGAATTAAAACGTGCACTGTAAGTTCTAGGTACAGTGTATTCACTGGCACTTCTTTCCTCCCCGGTCCCCCAGCACATTCTCTGTATTCTCCCCTACTCCCAAGTCTCACTGCTTCTCAATTCTCTCAAGATTCAATGCAAACATTATCGCTTCTTTGGGAGTGGTCCTGCACAGCCCCAGTTCCTTCAATCTATGGACGGTACCTGTGTGTACTGTCCCTACTGCTTGAACGTAGGGACTCAATACGGGTGCCACTCTGTATTCCCCCGCTCTTGTGTATGGTTTAGTCTTACACATATTGTTGATTATCAGTCATTATTAGAGGGAAAAAATGAATGTTTATAAATGTTCACCTGCAATAGGCATTTTATACGTTTTACCTATTTTTATCTTGGCAGTAATTCTACGCCATCCTGCTTTTTTTTCCAGATTCCTTTTCAATTGTGGAAAGATCAGGAAAAAGACCAATTACTGATTAAAATACTAGATAAGAAAATGTTTTTATAAGCCAAAGAAGAGTCTTCATATTGCCGTGTAGGCTGAAAGCAGAGAAGTAAATGACAGGTGAGTGAGAGGGATGAGGGACAGAGAAGGCCTAATGTATACCTTTCACTGTGCTCAGTAAACACTTTGTATATTTGATCTAAGTTATTTTTCAAAAGCCATTGATTTAGAGATGAAAAATTGAGGCTCAGAGAGATGAAGCCATTTGCCCAAGATAACACAATTATGGTTTAAAATGAGGTCTCCCTGAACCTCAAGCCTGTGCTCTGAGGTGTCTGGAGGATCCAGACAGATCGGGTGTCACTCTGGTGGGACTTTTGGCACTCTCCTGGGATGAGCCCCTTCACCTCACCCAGACCCCTGTGCCTGCACTTGGCACACTCATGCACTGTACTCTGTATGTAGAATACTGCTCTGTGTTTGGGCCGAGGCTTTCAAAAGAGGCAGACAAGCAGCCTTCTTATGTCACTTGTGGTTGAAACCCCTGACTGGGTTCTGTTTCCACACTGATGAATGTCCAAACTGCTCAGGGCATGCTGCCTTATAAATGTCAACTTTGTATTTATCAGCACAGTTCTTAACTATAGCAATCAATAAGACATACCCTTCTTTTGCTAATGGCTGCATTAAATGGCATCTGTCTCTTTGCATTAAGACATTCCATCACATTCATCTGCCAATTGACCGAAATAAAGCATTTCCAGCAGTGTGCTTCCTTAACTGTTGCTGCTTTTTCTTTCAGGCTTACTACTCAGAGGCAGATAAGATAAATAGAATGAGACTCCCAGTGTCCTCATCTGGCCCGTTCCTCACGTGGGCACTGACCATGGAACCAAACTAATAAATGAGCTTTTCAGGTTCCAATGCAATATTTCAGACATGCAGGAAAGTTCTAGACCTGTTTTTTTGTTTTGTTTTTGAGAGTTTTTTTTTTTTTTTTCTTTTTTGCTATAGGGCGCATGCGCTCGCCAGACAGAGAGACAGACAGAGAGACAGAAAGCAAGAATTCACCCCCCCAGGGGGGATGGCCATACCGCAATCCCTTCTCCTCCATTCTCCTCTCAGGATTTTGGGCATGCACGCACACACGCCCGGCGTGAGTTTAAGCCACCGGGTCTGGGACTCAAACCACGGTTGACTATGTGGGAGTCCAGTGACATAGCCATTATGCTAACTGCTGGTCTCTAGACCTGTTTTCCACAAGCCATTTCTCCATTTAGCAGTGTCAGAGAACTCATCCAACAGATAGGGCTGAACCTAGGAGCTTGAGGAAATGAAGCATTTGTATCGTGGATTGTAATATTTATATTTTTTTATGCTCAGATCACTGGATTTAGATCTGAATTAATTTGAGTAGGCCCAAGGCTAGATTATACAGTTATGACCTTTGTTAACAAATATTACATATTTCCTCACATCTAATTAGTGAATTATTTCCCTATATGTATTGTAACTTTCTTGATTTTTCTCTAACCATCAATCACTTAACCTTTCCCTCAGGCATGAGACAGGGTTTTATTTTTGTGCTTCTTAAGAATATTCTTTTGACAGAGTAAGTCATAAAAGCTCAAGTGTATTCATTCTCTTTTCAATTTGTGGATTTAATCTACCATAAAGCATTCTGACTATACAAAGAAAGGAATTGCGTTAAAAGCAAGTATTATGAATGTAATACTTCCTCTGGGCACATTTGCCAACCAAAATATTAAACTTCCTTTAAAGAAGTTCTTGGGAATTATTCGTTTGCTGTACAGTTAAGAGTTTATGTATGTAAAAATATTCCAATGAAGCTAATATACCCTGCAATGTAATGTCTTATGTAGTATTATGAAAGAAACATTTTGGACTCTGTAATTCCCCCTGTTGGGAGGTAGTCTAATTTTTTTTTAAATTATGAGGCTGCTGGAAAAGTGTACTTTTAGCACCTTAAAATACACACACACATACACACACACACACACACACACACACACACACATATTAATCGGCATCCCTTGATGTTACAAATATAAATGCCCAAATGGAATCGTTTCTATTTATCACTTTTCCTTTGAATATGTTACCCATATCTGCTACAAAAATAAATGAAATAAACGGAAATGTTTATTTAAGTCCAAATAAAACCCACTGCTCCAACTTATTTTCTGTAAACACTGAGTGTTAATTCCAGCTTATCCTCTCTCTTGCTCCACTCCTTTCTTTTCCTCTTTTTACAACTCAGCACTTGAAAAATCATCTATTCTTCTTCAGTCTAGAAGTGGAAGCCACACTTCCATCCCACCCCCCAGACTAAGCAAGGTTATGGTGAGTTTGTGGCTGGCAACACGGGTCCTGACCCCATCAATGCTCCTGGAGGGGGCTGGACCCGTGCTGCCCACACAATGCAACAGCTGTCGCAGGCCAGCCTCTTTCTTTCCCAGCAGAACACAGCGGGCTGAGTCTCACTAACCACACTGCACATCTATGTTTTATTTTCTTTGAAAGGGCAGGTGGCCCTAATATAGGCTGTCTCCAGCCCACCCTTGTTCCCTTTGTCCCTGTGGACACTGGTTGGCCCATCCCCACGCAGTGAGTTAGTCACTGGAGGTTTTGGGGTGAAATATGATGCAAGAGGAGGAAGGGGAATCTTAGACATGGAACAAAGCCACATCAGCCCAAGACTTTGATTTTGTGTGTTTGTGTCTTAAACGCTGGTTACTATAGCTACCGTGAGCAACAGCTATAAGGGAACCAGGCAGTGGCTTGGAATGGTGTAGTATACATTTTCCTTTTGAGCTTTTCTTGCCCTGAATGTCGTGTCAAGGACACCTACTTTAATTAATACTTAAATTGGAATTGAAAATGAATCATAATTAGTCACCTGACATTGCTCATCTGTAACCTCAGACTAAGATTTTCAGTGTTCCAGTTTTCTGCTAGACGTTGAAGTATGCACATTATAGTGCTAATCAGAAAGAGGGCCTGGGGATCCCATTTTAACCCTCATTAATTGTTATTTATTCAGTTGTAAATGCTCAATGTGAGATTTATCCTGTAAATTTGAAGAAGCAGTTGGCAGCAATCACTCCTTTCTCGGTTCTGCTTAGATGATTAAGTGATCATTTTTCTATAGCAGTAGATATTGCAAAGGTTCAAGCGTGTAAACTATAGAGTCTCATGTAGAAGTTAAAGACCATTTATAAAAGCTGAAGACCAACTTGCACAACTTTACAAGTATGATATTACTCTATTTTATAATCTATTTTCTCTTTAGTAGCCTGTACAAGTATTACAAACTCTTAATTTCCCTTTTGCTTGATCACATACCTCTATGTTCAGAGGCCATACAATCAGCAATTTTGCTTGTAAAGCCTGCACTGCAAAACCAAACAATACAGAGACTTATAAAAGGTCTCTTTAACCTCAACAGAGTAACAAAAAGCAAAACAGCTTCTCTGCTCCTGATGGAAATGATTACCAACTTGAGATTCCCCACAGAGAAGCCTCTCTCCATGATGCATGGAAAAATTTCCAGAACATAATCTAATAATAGTGAAATAAATAGAAATGCTAAATGAATACTCAGACAAACCCATAGCTAATATCACTAATGAAAATCCAGAGTGCTGACAGTGTGTGGGTTTTTCCAGTGACCCAGAGGACGTAAGGGTACGCACCCAATCTCGTTGATAGCTTATCAAGGTGTGGAATGTCATTGTGCTTTTCCATATGGAAAAAGTGATGTACAGAAAAAGCGATGACTTGCCCTTCATTATCTCCCACAGAGGCAAGCTTATTATGGATGCAAAGGTCCCGGTGTTCAGCGGAGTCTTGGTCTTCTAATACATCGTCTCCTCTAGCACATAAACTCCTTTCTTAAAAGAATTATTTAATGTTACTTATTATTATTATTTTTTAAAATTTGACCAGAGAGAGAGAGAAAGTGAGAAAGCAAGCCACCAGGTCCAGGACTTGAATTACGGTTGGCCATGTAGGAGTCCAGCGCCCCAACCACCATGCCAGCTTTTTACTGTGAAGCATTATCCTACTTTCCTTCTATCTCAGAGACTCTAACATGGTGATCAGAAAATAGTTATTTTCACAACAACTTAAAAAATGTATGCAGAAGGCCCAGCTCGGTGACCCAGCACCCATGTGCTACTCGAGCGATGATGGTTTCATGAGGAAGACAGTGGATTTTTTTCCCTGGTTGACTTAGACGTGCCAGGCGCACGTGCCCATGATCCTGACTGGATGGGAGAGAACTGTAGTATGAGACTCTATTGTGGATACTTGTCTTTTTTACACTCTTTCTCTCTACCTCTCTTTTCCTTTCTGTCTCTCACGCTTAAGAAAGAAAAAAATAAACTTAAAAAAATGTATGCAAAGTGCCCAGCCCTATAGCCAAAGTGATTAAAGGAATCAGATTCAGCATGGCTGACCATGGCTCAAATCCTGGACCCAGTGGCTTGAAAACATGCCACACCCGTAGGTGTACATGCCCAGAATCTTGACAGGATGGAGAAGAGAAGGGATTGCAGCATGACCATGCCTCATTGGGGGGTGCTTTCTCTCTGTCTTTCTGTCACTCTGTTTCATTTCGGCATGCACACACACCTTCTGACAATTAGAAAAGTATGCAGGTAATGCATATTCATGGTAGAAAAAATTATATTCAAGGAAAAGGAAAAAAGTCTACTGTAATTCTATCACTTGCATTTTGGTGCATATTCTTTTAGATACTTTCCTTGGCATAGTCATAGTATACATATATAATACATAAACATCTAGTTCTAATTTTTAGGAAAATGAGGGTATGATACATAATTTTATATTTTTATTCTTTGTACATGTAGATTAGTAATATATGAATATATTAATAAACTTCTACAGCTTCATTTTCAATGGCTAGTAATCTATTATATAGGATTTCATAATTAATTAATTCTTTATGGGCTGTGTATTTTGTTTGTTTCTCTTTTTTTTAGTTTTGCTTTAGGATGCATACACTTGCTGGAGAGAGACAGCAAAGAAGTGAGAAAGTACCCCCTGAGGATCGGATGGCCATACTGCAATCCCTTCCCCTCTATTTTCCTCTTGGGACTTTTGAACAGATACACACATGCACCCAGTATGTTTTTAAAGCCACCAGGTCTGGGACTCAAACCATGCAGTCAGCAAACTGGGATTCAGTTACTTTAACCACCACTCCACTAGCTGGCCCCATGTTGGTTGCCTCTTCTTTTTCTTCTTCTTCTTCTTCTTCTTCTTCTTCTTCTTCTTCTTCTTCTTCTTCCTCTTCCTCTTCCTCTTCCTCTTCCTCTTCCTCTTCCTCTTCCTCTTCCTCCTCTTCTTCATTTTCAATGAAGTAGAAACATTGAAAAATACTGTAGTGAAATTTTTTTCTAAATCGTCAGAGGGTGCATGAGCTCACCAGTGAGAAAGAGACACAGAGAGAGAAAGCATTCTTCAGTGGGGCATTGCCACACTACAATCCCTTTCCTCCATTTGTCCTTACTATGAGCATGCATACACATGTACACAATGAGTTTTTCACACTAGCAAGGCCAGGCTTTGAACTGCTGTTAGCCATGTCAGATCTGACTTCTAATATATAGCACTTAACTATTGTGCTACAGGGCTGGCCCTGGGGTGAACATTTTTATAGTTAATGTAATAAACATAGTTACAAATACACAATCATTGGATGATTTGTATTAGTCTAACAATATATTGGTCATATATGACATGAAAGTATATTTCTCTGAAGGATCCATATTCCCACCTCCCTATGGCAACACACAAATAGCTATGCATTGAAAGTGACCTTGATGGGGCCAGCAGATGGTGTAGCGATTATGTCACTGGACTCCCACATGTCCGACCACAGTTAGAGTCCTGGGACCCAGTGGCTTGAAATCACACCAGGCGTGTGAGCATGCATGCCCAAGATCCTAGGAAGAGAATGGAGGTGAAAGGATTGTAGCCATGGAGGTGGCAGGGCATGATATCTCACTTTCCCTCTCACTATCTCTTTCTTTCCAGTGAGTTTGTGCACTCTAAGGCAAAAACCACTTAAAAAAAGAAAGAAAGAAAGAAAAAGAAAGTGACCTTAAATTTTGCAGTTAGTTATTTCTAGCTTGGCAATATTGGTAGGCAGAGTTTTTGCACCGGGGGAAGAGGAGAAAAAAATAATTGAAAGTTCTGATTAAATAAAAAGACTTGTCATTAGTGGAAGAGTCCAACTCTATTCCATGCAGCAAACACTGAATACAAACATTTCTAAATGTAAAAATGAAATGACAGACAATAGTATCTGTGCAAAGGGACACATTGTGGGAAATCAACTGTGAAGGTCAGATTATCTTCTAGGAAGCCACATGGAGAAAGAAAACCACTGATGACAGAATCCCATCAGCCGGTAGATCAGCCTTGAAATACGAACTTCCATGAGATATCATGGATCCTTCTAGGAACTGCGAGTCTCCTTGATCTTTCTGCCTGCAGTGTTTTGGAGATGTTTACAGTTAAACTGTAACATAAGACTTGCCTTTCAGGAAAAGAATAACTGGTAATCTGAGCCTAGAAAGCTTTCTGCCTGGGCTTTTAAAATAGTAAGTGAGTGGAAGAATTTCCCTCCCACCATGCCCTGACAAAGGGAAAGCAGACTGAACCAACTTGTATGGAGTTGCCTTCTACGGGCCAAGCACTTTGGAAAATACTCTGCATGTATTATCTCGTTACTTCCTTTCAACAACCTCATGGTGACTCATACTATGAAAAATTGAAATTCAGAGAGATGAAAAACTTTCCCTCAAAGCATACAGTTGGCTAGTGGCAAAGGACTGGATTTGAAAACAGGTTTGACAAACTCCAAGTCAAGTGTGTTTTTCTATCATATTTATGTGTGTGTTTTTTTTTTTTAATCTTCCCTATAACTGTCTCTCCCCAAATCTTGGTAATTTCTTTTTACTATAAAGTACATGCCTCAGCCAGCCAGGCAAAGCTGACCCTGTGAGTTGGGATCTCACTCTTTCTCACCATGACAGCCCTCAGAATATAGGCACATTGGGACCAGCAGTTAGTGTAATGGCTATGTCACTGGACTCCCACGTAGTCGACCACAGTTCGCATCCTGGACCCAGTGGCTTAAAACTCACGCTGGGCACGTGTGTGTTTGTGCCTAAGATCCCCAGAGGAGAATGGAGGAGAAGGGATTGCAGCTTGGCCATCACCCCTGGGGGGTGATTTCTTGCTTTCTGTCTCTCTCTGTCTTTTTGGCAAGTGCACGTGCCCTATAGCAAAAACCTCTCCAAAAAAAAAAGAAGAAGAATATAGGCTCATTTAGCTTGAATAAGACTCCACCTCCTCCAGTCGCTCTAAATTCTGGGGGCACTCAGAAGTCATGCTCTGGTTTTGTTTTGTTTTGTTTTAGACCAATTTTTCCTATAGGACAAATGCATTCACTGGAGAGACACAGAGAGAGATAGAAAGAAAGCGAGAAATCATCCCCCAGAAGGGATGGCCACACTGCAATCCCTTCTCTTCCATTCTCCTCAGGATTTTGGGCACACATGCCCATGTATCTGGCGTGAGTTTTAAGCTGCCAGGTCCGGAACTTGAACTGCAGTCAACTAACGTGGTAGTCCAGTAATGTAACCATTATGCCATCTGTTGGTCCCAAGTCATGCTCTTGTTAGGGGCACTCATGTAGGAGCTTTTAATCAAGGGCTATTGAAAATAATCTTCGTAGCTCATCTGAGGCCAGGCAAGCTGGCGTACTGAGTTTTCTTCATTAAACTGATAGGAATACGAGGCCCTTATTCCAACTTTCTATTCCCAGAAAAACGTTTAGAGATAGTCATCTGTTGAGGAAAATATTTATAAAACTCTGATGAAAAGGACTATGGAATTATAATAAAATATTATCTTGATGGTTTGCTCCAGTAACTCAGTCAAGTAATTATAACGTCATAACAATGAAAAGCAACAATAGCACCTAGCTTCTATAAGCTCTTACCATGTGCCAGGGACTCTCTAAGCATTTTACACATATTCTGACACCAACTGGTGGGCCGTAATGCAGTTCTGGCACTAATCACCTCAAGCTGGGGCAGACCCCACAAGTTAAGATCTCAGCTTCCCACCAGACCACCCTCACTTCACAGAACAGCCACCCAGGGTCGCTGGGCTACCTGCACTGAGGACTGGCCACAGATCTGAGAGTGATAACAACCTCTTCAGCTTTGATCATTCATGAGAGCAACTCACAGAATTGAGAAAAACACTTAAGTTCGCAGTTTTATTATAAAAAATACAAATCGCAATCACAGGCTAACCCCATAGCTTCGTGGTTTAGGAGGCCAGATGCCCCACGACCCCTGGCAGTTAGAATCCTGGCTCTGGTGGCTTGAAAAACATGTCAGATGCATGTACTTGCATGCCTCAAATCCTACAGAATGGAGAAATGGAAGAGAAAGGATTGTGGCAAGCTCCATTTGGGGAGTACTTTCTCTCTTTCTCTCTCTCCCTTCTCTTTCTTTTTCTCTCTGGCAAAAGCAGGCATCCTCTGGCAATTGGGAAAAAAAATGCAGGGACCAGCAGTTAGCATAATGGCTATGTCGCTGGACTCCCATGCAGCTGACAGCTGTTTGAGTCCCGGACCTGGTGGCTTAAACTCATGCCAGGCGTGTGTGCATGCATGCCCATTCTCCTCTGAGAGGAGAATGGAGAAGGGATTGCATGTGGCCATCCCCCCTGGGGGGTAATTTCTCTTTCTGTCTCTCTGTTTCTGTCTTTCTGGCGAGCATACGTGCCCTATAGCAAAAACCTCTCAAAAAAAAAAAAAAAAAATGCAAACCATAACCAGCCCAATAAAAAGACATACAGGGCAAGGTCTGACAGAGTCCCAGATGCAGAGCTCCTGTGCCTCCTTCTTGTGGAATCAAGATGCACTACTTTCCTGGCACACCACCTGGGAAGACCTACCGAGCTCTAGCGTCTGTTTTTACTTGGGTTCCATTACGTACTGAATCATTGGACACACACTTGAACTCCATCTCCAGCCATCCCTCATCCATGAAGGTTAGGCGATCAGGCTGATCTGACCTATTTCAAAGTCCCAACCATATAATCACATGATTGATCTTTCTGATAAACAGTCTCTACCCTGGGCCTTCTCCATCTCAGTAGCATAAACTCAGGTGTAACCACAGGGACTCATGAAAACCTTGGAATTTCCTATGACTTGGGAAATTCCAAGGTTTTAGAAGCTTCTTGCCAGAGATCTGGGACAGAGACCAGACCAATACACATTATTCAGGTCAGCAGATGGTGTAATGGTTACGTCATTGGACTCCCACATAGTCAACTGTGGTTTGAGTCCAGGACCTGGTGGCTTAAAAAAACTCATGCTAGGCATGTGTGCCCCAAATCCTGGGAGGATAATGGAGGAGAAGGGATTGCAGCATGTCCGCAGTCCTGGGGGTTGATTTCTCACTCTCTGACTGTCACTCTAGTGAGCACACATGCCCTATAGTAAAAACAAACAAAAAAACCCCACATTATTTAATTTACCCTTTATAACATCTGAGGAAATTTCTCAATTTTATAGGTAAGAAAATAAATGCTTCAAAGATCTATACATCTAGTCAGTGACAGAGCCAGGATCACACTCAGGTCTGCCTATCCTTGAAGTCTACTCTTGATCTATATAAGCCATTAATATTGGCTTTGATGCAAGCCCCTACTTACCCTGAAAAAGGCTTGTGAATGGGCATAGGCATATATACACACTCACGTGACATGTGTATTCTGAAGCTTGTCATCTCTATCTACTGTGGGAGAGACTGCTAAGTGAGCTCCAATGTCCACTCCTCGTTGAGCAGAGAAACCCTTGAGTTTTAGCTGGACACCTGACAGCACTGGGCCGCTTCGCCTGGGAAGCAGTGTCTGTGAGCAGGTGTGATGCATGCCGTTTCTGGAGTATGTCCTTGAAAGAGAGGTTGGTTACCTTCTATTTTCTTATTCTTTTAGTCCGAGGACTGGAACATGCCAGTGAGCTACCTCAGTCATGAAGATGAGAGCAACACCCCTAACAGAAGGTGGAACAACCAAGCAGAGTGGATCTGGCTTCCTGTCTGGTCTTCAGACAGAGCCTCCTATTCGTCCCAGAACTACTTAACTACCTCCGGTCAGTAGTGCAGTAGTGTGTGAAAGGAACAAATTCCTGTCCTACTCAGAACCCTGCCTTTGGGGCTCCCTTTGTTATAGTACCTTGACCTGTATTCTGTAACTACTAATATAAAGATTTTTCTGCAGTTGTCTAGCATCATATACCAGCGGCAGCAGTTTCACCGGCCAGTTCATCCTCAAATGTCCTTTCTTTCTTTAAAGTGTATTTATTTCTTCCATGAGCATTAGAGAGGAAGAGAGAGACAGCACCCCCATCAGAGTCCTTGTGTCATAATCTACCCCCAGCCTTAGCCAGCCCCAGATCATGGCATGTGTATAACGAGTGTACTCAGGGGGGTCTCCAGACATGAACTTGGAACCTTCCCATGAGTCAGCCTCTCAGAGATCGTTTTACCATTGTACCACTGTCTGGCTCCTTCAAGAGTCAGCATCAGGATCAGGCCCCCTTTTCACCTGTTGTCTCTTGATACTTAGTTGCTCATTGCTGTTTAACCCACCCTCTTTCTAACAGCTTGAAATGCTTATGTATTGAGTTGATTGTCTACATGATGAAACCCATTATTCCTGTGATGCAAATGCTATCATCTGACAGTCATCTTCTTTTCCTCATTGTGAA
Organism: Tupaia tana; assembly: GCA_026018925.1. NCBI lineage: Eukaryota > Metazoa > Chordata > Mammalia > Scandentia > Tupaiidae > Tupaia > Tupaia tana. The sequence continues at coordinate 224,612,833 of JAKSZU010000001.1, read as the reverse complement.
ACACTGTTGACAAATCTCAAAATGAAGGGGGAAAAAATGCCATAAGCTTTCCTTTCCAAAGTAATTCAGACTTGCATTCAAAATGCTGCCTTGCTAAATGAGGTTTGTGCAGTTATTGCTCCATGTAATGGCACTGCTTGTAGACGGAGCTTGTCTCATGCTAAGCCCATCCAGTTTTGTTACTTGTTCCTTGAAGATAAAGTGTAACTGGAACCAGTATTCTGGTCTTTTGTTCATATTTCTTAAAAATAGGACTTAATGTAATGTATCTCATTGGAAAATAACACATCCAAAAGCTACTAGATCACAATTTTTAAACTTGTAAGGTCTACAACCACTAACAAACTTTGATTACTTTGGCCTTTTAAAAGTTGGCTTGGGCCCAGCCAGTGGTGTGGTGGTTAACGTGACTGAATCTCACACGGCTAACCAGTCAAATTGAGTCCTGGACCCAGTGACTCGAAAAACATGCTGGGCATGTGTGTGTGCATGCCCAAAATCCTGAAAGGAGGAGGAAATGGAGGAGAAGGGATTGTCTGATGGGGGGGAAAGTTACTTTCTCCCTTTCTTTCTCCTTCTCCACAGCAAATGTATACCATCTAGCAAATTAAAACAGAAACAAAATACTTCAGCTTCATTTTTGCTTCAATGAGCTCTTTAGAACAGCACATTAAAACATATACTAACAACGTGCTATGGGGCTGTTTTCAGATTGAGTTTCATAAAAAACCAACACACATTTTCAAAGTTGGCCTCTGCTTTCCAAAAGAAATCTTTTAAAAAAGTAGTTTAATTTATGGATATTTAAAACTTAGGGAAGGCTGTGGTTATTCACATAGTTTGGGATTCTCAGATTACCTACTATATCTAAAAACAGAAGGATTAGGGCCAGTAGGTGGTGTAGTAGTTTAGGCACTGGACTCCCACATGGCTGACTGCAGTACTAGTCCCGGACCCAGAAGCTTGAAACATATCAGGAGCATGTGTATGCGGGCCCAAAATCCAGAGAGGAGAATGGAGGAGAAGGGATTGTGGTGTGGCCATCCCCCTGGGGGAGGGTGATTTCTCACTTTCTTTCTTTCTGTCTCTCCAGTGAATGCACACGCCCTACAGCAAAAATCCCTCTAAAACAAAACAAAACACCAGAAGAATTATTATCTGTATAAGAGAAGATGAAATAAGTAAAAATCAAAGCTCTCTTCTACTCTGTTTGCGTTTCAGAAGGAACACTCCATCATGGTAGATTAAAGCATAACTCTTTCTGAGGTCTATATATAAAATTATCAAAACATAATCATATTTATATTTGAAAGGCTGAGATTACCAGTCAGAGAAAAGTGGACTAAATGGTATGCAGTAAACAGAAAGATGGGGAAGCATCCTTTCAAAAATGAGGTGCTCACTTGTTCCTCCTGTACATGTCTTAGGGAAGTAGACAGTTGTGGAGAAGGTCACTGAGAAACCTATTTCATTCTCTTCCCTTCTACATTTAATTTACTGGGGTAGAGAGGAGGCTAATGGGGATTGTGGTGTCTAAAGGTCCCCCAGACTATTTCTTGTGTTGCATTTGGCAAGCGTTATTTCTGTGTTGTTCACCACTGAGTCTATCACATAGTAAGTGCTCAAAAATGTTGATTTAGTGATGACTGACCGAACAGGTAAGAAGTTTCATGATTAAACCTAGAGAGGCATTCAAAGATCCAGACCCAAGAAATACAAAGGACCCCAAATAGAATCAACCCAAGATCTTCTCCAAGACACATTATAGCCAGATTGACCAAAACCACAGACCAAGATAAGATACTAAGGTTGGCGAGAGAGAAACATCAAGTTACCTACAAAGGATATCCCATCAGCTCACAGTGGACCTTTCATTGGAAACAATGAAAGCAAGGAAAGAATGGGGAAAATATATGTGTGTGTGTGTGTGTGTGTGTGTGTGTATATATATATATATATATATATATATATATATATATATATATATGAGGTTTTTTGCTATAGGGCGCATGTGCTTGCCAGAAAGTCAGAGAGAGACAGAGAGACAGAAAGCGAGAAATCACCCCCCAGGGGGGATGGCCACACCACAATCCCTTCTCCTCCATTCTCCTCTCAGGATCTTAGGCACGCATGCACACGCACGCAGTGTGAGTTTAAGCCGCCGGGTCTGGGACTCGAACCACAGTCGACTACATGGGAGTCCAGTGACATAGCCATTACGCTAACTGCTGGTCCTGGGAAAATATATTCAAAGCATTAAGGGAAAAGCAATTTCAATCAAGAATACTGTCCCCAGTAAGATTATCCTACATATGGGAAGAAAAGACGAGGACATTCTCAGATAAACAAAACCTGAAAGAATTTACCAACACAAGACCAGCTCTCCAAGAAGTACTGAAGGGAGTGCTATAGCAGGAGAACTAAATACAGACACATAAGAGTTCAAAAACAACTAAGAAAATGGCCAACTTAATGGTAGGGACAAGTCTAGAGTTGAATATTATATCCCAGAATTTAATCAGTAAGATTGGACCACAACAGAAAATAGATTAAGTACATGAGACTGAATTGGTGAAATACAATCTTATGCCTTTCGACTAAAACATTACTGATTTTCTTCTAGGCTTTGTTTTCTGTATTTAAGGATTTTTGTCTTGTCTTGAGCTGCTGATAGGTTCACGTACCTACTACTTGAAAGAATCCTAAACTGTGTCCTGGCTTTAAATTTTAAGCAAAACGCTCTTAGCATTTTTTCGATTTTGATTTATTAAAGTTAAAACTGCTTTTCTTGCAATTAAAAAAAAATATTAAAAAATACCCAAACAAAAGAAGTTTCATGATTAATTCTTAAGCCCAAGGTCACAGCCAAATGCACTGAATGTTAAAGGAACTGTAACATCTTAAAATCCTTCCTGTTGAAGGTCAGGGTTGGTTGTAGGTAGCCCAAGCTATTGGAAGAGGAGAGATGCAGAAGACTAGGACCCAGGCTCAGCGCCATTGTGAGAAAGGCTGACTAATCATTCCTCACTGCTTCCTCCGGCCTTGGTCTTTCCTACTACTATTGAGAATGCAGCTTATTAACCACTCTTCAGCAGCTGCTCCCTTTTGAAGCAAAATAAAAGAGTACCACTCCTCCAAAATGGATGGTCTACATAAGAACGACTTTATTGATCTCTCACAGCAGGCACCCTCTTATGTGCTTATTGAATGGGCTTGCCTTCTGCGGGTCCTTCCAGATCCCATGACCTGTATCTCTTTAGGGAATGATAATGGGCGCATTAGAAGGGGGACATCAAAATAGAAAGGGATTGGAAGGGAGAGGCCACAACTGAATGGTGGTAAATGAAAGCAAATTTAGAGGAGAAATGTTCATGGATCTCCAAGAGAACTAAAGTAACTTAATAACAGCACAGACTCTCAGACAGTATACACTATTAAATAGCCAACAGGTATTTATTAGTATTTTCAAGAAGTCTATTTTAAAAACTAAAGAGGACATGGAAAAGGGATGAGAACTTCTGTATGTTGTATATATCAATCGTACATACAATAGGAAGATGTATATGCAGTGAACCTGACAGTTCTGGGCTTACATTTGGGAGAGAAACAGAGCATAGGAAGTCCAGTAGCAGGTAACACTGTACAGCTCTCCACCTTGGTCCTTTCCTGTGGAATGAAGGCTGTTCTGTAGGTCAGGAAGGTAAATTGGCTTTATCCCAAGGGCCAACTAAAAGTGGGTAGAGCTCAGAGTAACGGTAGTGGAGAATTCTGAGAACACATCGAAACTCACTGAGAAAATAGTGCCTTGGTTAATTAGTGAAGTCTGCCAGTTAGGAGAGAGAGGGAGAGGAAGGAAGGCATCATATATTTGCATGAATTTGCCATCCCCACTGTCAAATGTCTGAGTCCTCAGGGGCTTTCAGTCCCCACTTCCTTCTTAACTAAAAGCCAGAAGATTGCCCTTCAAAGACATCTCTTTGATGAGATGAAAGGTTTTTATCTTCTAGGTTGAAAGATAAGATATTCAATGAAAAAAAGCACAATACTTATCCTAATTCAATGACATTGCCCACTAATTAAAATAAGTTAAAATAAGCAAAATATGCTTTTCAAAATCTTTCAAAGATTAAAGAGAAAAAAGAAAGCAGCATTGAGAAAGTTTATGGTAATACATACGGGCATGTAATACTGACCAAAGTGCAATTTGACATAATCTTTCTTTTTTGTTTGTTTGTTTTTCTTTTCAAAGTCTTCCTGTCTAGAATACTTTGTGGAGCCACCAAAAATCTTCCTATCTTCAGAACAGCAACTGGTGTGGAGGTTAAGGTGACTGGATCACGCATAGGTGACTTCGAGTCTTAGACCTGGTGGCTTGAAAACAAACTAGGAGTGTGTGTGTGTGTGTTGCGAGCCCAAAATCCCAAGAGGAGAATGAAGGAGAAGGGATCATTGCATGGCCATCCCCCTAAGGGGAGACTTCTCACTGTCCCTCTCTGTCTGTCTCTCTCTCTGTCTCTCCCCAGTGAGTACACGTACCCTATAGAAAAACTGAGAAAACAAAAACAAAATAAAAAAACTTCTAAAAAAATATTGTTGATGTTGGGCTAGCTTATGGCTTACTGGTTAAGGCATTTGGATCCTACATGGCCAACTGCACAGTTGGAGTCCCAGACAGCGCTTTGACAAATATACCACCATGTGTGAGTGTGCCCAAAATCCCAAAGGGAGGGAGAGATGAAAGGATTGTGGCATGACCATGCCCCATAGGGTATGCTTTCCCTACTTTTCCTCTTCTCTATCTCTGTCTCTCTCTGCCAAGCACACATACCCTCTGGCAAATTAAAAAAAAAACTGTTGACATCATCTGATAAATAAAAAGTGCAGGATACAAAGTACTGTATAATATGGTTGTAATTTACTAAAACCACTTTTTCTCTTTAATATGTATATTAGTAGTGTGTCACAAACATACACAGACACATACCCCTCAAATGTCAACAGTAATGGTTTCTGGGTAATTTCCTTCCTTTTTTTGAATGTTTCCATTTTTTCCCCTCACCATGAAGTGTAATATAGGGAAAGAAGAAAACTGCTTTTTAAAAACTCACCCATGTTCTTATCCTCAGTTACCTCTGGGTGGTCTAGCCTCTCCGCTAGTCTCCCACTAAGACTGAATAGAATTTTTTTACTATAGTTGATTATTTTAGTACACATCATACAAAACATAATACAAATGATCCTCCTCACCACGATTTCGATAGACAAAGAAACTGAAACATTGGAAGTAAAAAGGGGGTATAAATAATTAGGGTAAAGCCAGGCTACAAGTCATTGGCAAGACCCTAAAGCAAATTCAAGAGTCCAGTTTCCTAGGCACAAACTTGAATCCCTCTACCACACTCTGTTCTATTGTTCAAACCCACTCGGCTGTCACATGCCCTCTAATCAGCTGGGATTAAGTATTTCAGAATCAGAGTGTGAATAAAGAGGAGTTTTTCTTTTTATTTTTTTTTCCTTCTGTCTCAAGTGCTGTTGGAAGTCTTCTCCTCTGAGGCCTCCAAGCTAAATGGTTTTCTAACTTTATAGAGCTCCTCCTACTTTCTGTGACTATGGATCATTTGCAGCTGGACTTTCTTCAAATAGTCATGCTATTTTAAGTCAACACCAGTGTTAACTTTGTTAACACATTAATACCGACCTACTACGCATTCCGTACTATTTACCATTGGCATCTGTAATTTTGAGGGAACAGTTACTTCTCATTCTAGATAGCATAATATTGTTGTCGTGCCACAGTTGCTACAAATGAAAATGACAAAAGGAGAGAGTTTCTATTTTTAATCTACACAACACAATCAATTCCATCAAATCTGCAAAGCCGGTTTGAGGAGAGCGAGCGGCAACCTATTTGTAGTGTAACAAAGAAGGAAAGAACAGGGCTGGAAGCACAGACATCTATCCATTCTTTGAGTTAATCTCTGACTTGCCCATAACTCAAGTTGTTCTTTTTCACTTTCTCAGAGACCCAGTGTCTCAACTGTAAAACAAAGTAATTTATGCCCTTCACATAAAACACGGGATTGGGGTAGGCAGCCCAGTCAAAGTGAAGATCAGTTCAAAGTAACAAAAATACCCTGCAGAGTTCTAGCAGCTCCTTAAAGGAGTATATCAAATAGTAGGGCACTTATGAAATAATTTCAATATTGTAATGAAAGATAATACTGAAATAGTTTGCATTTGTATAAAGGTTGTTCAAGAAGTAATACAGTAAAGTAAAAATGTATTATCAAATTTTCCAAATATTAACTTCCAAAAAGTCTTTTTTTAATTTAACGTATAAAAAAATTAATAGAAACAATGTGGGTACATTTTATGTGAATTTAAATGATCTGCATTAAAATAGTACAGTATTAAAACTTTTAATGTACAAAATTTGAAGTAATGAGAATTCCCAAATCAAAAATTAACTTTGAATCACATGATTTTAAAACTGGTGGGCTCCGTGGATAGCAGATGGTATTGCCTGGCATGTGCTGGCTTTGGTTTAGGTGGTAAACAGAAATACATGTTCTAACTCATCAGGACTAGTTCTGAATGACACAGGTCATGAAATAATGTAAGTACCAGATTAATCAAGGTCTCTGGACATATATCGTTTGCATAACATGCTTCTGTTGCTTATATGAAAACAATTAGGAGATACCAAAGACCTTTCCGTTTAAGACTTTGAATTTAAATGTAAAAATTAGATCAAGGCGACAGCAGGTGGTGTAGTGGTTAAGGCAGTGGACTCCCACGTGGCCAACTGACTACAAGTGAAGTCCTGGACCAGCTACTTAAAATTCGTGCTGGGCATGTGTGCATGTGTACCCAAAATCCCTAGAAGAGAATGGAGAAGAAATTGCAACATGGCCATCCCCCCCAGGGGATGATTTCTCGCTTTCTGTCTCTCTGTCTCTCTGGAGAGTGCATGCACCTTATAGCAAAAAAAAAAAAAAAAAAAAAACACTCTCAAATAATTAAATAATTAGATCAAAATTTTGAATCCACTTAAATATATAGTCCTGAATTTGTAGGCATACCAAATGCCTGAGAGACAGAGAGACAGAAAGGAAGAACTAACTCCCCCGAAGAGATGGTTACACCACAATCTTTTCTCCTCCATTCTCTTCTCAGGATCTTGGGCATGCATGCACTCACACCCAGCATGAGTTTTAAGCTGCTGGATCTGGGACTCAAACTGTGGTTGACTACGTGGGAGTCCAGTGACATAACCATTACGCCATCTGAGTGTCCTGTGACCTATACCTTTTAAAAGCCACAGTAAGACTCTAACAACCTTTCATTATGAAAGTAGCTTTTTCCTTATTTCAAATAGATTTTGATGACTCAAATAGCTGACTTCTAGTGCCCAATTTATACTGGAACAGTAGTTTTCTGAGGGTTAAATTCAAAGATCTATATGGGACCTCTTTTGCTGGGTTTCACTGTATCATTTCCTTTTTGAAACTCCTCCCTTTGCTTCCTGAATACAGCTCTCTCCAGTTCTCCAACTCCCACTCAGCCTCCTGCTTCTGTGTGTCTTCTGCTTTTTCTGCACATGCCTTAAATGCTCGTGGTTCAAAGGGCTCCAGCTATTGGTCTTTCTTTCTTCTAACTCTATAAACCTTCTCTAACAAGTTTCACCTTTTCCTCTTGACTTTAACTTCTATCCAAGTGGTAGTAATTCCTCTGAAACTCTTTAGCTCTGCACAATGACCCAAAGCACCAAAACAGAATTTATCATCTCCACTGTCCTCATGAACTTGACCTTAGCCTTTTGGTCTCCCTCCAGTGGTCTCACTCCGACACCAACCTAGTAGATGTGGGGTCATCCTCAATAACTCTTTTTCTCTCACCTCTCACTATCTAGTTTCTCATCTGCTCTTACTAACCAGTAGAAGTGTTTGAATGAATGAACAATAGATTTCTTTAATAAGAATTTATTATTGCATGATGATTAAGAGTCTACATTTTAGAGTCAGACAGTTTGATCCAAAGCTCCCCTCAGGGGGACTGGCCACACCACAATCCCTTCTCCTCCATTCTCCTCTCAGGATTTGGGGCACACATGCACATGTTCTCGGTGTGAGTTTTAAGCTGCCAGGTCTGGGACTTGAACCATAGTCGACCACATGGGAGTCTAGTGATGTAACCATTATACCATCTGCTGGTCCCAGCACAGTGTGAGTCTCAAGCTGCCAGGTCTTGGACTTGAACTGCCATCGGCCATATGGGAATCCAGTGCCCTAACCACCACACCACCTGCTGGCCCCCTTTCCATGTATTTTATTTGTAAAGCAACATTCCTAAAATCAGCCAAGATATTTTCAAAAGCTTCTCTCTCACTGTAATATACAACTCATTGCAATTAAAAGTAGGGAAATCTCAGAGCTGTTTAAGTTGAGAGCATTCCTTTCATGTTAGGTAAAAATAAAGTGGAAGGCCAAGCTACGGCTCAGTATGCCCCAGTTTATACCTTGATTTCCTAAGGAGCAGACTGTATAGGAAAGGCTAGGTGAAGCAGAAAAGGGCATCCTCAGAAGGTTTATTAGTGTCACATAAATTTGGTTTGCACTGAATTTACCATATAAATACTTATTGATGTCATTTTCCCCCAAGCGTGCAAGTGCTTACCAGAGAAAGGGCAGGAGGAAAGAGAGAGAGGAAGCAAGCATTCTCAATGAGGTATCCTCATGCCACAAGCCTTTTTCCTCCATTTCTATCCCATCAGATTTGGGGGTGCATGCACACACACACACATGCCCAGCAAGTTTTTCAAGCTACTGGGGCTAGAACTTGAACTGTGGTTGACCATGTGGGATCCAGCTCCTATTTTGTTTGTTTAAGAATTATTTCATTTAACTTTATTTATTTATTTAAATTTGACCATGGGGTGGGGGAGAGAGAGAGATTGCATGCGAGCCAGCTGCCAGGTCCAGGACTCGAACTGCGGTTGGTCATGTGGGAGTCCAGTGCCCTTAACCACCACACCACCTGCCAGCCCCTCCAGCTCCTATTGCACAGCATTCAACTGCTGCACCACAGGACCTGCCCAATGATATTTATTTATACAGAAAAGTTTTCTACATGTTTATCGATTATATAGACTTTTTTCAGAGTTGTTATTTAGAAGTGAGAGTCTTGCTACAGAGCTGAGAGACAACTCTGTGTGTCCACTGTGCAGAGGAACAGTTAGAAGGATACGTATATGGGGCAATGGAGCAAATTTCTGCGTGGTTGCGAATACATCTAGGGTGTGCATTTACCAGTGCTGCCATTCTTTTGGCAGCAGGGCGAGGATGGGAGGGGGACACATTACAAACTTTGCCTTGTGCAGATGTTTTTGCAGTAACTTGGAGAGCCAGGTTCTGCTCTGCAGAGGAACGATTATTAGGATGCAGCTCTATGTTTACACCATATAGTCGACTTCCTTGACACACCAAATGAGTTTCAGAAATAAAATAACACTTCCAAAGGAATGAAAGGAAAAGCTGCCATAATTCTAGTTGCAGGAATTATTTTTTCGGTCACACTGTGTATTCATTTCAGAAAGGGGCTCAGGATGAGAAACGGTCATATTTGGTTTTCACTTTTAAAAAGGCTTAGCTATCTCTCAGAGGATTGTAAGCACTTATTGAGACACTAGCTCATCCTTCTTTACTTCCAAATGAATTTCTTGTACACAGCTCAGCCGTCATAAATCACTCCGAGTAGCCCAAGCTTGGAGTCTTTAGAGCTGTAGATCATCACCTGAACATAATTCTCAAATCCCTGGGCACCACTCTGGATATTCCAGCCCTACCTCCCTTTGACCTCTCTGATGTCCTGAGGTTGGTTTCTCCATATGTACATCCTCAACGATTCCTTGTTTCGTTTTCAAAGAGTGAGATTTTAAAATGTGTTTTAGACCAATTTCATTTCTTTTTCAGTTCTTTTTATTTGTGAGATGCTATGAGAAAGCCACACAGTCTTGGCACAACCTTTTACTGAACTTAAATGAAAATCATGAAATAATGGCGCTAGAATGGGTCTTAAGAGACCATGTGACCCGGCCCTCCACCTTCTAGCCGTTGCCATGGCCTTTACTCTTTGGGTGAATTGGGTGGTTTGTTTTTTCTCCCACACCTGAGCAGCATGCAGTGTAGTGTAAAAAAGGTTCAAACTAGTTTAAGATGAGATGGATTTTGGTCAGAGAAAAGGCCATACTCTTTACGTCAAAGGAAATGGATGTTGGGGGCAGGTGAGCATATATCACGGGTCTGAACAACAAGCTTCCCCAGGGTGGACTGGAATTCCAGTGGTTCATGATCCTGTCAAAATCAAGTGGTGGAGAGAAATGGACTCCAGATTTTCTCCACTGCAGCACTAACCTGCAGACACCAGGCAGCATGCTCAAACAAGAAATGCTAGGACTTCTATATTCTCTCATACACAGGATTATTTAGGAAAGAACATAGAGACTATTGATCATTGGGTTATAGCTCTGAAAGGAACAGGTGTTCTTTGGGAGAAACAAATAAAAGAATGTAGAAAAGAGACCATCCCCGGAGTGATGGTGCTAATACCCGCTAAGCCACATGGCGAAAGGAAGCAAAGTCGTTAGCCATATGGGATCAGTCAAGGGAATCTGATTGTTTTATAAAGGTCTTGGTGCCAGGCCAGGACTATTTGATAGGGTCTCTGGTACCTGGGGCTGAGGTCTTTTATGTGTTTCTTGCACATTTACCATCTGCTCGAGACTGCGTTGGGAGTTAATTTACTTCATATGTCTTTAGACCTGGAAGAAACCTTAGAGATCATCTGGCCTCTTAGTAGCCGATTCATGTGTCTTCACGGGCCAGGCACTAACATAAAAGTGTGCTACAGCCAGGTGTGTGTGTGAGAGAGTGGCAGGACTGGACTGGATGGCAGAGTGGAACACACATAGGTACACAGTCACCCATGCAAGCACCACGCCTGCCTAAGGATGTATAAGGCCAGATGTGACCCACCGACCATAACCTTGCCACTGTTAAGTCTCTACCCCTTTATTTAGTAGGAGGAAAAAACTGTCCATCTACATCATGGATGGCAAAGCTGCGAATAAAATCTGTGTCTCTATCGCCTGAGGAGGAGGTTGGGGGCAGTGTGGTCCCACACGTGTACGAGACTGTTACAGGGCACGTCACCACCAAGAAATTCCCTCTCAGTGTGGCTGGAGTGCAGGCTTCAGGGAGGGAGGAAAGTGATAGGAAAAGGGCTGGAGATGGAGGGAACCAGGGACCATGAAGAGCCTTCTCGGCCACTGAATTTAGATCCTATCCTGGAAAAACAAAACAAAAACTTGGGGAGCCATTACAGTGCAGAAACTTGTCCCCAACAGAATGCTACAAGGACGGGCTCTTCCTTCAGTGCCGAGGCCAGGCCACCAGGCCAGTGCACAGCTTGTCCCCCTCTGTCAGAGCTGAGTTAGGCACTGATACCACCCCCTATGGATAGAGTAGGGCAGAGGGGTGCTGGGGTATGAGGATATCAGTGATCATACCAATAGTCTTGATTTTTTTAGAAGCAGATAACTTTAAAGATTCATTGGTCTGAAAGAGGTGATCTATCTAAATAATTTATTAACCAGAGATAAAAATGACCCAAAATTCATTTTCTAAAGCCCTTGTTATTCAGTCTTCCCTTTTCGTCTTCTTCTTCTTCTTTTTGGAGAGATTTTTGCTATAGGGCACATACACTTGCTGAAGAGACAGAGAGAGACAGTAAGAAATTATCCACCAGGAGGATGGTCACACTGCAATCTCTTCTTTATTCTTCTCTTGGGATTTTGGGCATGTACACACACGTGCCTGGCATCAGTTTCAAGCCACCAGATCTGGGACTCAAACTGCAGTCAATCATGTGGGAGTCCGGTGCTTTTACCAGTATGCCACCTGCTTACCCCCAAGGTTTTCTTTTTTCTTTTATCCTACAATAACGTTCTTTTTTTTTTTCCTGTAACATACTCATTTATTATCAAGTATCATGTGCTGTAATAATAGTGTGTGCTACAGTTTTAAATGACAGTGCAATAATTTTATTTATACCAGCATAACCACAAACAGAACACTGTGTTATGAAGGTAGCACACCTATGATATCATTAGGTGACAACAACTTTTGAGTCCCATTGTAATCTCATGTGACAAATAATGTTCTTTTTTTTAAATAACTTTATTCTAAGGAGAATGAAAAAAACAAATTTACAGGAAAATGAGGAACTATGCATTGTATGGCACAGTCATAACTTTTGCCTCTTAGTGTTACTGTCTTACAGTTTGGATGACAAGAAACCAGTTTATGGTGAAATGATTGAAGGCCCTTAGCTACTTTTGCCATTAGTGTAGGAACAGCTTTTTCATCATAGCTTTCTTCTTTTGATACTTTAAAGTGTTTTCATTTCTTCTTCTTTATTTTGTAAAGAGACATTCTTTGCTATAGGGCGTGTGTGCTTGCCAGAGAGACAGAGAGCAAGAAATGACTCCTACCCCATATGGTGGTGGCCACGCCACAATCCCTTCTCCTCCATTCTCCTCTCAGGATCTTGGGCACGCATGCACATGCGCCCAGTGTGAGTTTTACGTCACTGGGTTCAGTACTGGAACAGCAGTCAACTATGTGGGAGTCCAGTGACATAACCATTAGGCAACCTGCTGGTCCCCACTTATTATTCTTGATCTACTGTGGGAAACATCTGTGAATAATGGAGAAATGCTCATTATCCCTGTGGGCAGCATCATATAACATTGGAAACATCAGTGTTTAATTATTGTGGTATCAACAAAATGACAAGTATTTCTGGGCCATCATTTACAAGAAAACACAGCTTTATAGAAGAGTACGGGTTACTGTTTTCTCCTCCATAAAAATTTATAGGGTGGATGAAGACATACCCTAAAGTTTACCCTATCCAAGACCTGCTTTAGGCACTCTTTCTACACAGGAATTTCTTAGCTGTTGATCTCTGGACTATCCCTTTCTGTGAGGCCCTGTGTCTTTACTTTTCTCCCTAATTTGGCGTAGATTTTTCTTCCTATTATTCCAATTCAGATTGCTAATTTCATTGCCAGTCTTCTTTGGTTACACCCACATGGATGAACTGCATCACGGGGGAATTTTCTCTCAACACGAATGTCCAGACTAACCATCAGGTTTATGTAGCTGGAATCTCTGGGATATAATCCATGCATGTGTCTGCATGTTTCCAAAGGATTCCGTGTTATTCTGACACAAACTATGGCCAAAGAACTGTGCGGCTCCTAACAAAAGCCAGCGTTGACTAATCAGGTTGTCTGTCTTCTCTGTGATCACACTGAGCAACTGAGAGCTGTTGAGGAAAGCTTAATTCAGTTGATCTATACTTTTAAAAATCACACGAGTTGTTGCTCATGGTTACATGGTCACCAGTCCCAACTGGGTGCTTGACATTGCCCAGGCATCCTACCATGTTCCTTAGGTTGATTCACCCACTTACTCTCCACAGTTATCATGTCAAGCCTTCCACTCTCTTTGGCTTCTCTCTGTCTCTTCTTCCTATCTCAATTTCAGCAGATGGTTTTGTCTCTGACGTGTGAGAGTCACAATGTACCTGCACTAAACTTGACAAATGTACTTGAATCCGCACCCATTCACTTCTTCCTCTGTCCTATTCTAGTAGACAAGTCTCTTCTAACTAAAGTGAATCCTTCAAAATATTTCTTTTAATTCATGATGGAGTGAATGTACATGAGAGTGAGAGAAGCACACCCCACAGAGTCCGGCCATGCCACAATCCCCTTTATGCTGTTCTCTGGCCCATCAGTTCTTGGGCACTTGCCTGCTGTCTTGTGTGTTTCAGACTGACCAAGGATTTGAACCATGGTCACCATGTGGGATCCATCTTCTCCTGAGCAGTGCATTACCACTGTTCCATGCAGCTGTCCCTAAAACTAGTCCTGTCACATATTCTCCAGATCACATTCCTTTCTACCTGCTCTAATAGGAGAAAGCTGAACTAAATTGATCTATACTTTTAAAAATCATTTTGACTTAGCACATATATACACAGCTAACCACTCTATCCCTTTTGAGTTACTTTGACCTTCTTTTTCCTTAACTTTTATGATAATACACACTCTCTTCGTTTCTTCTGAACTTTGCTGGTCCTCCCCTAAGTCTTTTTACTAATTTTTTCCTACCTAACTTGAAGTTTCTCAGGGCTATGCCCTATCATTACATGTTCTTCAAACTTTTATCTTGGTATAATGGTTTGTGTGTGCGAGTGTTGTTATAAGTGTGCAAAAGTGTGAATTTATATTTTCAACAATTCTCATGTTCCCATTGCTGCTGACAGTATTATATAGTAACTCAATCTCTTTGGCTCAGGGTTTCTCAATCACCCTACTATTCACACTTCAGGCAGAATAATTCTTTGTTGTGAGGATGGCCCCATTCATTTCAGCAAGTTTAGCAGCAACTCTGGCCTCTGTCCACAAGATACCAGCAGCCCCCAACTTTCCCCATTTCTTGCCAACCAAGAAATGTCCCCAGGCATTGCCGACTCTGGAGAGGCAAAGTTGTCCTGGTCAGAGACCACTGCATTTAGCTTAAACTCAGTCACTTTGGAGGTACCTTCCTGTTTTACCTCATTTCCTGTCTCCTTCCCATCTCCCCAGCAGTGGTTGGAGACTCTGGGGGATTTATGCTTAATTTTGGCAGAGAGGCAGAGAGAGACCTTTGGTCTGCAACCACTTCTCTGCTGGCATTCACTGCTGCTGTGACTCAAAGCCTGTTCGCTCAACAGGCTCACCACAGGGCAACTGCTTGGCTCAGTTCTTGCCTCTACTCTGCAGAGCTGGTGGTTGCTGATCATCTTGTCTTTGACTTTGGCTTCCCACTCCACAGCCTCACTGTGGGAGTCTCTCTCTCTCTGTGGGAGTCTCTCTCTCTCTCTCTCTGTTGCAAGCTGGCACTTCAGGTATCTCTGGGCTCACTTCAGTCCCAGCTAGTTTGTGGGGTCCCTTTAAGGTAGAGTCTGTGGGTGAAGTGGAGACTCATACCCTTTCTCCCTACATCTCCCTTGTCCTTTTCTTTTCACTGTGGCTACTCCATTGTTGGCATGAGGCACCTTGAAGGCTGTTTCTCCCAGCATTCCAGACAGGGAGTCCTCTGTTGGCTTATCTTTCGATATCTTTCTGGGGATTTCTATCACTTCTTTCATAGATCTTTGGACCTAAAGGGAGCAATGGCTCCTTTTACAGGGACCACCCACATCACTCATTCCTGTTAGCTCACTTAATTCTCCCAGCTCGCAGTGTCCTCTCTCAAGTCTTCTGATGTCCTCTCTCTACTTGGGAAAACTACTTTTGTAAGCAGACATTAGACTTTATCATATACACACTATGTTCTGAGCACTTCGTGCCCTACAACTCATGAAACCTTTGTGTTTTTTTTTTTTCTCCCTCTCAAATTTGTTTTTGCCATAGGTTTAATAACCTATTTTGAAACTCAATAAAGGCTTTTGATCCTATTTGATCTGCTCTTCCTGGGATTTTTGGTGTTCTCCTCTCATAGGGGCAATAAACCTCAGCTTTGGGATCAGCAGTTAGTGTAATGGCTATGTCGCTGGACTCCCACATAGTCGACCACGGTTCGCGTCCCGGACCCGGTGGCTTAAAACTCACGCCGGGCGTGTGTGCGTGTATGCCCAAGATCCCGAGAGAAGAATGGAGGAGAAGGGATTGCGGTGTGACCATCCCCCCTGGGGGGTGATTTCTCGCTTTCTGTCTCTCTGTTTCTCTCTGTCTGTCTGGCGAGCGCATGCGCCCTTTAGCAAAAAAACCTCTCCAAAAAACAAACAAACAAACAAAACAAAAACCCTCAGCTTTAAGGTTCATATAAGTGATAAAATAAGTGGAGAATGAAATTACTAAGGCCTCGCCTGCTGAGTAGGTATCAAGCTGAACTGCAGTGCTGGAAGCCACGTGAATGGCCATGGTTCAGCTCTCGGGATCAGCTAGAAAATATACAGGGTGCATCCGTGTGTGTGCCCAAGATCCTGAGGTGCTGGAGAGGGGATTGTGGTATGACGAGACCTTGTTGAGGGTGCTTTTCTTCTCTGTCTCCCTCATGTGCTCATAACTCCCCAAGTAAAATAAATAAACCAGAAAACAAATTTAGGAAATTACCAAGAAGAACATTATAAAACATTATTTCCACTACATATGTCTGATTATTTGACTTTTGCACTTCCTTTTGTAAAAGCCCTTTGAGGGACTCACCAAATATTTCATTTCTAGAAGACCTTAATCTCTTGGAAGACAGACTAACTTCCAAGAATGGGAGTTGGACATAGGAAATTCACCAAGAGCTGACCACAGGTCCTTTCCTCCAAACTGTGCAGCTGACCATGCCATGAAACAGTTTTACTTATTAGGAACCAGTTCTGAGAGGGACTACTGGTCTAGAACCTTCAGTCTATGTGGACCTAACCAATAAAAATTTTGAAGGGAGTGTAAAGTACGTGTATATGTGTTTTTAAAGTTATTGGCAAAGCCTAGTTGTTTTACTGCCAGTAACGGTCATTCACTTTTTTTTTTTCCCCTATAATTCTACTTGGTTTCCATTCTGGACTGATTCAAATAGGAAGTCGACATGATGTCTCCCCCAAATCATTTTAATCTCCAAGTTCCATAAAACAATATAAGGCATTCGTGTAACTCACTTTTCTGGAATGAAGTTTGTAGCAACTAAAGTGCTTCCAATTTTATTTTTAGAAACTGGTCCCTGCATTTTACATCAAATTAAGTCTGGTTCCTTTCTGTGACAGTTGGGGAGTTGTTTTAAATTTCAGCCAGTGGGTAAGGAATAATTTTCTTTTTTTTTTGAGAGGTTTTTGCTATAGGGTGCGTGCGCTCGCCAGACAGACAGAGAGAGACAGAGAGATAGAAAGTGAGAAATCACCCCCCAGGGGGAATGGTCACGCCGCAATCCCTTCTCCTCCATTCTCCTCTCGGGATCTTGGGCATGCACGCACACACGCCCGGCATGAGTTTAAGCCACCGGGTCCAAGACTCGAACCGCGGTCGACTACGTGGGAGTCCAGCGACATAGCCATTACACTAAGTGCTGGTCCCAAGGAATAATTTTCTGATCTGCATTTTGCTTTGAAAAAACGATTAACTCTATTAATAAAACAAACGCCGTTTTCATTTCCTTGAAAAGTCACACTTGCACAGTCTCTGCTTAACGATCTGAGACGAAATGAAATGTGATAGATTATTTTCTATATTACAATGAGTCCACCTGACATGGAGCTGAAGGACTGCTTCTGCGGAGTGACAGTCACACTGACTGCATTCCAGAGTCACAAGTGCTTCATGGTCCCTGCCTGCAAATGCCTCTGAACAGAATTTCAAGCCCTTACAGATCTTTCTGCAGCCCTTCCGAGATAAACTCTGTATCTTGGTTGGTTTCCTAAACTTCAACATTACTGCCCACAGACAAAAGCATAATTTACAAAAGAAACTCTCATAAAAATCCATAGAAAAAATATAGGTTGAAAATGGTGGATAATTACTGGTACTTCACTGATCATTACTAGTGTGTTAAGAGTTTGGTCTGATTAAAAAGATGATAAATCTTCAAGGAATTAAATAATTCTTGAAAGGCAAAGTGACAGTTAATGATGTACTTCTATATCTCATTAGGAAAAAAATACATTTATGCAGGAGGTAATTTTTTTAAATGTTTCTTGAAAGACAGGATAAATACTAACAATCAGTTGTTTCAAATGTGGATCTCGAATAACAAGTACATCTTTGGTAAACCCTTGCAGTCTGGACTCAGCTCAGAAAAAACAGAAAGGAGAATGGAGAAGAGCCACAGGGATGAGAGCTGCAGGCTGATAGATGACAACCCCCAAAGTAACGTTGGGAGAGCTTTCTATGCAAACCTCAAACCACTGATATGAACTGACTGACCTCAGCATGATTCATCGTTTATATTCTGCGTGGTGACTCCTTTCAAGCTATTATTGTGTTTTTGCGGTTTACATTCATTTTCCTAACTTTTTATTTTGAAAACATGTAAGCCCACATAAATGTTGAAAGAGCAGAGGATTAACACCCTTATTTCCTTCGCTCACATTCACTGATTTTCACATTTTATCCATTTGTGAAAAAAATTGTGTGCTCTTTGTATTTCCTGACCACCCCCCCAACCACTTGCAAGTAAGTTGCAGATACTAGACTCTTCCTGCTCTAAATACAAATACTGAGCAGCAAAAACATCCACACAATACCATTATCACACCAGGAAACTCAACATTGTTATAAATTATTATCAGTTAACAAGGAATATATTCACATTTCACAAATTGTTTCCCAAATGAACTTTATAGCATTATTTTTTTCCTGATCCAGGACCATCAAGAATCATGTACTGTATTTGGTTGTCTTATGTCCTTTGCCCTTCAACCTAGAACAAAGGTGAGCAAACATTATCTGTAAAGGACCAGGCATAAACAAACACATGTGCACAAACCACACACACACACACACACACACACACACACACACACACACGAGTCTTCAAAAAGTTTATGGAAAATGCATACTATGAAACAATATGCAGGTATTTTAATTTTATCTTGTGGGCCAGCTAGAGGTATGGTGGGTTTAGGCAACTGGATTCTGTGACTGACAATGCGGTTGGAGTCCTGAATCCAGCAGCTTGAGAAACACGCTGGGTACATGTGCATGCATGCCCAAAATCCTGAAAGGAGGGAGCCATGGAGAAGGGATTGCGGAATGGCAAGCCTCCGTTGGCTGCTTTCTCACTTTCCCTCTTTTTCTCTGGCTCTCTCAGGCCAGAGCACAAACACGTCAGCAAATTAAAACAGTAAAACCAGTTAGTGGCAGGATTTGGCCTACCAGCCATATTTGCTGGTCCTGCATCTACAGTAATACTCTGCATTTTTTTTAAGAATTAGTTTTATTCATCATCATTATTATTTTAGATTTGATGAGAGAGAGAGAGAGAGAGAGAGAGAGCAAGCTGCCAGGTCTAGGACTCAAGCCACAAGCTGCCAGGTCTAGGACTCAATGTGGGAGTCCAGCGCCCAAACCAATGTGCCACCTACCAGCCCCTACATTTTTTTTAAAGGAAACTTTTTATTGAAGTATAGGAAAAGTACATACTTTTAAGTGGACAGCTCTATGATTTTTCACAAAATAAACGTGCTCATGTAGTCAACTCAGAATAGTTATTACTTGTTTTATTTTAAAAGGACACTTACTTGTGTATGTTCACCCAAAGGTGCTCAGGGCCAAGTCTATGGGCATGAGTGTGGAACCCTTCTAGAACGGTTTTAACTGTTACCAGAGTCTCCACCCTCTGTCTTACCCAGCAAGGAGATATGCAGTGATCTGAGTATCTCAGCCTTGACATTACCCTGCCTGTTGTACCAGCCCAGCTAATCCAGAGACAGTCACGTTTGGAGCCATCTCTGAAAATATGACAGTGTCTGTAGGTTCTGTTGCCTACTTCACCTCCTCTTCTCTCTATATACATCACCTCAGAGTGTGCTCAGGACTGCCAGGTGGGAAGATGCTGCTTTTGTGTTCATGTTTGTTTTGTTTTGTTTGTTAGTTTCTTACACGAGCGTGAGAGAGGAACAAGCACCCTTAAGGAGGTGTCATGCCTCGGTCCTCCCAGCATTCCCAGTCAGACAAGATCGTGGGTGCACACGCCTGGCATGTACAAATAGACCTGGAAACTGAATCCGGAATCTCCCATATGGATCCAACCTCACTTTAGCAGAGTGTTGAGTGTTACCACGATGCCACCAAGCTGGTCTGGGAAGTGCAAGTTTAAGAATGGGCTTTAGGGGGCCAGCAGGTGGCATGGTGGTTAAAGATGCTGGACTCCCACATGACCGCAGTTCGAGTCCAGGGCCTGGTAGCTTGCTTTCTTACTTACCCTCTCTCTCTCTCACTCACTTGCTCTGTCCCTCTCTGGTCAAATAAAAATAAAAATATAAAAATAAATAAAAAGTTTGATAAAATATTCTAAAAAAAAAGAAAGGACTCTAGAGAAGACAGAGGGTGGTGCAGCAGTAGCAAACACAGGCTCACATGGGAGGGTTCTCCGTTCACCCCTGGAGTCACCGTACATCTGTATGCCCATGACCTGAGCTGACTGCGGCTGGAGGTGGATTGGGGCATGAAGTCTCTGTTGGGGGTCCTCTCTCTCTCTCTTCCTCTCTCTTTCACATGGAAGAAATAAATAAACAGAAATAAATAAATAAAATAAGATAAAAGGAGTCAAAGGACCCAGAATCTATCAGGTCTGGATTAAGCAAAGTTTGCTTTTATTAGCAAATAAATTAGCACATGTGCCACAAATATTTGCACTCATGACATGGTCTGCACAACAATGGCTGGCTGGGCAGAAGCCAGGAGCTGTGTAATTGGCTGACGAGAACACTCGTGTCTTGTTTGCTGCATTTTATTTACTACGGGGTGCAAAATCTCTTGGCTTTGTAAAAACAGAACTTGAAAAGCTCCTTCAGACATGGGAACAGTCGTGAGTGACTCACGGGATCTTCTGAAACAGAAACGAGCTGTTTCACACGTTCCCACGGATAGTTCCCAGCTTCCCAATTTACGTCAGGCATCTTTAAGTACGTTTACAATATTTCTAGAGATTACCCCTAGTGTGAGGTGGGAGTTCATCCATTCTGTCAGGAAAAATAGCCAAGCACCACTCAGTTTCTTAAAAAATGGTAGCATTGGGGCTGGCAGGTGGCATGGTGGTTAAGGACACTGGACTCCCACATGGCGAACTGCAGTTTGAGTCCTGGACCTGGTGGCTTCCTTTCTCACATTCTCTCTGTCTCTCTCTCTCTCTGTCCCTCTCTGGTCAAATTAAAATAAACAAAGAGATAGTTAAAAAATAATAATTCTTTAAGAAAAAAATGGTAGCATTGCTCAGATGATTGTTTAGAACTCATCTTAATCTGAGAGACGGACAACCACATAAATGATGGTGCTGCCTCGAAGCTTATCACGTGGGCTCTAAAACTTTTACATGGGTTGAGTTTGTTTGGAGAAGTTTAATTCTAGGACAACATCCACTGCAGATGTGTAATGTTCTCCGAGGTAATCTCACACTCACCTTCTAAAATAAGGACCCCTCTGTAGGTTCACGTTCTGGAGACCTACATCGGGGCTGGAGGATGGAATGGACTTGGGGTCTGGGGCTCTCAAGCCCTTCCTTTAATCCTACTCTCAGATTTAATTTTTAAATTTAAATTTAATTTTCTTAAATTGATTTTATTTTTTAAAAATTTATCTATTTCCTTCATGAGATAGAAAAACAAAGAGAGAGAGAGAGAGAGAGACAATGCCACCCAACAAGGTCTCAACACTACAGACCATCTCCAGCCTCAGCCGGCCCCAGATCATGGGTACATGTGTGCCTGGCATACTCAGGGAGGTCTCTGGGTGCAAACCCAGAACCTTCTTGTGTTCATCAGCCTCATAGAGCACAGTGTTTTACTGCTGCACCACCAACCAACCCCTCAAATCTAATTTAATGGTAATATCCATTACCTCCCCTCCTTCCTTAAACTATTTTTATTTGCTAATGGCATTGAACTATTCTTTGATTTTATTAAAAAAGATTTTTTTCTAGGTTCACATTCCAACTGATAAAGTGACGCAATTAAACTAAACAGTGTGGCAGAAGATCTCTCAGAGAAAATGGAAAGCAATCCGGCGGTACGTGCCTATTTGGGAATTCCAGGTAGAGGAGGAAAAGTAAAAGGTACCACGAATCCTGGCAGTCTTTTTCTTTTTCTTTATCATGCTGTAGCTGGAAGAGATGATGGGCTTTCTTCTTTTTATTTACGATAGGACAAGGTTGTCAGTTGTTAAGTAAATCCCTTTCTCTGGCTCCTCCATTTAGCTCATGTTTCCAGGCTCAAAGCATCATAAATAACCAAGGAATAAAAATACTGCCTAAACATTAGGAGACAATTTCTATAAATGTTCACATTAAAAATGCATGATTGGCATGAAAGTGCAATTTTAGCCAGAATATAGTTTCTATCTTTTTCTGTGGCTTTATCACTACTTAACTTTGGCCCACTCAAAATGAAAAATGACCATTTTGGAACAGGCACACGTGGCTTTAGTTGTTCAGTTGCTGACCTTGCGTGTCCCCCTCTGTGACATCAGCCATTTTGTCCTGAGCCATGAACTTTAACTGAAACTTTAAGTAAAATGATCCCAAACATGAGAGAGTGGAGAGAAGAAGAAAATGGAGCCGGAAGCTATGCTATTTCTTTTGTCTATAAGTACAGTAGAATCAACCAATGCACAACTAACTACTTCTACTACCTCCATGCTGTGAATTTCAGGATTCTGCAAATTTGTGCCAGAGGCATTCACAGAGGATTAGCTAGCTTCTGAGTCAAAGTATAGTAATATAGACAGAGCGTTCATACAGAGACTTACTTCATGTAGCCAAATAGGCGTCATCACTGGTTAGAGAAAAAGACCTAGAACAGACTATCGGTCGCTATTATTGTTTAGACAAACTGAGGAGAATAGTAAAGAGTAATTAGTATTCTTTTTCATAACATACTGAAATGGAGTTTATGAAATGGTTAAAATTCTGGGGAACATAAGCCTTTTTCTCTTTTCTTTCTTTCTTTCTTTTTTTCTTTCTTTTTTTTTTTTTTTGAGAGATATTTTGCTATAGGCCATGTGCACTTGCCAGAGAGACGGAAAGAGATAGACAGAAAATGAGAAATCATCCCCTAGAGGGGATGGCCATGCTGCAATCCCTTCCCCTCCATTCTCCTCTCAGGATCTTGAGCATGCACACACACGCACCCAGTGTGAGTTTCTAGTCACCATGTTTGGGACTCGAAAACTTATGGGCCATATGGCAGTCCAACACCTTAACCATTCCGCCATCTGCTGGCCCCAGCCTTTTTCTTTTAAAAAATTCTTGACTACTAAACTTTTGCTAAGTGTAGGAAGGCTGCTGGGGTTTCTGTGAGAAACAGCACACTGGCAAATAAGTCTTGAGAGAATCGCAAGGCTCAAATCGGGTGTCACAAAAATCTTAGAATTCAGAACTGTCTAGCTACCTGGAAAGGAGTATTAAGAAATATCTCCTTTACTTCCACTGGGAAAAAGCTACCCCGAAACTTGCTTTCTTTGCCATCTAGCACCAAAAATGTAGAATGCTGAGATATTTTAAGTGAAACAAGTGAAGGGGGGTACATAAAACATGATTATAACAGGCTGAGGAAGAAGGGAAACTTATGAGTTAGATGGGAATTGACTACTTTAGTATCCAAGAGAACGAAAGACCTAGAAGCATCTTGTTATATTGTGGCTAGAATTTTATAAGCAAGAGACATCCTGATGATTTTACGAATATAGTTCTTCCCAAGTATATTCTAAATTCAAGTCCTTTATTTTTCTGTCTTCCACATAGAACTTCAGCAGGAAGCCTCACAAGAGCAATGCCTGAAGACACTTGTTGATACATATTGTACTTTAAAAGAAAAATACTCTTACTAACTTTTGCCTCTGTGAACATTTGAGGATTATTAGGATGATGAATTTTGCAGTAGAGCCAGGCCACTTTCTTTTTTTGCAAAGGGTATGTGTGAATTAAGTTTTGAATGACTTGAGAAATAGCCTCATTATTAATA
The DNA here is from genome assembly GCA_026018925.1 of Tupaia tana. Classification (NCBI taxonomy): domain Eukaryota; kingdom Metazoa; phylum Chordata; class Mammalia; order Scandentia; family Tupaiidae; genus Tupaia; species Tupaia tana. The sequence goes on along the minus strand of JAKSZU010000001.1, from coordinate 224,589,058 downwards.
GTTTTTACCTGGATTCTTTCTGACCCAGGAGGGGTTTGGAGAAGCAACACTGCCACCTTCTGGTAGATAGATGTTATCTTTCTTTCAGATTTCTTTTTTTTCTTTTTTTTAAGAATTATTTATTTATTTACTGAATTTCATTTGTTATTATTATTTTTTAATTTTTTTTTGTGGTACATGAAAAACGTGTTTTTATTAAATAATTTTTTCCATTTATTTATTTATTTTTACATCTTTCCACTAACATTTACTTTACATATCAAAAAATTTTTGCTCATACTCCATAGTTCTTGACAGTTAATAAACAACTTTCAAAATTTCAAACTACTAGGACCAGCAGTTAGCGTAATGGCTATGTCACTGGACTCCCACGTAGTCGACCGCGGTTCAAGTCCCGTACCTGGTGGCTTAAAACTCATGCCAGGCGCATGTGCGTGTGTGCCCAAGATCCTGAGAGGAGAATGGAGGAGAAGGGATTGCGGCGTGGCCACCCCCCCTGGGGGGTGATTTCTTGCTTTCTGTCTTTCTGTCTCTGTCTGTCTGTCTGGCGAGCACATGCGCCCTATAGCGAAAAACCTCTCAAAAAAAAAAAAAATTCAAACTACTGAATTTTAAAGATAATGTTCAAAATATTTCTTATAATTTTGTATAATTTTGTTTGTGACTCTATGACAATGGGACAGTACGGTTTTAAATATTTTTGAGAAAACATTTACATGTCAACTACTCAAATGGATGAAAAGCAAATGCCCAGCACACAAGTTAATCTTAAGGTATGACTTTCCAATCAAAGCCCTGTCTAATAATGAGTATTTCCAATTTCTGATTCAATGCAACAAGCATTATTGAAATTAGGCAAATAACCCTTCTGCCAAAAAATAAGAATACTCCCAAATATTTTCAGTTCAAGAGGGGACAAGAAGGAAGAAAAGTTTATGTTTCCATTTAAAGAAACAAACAAGAAAACTATTTTAGCAAATTGTTGAACCTATCAACAACTCAAAAGAAAGTAAAATGTTTAAATTGGGAAAATGAAGCATAGTAAAAAAGGAAATCAGTAATGTTGTACTCAAAAGTCATAAAATTCTATTTCATTATTTCAGTCTTATGTTCAAACACTCTTCTGTTGAATATGCAGTGTTACTGTGGTCCAATCTTTCCATTTAAATCCTGGAAGTTAACATTCAACATTATTATTGATCTTTTTTTTTTTGTCCCTAATTAAATTGGTCATTTTCTTGGTTGCCTTTTGTTCTCTTATTTCTGTATGTGTCTTTAGTTTTCCTGGTAGAGCACTACTTGCAGAACTTCTTGAACAGTGGGTCTGCTATTGGCAAATTCTTTCAGGTCTTGTTTATCTGAGAATGTTTTTATCCTTTCTTTCTATATGAAAGATAATCTTGCTGAGTATAGTATTCTTGGTTGAAACTGTTTTTCGCTTGACACTTTGCATATATTTTCCCATTCTTCCCTTGCTCACATTGTTTCTGATGAGAGGTCTGAGGTTAGCCTGATTGGATAACCCTTTTACGTAACCTGATGTTTCTCTCTTGCCAGTTTTAGTATCTTGTCTTTGCAGATTTGGCCAGTGTGGCTATGACGTACCTTGGAGAAGATCTTCTTGGGTTGATTCTATTGGGGTCTTTTGTGTTTCTTGGGTATGGATATTTGCATGCCTCTCTAGATTTGTAGTTTTCTTCCAAGATTTCATGGAATAGATTACCAATGCTCTTATTAGTTTCCTCACCTTCTGGGATACCGATTATCCAGATGTTTGGATGCTTAATGGTGTCTAGTATTTCTCGTAGAGCATTCTCATTTTTTGGGTTATTTTCTCAGTTTTTTGGGATGTTTTTTCTAGATCAGAGGTTTTGTCTTCAACATATGAGATTCGATTTTCTGCAATGGACTAATCTGTTTTTAATATTTTCGAGGGAGGTTTTGATTTTCTGAATGGCATCCTTCATCTCTAATAGCGCCATTTGATTCTTTTTTATGGTGTGCCTTTCCTCTTTCAGGTCATGGAAGAACTCCAACATCTCCTAGAACTCGTTGTCTCTTTTCTCTTGCATCTTCTGGAGTTCATTATCTCTTAGCTCTTGCATCTCGTTTAGTTTTGTCACTATGAATATTCTGAATTCTCTATCAAACATTTCCATGAGATCTACTGTACTGTCTGTGGATGATAACAGATTGTTCTTCTCCCTTAGAAGAGATGTTTTCTTGATTTCTCATGTTTCTTGTGCCTCTGTGGTTATTTCTGGTCATTCTGTGACAAAATCTATCCACCTCCACTTCTCTGAATATTTCTTTTTGTCTGGGAGTCTAGGAGATGGAGCCTAGAGCATAACTTCCCTCTTTGTTTCAGATTTCTGTGACATCCTTTTCCATCCATATGCTTCTATTGATATAGATCTAAAGTTTTACAAACTTTAAATCAATCTAAATAATATCTTATATAAATGTTGAATGTCAAATGCCTGGAAAGAAGACCCTTAACTGGTACTTTTGTTGGAGAGGAATATAATTTTGCTATATATACAAATCTTAGCCCATGCCTACTGTAATGGCATCTTTAAGACTTATGTTACTGGGGTATTCTGATAGACCGATTATGTGACAAGGAATGTTCTGGTATTAGGACTGGGGATGATAGGAGTAGGCAGAGGGAGGTATGGTGAAAAATTCACAGACAAATTATATTATCTATGCAAAAAGTTGATGAGGAAGTTGGTCAGACAGTCTTCCTAAGTGATGAACAGGTGAACAGGGTTTTTTCCCAGTGTGTTTTCAGATTTATAGCCCATCTTGCTTGGGGTTAAATGTTTCAGTTGTAGTTGTTTGACTAGTTCACTAGAAGCCCATGAGAACCACGCTTTTCTAGAGCTGGGCATATAGTAGGTGTCAATAAGAACTCATTGTATGGGTCCAGTCAGTGGTGTGGTGGTTCAAGCAGCTGGATCCCTTCTGGTCAACACTGTGGTTTGAATCCTGGACCCAGAAGCTTGGGGAACATGGCAGGTGCCCTTGCATGTGTGCCTAGAGTACTAAGAGGAGAGGGGACTGCAGCATGGGTGTTTCCCCAAGGAAGTGGGGGAACTCTCTCTCTCTCTCCAGTGAGTGCATGTGTCCTATAGCAAAACAGCAACAAAGTCATTGCATGGATGAATGAATAAGAAAATATCTTCATTTTGTAATTCATCTCCAAAATAATCTGTTGAGACTGGTCCTAAAGAATACATTTTAATTTTCCAAATCTTTCTTATTGTTTCCCTAATCCAAACTTTATGACAACTGCCTACAAAAGAAGGAAAGCAGAGGCAGAACATGCTTCTTAATCAATTGTATTTATTTTTCTATTTCATCCATGTAAGAAAACATTGAAGACACTGGAAGAAGCATACAAGTTCAATATCTTTTCAAGAGAATACTATAACCATTATCTGCCTATATAGATATGCAAATTTGCATTTGATTGAACTACATTATAATTCTATAGAGATCAAAGTTAGCTTATAGAAAACTGATAGTAATGCAAATATGTCTACAGACATATGAATAAATTCTATTCAGTGGAGGATTAATTCATTCCTTTCCCCACAAGAAAGCACCAGTTTTGTTTCTGTTTGTGATTTATTTCAGTGGTCCTGATCTATAAATGCTTCTGCTCTTTGTCTTCTCTGAACCTATTGTCAATGGAGCATTATTTTCTCAACCACCAAGCAATTGTACTGTATCTCGTTCATGGAGTTTTCTGTCGAGTTAGTAGCATTTGTTATTATTTAGGGCTTCATTGTACTAGTTTCCTCAAATAATTAATAAGTTATATGAGGGGGCCAGCAGATGGCATAGAAGTTACGTCGCTGGACTTCCACATGGCTGACCACTATTTGAGTCCCGGATCCGATGGCTTAAAATCGTGCTGGGCACGTGTGCATGCGTGCTTGCATGCCCAAGATCCCCAGAGGAGAATGGAGGAGAAGGGGTTGAAGCATGGCCATGCGGCTGGGGAGTGATTTCTCACTTTTCCTCTCACTGTCTCTGTCTCTCTCTTTTGCCAGCAAGCACACGTACCCTAAGGCAAAAATGAAACAATGACTTAAAAATGATAAGTTGAAATGATAAGTAAAATATAAGTGAGTAATAATAATAAGTGGAAACACTAAGACATATTCATTTTATATTTGTAGAAGAGTCATGATTATACCTTTTTTAAATAAAAAAATTATTTTATTTAACTTTATTTATTTATTTATTTTAATTTGACCAGAGAGAGACAGAGCACGAGGTGGGTGGGAGGGAAAGTGAGAAAGCAAGCCACCAGGTCTGGGACTCTAACTGCAGTCAGCCATGTGGGAGTCCAGCGCCCTTAACCACCATGCTATCTACTAGCTCCGAGATTATACCTTTTTTGAAAAAAGAGATCATATTACCCTAAATATTAAAACCAAGCTAAAGGAAAAGTTTAAAGGCCTTTTCCTGTTTAGTTTTCTACCACAGGTATTCAAAATTAATCCCCTTGCCTTCCTTGAGGTAGAGGGTCTGAGAATATTTGAAACTACGACATAATAGTGAGTAGGAGACCATCTACTTCCCAACATGGTGTCCCACTGGACAGCCCTAGACTCATCCTAGTGATCCTGCCCATGCAAACCATTCCTAAAAATCCTGCCGGAAGTCCCTGAGTGTCTGATGTACACGCTTTAGACCATACTTGGGTTTGCAGCACTGTGTGAATTCTGCTGGCCATCTGGCTTTGGTAGCGGTCAGACCTGTGTCCAGTTCTCACTCTCTCATGCACTAGCTGCAGGATCTTGTGGAAATTACTAGATGTTTCTGTTTACTCATCTGTGAGATAGAGTTGCTGTAAAAAGTGAAGGAAATAATACACATTTTACCTGGCACATACTAAGTGCTCCGTAAGTTGCTACGCAGAGAGAAAAACATAGGCTGAGAGCGGGAAGTCCTGCTTCTTCCTTGGCCCTGTTAACTTGGGGATGCAGCAATTCAGTGGTAATGATCTTTAAAAGTCTGGTTAACACAGACAGGACTGCACCTATGCAGGCCTGGGCCTGAAGGATCTGGGGGCTGGGTAGACCAGATCAGGCAATTTTTCAGAGCAAGTAGACCAAGCCTTGACCTAAAAATTACTGGCTGAGGGGAAGTCCAAAGAGTTCCAGGGTGGGGTCCATGCACACCAGTGGCTATGGGAGTTTCTCAAATTTAATAACTGAGGGACCAGCAGTTAGCGTAATGGCTATGTCGCTGAAGTCCCACGTAGTCGACCGCGGTTCGAGTCCCGGATCCGGTGGCTTAAACTTGCAGAGCATGTGTGTGTGCGTGCCCAAGATCCCAAGAGGAGAATGGAGGAGAAGGAATTGCGGCGTGGCCATCCCCCCTTGGGGGGGTGATTTCTTACTTTCTGTCTGTCTCTGGTGTGCCCTATAGCAAAAATCTCTCAAAAAAAAAAAAAATATATACATATATATATGATAACTGATATGGCATTACTGAGTAAAGCTCAACCCTAGAAGAGGGTAGGTGAACTGAAATGCAGAGGGGCTTCTTTCTAAGACACCCATGAGGTTATATTCTGCAGGGGTGGCCACAAAAAGCCAGATTACTAAGTAGAGAACATTGCCCTCCTTCTTGGGGCTCTGTGTATGTCACGGAGCACTAATACGGGGAAGTAGATGGTCTCCTACTTACCATTATGTCGTAGTTTCAAATACTCTTAGTCAGACCCTCTACCTCAAGGAAGGCAAGGGGATTAATTCCTTCACTAATAAGCTCCCTCTACCATCCCTCTTCTTAAATGGGTTTTTACTGCCAGTAGATGTTACTGTCAAACCAGGACAACAATAAAAGAAATATTTCTTTAAAAAGAGTTATTTATTTAATCTTGTTATGTTTTAAATTTACTATAGGGCATATGTACTCACCAAAGAGAGACAGGGTGGGGGTGAGAGGAGGAGAGAGAGAGAGAGCAAACCACCAGGTTCAGACTAAAACTGTGGTGGGCCATGTGGGGGTCTAGTGCCTTAACTACCATGCCACCTGCTGACCCCCCAGAATGAAGATTTTGAAAATATCACAGTAGCCAGTGGCACAGCCACTCCTTCAAGACGCCTCAGAGATAGCAGGGACACAAACTGTATTTATTTGTTTTCGTCTCCTCACCCAATCATTTCTGTTATAGGAAGAAGCGACTCTGAAATTTGCATTTTAGGCACACAAAAAAGAATTCAACATCAATGAAACAATGTATTTGAATTTTGATTTAAAAGAAGCTATAAAGCTTATGGAAAGTATGTGTATTATCATTCTAGCTACTTTGCAATGTTTTTGATGTTTAACTTCAAATATCCAGTAGAGGGCATGAAAGGAGTTGGTTTTATTTGGCTCACTATACAGAAGACAGGATTTGAACAGTGGAAATTAAAAAGCGAAATGATTCCTATTATAGCTTTCAGGTAGGGAACAATAATCTTAGAACACCAACCTTATATACATGGCAATCTTTACTTTTTCTTATTTCCCATATATACTCTTTATTGAAAATAAAATACCTAACTTTCTAGGATTAGATCTCCTAATTTATTTACAAACATATCAAAACATTAAATATCAGTGACTTATATTAAAGACAAACCTAAAGAATATACCAAAATTTAGTACACTGTATTCACAGTAGGATAAACTTAGGCTGATTTTGCATTGCTAACAGAAATACCTGAGACTGGGTGATTTAAAAAGAAATAGGGGTTTATTGACTTGACAATTCTGGTGGCTGGAAAGTCCAAAGACATCACAAAATGATAGAAGTGGAACTTTCAGTGGAGTGGAGCATGGCCTGTGTCCATGTGGTTATTTCTCTGTTGTTCTAGTCTCATTTTTTTCTGCTAATAAACCTACCAGAATTCAATCACGGAGGCCCCTTCCTGGGACACCATGAAGCAATTAAGATTTTCACTTAACATCTTTACAATCGAATCCAATGAAACACCCAGTCCCAACACATAAATTTCTCTTTTTTTTTTCTTTTTTTTTTAGATAGGGATTTTTTTTTTTTTTAATAGGGTGTCCACATTTGCTGGAGACACAGAGAAATACAGAGAGGAAAGCAAGAAATCACCTCCTTAGGGATGGCCATGCCAACATCACTCCTCCTCCATTCTCCTCCTTGGATTTTGGGCACGCATGCACACATGCCCGGCATGAGTTTCAAGTCTCTGGGTCTGGGACTCGAATTGGGGCCAATACCCTAACCACTACACCACCTGCTAGCCCTCCAATGCATTAATTTCTGGGGGACATCCAACCACTGCCTACTAAGACCAAATTTCCAAAAAAGAAATTTTGGCAGGACAAATCAGCATGAAAACGGAAAAAGCAAAATTCTATCTTCTAGTAGAAAGCCTTCTTCCTAAAATACACTTTCTCAGCTGGATCCCCAGCACCCCACTCCGACTCCAAATTTCAAATCAGGCTTAGGCAGCAGGCCACGAACCTTCCACCATCAGCCTTGGTGCTAAACCTGAATCAGGATTCACCTAGTAAGTAGTTATTTTCTCACTCTTTTGATTTTGGTAGGAAGCCTAAGCAGAGCCCACACTGGTAATATTTAACCAATGTCCAGAATGTGCTTGACACTGTTTTAGACACTTAGAAATAATTGTAAGTGAAACCAGCAAAAGGCATAATGGTTACAGTGCTGGACTCCCATGTAGTTGACTGCAGTTTGAGTCCCAGACTCGGCGGCTTAAAATTCACACCAGGTAAGGGTACGTGTGTGCTCAAAATCCTGAAATCCCAAGAGAAGAATGGAGGAGAAGGGCTTGCAGTGTGGCCATTCTCCCTGGGGGATGATTTCCCACTTGCTGTCTCTTTGTCTCTCCAGAAAGCCAATGTGCCCTATAAGAAAAATATCTCTTAGAAAATAATCATTTTAATCTTTATAACAACCCTCAAAGCCAGTTTTATGATTCCTGTTTTTCTGAGGCTCAAGAGGCTGCAAATTTTACAGCTCTGCTTAGCTGTCTTCACTATTTCTCATAAAATCTTCAAGAAGTAAGAAATACATTTCCCTTATGAAAGATTGGGATCGAGAGTCCTTAATTTAAACCATAAAATGACCAATCAGGTCTTTTCTGTATCTACATATTTTGGCTATTTTCTTTTTCTGTATTTTTTTATAACCAAATTCATAGTTGGTTGATAACACTGTGTGTTTTATTGCTGATGTATTTAAGTTACTTTCTTCTTATTGACTTCTATAGTAGCTTTTCAAATTACCCAGCACTGTAACTCTGTACTCTGCTCCAGAATGGCACTCTGTTTCCTCTCTCGTATCAGTCCCTCTATAGCTTAGGGTCCCACTATTTCACAGATGAGTTTCACACATTTCAAAGAGTTTGTTTAATTAGAGATCCCTAGGACCAGCAGATGGCATACTGGTTACATTGCTGAACTCTCACATAGTTGACTGCAGTTTGAATCCTGGATTCGGCAGCTTAAGAAACTCACACTGGGTGTGTGTGTGTGCATGACCAAAATACTGAGGGGTGAATGGAGGAGAAGAGATTGTGGCAAGGCTATCCCCCCTGTGGGGTGATTTTTCATTTTCTGCCTCTCTGGCAAGTACACATGCCCTATAGCAAAAATCTCTGTCTCAAAAAAAAAAAAAAAAAAAAAAAAAAAAAAGGAGATTCCAACAAAGATCAGTTGAACCAGAATCTTTTGGGTTGAGGCTGAAGAATCTGCATCTTCGTGTACCCCAGGTATTTCTCATACACACTGAATAGATGCACTGGCTTGGATAAGGAGAATGGCTGTTCACTTAGTGATTGTCGATGATTATGACTCAGGCCTAAGGCCATCTCAGTTTCCATGGGGGTATTTGTGGGCTACACAGGTTAGTAGAAAAAGTGCGGCATAAGGAAGCAGAGGTACCTAGATGTTGATGATTTATTTTGCTTCAATTTTCAACATCTGCTGACATACCCTGCAAAGTTATGTTGCAGAATTTCTTGAAGATAAAATGAAATAGCACAGGTCGAGCACCAACATGCATAGTGTCTCCTCCATTTTGGAGCCTGGAATATCGGGAGGCAGATAGCCGTGGTAGCCTAACAGTAACACCTGGCTCTGCAATGCTGGAGCCACATGGGAAGGTCCTGGGTTCATGTCCTGAGGCTTCCCTGTACACACCTGATTGGTGAGGCTGAAGGCATAATGTGACATGAAGGCCCTGCTGGGGGTGACTTTCTGTCTCTCTTTCATAGAATAAGTAAATGAATATATTTCAAAAATAACAGTCAGTGCCAACAACTCAACATGAAATCCCATTAAATAAATACAATATTGTCGCTTACTGTGAGAGAATAGAGCTCTATTTACAAAATGAGATGATTATAGGGAAACCACATTATCCTTTATGTTAAATTTGAATTCTAAAAAAGGATTGTAATTAAGTACTTCTGGAAATAGTTTTCCCAGTAACGTGAAAAAGTTTGTGGAAAATGCGTATCATAAAATAACTTCGGATTTCAAAATTTTTTTGCACCAAAATAAACTTGTACTTTAATTTTGTTTTCCACAGACTTTTAAGTAGTACCCTCGTACTTCCTTCATTTAAAAGTTACAAAATGCTGGGAGGCAATTTTCATGGGTCCTTCATATTTCTGCATGTCTTATGAGCAAGACATGGATTGCTTTTGTTCCAGACTATTTTTTCAAGGTTGTTTGTATAGCGTCTGGTTTTGGAAAATAGAATGTCTTTCTTTGTAGTAAAGGCAAACACACTTATTATAAAAGATTAAGGTTTCCTAAACTCAGGACTCCTGTCCTAAAATGAAAATGTGTGCAGAATTTGCTACGGGCCCACCTGTGTCACACCTGTGCATCTTGGGAACAAGGAGAATTACGTAAATGTGCTGATGCGCATGCTCTTTGATGGGTCATGATAATCAAGTTCTTGGTGTCAGATTCAGGAATCTCATGTATTTTGTTGGCATTTATGAAATGATGGCAGGGAAACTAGTTAGATTTCAACTAGGATAAGATCTCAGTCCCTTCATCTTTCTTGACAGTATATGAGAGTACTTTTAGTTGTGCTAATACATTAATTTTTTTTTTTTTTTTTTTTTTTTTTTTTTTAGCTCAAGCACCTGTCTGATGAAATCCACAGTGACAACTGAAAAGTAGGTGGCTTGAGGGGAATTACAGAGCTGATTCTTAACTGGGTCTGGACCCCCGGGCTCATGATGTTAGTACTTCACTCTTTTCTTCACATGCTGACACTTGACTAAACATCCCAGGCGAAACTCCACAATGAGAATGTGATTTTATCAGGATGGTTAGACATTCTATCATGGAAAAAGAATGTTTTCTATCGGGCCATTGGGACTTGAACAAAGTCATACTCAGACTAATTCTGTTGCTAGCTTTTCCATGATAAGATTGATGCACTGTACTTCTTCAGTGGTATTTGCATGCATCATTCAAGTTCATGGATTGCCCCATGGCATGCAACACCAAAGACGTGTGACGGAAAGCGAAGTGAAAACTACATTGCCAACAAGCTTTGGGATGGGTGGGTGTGCCAAACTGGTACATAAGAAAAGAACTCTGGGTTACATTGGGCTCTATGGCGATGGAATGAACAGATAGCACACAGATGGAGTATGAGAGAGCTAGTGGTTGATGTGGGTGGTGGCAAGGGTGTAAAGTGGGGAGATAAACAGAAGAAACAATTCCTCTCAAAATGTCACTTTCTGATATGTTGTTCAGTGCATTTTGGTCAGTGAAAGAAAAAGCACAAATTTTAGAAATGGAAACAGCTGGAGTGCATTAAGCAATCACCAGGAGTTAGCAGACCAAGGCAGAAAGAGGTTAGGATAGATTCTTGAAAAAAAAAAACAAAAAAACCCCAAAAAAACGGAGCACTTGATTTAAAGTTCTGTCAGGGACTTGGCTCTGTTTTGAACATTGCTCATTCTTAGGTCTCAGAGTTCCAGTCAATAAAATATGTGCATATTCTTTATCTTAGAGTATTCCTACACCAGTAACAGTCTCTGGAAGGATAAGGAAAGTCCTTGTTTAGTTTAGTTCATCAGGCATCCCCAACAAGTCTCCACACCATGATCCACCCCTAGTCATAGTCATAGACACATATTTCCAGCATGCTCAGGGAGTTCCCAGGATGTGAACCCAGGACCTTTCAAGTGGGTTCAGTAGAATTACCACAGCACCACTGCCTACTCCTTCATTCTCTATAGCATGACCTGTAAGATCCCCTAGGATGAAACATGCTCAGCCAATAAGTTAGACACTAGTTATCACGTCTTCCCAGCATAGTCTCTGCTAGAGGCATGCACCTTAGACAGATAGGTTTCTACTGTTAATTTAACATTCACTTGAAAAATACTTTTTGAGTCCTCACTGCAGTATGCATTGTGCCAGGCATAAGAGATCAAATGATGAACAAGACAGACAAGGTCTCTGACTCAGGAAGCCAATATTCTAGTTCATGATTCAGACAGTAGAAACAGCACATGCTGTAGCCTTTAGGAAAAGACATTGATGGGACCAGCAGTTAGCGTAATGGCTATGTCGCTGGACTCCCACGTAGTTGACTGTGGTTCGAGTCCCGGACCCGGTGGCTTAAACTCATGCCGGGCACGTGTGCGTGCGTGCCCAAGATCCTGAGAGGAGAATGGAGGAGAAGGGATTGCAGCGTGGCCATCCACTCTGGAGATGATTTCTCGCTTTCTATCTCTCTGTCTCTCTGGCGAGCACACACGCCCTATAGCAAAAACCTCTCCAAAAAAAAAAAAAAAAAAGGAAAAGATGTTGATATGGTTCAGGAATTTCATCAGGAAATGTGGTTGGAGAGTGGGTCAGGGCCAAATCCTAGTGGACCTTGTAGGTGCTGCTCTCTTTCTCCCTCTCATGAAAGAAATACATTTTAAAAAGACAGAAGATGGTGTTCTTTTTTACGCCTCTGAGGCTCTTTAAGCAGAGACGCATCAAAACTTGCTTTATTATGAGTTCATTCCCAGCTCTAACCCCAGTGAGTTGGATTGTGAGTGGATCCATTCTTAGGTTGGCTGGGGATTTCTGACGGTCTAGTGCATAAAGATTAGTTGGACCAACAAGATTCTTCCCTTTGAGTTTGGGGTGATAAAATTGAGTAAATGCAGCTCTTGGTACAGGCTGCTGAAACTGATGAGATGCTATAGGGCAGAGAGAGCACTACCGCGTGCTGTGTGTGAGCTGTGGCTGGAAGGAAGCGGACAGCATAATGCAGCACAAGTGGCAGAGCACGGGAAAATGGAGCACATTCCTGTCCTTTCATCCCAGAGAGACGCCTTTGCCCTTTATTGCCTCACATGCATCAATACAATAAACTTTTATTTGAATCAGCTGTGTGACCCTCTTTGATAATGAGGGGGCCCAGCTAGGGGAGTGGGGAAAAAGGACAGAGTTCACTCCTTTACCCTCAGTGGCCTTAGAGATGATTCACCTGTACACCGTCTGACTGTAGTGTTTGTTTATAGGACTCTCATTATTTGCACATGTTATTCATCTTTGTACCTATGGCATTGACCATCATTCTTAGTGCATTATTGATATTTAAAAATGCTCATTGAGGGACCAGCAGATGGAGTAATGGTTACGCTGCTGGACTCTCACATAGTCGATTGCAGATCAAGTTCCTGACGTGGCAGCTTAAAACTCATTTTAGGTCCGTGTGTGTGTGCCTAAAATCTTGAGAGGAGAATGGAGGAGAAGGGGCTGCAGTGTGGCCATCACCCCTGGGAGGTGATTTCTCACTTTCTATCTCTCTGGTAAGCAATGTGCCTTGTAGCAAAAATCAATCTCTTAAAAAAAAAAAAAAAAAAAAGAAAAGAAAAGAAATAAAAAGCTTATTGAACTGAATGGAGCAGGAAACCCTGAAAATTTTTTGAAGGCTAAACTAAGGAAGAAAAATAAATAAAAAGAACAGTTTTCCAAGGAGTTACATCAGTAATACATGGAGAAACAGAAAGGAGTAATCTGTGGAAAGACAATAGCTATGAAAAAGTATCATAAAGAGGAGTGATTGAGGCCAGCAGGTGGTGTAGTGGTTAAGATGCCAGACTTCCACTTGACTGACTATGGTTCAGGCTCTGGACCCAGCAGTTTGAAACTTGCACTGGGTGTGTGGGCATGTGTGCCCAAAATCCTGAGAGAAGAACAGAGGAGAAGGGATTATAGTGTGGGCATCCCCCTTGGAGTGTGTCTTACTTTCTCTCTCCCTGTCTTCCTCTGTATCTCTGGCAAGTGCATGATCCCTATGCAAAAAGCTCTCTTAAAAAAAAAAAAGGAGTAATCAGGGGCCAGCAGGTAGCACTGTGATTAAGGCAGCTGGATTCCCACATGGCTAACTGAAGTTCGAGTCCCAGATCTGTGACTTGTAAGTCACGCCAGGTAGGTGTGTGCGCATACCTAAAATTCCAAGAGAAGAATAGAGGAGGAATTGTGGCATGGCCGACCTACGGGGGGGGGGGGGGGGGGGGGGCGGGGGGGGGGCGCTTGATTTCTCACTTTCCCTCTCTGTCTCTCTCCTTTCTGGCAAGCTCACATGTCCTATGGCAATAACCTAAAAAAAATAAATAAATAAAAATTAAAAAAGGAAGAAATAAGGAGAGGTCAAAATTCCCAAATGTTACAGAGTTTAAAAGAATGAAGAATAGGGACCAGCAGTTAGTGTAATGGCTATGTTGCTGGACTCCCATGTAGTTGACCGCGGTTTGTGTCCCAGACCTGGTGGCTTAAAACTCATGCTGGGCATGTGTGTGTGCATGCCCAAGATCCCGAGAGGAGAATGGAGGCGAAGGGATTGCGGCGTGGCCATCCCCTCTGGAGATGATTTCTTGCTTTCTGTCTGTCTCTCTCTGTCTGGTGAGCACACGTGCCCTATAGCAAAAACCTCTCCAAAAAAAAAAAAAAAAAAAAAAGTAAAAAATAAATAAAGAATGAAGAATAAAAGTGACTTTTGGATTTACCAATGGTTTTAAAGTGTCTTTCTTTGTCTTTGTTTTTTAGATGTTTGTTTTAAAATTTCTCATGAGAGAGAAATAGGCATCCTCCACAGAGTCATGCACAATCCACCCCCAGTTCCAGCTGACACCATAACATGCAGGTGCATTTGTACCCTGTGTGCTCAGGGAGGTCCCAGGATGCAAACCCAGGACCTTTCCTATACAGGTCCATTTGTGTTACCACTACACCACTACCCGGTCCCTACCAATGGTTTTATCATGGATATGGAAGGAAAGACCACGCTGTTACATTCTGAAGAAACATATTCAGAATCATCATTTAGGGGTAGGTGATGTTTAATAAGTTATCATAGCATATACTGATCTTATTACTTTCTTGAAATCAAATATTACAAACTTCTACTCATATATTACTAATAACCAGAGGATAAATCCTTCATCAGTGAAGAGAGATGCCTAATATTTCCTATAAATAATAAAACATTAAAGCCTCTGTACACTCATATGCATAATCATAACTTTTTCTAGACTTGTTTTAGAGTAGTTTTGGATTTACAACAGAATTAAGAGAAATGTACAGAGATTTCCCAAATACCTGCTGCCTCACACGTGCATAACCTCCACCATCATCAACATCTCCTCACCAGGGAGGTACATATGATACAATTTAGGAACCTATATTGACATTTCATGGTCACTCAAATTCCATAGCTTACATTAGGACTTGCTCTTGGTGTTTTACATTGTATGGGTTTGAAAAATGCATACTGACATGAATCTACCATTATATTATCATGGTGTAGTGTCACTGTCCTAAAGATACACTGTGCTGGGCCAAATGGTGTAGTGGGTGAGGCAGCTGAATCTCACCTGACTGACTTTGCAATCTGAGTCCAGACCTGGTGGCTTGAAATACATGCTAGGCGTGTGTGTGTCTCAAATCCTGAGAGGACAATGGAGGAAAAGGGACTGCAGCATGGCCGTCCTTCCTGGGGGATGATTTCTCACTTTCTGTCTCTCTTTGGTGAGGGCACCTGCCCTATAACAAATTAAAAACACAAAAAAACTCACTGTGCTTCCTTCTCCTATTCAACTCTCCCTCCCTCTAACCCCTGGCAACCATTGCCATAGTTTTGCCTTTTCTAGACTATAATACTATATAATTGGAATCATATAGTATATGTCCTTTTCTTATAAGCTTCTTTCACTTAGTCATGTGTATTTAAGTTTCTTCTATGTCTTTTCATGGCTCAATAGCTTCTGTGTGTGTGTGTGTGTGTGTGTGTGTGTGTGCATACTGAATAATACGCCCTTGTTTGCATGTACTACCCCGTTCAGTTATCCACTCCCCTATTGGAGAGTATCTTGGTTGTTTCCAAGGTTTGGCAATTATGAATAAAACTGTTATAAACAGCCGTATGCAGATTTTGTGTGGACATACTCTTCACTTCCTTTGGGTAGATACCAAGGAGCATGATGTGTGGATCATATGGTAAGAGCATTCCCATCAGCACTGAATTAAGAGTTCCTGTCGACCTATGTCCTCCCCAGCATCTGGGGTTTGTCAGCGCTCTGAACTTTAGCCATTCTTTTAGGTATGTAATGGTATCTTGTTGTCTTAATTTTCATTTCTCTGATAACATATGATGTGAAGCATTTTTTTCCCCATAGGATTATTTGGCATCTGTATATTTTATTTGGTGAGGTGTCTATTGAAGTCTTTGGCTCATTTTTTAATGGGTTCTTTGTTTTCACATTGTTGAGTTTTAAGAGTTCTTTGTATATTTTGAATAACAGTCCATTATCAGATGGGTCTTTTGCAAATATTTCCTTTCAGTTTGTGTCTTTTCTTCTCATTCACTTGACATTGCTTTTGCAGAGAGGTTGTCAATTTAAATGAACTCCAATTTATCAATTGTTTCTTTCACAGATAGTGCCTTTGGTATTGTTTATAAGAAAGTCATTTTCATACCCAAGGTCACATAGATTTTCTCCTATGTTATATTCTAAGAGTTTTATAGCTTTACATTTATATCTATGATTTACTTTGAGTTAATTTTGTAAAGGTTTATTTACTTCTTTCTTCCATGAGCAAGATGGACACATACATACAAACTCACACAGACATTATGGAGAGAGCTAAAAATTTCTCCATCCATTCTTAGTGTCATTATTAAAACTTATCATCTGTGGAAGACTTTGGCATCTGTCTCTTCTCCAATTTGGCTCTTACAGTCATCATTGCTTATAGATGGGCCTTATAACTCCTTAATGTCACAGTTCTTTGTCACGCTCCTCTCCAGTGACCTTATTTATTGTTCCTTGGCTAGCCTCTCCCAAGGTCTTACACTTCCCTACAAGATTATGCTTTGGTGATTAACACCTGACTACCTCTTCACCTGCATCTTCTAATTCTCTTCCTTTCACTGTCTTTGCTCTGGTCCTGTTTAACACCGTGGCAACACATATATTCTCTCCACCTCCAACACTCCCTCCCCCCAACACCAAGATCCCAGCTTTTTACCTAGGTTTTACTGACTCATCTATTAAATTTGAGCTTAAGTAATGACTTCTTAGGAAAGTCTTCTTTGACACAAAGGACAAGTTATGATCTTCCCATTTTCATTATCAAAGCATTGGCCATCTTTCCATTGTAGCACATCTCACAACTTTGATGATTTACTTACACATACCATTTTGTCCTGTTTCATCCTCGGCTGCACTGTAAGTTCTAATGATGACTGGAATCATGCTGGTTTTATTCACTGTTACATCTACAGCCCATGACATAGTAGCTAGTATACAATATACTCAGCAAATATTTGTTGAATGAATAAACCAATGGTGAATGGAGAGTCTTAAGTTATAGGGAAAAGAGGGAGTTCATTCTTTAACACTAATAAAATCTATCAATTTTAGTCAGATTATCACTATTTTTACATGCACTTATTCTTATGTGTATATGTTTAAGTTCTTCACAATATCATCATGTGTATAAATTTAAGTGATTACAGTTAGAGTCAAGATGTACACAGTTCTATCACAAGGGTCCATTTCATAGTCACAGTAATCTTCCTCCCTTTCTCCCTCCTCTTCATCATTGGCTAATTATTAATCTGTTTAATCTCTCTCTCTTTTAAAAATAGGTTTTAGGACCAGCAATTAGCGTAATGGCTGTCACTGGACTCCCATGTAGTCGAACGCGGTTTGAGTCCCGGACCTGGTGGCTTAAACTCACGCCAGGTGCATGTGCATGCATACCCAAGATCCTGAGAGGAGAATGGAGGAGAAGGGAATTGCGGCGTGGCCATTCCCCCCGGGGGGTGATTTCTCACTTTCTATCTCTCTGTCCCTCTCTGTCTTTCTGGCGAGTGCACGCGCCCTATAGCAAAAACCTCTCAAAAAAAAAAAAAGTTTTGTTGCCTTATAAGTAATATACAAAGAATTGCACATCTTTAATGTATGCTGTTTGATAATCTGGACATATGCAAACATCCCTTGGCACCATACCCACCCACAATCAAGGTAATAAACATATTCAATACCACCTAAATTTTCCTAGTATGTACTTTTTACTTTTGTGGTTAGAACACTTAAGCTGAGATTATATATAAATTTCAAGGTGAATTTTTCTTTTTCAAAAAATGCCACTGGGTTTTTGACACGAGTTGCATTACATTTGTAGATCACATTGGATAGAACTGACAGCTTAACAACTTAAGCTTTCCAATCATGAACAAAGGAGGTATTTCCATTTATTTGTGTCTTCCTTAATTTCCTTTAGCAACACATTATAATTTCCAGTGTATAATCTACCTCTGTTATTTTGTCACTTCAAGAATTCTGCATTAATTGAATTATGTACTATAAAACATTTTGAGATTGGCTTTTTTCCTACAGAGTAATAAGTCTCTTGAGATCTATCCAAGTTGTTATGTTTATCATTTGTTTATTTCTTTTTATTGTTGAATAGTATTCCATGGTATGGATGTACCATAGTTTGTCTAATATTCACATGCAGGAGGCATTTAGTTTGCTTCTGGTCTTTGGCCTTTATGAATAAAACTGCTATAAACATTCATGTAAAGGTTTGGTGTGAACATAAGTTTTAATTTCTCTGGGATAAATGCCTACGAGTGCAATTGCTGAATATGGTAAATGTATATTTAGTTTGTAAGAAACTGCTTTATGTCAAACATATGTATATTTTAACAATATTTTACTTAATCTTACCAGTATTTATGTTCTATAAAAATAAAATTATATGATATGTAGTCTTCTGGGATTTACTTTTTTTGTTAGATATTAGATTTCCAAAATTTCTTTAAAAAAATTTTTTTTGCCAGAGTATGCATACACTCACCAGAAAGGGATAGAGACATAGAGAGAAGGAAAGTGTGGAAGAACGTAGCATGGGGAATGGTCACGCTACAATCCCTCTCTTCTATTTCTTTCTCCTTTGGCAATTTTGGGCAAGCATGTACACTTACCCAATGTGTTTTTCAAACTGTCAAGTCCTGAAATTGAACCATACAATCAGCTAATGAGATCTAGTTGCCTTAACTACCATGCCACAGGGTTGTCCCCAAATTTCTTTATGTCATTGCATGTAATTATAGTTTATTGATTTTATTGCTGTATAAATATTTTACTTTGTGACTGACACCTAGTCAATGGCAGACCAAATTGCACCACTTTGTGAAAAGAGTGCATCATTTTATAGATGAGATATTAATGCACAAAAGTTTCTTTGGTCATAATCCTTTCAGATGAAAGACAATATTAGTTTCTTAAGGCTGCCTTATGAAATGACTGTAAATTCAGCAGGTCAGAATAGCAGGGATTTATTCTTTCAGAGTTTTGGAGACCAGAAGTCTGAAATCAAGATTCCATGGGAGTAAGATGGCTAAAAGGAAGCACCTAGCACTCATTTCCTCTCCAATCAAGGTATAAAGTAATAATTACACACATTTTGACTGAAATTTCTAAAGAAGCTTTCTCTTTTCCAGGGAGTACACACAGATGGTAAACTAAACAATAAACAACCCAATGAGCCACAATTTCTCAACCAGCACCTACACTCCTCTTGTGTACAATACATTTAAGACTGAAGATATTGCCTACTTTCAGCTGATATCTGGAAGAAGATGTCTATATCCTACACTGGGTCTGACTATTCAGGTAACTGCTCTAAAGGGCATCAGTTGTTCTTGGCACAATAGAATTTACCCCATTTACAGGAAAAGTGTGTTATGCACTAGATGCCTACATATCTATAAAGGAACACAAGAAATATGAAAAGACAAGGAAATATAGTTCTTCTTCAAAGGAATGCACTAACTGTTCACTAACCATGGACAAAATGCAGGAAACCACAGAAATGTCAGTATGGGATTTCAGAATATTGACCATAACAAAACTAAATGAGCTTTAAGACAGCACAGATAAGCAACTCCAGGAGATAAGAAAAACATGTGTAAAGAATTCAGTGAAGAGACTGGATTTTTTTAAAAAAAGAATAAAATAAAAATCTCAGAGATAAAGAATATAAGAAATTAAACTTCTGTAGGGATTAACAACAGGTTAGACCATGCAGAAGAAAGCATCTCAGAACTTGAAGGCATAACCTAAGACATAGCCTAAACTGTCAAAAAGAAAGAAAAAAAGACTGTTAAATATAAAGAGAACATATGGGAAGTCTGGGACACCATTAACCAACTGAAAATTCACATAATAGTTATCCTAGTCAGAGAAAAGATAGAAAAAGACATAGAAACATTAGTTGAAAACTTCTCAATTCTGAAGAGCAATACAGACATCTAGACCAGGAAATTCAAAGGACACCAAACAAGTATAACATAAGATCATCTCTAAAGAATATAATAGTCAAGTGTCAAAAGTCAAGATAAAGATAAAATCTTAAAAATAGCTACAGAAAAGCACCAAGTTACTTAAAAAGGATATCCTATTAGACTAACCTCATGCTTCTCATCAGAAATCTTGGGGCCAGGAGGCAATGGGTTGACATATTAAAAAAAAATTTTTTTTTTTGGTGGGGGAGAAAAATTTCACCCAAGAATACTATAGTCAGCAAAACTACCCTCCAAATTAGATGGAGACATAAAATCACTACCAAATAAAAACTGAAGTATTTCACCAATACTAGGTCAGCTCTTCAGGAAATACTTAAGGGAGTACTTATTATACTTTGAAATGAAAGGAAGATAAATATCACCATGAAATTACATGAAAATTTAAAATTCACCAGCAGTACAACTACACAAAGAAGAAATAGAAATTATATAATTCCTACCATATGGAAATCCTGCAAATAGCAAGGATAAACAATATCAGATGAAAAAAGAAAATAAAACATAAAACAACCAGGAACCAACTCAAAAAAATAATATCACTGAATGTGAATGAATTAAACACCCCTATCAAAGGATATCAACTGCCAGGGCCAGCAGGTAGCATGCCCCTGCATGTGGTTAAGATGCTGGACTTGCACATGACTGACCATGGTTCAAGTCCCAGACCTGGTGGCTTAAAAATTGTGCTGGTTGCATTTGAGTGCCTACCCCAAATCTCAAGAGAATGGAGGAGAAAGGATTATGGTGTGGCCATCCCCTTCTGGGGGAAAGGGGGCCAGTTAATTTCTCACTTTCCCTTTTTGTTTGTCTCTCTCTGGCAAGCACACATGCACTATGGCAAAAGAAAAAAAAAGTAATTTAAAAAAAGATACTGACTGCTGAATGGATATAAAAAATCAGGAGTCTCCTATGTGCTACTTGCAAGAAACACACTTCATCAGAAAAGACATACAGATTGAGAATGTAAAGTTAGAAAAAGTAGTTCTGTATCTCTATCTCTATCTCTATATCAAACCAGGAGTCACAATCCTAATATCAGACAAAATAGACTTCGGACTAAAACCTGTCAAAAGAGACAAAGAATGTGATTGTATACTGGGTTGTCGGAAAAGTCATGATATATTTTTTCTATGCAAAAATGCATCATGATTTTTCTGACAACCCAATAGTATCAAAGGCATCAACTCACCAAGACGATATAACAATTATAAATATTTATGCACCCAATTCAGAGCACCCAAATACATAAAGTCTGCTACATAAAGGGAGAGAAACTTTATGGCAGGAACTGAAAAACTCCATGGCATGGAAGTAGAGAAAGTGGGACTAGCAGATGCATAATGGTAATGTCGCTGGACTCTTACATGGTTCGAGTCCTGGACCTAGAGGCCTGAAACTCACGTTGGCTGTATGTGCGTGTGTGCCCAAAATTCCAAGAAGAGAATGGAGGAGAAGGGATTGTGGCATGGCCATGCCCCCTGGGGGGTGAGTTCTGGCTTTCTGTCTCTCTCTGTTTCTCTGGTGAGCACACATGCCCTATAGCAAAAAAAATCTCTCTTAAAAGAAAAAAGAAGTAGAGAAAGCAATGGTAGATACAAAAAGCTCCAACTAGTGGTAGTAGGGGTTTGGGTGAGAATAAGCAACCGACACAAGAATGCACATAAACAAGTGGAATAGGTTATGGAATTGCACACCACAGCCAAGTAAACATGTCACTGTCAATTCAATATATATTTCCAAAAAGAAAAAAAAAAACAAACTAGTCGAACTATTATAAAATGCATACAACATCATATAATATTCAATGCTGAAGAAGATGAGTATGTCTACATCCTTGATTTTATTATTACACAATGTACGCATCCTTTTTTTTTTTTTTTTTTTGAGAGGTTTTTGCTATAGGGCGCGTGCGCTCGCCAGACAGACAGAGAGAGACAGAGAGACAGAAAGCGAGAAATCATCCCCCAGGGGGGATGGTCATGCCGCAATCCCTTCTCCTCCATTCTCCTCTTGGGATCTTGGGCATGCACGCACACGTGCTGGGTGTGAGTTTTAAGCCACCAGGTCCGGGACACGAACCGCGGTCGACTATGTGGGAGTCCAGCGACATAGCCATTACGCTAACTGCTGGTCCCCCTGTACGCATCCTTTGAAAAACTGTACTGAACCTCCACAAAGATGTATTATGATTATCTATAAACCAGGAATCTTAATTAAAAACAAATAAATAAATAATTAATATAGATTTTAGAGAAGATTTAATCAGGATAGTTCCTTTTGGAGGCTCTCAGAGAAAAATCTGTCCCATGTTTCTCATCTAACTTCTTCTTCTTTTTTTTTTTTTTTTTTTTTTTTTGAGAGATTTTCGCTATAGGGCGCGTGCGCTCGCCAGATAGACAGAGAGATACAGAGAGACAGAAAGCAAGAAATCACCCCCCAGGGGGGATGGCCATGCCACAATCCCTTCTCCTCCACTCTCCTCTTGGGATCTTGGGCACGCACACACATGCGCCCGGCATGAGTTTTAAGCCACCGGGTCCGGGATGCAAACCACGGTCAACTACGTGGGAGTCCAGCGACATAGCCATTATGCTAACTGCTGGTTCCCTCATCTAACTTCTGATGGTTACCAGTAATCCTTAGTGTTCCTTGCTTTGTAGATGCATCACTCCATCTCCACCCTCATCTTCACATGGCATTGCTTTGTATGTGTATCAGGAGTTCTTTATAGAACCCAAACCTAAAGGTGATAGAACTGATATGATCTAGAAATAGGTAAGTGGGGATGGAGGAGGATACCTTGTACAGTGAATGTTGATTCCCAAAACATTCACGTATCTGAAATGATACTAAAATCAATCCTGTGCAATAGGCACTATCTTTATTCCTATGATTAGACATTGAAGAATTTTCAGAGCTGGGACTGGAATAATGGCCATTGGAACTCAAATCTAAGCTTTTTCCAGGATGAGAGTTGGATAACTTCCATTTATACACAATTCAGACCAGCCTTTCTAGGTTGCCATCTGGATATTTTGATGTACAAAATATCTGCTTAAAATAGACTTCACTCACGTCCCCACTTGGATTGTAAATCTAATGGTGTTTTGACACTGTTTTCTGACAATTCTGAAAGCAATAGCACCATGCTCACTCTAAACTGAAAATGGCAGAAACTTGGAAATAAGACCATACCAGAGATAGCATAAAGCTTTAGAGAGCTGAGCTTTCCTTCCTTGCTTTGCTCAGATTTTCCACAGATGGTAATCCTAAATTTCCTCACCAAGGACTTGATTTATCTCATAGCTATTGCCAAATGTGTGATCATTTTGTAATTTCTGAATTCTCTTGCAGGTAGGTAAGAAGCAATCTAATTCCAACCTTGAAAAATTTCTCAGGTTTCCCCCCAAACAACAATCTCTAATTGATCAGATTTCATTTGCTCACTGAATTTCTGCTACTATAACTTAACCTATTTTAAAATATTTTTCTTTCTCCTCTATTCTCCTCTTGGGATTGTGGGCACACACACACATACTCCTGGCATGTTTTTCAAGCTGCTGGGTCCGGGACACAGACCATGTTTTTGGTCATATGGGATCCAGTCTCCTTAATGTCTATGCCATCTGCTTGCCCTAATTGGTGACTTTGAGACTGGAATGATTAATGAGACTTACCTTGACAAAGGGTTGAGGTTAAGAATATTATGAAGGACTCTAGATTAGAATGAAACAGGCTGGGAAAGGTGCAATAAGTAGAAAGAACTCAGGTCTTTGATGATGTTTATGAGGTATAGCATCAGTAAGACATGATTCCTGGTCATTCACAGAGAAGCAGGGAGAAGACTATTCTAGACAGAAGGAACTGGTGAGGGAGGGTCATGTGCTTGAGAAACAGAAAGATTAGTGAGGATGGATTATTAACCTGAGGAAGAGTTTATTTGTTCCATAACAAGAGAGTCAGAGACTTCAGTCAGTCCCAGATCATGGGCACATTTGTTTCTGGTACTCAGAGTAGTCTCTGGACTTGAACCATTAACCCTCCCATGTGAGACCACCTCACAGAGCATCACATTTACCACTGCTTCACCATCCGGCCCCTGTTTGTCTGTTTTGGAGATGGTAGAAACTTCAGCATATTTAAATTCTTATTGAAATAATCTATTATAAGAGAGATTTTTATATAAATGGAAAAAACTTTTTTTTTTGGTATGTATATTAGGGTGTGTGTGTTCACCAGAGACAGACAGATAGAGGGAAAGCAAGAAATCACCCCCCGAGAGGGAATGGCCACATGGCAATCCCTTCTCCATTCTCCTCTCAGGATTTTAGGCATGCACACATATGCACCTGGCTTGTTCAAGTTGCCAGGTCTGGGACTTGAACCACATAGTTGGCCATGTGAGATCCAGCTGCCTTAACCTCGATTCTCCTTGCTGGCCTGGGAGAACACATTTTTGAATACTGCAATGTGCCACATTGCTGGACCTTTATCCCAAGACATTGTTTGACAGATTTGATCATGACAGTAGGTGTCTTTTATTGTGGCAAGGATTAGTTTGGCAGCTGTGTGAAGAGTTCAATGACCACTTGCACAGTGTGGCACACTGGGAGAGAAACGCCTGCCCAGAGTTTTCAGGAGGTGAGAAAAAGGGACTTTTGAATATGAGGTGAAGGATTGATTTTGAATAGAGGGCCAGCCTGTCCCACTGTGAAGAAGAAAAGAGAAGAGAAGAGAAAGGAAGAAAAGAGGAGTTTGATTATGCCAAGTTGAGGAGTCTCGCCTGGTGATTTATACTTGACCTAAACAAGGAGGCATCTTGTGTTGAGTGATGAGAGAGAAAAAGATTCAGAGGTTTGTGAACATGGAATTGTCATTGCAGGTGATGTGGGAATAAAATGTCCAGAGAAATATGTCTTGTTGGAGGATTCCGCTATCATGGAAAAGTTGGAGACCTTGGATTTATAGAGGTCTGATTCTCCTGGCTGTGTGATTTTTGCCAGCAATATTCAGTTGCTCATGTTCAAGAATAGAAAAGTTGAATAGTTAGATCTATTATGATTTAGGGAAAGGGCAGAATCAGCCTAATGACTGATTTGGGGAATAAATGAAGGGCCCTAAGATCTAAGCTGGATGTTCAGCAAGTAAAACCAGTGTATAAATGATGAGAAGGAAATAGTCAGTTGGTAAACGTCTTAATGTGGCTGAAAAATAGTCGTTATGGTAGTGATGTAGCTAGCAAGCAGGAGAGAGAAGCAGGAGGATAGGAAAAAAAATAAAAGTATATAAATTAGGGGCCAACAGGTAATGTGGTGGTTACGGTGCTGAACTCTCACATGATCGATTGTGGTTTGAGTCCTGAACATGGAGGCTTGAAAATCTTGCCTGATTTTCAGTGTGTGTGTATGTGTGTGTGTGTGTGAGACTAAAATTCCAGGAGGAGAATGGAAGAGAAGGCATTGTGGCATGGCATTCCCCTGGGGGATGATTCCTCACTGTCTCTCTCTTTCTGTCCAGTCAGCACATGTGCCCTATAGGAAAAACTTAAAATAATTTTTTAAAAATATGTAATGATTTTGGCAGCAGAGAAGTTTCAGCCATTGACACTATCCTGTGCATTACTTTTAGAGTGATTAGCTCAAGTAAGGTGAAGGCAAAGATTCATGGGAGAGTAGGAAAGTCCGAACTGAGAGACCTGATGGCTATAAAAAGATCTTTGGATGTTGAGGTCCCCCGAGATGATGGCAGGAGAGAGATAAAAGGATTTCAAGTGCTTGTGGCCAAGGCTGGCCCTGAATAACATCACAGTAATGGAAGAATGACTGAATCCAAAGTCCAGAATGCTTAGTTTTAGTCCCAGCTTCATCACTGCCTATCTGGGCAAGTAGCTTAAAGTCTTAGTTTGCCTACAGAACGTGAAGGTATTGTTCAGTTAAGATCTTCCCTAGGTATAAAGATATTATTATTCTATGATTTGTTACACCAATCTGTTGAGGTTTGATTGAATCATACTCTTCTCTCAAGTTCTGGACAGTGTGACAAATAGACATAGAAATATGAAACCTACATAATAACTTTATTACTGGTAAAGGCTAGACTGGAGAATGTACCTTGGACTATAATCCCAAAGAGCCTCCTTAGTCCTTGGGCCCTGAACTGCATTTACCAACACAGTCTTAGAAAGCAGTTGGACAAACACTAGCTTTTTTCCTGCAGGAATAGGCCACGTCCTAGCAGACTTACAGCACAGAGGAGAGGTGAGCACATGTAGCTGCAGGTAGATCTTCTCTTTAGAGACAGAAGGCCAGAGAGAAAGAGGAAGACCACATATGGGTTGTGTTCACTGACACATTGACCCTGACCAATCTGATCACCAGTTTTACCATTTTTCTTCCCTAGGGAGAATAAGTGATGGGAGGACAAAAGAGGGAAAAGTTTCTTTCCTATGCCACCAATTTAACAGAAATATCTCTTTCATCTTTTGATGTAAAAACTTAGGGAAAAGAAGAAAATATTTCCTTCTTTATGATCTACAGCCTGACAACTCAAAATAAATAGTTTAAAAGTATAATTTATGCATTTGAACATATGTGTAAGACATATGCAGAGTAAAAATGTAGGAAAAGTTCCCTGAATAATAAGAAAGTTCCAAGAACATTTTTCCATAGTTTTCCAAATGTTCCATTTGCAACTTGGATTCAAGTCAGAATTACGAGGTTTCTAAGCAACACAACCAGAGATGGTAAACAGGGCTTGACTTGTTTTAAATAAATTAAAATAAACAGATCTCTGTCACTTTAGCTTTTCCCAGATTAGCTGAGGTATACATCTCATTTCTGGTGACCCACTTTGGTGCTGTTAACAACCCTAACAGTCATGTTAAAAATCAGGCTGTAAGCCAGCCCACAGCTAGGTGGGGTAAGGTGGCTGGAACCCACATGGCTAACCATGTGATTTAGTCCTTGGTCCAGCAGCTTGAGAAACATGCTAGGTGCATGTGTGTGCATGCCAAAAATCCCAAAAGGAAGAGATGGAGGAGAAGGGATTATAGTGTGACTGTGCCCCATAATCAGAGAGGTGTGCTTTCTTGCTTTCCCTCTCTCTTTCTGTTTCCAGTGAGAGCATGTGCCTTCTGGCAAAAAATAAAATAAAAATCCGGCTGCAAGACAGGGAGAAAAAAAATGCAGTGTGAGGATTTGGTCATAGCACTCTGGCTACCAACTCTCTTACAGCCTGCTCTGTTAAGCTGATTTTTTTGTGACCCCTGGTTTTGACACTTTGGTAGGGACCTCCTAGAAAGCAACTAGTTCATTGGATCATAATTCTACCACAATGGCAGCTGCCCTTGAATATTAGGGAAGGCTGCACAAGCCCTGCCTTGCTTATAAAAGCCTTTCATGGTGGCAATTTAGGAATGTCAGAAAAGTTCTCATTTCCCTTCAAACTTCTGTATTGAGTTTTCTTTTTTTTTTAATTTAAGAAATATGTTTATTGAATCATTTAAAATGGCAATTAAATACTCATTATGCTAACAAAATTTTATTTTTTTAAGAAAAACCTACTTTTTTGGCAATTTTTATTAATTTATTTTATAGTCATTCACTGAATATCATCACAGCATTCAAAATGCAGTTTTCTATCCAGAATACACTGTATAGTGGCTTAGTCATACATGTAATCATCAACAAATATTATTCCATTTCTTGTTTCACGTTCTCTCTCTCTCTATATATATATGTGTGTGTGTGTGTGTGTGTGTGTGTGTATATGTGTGTGTGTGTGTGTGTGTGTGTGTGTGTATATTACTCTCCCCCTATTTCTCACCCTCTGCCATTTCCCACCCTCCTCCCACATTGTCTTTGATATCTGCAGTTGCTTTCCATTCCTTTCCCCCCATTTTATTGGTTAATGAAATATCTTAATTTTTCTTTTTAAAATTTTTTTAAAATTTTAAAAAAATTTTTGTTTTTAATTAATTAATTTAAATTCATTCACTGAACATTGTCACAGCATACAAAAAGTGATTTTCCCATCCAGAATATGCTGCATAGTAGCTTAATCATACATGTTATCATCCATAATTTTCCATTTCTAGTTTCATATATATATATATATGTATATATATATTTCCCCCCTATTTCTCACCCTCTGCCATTTCCCACCCTCCTTCCACACTATCTCAGGTGTCCACAGTTGTTTTCCATTCCTTTTTATCCCACATTTTTTGAGTCACAAAATTTCTTAAATAATCTAACTATTTCAATAGCAAGCTCTGCTGATATATACATATCTATAAATACATGTCTGACTTTAGGTGTGAAACTCTGAGTAGAATGAATATACTATAAGGTAGCACCTAGCCCATGTTATACAGTTTACTACAGTCATTAATTATGTATCTTTTAACTATACTTTTTTAATTTCAAGAAAAGCGGATTTAGCTCTAATAAATCAAAGAAGTGCTAAGGGAATATGTTTAAAATGTAAAGCGAGGAAACAGGTTGGGATTCTGTTCAAACAGTAGGTACATGAACCTATCGGCAGCTCAAGACAAGACAAAAATCCTTAAAACCGGAAAACAAAGCCTAGAAGAAAATCAGCAATGTTTTAGTCAAAAGTCATAAAATTCTATTTCACCAATTCAGTCTCATGTACTTTATCTTCTATTGTGGTTAGATTTTCCCAATTAAATTCTGGGATATAATATTCAACTCCAGACTTGTCCCAAGATTAAGTTGGCCATTTTCTTAGTTTTTGAACTCTTATTTCTGTGTGACTATATTTAATTTTCCTGGTATAGTACTTCCTGCAGAACTTCTTGGAGATCTGGTCTGGTGTTGGTAAATTCTTTCAGGTTTTGTTTATCTGAGAATGTTCTTGTCTTTTTTTCCCCATATGAAGGAAAATCTTGGTGGTTATAGTATCCTTGGTTGCAATTGCTTTTCCCTTAACACTTTGAATATATTTTCCCATTCTTTCCTTACTCGCATTGTTTCTAATGAGAGATCCGCTGTCAGCCTGACGGGATATCCTTTGTAGGTAATTTGCCATTTCTCTCTTGCCAATCTTAGTATCTTGTCTTTGTCTGTGGTTTTGCTCAATCTGGCTATAAATGTGTCTTGGAGAAGATTTTCTTGGGTTGATTCTATCGGGGTCCTTTGTATTTCTTTGGATTGGATCTTTGAATGCCTTTTTAGGTTTGGAAAATTTTCTTCCAGGATTTAATGGAATAGATTGTCAATGCCCTTATGAGTCTCTTCCCCTTCTGGGATACCAACTGTTCAGATGTTTGAACATTTGATGGTGTCTAGTATTTCTTGTATAGTATTCTCATTTTTTGGGCAATTTTCTCAGTCTTCGTGGTGGATTTTTTTAGGCCAGCGAATCTGTCTTCTATATCTGAGATTCGATTTTCTGTATGATGTAGTCTGCTTTTAATACTTTCGAGGGGGGTTTTGACTTCCTGTATTATAGTCTTCATCTCTAACAGGTCCATTTGAGTCTTTCTTGTAGTGTTAATTTCCTCTTTTAGATATTGCAAGAATTTCCTCACCTCCTGAAGCTCGTCAGTTCCTTTCCCATTCCTCTTCGGCAATTCATTCTCTCTCTTCTCTTCGATCTCTGTGAGCTTTGTCACCATGAAAATTCTAAATTCTTTATCTGACATTTCCATGAATTTCATCATACTGTCTGAGGATGAAGAGGAGTTATTATTTTTCCTTGGAGGAGAGGTATTTTTCATCAGAAGACAAGAAATCACCGTAGGGTCATAAGAAATATGGAAAACCAAGAAAATACCTCTCCTCCAAGGAAAAATAATAACTGTATTGAATTATCTAAGTCTACCATCAGATATTTACATGGAAAGACTTGAAAGGAAGCTAAAATACAGTTTGACTTTAAATCTGAATTTGTTATAGAAGTTACATGCTAAGTTGTTAAAAAAAATCTCTAAAACCTTAGTGTGAATTACCTTTAGCAAATCATATTATATAAGCTGACTAGCTGAGAGCAGGCACCTGCAAGACAAGGGCAGAACAACATGCATTTTGAATAGCTGAGGTGTGGGAATGGCTGAGGTGAATGGAAGCAAGGAATGACTGCCCTGAAAATAGGAAGGATTGTGGAGAAACCAGGAGATAGGATACTAATCAGAAGAAAGAAGAAAATGGTGCTGCTTTAGGAGACAGGAGATCAGTAATCATTTCCACCTCTGTGGAAGGTTGACTTTGCCACTTTCCAACATTCAGAAGAGCACCATGTGTTCATGCCTGCCCATGTCAGAGCTGCACAGTTGGCAACTCTATTCTGTCTTCCAGAAGCAGCCTCCAATACTCTGCTGTAATGCTGACCTCAGGACTTTTGAAGATGCTCAGCTCAGACACACACACACACACACACACACACACACACACACTCTCTCTAATAGCTTAGAGAAGATAAGAGAGATAACAATGATCCCAATTTTAATCAATATGAAATGGATGCTCCCTCGTATACCAAGTGGCAAATGTGCTAGCATATGGTGATGGAGATTCATTTCAGAATCAAAGTATGATTAATTCTTTACTAAAATTCATGTATGTGCTCTCTTGGTATTCCCTCCTGGCTCCAATTTTAGAAAGATTCTCCTCTATCTTGTTCTACAAAGCACTGCCATATGGAAAGAACAGAGAAGCCTAAAAAACTGGAGCTCAAGTAATTAGAGTTCTCATTCAAATGAAAGTTTTTCCTATAGGTTTCAAAAAACTATAAAATAATCACTGATGTTAAGAAAACATTTCTGGTCCAGCCTGGTGGCACAGTTAGTAGCAAAATGAATTGCAGTGCTAAAAGCTACATGGTTGGCTGAGGGTTTGAATCCCTGGGTCAGTTTAAAAACATCCTGGATATATGTGTGCATGCCTAAAAGTCTGATGAGCTGAAGGGTCAGGGGAACAGGATCACAGTGTGATGAGACCCTACTGAGGGTTCTCTCTCTCTTGCACACACGTACTCTCTATAATGAACACATTAAATTAAAAAAAATATTTCCAAAGTAAGAAAAACTGCTTGATGTGAATTAATAAATAATTGTTTTATAATTTCTGTTTGCTGGAATTAGGAGACATGGATCTTTTTATCAAGACTCTTCTTCAGATAACATTCTGGGCTTTGCTAGTAGAGAATGGAAGCCAAAAGGCCAGATGAATCCCCTGTGCTCCTAAACACATCACAAGACCGTGTAAGTTTTAGAATTATTGTTATTTTAAAAAGGAATTTTATTATATCACCATTTTCAGCTTACTGAGGCAGGAAAGTGGGTTCACTGAGTCTAATCTACATTTTTTTTTTTTTTTTGGCCATATGGGAGTTGTTTTTTTTTTTTTTTTTTTTTTTTTGTATATACTTTCAATCATATTGTTTGGCTTACAATGAGACCATTTCGATATGTGAACATTTCTCCCCAGACCCGTTGATCGAAATTTTAAAGCATCTTCTAGCTAACCCCGAGACTGCCATAAAACTCTGTTCTCCAGGTGCTTCAGTTAATTGTGGTTTTAGTGTACAAATCAAACATAATATTTTCTTTCGTTGACTTAGCACTGTTGCAGCATATGCACGATTTATTTATTGCTAGGACACTGGACAGTCTCAAGAGGCTAAACAGCAGGTTGCAGAGAGAAATCAGTGGTGTTGAGTTTTAATGTCACTTAATTTTCTGAGTTATTTAATTTCATCTCTCAAGCAGGCAAATCATCACGTTCTTTAGATGACTCAATACAGGAAATCAAATCTCTTTGCTTCAGTTCAGTTTGTATTTTTCTCAATTTAATTATCTTAGTCACATGTAGTCCTACTCCCAGACCAGCTCCTGCTGTAATATTTAATTAACAAGGACATCAGTGAGAAGGGTCCCAGATGTTGCAGCTGGAACAGCTGCATTGTTGCAGCATGTTCTGTCAGATTGTAAATTCTCCAAAGGACACAAATTAGGTTTGAATCCACAATTTTGGGTTGCTTTCTAACTTTTTTTTTTTTTTGACAAATTTTACATTATTTAGTTATACCTAAAGGGCGCTAGAAAACCAGAAAGAGGTCCTATAGTCACTGGCAGAAATTGTGAAAGCTTAGTTTATTACTTTTTTTTTAATGTTTTCTTCTTAAGTTTTCTCTTCTTTCTGATTTGCTAAGATCATCTGGCCCTACTGGAAGTCCACTTTGGGAATGTTTGTGGTGGGGGAGACACAAAAACAGAGGTTTTATCTTTTATTTTTTTTAAGGAATCATTTATCTAACTTTATTTATTATTACCATTAATCAATTTGACCAGAAAGACAGAGAGAGAGTGAGAAAACAAGCTGCCAGGTCCGAGACTCTAACTGTGGTCAGCCATGTGAGAATCCAGCACCTTAACCATCATTCCGCCTGCTGGCCTCGAGTTTTTCTTATCTTTGATAAAAGTTCAAGGTCAGTAGTATGATGATGCTTTATTTCTAGAAAGGAAAGAGAGAAAGAGAAGGTTCATGAAAGTAAAGGTGAGAGAAAAAGGATTCCTAAGGATTGGAAAGCGATAGAGGGTGGGAGTGCTAAGTATTTCTCTCTGTTTCACCTGTGAAACAGAGTTGTAAAGAAACCACTACCTGACTCCCAAGAAGTGGTCTGGGGTTGTGGCTTCACATAGGGGTGGCTGCACGGTTCATCAAGGGAAGCAGGGCCTACAACGTGGACCAAGATTTAAATGCCTATACTCTTATGACAGATGGTGGGAAAGATAGACAGAGGAGATCTCCGTGCAGGTTACCTGGCTCGGACTTGGCTCTAATCCCCTACTCTACTCTCATTCTGTGGAGACCCTTCCACTCCCTGAAATCTGGCTCCCCCTTCATTGGCAGCTGAAATCCTATTTTCTACGCTAAGTCTGTTTCATCCACTCCAGTCCACTTACTTTGCTCATTCTCAGATCTTCCATACTTACATATTGTGCCACACAGAGAAGCAAGTTATGATGCAGTATTTTAAAATTTTCTCTCATTTAAAATATTTCTTGAACTCTTTTGTGCCAAGCTCTGTTCTAGATACTGGGGAGAATATAGACACACAGACAAGAACCCTGTTTTCACAGGGTTCACTTTCTGGGCAGGGTTAAGAAGGACATATGATTTCTACTCTTTAATGTGTCCACAACTGTCCCAGTCTCAGACTCAGTGAAATTTCAAAACAATTTTTTCCATTTTAAAGTTTATATATTTTTAGAATTATTTGCTAAAGACTCATGAATGTAAATATTGACTTTCGGTGTATTTCCTTTGCCTTAAAAAGGTTGAAGTTAGAATCAAACGACTTAGTAAAAAGGTTATGGGTGATTTATGAGGTGCTCGTATAGTGTTTTTCTTGCTTAAAAGTGCCCAGATAGGTATAGCAACAGAAATACTCAGGAATCAGGAGTTGGCAGGTCCACTGTAGCTAAATAGCTTCCCAAGTCTAAGTGAGATGTTGCTCTGAAAATCTAGCCCTCTTGAAAAAAGAAAAACATAGAAGGTGAAACATGAGTGGATAGTCTTCTTCCAAATTATGGGCATTTAAAATTTTTCCCTCCACAACACTAAAAGCCAAATATGTCCTTTAGGAGAGAAGCCATATTGTTATCTTCATGGGGTAGTAAAGATAGAACAATCAGTTGGTGGTTTCTAAGAAAATGAGCTTTCATTTAGTATTAGAATCACTTGGTTCGGACCATTATTTAGGAACCATTCTTCCTGTAGATGATTATCATTCCATCAGGCAAACATTGCAAGCATCGAATTAGGAACTGTCTTATTATTTTTCTTACAATGATGTGTCAACAGTGAAGAAAGTTCTGAAAGAAGCCGGGTAGTAGAGATATTTACAATCATTAATATGGAAAAAAAAAAGTAATTATGGATCTCAAATGGACCCTACAGGGACACCAGATGTTACTAGTGAGAGAAAAGCTGGCTGGGTGTGTATATGAAATAAAAGCTATCCTTGCCAGAGCTACCCTTGGCAAACGAGGCTTCAAAGAGGAAAATAGAGGCTCTCAAAGCTTTGCTAGCAAGTTGGCATGTAGTATTTTGTTAAAAGAAAAAGAGAAAAACAGTAGTATAAAAATACATCTTTTCTGTCCCTGCATTTTATATTACAGAAAGTTTCTTATTAAGGATATAAAGCTAGAATTGCTTTCCTATCCAAAAACTCAATTGTCCTAGACTATGTGCACATAGATGAGATTTTATCCTTTCTTAGAAAGTGGACCCAGAATAAACTGTATTCTTTAGTTGGTCATATCCCAGAGGAAAGAAGTCTGCTATTATAGAAAAATGACAACAGTAAGTGTTCTATGTCAATTTTATTCCAACTTTCTTTAACAAGTTATTATATACATTTTTGGTCATAGTGGGGCCCTTGAACTTCATTTGGCTGCATGTAAATTAAGCCACATGAGAAATTTCATGGGACCTTTGCTTTTCTAGAGCATTAGCCTACCAGGTGTTTTTAATTTTTCTCCATAAAGTCATCATTGGATCTAAAGGGATACGCTTTCCAGAGTTTTATTTTCTCAGGTTACTTATAGACTTGAAAATGTCCCTTAATGGGAACAAAATGCAGGGACAGTGTTTTGGGTTGCTCTTTAAGAAGGTTGAATGATAGGATGGGATCAATAGATGAAGCAGAGCTCAGGGAATGTCAGACATTCTGGAATGTGCCTTTCCTGTCCTGACATCATAAAGCTAAGCTCCCTTAGAAGATTTTATTACTCCTCTATCTCTGCCAATGGCAGAAGAATTCCATTGTCTTTGTAGATTTCCCATAGATATTACTCCTGTTTCAGCCAGAAGCTATCATTTAAGTTTACTATGTTAATGACAGAGAACTGATTTCCAAAAATTGCACAGATAATAAAACTCAAAAAGAAGAACAATGAGAGAATACAAAAAAAAAAGTACAGAGATTAAGTTTTGTGAATAGTATTTGGACTGAAATATGAAGCACTTCATTTGCTTGGAGCAAAAGAGGAGTAAAATTTTGTATTTCTGTAATTCTAAGTTACCATGAAACTTTGGATTTCAATCATCTTGGAATTGCCAATATCCCACAGTTAAGGTGAATTTCAGGAAACTAGTTAGGAAGAGAACTTGCTGTCTTTACAACACATTATAAACCATTTATCTTTGTAAGCTGCTCAATGCATACTCATAGCAGCAAAGGACTTAATAAAACAAACAGTTGAATCTGCAGGTTGAATTGAACTAAAATTATATTTCTGAAGACCAGTGAGGTTAAATAATTCTGACATAAGTAATGAATATGTATTAAATATTAATATAATATTAATTTAGTGTGAATGTTAAGTAAATGTACATTGAATTTAACCTCTATATACTTAAGAAGGTTTAAATAGGAACGTTAAACAAAATAATAAAACAAGGAAATTCTTCTAAATATTAGTAATATTTATCTCCATGTGTTGGAATTACTAATAACTTAAGTATTTTTCCTCTGTATTTGCCTTTATCACATAATTTCTTAAAAGAATACATTATTTTTAGAATCAGAAAAAAAAAAGCTAATTACGCAGCACAGTCCTTGTCCAGACAGAGGTTGATATGCCCTTTTCTGTGAGAAAGTACATAGGTGAAAAGCACTGGGGAGGAGAGGGATAATATGCCTGAGGATTCCAGAGTCCCAGGAGAAAGAAGAGGCCCAGATCCTTGTCCTTCTTCCTGACATTCAAGGTATTTGAAACTGCTGGGTGAGCTGGAGAGCTCTCACCTTGACCCAAATAGAGAAAAGAATAAGCCCTTCACACAAATTCAGGTGTCACAAGAAGAAAAAGAGGCAGGACTAGATGGTTGTCATAGAGGCTGATATGTTAGGTTTTGATGGGGTGAGGACGGGAATCTGTCCTGCCCCAGTGTTCCCAGCTCTGATCTGATGATTTAGAAAAAAATTGAAAATTCTTAAAAACCTATGGCGGTGTCATTGAAACAATCTCTCTGACAAGACATTCTATAAAGCAGTGGTCCCCAACCTTTCCTCATGGAAGACAGGCCCTCCACTGATGAGGGGGATGGAGGTTGGTCCTGGGATGACCCAAGTTCACCACATCCACCATGCACCCCCATTTCCACCACTACCTCTTTGCAATACACAGTGAAACAATTAATTACACAACAGCAGAGTTTGTGCTCCCATGAGAATCTAAAATCACCCCTGATCCCACAAGAGGCGGAGCCTACGTGGTAATGCCAGAGATGGTGAGGGACTGCCCACACAGACAAAGCCTCGCTTGCTGACTGCCCACTCCTCCTACAAGGGTTGGCGTATGTGGACAGGCTCCCAACAGATCACAGGCCAGCACTGGTCCCCAGCCCAGAGGATTAAGGGTACTTTCTGTAAAAGGAAAATGAAGATTCAAACCACTTAGTAGAAGTCCTAAAAGGGGATGACTTCATTTTTACTTCTAAGCTGATAGAATGGGACCTAACAATTGTTACTTTTTTTTTCAAGTAAAGAGTTAAAAATAGCTAAGAACTCACAAATATGATTAAATGTTGAGATGAAATGATATAGAATAAAATCATATAAATTAAGAATGATTGGGACCAATATATGACATAAGGTTACATTACTGGACTCCCACATAGTCAACCATGGTTTGAATCCTGGGCCGGGCAGTTTAAAACTCACACTGGGCATGTGTGTATGTGTGCCCAAAATTCCAAGAGGAGAATAGAGGAGAAGAGATTGTGATGTGGCCATCCCCCATGGGGGGTGATTTATCGCTCTCTCTCTGTCTGTCTTTGTCTCTCTGGTGAGCACATGCATCCTATAGCAAAAATATGTTGGGACCAGCAGTTAGCGTAATGGCTATGTCGCTGAACTCCCACGTAGTCGACTGTGGTTCATGTCCCGGACCTGGTGGCTTAAAACTAATGCTGGGCGCGTGTGCGTGCATGCTCAAGATCCCAAGAGGAGAATGGAGAAGGGATTGCAGCATGGCCATCCCCCCTGGGGGGTGATTTCTCGCTTTCTGTCTCTATGTCTTTCTCTGTCTGTCTGGCGAGTGCACGCGCCCTATAGCAAAAACCTCTGGAAAAAAAAGAGGGACCAGCAGTTAGCGTAATGGCTATGTCGCTGGACTCCCATGTAGTCGACCATGGTTCGCGTCCTGGACCCGGTGGCTTAAAACTCATGCCAGGTGCGTGTGCGTGCGTGCCCAAGATCCCGAGAGGAGAACGGAGGAGAAGGGATTGTGGCGTGGCCATCCCCTGTGGGAGGTGATTTCTCGTTTTCTGTCTCTATGTCTCTGTCTGGCGAGCGCTTGCGCCCTATAGCAAAAACCTCTCAAAAAAAAAGTTAATATTTTTCTGTTAATATCTGTTAGTATTTTTTCTAATTAATATTAGAAAAAATTCATAGTTATAAAAATAAAACAACCAGATTAAAAAATATTGAGATTAACCATCAGAATGGGAGAGAATTTTTTTGTTTTTATTACTTATTTTTTTTTATTATTCATTCATTAAATCACTATACATCATTTAGATTGTGAAGAGACTTTACCCAGCATGATATACACCTCAGTCCAGCCCAGTTGAGACCACCATACACATCCTCATCAACAGACAGTAGACCTTATCTGTGTCCCACAAGTGTCTTACCTCTCAAACTGTGCCTCAGATAAGGGACTAGATAACCAGAATACACAGGGAACTCAAGGGGCTTACATGGAAAAAAAAGATTAACCCAATTAAACAGTGGGAAAATGAGCTGAATAAACAACTCTCTAAGGAAGACATACAAACAGCCAAAAAGCATATGAAGGATTGCTAAACATCCCTCATTATAAGGGAGATGCAGAGCAAAACCTCAATGAGATACCACCTAACCCCAGTCAGAATGGCGAAGATTACAAAAACAAAAACGGTAAGTGCTGGAGGGGATGCAGTGAAAGGGGAACACTCCTACACTGTTGGTGGGAAAGTAAGTTAGTCCAGCCACTGTGGAGAACAATATGGAGGTTCCTCAAAGACTTTCAAATAGAACTATCATATGATCTAACAATTCCACTCCTGGGTATCTACCCAAAGGACAGGAGAATGCTCAGTCAGAAAAGTGCCTGCACATCTATATTCATTGCAGCCTTATTCACGATTGCTAAGACATGGAACCAACTCAAATGTCCACAAATGGATGAATGGATCGAAAAAGTGTGGCACATATACTCCATGGAATACTACTCAGCCATAAAAACCAACAAGGCCCTGGAATTTGATATAAAGTGGATGAATATGGAAGATTTGTTGCTGAGTGAAACAAGTCAGGCTATGAAAGAGAGACATTATATGTCTCCACTTAACATATACTGACTGCACTCTATGGTAAAGACTGAAAGACTGCAGGACATACAAGCACTAAAAATTGTTATGGACACTATAGACAAGGTGGAAAGAGTGTGGGAAGGGAAGAGTGTAGGAAAGGAATTTTGGGGAAAAAATAGAGAGGTAAGACATTTGTGGGACATATATATGGTTTATTATTT
Source organism: Tupaia tana (assembly GCA_026018925.1). Lineage (NCBI taxonomy): Eukaryota > Metazoa > Chordata > Mammalia > Scandentia > Tupaiidae > Tupaia > Tupaia tana. The sequence continues at coordinate 224,550,590 of JAKSZU010000001.1, read as the reverse complement.
GTTGATGAGGACGTGTATAGTATTCTCAACTGGCCTGGACTGAGATGTATATCATGCTGGGTAAAGTCTCTTTACAATCTAAATGATGTATAGCAAGCAAATGTATAAATAATAATTAAAATTAACAATAATAATAAAAATTGAGATTATACAAGCAACAATGAATTATTCCTAATATGTTCGTGTACTTCCTCTGAGATTTTTACATAAGTGGAATAACACCATACATAGTTGTCCATAACTTGTTTAACTTTGAAATCTATCAGATGTATATTTATACATCAACAAATAAAGATCTGTAATGCATTATGGCTTTTAATGTCTTTGTAGGGCTCCATTTTGTGGTATAGTAAGAGTTTTTAACATTTTGATCATGGTGATCTAACATGGGATTTGGGATTATGATGGTGAACAGCAATCTGTCTGCAATGGGGTAACTTTCCTCCACAAATGTTTTTTCTTCTTGTAAAACTGCAGCAACCAGGGTCATATTCATGCTCAGTTAAGACAATGAGGAGTCTCACAAATTAAAATATAATTGTGTAAGGTCAGCAAGACCCAAACAGAATGTTCTGATTTATTAAACTTGTCTCTGTGTTAGATAAAACAGTTGAGCTAATGTTAACTTGACCTGCTTCTGTTTTCCTGGTCTTAAAGTGAAACATATACCAAAGAGAGATACTGCCCTGGCCCCTTCTGATGTAATAATCCTTACCTGAGATGCTGGTTGATAAAAAGCTATTAATGTTGGGGGCAGAAATCTGGAGACACACTGGGGCTTTTGTAGTCAATATCTCTACCAAACCTGGACCCAGCCTAACCTTTTTCTTTCAGACCCTTCTAAGTTAAGAATCCCTGAGTGGACCAGCAGAGGATGTAATGGTTATGTTGCTGGACTCCCACAGAGTTGACTGAGGTTTGAGACTCAGACCCTGAGGCTTAAAACTCACACCAGGCACATGTGCGTGTGTGCCCAAAATCCCAAGAGGAGACAGGAGGAGGAGGAGGAGGAGGAGGAGGAGGAGGAGGAGGAGGGATTGTGGCATGGCCATCCCCCCTGGGGGGTGATATCTCATTTTCTGTCTCTTTGTCTCTGTCTCTCTGGAAAGTGCCTGGCCCCTATAGCAAAAATTCCCCCCCCCCCAAAAAAAAAAACCCCATGATAGGAATTGATGTAAATGGTCTATGATCCAGGAGGAGTAAAGTAAACATATCCATTCTGAAGGGAAACAGATACAGATCCATGGAAGTCTAGGACCAGGGTGAATAGATTTGGGGGAGAATTGTCACCAGGAACTATCTATGACTTTCTAACTTCCACTAAATAGTATTTTTCTTTTCAATGTCTGGTGGTAAAGAAACAAAAAAAGCTTAAAACAGTTGAACTATTCAGGGCATCTAAAGAAAAATAAGATAGGCAGAATGCATCTTAAATGTAACCATACCTTTTTAGGTAGACATTTAGTTTATTTTTAACTTTTTTTTTGGTTTGTTTCTTTTTTTTATTTTTTAATTTTCTTTCATTTATTTATTTTTACATTTTTCCAAAAACATTTACTTTACATAGCAAAAAATTTTAGCTCATACTCCATAATTCTTGACAGTTTACAAACAACTTTCAAAATTTCAAAATACTGAATTTTAAAGATAATGTTCAAAATATGTCTTGTAATTTTGTATAATTTTATAACTCTATAGCAACAGAAGCAGTATGGTTTCAAATATATATATAAATTAATATATATATATATATATATATATATATATATATATATATATATATATTTTAGAGTGCAGACAGTTGATATATATTAAGTGGGGACATACAATGCCTCTCCTTCATAGCATGGCTTGCTTCACTCAGCAGTAAGTCTTCTATATTCATGCACTTCCTTTCAAAAGCCAGGGTTTTGTTGTTTTTTATGGATGAATAGTATTCCATTGAGTATATGTGCCACAGTTTTTCTAACCATTCATCAGTTCGTGGGCATTTAGGTTGTTTCCATGACTTAGCAATTGTGAAAAGTGCTGCAATAAACATCGATGTGCAAGCACTTTTTCGATTAAGTATTCTTCTGTCCTTCGGGTAGATACCAAGGAGTGGGATTGCTGGATCATATGGTAGTTCTATTTGTAGATTTTGGAGGAATCTCCAAATTGTTCTCCACAGTGGTTGTACCAATTTACAATCCCACCAGCAGTGTAAGAGAGTTCCCTTTTCACCACACCCCCTCCAGCACTTACCATTTTTTGTTTTTTTAACCTTAGACATTCTGACTGGGGTTAGGTGATATCTCATTGTTGTTTTGATCTGCATTTCTCTTAAAATGAGGGATGTTGTTTTTCATATACCTTTTAGCTATTCATATGTCATCTTTAGAGAGTGGTTTTTTCAACTCATTCCCCCATCTTTTAATAGGATTGATTGTCTTTTTCTGGAACAGCTGCTTGAGTTCCTTGTGAATTCTGGTTATCAGTCCCTTGTCTGATGCATAGTTTACAAAAATATTTTCCCATTCTGAGGGCTGTCTGTTCACACTAATCACTGTGTCTTTTGCCATGCAGAAACCTCTTAGTCTGATGTAATCCCACTTGTCTATTTTAGGGATCATAGACTGTGCATTGGGAGTCTTATTTAAGAAGTTTTTCCCTACCCCAATGTCTCCCAGATTTTCCCCGGTGTTTTCCAGGAGCAGTTTTATAGTTTGAGGTCTTAGATTTAGATCTTTGATCCACCTTGACTTTATTTTTGTCAGAGGTGAGAGGTAGGGGTTCAGATTCATCTTTCTGCAAGTAGAGATCCAGTTTTGCCAGCACCATTTGCTGAAGAGGTTTTCCTTTTCCCACTGAATTGACTGGTACCCCTTGTCAAAAATCAGTTGGCTGTATGTTTGAGCATTCATTTCTGGGGACTCTATTCTGTTCCATTGGTCCACCTGTCTGTTCCTGTGCCAGTACCATACTGTTTTGATTACCACAGCTTTGTAGTATATTTTTGGGTCAGGGAGTGAGATGCCGCCCACTCCACTCTTCTTGTGCAGAACTGCTTTGGCAATACGGGGTCTTTTATGATTCCAGACAAACTTTATGATTGTCTTTCCTAGATCTGTGAAGAATGTGTCTGGTACTTTGATTGGCATTGCATTAAATAGGTAGATTAATTTGGGTAAAATTTCCATTTTGATTATATTAATTCTTCCAATCCAAGAACATGGGATGTCCTTCCACTTTTTTGTGTCATTTTCAATTTCTTTTTTTATCTTCTCCTAGTTTTCCTTGTGGAGGTCTTTAACTTCTTTAGTTAGATTTATCCTTAAGTATCTTATACTTTTTGTGGCTATGGTAAATGGAACAACTTTTTTCAGTTCTATCTCAGTCTGCCTGTTGTTCGTATACAGAAATGCTATAGATTTCTGGATATTAATTTTGTAACCTGCAACGTTACTGTATTCATGTATTACTTCCAGAATTTTTTTTATGGAAACCATTGGGTCTTCTATGTATACAATCATGTCATCTGCAAATAGAGAGAGTTTCACCTCTTCTTTTCCTATTTGAATGCCTTTTATTTTTTCCTCTTTTCTGATCGCAATGGCCAAGACTTCTAGTACTATATTGAAGAGGAGTGGAGAAAGTGGACATCCTTGTCTTGTACCTGTTTTTAGTGGAAAAGCTTTCAGCTTTTCTCCATTGAGGATGATGTTCGCTATGGGTTTTTTCATAGATAGCTTTTATTGTGTTGAGAAATGACCCTTCTATGCCGATTTTGCCGAGAGTCTTGATCATGAAGGGATGCTGTATCTTATCAAATGCTTTTTCTGCATCAATTGATATGACCATATGGTTTTTATCTTTCTTCCTATTAATATGGTGTATTACATTTATGGTTTTGCGTATGCTGAACCAACCTTGCATTCCTGGGATAAAGCCTACCTGATCGTGATGTATAATCTTTTTTATAAGTTGTTGTATACGATTTGCTAGTACCTTGTTGAGAATCTTCGCGTCTATATTCATCAGGGATATTGGTCTATAGTTTTCCTTCCTTGTCCTGTTCTTATCTACTTTAGGAATAAGGGTTATAGGGCTTCATAGAATGAATTAGGGAGAGATTCACCCTTTTGGATATTTAGAAATAACTTGAGCAGAATGGGGGTTAACTCTTCTTTGAAAGTTTTGTAGAATTCAGAGGCGAATCCATCAGGGCCAGGGCTTTTCTTTGTTGGGAGGTTATTTATAACTGATTCGATCTCCTGGCTTGTTATGGACCTATTCAGACTTTCTATATCCTCCTGGCTCAATCTAAGTAGATTATACATGTCCAGGAATTTGTCCATCTCATCCAAATTATCTTGTTTCTTGGCATACAGATGTTCATAGTTCTCTCTAATAATGTTTTTTATTTCTACTATGTCTGTTGTTATTTTGCCTGCTTCATTGCAGATCTGATTCACCTGGTTCTTTTCTCTCTTCTTCTTAATAAGTCTTGCTAGTGGAGTATCAATTTTGTTTATCTTTTCAAAGAACCAGCTTTTACTTTCATTTATTTTCTGTATAGTTCGTTTATTTTCTATTTCATTTATTTCTGCTAGTATCTTTATTATTTTCTTTCTCCTGGAGTTTTTTGGATCTTTTTGCTGTTGCTTTTCCAATTCTGTGAGGCATGATGTTAGGTGATCCATTTGCCTTCTTTCCATGTTCCTCTTATGTGCACTAATTGCTATGAACTTCCCTCTTATGACTGCTTTAGCAGTGTCCCAAAGATTATGGAAACTCGTGTCCTCATTGTCATTGGCTTCCATGGATCTTTTGATTTCAGTCTTTATTTCTTCAGTAGTTGTGGAGTCAATCAGGAGAAGGTTATTAAGTTTCCATGTATTTGAGTACTTTTGAGGATTTCTCTTGAAATTAAAGTCAAGTTTAATTCCATCATGGTCGCTGAAGATGCTGGGTATAGTTTCTATGCTTTTGAATCTATAGAGGCTTGCTTTGTGCCCAATAATGTGGTCAATCTTCAAGAATGTTCCATGTGGCAGCGAGAAAAAAGTGTATCTCGAGGTTTTAGGATGGAAAGTTCTATAGATGTCTATTAAGTCCATTTGATTTATGATATCATTTAGATCTTTTTTAAAAAAATATTCATTCAATTTTATTTATTCACTCATTCATTTTAATTTGACCAGAGACAGAGAGAGAGAGAGAGAAAGTAAAGAAAGCAAGCCACCAGGCCTGGGGCTCAAACCATGGTCAGCCATGTGGGAGTGTCCAGTGCATTAACCATCATGCCACTGCTGGTCCCTCATTTAGATCTTTTATCTCTTTACTTATTTTTTGTCTAGATGATCTATCCAGGGGGGATAGTGCAGTGTTGAGGTCTCTAACAATTAGTGTGTTGCAGTCTATCTCCCTTTTTAGATCTAGCAGTCTTTCTTTCACATATTTGGGTGCTCCTGTGTTAGGCGCATAGATATTAATAAGCGTTATATCTTCTTGACTGATTGATCCTTTTACTACAATATAGTGCCCTTCTTTGTCTCTTCGCACAGTTTTTGTTTTAAAACCTATATTGTCAGAGATTAGTATTGCGACTCCAGCTCTTTTTTGGTTCCCATTTGCATGGAAAATCTTTTTCCAACCCTTCACTTTCAGTAAATGTATATCTTTATTCATGAAGTGGGTTTCCTGTAGGCAACAGATAGAGGGTTTTTGTTTTTTAACCCATTCAGCCAGTCTATGTCTCTTGATTGGAGAATTTAATCCATTAACATTCAATGTTATTACCGATGTTAATGGATCTGTCCTGACGTTTAAGTTGGCCACTGTCTTAGTTGCCTTTTAATCTTTTGTTTCTGGCTGTTACTTCTTTAGTTTTCCTGGAACAGTACTTTCTTCAGGGTTTCATGGAGAGCTGGCCTGGTGCTGACAAATTCTTTCAGGTTTTGTTTGTCTGAGAAGATTTTAATCTTTTTTTCCCATACGAAGGATAATCTTGCAGGATATAATAATCTTGGTTGAAATTGTTTCTCTCTTAACACTTTCAGTACATCTTCCCATTCTTTTCTTGCTTGCATTGTTTCCATTGAGAAGTCCGGTGTTAGCCTGATGGGGTGGCCTTTGTAAGTCACTTGTCGTTTCTCTCTGTTGCCAATTTAAGTATCTTATCTTTATCTGTGGTCTTAGCCAGTCTGGCTATGATATGCCTTGGGGAAGATCTTCTTGGGTTGATTCTATTTGGTGTCCTTTGTATTTCTAGGGTCTGGATGTTTGAGCGCCTCTCTATGCTTGGGAAATTTTCTTCCAAGATTTCGTGGAATAGGTTTTCCATGCTCTTATTAGTTTCTTCACCTTCTGGGATACCAATTATTCGGATGTTAGGATGTCTAATGGAATCTAGTAATTCTCCTATGTTATCTTCATGTTTTCTTGTTATTTTCTCTATCTTTTTGGTGGTTTTCTCTAGGTCAGAAGTTTTATCTTCTACATCAGAGATTCGACCTTCAGCATTGTCTAATCGACTTTTAATACTTTCGAGAGAGTTTTTGATTTCCTGTATTTCAGACTTCACCTCTAATAGTTCCGTCTTATTCTTCCTTAGCATTTCCTCCTTCATATCGTTGAAGGACTTTCTCATCTCCTGTAGTTCATTGTCTCTTTTCAGTTCCAGCTCATAGTACTTGTTCAACATGAATGTTCTAAACTCTATCTCGGACATTTTGGTAACGTCCTCTATTTTTTCAAGAAAAGGAAGGGAGTTACTGCATTCCTTTGATGGAGACATATTTCCTGCTTTATTCAGGCCTGAGGTTCTTCTACTTCTAACCATTGGGAGATGTGTTCCCTTTGAAAAATCTTTTACGAGAACGTTTCTTCGAATAGGAGCAAGTGTGTTTCCTTTCTGATGTGGAATGGAGACAGCCAAAGTCTCTCTTCAATTGTGTTTATTAATGTAATCCAAGAAAAAGTATTCTCTCCAGGTGACCAAAGAAATGTACCTCCTTCTTCTTAGGTGGTTCAGTGAAATGGAGGATTCTAGACAGTCTTAAAATGCTAGAATGTTTCAGAATTGTAATTCTAGACCTATCTAGACAGCCAGGGATGGTGAAGATAAAGGAAGTGAGGACTGAATAAGTGGGAAGAAAATAATACGTAGAATAAAGAAAAAGTCACGAGACGCGTGCTAGCGCGGTATGCGATTTCTCCAGGGGTCGAAAGCTGGGAGTGTGGTGTGGTGGAACTGAGGGCGTTCCTGGCTGAAAGAGGTGTGTCTGGCTTGGGGGTCCCGGGGCTGAAGCTACTGGGGGCAGTCCTCTCTCAAAGATCCTGGCCCAGGGGTTGAAAGCTGGGAGTGTCTTCGGTTTGTTTCTTAACATGCATGCATCCTTATACAGATTGGGTCATCTAAAAAGTCATGGTGCATTTTTACATTGAAAAATATGTCATGACTTTTCCAACTACCCAATACATCTTGCTGTGTTTATTTGATTATACTGTTACATTTGTCTTAAAATGTCGTTACTAAGAATTTAAAGTTCTTAATACATATTGTTAAGTTGCCCACCAAAGATGTAATAACTATATTTCCACAAGTATGTGAGAATAGTTATTTTCTTAATACTATCAACATTACATTCACCATTGCATAAAAAATAATTTTGGCTAGCCGTGGTGGTGCAGTGGTAAAGCAACACACTGCAGTGCTGAGGCCAGGTGACGTCTCAGGTTCCCACTGCAAGGTCTCCTTGCACAGCCAGGAACACACATATATGCCCACCACCCTGAGTGGCTGAGGCTGGGAGTGGACTGTGGCAAGAAGACCAAATCAGAGGTACCTTTCTCTTTCTCTTTCTTTCTCTTTCTCAAAATAAATAAATAAATGGAATTTTTTTAAAAAAACAGACAAACCAAAACCTTGTATAATCTGAAATGTGATAAATGGTAATCACTGTTTTATTTTGATTGGGTTGTCCAGAAAGTCATGATGTATTTTTACATAGAAAAACACATCATGATTTTTCTGATGACCTAATAGATTACTTGTGAGAATTATCAAGATTGTCATCACTAGTGTTTATTTAGGATTTACTCTGGCTAACCACTGTGGCATTCAAGCAACTTATTTTCCTCTCAAAATAGTTCATTGAGGTAGGTACTATTTTTTTTTTTTCTGAGTATGGAAGGAAGAGACACACATACACACACATACATTTTTAACAGGGTCTTGTCATCACAATTCTCTTGTCCCAAGTAGCCGTGAGTTCAGGCATGCACTATCATGCCTGGCCTGTTTATTTTGGGCTGGGAAACAAACCTCAGTCACTGCACAGCAATGAAGTCCTCCCCTTCCCCCCCCCCCCCGCCTTTTTTTTTTTTTTTTTTTTGAGAGGTTTTTGCTATAGGGCGTGTGCTCTCGTCAGAAAGAGAAAGACAGAAAGCAAGAAATCACCCCCCAGCGGGGATGGCCACACTGCAATTCCTTCTCCTCCATTCTCCTCTCAGGATCTTGGGCATGCACACACATGCGCCGGCATGAGCTTAAGTCACTGGGTCTGGACTCGAACCAGGGTTGACTACATGGTAGTCCAGTGACATAGCTATTACGCTAACTGTTGGTCCCTCTCCCCCTCCCCTTATTTTTTTAAAAAAAATTTTATTTAACTTTATTTATCCATTTATTTGTTTACTTTCATTGGACCAGAGAGGGACAGAGTGAGAGAGAAAGAGAGAAAGTGAGAAAGCAAGCTGCCAGGTCTGGGACTCAAACCATAGTTGGCCATGGTGGGAATCCAGTGCCCTTAATCATCATGCCACCTACCAGCCCCCATGAAGCTTTCCCTTTTGTACCACCATGGCTAGTTCAAGGTAGGTCCTATTAATTCATATACGCACTGACCATTTTGGTTAATTTTTGGTTAATTTCTGTTTGCATCTTTTGCCTGTTTTCCTACTAAGTTTTGTATTTTGTTTTCCTGTTGGCTGAAATAATTTATAATGAGAAAATATGGAGGAAACCCTGAAATATGAATATGAACAGAAACAAATGAATCTCACTGTATATCAAAATGATAACCACACAGGACAAAAAAAATTAATCTAAGTGACTTTGAATATATTACTTTGATGTATACCTTCAAGGGAATATATTTCAAGGATAAAAGAACTACAAAGAAATATTAAGTGTTACTGAGTAGGTTTGTTGTTAGCAGAGGTATTGAAGTGGTAATTATGTTTTTTTTTTATGCATCTTAGACTTGAGCAAATGAAAATAGATTGATAGACAGGCATAGGTATATTGATGTTGTTGGAAAACAGACTCTTACTGAAGTACAAATGGGTGGTAAACATACAAATGGCACAAGGAGAGGAAGAATCCTGTGGAACTTGGTTAGAATTGGAAGTATTAGTATGAACTTATGCTTTTATATGTATTAGATTTATTTCTCAAAGCAGCCTCTGAATTTGTAGATATGCTCCAACAGGAAGCAGGCTGCACAAGCTGTGTAGTCTTCAGGAAATGTCTACTCTTCCATGCCCTTTAGATGTGGCCACAGTGAATGGGGGACCAGCAGATGGTGTAGTGGTTATGTCGCTGGACTCCCACATGGCTGACTGCAGTTCGAGTCCCAAACCTGGTGGCTTAACAATCACTCTGGGCATGTGTACCTGTAAGTGCCCAAGATCCCAGGAGAATGGAGGAGAAGGGATTGCAGCATGACCATCCCCCAGAGGGGGGATTTCTCACTTTCTCTCTCACAGTCTGTCTCTGACTCTCTCTCTCTCTCTTTCTCTCTCTCTCTCTTTCTCTTTCTCTCAGGTGAGTGCATACACACCAAGGCAAAACCTCTCAATAAAAGAGGTGGCTACAGTGACTGATGGACAAGGAATTACCTCCCAGAGCTAGAAGCCATGGATACCAAAAAATTCTTCTCTGAAAGTTGAACCAGGGACTTATTCCATCGCCAGGATGTGGGGCTTCACAGTCCCTGACCGGAAAGACTTAATTACATGGAAAGAATGTGGTGTGTTTCCTCTTGGTATCTTCCAGTTCCAAATCTATCATTGCTGTTGGGAAAAGATTCTTAGGTGCTATGTATAAATATATCTATATGAAAAGATCTTATGCGCTATCTCTCTCTCTCGCTAAATAGTGATATAACTTAAGGACCCACACAATGGAGAGAATTACCCATCACCAAGAGATCCTGGAGTTTGAACTTGATGATGTAACTGGATGGGACTTTGGGAGTTTCTCCTTCAGAAAAAGAGGACTTTTGTTTGCAAGTCAGGTGTACTTAGATATCTGGGTGGCTTAAAGGGGCAGCCAGTGGAAGAGACTGCTTGCTAGCTGTGTACAATACCTGTCTCGTCTTCCTCTATAATGAGAGAGATACTGAATTTTCACAAACTCCCAGGCTTCTGTGCCCTAGATGTGACCATGAAGCTAAGTTATGGCCTAAGGGGTGTAAGTAGCAGTGTTGTACACAACTTTAAGCTTCTGCCGATAAAGTGAAGGGGGTGTGCCCTTCTCCACCCACCCTTTCTTCTACCTTGCTTTGACTATGAATGAGGGGATCACCATCATGGACATGAGATTCAGTGGGGCCTCCTAGAAGTAGTACAACAATAAGATGGACGTCTGAGTTCCTGAGGAACCTCATAAAATAGGTCTCCTAAACTAGCACTGCACCATTTACGCCAGACCAGTGCGCAGAAAGAAATAAACTTCCAACTTATTCAAAACACTGTAATTTTGGACCTCTGTTATATACAGCTGAATCTATATTACAACTTACATATGTAAAATGATATCTTAAGGTATTAGGTCATCAGGAAATTCATGACACATTTTACATGGAAATTTATGCCATGACTTTTCTGATGAGCCAATATTTCGGTATGTAATCACTCTTTTTTTTTTTTTTTTGAGAGATTTTCGCTATAGGGCGCGTGCGCTTGCCAGACAGACAAAGAGAGACAGAGAGACAGAAAGCGAGAAATCACTCCCCAGGGGGGATGGTCACGCTGCAATCCCTTCTCCTCCATTCTCCTCTCGGGATCTTGGGCACGCACGCACATGCACCCGGCGTGAGTTTTAAGCCACCGGGTCCGAGACGCGAACCGCAGTCGACTACGTGGGAGTCCAGTGACATAGCCATTACGCTAACTGCTGGTTCCTAGTATGTAATCACTCTTAAATGTATAAGAATTAAATTTTTTCACAGAAATTTATGTTAAAAACAAAAGTATTAGTCAGTTTAATAAGTTAATTAATTAAAAAGTTTTTGCCAGAGGGCCTATGCACTTATCAGAGAAGGAGACAGAGAGAAGGGGAGGAAGAAAGCACCTTCAATGGGCATAGTTATGCCATAATCCCTTCTCCTCCACTTCTTCCACCCTGTCAGGATTTGGGATACACATGCATATGTATACAGAAGTGTTTTTTAAGGCTCTGTGGCTATGATTTGAACCATGGTCAGCCATGTGCAATCTGACTCCCCTCACTACCAGGTCATGGGGTTGGCCCTATATAGTTTATAATATCGGGGCATCAGAAAAGTCATGACACATTTTTGCATAGAAAAGTATGTCATGACTTTTCTAATGACTTAGTATTAACAGCATCTTACATGAACTGATTAGGTATTTATCTTGAAACTGAGAAACTTTTTAGTGTTTTATGGAAAACATTTATATACATGTATATATACTTTTCAAAAAGTTTGAAGTGTTTTTACTCCTTTATAAATGGAAACTTTTATAACTTCAAGTATTTTAATTGATTGCTTGGAAGGTATCTTTTCCAAACAGAAAAGTCTTTTTAAGGCTGGAGACCTTTAAATGCTATTTAAAAAGCCCAAATGGTTTACATTAAAAATCTACAAATCCAGAGTACTAAGTTTAGAGTTCTTTTAGAAAGTTCAAAAACTTATGTTTTAAAACAAACACATTAATATACACATGTTGGATGTAAGTTGTTAAAAGTGATAGCATACACATAACTAGTAGAGACAGAACTTTCTCTAATTTTTAAATTTAAAAATCAACGTTCTCTGTCATCTTGAACAAACTGACGTTGTTCCAACTGTACATGCAGCAGCTGGTCAGCATTAGGCCAGCTTTACTATTTTGCATAACAACTTTGGCTGGATTTTTAGATTCAACTGAGAGGTCTTTTATTTTTATTTATTTATTTATTTATTTATTTATTTATTTATTTATTTATTTTTAAAGAATTCGGCTATTTTATCATACAATAAAAATTTTAAAATCCATTGACTCATGATTAAGCTTCTCCCTTGAATCTCAAGTGTACCCCTAAAAGTAAACAACCTAAATTATCATTAGCTCACCAATTTCTATTTTTGGAGTTCTATAACCTTTATAGGCACAGCAAATATACCAAAGTATGGATGTGAACTTTCTTGAATGCTTTACCTCCCCTTTCATGGAGGAGAGAAAAACAGTCATAAAGATGATTTAAACTAGACTTTGTTCTCTTGGCCACGGATGGGGTGTAACAGGGGGCATCAATGCATACTTAGTACGAAGATGATCAGTGAGGTCTTGTGTCAACGAATCCACTGTGTATAAACAAAACTCCCACATACGGCATCATTTCTAGCCATTAAGTCCACTTGAGAAAGTGAATCAAAGCCAGCAGCCAGGTACACAGCTCTGCAGAATTCAGAAATTCTGCATCAGTTATTATGCAGATGTGGTCCTAATCCCTAGCCTCCTTCACAAAACATAAGTGGCTATATCTCATTTCACATGGTAAGATACACTCAACATATTTCATTTACATTTAATCTCATCCAGCACAGCTATCTATCCCTTCTTAGATAAGACCATCTGGCAGATCTGATTGCACAAATAGGGTAGTATGATTCCATCCTGCCTTAGACAAATGACAGCCTGTTGGAAGCCTACATTAAGGTGTTAAAAGTGTCTCTTACCTTGGGGAATGGCATCAGGAGTTAGAGAAAAGAAAATTTTGCCATATCATTCTGTTAGATGCAATTACTTTGAGTCAATACCAAGACACACTTACTTATACATTAAAACACAAATGTAGCTCAATGCTCAGTGATGCAAAGACAGAAGAAAAGGTATTGAGTTCATGTCCTGAGGTCTCTTATACATGCTGGGCATTTGCATTATGTCCATGACCCTGGCTCCTTGGGACTGGGAGTGGATCCAACATGAAGACCTGCTGGGGGTGGCTTTCTCTTTCTCTCTTGCTCTTACAGAAGAAATAAATAAAAGCAAACTACAAATATAAAGATAAAATCAGCACTTTTTTTTTTTGGAGAGTTTTTTTGCTATAGGGTGTGCGTGTGCTCACCAGAAAGACAGAGAGAGACAGAGAGACAGAAAGCAACAAATCACCCCCTGGGTGCATGCCTACGCCGAATCTCTTCTCTACCATTCTCCTCTCGGGATTTTGGGTACACACGCACACGCGCCCTACATGCGCCTGGTGTGAGTTTAAGCCACCAGGTCTGGGACTCGAACCACCATCTGTCCGACATTCCTTTCTTCCTCCCTCCCTCCCTTCCTTCCTGTCTCTCCCTCCCTTGCTTTTTCAATTGTTTATTTTCTCCCTTTTATTCATGACAAAGTAAGTGCATGCACATGTGAGACAGAGAGAGAGAGAGAGAGAGAGAGGTAAGAGACAGTGCTTAGCTACTGTGCTATGGGGCCAGCCCAGAGTTATCCTTTCTGAATGTGAGAAAGTAGAGCAAGTTATTCATCAGCTCCTTGTGTATCATTAGGTCATGGCTGCTTTCAGAGGCATTAACTCTCTGACCCTGACTGGTCCTGCTTGGTGGCTGGGCCTGCTCCAAAGGCCAAATAAAAACTCTCAGACAGGAATATCAATTTTTGGATAAGTACCAACAGCATCTGTCTAGATTTGTGTCTGTTGGCTGATGAGAGGCAGGGTCTTGTTACGTTACCCAGGCTGGCTTTTGAACTGTGCTCTCTCTGCCTCAGCCTCCTAAGTAGCTGAGACTACATACACCGTAGTGCCTGGCTTCCTATTTTTGCTTAAGAAAATCTGAGTTGAGTTTATGTCACTTGTAACCAGATAAGTCATTACTTAAACATAGAGCAGCCATAGAGTACATACCTAAATAACATAAATTGTGATAGTCACTGTATATATTGCTATAAAATTATTATGAAAATATCAAGATGAATATAATATAGAACTCATATCAAGCATAATAATTAGTATGATTAATAATAGGTATCAGGCCAGTCTGTGACCTATAGTTACTTACCTAAATTGGATTCCACATGGTCCACCACTAGAGCCAGTGGCTTGAAAAATATGCCAGGTGCATATTATGTGCTCAAAATCCTGAAAGGAGAGAGAAATGGAAGAGAATGGATTGCAGTGTGACCATTCTCCATGGTGGGTGCTTTCTTGCTTTCTCTCTCTCTCTGTCTCCCTCTAGTGAATACATGTACCCCATGGCAGATTAAAAACATTATAGTAGCCACTTATTAATAGTTATAGTTAGAATTCAGTGACCATCTCTATGTATTGGTCCCTATGCTAGTAGTTTACATGGTACTAAAAAGAGTTATGTTTCATTGAGTCTTTAATTTGAGCCAAGGTTTTTAATCTGCATTATTGTGATTAATCTTCACAACCTAGGAGTTAGGTACTACTGTCCTTTTTTTTTTTTTCCAGCAAAGGAAATAGAAGCTCATAAAGGTTACAGACTCGCCCAGCATCACAGGATGGCAGAGCTGCAATTCAAACTACCACCACTCCAGGTGAAAACTGAAGGCAGGAAAAATTAAGTGACTTGCTCGAGATCACATAATCAGAGATTTTTTAAGTTGTAGGGGTGAAATTTTGGGGTATTGGCTACTGGAAGGATGTTGTTCATGCTAGGCAAAATAGCACACCAAAGATGTACATTCCTAATCCCTGGAACCTTGAATAGGTTGTGTTATTTGGCAAGGAAGGAAGGTGGCCGATCAGCCCGCCTGAGATAGGGAGATCATTTAGTATTATCAGAGTGACTGCAACGCTCTTAAGAGTGAAAGAAGCAAGCAGAAGAGTCAGCTTTGACAATCTAAAGACACTACTCTTCCAGCTTTGACAGAGGAGGAAGAGGCATGAGCCAAGGAATACAAATGACCTTTGGAAAAGACAAGGAAACATTTTCCCTACAGTCTCTGGAAGGAAAGCAGCCCTGCTCACACCTTCGCTTTAGACCAGTAAACTCCATTTGAAATTAATGACTTCTAGAATTGAAAACATAATTTGTGGGTGTTTTTTTAAGAGAGGTTTTTGCTATAGGGTATGTGTGCTCACCTAACAGAAAGAGACAAAAAGTGAGAAATCATCCTCCAGGGGGATGGCCACAGTGCAATCCCTTTTTCTCCATTCTCCTCTCGGGATTTTAAGCTTGCATGCACACACACCCGGCGTGAGTTTTAAATTGCTGTGTCCAGGACTAGAACCACAGTCAACTACATGGGAGTCCAGTGACATAACCATTACGCCATCTGCTGGTCCCTAATTTTGTGGTTTCTAAGACACCAAGGTGTCTTTTAAGATACTGAGTTTGTGACAATTAGTTGCAGCAGCAATAAGAAACTAATACAGCCAAACAAAGGGAAGGGGAGTATCTACAGAACTAAACACTGCCAAGGTTCCAAAAAGAACTGTGGTATTTGGATGAGATCACTTAGAGGGGTTCTGCTTCACCATTCACATGCAAGCAAGTGCACCATGGAGAAGGAAGATATGAACAATGTTCATATAGAGGTAGGATAATGTACTCATACCACACATCTGAAGAAAGTGACCACTTCTATTGTTTTAACAAGTTATAACATCTATAAAGAGATACATTTTTTGAAATCTATAGATATAATCTATGTCAGTATCAATACATTTTAGTATTTTTAAGTGTTTGTTCCAGTGTGTGTATTGACTTTAACATATGTATTTGAGGAAGAGTTTCTTATTTCTATGTCTATAACATTTCTCAAATATGATGGTACTTTTAGTTACAAATCACAGTAACATTTTCTACAGTGTCAAGGGTTTGTACTATTGAAACATCATCCAGTTTTGAGGGTAGAGATTGATAGGGAAATGTGTTTGATCTGATAGGATCGCTACTTTTATAAAAAGACCAAGGTGGAGCCAGCAGGTGGCATGGTGGTTAAGGGAGCTGAACTTCCAAATGGCCAATTACAATTCCAGTCCCAGACCTGGCAGCTTGTTTTCTCACTCTCTCTATCTCTCTCTCTGTCCCTCTCTACTCGAATTAAAATAAATAAATAACATTAAATAAAATAATTATTAAAAAAAAAAAGATCAAGGATATCGCCAAAGACTCTGGGAACCAAAACAATCATTTGACTGCCTTGTCTTAAGATTACAGTTTCCGTCAAGTTGATGATTACTTTTCTATTTATTAAGAAGTTTTTGGCCCACTCTTGTTTTAAAGCTTTGACACAGGCAATAGGATACCGATATGCTCTCAGGACCTGACCAACTGGAGGGCTTGGAGGAGAGGGTCATGATATGCTGAGGCCCTGTGAAGGGTGCCTGTCTCTGTCTCTCCCTTGCACACATGAACGCCCACAACATGTACTCATAAAAAACCTAATTAGTTAAAAAAAAAAAAAAAAAAGGTTTCCAGGGACCAGCAGTTAGCATAATGGCTATGTCGCTGGACTCCCACATAGTCAACAACGGTTCAAGTCCCAGACCTGGTGGCTTAAAACTCACACCGGGCGCATGTGTGTGTGCATGCCCAAGATCCCGAGAGGAGAATGGAGGAGAAGGGATTGCGGTGTGGCCATCCCCCCTGGGGGGTGATTTCTCGCTTTCTGTCTCTCTCTGCCCTTCTGGAGAGCGTAAATGCCCTATAGCAAAAACCTCTCCCAAAAAAAAAAAAAAAAAAAAAAAAAAAAGGTTTCCAGAGAGCATGTATGCTCCAGAGAGAGACAAGCATATACAGAGAAAGGGAGCACCTCATTACCCCCACTTTCCCCGAGAGCTGATTACACTGCAAACCCTCTCCTCCATCTCTCCCTCCTTTTGAGATTGTGGGCACACACGTTCCTGGCATATTCTTCACATACTGGTTCTGGAATTAGAATGGCAAAGTTGGCCATGTGGGATCCAGTGCCTTAAGCATCATGCCACCAGCTGACCTAGTAAATAAATTAAAAAAAAAATGTATTTGCTCATACTTAGTAGCACAGAAAGAAGTGGATAATGAGGACTGGAAAAAGGGATCTCAGAGTAGATGATCCATCCATGTATCTGGATTCGGTAAATTAAATAACATATTTTTTAACCTGCAGTGAGCATTTTCCCCCAAACAAGCTGTATTGTACTCATCTGCCTCTAAAAGGCCAATTTAAATGACTAAACATCTTTAAGCAAATAGTTCCTCTGAAGTTGACCAACATTCCTTAGAAACTTATTTTTCCCCTGCATTTTCACGTCCCAGGATATTTCATGTCAGGATGTAAAGTGGAGTTTAAATTTCATTTTGCCATGAATGTTTTAGGATTGCTTTCTTTTGTATAGATGATTAATTGCAAGAGTATTTTTCTTGATGTAAACAAGACTTTATTGTTTTGTTCTTTCTGTGTCTGAGGAGGAGACATTTAAAGCAATTTTACCTCCTGTTGTCTCCCATCCTACTGCTCTTTAGTTTTTTAAAGATTTGGCTGTGTCTCAAGGTTCCAGGTGGGTACCTATGCTTGCCTGGTGGGCTACTTGACAGGGACAAAAATATTTCAAATCTTGGAGACAGACATTCTTGAAGAACTGAAACATTCCATTTAGGAGGCCAAAGCTGCTTTAACGAAGAACTATGCCAATAAAACTCCAGAAAATTTTGAAATCTTTTTAAAGGTAAGAGATGAGGGAATTTTATTTTGGAGTTAAAAATGTGCTGTCTGTGTGAAAGAGTTGTAGATAGGTTTTCTTTTTCTTTTCTTTTTTTTTTTTTTTTTGAGAGGTTTTTGCTATACGGTGCATGCGCTCGCCAGACAGACAGACAGACAGACAGAGACAGAGAGATAGAAAGCGAGAAATCACCCCCAGAGGGGATGGCCACGCCACAATCCCTTCTCCTCCATTCTCCTCTCAGGATCTTGGGCATGCACGTACACGTGCCCAGCGTGAGTTTAAACCACCAGGTCCGAAACTCGAACCACGGTCGACTACGTGGGAGTCCAGCAACATAGCCATTACGCTAACTGCTGGTCCCTGTAGATAGGTTTTCTAAAATGATTTCCAATGTGTTTAACCCAAACTTATATAAATAATAGAACTGTTTTTCTTTCATCTTTAGGAAATGGAGGGAAAAATAAGTCCTCTACTCGGAGGAGACAGAAAAACAATGGTAATTAAATACCAAGTGGAATGATGATTACAGGTAAAAGGGATAATACAAAGTAGACATTGTAAGGACATAGGACCTGCAAGAGATATTGTCAGTAGAGAATCATTTGTATTGGAGTAACTCTTTCACTAATTACAAAGCAAACTGAAACATTACCAAAAAAAAAAAAAAAAAAAAAAAAAAAAAAAAAAAAAAAAAGAAAAAAGAAAAACAAAAGACAAATAAACAAAACCCCTAGAAAACAAAAAGCAAAAACTGTCTGAAAGCACAGGAGTAAAGGAAAGCCGACATGATTCGAACAGAAATGAACACTGGCTGAAAACAAATGAGCCAAGTTCCAAATTTACCTGTTTTTTCTCCTGTGGGCACTTTGCAGTTAGCTCAGTGAGGGAAAACAACCCCAAGTGTTACCATCCTAGTGTGACGCGCTCCTTCTTCTTGTAGTCAATGAAATGAGAGGCAGAGGCTGCAGAAGAGTTTTTTGTGTAACCAGTTACAGAGAGCCCGTCAGCAGGTACCACCAAAGTGTTCCTAAAAGTGGGACATGTTCTCGGTATTTACAGGCATGAGATACAAGCAGATGCAAATCATTCCCCACTGCAATCAATCACAGTCAGCTGCTTTCCCTGAGTAATTATCCTGTTCCTTCAAATACCCATTCCTGGTTTCTCATCTGACCATGTCTCAAACAGATCTCCCTATATCTCAACACTTGGTCAGATTTTTCACCTTAGAGGCCTTAATTTCAAAATGGCTGCAGTTCTGCTAAACTTAAAGTGACCTGCCTCACTAGTAGAAAGCAGTAATCTTATTGGTTGATGAGACAAGTCAGAATCTGGAAGCTCCAACAGTGGTAGAAATTTGAGGAGAAAACCTCAGAGAAGAGAAAACCTCAGAGAAAATAAAACTTCAGGAATTTCTTCTTAGTTGTCTTTGCTAATTCTCCTCTTTTTCATAATCTTTCAATGCTGGAAGGCTTCTGGGATCAAACCTTGAAACTTTTTTCTATTTATACTGACTTCCTTCATGGTTCTTCTAATTCATGGCTGTACATGCCATCTAAATGCTAAGAACTCCCAAATTTATATCTCCAGTCAAAGCCTTTCTCACAAATTCAGAATGTGTAGCCACCTGCTTATTTGAAATCTCTACTTGAATGTCTAAAAGACATCCCACACTCATTTCCAAAATTGAACACTTGCTCTTTTACTGTCAATATAAAAACCTGCTCCCCTCCCCAGACACCTCCACCCCAATTACTACAGCCCTCCCTAGCTCATGATGAAAGCTCCATTCATTTAGTTGCTCTGTGAAAAGTCTGTTAAGTCATTCTTGACTATGCTCTTTCTCTTAAATTCACTCCCCACCCCTCCTACCCCCACCCCAAATACATGTGTGCTCTTTGGAGAGAGAAAGACACACAGACACAGAGAGGGGGAAAGTGAGAAACCACCCCCAAAGGGAGATGGCCATACCTCAATCCCTTCTCCATTCTCCTCTCAGGATTTTGGGCATGCACACACATGTTGCTGGCATGATTTTTGGGACTTGAAACATGGTTGCCCATGTGGGAGTCCAGCACCTTCACTACCACACTATCTGCTGGCCCCTAAACTTTTTTTTCCTTTTTAAAATAATTATTGAAATTTCTAATTTAAATATATAACTATTGTGTAATTTCTGACAAAATAGGCTTTAAAACAAAAACTGTTCGAAGAGACAAAGAAGGGCACTATATGGTAGTAAAAGGCTAATCCATCAAGAAGATATAATACTTATAAACTCACTTTTAAAACTCAGAAAATCCTGTTAGCTGGGCCTTTAAAAATGCATGAAATATATCGGAGTCTGACAGCTTCACATCATCTCCACTGCTTCCAACTAGCTCACTAATCCACCACTGGGTCTCCTCTGAAGTCTCCTTATTCCTTTCCTTCTCTCTTCTCTTACTCTGCCCTTAGCTTTACTCCAGCCACAGTGCTTACTGTTTCTAGAATATTCCAAGCTTTTACCTTAAAATGTTTGATCTAGTTGTTTCCTCTTCTTATGATGCTCTTTTCCCAAATACTTGTTTGGCTAACTTTTTCACTACCTGTAAGTCTTTGCTCAAATCTTATCCCCCCCCCCCCTTTGTAAAGAGATTTTTGCTATAGAGCGTGTGCACTTACCAAAGAGATAGAGAGACAGGAAGCAAGAAATCACCCCCAGGGGGTATGGCCACACCACAATCCCTTCTCCTCTGGATCTTGGACGCACACGCACACGTGCCAGGCATGAATGTTAAGCCACTAGATCTGAGGTTTGAACCATGGTCAACTACATGGGAGTCCAGCAATGTAACCATTATGCCATTTGTTGGTCCCTTAAATCTAATCTTTTAGTGAGGCTTCCCCCTTATTATCTCCTCACCAACACTCCTTTCCCACCTCACTGTGCTCCACTTGCCTCTTATCAACTCCTAACATAGTACATAATTTGCTTATATTTATTATTTATACCACCCTGCTGGAACCTACGTTCCACCAGGACAGAGGTCATTGTTTTGTTCACTGATATATTCCTGTTATTTGGTAGATGTATATCAAGTGAATGAATGCACAGTTTGCAAGTTATCATTGACATACACAAGGTTACTGACTGTATTTATCATTACTCTATTCCTGTATTAGTGTGTGAGCCCCTAACCCGAACAGAGAAAGAAGAATTTTCCCATACTGCTTTAAGGGAAAGTAAATTTAGAGTAGCACCGCAAAGGTGGTGGAGCCAGAGCAAAGGGAAAAGATCCCTTTGGTTCCAAAAAATCTCCTGATAAAGAGAAAATCTTATCAAGCCCTAAAAGCCAAGCCAACCAAGCAAAGCAAGCACTTTTGGCAAGAAAAAGAGCAGAGGAAAGAGAGGGGGCCCAGATTTAAGCGACTGGAATTGTTCTTAAATGATTCCTGGCAGCAGAAGCGTGACATGGTATGTCTCTGATGACTTGAAGTGAAACCTTGGCGATGCCTTGGACATGCCTGATAAACATTCATTGGCCTTTGTTGTGCGCATCAACAGGACTGATGGGGTGAGTTCAGTGGTGCAGAAGACCAGCGCAAGACTGTGTCTAAAGAAAAATTCTCAGTGGTGTTTTTGTCCAAGTCACTCCTCAAAGCCTAAAAATAGTGAAACCTTATGTGACCTGGGGATTTCCAAATCTGAAATCTGTCCGGGAACTCATCTTGAAAAGTGGGCAAGCCAAGGTCAAGAATAAGACCGTCCCTCTGACAGACAACACAGTGATCGAGGATCATCTAGGGAGGTTTGGTGTCATGTGTTTAGAAGACCTCATTCATGAAATTGCCTTCCCTGGGGACGATATCTCATATTTCTTGTGCCCTTTTCACCTTTTGGTGGCCCGTCATGCCACCAAGAACCAAGTGGGCTTCCTCAAGGAGACGGGCTCACGTGGCTACCGGGGTGAACGCATCAAACCGCTCCTCCGCCAGCTGAACGAGATCCAGCGTACCTGAAAGCACAGTGTGTTAGAAGCAGGTGCTTTTGGCTTTTTTAATTGTATCTTCAGAGAAGATTCTCATGTGGTCCAATTTCAGAAACTAGAAAGGAAGAGTCTTGAAAACACAGTAGCTTATGTTTGTAACAGGAACCCGCTCATCACAGCCCAGTTGCAAAGAAAAATTCCAGCCTTTTCCATGTTGGCCGCTGCCTTCTCTGAAATTCAGTATATGCCAGGGAGGAAGGAGCCCTGCTTCATCACATCTATCCTGGGCTTTAATGTTGGTGAATGAATAACCCAAACTTGTACAAGGTTCCCCCAGACTCCTGAAGAAGTGGACCAAACCTGGTACATACTTGAAACTGGGGGTTTCTAGGGCCTTGTTTTGAGACTTAAAATACAATTTAAAAAAGCACACACACACACACACACACACACACAAAAGACTGTAAAATTTAATCAAATGATTTTTGCTTCTTTTTTTTTATTTTGATTTGTAGAAGCTGACTTTTTCTGTACAAAATGGGATAATTCCCTTAAGAAATAGAAGTAAGAGTATTTGGGATTTTAAGAACTCCTTTTTATTTGTGCCATCTGCATTAACTACAACAGGTGAGTTGTTTTATTTTGTATTTTTGTATTTGTATAAACAAATCTAGTGTTTTTTTAAATTTAGGATGCTAGTCATTAACATTTTTTTCGTAACATGGAACTTTGTGTACGTGAGCCATAACCACTTGATCTTGCCTATACAAACTCTGTTTTTATTTTAAGGTAACACTATAGCAATACTTGCAACTTCCCATATAATTTGTGTTTTCCGGTATTTGTCTCTTCCATAACAAGTTGTACGTGCCTTTTCTCTTTAGCAGCTGGTCTCAGCAAGGGTGTTTTCACTTAGACTTCCAACATACTGGTGGCATGAGTGGCAGAGCTGCGCCAGTCCAATTGCCCAGGACTCCTGACAGAGAACTATAATGTACACAAGATTTTCTGGAATGCAGTTAGAACCTACATACAAAAATTTCTGGTTAAAAACAAGTTACCAGGGCCAGCTGGTGACATGGTGGCTAAGGAGGCCAGATCCCACACATTTGACATTGTGGTTCTAGTCCCCAACCCAGCAGCTTGAGAAACATGCTGGGCACATGTCCATGTGTGCCCAAAATCCCAAGAGGAGAAAAGGAGATGAGATTATGGCAGGGCCATCCCCCATGAGGGGTGCTTTCTCACTTTTCTTTTCTCTCTGTCTTCTCTCTTGTTTCTCTGCAATGCCGATGACTCAATAGTTTCTCTTACTAAAAGTAGGCTGCATATTCTCAGTTATGACGGGAATAAGATGTCTGCAAATTCTCAGCAAGATGATTCTATTTGTTTAGAAACCATTCTCATTTGCTCATTTTAAAAAAATAACTGGGAGAACCTTGGGTTTCAGAGACCCACATGAGGTAAAAGTTTTGGGTTTGAATGTCACCATGGCCCATGGCTTCTGCTGAGGAAAATGACAACAAAGATCTGAACTCTTCCTCCCTTAGTACGTAGACTGGGAGTGCTCGCCAGTGCCCTGCTGAATGGCAAGTTGGCATACAGTTGGCTGTTCTCAGCCCCAGTGAATCATCCATCTCTCGGCCTGGCAGTAGGAAGCCTAGATTGGAACAGTTCGGCATTATTCAATGGTCCCCATTAACAAGTTAGGGGTCAACTATTTGATAACTATCTTTTTTTTTTTTTTTTCTTTTTGAGAGGTTTTTGCTATAGGGCGCGTTCGCTCGCCAGACAGACAGAGAGAGACAGAGAGACAGAAAGTGAGAAATCACCCCCCAGGGGGAATGGCCACGCCGCAATCCCTTCTCCTCCATTCCCCTCTCGGGATCTTGGGCACACACGCACACGCTCCCGGAGTGAGTTTAAGCCACTGGGTCTGGGAAGCGAACTGTGGTCCATTACATGGAAGTCCAGCAACAGCCATTACGCTAGGCTGTTCTCTTGATCACTATCTTTTGATGTCCTGCCAATTTTTATCTTGTTGAGGTAGAGTTAAATACCAACCAACCTAAAAATGGAGGTAGCCCTTATTTTATAGTTTGCCAAAGGGTCAATAAGCCTTTTGTTAAAAAAAAAATAAAAAAATAAATAAATAAATAAAAACAAATTCTTATACCATTAATGGGGCCAGGTGGTGAACCAGTGGTGTGTTGGTTAAGGTTGCTGAATCCCACATGGCTGATCATGCCATTCAAATACCAGACCTGGTGGCATGAAAAACACATTGTGGGGACCAGCAGTTAGCATAATGGCTATGTCGCTGGACTCCCACATAGTTGACCGCGGTTCAAGTCCCAGACCAGGTGGCTTAAACTCACACCGGGCGCGTGTGCGTGCGTGCCCAAGATCCCGAGAGGAGAATGGAGGAGAAGGGATTGTGGTGTGACCATCCCCCCCGGGGGGGGGGGTGATTTCTCACTTTCTGTCTCTCTGTCTCTCTCTGTCTGTCTGGCGAGCTCACGCGCCTTAGAGCAAAAACAGAAACAAAAACAAAAAACCACATTGTGCACGTATGCGTGCATGCCCAAAATCCCAAGAGGAAATAGAGAAGGCATTGCAGTGTGACCACCTTCCATAGGGGGTTGCTTTCCCTCTCTCCCTTACCCCCTCTGGCAAGTGCACTTTCACAACTGATAAAAAAAAATACCCCTCCAAATACATTTTTTAAAATATTAACTAAGAGTTAAGGGAAACTGAATTTATATGTTGAGTGTAGATCTGACTGCAAATGGGCATGAATTCCTCACTTGCTGTAATGGCCTTTATCACTGCCAGGCTGTTTAAAATATGACCATTGGTTGGGGCTGGCAAGTGGCATGGTGGTTAAGGGCACTGAACTCCCACATTGCTGACTATGGCTCGAGTCCCGGACCAAGTGGCTTGCTTTCTCACTTTCCCTTCTCTCTCTTTCTCACTCTGTCCCTCTCTGGTCAAATTAAAATAAATAAATAAATAAATAAATAAATAAATAAATAAATATAAATAAGATAATTCTTTATAATAAAAAAAATGACCATTGGCAGCTAAGGGAACTTTTGTGCAAGCCTTATGAAAAATTGTGAGACAGGCATAGCTTTTTGGGGGATGGTGGTGGTGATATAGCTTTCTTATTCTCCTTTTATGTCATTGAGAATAAAATTTTAATTTAAGAGCCATGGGGATATAGAAGGCATAAATTTGATTATGTCATTAAATATGTGTGTGTATTTCACATGCTTTCACAAAAGCAACCCCAAATCTGCAGCTTAGAGAAATGTTATTTGGAATTTTGTGTTGTACCTAAGGCAGTAAATACCACTATGTATATACTAAAGTTCCAGTAATAAGGACTGGCTCATCCAACAGTAACAACAAAGGATTAATCAAACTTGACTTATGCTAAACAGCAAATGTCTTTGTTTCTTCTTTTCTTTTTTCCATAAATAGGTGATAGGAATGGTTATAGCAAAATCTAAAAAAATGTCCCTTTTTATCCAATGATACATGATGATTCATTTTCCATATCATTGGCCACAAATTCACTTAAGGTTGGAAATTTTTAATCTGCAAGATAAAGAAGAAATAGGGAGCCCTAATCCTAACATCTCGTAGTCACCACTAGGATATACATGCATACTAAAATGATTTGCTCATAGAAGGCACAAACTGTAAAAGGGATATTCTTTTTGAATATAAACAAAGAACTAGTTGATATCCTTCTTTGTTTTGTGAGCACCATAACTAAGATGAAGTTAAACCTGAATTCACTGTTTCTACCATGACCAAAAAAAAGCCATAAAATTTTTAATTAGTCTTACTATATACTTTAAATCCATTCTTTGAGATGTAATTATGAAATATTAAAATAGCCTTAAAAGGGGGTTGTAATAGCAGCTAACAAAGCAATATTTGAGCATGATTCCCAGGATGCTTTTAGGTTTAGAGTTAGCCTTCTTTGTCAAAAATCTTCACAACTTCATCAAAAACGTCATCAACAGACTTAGAAGCATCTATTTTCTTGACTCTCCCCATTTCTTCATGTAAGTCAATAATTGGCTTTGTTGACTGAGGATGGGTCTCAATTCTCTTTTCCGAGCTCTCTCTATTGTCATCACTCGTACAACTACTCTCTCCTCTCTCAAGGCATCGTTCAAAACAGATCTCACTATTGCAGTAAAAAAACAGAACGAAGATGCATCTGCTTTCCCATCCATGGTCTTGTTCCAACCTTAAAGGCTGTCCTGCTTTCTTGGAAATCCATTGATCAAGAATTTATTCTTCTAAGCACTGGCAACCATTGAGTGATCCATTTCCCTCTTTAATAAACTGATGGTTGTCTCAACTGGCACAATCTTTGCTTCTTTAATGTACTTTTCAATGAGTTTACTGTGAATTTGAGTTCTTCCTTTCACCACAAAGTTCTCCTGCAGAGAGCTGTGTGTAGCTGTATTTCTGGAAGATGTGGGGGCACTGGGTTCCCTTGCTGGTGCCGAGATCTTGAAGGACGACACGACCAATGGCTTCGTTAGATGGGGAGGGCAGGTGAGACGCAGCCGGCAGGTCAGCAACTGGAAGCAAAGGCCCAGGACATGCAGCAACTGGAGGTGCCAGCTGCTCGGCATACCCAGAAGTGCTAGTTCCTAATTTCCAATTGGTTTTTAATCATCTTTAATAGCCAGTACTTAAACTTTAGTTATAGACTTTTTTTTTAAAGGGTTTAGACTAATGTGCTATCAATTATTTAAGAGAAGATGAGAGGCAAGAGTCATCTTCCAACAATTTAAATGTGATTTAATTTTTGCCTGTAGGTAAAAATCCTTCTAAAAATTACTCATTCATTTACCCAGTAATAATAGCAGTTCAGAGTATCTTTGGTCTTGCTTGGATTACTCTTGTTTGGTTTGTTTACAAGTTTTGGAAAAAAAAACTGAAAAAGAGCTCCCTTTCAAAATGTTATATCATGAAGGAAGAATGCCATCTGGGAGCAATTCTTCATATGTCTGGCCTTCTCTCATAGAGAAATAAAAAAGCATATCTCAAACTTCTTTTTTAAAATAGTGGGACGAGATGACACAAAAGAGAAGAAACACGTTTTCTTCATTAACTTGCCATGTGAGTCACAGTCACAGTAAAGTTTTATAATATTATTTTATTTTGAATTATAATAAATAACTAAAAATTATAAAATCTCAACTGTGCTTATTGAATCTTTCCTTTCTAACACCTTTCCTTATGTAATATTTGATATATTCAAGGTCATTTATATAATTATAACTTTAAAAATAATAAACTTCCCGAGCCAGCAGGTGGTGTAGCGGTTAAGGTGCTGGATCCCCACATAGCTAATAATGGTTTGAATCCCAGACCTGGCAGCTTGAAACTCACTCCAGGTGCATCTCCCAAGAGGAGAATTGTGGAGAAGGGACTGCAATGTGGCCATCCCTCCAGGGGAGAGTGATTTCTCATTTTCCCTCTCTCTGTCTCTGTCTCGCTGGTGAGTGCACACACCCACCCTATAGCAAAAAGTCTCTCTTTAAAAAAAAAAAAATAATAAACTTCCATGAACTTAGAAAGCAGAAATTATGCTAATATAATTGAAGCTACCCATGCGTACCTCCCCAATACCATCCTTTTGGCTTCCCAAGGCAATAGCTTTATTCATCCACATGGCTGGTGCATAGCAAACAAGTTATTTTCCAAAGCAGTTGCTTAATTTCTGCTTTCACTAAGAGTGCTGATTTCTCTAGATTTTCACTTTTACTTGATAATGTCAGATTTTAACTTTTTGCCCATTTAATGCGTGTAAAGTGGTACCTCATTGTCAGTTTTACTCTGCTTACTTCTCATTACAATGACGCTGAGAACCCGTGTCTATGGCCATTCTTTCCATTTTTCTTTTGTGAAATATCTCTTCATGAGTTTTGTCCATTTTTTCTACTGCATTAGTTGTCTTCTTAGTATTTTGTATGACTTTTTAAAATTAACTTCTTAATTCTTAATACCAATCTATTTTAAGTTGTATATGTTGTAGATATCATTTCCAGTTTGTAGTTCATCTTTCTACTCTTTATAGTAACCTTTGAGAAACAGAAGCTCTTAATTATAATGTAGTTCATCTGTTAGAATTAGCATTTTTTTAATCATATTTTGGAAATCCTCCCATGCCTTAAGGTGACAAAGATATTTTCTAATTAATGTACTTAACCAAATTAATTGAGGACCTAGCCTATGTGACTGCTCTAAGCACTGTAGAAGTTATAAAATTAATATAGTCAGTCTTAATGATAATTAATTATTACATAATTATATTAAATAATTATTATTATTCTGTCTGACATTACAGAATATTGAATGCTTGTTATGTGCCAGCTACTGTGCTGAATATTTTCAATAACTAAAACATATTGAGCAATTTTATGCTAAATATTTTACATGCACCATTTTATTTAAACCTATAATAACTTCAGAAGTAGGAAAATATACCATTTTACAGGTGATGCAATGTAGTTATGATAATTTTCCCAAGTCACTGAATACAGTTCATTCGAACACAGTGATACTTCTAAGTCATCCTTAAAAACTGTAAGAAAAACATGAAATAATCTGAATACACTTATAACTTACATTTTGAATTCCTGTTAGGTACAGAGCACTGTTTTATGTTTTCTGGTGTTCACACTTGCATGTGGGCAAGGATATACACATGAACAAGTATCATAACGAACAGCAAAGTACTTGGGATCAAAAGGGAGAAGTCTAGGTTCCGGCTGGAGACAGCGCCAAGAAGGTGGCAGTGACCCGGGTTTGGACAGCTGATAGTAGAACAGAGTGAGGAGGGGCCAAAGGCATAGGGACTGGAGGAGCGTAGGGAGGGGAGGATTCCCAAGTGATCCACAGGGCAAAAGAGGTGAGCTTGACAACACAAGGAGGTTTGACAGCCACAGAAGGAAGCTGAGTCTTAGGTGGAAGCAGGGCCATGGGAGACTGAGAAAGTGCAGGCTC
Organism: Tupaia tana; assembly: GCA_026018925.1. NCBI lineage: Eukaryota > Metazoa > Chordata > Mammalia > Scandentia > Tupaiidae > Tupaia > Tupaia tana. The sequence continues at coordinate 224,521,679 of JAKSZU010000001.1, read as the reverse complement.
TAAGGCTCAGCTGAGAATTATTTTGGAGAAAGGAGAAACTCCAATGGTCTTGTGATGCTCAAAGTCTATGAATCATTAAGGACAAAATTTCTGGGTTTTGGCCACTGTGTGAGACATGGAAATAATGAGAAAGGGGATTTAGCCTTCCTGAGGTTTCTCATGGAACTGTAGAGGGGGCTGAGATCATCTAGATAGGTTTACAACGTCCACTCAGGTGCTCAGGGCTTCAAAGATGAAAAACCACCGCCCAGCATTATGCTACAGAAGTCAAAGCCTTCATCTTTTGGTATGATTGCATGAACAAGGGATCAGGCCAGGCAATACCTACCATGTTTTTAACTTTCTCCCATCAGGAAGAAAATAGCTGGTATGTAGCATGAATACTACATGCCACAAAATTCTCTGTAGGGGTTTTTTATTGTTAGTGTGTAATTTACATTTTACAAAGTAATACAGCACTTTCGTAATTAAACTGAATACATAACTAGGCATATTTATTTAGGAGCCAGAAAGTATATGAAGGAGTGTAAAGAACAAACAAAACTTGTAGAATTGAAAATGTAATAATTAAAATTTAGAAAAAACGAAAGTCAGCAAAGCTATAGGAGCCCAAGTAGATATATAAAAATCAGCTGCATTTCTATACACTAGCAATGAACAACCTGCAAATGAAATGAAGAAAACAAATCCATTTACAATGTATCAATAAGCATAAAATAACTAGAAAGAAGTATAAGACTCATACCCTGGTTTTTAAAAAAATATTGCCAGAGGGCACATGCACTTACCAGAGAGAGACAGAAACAGGGAGAGGGAGAAAATACCCTCCAATGGAGTGTGGTCACGCCGCACTCCCTTCTTCATTTCTCCATCTTGTCTGGATTGGGGGCATGTAGGCACATGTGCCTAGCATGTTTTTCAAGCTGCTGGGGCAGGGATTTGAATCACATAGTTGGCCATGAGGGACATAATTTCCTTAACCACTAGGCCACAGGGCCAGCCCTTAAACTATATTATTAGTTCCACTACCTTATTAATTAACTGGAGCATAAAGTAAAATTCAAATATTTTGCAATTAGCCAATTTAATTATAATATGTATATAATACGTATATTTAAGAAAAAAAGAATAGAAATTTTAGAACAAATGCTCAGAACTCAAGATTATGACTATATTAGTTGATAGTTTTACTCTTCCAAAACTTGGCACAATTCAGTTCCTTATAAAATAGGTAAATGCTGTATTTTCTTTGTTTTTAATAGGTATTTTTCATATTATAGAATTTTGCCATGTCACAATCCCCCTTGATCTCCAGCTGGAACTACTTACATACACCGCCATGCCTTGTCTTTTTAGACAGCATTTAGCTATGCTGTCCATGCCACCTTCCTGACCATGATCCTCTTGCCTCAGGTTCACAAGTCACTGGAATTACAGGCTCAGCCATTGCACCTGGCATTTAGGTTGATCAGAAACTGAACCTGGTCCTTCCATGTAGCCCCAGCCTGCAGAACACAAATGTTTTAGCAGTGATCCCAATAAATGCTGTATTTCTGTGGCCTGATATTTTTTCTTTATTTCTCTCTCTCTTTCTCTTTTTTTTTTTTTTTTTTAAAGGTTTTGCCATACGGTACATGTACTTGCTGGACAGAAACAGAAAAAGAGAAAGTGAGAAATCACCCCTCAGAGGGGGGTGGCCACTTTGCAATCCCTTCTCCTCCATTCTCCTCTCCATGTTTTGGTCACACACACATACACGCCAGAGAGAGTTTTAAACTGAGACTCAAACCATGATCGACCAGGTGGGAGTCCAGTGCCTTAACCTTTACCCGACCTGTTGGCCTGCCTGGTATTTTTACCCAAGCTGTTCAACTCTGACTATATACCTGTACAAATTATTGCTCACAGGAAAATATTACATTGTCGGAAAACTCATGATGTATTTTTCTGTTTTTCTATGCAAAAATGTGTCATGACTTTTCCAGTAACCCAATAGTTCATGTGTTACTAGTTTAAGACATTAATCTCATTAAATTAACCATGTAGGAAACGTACACACTTCTTACAAAGCTCTTGAATTGTTTCTATAATTAACCTCAATTATATAAAACATTTTTTTATTTTTTATTTTTATTATCCTTATAATCTTCTTTATATTACATTGGATTACATATAACTTTACAGTGTATTACATTGCTTTTTCAAAAGGGAATGCCATGCATATCAGTCAATATAGAGACATTAGTCTCCCCGCTTCATCATTCAATATCTTTTCTATGTTTTTCCCCAAACATTATTATTATTATTCTAATTATTTTTTAAAACAGTCAGTCACTATTTCTCATTTTGCTTGTAAAAAGATTTTACCCATCATGAAATGTTTCTCAGACCAATCCAGTTGAGAATACTATACATGTCATCATCAACAGGTAATAGGCCATATCTATTTCTCACTAACGTCCTGCCTCTCTATTGTTCTCTTGCTATCTTTCTCTATCCTCTTCTCTTCACCCTCCCCCATTCCACACTGTCCTATTCTTGTTCAGTACCTTCACTGCTTTTATGTCCTCCAATTTTTCACTCTCTACCATAGAGTGCAGATAGTTGGTATATATTGAGTGGATAACATACAATACCTTTCTTTCATAGCCTGGCTTACTTCACTCAGCAATAGATCCTCCATATCTGACCACTTTCTATCAAATGCCGGGGTCTTGTTATTTTTTTATGGCTGCATAGTATTCCATAGAGTATATATACCACACTTTTCCAATCCATTCATCAGTTTGTGGACATTTAGGTTGGTTCCATGTCTTGGCAATTGTGAATAATGCTGCAATAAACATTGATGTGCAAGCACTTTTCTGACTGAGCATTCTCCTGTCTTTCGGGTAAATACCCAGAAGTGGGATTGCTGGGTCAAATGGTAATTCTATTTGTAGATCTTTGAGGAACCTCCATATTGTTCTCCACAGTGGTTGAACCAGTTTACATTCCCACCAACAGTGTAGGAGGGTTCCCTTTTCACCACATCCCCGCCAACACTTATCACTTTTTATCTTCTTAATCTTTGCCATTCTGACAGGGGTTAGGTGGTATCTCATTGTGGTTTTTATCTGCATCTCCCTTATGATGAGGGATGTTGAGCATTTCTTCATATGCTTTTTGGCTGTTCGTATGTCTTCCTTAGAGAGAGTTTTGTTCAGCTCATTTTCCCATCTTTTAATTGGGTTAATCATTTTTTTTTCGCATAAGGCACTTGAGTTCCCTATGTATTCTAGTTATCAGTCCCTTGTCTGAGGCATATTTAACAAAAATATTTTCCCATTCTGAGGGTTGTTGGTTCACACTTGTTACTGTGTCCTTTGCTGTGCAGAAACTTCTTAGTCTAATATAGTCCCACTTGTCTATTTTAGGGATTATTGCCTGTGCTTTGGGAGTCTTATTTAAGAAGTCTTTGCCTACTCCAATGTCTCCCAGAGTTTCCCCAGCATTTTCCACCAGTAGTTTTATTGCTTGAGGTCTTAGGTTCAGATCTTTGATCCATTTTGAGTTGATTGTTGTTAATAGTGAAAGATGGGGGTTCAGTTTCATCTTTCTGCAGGTGGATACCCAGTTTTTCCAGCACCATTTACTAAAGAGGTTTTCCTTTTCCCAATGGATTGACTGATATCCTTTGTCAAAGATCAGTTGGCTGTAAGCTTTGGGGATTATTTCTGGGGTCTCTATTCTCTTCCATTGGTCCACATGTCTGTTTTTATGCCAACACCATGCTGTTTTGATGACCACAGCTTTATAGTATATCTTGGGATCAGGGAGGGATATGCCTCCTACTCCATTCTTCTTGTGCAGGATTGCTTTTGCAATATGAGCTCTTTTATGATTCCAGACAAATTCTATGATTGTCTTTCTAGATCTGTGAAGAATATTTCTGGTATTTTGATTGGAATTGCATTAAACATGTAGATTAATTTGGGTAGAATTGCCATTTTGATTATGTTAATTATTCCAATCCAGGAGCATGGGATGTCCTTCCACGTTTTTATGTCACTTTCAATATCTTTTTAAAGATTTTTATAGTTTTCTTTATAAAGGTCTTTGACTTTCTTAGTTAGGTTTATCCCTAGGTATCTTATACATCTTGTGGCTACGGTAAAAGGGATTCCTTTCTTCAGCTCTGCTTCGTTCAACTTGTTCATAAATAGAAATGCTAATTATATAAAACTTTTAATACCACTAAACTTGCTTGAATAAATGTGTATATTTAACATGTTTGTCTTACTGGAGAAATCATAAATCAGAAAATTTGTTTCATCTGTATTTAAAATAAATTTTGTGTTATATCATCATTTAGACCCACAGCTACAATTTAAATGTGAAGCAATATGTTAATTTTAATTGAAACTTAACAATAAAGTCCTTTAAAAAAGAGCTTGAAACATTTGCAAAAAACTCAAGAATAAACAAGTATGAAAACCAAAGGGATGTTTTTGCTAACCAGACCCTATTGAATTCCCACAATATTTACAAAGTTCTAAATAGCATACTAAAATATCTTCAGTAATGGTCACAGGCAGTCAGAGAATATGAAGACATGAAAATGGAGGGTCATCAGCAATATCACCATCTCAACATAGCACCAAGCACTAAGAGATCATAAATAGAATTAACTCTGACAGAAAAGTTACTATCCTCATGGGAAAGCTTCAAAACGGTAGGCAGAAAGGCAGGGTTCAATTCTATTTTCACATGCATACATAACATTTTGGGAAGACTATCTAAAGCCACATATCTAAATGAACAATGCTTCCTTATAAATGAAACGACCTATTTGAAACTAAGCTTAGACATAAAGAATTAGGTGTTGTAGAGGTAGTTTACTTAGTGCTCTATTAATAATATACCAGAATTACTGAACAGCATTGAAAATTTCAAGAGGGGTGACTTGGCATGAAGTCCTCAATTTTAAGAGGCTTAATATCCTCTGTATTTGAAATACTCCTAGTATTTACTTTATGAGTTTTGTAGTCTAAAACCAAAGACCAACTTACTATAAAATGATTTAAGACATCTAAATTATGAATTCCTAAGTGGCGACTTTTAAAATTATGAACCCAAATTGAGAAAGTGAGTTCACAAACAAAAGTTTTTGGCACTTTCTATTGAATCTTCCACACTCAGGCAGATTCCCTAATTAATAAACATATTCAGACCACATTCAATTGGTTTTATAATCTATTCACTTCTTTTAATAAACAGGTAAAATTAATGTGTCATATGTATTTCTTCTAACATAGCTATAATAAGTTATAATGCTTGGAAACAATTCATTCTGAGTTTCTCATTAACTATATTTAAACATCTGAAAACATCTTACACAAATTACTGTAAGCTTGGTTCCCATCAGAAAATGACCTATTAAAAGGTTAGCTCAGAAGACAGCAGGTAGTGGGGCAGAAGGCACTGAATTTCTACATGGCTGGATGTGGTTTGAGTCCCAGACCTGTGGCTTGAAACACACAGGGCACATTTGCATGCGTGCCCAAAATCCTGAGAGGAGAATGAAGGAGAGGGGATGGTGGCATGGCCATCCCCTCTGGGGGGCGGGGGCGGGGCATGATTTCTCAGTTTCCCTCTCTGTGTCTCTCTCCAAGAGTGACATTTTCAAAGACAGTCAATGAGGGAATTAAAAGGACAAAAGTGAATAGTTCTGTTTCTCAAGACTATTTTTTCTAATCTGTAGTTACTAGCTACTGTGACTCTTTAAATTAAAATTAATTACCAATTAGGCAAATTAAAATTCTGTTTCTCAGATATACTAGTGACATCTCAAGTGCCTAATAGTCACATGTGGCTGGGTGACTACTGTGCTGGACAGCACAGATGTAGAACATTTTAATGACCACAGATATTTCCACTGGACAGAATCATTCAGAGCACTCTACAAACTCAAAAAAAGGTATATAATGCTTTATAAATTTGAACATTTTTTCAAATAGGCATGATAAACTTCTCTGTGTTGTTCCAATTATAGTTCATGTGCTATTAAAGAGGTCACCAACAAATGTGTTTTGTTTGTTATTGTTAATTACAGATAATCTATTTAATAAGATGATTAATTATAATAAAGACCTTGAGCATGGAGTCAAGTTAGACACTATTATTTTGAAAAACAAATTCAATCATTCAATGGAAAAAGAGCTTATAATCTTAAAAGACCAGCTGTAATTTTCTGTAACACAGATCAAATTTTTATAAACGTACAAAACCATAATGCTATACATTATGGTCCTTGAGAGATGGACCATTTAAACAACCATGAACACACCCCCAAATTTAATTTATGGTGACAGAATCCAGAATAAATATAGATTTAACCTGAATTTTGTGTTAACTAGCATTAAAATGTTTTCTAACATCTCTCCTCCCCTTTTTAAAAACAATAAGCAAGCCAGTGCCTTGTATTCTTGAAGGTCTTTTGCCAACAGTATTCTGGGAATTTATTTTATGCCATTATGACTTGCAGCTGGAGGTTCCAACTACAATGTAGACCAATATTAAATCAAAATATTATAATTTGATCCTTAGTGCAGTCATGATATTACTCTGAGAAAGCAATATAGTTAACTGAAGGTGAGAGAAAATTTAAGGGGTCAAATACACTTGAACAACATAAAAATAAAAATTTCACTATTACTTAAAGTTGTGAGTTATAGTGAATCATAAATGCCTTCCTAAACCATGTCTTGCTTGAAATGCCATCAAGCTAGCTTATTTGGCAGGTAGAGGAGCTCTGAAAAACTTGTGGACCACGTTGAGTTGTAGTAGGAAGGACACTGCTCTATGCTGACGTCTGAGGTATAACCTGTCCTCAGTCTCCTTAAGTTACAGTTTTTTACAAGCACTAATCTTTCTCACAGACCTTAATGTGTTCATTCCAAGGTTATTTTTCTTGATGTCAACTGGCTCAGGGGCTACACATTAGTTTAGCATTAAAACAAAACCTTACAGTTTCTTAAAACTGAAGTTAAGTGGGATGAAGATTTCACTTTGAGATGACTTTCATATGTAACAGCTTTTTTTCTTTTTAAATGTTATCTTAGCTTCATCTTTTTCTTTTTCTTTTCTTTTTTTTTTTTTTGTTTGTTTTTTTGTTTTTGGCTATTTTGCTATAGGCATGTGCGCTCACCAGAGAGAGAGAGACAGAAGGCGAAAAATCACCCCCCAGGGGAGATGGCCACACCACAGTCCCTTCTCCTCCATTCTCCTCTCAGGATTTTGGCCACACATGCATATGCATATGGAGTGAGTTTTAAGCTGCCGGGTCCAGGATTCAAACTGCGGGCAACTAGGTATGAGTACAGAAACGTAACCATTAAGCCATCTGCTGGTCCCAAGCATCATCCTTTCTTTTATATGTCAGATGTAGCGGATGAGAAAAAGAGAGTGTGTGTGAGCACCGAGCACTTATTTTTCTAATTTTTCTAGTTCCTTTAGTAAGAGACTGAAGTCCTTTCTGACCTTCTTTGTGTCTAAAATGAACTCAAATTAGTGATTCTTGATTTTTCTTTATGAATGGAAGACTGGGTTTTTAGTAAAGGCAATAGGTATGAGTTTCCGCAAAGTTAGGAAGGTTTGTTAATACAAATCTCCTTTCCCCTGAGTGGGAAGATGCATGGGAAGGGTTGACTTCCCATTCTCGACATGTCACTAGTATATCTGAGAAATGGAATTTTAATTTGACTAATTGGAGAAGGTGATTAGGGATGAGCAGGCAAATAGGTTTACTGTGGCAAAAATAGAAACGAGGATCCTCATTTTGGGGGCCAAGCACTTCATTGCATTTCATTCCTGTGAGATTTCTTTTTAATTTTTTGGTGTCTTTCATGGGGGTCCATCTGGAAGAGGATCACAGAATATTCAGAACTGGTTTTTGCTAACTCAAAGTAGAATCAAATCCTGCAGCCAAACTATTTTCTATACAAAACAGCACTTCACATAGGTGTTTTGCATTTCCTTAATATAAGACTGTTCATAACCAGGTGGCTCCCCCTGTGCTAATTATCTCAGCACATAGGCGAAAGCTCTCTCTTAAGCAGCTGTCTTCTTCTCCCAGCCTGTCTTGGATGGCACGTCTGCCCATTGCTTTTGTTTCTCTCACACTTTGCTGTCTTTTATTAATTTCTTAAAATATTCAATCCTTTGAAGCATCTTCCCTACTTTCTATCATCATTAGGGATTTCTTCTTTTGCATACATATACATATAGTTATTTTAAGTAGGAATAAGGAAATGAAATCATTGTTTCTCCGTCCTTTATCTTTTTACTTTTAATACTTTTTTCTTTATTCATGATAGAGCATGTGTGCGAGAGAAGGAGAGAGAGGCCGACTCTCACAGGGCCTGGTCATGCTGCAGTCCCCTTCCTCCATCCTTCCAGCCCATTAGATCTCAGGCACTGGCACATGTGTCCAGCTTGTTTCAGGCTAATCAGGCCAGGTATTTGAAAAGCAGTTGCTATGTGGAATCTGGTACAGGAGACCTAAGTCCTTTCTTGTAACCTCTGCCAGAGGCTGCAATGCACAAAGACCTGCGTAGGGAGAGTAGCTCTCCCCATAACCCCTTCTAGGCAAAGCTTTGTAAATGCCTATGGTCAAGCCTGAATGCTCATACGTAGGATTCTGGCCTGGAGTTGGACTCCTCAGATTAGTCCCACCAGCTCATGTTGGTAAAGGCTCAGTTGTTTTCTCATCATCCCTGTCTCTGTTCATCTCTGGCAGACTCTGTCCTCAACCAGGTACATCTGCATTCGCCCCAAGGGTGAGCCACCACCGGCTCTGTGGACCTCTGAAGGGCTCATTATTCTTGTGAATTCATTTTTCATTGTTTCTTTTTGTCCACTTGTCAATAGCTCTATAGACAACTATGTTTTTTATTGTATCCCCTTCATCCTTGTTATTACTGCAGGAGCAAAAACGTTCACATCCTGAACGAGAAGTATGTAAGCACTTTCCATGCACTGAGCTCTAGATATTCCCTGCTGGCTCTCCCAGTCCTACCCCTCACTGTTCTTCATCTGCCCTGAGCCCCAGCACACCAAACTTGGTGGACTCCATCAGCTGACTGCCCTGCCCTTTTACTTCCATTTGGCTTGGTGAATAGGACTCACGAACAGTAGATGAGATAAAGGAGAGAAAGACAGATTTCAGTGTGTGTGTGTGTGTGTGTGTGTGTTTAAAGCACAATACAGTTTAACTTTTATTTTATTTATTTATTTTTATTTGACCAGAGAGGGACAGAGAGAGAGAGAGAGAGAGAAAAGGAAAGTGAGAAAGCAAGCCACCAGGTCCAGGACTTGAACCGTGGTCAGCCATGTGGTAATCCAACACCCTTAACCACTGTGCCACCTGCTAGCCCCGAGTGTTCTTTTTTTCTTTTAAGAATTATTTTTATTTTAACTTTATTTATTATTATTATTTTCCAATTTGATGAGAGAGAGAGATAGAGAGAGAGAGAGAAAGTGAGAAAGCAAGCTACCAGGCCTGGGATTGAGAACTGTGGTCGGCCATGTGGGAATCCAGAACCCTTAGCCACCATGCCACCTGCTGGTACCCAGATTTCAGTATTGGTCCCTCAGTCTTCTCTCTGCTGGGTGGCCAAGGGTCAGCTGTATTCTATTGAAGGACCTCCCAATGGCCTCATCTGAAACTTCAACTACTTTCTTTGGGTTCAGGTATCTACTTTCTCTTCTCCTTTGGGCCTAAAGTTACCCATGACTCCTTATTTTTCCAGAATTGGGGTGCTGTGCCATCTACTCTAAGTACTTATCTCTTTCTGTAATACAACTCGGTAAACAGTCCTCTTATTAAGTGATCCCCAGTTATTACATTTGAGTGTACTACTTCCCATTGTGATTCTGACATATTATTACTATCACAACCACTTTATGAGCTAAGTATAATTACTCTTCTCATCTTACTGATGTCAAAATTGAGAGTAAAGAATTTTCCCAAGGTTACCCAGTTAGTGACAAGGTTGTAGTTAAAACTTAGGTCTATTTAAAATAAGAGATACCACCTTTAGCCAGATCACTCAAACTGTAGGGTAGAAGGCACATTTGAGGGAATGTCTTTGGAGAAAGAAAGAAAATTACAGTTGTCTAGATGTCTAGAGGAAAAATAAGCACCTAAACTATGCCAGTGAAACAGGGATTGAGATCTTGGAAGATTATGAGTTCTTCTGTGAAGGAGAAAAAAAGACTATATATAATTTATATATATGTGTGTCTGTACATATATATATATATACACACACACATACATACATGAGAATTATATATATGTACATACACACATACATACATATGAGAATTATATATATATGTGTACATAAAATATATTTATATATGAGTTATATAAGAATATAAAAAATATATATGAGAGTTATATATAAACATATATAAGTATATATATAAATATATATATGTTATACGAGAGTTAATGGGTACATGTGAGAGAATGCAAGGAGTTAAGGAGGACTTCAGGTTTTCAGCTTGGATAACTTCTACCCCCACCACCGTCTTATTATTTACATAAATAGTAATAATCATGGCAGATTACAATGCCTAACAGAGAAAAATAAAGGGCTTCAAAAATGAGTGTCTTTAATTGGGTCAGAGAAACAGTCTGCAGTTCTGTAATGAGAAGCGAACGGTCTTAGTCCCAGCAGATCTTTCTTTCTCTCCCAAGCTGGTAGACAGACACTGCTCTTGCCAGACAGCTATCATCAACAGATTGAGTCGAGGCGTTTGTAACAGGAGAAAAGATGGAGGGAAGAACTGTAAGAAGCACCCGCGCGTTTACGGTCTACGGGCATATGGCTAAGAGCAGGAGGAGAGGGAACGCTGTGCCGACTGGCATTTGCCAATCCTACAATGAATTTTAATGGAAAAATCCGTCGACTTTCCCTCTTTGGGGCTATCTATTGTCACCACTTAATGGAACAAAACGCTTCTTTTTCTTTCTGGGAAAAGCACACCCTCATTGTCGGAAGTGTTAAATCATTAAGAGACACTGAAGTCAGCTCAATCCCTTTAGCCAAGTACAGGTACCTCGCTAGCCAACATGCCTTGAGTAAAACTCACTTCTTAGTCAGCTATTTTCCTAATGCAAAATACTTACAATTCTTCTTTTAATTTCTTAGACATTATCATCGGTCTGTGCCTTTAGCTTTTGAGGTAGTTTATTTATTAACAAAGGCCTGTTGATACTTTAAAGAAAGTACTCCCTAGAAGGGAAGGCTGAGTTTGAGAGGAGGGTCCTTAAAGCAAAGAATAATACTTTTTTTTTCTTAGGTTGCTAAGAAAAAAACTGTGGTCAGTCATGTGGGAATCCAACACCCTTAACCACCGTGCCACCTGCTGGCCCCGAGTGTTTTTGTTTGTTTGTTTTTTTAAGAATTATTTTTATTTTAACTTCATTATTATTCTTTTCCCCCTGAGGGAGCTGGCCACGCTGCAATTCCAACTCCTCCTTTCTCCTCTCAGGATTTTGGGCATACATGCACACATGCCCACTGCAATTTTTCAAGCCGCCGGTGGGGACCTGGAACTACACAGTTAGCCATTTGGGATCCAGGTGCCTTAACCTCCGGGCAGCCTGCCGGCTCCAACATGTTCTTAGCTAAATGTTCCAGGTGAAACTGTGCAGTTATTAGCACTGTCCATGCTGGGCATTTAAAAGGACAACAGAGATCTGGGCACCTTCCATCTATAGAAGCTCTTAAAAAGTTTTTTAAATGCCAAAATAGAGTGATAATATTTACAGTATTTATACATTTAATAAATTGATACTTTAATGTCAAAATATAGTGCAATGTATTATGCTATTACATTTTATATATCTATTTTATTTTTAGAGAGTTTTTGCTATAGGGCATTTGTGCTCGTTGAAGAATGATAGACAGAAACAGAGAAAGTGAGAAATCACCCCCAAGAGGGGGATGGCCACACCACAATCCCCTTTCCTCCATTCTTGCCTTGGAATTTTTTTCTTTTTTTCTTTTTTTGGAGAGGTTTTCGCTATAGGGCGCGTGCGCTCGCCAGACAGACAGAGAGAGACAGAAAGTGAGAAATCACCCCTCCAGGGGGGGATGGCCACGCCACAATCCCTTCTTCTCCATTCTCCTCTCGGGATCTTGGGCACGCACGCACACGTGTCCGGCGTGAGTTTAAGCCACCAGGTCCAGGACTCGAACCGCGGTCGACTACATGGGAGTCCAGCGACATAGCCATTACGCTAACTGCTGGTCCCTTGCCTTGGAATTTTGAGCACACACGAACATGTGCGCAGAGTGAGTTTCAAGTCACTGGGTTCAGGACTGGAACTGCAGTCAGCCATGTGAGAGTCTAGCACCTTAACTACTATACCATCTGCTGGCCCCTATGCTATTATATTTAACAGATCATTTTAAGTAGTTTAAATACTACGCCATTACAAAATTTATCTATTCATAACATGCAGTGAGGCTGGACAGTCAGTTCATGAGATACAAATGTAAAATGTTATGAAAGTCTCATCTTTCAATGTTGTCAGTGCATCCCATGTGGAAATCTGTATTTTAGACCCTCCACTAATGTGGGCCTCAGATAAATGACCTTTCAGGTCCCCACTAACATAGAATTAGGCCCAACTTACTTGACCCAAGAATTTCAAAAATAGACCTCGGATTTAGTTTTAGTTGACTATGAGTTATATTTGAGACACTCCTGTTTCCTTCCACCAACTCTCCTTCTAAGAAACTTTTCTTGGTATATATTTTAGTGTTTATGACTTATGAAGAGATATACCTTGATTTCTCGTTAGACTCACTTAGACTGCTTATTCTTCACAGGAATTCTCTTTGATTCTCAACAACAGCTTGATGGGAAACCTAGGGAGCAACATGAACTGGGTTCATCTCCAAGAGCACGGGCCCTGGAATTTGGATCATGCAGATTTGGGTTCAAGTGCACCTCCACTAGGATTAGTTAAGTGACACTGTAAGTTAATGATCGGTCTGAGCCTTTATCTTTAGTGTAATTACTGGGGGGTACTAGTCCCTATCGCATAGGGTAGTCTGAAGAGTCAGTAAGTTGCCTCAAGGAAAGCATCACTTGTGCTGCCTGACACAGCTCACTGCCTGAGGAAGCTCAAGAAATATTAATCCTCAATACTGTTATTCTCTCCCTAGATCTACACTTACGTTTTCCAAGCAGTAGAGATCTATGTAGAAGATACGAAAAAAAAAAATTGTTACCTTTTTTTTTTTTTTGGAGAGGTTTCTGCTATAGGGCATGTGTGCTCCCTGGAGAGACACAGAGACAGAGAGCAGAGAGACAGAAAGTGAGAAATCACCCGCCCCCCGGCCCCGCAGGGAGGATGGCCACATCACAATCCCTTCTCCTCCATTTTCCTCTCAGGCTCTTGGGCACACATGCACATGTGCTTGGTGTAAGTTTAAGCCACCGAGTCTGGAACTCGAACCACAGTCAACTACGTGGGAGCATGGGAGTCCAGCGACTTAGCCATTATGCTAACTGCTGGTCCCTCTATTGCTCTTTGATAGCTTTTTTTTTTTTTTTGCTATAGGGTGCTTGTGCTCCCTGGAGAGACAGAGAGAAACAGAGACAGAAAGCAAGAAACCACCCCCCAGAAGGATGGATGGTCACACCACAATCTCTTCTCCATTCTCTCCCCGCAGGATCTTGGGCATGCACGCACATGTGCCCAGTGTGAGTTTTAAGCCACCGGGCCCCAGACTAGAACTGCAGTTAACTACGTGAGAGTCCAGCAACATAACCATTATGCCATCTGCTGGTCCCTTCTTAATAGTTTTAATATTTCAAATGTTTACTTGTTTTAAAGAGGATTGGAGGCACCAATTTGACAGGCATGTAGTGTCAAGACTTGGCCTCTAGATGTCAGTATAAACTTAACTAATTGAGGCATTTACGAACTGAAATAAGATGGTTAAAGCTCTTCCATATAACAATAACTTTTTTTTAAGGTAAAAATAGATGAACTCTTTTGACTTTGGAAGTCATTACACTATAAAGTTGGTATAGAAAATATGCACCAAACACATGAATCAGGAGGTATCTTTTCAAGAACACTGGAGACCTTTACCATGAATAAAAATGTGGAGCTTTAGCAACTGCTCTTAAAATAAAATTATTATTTACATGATTATGATATATATCTTGGGAGTCTTCAAAAATTATTTAAGAAAATCTCTAACACTCTCTATGTCTATAGCTGTGCAGTACATATTTAGAGTCATTTCCATTAGAAAGTGGGGGGGGGGATAATTCTATATCTATGAAAACCAGAAAGAAGTAAATTACTTTAGAAAGCCACAGAGATGAATCTGCGTCCTCCCAGACTCTCCTACAATAGAGAACAGGGCAAATTTAGGCAGCATTTGGGTGAACTAACTTCCTTTCACAGTAGGATTTTTAGAGTGAAAGCATATGATCACACATTTGGTATGTGATACTCAAAACTACAAGAATTTGTTACAAGAAGAAGCACATTTTAGAACCAACATGCTTTAAATAAACAAAATGTGCCCATAATGGGACCAGCAGTTAGTGTAATGGCTATGTCGCTGAACTCCCATGTAGTCGACTGCGGTTTGAGTCCCGGATCCGTTGGCTTAAACTCACGCCGGGTGCGTGTGCGTGCGTGCCCAAGATCCTGAGAGGAGAATGGAGAAGGGATTGCGGCGTGGCCATCCCCCCTGGGGGGGGTGTGATTTCTTGCTTTCTATCTCTCTGTCTCTGTCTTTCTGGCGAGCGCACGCACCCTATAGCAAAAACCTCTCAAAAAAAAAACCAAAATGCCCATAATAAATTAGGTAATTAAATACATTAGTGCCACAGTCATTAATGTACTTTTTCAATGTAAAAAAGCAAACTTAATGATACTATGTGTACATAATTCCCAATAATAAAATAGTACAGTCCCCTTTGAGAAGCCATTTTACTTTTAATTTCTACCAGAATAATACTTTATCTTCCATTTACATGTTTAAACAAACAATAAGTACTGTTGCTAAAAACAAAACAAACAAAAAAACACAACTGAGTAAAATCTCCATGGAGTCTTCCTACATTTCCTTGGCTTCAATAAAACACTGTGAATAAGGAACAAATACTTTTAGGCACCATTAGTAGATCATTCAAAACAAATGCTTCTTATTTGGCCATGTTTTACAGGAGAGCCTCTATTAAGCTGCTGAGGAAAGACCCTACATTGGGAAGATTTTAAACTTCCATTAACACCAACATTTGGGGGTTTATTCTTTGGTAGTCATACCACTAAACCAAGGCTGCTCACCCTCATCTCTGTCATCAAAGATGCTGACTCTACTGACACCACTGAAAAGTAACCCCACCATCAGACTGAAGAGTTTGAAATGATTCGGAACTAGAGGACAGCCTGCTGGGCATGGACATATTGAGCGTGTCACAATAATCCTATCACCACTCCACGGTTCCATCTGGAACCTGGGGACGTCCAGTTTCACACACAGTGACTTCCTCAGTACTACCACATCCCTCCAACCGGCTGTCGCACAGTTCCTTTAACCCTGGGATTCAGTCATGCTGCACCCAAACCTTTCCCGACTGCCACCTTTGTGCTGGGATCGAACCCAGCTCAACCTTCCTGCTCCATCTACTCCCTGTTGACCTTCGCCTGGCAATGATGTGGCTTCCAGGATGGCCAGTGAATCTCTCGACACTTGCTCCTTCAGTTTTTTCAGTCAGTTCAACTCCGTATCTAATCTGTACCTTGCTGTGTTGTTCCCACCCTTTTCCACTTGCTGAAATGCTCTTTGGCCTCCCAGCCGGGGGTACCTGCCATCATCTGTGATAAATCCTCTGATCCTCTCTAATCAGAATAAGGTTCTCTGCTATAGCATCTATTTATACTAATTAGGGTACAATCCCCTACAAAAAGTATAGACTTTATCTTGTTGACGTTTTTTATACCTCTACACACCTGACAAGCTTTACAGCCTCAGTAAATGCTTCCTTAATGCAAATGGATAATTTGCACACAATTTGCATTGAAAACCTTTCATATTTTCCCTCTACATTAACATATTCAGAAGCTATATAAAATATTGCAAAACTCACGGGCTTCAGAGTTTTGCAACTTTAGATTTGAGTCCTTTCTCAGTCACTCTCTGGTTTGTAACCTTGGATAGGTAACTTCCTGGAACCTCAGGTTTCTTATCTGTAATGTAGATTTCATCACCCCTCAACATCTTTATCATTTTGAATTTAAGTTTCTGCATAGCATGCCTGACACAAGGTAACTTCTCAGTAAATATATTTCATGACTAGTAACAACTGTCTTTAGGCAGAAACAATCTTCTTGGCACATTTTATTATTATTATTATTATGTTTATTGAGTAAATTTTTAGAAATATGATAAAGAACAAACTTGAAGCCTAAATCTTAGCCAGAAGAAATTCCTGGGAATTAGTCTGTGAGAAATATGAGTGGGTCATCTCCTCTTCTATTGAATCCCGGAAACTAAAGGGATTTCTCCCTCTGGTAATTTATCCTTGCTGCCACAAAGTAGGAATGAGACAGCCATCCTGACTATATGATCTGAGACTGCATCCCCGAAATACTCAGCAGCCATTGGCGCTATCCAGGCTTTTGTGAACATGAGCAACTCTAAACTTGGACCAGTCCCTATGGCTGTTCCTGACTGCAGAAGGAGGCTACAGTGTCCTCATATTTAAACAATGCCCTCTTGCCAAACTGCTTCAGTAGAACAAAGCAGCAGAGGGCTTTCTGCATTGGCAGAGTCACCTGATTGTAATGCTAGGATACACTGAAGGGTAATTTGAGCCAGCTTGTCTCAAACAGAAGCTTTCCGATGCTCTATGAGCTCAGCAAGAAGTTGGAGCTCTAAGGAAGAAAAATAACAAGGTTATGCTTTGTACTCATAATAGTAATGACAACAATAGTAATAATTAAAAAGAAGTAGAAGAATAGCTTTGTTAAGTGCTTGCTAAGTGCCAGATACTGTTCCAAACCCTTTCCATGATGGAACGTCTGTGAATCATCACCCCCTGAGGTGTTTAATTTTCATACCCTCATGGGCCAGCAGGTGGCATGGTGGTCTCACATAACTGACTCTGTAGTTCAAGTCCTGGACTCTGCAGCTTGAAAAATGCTCTGGGGGATATGTGTGCATGTCCAAAATCCCCAGGGGAGAATGAAGGAGAAGGGATTGTGGCATGGCCATCCTCTCTGCTGGGTGATTTCTCACTTTGCCCCTCTCTATCTCTCTCTCTCTCCAGCAAGCACACACACCCTATGCATGAATTTATACTTAGCATGAAAATGCATGCAATATATATATATATATATATATATATATATATATATATATGATTGATTAAAAGCAGGTGTTTAAATTGTAGGTATGGAATGATTCCATTTTAATAAAAGACTCCAGAAAGTAAGCTCCATAACAGAAGGAGTTCCCCTCCCCCCAGTGGGGGCCTGGGAGGAGCCATGGGGCCATCCTGTGGATGGAGTACCAGCTGACCCCAGACAGCACGATCAGCACCGGCCTCCTGGAGCCTCCAGAGGACAAGGGGGACTGCTGCTGGAACCCCCACTGCAAACAGGCTGTGTACTTCTTCAGTACCATGCTGGACCCCAGAGGGCCTCTGGGCGGCCCTCAGTCAGTCAGCTACACTGTGGAGTTTCACCCCCACACTGGAGATGTCACCATGGAGTTCAGGCTCACAGACACCCAGGACCAACCCTCACGTGTTGAGAAATAAGGTGGCCCAAGAGCTGCGGGCTCTGAGTGATTGTGGCTCCTGGGAAGGAAGCCGAAGGTGCTCCTCTCCTGCTAGGGGCCTGCTCAGCCTCAGGGCATGCAGGAGACTGCTTCCATTTTTGCATCTGCTGGCCTCTGCCAGGCTCCAGCTGTGGCAGGCAGCAAGGAGGTAGTGATGACTGGTTTTGGGGTGGACAACCACACCCCTTGTCTGTGGTTCCCAGGTACTCAGCTCCAACGCAGTGCAGTCTTCTGCCCTTCCCTGAAGGGAAGGGCAGAACGCTGGCTGGGGCGAGTGGTTGGGGCTGCCTGTGCTGTTCTCTTGGCTGGACAGTGCCAATGCAAGCCAGCCCTGCCTGCCCTGTACTCTGGGGATCTCCAGGTCCCTGCCCACGGGGTCATGGCTGGACAGGGTCGAGACTGGTCCAGAGCAGTTCCTGAGATGCAGACCAGGAAGCCAGCCAACAGGAAAGGGGGTGGGGGGGTGTGCAGCCCTTTCCCATGCGCCCAGGTGTCAGAAGGCCCCTCCTACCCAAGCCCTGTTGTGCCTCGCCTTTTGCCAGACTCCTAGGGACCACAGCCTGGTTCCTCCTGCACGCTCAGGCATCTTGTGGCTGTTGACCTCATTGCTCAGAGGAGACACCAAGCCAGAGAACCCATTGGCCCAGTGTCCTCATGTTTTAGGACAGAGTTAGTTTGTGTCCACTGCGTGTGTGAAGGCAGGAGACAGGCTGTCCTTGCGTGACACTCCCACCATGGCCCACCCCACCCTGCCCTACCCCAACTTCTTGCTCAAATAAGTGGAGACCAGCCTTGAGCCTCACAGTTTTATTTCCTCCTCAGTATCCATCCTTACTTTCAGCACCAATAAAGGAAAAAAAACCACCTCTCTTTTCAAAATAAAAAAAAAAAAAATCTTACACAAAAATCTTAGGAACTGGCATACTCACATATGTTGAATGTTGAAACAATTAAAATTATGCATCTAAGTAAAAACACAAAGCCAAAAGAACCCGTAACAATGTTAATAGTTTGTTTTGTCTTGTTTTGTAATCGCCAGAGGTTGCATGTACTTGCCAGAGAGAGAGAAAGAGAAAGCATCCCCAACAGCGCATGGTCACACCACGATTCTTTCCCCACCATTTCTCCTTCCTATCAGGATTTTAGACATGCACATACATACGACTGGTGGGCTTTTTTAGCTACCACGGCTGGGACTCAATGGCAGTTGGCCATGTGGGGTTCGGCTCCCAATACACAGTGTTGAACCACTCCACTACAGGGCCAACCCAACAGGATGGTTTTTATTTTTTCTTCATATTTATCCATACTTTCAGCTTTTAAAATTGACATATAGTCATGTAACAAAAGTATTACTTTCACTTAAAATGTGTTTAAAGGATATAAGATTCAAGGCTGAGTTTAGAAACGATCCATTATCAAGAGTTACTAAAATTTATTAACACCTAGTCAGGATTCCATTAAAGGGTTGAAAGTGCAGGCTGGTAAGCCTATCAGGTTTTTTTTTTTTGGAGAGGTTTTTGCTATAGGGCGCGTGGGCTCGCCAGAAAGACAGAGAGATAGAAAGTGAGAAATCACCCCCCGGGGGGATGGCCACACCGCAATCCCTTCTCCTCTCAGGATCTTGGGCATGAACGCACACATGCCCGGCCTGAGTTTAAGCCACTGGGTCCAGGACTCGAACCGTGGTCAACTACATGGGAGTTCAGTTACATAGCCATTACACTAACTGCTGGTCCCAGACTATCAGTTTTCATTGGGTATGAACGGGCAGCTTTTGCAAGTGGCTGATAAGGAGAGACTACACAAAAGTTGAAAACAAAGCAGAGTTTCTAATCCTCAAGAGTTTACAGGGTGCTGCTGGATGCTAGGAGGAACACAGAGAGAAGACAGCCATAATCATTTGGGAATTTAACATGTGCTGTTATTCTTAATTTATTTTGGGATGCTGTGCTTGCAAATTGGGTAGCTGTCCTTTGTGGACTAAATAGTTAGGATTCTCCAGGCGTGAGTGTGATTTGCACATGATTTAGTTAATTATGCATTATCCATGGAAAAGTGATGCTTTTACTAAAATACCCAGAACTAAATATGGACTTTCTGCCTGCCTGAGCAGGACCAGGCAGAGACTGTATTTCTACTGGGACCAAACAGGAAAAACTGCTGGAGCCAGGTCAAAGCTAGTAGGCAATTTTTTCCCAGAAGGCTAAAAAAATAAAAGTCTGGAGATACCTACCTTCAGCAAGAGGCTATATGACACCCATTTTTAAATTTTAGACTTCTATAAGAAATTGAAGATGTTTGCTAGCTTTCTACAATTACTACAACCCAAAGAGCTATAAATTAAAGTCATTAAAACCCCAGCCTTGGGACTAGGAGATGGTGAAATGGTTACGATGCTGGACTCCCACGTAGTTGATCACTGTTCAAGTCCTGGACCTGGCGGCTTAAAACTCACGCCAGGTGTGTGTGTGTGCTTGCCCAAAATCTTGAGAAGAAAATGGAGGAGGAGGGATTGCGGTGTAGTCATTTCTCACTTCTGTCTCCCTGTGTCTCTCTGGTGAGTTCATGCACTCTACAGCAAAAATCTCTAAAAAAAAAACCCAATAAACAAACAAACAACAACAACAAAAAACAGCCTTTCTGGGCTATTTCTTCTAATTAATTAATTAATGGTAATTTAATAAGAGAAAGGAAGAGAGTCGGGCACTCCGGACCAGATCTTGCCACATTGCAATCCTTCCCCCTAACTTCTAGCCAACCAGGATCATGGGTGAGCCTTGTGTAATCAGATCAATCTGGGATTTGAACCCTAGGCCTTCCCATATGGCTCTAGCATTACACAGTGGCACCCCACTGCCTGTGCCACTGACTGGACTGTATTTCTTCTTCTTTTTTTTTTTTTACTCTGGTTTTAATCATGTGCATTTCACCAAATTTGTGTTTCTTCTATTTTTCTTTTTTGACTATTTTTAATCATGTGCATTTAACCGAATGTGTTATATTACTATATTTGGTTATTAAAAGGATGTTTATTTCTTCTATGAGGGAGAGAGAGACACTCCCAACAGGAGCTTGACCCCACGATCCAACCCCAGCTTCAGTAAGTCTAGAAGAATGAGCAAGTGCCAGCATACCCAGGGAGGTCTTTAGAAATGAACCGGAAACCCTCTCATGTAGGTCAGCTTGTCAGGGTGATGCATTTTATCCCTGTGCCACCGTCAGGCTTCTATATTTGATCATTTTTATTCTTAAATTTTTTTTATTTTAGCTAAAGAATTTTTTATTCTTTACATAAGCATTTGCTAGTATTGTTTTATCCTGTTTTCTTTACCTTTTAGCTTTTATATTAACCTATTAAATTATATTTATTCTTTATTTTATATTATTTTAAAAATATCGAATCTTACTATATCATCTTATGTCCTAATTAGATAACTAGGTCATTTCATCCTTCCAAAAATGTAATCACAGAATCCCGTTTTACCAATGTGATGTAAGGTCACATTTCCTTTAATGTGACCATTAAATGTGCCCATTAAACAAGTTGAATCCCACCCGGGCTGTCCCTCTTGTGATACACAGAAGTCTCAGGAATGCTTTATCTTTATCTCATCCAGAAGAGTGGTCCCCAACCCTCACCCCCATTCATCACGTCTGTTCAGGATGTTCCCTGTGAATTCTGGCTAGGGTTCCCAGTTTACAGTGTTTGAACACACAACGGCTTCACCTGAGGTCCAGGTCAAATTCTATCACAAGAACAACTTGTGCAGACAATATTTTCCTCTACAGTAAGAAGAAGTACACGGAAGGGCAACTTTCCTTACATGTTGAATGTGATAATGTCTACATGCAACATCTGGAACTACTGCAGCCACCAGGAGGCAATGAGGGGAGATACGAGAACACGCTAGGATGGTGAGATGACAGATGGAGAGTACCTAGGTTAGTTGCTGAATACTGGGTCACCAAACCAAATAAAGAACCACTTTGACTCTGGACTTGTTACGGGAGATAAGATAAATATCCCCATTACTTCAGCCAATTTTAGTCAAGTTGTGCCAAACATAGCCAAAAGCAACCTGGTAGGAATGTACTGTCCCTAAAGAAAGATTCATAACCACAGGGGTCATCCCACTGACCCCAGCTCTCTTCTGCCCTCATGGTGGTTTTATTGTAGAGGCCTGAACTGCATTTCACTGCTACACAGGTAAAGCCACCTTAATTCTTCCTTATAGGTTTAAGTAACTATAAATCACTGATTACAGTAAGATTCTTGTTCCCTATGCAAATTTGCCTACAAACTCCTGAGCAACTGTCAAGTTCATTATATCAAATTTTCCTAACGAATAAAACTGTGAAGTTCCTTCTTATTATACATCTGCTACATTTCATCATCACAGAAGCAAAGTATGTTCATAAAAAGAACTAGAAAATACAAAACTACCAAAACTCAATCTGCCATCCAGAAATATGTCTAATTAACATTGTAGACTATTTCTTTTGAGTCTTATATAATTAAGATCCATGCACTATTTTGTATCTTGGTTTATTCACTATATCAGTTTATTCATTATATTATTTTTCATTGCTTTATTCATTATATTGTTTTCTCATCTTGTCTTACTATCCTTTAAAAGGATAATGTTAGCTCTTGAATATATCCTACCATAAGGATGTACCAAAATATATTTGCTCGTTCTATTATATATAAAAAATATAATATAGACGTTAAAACTATGTGTTCTGAAGTAAAAAATCGCAGCTCCAATTTTTATTAGATGTGTGATTGGGCAATTTGCTTCATCTCTTTGAATACTGTTTTTCCCATCTGTAAAATGGGTATAATAACAACACTCACCTCCTAGGCTTGTTATAGAAACAAATACTGTAAGAGGGCTTAAAATAGGTCTTACTTTAAAAAGTTACCCAATAAAAGTTTATTGTTATTATAACATTTAACAAATAAAAATAAAACCACTACGTCCTAAGACATCCTTGGACATAAACCACTTTTTGCTTCTCTATTTCTTAGAATCCCATCCTAGAAAGTGAATTCCTGACTAATGTCAGGAATTGAAATTTGTTTTTGTATTTGATAATTTATCAGCCTTTTATAAAAATTATAAAACAAGAAATTTAGACTTCACAGGGCATTAGTAGGGAGAATACATTCCCGAGTAGAATAAATATTTTCCATTTTAGTCTCAGCTACCATCCCAACATTATAGGATGCATTCACTTGATTACGTCAAAATTGAACTTCCTACTCTGAAATTCCATCTGCAGGTCAAATTAGTCCCAAATATAACAACTGGCCTATTCTGGGGACCATCCACATGAACGACTGGAATGGTGTTTTCTTTGTTAGTTATGGATGCATTCTCACTCTTTCTAACAGAGAAATGCAATTAAGGAAAAAAAATCTATTTTTTTCCATCTTTTTTCTCCCTACAGTTATTAAAAACTCAGGGAACCAGCAGTTAGCGTAATGGCTATGTCGCTGGACTCCCACGTAGTCGACCGCGGTTCGCGTCCTGGACCCGGTGGCTTAAAACTCACGCCGGGCGCATGTGCGTGCGTGCCCAAGATCCCGAGAGGAGAATGGAGGAGAAGGGATTGCGGCGTGACCATCCCCCCTGGGGGGTGATTTCTCGCTTTCTGTCTCTATGTCTCTCTCTGTCTGTCTGGCGAGCGCACGCGCCCTATAGCAAAAATCTCTCCCCCCCCCCAAAAAAAAAAAGAAAAAGAAAACTCATGGGCACACAAGTGGGTTAGAGGGTCCTTTCTGGAGGGGCTCTTATAGTAACTCTTCAGGTATAATTTTAATGACCTTTTTAGCAGTCTCAGTAGACAATCAGATCAATCAGAGATAGTTTCATTTATCCTGTGTCTTAATTGATAATGCTGAAATATTTTTAACTGCCTGCTTACTACCACTTCAAAGAAAGGCCACAGCCTCTGTCCTGAGTCCTTAGTTACTAGTCCTAAAATCTCCACTCATCATGGCAGACAATGAGAATATAATGAAATGAAGAGCCCGCCACCTGTCTTTCCCCTACTCAGAATATCCCTTCGCCAGATTCACTTCTCCTAATTCTTTGAGTCTTTAAATTGATTAAGAATGTTATTTTGGGTTAAAATTGCATAAGAGTCATTAAGAAACATTTCACTGACTCCCAGTGGTTTGAAGTCTAGATTCTGTGACAGATTTATATCTTTCAAAACACATGCTTCTTTAAAGCACTCTGTACAATTCACATCTGGAATGCTTGTTTTTACTGCCCTCCGGTGGTTTCCCTGCATCCTCACAGCCTGCACAGCCTTTCCTCCAGCTGCCTAATCTCACCCTTTGTATCTGCGTTCTCTGCCAGTTAGTCTCAGCTACTCTCATCTACAGTATCTGCAAAAATTCAGCCTTTCAATGACTCGTCCAGATTCCTGGCTCCAATTCAACCTCAGGACTGCAATGTTCTCCTAAGCAGGACCCTCCCTCCAGAAATGGTGCTCTCTATGTGAGACTAGTCTCTTCCTCTTGGATGGAAAGTATACATTCTTAGAAATACTGCAGTAAGTGATTCCTTTTTGAAATAAGAGCTAGCCAATGAAGGTGCTTCTCTAATAGGTCTTTTATAACAGTTAAACAACTAGTAACCGGTAATTCATAAAAAGAAATTTTGTTCTAAGAAAAGTTTTTCCTGGTTCCCTATCTTAAATATGATAATATTTGGAGTGTACACACAATCTATAGATTTTTTCTTTTTCTCTCACTAGAGAGAGAAAGCACCCCTTAGTGGGGCATGGTCACATTGCAACCCTGTTCCTCCATTCCTCCTTCTCATTAGGATTTTGGGCCCCCACACATGTTCCCAGTATGTTTTTTTAAGATGCTAGGGCAAGGGATTTGAACAATGGTCGGCCCACTGGGATTGACCTCCCCAGTTCATAGCACTTAACCATTGAGCTATGGGGCAAACCCAACTTACAGTTCCTTCTATTACAGCAAAACTTGCAAGCATAGATAGTCCTTAGACTGTAATTCATAAACCAATGAAATTGCATTTGGGAAAGAAAATAAGCCAATTCCAAATTTAATTAGATGTAGTCACAAACTACTCTGGACAATCCCCTCAATCCCTTGAGGCCTGGTTCAAGCCTAAGATTGACCTGAAACAGTCAAAATAGCCACTTTACTAAAGAAAATATGGCAGACAATGCACACACACCATCTAAGAATTACTGAACTCCTCTACGTGACTTCCAAAGCACTCAGGAAAGGCTACTGCACTGAGACACCATTTTCCCTAGTCTTGTTGCTGGCGTTAGTGTAGGGCCACTTTGTTTGGTTAACTTTTGTTACACATCGCCAACTTTTTCTCACTCCTTTGGGTCTTAGGATGTCTTGGCTGTCATGGTAAGAGGCGGATTCCCTAATGGTTTAATTTAAACACTGGGGTTATTTTTGGTACAATAATCTATGCCAGATAATTTTTCAAAAGAAGCTTAACCTTCCTTTACAACCAAACCCCACATAAAATGTTAATTTATAACAATTCAGAGGGGGATTTGCTCCAGTTGAAGTAAGAGTCAGGGATGTGTCTAGGTCTCTCTGAGATCCTCTTTCAGCCCTGCCACGAATCCTCTGGCAGTGGAAACTCCAGGCCAACTACATGGATCTTTAAGGCTCCAAGAAACACGAGTCGAAAAAAAATTAGTCTGTATCTATCTGATAATTGATATTCCAATTAAGAGACAAAACTCTAACCGAAGGATTATCTAGCAACAAGAGAAACCAGAGCAGTCCCTGGAGAATACAGTATCTGGAAAGGGTAACAAGAGAACTTTCTAGAGTGCAAGTAAAATTCTGTATCTTGACTGGTGTATGGGTTATTCAGATGTAAGCATCTGTCAAAGCCAAACTGTACACTGAGAATCCATGATCTCCCCATGTATGTATCAATAAAATAACTAATGACTAGAGCCTGGGTAAATCTGGCTAGAATGCACATAAATACTGATTGATAGTCACTTGACCAAAAAGATGTCTTATGATTTTAGTGTGTTTCATCTATAAAGGTCAAGCACATGTTCATGAGAACCACCTATTCGGGACTATATCCAAATTAAGTAGCATAGTCCAGCGGCATAAACTGGCTCTAGTCCCAGTTTATCCTTGACAGAGATATAGAAGGATATAACCGCCCTTACTTAGTTGATAACTACCTTACACCACAATGGAGAGGTCTAATACTACAGTACCACGAAGACCACTCCCAGAAAAATGATTTCATAAAAATAATTGTAAATGGTGTTAAGAGTTAAGACTCTTTTTCTGAAACAGTGACTCGTATAGTTTTTGGTTTTTATATACCTTTGTGAGTCTGATCAAATCTAAACCATAGTTATGTCTACATACACCCACAGTCACATGCATATCCCCCCAAAACACTGCATGCATTTCCAGAAGTTTATTTCTGAACTCTAGGTAAAGAATATGCACTCAAAATCTCTCAACTTCAAAAGATCTCATTTGTAAATAACCACCACAGTGTGGTAGAATAATCAAAAAGTTGTTCAGGGGGCAATAATTTAATGTTCCATTTCTGAGATTTGTTGTTGAGGAATTTATTTTCTCTAAATTGACTCTTATCTGTAAAGACAATATCTGAAATGTGTGCAACATTGTTTGATGTGCAGAGCATGGGTATATAATGCCATATGACTTACCTCAGGGCTTTTACATAGCAAACATCTATTAATTAAACCAAATTTATCTTGAAGAGGTTTCGGCAATTCTGTTTCAGCCTCCTTTGTAGATAGGAAAACTCGGAGATACCCAAGATGGCTAGTCGGCATCAGACTGAAAAAATCCTCTGAGTTCTTGCTCCAGCACCAGTCCCTTTCTTTTGGCTATGCTGCCAACCAAATGTTTTAAATAAGTAAATAGCAACAACAACATCAGTTGTGGAGAAGTTACAAACATGGAAAATATTTACTCTGCATCATGGATTTGGAACTGGAATTTTAAATATGGTTTTGCACTGGCTGATAATCTCAAATAAATAATATGAGCATATTCTTCATCAGCTGATGATTGTCTTAAAACGGAAATTGCTATTGCATTTTCAGTGCCCAAGTTTGTATTTACTCCTGATATTGTGTTCACACTGTGTGAAAGCCAGTTAATTTCATGGCATTTCACAAAAAAATAGATGAGGAAAGAAAGGCTGCTGGCAGTTGAAATAGAGAAAAGCAATGAGAGTCCTATGTCCACAGAGCACATAGTGTTTGAAAATATGCTCAGTAAATGCTGGTGTTGGCTGAATACTTAGTCTTGAAACAGTATTTAACATTTTTCCCTACAATACCAATTTTGAAGGAAATGATATAATAAATATAAGGAAATTCAGTTTCCACTTCCAGAAATAAATGGATTAAATTCCCGTGTAATGCAGACTTCAATTTCCTAATATTACTAGCTTTAATGCTAACCTTTAGTAATTAAAATTGTCATTTAAAAATGTTTTGCTTGTAGGATTTTGATAAATTTTAAGGAATCGTTAATCTGAACTGTTAAACAAATGCTCAAGATTTTGTTTTTATTTATGCATAATTTTGCTGTTGCCAGAGGACACATGCTCACCAGAAAGACAGAGAGTAACCTCCAATGGGGTAGGTCACACTACAATCTTTTTTCCTCCATTTCTCCACCCCATCAAAATGTTGGGCATGCACACACACATGCCTGGTATGTTTTTTAAGCCACCAGGACAGGAATTAAACCAGGGTCAGCCTTGTGGAATCCAGCTTTCTATGCACAAACCTTCACTGCTGTACCACAGGGACAGCCCAATCCTCAACACTCTAAATATCATTCTGTACAGCGCATCTATTGGGTTGTCGGAAAAGTCATGGCACATTTTTGTGTAGAAAAAACATAGAACAATACGTCATGGGACCAGCAGTTAGCATAATGGCTATGTCGCTGTACTCCCATGTAGTCGACCGCAGTTTGAGTCCCGGACCCAGTGGCTTAAACTCACACTAGGCACGTGTGCCAGAGAGGAGAACGGAGGAGAGGGATTGTGGCATGGTCCTCCCCCCTGGGGGGGGGATGATTTCTTGCTCTCTCTCTCTCTCTCTCTCTCTCTCTCTCTCTGTCTTTCTGGCGAGCACACGTGCCCTATAGAAAAACAAAAACAAAAAAACAAAAACAAAAAAACCTCTCCAGAAAAATACATCATGACTTCCAACAACCCAATATAGGAGAAAACCTTTTCTGCGCTAGAAACAAGAGCCAAATGCTGAAAGGTATAGAAATTCACATGAAACCTTATCATATTAACAGTAAACTCAGCATTAATGATTTAGTAACAGCAGGCAATATTATCTCTCATATTAATACTATTGGACCAGTCCATGGTCTGGTGGTTATGTGAGCTGGATCTCACATGGCCAACTGCATGGTTTGAGTCCTGGACTTGGCAGCTTGAAAAACATGCTGGCATGTGTGCATGCATGCCCCAAATCCTGAAAGGTGAGATGGAGGAGAATTACAGCTGGCCATTCCCCATGGTGGGGGTGAGTACTTTCTCACTTTCTCTTTCTCTCTCTCTCTCTCTGTCTGTCTCTCTTAAGTGCATTTGCCCTCTGGCAAATTAAAAAATATATAATATTATTAACTTCAACTGTTTTTATTTGATTCATGTATTTGTTCTGATATTTTTAAAAAAATTTTCTCATATTTACATTTAATCACTATACATCTTTTTTTAGAGAGAGAGTTTTGCTATAGAGTGTGTGCACTCACTGTAGAGATAAAGAGACAGAAAGTGAGAAATTCTTGCCCCAGTGAGGAGGGCCACACCACAGTCCCTTCTCCTCCATTCCCCTCTTGGAATCTTGGGCATGCATGCAATGAACCCGGTGTGAGTTCCAAGCCACCGAGTCTGAGACTCAAACCACAGTCAACTAGGTGGGAGTCCAGCGATATAACCATTATTCCATCTGCTGGTTTCCATGTATTTTGTTTTGATTTAAATGTTTTTATTGTTGGGTAAGATTTATAAGTAAAAAGAGCTTATTTCTAGTTTTTGTTTTATCTTTTAGTAACGTTATAATTTAAAAATTTTAAATCAATACTGGGGAGGCTGATGGAAGTGCTTTCCTTTTTTTAAAATTAATTAATTATTTTAAGAAGACTTTTTTTTTTTAAAGAATTATTTTTTATTTATTCATTTATTTATTTTAATTTGACCGGAGAGATACACAGAGAGAGAGAGGGAAAGTGAGAAAGTAAGCCACCAGGTCTAAGACTTGGACCGTGTTCGGTCATGTGGGAGTGTCCAGCGCCTTAACCACCACGCTACTTGCTCGTCCCTGAAGTGCTTTCCTTTTGAAGAGGATCCACATACTGCTCAAATTTGCGAAATACTAGTCCAGATTAGCATTTTTCTCTTTTCTTTTTTGAGAGTTTTTTTTCTATAGGGTGCACGTGCTTGCCAGAAAGACAGAGAGAGACAGAGAAACACAAAGCGAGAAATCACCCCCTGGGGGTAAGGCCACGCCACAATTCCTTCTCCTCTATTCTCCTCTCGGGATCTTGGGCACACATGCACACACACCCATCCTGAGTTTAAGCCACTGGATCCGATACTCAAACCGTGGTCGACTACATAGAAGTCCAGCGACATAGCCATTACACCAACTGCTGCCCCCAGATTAGCATTTATTAATTGATCAGTATTCTTGGGATACATTTTTGTCACCTGTTTATCCAATTTCTCAAGATTATTCATAAAAACATTATAACATATTTTGTCAACTTAATGAAATCAGTACACTTTTGGTGTCTGACATTCCCATAGTCTATTTGTTTAGTGGTGCTATTAAAAAAAATAACTTGGAATAACTTGGAGGCTACTTTATCTATCTGGAGACCCAGTGAAAGCCACACTCCACTCTGAAGTCCATTTTCATTATAGAAAAAAAAGGAAGCGAGAATGAGACTTTGTAACTTTAGGAGCATGTGGCAAGCTTTAGGACCTTATAGGCCTTAGTGCACTTTGGTCATAGGGGACAGAGATAATCAATGCCAAGGTGCAGTTTCCATCTCTCTCTCTCTCTCTCTCTCTCTCTCTCTCTCTCTCTCTCTCTCTCTCTCCCCCTTTCTTTTTGGTAGGAATGATGCTCTCTGCTGTAGCCCAAGATCTTTTAAAAAAATATATTTAATTTTATTTGTCATCATTATTATTCAATTTGACCAGAGAGAGAGAAAGAGAGAGAGAGAGGGAAAGTGAGGAAGGAAGCCTCCAGGTCTAGGACTCGAACCACAATCGACCATGTGGGAGTCTCTAGCATCCCAACCACCATGCCACCTGCCAGCCCTTGACATAGCCTAAGAGCTGACTCTACTTTAATCTTCAACTGCAAGTAGCTAGACACCTAAGGCTTTTTTTTTTTTTTTTTTCTGACCTCAGAGCACAAGTGATTTTTTTAAAATTCTGGATTCCTTCATTTGTGTGGTCTCCAGATCCAGGGGCTGTTTTCCTTGTGGTGATTTTAGCTTTTATGGGACTCAGACCACATCTCTCATAGAGCCGGAGGAGATGCATATTTCTAGAGCTGCAAGTTGACACCCCTTCTCTTTCAGCAGATTAGGGAGACAATTCCAGCTGTTCAAACAGGGGAGGCAGAGGTCTTCCCTCTACCTCAAGAACTGGAGGGAATTTTTCTTTATTCTGTTCAGGAGTTCAGAAGTTCAATGTGAACAAAAAATAGGATAACAAATGGTTTCTAGGAAGACTTCTTTGGCTACAGAAACCACACTGCTTGCTTTCACCATCTACTTTAACAAAAAGATCCCACCAAAGTGAAATGTATCCATCTGTTCAGATGATCTTATTATTGCCTTTGATTAAAAATGTATCAGTAAGGACCAGTAGATGACACTGGTTAAGGCAGGTGGATCCCACATGGCTGACTACAGTTTGAGTTCCAGATCCAGTAACTTGAAAATCACACCAGGCATGTGTGAGTGCACAAAATCCCAAGAGGGAAATGGAGAAGGGATTGCAGTATGGCCATTCCCTTTGGGGGTAATTTCTCACCTTTCTCTGGTGAGTATGCACATCCTATAGCAAAAACAAAAACAAACTGAAAACTAAAAAGTATCAGTAATATTTCTCATTTCAAATATGTTTTCCAGAATGAAAGGCTGTGATTATGCTCTAATGCTCAAATTTTTACTACAAACTCAGATTGTACTCTAGGAATCTCATCAGAATGTGCTCCTCACACAGAAAACATTTATTTATTGCTAACAAAGTCTCCATCGTCATTAAGGGATGACATATTTAAAAAGATGTACACTAACTCTAAATGATTAATAACACCTAGACATCTCATCTTTTTCTTTTCTTTTGTTTGTTTGTTTGTTTGTTTGAGAGGTTTTTGCTATAGGGTGCATGCACTTGCCAGAGAGACAGACAGAAGGTGGGAAATCATCCCGGGGGGGGGGGGGGGGGGGAGGGGGAATGGCATGCCACAATCCCTTCTCTTCCTATCTCCTCTCAGGATCTTAGGCATGCTTGCACATACGCCTGGCATGAGTTTAAGCCACTGGATCTGGGACTCGAACTGTGCTCGACTACATGGGAGTCCAGCGACATAGCCATTACACTAACTGCTGGTCCCTAGCCATTTCATCTTAAAATAAAAATTATGTCAAAATTTCAGTATTGCATTATGTGCTAGTATGGCAGATTGTATCTTCAAAACTCCACTGCAATATTCCTGGATCTACATGCCACTTCTCAACAAGTAGTGAAGGCTATTTCCCCTGTTCTTGAACCTGGGTTGATTTTGTGACTGCCTGAATAAATGATAAATAGAAAGTGGTGCAAACAACACTACATACTTCCTAGGCAAGGTTATACAAGTTCCATATGGTTCTCTCTCTTGGGATCTTTACCCTCGGAACCCAAAGATAACATTGTAAGGAAGCCCAAATCACAAGGAGAGGCATATGTAGGTGTCTGGTAGACTTCCTCAGCCAAAGACTTTTTGAGAGGTTTTGCCTTAGGGCGTGTGTGCTTGCCAGAGAGAGAGAGACAGCGAGAGGTAAAGTGAGAAATCACCCCCCAGGAGGGGTGGCCACACAGCAATCCCTTCTCCTCTATTCTTCTCCCAGGATCCTGGGCATGCATGCACACATGCCTGACATGATTTTAAAGCCGCCGGTCTGGGGCTTGAACTGTGGTTGACCATGTGGGAGTCCAGCGATATAACTGCTATGCTATCTGCTGGCTCTGCCCAGATAGCATAGCAGACAAGTTATTCCTACCATACTCTGCCTAAACTACAACTTTGTGAGCAACATAAATATTGTAATTACTTTAGGTAACTTGGGGTTGTTATGCAATGATAGACAACTGAAACAAACACTGTTCTCTTAGTCAATCCCCATAATCACTGAGTGGTGTTAACATTGTATTGTCAATGAATAAACAGACATGTGCTAGCCCTGGAAATATATTAGTAAATATGAGAGACATGGTTCCTGCCTTGGACAAGCTCATAGGGCAGAAGTTGTATTCATTACTTTACAACCGTAAACCATAAGCCAATGAGGTCACTGCTAATCTTCCATACACATATGAGAATAAAGGATCACGCCTTCCCTAGACCTTGTTATAATCTTAACACTCTCTAGCAGAAAAAGTTAAATCTTGTGTTTCTCTTGGCTTTAGATTCAGTGTGTGTGTATATGATGATTGGTCATATCCTTGCATTAGAATTTTAGAGACTGAGTTGGATTTTCTTTTTAGGATCTGTTTTTACATTTTTTCAACTTCGTTGGATATAATTGACAAATAGAAATTGTATGTATTGTAGGTACACAACTTGATGCTTTGAATATACACAATCAAGCTACTTAACAAACCCATCGCATCACAAACTTACTTATGTTTGTGTGGTGGTGGTGGGGGGTAAGAACATTTAAGATCTGTCTTGGCAAATTTCAAACATACAATACAATATTAACTGTAGTCATGATGCTGTACATTAGATCAAGTACTTGACTCACTGGATATCCAATGAAAGAACAAGATGTCCCCAACTCCTTGCAGACACTCACAGACATTGTATGCTTTTTCTCCCTCCCACTCCACCCACCCCCAATGTTAATATGAAGAATGAATCAAGCATTTTCCTCCTGCATTTCCTTTTTTTAAAAGAATTATTTTATTTCATTAGTTAATTATTTATTTATTTTAATTTGACCAGGGAGAGACAGAGTGAGCGAGAGAGAGAGAGTGAGAAAGCAAGCCTCCAGGTCTGGGACTCGAACTGCAGTCAGCCATGTGGGAGTCCAGCGTCCCCAACCACCACGCCATCTGCCAGTCCCCTCCTCCTGCATTTCAATACAATGCCTGGAGGTAGACCAGAAATCTCATCTCAAAGATTATCTCTTGTTTCAGGTTGGCCTTGGAAACTTTAGTGAAGTATGTTTTCACTAAAATGCCTCAATGTTTAGTAATATTTAGAAGCAGAAAAAGATCTCAATATCACACTCTCCTGTATCAGGTAGAAACAAACTGTACCTCCCCAGATTGCAGTCTATTGTACATGATATCATGACGCCCATGTACTAGACCACACCTCAATGCCAACTTCGTGATCACCTTTCATTCAGCTTTGGTTGTATAACCCCACGATGACCTGAAACTTATACACTAGTGTTCGTGTCAGCTCCCTATTGGCAGCATTCCTGTGAACTCCTGAATTCATCCAACTGTGCTAGTATCTTGTATTGAAGACAAAGAGGAAATAAAAACAACTTCTTTCCTTTGCTCCATCCAACCAGTGACTTGTTAGTGATCATACTGACCCCACCTGAAGCCAACAACCCCGAGAAAAATTACTTCTAGAAATAAAATTTTCTTTTATTTCAGGAAAGCCCATATCCCTTTGATTTTTTTTTAAACTAAGGTCTACAGCCAAATGCAAGTGAACTTCTCAAAAGCCAAGCCCAAAGCAGAGATACCAAGCTCTACACTTTACCTCAGTTATAGATCACCTCTGGCTCAAGCAGCCAGAACAGCAAGTTCATGCCTCCCTCAAGTCAAAGCAGTATAATACCAGGTAGATTCTCTATCCTGAACTCTTTATCTCCATCTAAGATTGGAGGTGGGAGTCATCTCAGTAAGCTTACTCTTTGGTCTGTAGTACCTGGCTCACCTTCACAATCACTTGATTCAGCAATTAAATGGCTGGATACAACAGTGGTGCAAATATGATCAATCCTGGATTCCCACTCT
The DNA here is from genome assembly GCA_026018925.1 of Tupaia tana. NCBI lineage: Eukaryota > Metazoa > Chordata > Mammalia > Scandentia > Tupaiidae > Tupaia > Tupaia tana. Next base: position 224,487,484 of record JAKSZU010000001.1, on the reverse strand, counting down.
TCCTGATGAAACCCAACCCCAAATCTTCTGTATATAGCACGAGGTTATTCTCAAAACCCATACCACCAAAACCACTCCAAGAGATTCAAATTAGAAATTTTAAATTTGTAGTGTCCCTGTTTCTTTCTTTTATATTTTTTAAGTGAGATTTTTGCTATAGTGTGTATGGACTCTCCAGAGAGACAGAGAGACAAAAAGTGAGAAATTACTCCCCATAAGGATGTCCATGCCACAATCCCTTCTCCTCCATCCTCTCTTGGGATTTTAGGCATGCACGCACAGGTGCCCGGTGTTGAGTTTTAAGTCGTTGGGGTCCAGGACTCGAACCACAGTTGACTACATGGGAGTCCAGCAGTGTAATCATTACACCATTACACTGGTCCTCATGTAGTGTCCCTATTTCTGGAAGTTTTGGGTATGTTAGTAAGTAGAGCCAAATCAAAGTTCGGTCTAGGATCAAAAGTAAGCCCAGGAAAGCCGAGAGGCTGTTTCACTATCTTTTGAGTTAGCAGGTCCTTGGGATCAAAGAACATGGGCAACTTCTGAGGTCAGTTTCAGAAAATGGTCCAATGAGTGTAAAGGTCCAGGGATGCAAACTTAAACCTCTAAGTGATCACCTGAAACTCTACAAACCTATTAAAACCTCCCCCTGCCAAAACCAAAAACAAACAAAAAACCCCTTTCCCTCTGTTGCCGCCCACCTCTAAATTCAGATTACTGCATTGTATCCACTCTAGTGTTCACCAGTCACACTCACAGCATCCCAGGCTTCAATCAAAGCAAGTCTCACTGCAAACTTAATTAGCATAGTAGCTTCTAAACCAGGTAACTCACATCCTATAACCTATCCTGCTTTTCTGGAATGGTATGTTCTGCATAATCATACTGTCAATTTCTTCATCTCACCTCTTAGATTCAATGTGTACCCTCCAATTGTCTAGTATGGTCTTGGCTCCTACATTCTGCCTCTATCCTTGCGATGCACAGTAAGCATTCAGCGTCACATATGACCCTACCAGCTTGACCTGATCCTGAGACCCGTTTCATCCAAATGGTGTTTCTACCTAACACATGCTCTTCAAGGATGATCGAGGCACCAAGTTCATTCAACCATTGAACTATCTTCCAGCACTACAGGAAAAGAACAAAGTAAAGTAACCCATATTAATCAACTGGAGACTACTGTGGAAAACACAATGGAGTAAATGTGTATAGATTTTTGCATTTCAAACTCATTCACATTGGAACTGAAAGTGAAATGATGTTTGCTTAAAATCACTGTAACATCAACACAGCTTTGAAAAAGCATGATGAATCTAGAGAGGATTCTCTATAAATAATTTTAATATTCTTTCCCTTTAGAAAAGTAAGATCACTCAACTAACTGCAACAGCTCTTTAATGTTTTAGGACTCCTCAACTTTTTCCTCACATGTGTTCCTGTATATTTGCAACTATCTCAGATAACCAGGGTCATTAACACTGTGATTTGACATTGAGGCCTGGAATATGGGAGTTGTGCTTCTCCCATTAGCAACATCACACAATCTCCAGTAACCTCTGCATTCTGGTTTTAGATGATTGTGGCAACCTGGGTTTCATTACCAAAGAGAGATAAGATGACAGATTGGGCCCATTCCCACTATCTTGGAATAGCAGCCTTAGGTATTTGTAAAATGTTAGCACAAAAATATTTAGGGATTTGAAGAGTGTAAGTTATTTGCTGTCTGGAAGAGAAAGGGCAGAAGATTATCACCCAAACCGTTTTGATACTGGGTTTTATCTTCCTATGACAAGCAGACCATGCTTGACACCATCAGCTGCCATTTACCATGGGACTGTGGATTTACTCATATCGTCAGGATCTCTCATTCATTTTTAACTTCATTTTAGTTAGTAACAGTGGAATCTAAGTGCCAACATGTTTTTAGTAAATACTATCCAGACCTGCCAGTGATTTCAACTGCTTAGAGTCATGTAAAGATACAAAGTAGGAAAAGACATAAGAGGAAAGGAGTTTTCGATGACGGAATGTTCAAAAAGGTTTCATGGGTTACAGTTCAACTTCAACGATGAATTTCAATTGGCTGTAAATTTTTTCTTATCTCTTATAGTATTCATGCCTGATAAATAATCCTGAAAAGAGAATCATATTGGAATTTTTTTCCACTACATGCAGAAATATTTATTATTTAATTGACTAATAAAAATCAGATGTAAGTATCAGGTAAAACATCATGTTTTAAAACATGTATACATTGTGGAATGGCTAAATTGAGCTAATTAACACTTGAATTATGCTAAATATTTATCCTTTTTTATGTGTGATGAGACCTTATTGGCCTAGTCTGGTGGTTCAAATAGTAACAAACTGAATGCAGTGCTGGAAGCCATATGACTGCAGGTTTAGATCCCTAGGTCAACTTGAAAACATTCCACGTGCATGCGCACATGCCCAAGATCCTGAGGAGCTGAAGAGCTGGGGAAAGGAGGTGAAGAAACCTTGTCAAAGGTCCTTCTCTATGACTTTCTATTCTTTCTCTCATGTATGTGCACACACTGTCTATCATGAATAAAATAAACTTAAATTGACCGTTAGCAATTTTTAAATGCACAATACATTGTTATTAACTATACAGCAACCCTGCGCAATAGATCTGTTAAAATTATTTCTCCTATTGGGGCCAGCAGTTAGCGTAATGGCTATGTCCCTGGACTTCCATGTAGTTGACCGCGGTTTGAGTCCCGGACCCGGTGGCTTAAACTCACGCCGGGCAGGTGTGCGTGCATGCCCAAGATCCCGAGATGAGAATGGAGGAGAAGGGATTGTGGCGTGGTCATCCCCCTGGGGGGGTGACTTCTCACTTTCTGTCTCTCTGTCTCTGTCTTTCTGGCGAGCGCATGCGCTCCATAGCAAAAACCTCTCCAAAAAAAAAAAAAAAAAAAAAGAAAGAAAGAAAGAAAAAAATTATTTCTCCTATCTAACTTAAATTTTCTGTCTTTCGATAAACATATCTCAGCCTCCCACTCCCCTGACCCAACCATTCTACTCTCTACTTCTATAAGTTTGAATTATTTAAGTTCCACTTGTAAGCGAAATTGTATGATATGTGTCTTTCTGTGCCTGGCTTATTTCATTTAGCACGTCCCCAGTTTCATCCATATTCTCACAAATGACAGATTTTCTTCTTCTTTAAGGCTGAATAGTATTCCATTATGCATATATGCCATGTTTTCTTTTCCTAACCAATTGAGTTTTATTTGTTGCATAATAAGCTGCCTTACATCTTTCAGCTAGAAAAACACTAAACTAGGGGCCGGCAGGTGGCATGGTGGTTAAGGGAGCTGGACTCTCACATGGCCTGGAGGCTGCTTTCTTAGTTTCTCTCTCTCTTTCTCTTTCTCTTTTCTCTCTCTCTCTCTCTCTCTCTCTCTGCCCCTCTCTGGTCAAATTAAAAAAAATAAGTAAAGTTAAATAAAACAATTTAAAACCCCCCACTAAACTGGAATAAATACATTACAAAATTAATTAGAGTCCAATTAAAATTTGCTTTGGGGAAGGGGACACCACAATTCTACTCAATTAAAAAAAAACATTTTTACAATCCAGAGTTCTTGTTATTTACTTTTAACACTATCATGCCATGAATTCATAGGGAGTAGGTTCCAGGCTCCTTTCCATTGGTTCTCACAAAGTGTGCTCTGGGTGGAGCAGGCTGGTGCTTCTGCTGAACCCAGTACCTTTCTCTTTGGCTTCCTTCTTTTTCTGCTCATTTTCCTTCACATGCTTTAGGAAGCTCTCTCTGCTCTTAGAATGCTTCATATGCTCAATACACACATTAATTCTCTCAGCAAGAATCTTTCCCTTCACCTGTTTGTTTACAACAATGCCAACAGCATGCTGGGCAACACTTCCAGCTTTCCCACGGTGACATTTGTGGGGCATTCCTTTCTGAACAATACTCAGTGCTTTGATGTCTATAATGTCACCTTTCTTGTAGCTTTTCCGGTATATTGCCAAAGGAACGACTCCATGTTTTCTAAAAGGCCTAGAGGACACATATTGGGTGCTTCTCCTCTTTCCCCTTGTGTTTGTTATTTTGGTGAATTACTGGAAGATGACAGTTCTGGCCAAAGGAAAGCTGACGTTTTGTTTATACAGTTATTTGTTGATGGATAGGTTGGTTCCATAGCTTGGCTATAGTGAATACTGTTACAATGAACCTAGAAGTGCAAATATCTCTTGAAGATACTAATTTCATTCCCTTTGGGTATATACTCAATAATGAAATTTCTGGATCATATGGTAGTTCTATTTTTAATATTTTCAAAAACCTTCATACCGTTTTCCAAAACAGTTGTGCTACCTTATGTTCCCATCAGTAGTAGGTAAGGGTTCCCTTTTCTCAATATCTCACGAATACTTACCTTTTCTTAAAAAAGAATTATTTTATTTAATTTTGTTTATTGTTGTTGTTGTTATTATTACTATTTTAATTTGACCAGAGAGAGAGAGAGAGAGAGAGAGATGTAAAGTGAGAAAGCAAGTTGCCAGCTCCAGGACTCAAACCATAGTCAGCCATGTGGGACTCCAGTGCCTTAACTACATGCCACCTGTCAGTCCTTTCTATAACAGCCATTTTAATAGGTGAAAAGTGATAGCTCATTGTGGGTTTAATTTTCTCACCTGTGCACCCAAACCAAATCGTTTTTTTTTTTTTTTTTGGTTTTGTTTTTTTGGAGAGATTTTCACTATAGGGCGGGTGCGCTCGCCAGACAGACAGAGAGAGACATTAGAGACAGAAAGCGAGAAATCACCCCCCAGGGGGGATGGTCACGCCGCAATCCCTTCTCCTCCATTCTCCTCTCGGGATCTTGGGCACGCACGCACACACGCCCGACGTGAGTTTTAAGGCACCGGGTCCGGGACGCGAACCGTGGTCAACCACGTGGGAGTCCAGCAACATAGCCATTACGCTAACTGCTGGTTCCCCCCAAACCAAATCGTATACCTGAGAAGTTGTGTAAGAAAGCACAGCTCCATTGTCAGGCACAAAGCAAGGAGAGTAAGCAGCTAATACTGAAAATGTCCAGTCTCCTCCCTGAATTCTACACATGTTCCATTTCTACATATTTGTGAATTTAATTTTCTGAATTCTCCCTATTAACTCTATTAACTGATTTCTTTCTTTCTTTCTTTCTTTCTTTCTTTTTTTTTTTTTTTTTTTTTTGCTACAGGGCACGTGGGAGCGCCAGAAAGACAGAGAGAGACAGAGAGACAGAAAGCAAGAAACCACCCCCCCAGGGGGATGGCCATGCCGCAATCCCTTCTCCTCCATTCTCCTCTTGGAATCTTGGGCATGCACGCACAACACGCATGGCATGAGTTTAAGCCACCAGGTCCAGGACTCGAACTGCTGTCAACTACATGGGAGTCCAACAACATAGCCATTATGCCAATTGCTGCCCCCCCTATTAACTGACTTCTAGTTTCAAACCATTGTGGTTGAAAGAAATACCTGATATGATTTTAGTCTTCTTGAATGCGTTACCATTTGTTTTGTGCCTGACATGTGATCTATCCTGGGACATGTTTCATGTATACTTGCAAAGCAGTGCCCTTGACAGGGACTCATCATGCTGTGCCCTCCCGTATCCAGCCCTCCAGCTCTTCAGGACACTTTGTACTCATATGTGTGCCTGGCAAGTTTTCAAGCTGACTTGGGGCCTGACTTCCCCCTACAACTGACCATATGGCTTCTAGCTTTGCAGATCACTTTTGCCACAGAGGCTGGATCTGTCTTTTCATTGGAGAATGTAATGTATTTATATTCAAGATACTTATTGAGAAGATGGGACTTACTACTACCATTTTGTTAATAGTTTTCTGGTTGTTTCATAGATGTTTTTCTTTTGTTTGCTTCGAATTTGCTATAGGATATGTACACTTGCTGGAGACAGAGAGAGAGAGAAAGTGACAAAATCCACCACCACCACCCCCCCGCCCCGGGGAGATGGCTGCACCACAGTCCTCTTCTCTCGAGATTTTGGGCATGGATGCACACACACCTGGTATATTTTTCAAGCTGCTGGGTCCAGGATTTGAATCTCACAGTTGACCATATGGGTTCCAGCTACTGTAATCATCATGCCACCAGTTGGCCCCTGTTGTATAAATCTCTTGTTCTTTTTCTCCGCTCAGTGCTGCAACGTGAAGGGCTAAATGCATTTCCTAAAGGGGAGCTGCTGTGGATTAGAAATTGACACAGCGTGTGCACACACATACACGTAGAGAAAAGCAAGGACTGTGTGGTCCAGACTCCTCTGATGGAAGTAGCTATGGCCCCAAGCCTATTCCAGGTTTATTCTTTTATAGGGTATAAAAGTGGAGAAGGAGAAGTGAGATGCAAAGTCAGTTGTTTTCAGATGTTAATTGGCTGAAGATGTGAAACCTCTGGTGCCTTGCAGTCTTATAGGAGCTTTCCCTTATCTTCTCTGGCCTTCTCTGGCTAACACAGCTTCCTTTAACCAACATCTCCTTGCAGTATTGGCAGAGGTAGAAAGTCTATTCTCTGTTAAAGCTTTCACTAGCTTTGCAGCATCAGCATAAGAACTGTGTTTCTGCACGTGTTTAAAGGTCACTATTGTGTTGTTCAGATCAAGCCACTCCCTACACTTAGTGTCTTCTTTTGTAATTAAGTGATTTTCTCTAGTTATATGCTTTCATTCCTTACCTTTTGTTTTTTAATGTATCTTGTGAGGACTTCAAAAAGTTTGGGGAAAAAATGGAATTCAAGTAGGAATTTATTGAGGCCAGCAGGTGGTGTGGTTAAGGCCCTGGACTCCCATATGACTGCTTGTGGTTAGAGTCCCAGACCCAGCAACTTGAAAACCACACCACATGTACGTTTATGTGTGCCTAAAATCCTGAAAGAAGAAGGGATTGTGAGGTGGCTATCCCCCCAAGGAGTGATTTCTCACTTTTCCTCTCTCAATCTGTCTCTGAGAAGTGCACGCAACCTTTGGCAAAAATCTTTTTTAAAAAAAAGAAAATTTAAGAAATTTATTTTGGTGTAATAAATTTTGAAGTCCATTATGCATTTGCCATGCACTGCACAAACAGACCAACTTCTATATTTTTAACAGCAAGTGAGCTCATATCTTGCCATCTTAATTTATAAAAAGACAAAATTATATTTTCAACAATTAAACACGGCTCTGCTCCTAAGAGACAATATTCCTTCGGTAGTGAGAAAGCCACACATAACAGACTTCAGCAGATGCTATAGCTATGATCAGTCCTCAGGAAGCCCAGAGAAGCTGATTTTCCCAGGCTAGAGTTTCCTGAGCAATCACTCTATATTACTGAAGATAGAAGCCTCTGCTTGAGGTATCCGTTTTGGTCACTCCTTATATGATATTCTGCATTTAAATCAGACCACCTATATGGAGTAGAAATGTGACTAGCAATCATCGGCATCATGGAAAATGCGAAGCCAAAAAGGAATGGCCGAGGATCTTTTCACTGTTTATATTATCAACTTCTTCATGGGGTTACATGTATATAAATAAAATTCCTTAAGCGAGGAGCAGAGGCTAGAGTGAACATCTGGAAAAATGTATAACAAATCTACAGTCCATTCACCTTCTAATTTCCCTCCAGTTTTTAATTTTTTTTCCCAGCATCCAATTCCATGCTATCGCACTACACAGGTTACAGAAGACAGTCATTACCTTGCTCTGCAACATTAAGTCACATGGTGAGATTGCAAGAGGTTACAAAAGTTGAACAAAAGGAAGCCAATCCAATTTTTTTTTAGCTGAATGAGTATTTTAATGTCACTGAGAATAAAAGGGGCCTCATCCTCTCTCTTCTTACCTCTGACCATCAAGGAAGACTTAGAAATACTATTGTAATTATAGCTTACATAACATCATTTCTTGATACTCTGGAGTATATGGAAAATGAAAAGATAATGTTTTACCTTGAAAGACTGAAATGGAAAAACCTTCTGTTGGTGGGATCTCTGTGGAACGTAGTGATTTGTGTGATTGCAATCACAGAGCCAGCTAAAATAGCATATGAATTCTCCAACGTCTTCCTGTCAAAAGGAACATTTCCATGAAACTACCTTTATAGCCTAGAATAGCTGTCTACTATCCAAAAAAGAACTCTAAATGGCCATTAAGCAACCAGTAACTTTATCTAAATGTACAGCAATTAGAACTATTCTCAAAGTTTTGAAAGACTGTTCTAACCTCCCATTTCTTTTGCCAAGATTAGATGGAATCAAGAAAATAAGCAGCTTGGAGATAAATAAGACTCAAGTGTTTGGGGGAAGTCTCCTTAGAGACACAAATGAGTCAGGACTATGTTTAAAAGTGAAATGCATCTATATCCTCAGAGCAATTTTTGAATTTTTAATTATTATAATTAACTGGTGAAAAGAGATGCCATAATCACAGAACATTTCTCCTCTAAAACATAACAAAATCTCAAACTGTCAGGTGTGGAGTTGAACTAACGCTATTTGTCTGTGTAGGGTGCACTACCATGATGCATCCAAGTGTCATTTTTTATTATTTTTCTCCAGTTCATTCTTTAACTCCACTTCCACTCTCTACATCACACAGCTACCTTTTCCAATGTACTTGATATGTGTCCTTACATATGACTACATACTTATAAATACACATTTTATGTATGACTCTTTACTCATACAATGGCATGGTGGCATAAACATTGTTTGTTTTTCTTTATGGGGGAAAGAGAGAGAGAAGGAGAGATAGAGGTAAAGGAAAAGAGATAGGGTCGGGTATTTTTGACAGGGTCTCACTGTGTCACAATCCTCCTGCCCCAGCCTTCCAATTACCTAGGACTATAGGAATGTGTAGAACCATGCCCAACATGTTCAAGCAGGCCTGGGAACTAAACCTAGGTCTCCATGCAGCTTCTAGCCACCCATGTGGAGGCACTAGCTGTGCACCATCATGGTTGGGTCTGCATATTGTCTTGTTTCTTATTTTTGGAACAACATCATGCTTTTAAGATCTATCCATGTAGCTCTGTAAGCATCAAATGCATTGCTTCTGGGTCCAACTCAGTGGCATGGAGGTAAAGTGCTACTTAAGCAATGCTGGATCCGCATGGAAGGTTGTGGGTTTGGTTCCCTGGTCCACTATATATGCCAGTTGCCAGTACCCATAATCTTGGCTTACTGGTGGGGAGATCATGGTGTCGGACCCTGTAGAAGGTGCTTTCCTTTCTCTCTTTCTTTTTCTTACTCTCATGAAAGAAATAAAGTGGTGGGGAGGTGGGACAGACAGTGGCACAATGGTAAAATATGATGCTCTATAAGGTAATCCCACATGGAAAAATACCCAGTTCCAATCCAGAGACCTCCATGAGTATGCTAGGTGCATGCTTGCCCATTTCATTATCCAGGGCTAACTGAAGCCGGGAGTGGATTGTGGTGACAGGACCCTGCCGAGGGTGTTGTCTTTCTCTCTCTCTCTCTCTCAAGTATAAGTATACACACACACTCATGGAAGAAATGAATAAACCTTGGGGAAAAAAGATAAAAGAGAGCCAGCCCCATAGTGTAGAGGTTAGGTGCCATACTTTAGGAGCTAGATCCTACATGGCCAACCCTGGCTCCAGCGGCTCTGAAAACAACCTGGCATATGTGTGTGAATGTCCAAAATCCCGATGGCATGGAGAAATGGAGGAAAAAGAATTGTGGCATGCCCCATTGGGGAGTGCTTTCTCTCTCTCTCCCCCCCCCCCCCTCTTTTTCTCTCTGGAAAACTCACACAGCCTCTGACATTGAAAAAAATTCATTGTTCCTGACTGCTTCATAGTAATCCATGGTGTACATCTGCCATTTTGTTTTTCTCATTCTCCAGTATGGACACTTAAATGACCTCCAACTCTGCACCACAATAAGCAATATTACGATGAATATCCTTGTACAGCCTTGTCATAGATTGGTAAGAGTTTCCTTAGAGTATGAATCCAGGAGTGGAATTTCATAATCATATATGCATTCTTAATTTTATTGAGTACTTTAGCATCTACTTTTCCTCTCTAGGACAGCCAGGCCAATTTACTTTTCCACCAACAGTACATAAGACTTTCTGTCTCTCCACATTCTTTGAGAGTGTCTTCCTAGTTTTTGATAATTTAATGAGCATAAAGTGGTATCTAACTGTTAGAACACTAATGTTGAGATTTTGATATACCCTTTTGCTGGAAGGTTGAATAGATTTTTGTTTGTGTGAGAGTGGTTACATTATAAAGGAGCATGCTGTTCCTTCCAAGTTTAAGAATGGGGAAGAGCGTGTGTATGGACACTGAAAGGGGTGTTGGGCCAGATGTTGTGCATGCTCAGAACGTGTTCATCAGCCTTCTCAATGACTCTATGAATTATTCATACCCTTTAATAAGCCCCTTTCTACTCAAAAGAGTTAGAGGGAATTCTGTTGTTGGCAACTAAAAAGGCTGATCTATACAATAATTGGTACCATAAATGGTTACAAGCCCTCAGGGAATAAAATGGGTATCTAGGATTGGTTATTCAAATAGGTTGAGTCTGAATGCAGTGAGGATCTGGTTTCCATTATAAGACATGTCACGGTAGGATTTTATCAACGGAATGTTATTTTTCCATATATATTCTTAATAGATTTGATGAAAGCATCAAGAGTACTCTTGGATTTACTACTGAAATCACATCTAATTAATAGGATGATTTTGGGATACTTCACATTGCTATAATATTAAATTGCCCATCCATGAACACAGTATGGTTCTCTGCTTGGGCTTTCTCTTATGTCCTATAACAATGTTTTAAATTTTTCTTCAAAAAGTTCTGTGGATTTTTGTTAGATTAGTTCCATTTCTGGGTGGTGTCTATTCTTTCTCTAGTCCAGTAACAATCCTGCTTTGATATGCAAAAAACCATGAACTACATTTTAATGTTAACCATTATAACCATATTATATGCCCACTGTCGAATAGACATAAAATGGCATAATAAAAATTAGATTATGATCCATAAATGTATACTTTACAGGTTTTTAAAAAGTGCTCTTGTAGATGTTGCCTTGATTTCTATCTGTACTTTCTAGTCAGTTTTTGCTGATATGAAGAAATAGTATGGGTTAAGGAAACTTGCTATGTCTTCTTATTAATTCTAACAGTTTCTCAGTTGAATCTACTTTTAAGTAAATGTTTTTCCATTTTCAAGTAATGACTGTTTACTTCCTCCCCTTTCAAACTTTTTTCTTTTCCAGAGGGCACATGTGCTTACCAGAGAGAGAAAGAGAAAGAGAGAAAGAGGAAGACAAAGACAAAGAGAGAGAGAAAAAGAAAGCACCATTCAAAGGAGCACAATTATGTTGCAATCCCTTTTCCTCCATTTCTCTAGCTCATCAGTATTTTGGACACAAATGCATATGTGTCTAGCATGTTTTGCCATTGGGGCCAGGATTCACTCCGTGGCCATGCAGGATCTGCCTCCCTGTGTACAGGGCTTACCCACTGCACTGTGTCCAGTCCTTCTTTTCTAATCTTTGACCTTTCTTTTATTGCTATATTTCATTAGTCAGGACTCCAACACTATGTAAAGCAGGATCAATAGTAGAGAAAGCTTATTCTTGTCCTCAGTCTTAAAGGGAACATGAGAAATGCATAATAATTTAAGAAATATTAATGACTTTATAATTTGGCCTCCCCTTTGCCACCAACCTCTTCCGTAAGACCTGCCCATCCCTGTACTCCAACACTCTTCTTTTCCTAGGGTTGCCTCCCTCAGATGCAATGACTTGTCTTTGAGGTATGGAGTGGAGGAGAGGGAGAGGATTCCAAGACCTGCTTAATTGTTGGTATATTTGATCCATTTCCCCCTTCTCTGGGTTCAAAAATTGCTTTGTGTTTCTCACATTGATCTGGGCTTCTCTTTTTGCTTTGAGTTGTGATAGGGAAGGTGAGATTCATTCAGGGCTCCCTTCGTACCCCCAGATGATCTTCCATCTGAGGCTCCATGACTTTTCTTTTCCTAGACTATTTTCTGTCTCTCCAGGGACTTTTCAATATTTCCAATGTCTTCCTAGGTCTATAATTTTCTCTCTCACTTTTGTGACATCTTCAGATTAGGTTTCTTCAAATAACGCCGTAAGTCTTATCTCAAAATAAAGATTGATGATGTACTAAGGAGTTAACCATAAGCTGCACAGCCAAATTGTGAAACATTATCTATGAAATATGGTGAAAGTTGGTTTAAGACTAGAAAGGACACTGAGAGATGACATGCCTTCACATACCTTGAGCTAAAAAGAGATTTCCCTAAAAGTTATGTCACGATAGGGATATTGAAAAGCATAGTTTGGTCCTCTGTTTAGAGTGAGACTAGCAGGGGAGATGGTTGCATCTAATAAAGGAACCTGCACTGATATTCTATTTCCAAATGGCAAAAATGGAACCTTTAGCCTCTGGAGGTTGTGAAATGCAGTAAAAGAAGGAGGGAAGGTGACCATGGGAAGATCATAGCACAGAAAATCTGTGGTCAGAGATGTTTGCTCATGAATATCAAAAACTGAGAGGATATACTTCTGGAGCAAAGAAAACAACCAAATCGATGACATGGCAGTTAAGATCGACCTAAAGGAAAGCTTTGGACTATTCATCTCATGACTCTTGCTTCTTTTCAATGCTACCCTCTAATATGGAACTAGTACTCCTCAAAAAAAAAAAAAAAAAAAAAAAAAAACAGACACTGGGCCTGTGCGTAGATGTTGGCTATAGGTAAAGAGAATAAAAATGACATAAACAAAATATAGAACAATTTGTCTTGAAGAAGTTACAAATAATGGCCTATTCTTCATGGTGACATAATAATGATTACATATATATATATATTTGTTGCTGTTGTTTTTGTTGTTGTTGTTCTTTGTCCCCAGTTCCTGGAGTGTGGCTCCTAAAACCAATGGAATCTACTTGGTGTATTTTGTGTATTAATGAGCTGACTGGTGACTGGGAGCCCCTAGATAGTTTCAGGATGGGGATGGTTACCAGAAATATCAAGCCTTAATTAGAAGGTTGGAATGTATAGCCCCACTTCTCAAATCCAGGAAGGGGGAGGGATTGGAGAATGACTAAATAGCCAATCACCAAGGATTTAATCAAATATGTCTCTGTTATGGAACTTGCATAAAACTCCTATGCAGTAGGTTCCAAGAGCTTCTGGATCGGTGAAGACACTGACATGCAGTGTGTAGCTCACCTGGAGAGGGAGGAGAAGCCCCACACCCCTCCCCTGTATTTGCCCTATGCAGCTCTTGCTTCCATTTTGCCATTCCTGAGTTGTATCCTTTAAAATACAATGGTGAATCCAAGTCAATTGTCTTTCTGAATTTTATGAGCCACTCTAGCTGTAGTAAGTCTGAGGAAGAGTTCAGTTGTGAGAACCCCCAATTCATAGCTGACTCGCCAGAAGTACAGGTGAAAACCTGGCACTTGCAGCTGGTGTCTGAAGTGAGGGCAGTCTTCTGACCCTGAGCCTTAACCAGGTGGAGTCTCACACTCATTCTGAGTAGCCAATGTCAGAACTGAATTGGGTTGAAGGCCAGTCAGTTGTGTCCAGAGAGTTGGAGGACTGACTCTTAGAATGGAAAACCCACATACATGGCGTCAGAAGGATTGTGAGTGAAAGCAGTCCATCCTCATAGGGACTTCTGATGTTGGAGTCCCTCACTTTATGTGACTCCAGGCCAGCACTCTCCTACTTCATCCACATCTATTGCAAAGGAAGAACTTTCCTTGCCTAGCTCCTCCCAAGGCTGTTTTGTCTTTCCCAGGCATGAGCAAGACTCTGGCACCATATGTACCCCAGCTGCTGGGCACTTATCAGATTCTTAAAAGGTCCAAAGGAAACTCACCTCTTACCCTTCCCATTGCATTTTCTTTTGGAAATGGAAAAGTTACCAAGTAAAAATGTCATGTGAAAAGATAGGGAACCAGCAGTTAGCGTAATGGCTATGTCGCTGGACTCCCAAGTAGTTGACTGCGGTTTGCGTCCCGAACCCGGTGGCTTAAAACTCACGCCGGGCGTGTGTGCGTGCGTGCGTGCGTGCCCAAGATCCCGAGAGGAGAATGGAGGAGAAGGGATTGTGGCGTGACCATCCCCCCTGGGGGATGATTTCTCTCTTTCTGTCTCTATGTCTCTCTCTGTCTGTCTGGCCAGCGCACGCGCCTTATAGCAAAAACCTCTCCAAAAAAAAAAAAAAAGATAAAATATTACACATAACATTTTATTTTATGAAGACAAAATATAACTGTAATCATACAGATCTGAGCACCCTAAGGATACTTAAACATCTATAGGCAAATAGGTACTTTTCAATAACATTCAGCATTTTTTGTGGTAAAATGGACATAATATAAAATATAACATTTTCACCTTTTTAAAGTGTATGATTCAATGGCAGTAGGTATATTTTTATTGTTTTGCAACCATCATCATCATCCATCTCCATCTTTTTTCATCTTTTCAAATACTGTAGAAACTCACTAAATAATAACCCCATTTTTGCTTTCCTTTAGTCCCTGGCAACTGGTAGTCTACTATTTACCTCTATGAATTTGACGAATATAAGTGGAAGCATTTAGCCTTCATAAAATCAAACAAGTCTTATTTTACAGGAGTCTATTAACCTACTTTGCACACTAAATATTCTTATTCTCTAGATTCTGATGGATTTATTTTATACCATAACTAGTTAGATGTAAACCTATTACATTACTGCCCCTCCCTGCCAGGGCCGATAAGCTAGTCACTTTCAGCTTCAAATGTACTAATAGTAATAGCAAACTTACTCTAGATGAAGGAATAAAAACTGAAGGAGAAAGTGAAAAGTAGAGTTATATACAGAGAAAGGTATTATGAAAAAGATACAGCTCACAGAACTCAGTAACGTTTTCTGAGGGTGTGTAGATTTTAATTCAATCAATGAGTGAGTGTACAGCTAGCCTGAAACCACAGGGTTGAGCATGACTTTCTGACTGGAATAGAAGGCAAGGCATCTGGCTTTGGTTTACCACATAAACACATCTATGATTCAGAAAAAGAAAATATAATCAAGTGTTTGTTCTGATACTTGGTATGGAAACTTTCAAAAGATGAAATTATTAGAAGCAGTAAAATGATCTTTCTCATTTTTAAATTTGATTTGCTGCCTCTTTAAAAGTTTCTTTTTTTATTTTTCAAGAGAGACAAGCACCCTCAACGGGGTCTCATCTTGCAATCCTCCCCCCTGCCCTTTGCAGGGATCAGGGAATGCATGTATGCACTCAGCATGCACAGGTTGACCTGGGAACTGAACTCTGATCTTCTGTGTGGCTTCCAGAATTGCAGAGCATTTCACTAAGCACTGTACAACCACAGCTGGGCTTGCTGGGCTTTTATAATAATAGAAACCTCACATTTAAATTTTGTTCCAAGATGTCTTTTGTAATTGAACTTGAATTAGATTGACTGTTTAATATCTATAATTTCATGTTTCATATACTGTGCTGGCACTGGAGTAAAAAAGACATTGCTTTCAAATAGCTTCAGAAGAAATAGATGACAGACAAGTAGATAGATAAGTGATAGATGGATTGATGATGGATAGATGACAGATAGGTGTAATTAGATAAATAGATGGAAAAAAAGAGAGACTAGAAGAGAGAGAATGAAAAAGTAAAGTGATAAAATGTTAACAATTGAGAAACTGGGAAAAGGACAACAGAAGTTGTTTGTACTATCCTAGCAACTTTTATGTAAGTTCAAAATTATTTTTAAATGCTACAGAAAGAATTTAAAAAAGAGCATAAGTAATCATAATCAGTTAATTTAGAAAGTCATATTATGAAAGGGTCTTCCATCCTTATTTTTTAAAGAAGTGGCTCCTCATTGTTAATGGACATTTCAGGCAAAGAAGGGTACCATGATTAATAAGTCTGTAATCTCTATATTACGTACATCAGTGTACATTTCAGCATATTCATGGGTCTAGAAAGTCCCAACAAAAAGCAGCTGGGGGAAACCAGCAGTTAAAAAGCAACTGTTCGCAAGCTTAGAATTCAAAGCTGGATCTGGCTTTCTGTCTCTATATAGCTATGGCAAAAGAAAGATCTACTGCTTTCGCTCTGTTTAATTCAGATATCTCAATGCATTTGACCAGGGCACTCTTTTTCTGAATGAGTCCTATTAAAATAGAAATTTCAGAAATGCCATTGTAGGGACCAACAGTTGACGTGATGGCTATGTCACTGGACTCCCATGTAGTTGACCACAGTTTGAGTCCTGGACCCAGTGACTTGAACTGATTCCGGGTGCGTGTGCGTGCATGCCCAAGATCCAGAGAGAAGAATGGAGGAGAAGGGATTGCAGCATGGCCATCCCCCCTGGGGGGTGATTTCTTGCTTTCTGACTCTCTGTCTCTCTCTCTGCCTTTCTAGGGAGCACAACGCCCTATAGCAAAAACCTCAAAAAAAAAAAAAAAAAAGAAAGTCATTGTAAGATAAGAAACAGTATCTCCACCTGTCTGCTTTCAAGTTCACTTTGAAGGAGGCTACTCAGATTGCTGCATATGCTGCTAAGCTTACACACATACAGTTTCAGCTGGTTCTCAGATATTTGTGTGTGCAAGTATATTTGCCCATCCTTTTTAATTAGAAATTTTTAGTTGCTTAATATGGTATTTGTTGAATCCCCTGCTGAGATAAATAGTTTTTGTTTATGCAGTTTCCCAGGACTAATTGCTGAGTTTTTAGAACAGCCTTTCACTCAGCTCTAATGAGTACAATTAAATGAACCACTAAGATAAAACAACTTATCAATCCAACCACCATTGTGAATCAGTTGATATTGAAGCACGAGATGTAAATAGAAGATATTGGCCTTTTGCCTAAGATTGCTAGAAGCAAGATCAGCCAGGTGATGCCTCTTCGTTTCCTTGAGTCTTTTCTCAAACTTTCCCAAGAATAGAAGGTGACTTTACATAGAACATCAGGTTTATCTTGAGATCAAAAATGAAATGTTATGTTAGCTCTCATTTATGCTTTATGATTAGTAAAACATTGCATCTGAATACTTTGAAAAATCCTATAAGGCAGTTAAAACCAATTTTTCTTTAATAAAAAATATTTCCAGTAAAAATGTTGAGTAAAACACCTTATTTCTTTTTTTTTTTTTTTTTGGAGAGGTTTTTCACTATAGGGCGCGTGCTCTCGCCAGACAGACAGAGAGAGACAGAGAGACAGAAAGCGAGAAATCACTCCCCAGGGGGATGGTCACGTCACAATCCCTTCTCCTCCATTCTCCTCGGGATCTTGGGCACGCACGCACATGTGCCTGGTGTGAGTTTTAAGCCACTGGGTCCGGGACGCGAACCACGGTCGACTACATGGGAGTCCAGCGACATAGCCATTATGCTAACTGCTGGTTCCCAAACACGTTATTTCTTAAATGGCAAAAACATTTCTTGGAAGTGAAATCAAAGAATGTTAATTTTTAAAGTCCATAAGTAAAATGTATTTAAGTGTATTCAGATATTTCTGATTAGCTCCAATGTTGTGCTTTCTTTTGTATGTATTGGTCGTCTGAAAAGCCACAAGTTTTTCTATGCAAAAATGCATCATGACTTTTTTCTTTTAATCCAGAAGTTTTTGCTATAGGGCACGTGCTCTCGCCAGAAAGACAACAGAAAGCAAGAAATCACCCTCTGGGGGGATGGTCACGCTGCAATTCCTTCTCCTCCATTCTCCTCTTGGGATCTTGGGCACACACACACACATGTGCCGGGAGGGAGTTTAAGCCACTGGGTCCGGGACTCGAACCACAGTCAACTACATGGGAGTCCAGCGACATAGCCATTACACCAATTGCTGATCCCCATCATGGCCTTTCTGATTTAGGACAAATGATCAACACCTGATCAAAAGTGAAAATGCTAACTCAGTTTTATAAGGAATATAATGAATGTCTACACAAGTCCATACAATTGCCAGTAATTATAAAAGTATTTATTAACTCATCGATGTTTATTGCGGCACTATTCACAACTGCTAAGACATGGAACCAACCGAGATGCCTCCAAACAGATGAATGGATTGAAAAACTGTGGCACATATACTCTATGCAATACTATTCAGCCATTAAAAAAAACAAAACAAAACAAAACAAAACAAAACAAAACCCTGGCTTTTGACAGAAGAATATGGAAGATCTACTGTTGAGTAAAGCAAGCCAGGCTATGAAGGAGAGACACTGTATGTCCCCACTTAATATATACCGAGTGTCTGCACTCTATGACTGAAACTGATTGACTAAAGGATATATAAACACAGTAAATGGGTGTAAATACCAGATATAATGTGTGTGGAAGAGTAGAGCCTGAGGAAGGATATTTAAAAGAAAAATACGGAGGCAAAGCATTAATGGGACAAAGAAATGTGATATTACCTGTTGAAGCTATTTTATAGTTTAATCAACTGAACTAGAGAGAACGTTCACATATTGAAATACTCACTTTGTAAGCTAAATAATGTAATTGAATGTATAAAAGAAAATGAAATAAGACAAAAGAAAAAAAAGTATTTATTAACTACAGTCGGTTTCTTCAATACTTTTAAATGTAAGTTTGCAGAACAGAATACAATGCTATTTTTAAAAATATGTATTTATTTAATTTTATTTATTATTATTATTTTAAATTTGATATAGGGCTCGTGTGCTTACCAGAGAGAGAGAGAGCGACAGAGAGGGAGAGGGGTTGGCAGGTGGTGTGTTGGCTAAGGTGCTGGACAGTCAATATGACTGGCCACAGTTCAAGTCCCGGACCTGGCAGCTTGCTTTCTCACTTTCCTTCTCTCTCTCTGTCTCTCTTTGGCCAAGTTCAAAAAAGAAAAAAATAAAATAATGACAATGAATAAAACTAAATATGGTACCAGCAGTTAGTGTAATGGCTATGTCACTGGACTCCCACGTAGTCGACCGCGGTTCGCGTCCCGGACCTGGTGGCTCAAAACTCACACCGGGCGCATGTGTGTGCGTGCCTAAGATCCCGAGAGGAGAACGGAGGAGAAGGGATTGCGGCATGGCCATCCCCCCTGGGGGGTGATTTCTCACTTTCTGTCTCTCTGTCTCTGTCTGTCCAGTGAGCGCACCCTATAGCGAAAAAAAACCTGTCCAAAAAAAAAAAACTAAATAGAAATAAAAATAAAGAGAGGGAAAGTGAGAAAGCAAACTTTTACGGCCAGGACTCAAACCATGGTAGGCCATGTGAGAGTCCAGCATCTTAGCTACTATACCACCTGCTGGCCCCAAGAATACAATGTACTTAAAGAACAGGTACCATCTCATTATTTATCAATTCTTGTTTATTTCATTGACTATAGTACATTGCTTAAAAAGTAAATGTATTAAGATAACAGTGGTGTTATTAGGTAGTAAAAGCAAGAGAAAGATACAATGTACACATTTTTAAAAGAATTACTTATTGAGACCAGCAGTTAGCGTAATGGCTATGTTGCTGGACTCAAACGTAGTCGACCAGGGTTCGCGTCCTGGACCTGGTGGCTTAAAACTCACACTGGGTGCGTGTGCGTGCGTGCCCAAGATTCCGAGAGGAGAATGTAGGAGAAGGGATTGTGGCATGGCCATCCCCCCAGGGGGTGATTTATTGTTTTCTGTCTCTCTGTCTCTGTCTGTCTGGTGAGCGCACACATCCTATAGCAAAAAAAAAAAAAAAAAAAAAAAAAAAAAACCTCTAAAAAAAAGAGAATTACTTATTTAATTTTATTTATTATTATTTTTGTTTGTTTTGTTTTTGTTTTTGTTTTTGGAGAAGTTTATACTATAGGGCACATGCGCTCGCCAGAAAGAGAGACAGAAAGCGAGAAATCACCCCCTTCCCCACCCCTGGATAGCCGCACTGCAATCTCTTCTCCTCCATTTTCCTCTTGGGATCTTGGGCACATACAAACACACGCCTGGCGTGAGTTTAAGCCACTGGGACCGGGATAATAACTGCAGTCGACTACAAGGGAGTTCAGTGACATAGCCATTACACCAGCTGCTGGTCCCAGTTACTATTATTATTTTTTGATTTGACCAGAGGGAGGCAGAAAGACCAAGAAAGGAAAAGAGAGAAAACAAGTCACCAGGTCTGGGACTCAAACCACAGTCAGCTGCAGGGGAATCCAGCGCCTTAACCATCACACCACCTGCCAGCCCCTATGATGTACAATTTAAGACATAGTATTATTAAGTATTTAAAAGGAAGAAAAATATGTAACAATGAAGAAGCTGTTGTAGAGATGGGATTCCCCACCTATGGCTGAGTGAGAAGACTGGTAATTTATTTCCCTATAAAGTAACTGTAAATCTGCACAAAACTGGCAAAACAAAAATGAATACAAAACAAAAAAAAAAAACTGGCACTTTGGAAATGAACATGAAATACTCTAAGAAGCATGTGTATTTGAAAATCTGCTTAATTTTGTGTAGGAAGACTGGGAATCTGTGGTGTTCTGAATTTCAGTTGGTCTCATGACTCTTCAAGCTCAGTGGACAAGATTTTCCAGGGCAAAGCAGGTCACAAAGACTATATCCAACCAATACCTGACCAAAGCAATGTAGACGTGAGGGTAACATCAAGGCAGAAAACTTCAAAATAAATAAACATATTAATAATATTAGTAATAGTAAATGAAACAAAAACCACTAAGCAGAGATACCATCAGTCACACACACAAAAAAAAAGACTGATTTTACAAATTTAGCCAAGGTAAGTTACATAAAAAATGAAAACTCTTTAAAAATGACAACATTCAGGGAGAAGCAAAATCAAAATCCAGAGTTGCTTTAATATATTAAATGAATGTCCATTTCAATAAAAACTGCTAAGCAAAGAAACAAAAATGTGACCAATTCTTAGGAAACAAAGCAGTTAAGACAAACTTTGAGTATTCCCAGGTATTGGATTTAGCAGAAAGGACTTCAAAGCAGCTACTAAAAATATTTGAATAAATAAGGGCTGGCAGGTGGTGTGGTGGTTAAGTGCGCCGGATTCCCACATGGCCGATCATGGTTCAAATCCCTGACCTGGTGGCTTGCTTTCTCACTTTCTCTCTCTCTTTCTGTTCTTTTCTGGTCAAATTAAAATAAATAAATAAATAAAGTAAGCTAAATAAATTCTTTAAAAAATATTTGGGGGAAATAAAGGAAACCATGTTTAAATTATGACAATAATAAATCTACAAATGGATATTCTCAATAATGAGAATTTTTGTTAATGAAAATTTTAGTGTTGAAAAGTACAAGCACCAAATTGAAAAAATCACTAGAAGGCCTCAATAAGAGATTCAATGTTGAAGAAGAAGGCCTCAATAAGAAATTCAATTTTGAAGAAGAGAGAATCAGTGAACTTAAAAATATATCAATAAATACTAAGCAAGGAGAAGAAGAGATAAATATTTATTTAATTAAAACAGAACCTAATATATGTGCAGCAACATCTAGGACATCAACATATGTGCAAAAGAGTCCAAGAAAGAGAGAATAGAAAAATAAATAAATTTTTAAAATTAAGAAAATGAAGGTTTAAAACTTCCCAAGTTGGATAAAAACAGTCTACACATTCAAAATGTTTAATAAAGCCCAAGCAAAGTAATATAAAAGCAGACCCGCATATAGCCACATCATAGCCAAACTACTGAAGGCCATACGCAAAGATAAAAATCTTGAAAGCAGCAAGAGAAAAATGACTTATGAACATGCAAACCACAATAAGAATAACAGCTGACTTCTTTTCTGAAACAATGGAAGACAGAATTTAGTAGAATAACATCAAAAGTGTTGTGGGTAGAGAAAGACCTAATTAATAAAGAATTTTATATCTAACAAATGTGTGCTTCAGTAATGAATGTTAAAGACATTCCAAGACAAAGACTGAGAATCGGTTGCTAGCCACAAATCTCTTGTAAGACATTCTTAGAATTCTTAAAGAAATCATTTAGACTAAAAGAAAATGACTCCAGATGATGATGCAATTCACAGAAAGCAATGAAGAACATCAAAAACAGCAAAATGTAGGTTAATATAAGATTCCATAAATATGTGTATGTGTGTGTGTATATATATGTGTGTGTGTGTGTATGTGTACACACACACTCTGTATATATATATATATATACACGCACACTCTGTATATATGTATATATATACTCTCTCTCTATATATACACACACACACATATATATATATATACTGTATACATCTTTTAATTTATTTAAAATATGGAATATTGCATAAAGTAATAATTTTAACATTATATTTTGAATTTATTACATAGATGAATGTAATATATGACAATGATAGCACACAGAAGGGGGTAGTCTATAGAGCGATATTGGAGCAAAGTTTCTATATTTTCTTGGACTTAAGACATGTAAATCTGGGGCCAGTAGGTGGGGTGGTGTTTAAGGTGCTGAGTTCTAACATGGCTGAGCTCGGTTAGAATCCCAGATTCTGTGGCTTGAATATCATGCTGGGCATATATATGTGTGTGTGCTCAAAATCCTGAGAAGAGAATGAAGGAGAAGGGATTGCGGCATGGCAATCCCCTTGGGGCGGTGATTTCTCACTATCCCTTTCTGTCTCTCTCTGCCTCTCTCCTGTGAGCACATGTATTTTATTGCAAAAATCTTTAAAAAATTAATCCAAAATATATGTGGTAAGGTAAAGTGCATATTTAATCATAAAATAATCACTAAGAAAATAAGTCAAAAACAAAAAAATTAAAATGGTAAATTAAAACAACTTATTTAACACAAAAGCCAATGAGGGGGACCAGCAGTTAGCGTAATGGCTATGTCGCTGGACTCCCACGTAGTTGACCGCGGTTCGAGTCCCGGACCCGATGGCTTAAACTCACGCCGGGTGCGTGCGTGTGAGTGCCCAAGATCCCGAGAGGAGAATGGAGGAGAAGGGATTGCGGCGTGGCCATCCCCCCTGGGGGGGTGATTTCTTGCTTTCTGTCTCTCTGTCTCTCTCTGTCTGTCTGGCGAGCGCACGCACCCTATGGCAAAAACTTCTCCAAAAAAAAAAAAAAAAAAAAAAAGCCAATGAGGCACAGAGACATACAGGAAACAAAGAGCAAAGTGACAAATGCAAGTCCAAATACATTAATAATTACATAAAACGCAAATAGTTTAAACATTCCAGTTGAAAGACAGAAATACATCAGATAAAAAGGAAGTTCCAACCATATGTTATTTACAATTTATACCAACACGAACAATGTGTTAAGGTATGTGTATGTGAGTGAAGTCGTGAATACACAAGGATATAATAGGTGGTGATACCCTTACAATCTTTTTATTCATTCATCATGTCTAAAGGTTGATACCAATAGATGCAGAATTAGCATTTTGACCTACCTATCTTCATAAACTAGCTCTAGAATTTCATGACTTTAAAAATGCAAGAGATAGAAGCCAGCAAGTGGTGCGATGGTTAAGGTGCTGGACTCCCATATGGACAACCACACTTCAAATCTTGGACCTGGTGTCTTATTTTCTCACTTTCTCTCTGTCTATTTCCCTTTGGTGAGCACATATGCCCTACAGCAAAATTTTAAAATAATAATAATGCGGGACCAGCAGTTAGTGTAATGGCTATGTCGCTGGACTCCCATGTAGTCGACTGCGGTTCGCGTCCGGGACCCAGTGGCTTAAAACTCACGCCGGGCGCGTGTGTGTGCATGCCCAAGATCCCAATAGGAGAATGGATTGTGGCGTGACCATCCCCCCTGGGGGGTGATTTCTTGCTTTCTGTCTCTCTGTCTCTCTCTGTCTGGCGAGCACACGCGCCCTATAGCATAAACCTCTCCAAAAAAATAATAATAATGCATAAAATTAAATACTTTTTTTTTAAAAATGCAAAATATATTGTGGCTCTGAGAGATATCATAATAAATATAACCTGAGAATCCTTAAATCAACTAGTCTTCTGGTATTCTTAAATGTCAAAATAATTTTTTTCTCCCACAATACTAACTAAGTTATACTGTTTGGCGGCTGCCATCCTCTGAGAAGTAGACCAAGACAGAATTAGATATGCAGGAGATTTCTTGAGGTAAATGCTTGTGAAGGACGAAAGGAGAAGGGTGCAGAAATAATGAGAGAAAGTCTTTGAAGAGTGAGGTGTAGGTCTGAGACTATGAAGTGAAAATGGGAAGAAAGGATTGGGTAAGAAAACTCTAAATTTTAGTGCAGTTCAGAGAAAGTCTTAGCTCTAATAATGAGGAATCTCTGAAGAAAGGTGACCTGTTAGGGGATTGGACAGATCTAGGTCTGGTACCTACACTATACTTAATTTTGGGCTGGGAACAACCTAACAGAAGTGTGACCTCCATGCAAAATTGACCAGTTGCAAAGGTGCAGCAGCTCAGACAAAAATCTTTCAGTCCATATTCTGACCTCATGATGTACTCATTTGCGCATGGCCACTTCTATCAGCTTCTTTATTCTGTTTTCCTTACCTCAGATGCTTGACAGGGTAACACAAGCCTTTCTATTTCACGTGGCATCAGTCATCACTTTCTCTAGCCTTCTAAGAGCAAAACTAACAATGAGTTCCCCTGATCCCTGAAGGTCTCACCAGGACATTATACTATGTGTCCTGAGATTCTAAAAAGTAAATGAGTTTTTGCTTAAACATTATTTTGTTCCAAACTTCTTCTTCATGCACCTTCAAAAGTACATGCTAGCTAATTCTTATAACTTCTTCAGAGTATAATTTCTTCCCTCCCTCTGATCATTAATTTTTGGTGTCAACTTGACTGGATTAAAAGGTATTTAGAAATCTGGTAAAGCTTATTTCTAGGTGTATCTGCAAGGGTGTTTCCAGAGGAGACTGGTGTGTGAGCTGGTCAACTGAGTGAGGAAGATCTGCTCTTACCTACTGTAGGTGGGCACCATCTATTTGACTAGAAGTCTATATAAAACAAAAAGCAGGAGGAAAGGCAAATTCACTTTCCCTCCTGGAACTGGAAAACTCTTCTCTTGCCCTTGGACATTGGAACTCCAAGTTCTCAGCCTCAGACTAAGAGTTATACCATCAGCCTCCCTAGTTATAAGGCTTTTTAACTTGGACTGAGACATGCTACTAGTGAGATAGGAGTTAGACCTCACATATAGGTGGATAGGGTAAAGGTCCCAAAAGGAAGTCACTGTGTTTTTCTTTCTAATGATGTCTATGTTTTCCCTCTATGGCCTAACTTATGTACAATATATACCCCTTTTACATGTCTCTAAGGTATTCATTACTCCTTGCTAATAAAGCATAAGATAGTGATATTGAGAACAGAGATAGTATAAGAATCAAGATGGAGTCACAGTGGCTAAGTTTTCACAGCCAAAATCTGTCTGCATTGAGATTAAAAGCAACTGTAGCTAAGGACAACCATTTCTATTCAGTAACTGTATTCTAACCAGTACAGGACACTATGGTCTGCTGACTCCACAAAGAATAGGGTAATAAATCACTCAGACTACCAAGTAACCATTTCTAAAGCCCACTTCCTTATCAGAAAGCCAGTTCATTGCTCAGACTGGGAGATAAAAACCTTTTGCCTCCAGCTGCTCTGCAGCAACCCATTCAGGCCCCCTTCCATTGCATTGGAAGCATTTTCTCCTTCCTTAATAAAATTCCTCTTTCCTTTCCTCTCTGTGTTCATGTCTCTAATGAGCATAGGACAAGAACCGACATGGGTGTTGGGTCTGATCACCCAGCACTTTCACCTCACTAGCATCCCTAGGTCTTCAGCTTGCAGATGACCTGTTGTGGTCATTCTTAGCCTCCATAATTATGTAAGTCAATTTCCCTAATAAATTCCCTCTCATTTCTCTATATGTCTATCATCTATCTATCTTTCTATCTACCTATCATCAGTCATATATCTCTTGTTAGTTCTTAAGATCTCTCTTGAGCCTAGCTAATATGAGAGAACTTCAAAAAGCTTGTGAGGCCAGCCCCATAAGGCAGAGATTGAGTGCTCTGCATAGGGAGTTGGATCCCACATGGCCAACTGCCATTCAAGTCTCAGTCACATGGCTTGGAAAACACTCAAGGCACATGTGATGCATGCCCCAAATCCTGACAGGATGGAGAAATGGGAGAAAGGGGATTGTGATGTGACCACATTCTGGTTTTTTTGTATGTTTGTTTTGTTTTTTTGTTTGTTTGCTTCCCTCTCTCTCTCTCTCTCTCTCTCTCTCTCTTTCTAGCAATAGAGACAGAAAAAAGTTTGTGGGAAAAAAAGAAAGTAAAAGTTTATTTTGGTGCAAAATTTTTTGAAAGACCATACATAGGTTTTTAATTTTCCATGAACTTTTTAAGACACCTCATAGACTCCCTTCTGAGACCTAGTACATCTCTGACCAGGTCATGATGAGATTTAACCCTAGTTGTCATCCTGGCAGCCAAGAGAGGAAGTAGGAGCAAGTCCTGAGGACACTATCTGTTGCAGCAACTTCTGGGAGGGAGGATGCGTGATAGCTACCTACTAGCACCCCTGGGTCTCTAGCTTGCAGAAGTGGATGGGCCACCTTGCAAACACTAAGAATTCAGGGGGTTCTTCAGGGCCAGCTTCCTCAGGGGCATCCACCCAAACACTCTCATCCCATGTTTCAAGATTCCAGGTTTGCTCAACTAGGACCCTCCCTTAGTTGAGGATTTAAACATCTCAAGTGCTCTGTGGCTCTACTGTATGGTATTTTTAATTTGCTGCTCCACTGTTTTTGCTCTTCCATTTCAGAAGATAAAGGACTCTTCTTAAGCTGTCAAAAAGACCCTCTGGCTCTCACACTTAGCCTTTAATGGTTTGTTAACTGCCCTCTGTTTTTCATTATCCCATCACAGTATGTCAAGACAGTTTATTAATCATAAGGAAACTAAGCCTTGGAGGCACTATTCCCCAGTATCTTTCATATGCCAGAATCACTGCATTGTCAAGAACATCTCTCCTCACTCTGATGTTTTTCAAGATCATCACTGAGGAAGTCTTGGGCAACTGGGCTCTCATGTTGTACCAGAGATTAATCCTTTCACATTCCACTAAGGGTCTATCCTAGCAGATAGACAATGAGTGAGTCAATCCCAAACTCCAGGACAGCTTTCTCAGACTTCACTCTTGGTGCTACTTATGTAAGTTCATGTTCTCCAAGAGGTAGGTATTGTATTTGACACCCAAGAGATTCACTGGGGAAAGGTAAATCAAGGGGAAGCAGGAGCAGGCATGGGATGGGAGCCTCTAGAATGCAATACGGGTCAGACAGCTGCAAAAGAGAAATGACAAGAATGACTGAGTAGGAAAGTCTAAGTGCAGTTCAGAGAGTCTTGGCAAGTCTTAAGGGGGAGAAGACAAGTAAAATTTGCTGTCAGAAGAGTCTCATGTCAGATAAGCATGGCTCACACTGTGCTCCATCATTGTCTAAGAGCAGCCCAGGGAAGCATGGCCTGGTGTGAGTGTCACTGTAGCTCCAAAATGAAGCATCTAGATGCCATTAGCAAACTGACCCAGAGCAGTTTCTGTTGAAGATGATACAGTAATATTATCCCATCACCACCACATGTGTTGTCCCCAGTATTTCTGTGATCCACAAAGTGTTTGTACCCAAATACTGCATCTTGTTTTGAATTCCAACTACTATTTTAATTATTGTATCTTTTCTAGTGATTTTACCACTACCTCTACTGACTATCTCAGTGCTGCCTGGGCATCCATGCCTGATGTGGTCCAAACGTCTGAATCTCCTAAAATGCATGTTTAGTTTAGCTTAGTTTAGTTTAGTTTTTTTTTTTTTTTTTTTTTTTTTTTTTTTTTTTTTTTTTTTTTTTTTTTTTTTTTTTTTTTTCCCATAGGGTTCATGTGCTCACTGGAAAGAGACAGAAAGAGACAACGAGAGGGAGAGTGAGAAGTCACCCCCTCCTCGCCAGAGTGATGGTCATGCCACAATCCCTTCTCCTTCATTCTCCTCACAGGATTTTGGGGATGCACACATATGTGTCCAGTGTGTTTCAAGCTGCCAGGTCCAGGACTTGAATCATGTTGAGCCATGTGGGAGTCTAGTGCCTAAACTACTATATCACCTGCTGGCCCCTGTTTATGTTTTGTTTTTTAAGTTTGTTTTTAATCTGTATTTATTTATTTCATGAGCAAGAAATGCAGGCACCCCAACAGGGTCTCAATGCTGTGATCCACCACTAGCCACAGTAAGCCCTGGATCATAGGCATGTGCATCCCCCACATACTCAGGGACGTTCGAGACATGAACCTGGTGCCTTTCCATGTGGGTCAGTATTGCAAAGTCTATCATTTTACCACTATCCATCCCTCCAAATTCATATGGTGAAACCTACTAATGGGGATAGTATTAGGAGGTAATAAGATTAGGATCTCTGAGGGTAATTAGGTTATGAGGGTGCAGGCCTGCTCTGGTTTGAATGTATCTCCCAGAAATTCAGGTGTTAAAATTTGGTGAGTCATCAAGGAAGTATTTAGAGGAAACTTAATCTTACCATGGTGTTGAGAGGTGGCACCTTTGGGAGGAGATTAGGATCAGCGTGTAGCTCCTGTGATTGAGTACTCTGGTTTGGTAAGGGGATACACAGACACAGATTTTTTGCTCTGTAACCCTGTGCTCCACCATGCTGTGATGTTCTTGGACTTCTCAGCCTCTAAAACTGTAAGGCAAATAAACTTTTATCCCCTTGGGACTAGCAGTTGGTGTAATGGTTTTATCACTGGACTCCCACATAGTTGACCATGGTTCGAGTTGCCGACCCAGTGGCTTAAAACTCATGCCAGGCATGTGTGTGTGCCCAAAATCCCAAGAGGAGAATGGAGAAAGGATTGTGGCATGGCCATTCCCTGGGTGTGTGTGGGAAGGTGATTTCTTGCTTTCTGTCTCTCTCTGGCTCTCTAGCAAGCACACACGCGCTATGGCAAAAAAAAAAAAAAAAAAAAAAAAAAAAAATCTCTCTCTAAAAACCAAACTTCTACCCCCTTAAATTATCCAGCTATTAACAGAATAGACTGAATAAGTCTCAAATGAATGGGATTAGTGCTTTTACAAAAGAAAACTGTCTTCCCTTTCTGCCAAGTGGTGGCAATAAGAAGGTACCATCCATGAAACAGGTCCTCACGACACACCCAATCTGCTAGCATCTTGGTCTTGGACTTTCCAGCCTCCAGAACTATGGGAAATAAATTACAGTTATTTGTAAGATACCCAGTTTATGGTATTTTGTTTTAACAGCCAGAATGAACGCGGACAATATCCCAAACTTGACAAAAGACCTTTACTTTATTTCCTAAACTATCTATCATAATGCTATGATAAATTTCAGACATATTAAAGACTTGGTAATAATGGGAAAAATTTCTAGAGAAAGAGACAAAGAACTTAGATTTTAATTTTAGATGTCTATAGTCCATTAGATCTTCTCTCCCACAAGGAATCCCTCACTAGGAATCTCACGCCACCCTTCCTTTCTCCTCATGCGAGTTTCTCTTGTCCATTTCTATGTCGATTTCAAGCCCCCCAATTCCCTTTCTTTTAGGTTGTCAGGAAAGGAAAAAAAAATCAATATTCCTCTCTTTTGCATTTCTGTATTTAGTTCACAAAAATATTTTTTCTATCTTTTATCTTGACTACTATCTAACATAAAGGTCTGGAGACAAATTTGTCATAACTGAAAATGAGTAAATTAAATTGTTTATATTAAATATTGTAGTCAACTCTGAATTTCTGGTGCTCTCTCATATTTTGGTTTTGACTACATCTAACTATATTTTTATTCGTTAACAAACTATTAGTAACTTAATTTTGGATTAAACAGACCTAGTCTAAAGATACAAGAAAACAAATAGCCCTAAATCATAGCATTTTTTTTTATGTGATTCCTTATCTCAAGTTTGTTTTTCAATCTATTGATATTTTCATCTTTGCAGGTAGGTAACATTTAATAATGGCAAATGTACATAAAAAAAGACTGCATACCAATTTATGAACAGATGTAGGCATGTAGCCAACATGTATAAAAGGAAAAATATTTTAGGGAAGCTAATTCTTTGATGTGTAGTTTCTTTTATAAAATGTTTCTTTATCTCCCCATAATGAGAAAAAGTAAGAGCTTACTTCAAAGCACAATCAGTCTTTCATGGTAAGGACAATGGATGGTAACAATCTGAAGCCAATGCCCTTTGATTAAATAGATCACTATATGACTTCTCAGTAAATAATCAACATCAAAATAAAATTCTACATATCAGAAGTTCACATGAGCAAGATTTATTTTAGTAGAATTAAAATGGTATATGCACTTCAAATTCTGTAGCTTAAGTATTTTAAAAGGCTCTTTGAAATTAATTTAAAAATATCCCCAACTTTATTCATGTGCCAAAAGCATGGAGAACTGAAAGCAAATCAAGATTTCCCAGAAAACATATTTATTTTTCAGCATCACCTGGTATCTATGACTTTGATTCTGAAATTGCCCTTGCATGTGTTTGTTTTGAAGTCAGATAGGGGAGGTATGTGCTGCAATATACAGATAAGCAGGAAATGAAGAAAAATCTATTAGCTCTAAAAGTCAAAAAGTATTGGCCTCTGCACTGTACGTTTGTCCCTTCCCATTTAAATTTCCCTCTATTCTAAATGATACCATACAAACGTCCCAGTTTGAAATGAGCTGATCCTGCACTTATGTTGGTTTCATAGTACACAGAATTTTTTTCTCCTCATTTCCTAAGAAAATGATAACCAGGTCCTATTATACCTTTCCACAACCCTCTACCTCCTCTGGATCTTGGGCACATGCTCATGCCCCCCATGTGTTTTCAAGTTGACCTGTGGATCCCAAACCACGGTTGGTCATGTAGCTTCCAGCATTACAGTTTAGTAATTTTTGCAAAAAGTGTACATGCTTTTTCACATAGCTGTATATTCTTCTCTTGTAAATGTTGTTTTCACTCTATAAATACATCATAATTTATTTATTCATTCTATTGTTTCTGGGTCCTTGATTGTTTTCAATCTGAGGCTATCATGAATAATGCTGATAATGAACCTTCTTATGCATATCTCCTGGTTCAGTAGTAGTCTTGCATCGTTATTTAATATATATCTGGGAAAAGAACTGCTGGGACATAGACTATGCACTTCAACTTTCCATTCTAGGTTATTTTACTAAGTAAATAAACAACCAAACTCTACTACTAGTATGGCTTCAAAAAGTATTTTTTCACTAGATTAACTGATAGCTGTGTATAATTACAACGACCATTTTTTTCAGTTATTTCCCATAATATTTTATAAAGTACAGAATTTTAGAGTGTTTCTCTTAGGATGATGAAAATATTCTAAAATTAGACAGTGGTGATGGTTGCACAGTTGCAATATACTAAAAGCTTTGAATTACATACTTTAAAGGGGTGAATTATATCTCAAGCTGTTATAAATAAACAAGCAAATTTAAATAAACAAATAATAGTGGCAACAAGAATGCAGGATTGCAGATGACAGGAAGTATTTAGGGGATTTTTTTTCCACCTCTAACCATCATACCAGGCATTTGTGTGTGGGTGCTGACCTGGGGATGGGAAGGCAAGGAACTGAAGAATTAAGAAGTGGGGTAGGGACCAGCAGTTAGCGTAATGGCTATGTCGCTAAACTCCCATGTAGCGGTTCGAGTCCCGAATCCGGTGGCTTAAACTCACGCTGGGCACGTGTGCATGCGTGCCCAAGATCCCAAGAGGAGAATAGAGGAGAAGGGATTGCGGCATGGCCATCCCCCCTGGGGGGTGATTTCTCGCTTTCTATCTCTCTGTCTCTCCCTATCTTTTTGGCCAGCACATGCACCCTATAGCAAAAACTTCTCCCACCCAAAAAAAAAGAAAAAGTGGGATAAAGGAGAGATAGGACAGCAAGAAAGTGGTAAGTTTACATGGAGTTTAAGAAAATGTTATAGTAGTTTGTATTATTTAATAATGGGAAATAAAAGAAATTTTGGAATCAGATTGGTGGCATACTCAAAGTAATAATTATGTTCAAATGTTCATGATTTTCTGATTTGCACAATCATCTCTCCATATACCAAGAAGCACTACTCATGGATGACATGAGGAAAATTGAACTGTAAGGACAGACGCCAGAGTCACAGTGTTCATATATACAGATAGAGATATTAGTCTCGGTCACAGTTAACACTATTACTTTATGTTTGTTTATTTACTAGAGAGTTTCAAATCCCTGCTATGTTACCTGCCCACTGTGTGAACTTCAGCAAGTTCACTGGGCTTCTCCTGGCCTCACTTTTTCCATCCAAAAAGATACTGTTCCCTGCAAGGGCACTGCCACAGTCCCCCCGCACGGTGCTGTAAGGGAGGTGGTGTACTAGCAGATACGTCAGTGAGAAGCACACCCTTCCCCAGCCCCCAGCACACCTGATATAATCACCTTACTGAGGTAAGGCTGCTGGCAGGAGCCAGAAACATCCTGAGAGAATGCAGTAAACTGTTGTTCTGCTTGATACTAGAAAAAATGAAAGAAAAAAAAAAGGGAAAAATAATGTCCCAACAAATCGTCCTGTCACATAAGCATCCTACTGGCTGAAGAACACTAAGCAGAATAACTACAAATCTCCTTGCTCAAATTATATGATAATATGTGCCTCTTACAAGAGTATGAAAAACAATTTTTTAAAATTCATAAATGATTCTTTGAAATACACGTTTTTACCTTTGACTTATTTTTGATAAAGTGAGGGACAAACTCTTTTTGTAAACAAATAAAGATAACATGATCCATATGACAGTTTTGCTTATTTTATTTTTTTTTTTTTTGGAGAGGTTTTTCGCTATAGGGCGCGTGCGCTCGCCAGACAGACAGGGAGAGACATAGAGACAGAAAGCGAGAAATCACCCCCCAGGGGGGATGGTCACGCCGCAATCCCTTCTCCTCCATTCTCCTCTCGGGATCTTGGGCACGCACGCACACGCGCCCAGCGTGAGTTGTAAGCCACCGGGTCCAAGACGCGAACCGCGGTCGACTACGCGGGAGTCCAGCGACATAGCCATTACGCTAACTGCTGGTTCCCGACAGTTTTGCTTATTTAGAAGGCTTGGGGACGTATCAAAGTGCCCAGAAAATTCCAACAGGCTGCTGTACCTGCTGAATCAGGCGACTTCTTTAGCAGTTGAAGTTCACTTGTATTTAATACTTTGCTTCTATAAATGAAGGCCTTGTTTGAGGACCTGCCTGTAAGCTTCTGATTTTATTGGAAATATGGTAAGAATCTGGTTTGCTGTGAATTCCTGCCTTGTGCCTGAAGGTGTGTGAAGTCAATGCAGTGCCTGACCTGGTGCTAGGGCTTGAGCCACCCAAGTCCCAGGTGGAATTAAATGTCCTCAAGGAGGCTGCTTTGAAATTCTAGTTTTTAAAGCATGCATTTCAGAGCAGCAAAGCACAAGCGACTATGTGTATATTTACTGCACTTTACGTCTCTCGTATATAAAAGCTGCATTGAACATTGATGAGGGTTCTCCTCTGAAAAACTGCAGATAATAATAGCAAGTATGTTTTTGCATTTTTACCAAAACCTCAGACTCCAACAGACCGAGCACTTGATGGAGCCAAGAAATAAAAAGGCACTGGTTACCACCGCATATGGTTTTCCTGGCACAAATGAATCTGTTTCGTTCACTCAGGCATTGAGGCAAAGGCAGAAGAGAGCTCAGGCAGTTCCAGAACCCTTTACCCACATCTACCCACACTCTTCCTCTTATTCTGCAAAGAGAGCAAGGGAGGAGAGAAGCTGATCTGGCTGTTCCCAGAGGTGCTGTTACAGAAAAGAACAAGGAGGGACCAGCAGTTAGTGTAATGGCTATGTTGCTGAACTCCCTTGTAGTCGACTGTGGTTCGCGTCCCGGACCCGGTGGCTTAAACTTACGCCGGGCGCATGTGTGTGCGTGCCCAAGATCCCCAGAGGGGAATGGAGGAGAAGGGATTGCAGTGTGGCCATCCCCCCTGGGGGATGGTTTCTTGCTTTCTATCTCTCTGTTTCTGTCTGTCTTTCTGGTGAGCACACACGCCCTATAGAAAAAAAAAAAAAAAAGAGAGAGAGAGAGAGAGAGAGAGAGAGAGAACAGGGAATGCCGAAAATCACTGGGATTTCTTCACATCACGTGTCTATTACACTTTCCTTGACTTGTAAATCGTCTGAAGAGCAAAGGCCTAATTACAAATTGCCTTCAAATGTTTACATTAAGTTGACTTGTTTCCAAGGTAATGTAGAAACAAGTGTTCACTCTATTGTTTGAAAAGTATTTAAGTATGTTTGATTTTTCTTCCATCTGCCTACCTAAAATAGTCAGAATCCAACAAAGAAAGCACTCTATTAAAGACAAAAAAAACCCCCAACAAAACAAAAACAAAATCAGTGCAGTCATACGAAAAGCAAGAAGCCAAACAGGAGAAAGGAAGGCAACCCAGAGATGGACAGCAGAGACAAAGGGAGGTATTGCTGTTAACCAGGACCAGCGGCACCTGACAGTAGCTGGCACTAGAGGACCAGGCAGTGAAATCTGAGCCGCAGGGGAAATGCAGCCTCTATTGTAGAAACTTCTCAAAGCAGAGAGCAATCCTGTGTCTTCTCTTCCTTCAGTGCCTCCACAGCCTCTCACCAGTATTTCATGCCACCCAGAAGCAAGAAGCCAGCTGATACCAGAATCGGAATTACAGCTCTTCATGGAACAGATCCACAGGGCGTGGGAAGTGAATGTGAGGGCTCACTATGGCCACATGTTTCTTGACCATTCTCTGACTTTTCAGTACTGAAGTAAAATCACATCACACGTGAAATCTCCAGCCTACTAGATATTGGGGAGGGTTAGGTTCTAAAGACTATAGCTGCCAAAGGGACGTCAGCTTATCCCCACCTGCTAACTCAATACCACTCCCCTGCAGCATCATCAATCTCTATAGCTCTTCCAGCAGAAGCTCTGTCCGCTGGGCCCCACTGCAGATCCATCCAGGGACCTGTTACCTTATTCTTAATTTTACTGACATCATCTCAACACCTTCTCATGCTCAAACTATTATGCAGCATTTTTATGAGCTGCTGCATGGAAAAATGGCTGTGGGATGGGTCCATGGCTGACAAGGTTTGTTTGTTTTCCGTGTACTCCAGAGCTTTGAGGTAAAGAAAGAGAAAAGGAGGGAAAATGGAAACCTGAATGGCGAATTGTATCTCAGGTCCTCTTTGGGAAGTAACTAGGACAAAACACCTCTTCTTTTCTTTTTATTTGTCTTCTCTTTCTTAAGGAGAAAAGATAGCTCTAGGAGAAATATTTGTGTTATCTAAGGGTGGGGAACAAGGGCAGCTCAGCAGAAAACAGCTGGAATGTATCTGCAATGGGAGCAGACAAAAATGCTCTTTCTGGACCATCAGTGAATCGTTGCTGCGAGAAAGCCAAAATAGCAACCTCTTTATCACCACAACAATTCTCCCAGAGGCCAGTTTCTAGTTTTGCATGCACACCCAGGACACTTCCCAGCTGTTCAGCCGTGCTGAGTTCTTCCCAACTGACCAGAGCCTCAGACCACAAAGGAAGCTGCTGCCTGGTCTAGGTCGACCTTCCATCACATGCAATAGACGGTACAGCAGTTCTGGGCAAGTCCAATAGAGATAGGCATTGCACTGGGCAATGTGAACAGATAGGAAAGTGCTGTCCTTACTGTAAGTTACATAACTGGCATCTGCTCAGCACTTACTATGACCAGGCTGTCCGTTATAATACTAAATAATAAGACAATAGTCTGTGTGGTCACCATTCTTATTCTCCTTGTTTCACAGATGAAGAGCCTGAGGCTTTGAGGTTGGGTTGTTTTATCCAGAGTCACACAGCTACTAAGTGGCAGATTTGAGACTCAAACCTAAGTCTGCCTCTCCCCCAGACTCAAAACTCTCTTTCACTATGCTATTCTTGCATCAACTCTTTGGGGAACTCAGTGGTAACCAGCATTGCAAACAGTCACTGACTTTCTTGCCCATAATCTATAAAAGAAACAGTAAAGCAGAGATTCATTGCTTGTTTGGTCTCCCTGTGTCATATTTTAATGCAATAGTAAATGAACTCTTGCTATCTATTTAGTCCTAACAATCGAATCATGTGACACCTGCTGATATTATTTTTTAAAAATGTTTATTTTATTTATTATTATTATTTTAAATTTTCTATAGGGCATATGCACTCACCAGAGAGTGACAGAGAAAGAGAGAAAGCAAGCTGCCAGGTCCAGGACTCGAACCACAGTTGGCCATGTGGGAATCCAGTGACTTAACCACCATGCTACCTACTGGTCCCGACACCTGCTGATATTCTAAAAGCTTCTACTGGGTTGTCAGAAAAATCATGACACATTTTTGTACAGAAAAACACAGAAAAATACATCATGACTATTCCAAGGACCTAATATGTTCTGAATCTCTCCAGCTACCCAATCCCGGAGAATATTAATAGATGCTCCATTTCTACGTTTTTTCCCCTAGTCCTTCCCAGCTGGAATCCCTAAACCTTGGAATCTGTAGGCTCAGATTCTGGCCAGTTCCAATGCCATCTTCAGAAAAGGTTACTTACTGTTTTATGCCTAAGACCCATTGTGCCTGTGATAAACATTAGTCATTTGGGTCCCTACCCAGCTGTGCTCTTCTGATCATACACCTTGATCTTGCTCTCATTTCTGCTGCATTGCTGGAGTCTCAGTGGCTCATCTGTGCAAATTCTCTTCCTGGAAGTTAACCCTGTCCTTTTAATTCTTACCTTTATAGAAATTGAACAATTATCACAGGGTGACAAACACATTGCACAATACTGCCACTTCCCTTTCCAATATGCACAGAGCTAGAGTGATTTAATTTATTGTATAAACCAGGATACTTTTGAGAGTGAAAGGACAGCTAGATTTTATGATGACTACAGGTAAACCAAGCAGTCTCGGCAGACATTGCTAATTGATCCTATCCTTCTCAGCAGTGCTCCAGGCCACCCTTCAGGCAGGAAAACTATGTGTAATCTATAATTGGACCTCAGGACACTTAGTGCTCATATTTATATGCACAGAACTTGTTTCCTTTTTTTTTTTTAGCATAAATTTGAGTCTTTCCTAAGCTTCCAAATGAAGAGCAATGATTTTTTTTTTTTTTTTTTGGAGAGTTTTTTCCTATAGGGCGCATGCGCTTGCCAGACAGAGAGAGACAGAGAGACAGAAAGCGAGAAATCACCCCCCAGGGGGGATGGCCACGCCACAATCCCTTCTCCTCCATTCTCCTCTCAGGATCTTGGGTACGCATGCACACGTGCCCGGTGTGAGTTTTAAGCCACTGGGTCCGGGATTCGAACCATGGTCAACTACATGGGAGTCCAGTGACATAGTCATTACGCTAACTGCTAGTCCCGCAATGAATTTTTTAAAAGAAGTTTCCTGCTCATGAATATATTATAATCTGACTATGAAGAAAAGACAACACAATGCATTTTATAATTGAATTTTTTTCCTTAAAATAGATTTCCCTGATTTTGGGGGGGTGGTGGTGGTGGGAAAAAGACAGGAACATATTAGCAATGCAGATCAAGTCCAAACTTAAAGATTCTATTTGTTTCACCTTGCATTGATAAATACATATATATAGAGAGAGAGCCCAGGTTTACAGTCAGAAAATCCTGGATTTGAGTCTTGAATCTGTATATCTTAGTGCAAAATAGAAAATAAGTACCAAAGGG
The DNA here is from genome assembly GCA_026018925.1 of Tupaia tana. Classification (NCBI taxonomy): domain Eukaryota; kingdom Metazoa; phylum Chordata; class Mammalia; order Scandentia; family Tupaiidae; genus Tupaia; species Tupaia tana. The sequence goes on along the minus strand of JAKSZU010000001.1, from coordinate 224,449,592 downwards.
AGATAATTGTGCTTTAGAAGTGAGAGAAGAGAATAATTATTTTCAGAGATATCTCTCTTACTTTACTCCATTATATAATCTCTTTTTAAAAATATTTCCTGGGGTTAAAATTTGCAAAGGGGATCAGCAGATGGCATAATAGTTACGTCGCTGGACTCCCACATAGTCTACCACGGTTTGAGTCCTGGACTCGGCTGCTTAAACTCACTCTGGGTGCATGTACAGGTGTGCCCAAAGTCCTGAGAGGAGAATGGAGGAGAAGGGTTTGTGGCCTGACCATTCCCCTTGGCATGGGGAGGGGAGTTGGTGGTGGTGATTTCTCGTTCTCTGTCTCTCCACTGAGGTGCCGCACCTTATAGCAAAAAAATTCTCACAAAATAAAAAAAAGGAATTTGCAAAGAAGAAAACGAAAGAAGATCCACAGTCCTAACACCCAGATTATCATTGTTGATATTTAAAAAATAACAACAGCACAAAGAATATACGTACATGATTAGAAAGCTCAAACCAGTACAAAAAGGTATAAAATAATGAGTAAAAGTCTTTTTCAGTGCCCCAAGTATCATTCCTTGAAATACACACCGTTGGCATGTTCTTGTGTATCCTTCTAGGGAAAAAAAATACAAATTGATCTGCCTGAATAGATTATTCTGTATCTTGCTTTTTTTTTTTTTTTTTTTTTTTTTCCCTCCTTCCACTTAGTAGTATATCTTGGCAGTTTTTCCATCACAGCATTTAAGAATCTCCCTTATTCTTTAAACAAGAGCTAAATAATCCATCACAGAAATTAAAATGTATTTAATCAGCCCATTCACATTTGATTGTTTTTTGCCACTACAAATAATGCTGTGGTGCACATCTAAGTTGCTTTAAGTGAATCTAGCTTAATTTTACAAGCTTATTAGAAATGAAAACAAAAAAATGCTATGGGGCAGGGGCAGGAGGTGGCTGGTGGATAAGGGGCTGGATTCCTCACATGGCTGACTGTTGTCTGAGTCCTGGACCCAGAGGCTTGACAATCACACCAGGCATGTGTGCACGTGTGTCCAAAATCCTGAGAGGAGAATGGAGGAGAAGGAATTGCAATATGGTCATCCTCCTGGGGGACCATTTTTCATTTTCCCTCTCTCTGTCTTTCTCAGGTGAGTGCATGTGCCCTATGGCCAAAACCTAAAAAATAAATAAATAAATAAATACATTCTATGGGTATTTGTATTTTGTCTTCAGGGTCCCTTCATTATCTCCTGTCCTCCCATCCCTCCAGCTTCTCTTAACTTCCAGTTTCCTGTACCCTGGGTCCCTGATATTGGGAGGCCACCGTACCTTCCTAGATTTGCCCAAGCCCCATTGATGAAGGAACTTTGGACTTGCTGTCCTGAATTTGACCTTGATATTCTCTTTAGAACCCGCCTGTCAGGATCTGCCCTCTGGCTCCACAACCTTCAAATATGATTGAAAAGCACCCTCCTTGAGCACTTGAGTGTCACCAAGTGCTTCTTATCAGGAAAATGGGCACTTGACAGGAATGCCTGCCAGAGAGAGAGAGAGTCTAGGTGGCCCTCAAAAGACAGGTAGATTTTAAAAGGCAGGACAATGTCCTCAGGGGAGCCCTAAATGACTTCTCCAGACACTTTGCAATGCATGTCTCTACATAAGGCAGGTATTCTGTAAAAAGTCAACTAGTCTAGCGAGATTCCTCTAAGCACCACATTAGTACCTAGAGGCCAGTTTAATGTGAATTAAATTGCAATGAATATTCTCAGACCAGACAAACTGTCTGCAAAATTATTGAGGGCCTGCAGAGTGCCATAATGATCCAGAAGCAGAAGCCCAGGGGCACTGGTGAGGAGCTTATACAGAGCATGTCTCTGGGGAAGATTCAGATGTGGGTTAAATACTTTATGAAGGATTATGATTCCTAGTGATGAATGAAGAAAAGCTAAAGCAAAACCATCCTGCCAAAAATGAAAGAGCATCTTAAGACTTGACAACGTGGCAATTCTGCCTTCCAAAGCTGTAGAGTAATTCACAAACCACACGGCTATGCAGAGTGGTTTAACAACTACTGGATGATGAATGAGCCTTTGGAAATGTTACTATTTCTACAATAACATAATGATATCAAATTAACTAATTCTATTTTATTCCTATATTTGAGGGTTGGAGGAGACAAATCAGCTAAATGTTCATAGGCACATCCCTACTTGTTGAAGCCCCCAATCTTCTATAAATTAGACCTTCCAAGTAAGACGTTCCTATATTGGGGAAATGTAGAATCTATGTGACCAGAGATGGATGGGTTGGTATTTATATTTACCAAGTGGGCCAGGCAGAATAATGGCCCTTCAAAGATGTCCATTCCTCATGCCAGGACCTGTGAATATGTTCCTTTACATGGCAAAAGAGATGTGACAAATGTGATTAAGTTAAAGACCTTGAGTTTTGGGAGATCACATAGCTTATCTAGGTGCCCCTGGTGTAATTACAAGTGACTTTAAGTGAAAAAAGAGAGAGTCAGAGAAGGAGATGTGATCGTGACAGAGCAGAAGATGGAGTGATGTGAGAAAAGGTCCATGAACTAAATGAGTGCAGATGGTTTCTAGAGGCTGGAAAAGGGGAAAGAAATGAATTCTTCCCTAGAGCCTTAAGAAGGAATGCAATCCTGCCAACATCTTGATTTTAGCCCAGTGAAATCCACTTTGGACTGCTGACCTCCAAAATCATAAAATAATAAATGTGTGTGTGTTTAAGCCACACAATTTGTGGTAATTTGTTACAGCAGCAATGTAAAAACTGAAAAACTGACACCTAATATCCTCCAGTGCTGTTTTCATTTATTTCCTTCATAAATTAAAAAAACTCAACGGTCAGGTCCAATACTGAAAGAAAATGCAAACAAAGCCTATTTAACAAAGCGTGAGAAAGATGTCACATAAATCCAAATGAGAGCAAGAGAAATGTGGAATATTATATAAGCTTTGTGCCAAATCAGCCTAGAGCCCTCTTTGACTAGTTGATAATTCAATTTATTTAAACATTTTCAGTTTCTCTGATAGATGCATATTAAATCCACCACAGTTCTACAGAAAGGCTCTTTTTAGAAAAACTCCATTTATTTCATGGGATTCTGAATATTTTACATGCAATAAATTCAAATTTTTAGGATTTCAAGTATTTATATTTAGATGTTGTGATAGTTCCTTTTGGGAATTCTCTTCTAATCTCCCTGATAATTTCCACCTCTTTGGGACTTGCTCCTTGATCCAGAGGACCTAAGTTTAGTCCTTCCTTCCTTCCAGTCAGTGAGAATTGGAGCTGAACTGAAAAGAACTGAAAGGAACTCCCAACCCACATCAGGCCAATTATTTCTCCTGGGAGTCTAGAATTTGAACTGTGAGATCCAGGATCTGGGAACTGGAAGTAGAGTTACTTAAATGTCAAAAACCTCTCCAAAAAAAAAAAAAAAAAAAAAAAAAAAAAAAAAAAAAAAAAAAAAAAAATTGGAGAGAAAGTTAATAAATTTCAAAGCTTAATTTTAGTTCTTCTGAGACCTGGTTGTTAAATCTTCCTTGGATTCCATAAGGTATCTGTGTGGCAGAATGATTTGCAAAATAACAGCAATCCTCACTCCTCCCTGTGTCTACACTCTTCCCAGTGTGATCTGTAGCTTCTCCCATCAAGTAGTGAAATATAACCAGCCTGCCTCCCTCCTGAATCTGGGATGGCCTTGGAACTTGTACTTAACAATGAATGTGGTAGCAGTGGCATATAATCTCTAACCCTAGGCCTCGAGAACTCTTCCAAAGCCTTCCATGCTTCCTCAATACCACCCTCTCCTTTCCTCTCTCTCATATCCCCTGCAACCTATGAGAATAAGTTCAGGCTAGCCTGAAGGATGATTAGAGACATGAATTACTTGTTACCCCTTGGTCCCAGCCAGGAGCCAATCAGTCACCAGACATATGAACAACATACTGAGGCTATCCTAGTCTTGTCAGACTCCATTTGACCTGCCTGCTGATCACAAATTCATGGTATATCCAACCAAGACCAGCCAACCTGACCCAGACATGTCAATCTGTCCATCTGATTAAGATGTATGAACAATAATATGTTCATTGCTTTAAGTCAGAGTTTTAAATGATCTATTATGAAGCAATGTCTGGTAGACCTTAGTTTGTCTGCTTCTTCTATAATTTCATGAAATATTGATTGAGCATCTAGTGAACCCTATACAAGCTCTTATGCTAAGAATATGGTGTTGCTATAAAAGAAAACCTTCATTATTATGAAGCTGACATTCTAGTGAGAGTTGTGGGAAAGATGGGGAGACAGACAATAAAAAAATAGGAGTAAATACATAGTCCAAGACACAGAAAATAATAAAACAAGGCTTGGAGAATAAAGAGCACGGTGTCAGAAGGAAATCTGAGGGTAGTCAGTGAGTAAGCCATGAACATATCTGGAGGTGAAGCATTCCAGGTAGGGGGAAGTGAGAAGGTCCTGAGCCATAACTGAACATGGCATTTTGAGAAGCAGGATGTGTGTGAAGCCAAGAGCAGAGCAGGAGAGGGTTCCAAGGAAGAGACCAGAGAACTGCCTAAGGATCAGGCCATGTGAAGCTTAGGAGTGATGACAAATACTTTGAATTTTACCCTGAGCAAGATGGAAGAAACTAAAAAGTCTTGATCAGACAAGTTAAGTGAATAGAATCACATTTTAGAAGGCTTACCATGACTCCTGCGTGGGTAAACACTAGATGGACACAGCCATAGTATATGTCAGGTGGAGATGATGGTGATTTTGACCTCCATGGTAACAGTGAGCAAGCAGACTCTAGATTTATTTTTAAAGTAAACATCACTGGATTTGCTAAATGATCTTCCATAAATAAGAGAGAGGGGAATGATCACTATAAGGGTTTTGCCTAATAATTAAAGAGACAGAATGGTCATTCGTGGAAATAGTGGGGAGGGACTAGAGAAATCTGGACATGCTAAATGTGAGTGTTTTAGACAGCCAGAAGGAGAGGAGCAAGTAGACTGTTGGCTATATGTGTATGGAGTTGAAGCAGAGCACTAAATTGAAGACATACATCTGGGGACCATTTTTGTGGATAGAATCAAAAGTTGATTCTGGGAGAAATAATCCAGAGAGCCCAGATAGACAAGTCAGTGATCAAACCCTGGGATCCCCCTACCACTCTCTCTCATGACTACAGGGAGACAGGAAGAACCAACTCAAGTATTGAGAAGGGAAGCCAGCTAAGTTTAAGGAGGGCCGAAAGGGATTTCTGTCAATAAATTCCTTTCTTTTCTGTTTAGATTAGCTTTCTAAGGACTGAATTGTGTCTCCCAAACTCATAGGCTAAGGCACCATCCCCTCGAGTGATTATACTTGGAAAAAGGACGTTTAGGATTGAATTAGTCAACTATGATCATAAGGATAATGTCTAATCTGTTGCAACTGGTATTCTTAGAAGAGAAACACTGAAGTTCTTTCTCTCTCCCCACCTATGCACCAGGGAAAAGCCATGTAAGCGTACATCAAGAAGGTGGCTATCTACAAGTTGGAAGAGAGCCCTCAGCAGAAACCAACCTCGCTAGTGCTTTGATCTTAGACTTCCAGCCTCCATAACTGTGAGAGAAAAAAAAAAAAAAAAGCTTGCTATTTAAGCCTCCCAGTCCGTGGCATTTTGTTATGGCAGCCCAAGCAGTCTAATGTCCTAGCATAAAAGCTGGTGTCTTCTATTATGTAATGGGCTAATACACGGAGGTTTTGAACAAAGGTCTTCCTTTCTGAAAACTACCCCTGTTGCCCTATTCTCCACATGTTGGATCAAGGGCATCAGCAGCTGCATGGGGAGGACAGAAACAGTCAAAGGCTTCCACTGACTTGTTAAATGACCTCTTTTTTTAAAAAGTCATGTCAGGCATAATAAATCTAAAACCAAAATGTTTTTGATTCGAGAGAGTTAAGAACATGAGAAAGCCCAGGGTAGAACATGAGGGCATACAAAACCATCAGAGAGAATAACGCAGGATAGGACTGGAGGCAGTTTCTAGCCCCACAGGAGGAAGATTAAAGCCCTTTCAGGGCAGGGAGGAGGCTGTAGAATGAGGAGGAAGAAATCAGGAGGTTTACTTGCTAGTGTGAAGCCTTTCCACAACTGTTTGGCTATTTCCCCACTCCTCCCAAATAGGGCAAAAGCCCTGCTAAGGAAGGGCAGATGAGGACCCCAGATGGGCTGGAAAATCCCTGAGCTAAAAGCTTTTCTCCCATTCTCATCTAGAATGCTGAAAGGAGCTAACTCGACAATGGTTTCTCACACCAATTCTACAAGAACTACAGCAGTGAGGTCACGGCTGCCTTGTGTATTTAGGCAGAGAGAGCAAACCTCAGCCTGCCGCTCTGGATTCCGCAAAAGCAGCACACATCAAGTGCAGAGACTTCCCACATGTCCCACTAGTGGATACAGAAAGTCTCAACACTGAGTGCCTGCAGGCCTGCCAATGAGCGCCCAAGGCCAGAGGACTTGGGGTTGAGAGTTTGAAAGCTCAAGTCAGATGGCAGCTCCCAAAGTCTCAGAGGAGCAGCAGTGACAATGAAGATCAGTGGGAAGCCACATTGCCCTGACCACACGGAGGACTAACCTCAGTTAATTTATATTTGAACTATAGTGATAAATTTTAAAGTGGTTACACTTGCAATGAGAAGGCTCCTATTTAACCTTAATATCAAAATTCTAGTAGTACATTCTGCGTTACTTATTAAGCAACTAACCAGATATTCAATTAGTTCTATTGACAATAATTTCAAGACACTTTTGTCACCAGTAATATAGGAAGTCCTCAACTGGTGGTTTAAAATGTATTCTTCCATATAAGTGTTACAAATAGTGGTTAGTTTCCCAGGTTAGCTCATTGAGTCTATGTAATCTATAGTTGAATTGTAATTCATAATGTCAATACTAGTAGTCTGATTGGTGCCTGAATACAGTGAAAAAAAGCATTCCAAATCCCCAGCACTACCATCTTCTAATAGTGGATGGAAAGCTATTTTACTTAGTTTTTCTGGGCCTCAGTTTCCTTGTGTGTAAAATGGGAACAACAGAATCTTTTTATAGTACTATTTTAAGGATTAGCAACAATTTTCATAAGGCACCCATTTCTTCAGTGCAATTGATCTTAGCTAGAGGTTAGGAAAAGTGAACAATATCATTAAATATATCTATGCTGAAGTATAGGTGATTCATGTCCCCTCTATTTTCATAGAAGTATTTGCACTTTTAAGTAAGAAAGATATTAATCTAATCGTTATGCAAATAAAGCTATTTCTAGTAATTCCCTTAATAACAAAGTCAACTAAAATTAAAAGTGGCAGGAAGGAAAATATTTTGAAGCAGGATGACCACTATTAAGCAAGGTGGTTCGACCTGCCCAAGCTAGCTTAGTGCCTTTCCATTACAGCTAGTTTGGACTGTATGTACCAGAAAACCCTCATAGGCAATCTAGTGCTGGTATGATTTCCTTACAAAGTTGTCAAGGCACACAACTCCTTGTCTGTTGAGTGTTTCTTGGCCTCACAATCCAATATAGTTAAAAGAGCATGAGCCATCGCATCCATGTTCTGGGCACCGGGATTGAAGAAGTGGCAAAGGCGCAGTGATAATATGCTGCTCAAGTAAAGCTGGATTTATGGAAGGTAGCAGATTTCGTTGCACACTGAGCATGTGCACCCATAATCCTGGCTGGTAAGAAGGCTGCTGGGGGGATCATGGTGAGGATACTATGGAGGGTGTTTATCTTTGTCTCTATTTTTCTCTCTTCGTCTCTCTCTCATGAAAAACAGAAACAAACAAAAGAACTGGCAAAGAACCTTTTAAAAAAAACTCACTGGAAGCCCCCCATAATAATTTGATTTGCATTTGTTAGCCAAAGTGTGGTCACATGACCACACTTAGCTGCAAGGAGCTGAATATCCTTTAGCTGCGTCTTGCAAGTACAAATAGATTCTATTATTAAAAATGAAGGGAAGAACAGATGTTAAAATATGCAGCAAAATAAGCAGCCTTCCGTGCAGTGCTATTGAGCCAGTGATTTAGCTCTTGCCACTTAGTTGCACTTTATCCTCCTATTTTGCTTTATGATGTTGGAAGTGGGACTCTGCCAGCTACGCTTCTGCTTTGCTGGAAGCTCTGGAGGGAGACTAGAAGGCCCAAGGAAAAAGGACGCTGTCCCTATCCATATCACCCAGTTTCACTTCTTCATTATGGCAGTGGCACTTCTTTCCAGGAGAGACAACTGATTCACGCTTACAGTTTGTTCAGCACTCGCAGACCAGCCATCTCTCTCCCCACTTCAGATACACCAGTGCCAAACCAGCCAACACCCCTGCTGTGGACTGAATCGTTTCCCCCTAAAAGTCACACATTGAAGCTCTAACCCCAATGTGATTATATTTGGAGACAGGGCTTTTAGGAGGCAATTAGGTTAAATGAGAGCACAAGGGTGGAATGTTAATTCAATAGGACTGATGGCCTTCTAAGAAGAGGAATAGATATCTCTCTCTCTCTCTCTCCCCCTCTCTCTTCTCACTCCTTTCCTACCCTCTGCTCTTTTGCTCTCCCTGCGCACACACTGAGGAAAGGCCATGTGAGCACACAGCTAAGAGACTGACTATGTTTGTGCCAGGAAATGAGCCCTCGCCAGAAACCTAATTGGTTGGCACCATGATTTGAGGTTTTGAACATCCAGAGCTTTGAGAAGATAAATGCCTGTTGTCTGAGCCACCTGAGTTTGTGATGTTTTGTTATGGCAGCCTGAGCAAAGACAATCCCCTTCTCAGAGGCCTGAGTTTTTCAGTTTTCAGTTCCACAGGCCCCTTTTCCAGACACTTCTTTTTGTTTCCTCAGGCTCAGGGACAATTTCATCAAATTGACACCTTCTATAATTTATGTTCTACTTTTTTCTTTTCAGTTCTTTAATAACTAGTTAATTCTTCATAGTAAGGGTTTATTTTTCCTGTTAAATTAAGTGCATGTGATTTCTGACCCTGACTGGACTATGACTGAGATACTCCCATTTATGACTACCGATACTTTAACATGCCAGTAGCAAATTTCCTGATCTCCATCTGCCCCCGAGCACATCTCTACCAAATTCCACCTGCCACTTCCCATTTCCACTCATTCGTACTCCCAATTTCTTGCTCCCAAATGATCCTGTGTCCAGAATCTCTCTTTGCCTCGCTGTTTTGTTCTCATATAGTAACTGAATGATGCACCCGGGTTGTGGTTCTACTTTTTCTTCATAAAACACAAATTCTCATATCCTTGCCTTACAACTGGGCATCATCATTTCCCTAAATCTGGGTCTCAGAGTCCTTGTTCGTCCAGGTGGGGATAATGAGCATAGTCTAAAACTACACACCCAAACCAACTCCCTCAACTAGGCTGTTCTTGTTTTTCTTTTTCTTTTTTTTTTTTTTCCCAAAGTTTTAAAACTTTCTATTTTTGTAGCTTGCCAGTTCTCAGAGTAGGTGCGATTTGTTCTGATGACTCCAGAGGGAATTCCATGGAGTAGGTGGGGCACTTATGTAAGAAAATTAATTTGTTAGTAACTCAGTCATTTGAAGTTCAGGGCCGCCTTACTGAAAAACCTATGTGTCCAGCTATGCATTGAAAGCATCATTTCCAGGCAATACATAGTTTTCACACATTTTCAGGTTGCATTTGCATGCTTCAGATTTGTTTTTGTGCATCTTTATGCTGTATTTGAACTGTTGTGGTTTTGTGTTGGAAGCAAAAGAACTATAAAACCTTTTTAAAGTGTTTATCTTTCCTTTCATAACAATACTCTTTTTTTCTGTTATCTCTGTTTTTTTCCTAGGTTACCTGGTTTTGTTTAGTAGACTTCCCTTTACCTACCACCATAAACCCCACAGTCACTAAAAATAAAGCTATAAGACAAATATAAAGCACTCTCCTCAGAGTGCCCTGTTTTCGTTACCTTATACAAGATAACATTTTAGGCCCTATTCATGTCTAGAATCTTGTTTGCCTACAGAATACTTCTTGTAAACATGTTTTTATAGCCTTTGGCATAGGTGAGGGGAAAAGGTAGGGAATCGTTAACTGATTTAAATCCCCTTTGTTTTCTCTGTAGTTGAAGAAAAAGAAAATCCTCTTCTGTGTTCTAACATGAAGATCCGAATTGCAATAAACAAACATTTTCAAAATACCTAGAAAGCCTCAGGACTAACAAAAATCACATTGATTCAATGTAATGATCATGGTAGCCTCTCGGTCAATTTTTGTTTTTCCATCCTCCTCAGAATCCTGGCATTCATACTTTTATGAGCCATATTTTTTAAACCACAGAATGAAATACTATCAAATTGGCAGAAAGTTTTTCATGTATATATATGAGGCAATAGGGAAATAACACTGGACAGAATTACACCAATTGTAATATGCCTGCTGTATCCAGACCAGATAGGCAAAATATACCAGGTAAACCAACAATAGCTTTAAGGAGGCTTCATCTTACGTTAAGTGCAACAGGAGTCAGCAAAATTCTTCTGCAAGGGGCTAGAGAAAAAAAAAAAAAATAGGTTTTGTGGGCCACAAGGTCTCTGTTGCAGCTATTCAACTTAGCTACTCAACAAAAAGAGCCACAGACAGTATGTAAACCAATAAGCCTGTGTTCAATAACACTTTAAAAAACAACAACAACTGGGAGGGCCATTTTGGCCCTGGCCAATTAGCCGACCCCTACTCTAGGATACCCAAGACTACTCTTTTACATAAAAACAAACATGTCACCTAAAAAATTATTCTGCTGGGACCAGCAGTTGGCATAATGGCTATGTCGCTAGACTTCCATGTAGTCAACTGCAGTTAACTACATGGACCCGGTGGCTTAAACTCATGCTGGGTGCGTGTGCGTGCATGCCCAAGATCCCGAGAGGAGAATGGAGGAGAAGTGACTGCGGCATGGCCATCCCCCCGGGGGGATGATTTCTCGCTTTCTGTCTCTCTGTCTCTCTCTGTCTTTCTGGCGAGTGCATGCGCCCTATGGCAAAAACCTCTCCAAAAAAAAAAAAAAAAAAATTCTGCTTTCTCAGAATCACCTACATGCGTTATATCTATAAAAAACACATATAAATTGTCTATTTTCTTTTGGCTTTCTAAATGGAAGCCATGAACTTTTATGCCCACAGACAAAGACATTTAGTGCCTTTTTGACTTTGCTAGGGTTGTATATCAAGGCAAGACACTGTAACTAACAATCATTTCGAGGTAAGGCCTATTTTCTAACTGAACCTCTTCCAAAAGGGTAAGTATAAGAGCTATTACAAATCAAACAATCTAACTAGGATAGGTGAAGACTATTGCTTCTAATGATACTCAATCAGCAAGACAGACAGAGCCATCAGTGTTATGCTGATAAATTGGTGGGTGGTTGACAGAATAAAGAAAAGCGGGTGAGGGGAATATCTGGATAAGCAATAGAGGATGAAATTCTTTCTAGGCTCTTGAGATAAAAGGTACAAGTTCAGGGTTGAGGTTAATGGAGTTGAAAAGAAGTTCTTTCTACCAAGAGTCTGATGAGCCAGTTCTTACGGGGAACCGATTAGGATTTGATCTGGTTTGGTTAAACTTGGTTTTAAAAATCATCAAGTTTTAAAAGCTCAGCCTTGAAATAATTGTGCCTTAAGTACTCAAAGTTAGGAAAAGAATATTAATAGCTAACATTTTAGTGTTTCCCTAGTTCTAGTTTTGCATATTGCCTTGGTATTCATTTTCAACTTGTTCATTACCAACTTATAGGTAATGAAATAGGCTGAAAATAGTTAAGTAATTTGCATAAAGACACACAGATATTAAGAAGTTAAAGACCTCTGCAAGGAAAACTATGAGAAGATAAAAAAAGAAATTGAAAATGACACAAAAAGTGTAAGGATATCCCATGTTCCTGGATTGGAAGAATTAATATAATCAAAATGGCAATTTTACCCAAATTAATCTACATATTTAATGCAATGCCAATCAAAGTACCAGACACATTCTTTGCAGATCTAGGAAAAACAATCATAAAGTTTGTCTGGAATCATAAAATATCCCATATTGCCAAAGCAATTCTGCACAAGAAGAGTGGAGTGGGTGGCATCTCACTCCCTGACCCAAAAATACACCACAAAGCTGTGGTAATCAAAACAGCATGGTACTGGCACAGAAACAGACACGTGGACCAATGGAATAGAATAGAGTCCCCAGAAATAAATTCCCAAACATACAGTTAACTGATTTTTGACAAGGGGTTCCAGTCAATCCAGTAGGAAAAGGAAAACCTCTTCAGCAAATGGTGCTGGAAAGTCTGGATTTCCACTTGCAGAAAGATGAATCTGAACCACTACCTCTCACCTCTGACAAAAATCAAGTCAAGGTGGATCAAAGATCTAAATCTAAGACCCAAACTATAAAACTACTCCTGGAAAACACGGGGGAAACTCTGGGAGACATCGGGGTAGGGACAGACTTCTTAAATAAGACCCCCAAAGCACAGTCGATAATCCTCAAAATAGACAAGGGATATTACATCAGATTAAGAAGTTTCTGCATGGCAAAAGACATAGTAATTAGTGTGAATAGACAGCCCTCAGAATGGGAAAATATTTTTGTAAACTAATATGTTTTTCTTTTTCTTTTTTTGGAGAGGCTTTTTTTTTTGTTTGTTTGTTTGTTTTTGTTTTTGTTTTTGTTTTGTTTTTTGCTATAGGGCGCGTGCACTCGCCAGACAGACAGAGAGAGACAGAGAGACAGAAAGCGAGAAATCATCCCCCAGGGGGGATGGCCATGCCACAATCCCCTCTCCTCCATTCCCCTCTTGGGATCTTGGGCATGCACGCACACGTGCCCAGTGTGAGTTTAAGCCACCAGGTCTGGGACTCAAACTGTGGTCAACTACGTGGGAGTCTAGCGACATAGCCATTACACCAACTGCTGGTCCCAAACTAATGTGTTTTTCAAGCTGCTGGGGCCAGGATTTGAATTGCAGTCATCCATGCGAAACCAGCTCCCTTAACCACTGAGTGAGCTATGGGACCAGCTCTTTAAAGGATTTCAAAAGTAATTTGAAACTAAGCTAACTAAACTAAACTAAGCTTTAATGCTCATATTTCAAAAATATTTCAGATCAGGGATCAGCAGTTGGTGGAATGGCTATGTCACTGGACTCCCATGTAGTCAACCGTGGTTTGAGTCCCAGACCCTGTGGCTTAAACTCATGCCAGGCGCGTGTTTGTGCATGCCCAAGGTCCCGAGAGGAGAATGGAGGAGAATGGGTTGTGGCGTGGCCAGCCCCCTGGGGGGTAATTTCTCACTTTCTGTCTCTCTGTCTCTGTCTTTGTGGCAAGTGCACGCACCCTATAGCAAAAACCTCTCCAAAATATATGTATTTAAGATCAAATTCTCCATGTACTGAGTTGCTTAAAGTTCTGTGTCTAGGAGGACTAAGTCTTATCATTGAAAATTTTGATCCTGAGCCAGAAAAATAAAGACAAGGGAAAGATGGCAAAAGGAAGAGTTTATTAAGTTTTAACATTTAACTATTTTCATGAAATACTTAATTTTACTTAATTTGTTTCAGTTAAGGGCTGAACGAAATATCTTAGGATTGTCACACTGATAAAATTAAATAGAAAATGACAATTTCCATAAGATGCTTTATGCAAAAGATGGAATCTTACTCAGACACAAACTAAAAAAAATTTGAAAAAATGAGCATATATGTATATATACAGCTGTGTGTTCATATACATTTATATATATACACACATACAAATGTAATTTTTGTACTATTCCCATTACTATATCAAGCAAGTCTCTTGAAGAAACATTTTCTTTTTTTAAATTGCCATAGAGTGTATGTGCTTGCCAGAGAGAAAGAGAGAGGAAGAGAGAAAGTACCCCTTAATGGAGTATGTTCATGTTAGTATCCCTTTCCTCCATTTCTCCATCCCATCAGGATTTTAGGCATGCATACACACACACTCAGCATGTTTTTCAAGCTGCCAGGGCAGAGATTCAAAACACAGTTAGCCATGTGGGATCCTGTTCCCTACACACAGTGCCCAACCACCATCCTACTGGGCTGGCCCAGGAATATTCATTTTCTTTTCTTTTCTTTTCCTTTATTTTCTTTTTAAGAGAGAGATTTTTGCTATAGAGCATATGTGCTTGCCAGAGAGACAGAGACAGAAAGCAAGGGATCATCCCTCACCACCACCACCACACCTGGGGAGATGGCCATGCCGCAATCGCTTCTCCTCCATTCTCCTCTTGGGATTTTGAGCACACACACACATGCACTTGCCACTGGGTCCAGGACTCGAACTGTGGTCTACTACGTGGGAGTCCAGCGGTGTAACCATTATGCCATCTGCTGGCCCCACATTCATTTTCCTAATCAGGCATTATTTCTTCCTTTTATCTCTTGTACCTAATTCACATCTTTTAAGTCCTAGCTTTGCAAAATTAAGATATTCTGCCATTCATATAGGGTAATCTCATCTCATGCCATTCATATAGGGATCTCCATCTCTAATAGATATATCCTGCCTCTCCCTTTTTATTGTAGAATTTGACATCTTTATGTAACATTAACCCTAGGTCCAGTGGTTTTCCCTATTTTGATCTCCATAGCTTTATTCTGTGGGTTTGGTCACTGGAGGCTACCCTCTTTCTCCCCATTGGTTTCCCTTCCCCTCACTATATGACTTTATAAAGCCAGAGCATGGAAAGGAAACAGTCTCAGGAAGACGGTTTCTTACATACTAATGAAAACATGTAGTCTTTTTCACTTACTTATTTATTTATTTATTTAATTTTTTGGAGCTGAAGAAAGTCAAATAAAGGAAGTCAGAGGAAAAGCAACTCCCTCTGGGGCCTCTGCTTCAGCTGCCTCTCCTTGTTTTAATGAGGTCATTTTTTGATTCTGAGGTTTTGCCTCAAGAAAACTATCCAGAACTGAGTTGCTTTGGAAATATTAAGCATATTCCAGGACCCAAACCCCCGAGGAGTTAAACTGCAGATCGTTTAGACCACCCACCTACGGTAGATACATGGTCTGCCCAAACCCCACCGAAGTGCAGAAGCATGCCTCTCCCTATCTCTTCAAATAGTACCCAGGAGGCTTTGTTCCTCCTTAGAACTGCTGAGCTAGACAAGAATTTTGCTCCTCTGGCCCAGTGTCACTTGCAGGTGGGAGGGAAAGGAAAATTAAGATGCAAATTCCATTGCTAGTGGATAAATATTGGACTCAGGAGACCAGTCTTTCTAAAACCAGGGAAGGGAATTTTGGGCTTCACATACTTAGGCTTCCATTCAAATGCATTTTTTTTCCCCAACACACTGATTCCCATAAAACCTATTCACTTTGCTGTAGCCTAATCAAACATGAAATAAGAAAGCTTCTGTGTTAAAATGACTTTCAGATCTTGTTAATGGATCATGCACGCTAAACACTCATACCGCTTTATAATTAAATCCTGTTTTGTTTTGTTTTTTTTTGTCTTTAGATTTTTGCCATAGGGCATGTTTGCTCTCAGGAGAGAGAGAGAGAGACAGAGAAGGAAAGTGAGAAATTACCCCCAGAGGGTGTAGTCACACCACAATCCCTTTTCTTCCATTCTGCTCTCAGGATTTTAAGGCATGCATGCACACATGCCTAACATGTTTTTCAAGCTTCTAGATTTGGGACTCAAACCATGCAGTCAGTCATGTGGGATCCAGTGCCTTAACCACCATGCCACCTGCTGGCCCTTCAAATCCATTTTTTAAATAAACGCTCTTTTGGTACTTTTTGAAACCTTCAGCTTCTCTAATGCCAGCATCTTCTGCTTTTAAAATTGTATTTAATTATGTTTATGTTTATATATTTATATATTATGTTTAATTATATTCCTTGACTTCTAGTTTCTTCTACTGCTTTGTTTTAGTCAATTATGGCTAATAGGACAAAGTATCACAGATTGGCTTATAAACAACAAAAATTTATTTTTCACAGTCCTGAAGACTGGGAGTCTGAAACTGGGGTGCCAATATCCTTGGTTCTAGTAAGGACTCTCTTCCTGTTTGTAGACTGCTGACTTCTCTGGGTATGCTTACATGGTGGAAAGAGTGAGCTAGCTCTCTGGCCTGTTCGTGTAAGGGCACTCATCCCATTCAGGAAGGCTCCACCCTCATGCCTCATTCACTTCCCAAAGCTCTCACCTCCAAATACTATTAAATAGAGAAATAAAGTGAACATATGAAATTTGGGAAGAGACAAACATGTACTCTGTAACACTTTTTTTTTATGTTCTTTGCCTCCACTCACCATTAAAATTGATATTCTTTAATGATGTACCTTGACCAATTTCCTATTCTCTCTGCTCATCCTGGGTTATTTCATTTGCTCCCACGGCTTGGATTCATCATCCATATATATTGATGACACTTAAATACCTATCCCCAATCCATTCTTATTTTTTTTGAGCTCTAGAATACATGTACGGCTATCTTCTGGACACTCTAATTTGGGTGTTCCATTGGTACCTCAATTCAACATGTCTGTTCCCTAAATCATGTTTTTTCTCCCTGCTCCCTTCTCTGGTTTAATAACATCATCATTTATTAAATGTTAACCAAAAATCTATCTATTGTGAATGTTGTATTCTCATTCTCACATCCTCAGACCCAAGTTACTTAGGTTAATAATAATTAGCATTTAATGAGGAACAATCAACCAATTATTACTTGACTTCAAGCAAAAGAAAGGCAGCAAGAAAAGAAAAGACAGGGGCCGGCAGGTGGTGTGGTGGTTAAGAGCGCTAGACTCCTACGTGGCGTACTGCAGTGCAAGTCCCGGACCTGGTGGCTTGCTTTCTCTCTCTCTCACTCTGTCCCTCTCTGGTCAAATTAAAATAAATAAATAAAATAAAGTTTTAAATATTTCTTTAAAAAAAAGAAAGAAAGAAAGAAAAGGAAAGACTAGTCTCAGAATATCATTAACTGGAAGGGATGTGGGTAAACTGTGTTTTCTTGATCAAATCTGTATTCAATTGGAATAGAGCTCTTACCAGAAAAATTGCTTTAGGCAAGGCACAGTCTGGTATTGACAGAATACTTCTCTTCTAACAATTCTCTTAACCTAGTTATAGGAACTCGTGCTTCTCCCTAGAGTGCAAAAGCTTAGTCCTTTGACGACTCAAAGGCAAGATCCTGGCAGTTTTCTTATCTAAACAGCCAAGTCCTCAACAACTTCAACTTCAGTAGGCACCAGAATTAATTGGAACAAAAAGTCCATAGGCTAGCCTTCCTCCCCTGCTTTAAACACACCTCTGCTGGTGTCTATCTATCACACGAGCCAGGAATATAATTTACACACCTCTTGTTACTATTCCATTTAATCATAATGTAATTCTACATATGCAAACATGAAAACAGCAATCATATTTTATTCCAACTTCTAATTGCGTGTAGCAATCATGTGCTTTCACTAAATTATTTCCATCAAGCATACATAGTGCCATTATTTCCAGCGTGCCAAAAGGCCCACCTGCAGCCCCCAGCCCCATAGGCAAAGCCAATCTGCATCTCATATATCTGCTGCATAGTTTCATACAGTGAAGTGGCCCTTCACCATAAACACACGCTCACTTCCACACTCTGAACTTGGGTGTGTTTAGCTCCCCTGTCCTGCTTTCCTTTACCACCAGCTTCACAGGCACTGAGGCATCAAGTGAAGATTGAACATCCTCTTCTACTTTTATGCCTAAACTGGACTTTCTAGTTAACCATTTCCTGTTTCCCCGATGCTAGTATATCAACCTCTGGTCCTCCAAGGCAGAGCCCTTATTAATCTCTTTACTTCTTTAATAACAATTTAAACTAGTCTTTTTTTTTTTCTTTTTCTTTTTTTGGGAGAGGTTTTTGCCATAGGGCGTGTGTGCTCGCCAGATAGACAGAAATAGAGAGACAGAAAGCGAGAAATCACCCCCCAGAGGGGATGGCCACACGGCAATCCCTTCTCCTCCACTCTCCTCTTGGGATCTTGGGCACGCACGCACACGTGCCTGGCGTGAGTTTTAAGCCACCGGGTCCGGGACGCGAACCGCGGTCGACTACGTGGGAGTCCAGCGACATAGCCATTACGCTAACTGCTGGTCCTAAACTAGTCTTTTTAAAAGTTTCTTTCTGCGCCTAGCAGATGGCGTAATGGTTATGTTGCTGGACTCCCAAGTAGTCAACCACAGTTCGTGTGACTTGAAATTCAGGCTGGATGTGCTTACGTGTGTTGCCAAGATCCTGAGGGGAGAATGGAGAAGGGATTGCAGTATGGCCATCCTCCCTGGCGGGTGATTTGTCACTTTCTGTCTTTCTGTTTCTCTGGCAAGGGCATTTGTCCTATAGCAAAAATCTCTCTCAAAAAAAATATAAAAAGTGTCTTTCTTCATCACTTTCACAAGAGAGAGATCCCCAATAGGGTCTTGTCACATGACAATCTCTACTCAGCCTCTAGGCAGAATTACAGGTGCTCCCACAGGTGTGCTGATGTGTTCAGGTAGACCTGGGAATAGCACCCTGGGCCTTCCCAGTATTTTGCAGTGGTACCCTACCTCTTGCACCACCACCACTGGACCGAAACTAGTCTTAAATAAGACTCTTCTTAATACTACTCTCTCTTCTGGGGCTAGGAGATTCTTCTTCTGCCCTTAAACATCAGAATTTCAGGTTCTCTGAATTTGGGCTATGATACTCACACCAGCAACAATCCCCTCATCCCCCACTCCTCTGTCCCCCAAGCTCTCAGGCCCAAGAACTTAAACTGAGCCATGCCACCAACTTTCCTGGTTCTCCAACTTGTAAATAGCCTTTTGTGGGACTTCTCAGCTTCCATAATCAAGTGAGCCAACTGCTCTAACAATAGCTCATCTCACTCTCTCCCCATATATAATATACAAATATTATACATATAATATACATATATACACACATATTATATGTATGTGTATATGTATGTGTATATGTATGTGTATATGTATGTGTGTGTGTACACACATGTATATATATGTACATATATATATAAATATAAAATCAGTTCTGCTCTCTTTTTTTCTTCAATTTGCCAGAGGGTACATATGCTTGCTGGAGAGAGAGGGAGAGCAAAAAAATAAGAAATTACCCCTCTAGGAAGATGGCCATGCCACAACCCCTTCTCCTCCGTTGTACTTCTAGAATTTAGGGCATGTACATGGGCGTACTCAGTGTGTTTTTAAGGTCTCCGGGTCTAGAACTTGATTGCAAGGTTGGTCATGTGAGAAAGAGCCACCTTAGCCACCTGCTGGCCCCAGTTCTGCTCTCTGAAGACCTGACTAAATAAAACAGCATCAATCATCAACTTTTCTTATTCTTTGAATACATTGAATTCTTTGAACATACTCAAATGCAGGGAAAAGAAGACTATCCTTTCTCCTGTATTCCTTCTGAAGTTCATTTCTCACACTAGGAATTGTGCATTTCTTGCTCGATTCTCTCCCAACCCTTCTCTACATTGCATCATTGGAAATGATTCTAGAAATTACGTAAGTCATACATTTAAAAACAAAACCTAGAGAAAGAAAATACGACACAGTGAGGTGGTGAGTTACTAAGCACTGGAGTCAGCAGACATTTGAATTTTTGCTCTCCTTTTCAAAGTTTTGTACTGTTGGGTACATTCCAAACTAGGCCTCAAGCCACTACCAGAAGAGGTCAACTCAATAGGTTTCTCTTTTACTTTTTTTTTCAAAGATGTTATCAATCATGCTTTCCCAAAGGTGCATGGGTTATTTGCAAAGCAAAGGGGAGCCTTAATGTCTCAAGGAAAGATTACCATTTGCTGCAGGAAGCAAAAATGAACCCAGGGAGGATTCAGTCTTGCATTGCTCTCTGTGTTTGAAAAACAGCCGAGGGAGCTCTGAGGATTTGAAAACAACTAGCATGACTTGCCCATTTCAAAAAGAAATCCTGGAGCAGCATTCCAGAAACACTAAGACAAGCTCAGCACTGTGCAACTGAAGGAGGCCACTCCTCTGGGACTATTTTGTGGAATTAAGAGAAATGCTTTTAAGAAGTGGCTGTCTGAGTGAGAACAATCAGGGACTTTCTCTTTTCTGGGGCTGAGCTCATACTCACTGGTCTGAAATGCAAAGGTTGAATAAAAAAAAATGAAACAGGAAAAACGAAATATATTTTCCAACTGTCTCCATGTGGCCAGCTGCCAATCTGCCTAGACTGGGTGGTGATTCTCACCCTAGAGTCAGCACAGAGATAGGCTGGGTTTGGCGGTTTCGTTTTGTTTTTAGTAAGTAGTGCATGTGAATCATCTTAGTTGTGAAACACTTTAAAGTTTAATAGGAATAACCACAAATATTGGTCCTTATCCGTGATTATAAACTCATTCTACTATTCAACAAATGTGAAAAGGCAAATAGCTTTTCTCCCCCCCCTCCCCCCCACAAGTACTCATCAGAAAGAAACAGAGACAGAGAGAGCCGAAGAGGGAGAAAGCACCTCTCGGTGGGGCATGGCCACATTGCATTCCCTTCATTTCTCTATCCTTTCAGGGTTTGGGGCACACATGCACTCATGCCTGGTGTGTTTTTCAAGTTGCCAGGGCTGGGATTTAAACCATGCAGTCAGTACATGGGACCCAGCTACCTTAACCACTAGGACATGGGGCTGGTTCAGCCCACAGCCTTCCTCAGCCTCACTTTTCTTTTTTCTTTTTCCTTTTTTAAGCCTTATTTTATTTAAACAATTATCTGAGTAACTGCCAATGCCACTATGTACAGACAAGAGACAGGGAGCTTTATTTCTTGGTCTCTTCCTCCTTGAACAGTCTTGATGATCTCTTCCTTCTTGGCCTGGAGGCTCTCCCTGCGGCACTTATGTGCTTCCTTGGTCTTAGACCTGCGGGTCTCAGCCTGGTCTGCTAGGAGCTTCTTGCGGGCCTTGTCTGCCTTCAGCTTGTGGATGTGCTCCATGAGAATCCGCTTGTTCTTGAACACATTCCCTTTCACTTTCAGGTACAGGCTGTGATACATGTGGCAGTCAATCTTTTTAGACTCCCGGTATCTTCTGAGCAGCCGACACAGGATCCTCATTCTCTTCATCCAGGTCACCTTCTCTGGCATTCTAGCATTGGCCGTACCCTTTCGCTTACTTATGCCCATATGCCTGCACTTCCCGCGGGCCATGTTTTTCCGGCATCAAGCCCGGGAATGAACAGTCACAGGCTTGCGGATGATCAACCCATCCTTGATCAGCTTCTGGATCTGCTGACGGAAGTTGGCATTGGCAATTTCATTGGTCTCATTGGGGTCCAACCAGACCTTCTTTTTGCCACAGCGGAGGACACTAGAGGCAAGCCTCTTGTGAAGCCTGAGCATACTCATGGCTGCGGCCACAGCACAGAAAGGCGGCCTCACTTTTCTGATTAATACAATTTGAAAAATAACAGTTCTGCTCCAAGGTTGGCTTCTTCCTGTTATGCAGATCCTGGTTTAAATGTCACCTCCTTAGAGCATCTCCAAACACAGCTACTCTCTGTCACATCATGGTGACATATCCATTCCTTCCCAAACTCTGCTTTGCTGCTTGTTGCCTGTGTCCTCCAATTAGAGTATAAGGATTATGAAGTTAGGAGGGACCTTTTGTTTCTTTATATTACTCGACAAATATTGTTTGGTGGCTTCTAGGTGCCAGACACTGTTTAGTGCCCTGGGGATGCATCAATAAGTAAGGAAAGTTTTTGTTTTTAGATAGAGAAGTCAGGCTTGAACAAACATGTCTAGTGGTAACAGGTGCTTTGAAGAAGAATAAAGCAAGTAAGGTAATACAATAGATCACTGGAAAGTGACATACAGGGTAGCCAGGGAAGCCCTCTGAGTAGGAGTGTGAAGGGGAGGGGAGAACCTGTAACTAACAGAACAGACTTTGGATTTTATTCTAAGTAGGATGCGAAGATTGGTTGGTTTGGGTGGGAGGAGTGACTTCTGTTCCGTGAGGCCCACTGACTGCCCTGTGAAGAACAGACTGAAAGGGGGCTTTGCTAGAAGCAGTGGGACTATAGAGATTAGAGCAGTAATCCAGATACGTGCTTTGAGTAGGGTGGTAGAAATGGTGGTTGGAAAGAGGCCTTTGATTCCAGATGTATTTTGAAAGTAGAGGTTTCAAGATCTCCTGACAGATTGGATATGGAATGGGGGTGGGGGGAAGACAGGAATTAAGGATGTTTTCCAGGTTATAGCCTGAACAACTAGAACAGAGAGGAGGAGCTTGGAGGGGGAGAAGAGTGGGAGGGGATGAGGAGTCTGGTCTTAGACACATTAATTTTGAGATAACATATTAGAAGTTCAAGTAGAAATGTTGAATTCTTTAGATATTGAACTCAGATGTTTAAAAGGAGATACAGGCTAAAGATAAAAATTCAGCAATTTTATCATATAAAATCATCTTTTCCACCATGATATTTTTAGTACCCAGGAGAGTATAGGTACTCAATAGATAACTGTTCAATGAATGAATCAATCAATCAACCAATGTTATCAGGATCAAATAAGATAATGAATATGAGAGTAGCTTTTCAAACTATAAAATTCTCTTCAAGTAAAAGGCTAGATAAAATATTCTAATATTATGATTATCTTATAAATAGAAAGCCTTTGAATGAGCAATAGAATTAGCAAGAGAACAGCTATATATAATTAAAAATCTTGCCTCTCATAGAAAAACTCCTTCTGCCCTCACTGCCTTTCGATATTTGAAGTTGACATTGTTTAACACTGCAATTAAGGGCAGTAAAGCAACAGAAAAAATGGGATGCTACTAAAACATAATACTATTTTTTCTAATAATGCTTCTTCAAATTGTCAAAAGGGTTTTCACAGCAATTTTTCAAACTGTTTCAGAAAGAATGTGTTCTCAAATGGTAATTTTAAAACTATATGGATTTCATATGGATTTTCTCACCCCAGATCACTCCATAATTCTGAATTCAATTGGCATTATTTTGCATCAAATGAAAAATAACCTTGGTCACAACACAGCAGTTAAATGCTGCACATAGAAAGTTGGTCGCACATAGCCCCCAGTTTAATTCCTAGCCCAGTGCCTTAAAAAAACACTTCAGGCATGTGTGCATGCCCCAAATCCTGATGGGACAGAGAAATAGAGGAAAAAGGATTGCTGTGTGACCACACTCCATTTGGGGAGCACTTTCTCTCTCTCTTTCTCTTTCTCTTTGGTGAGTGTGTATTGACTCTTGCATAAAACCAAAAACAACAAAACAGTTCCAACTGTTTGCCTTTTTATTTTTTTGTGGAGGTTTTTGCCTTAGGGCACATCACCCTATAGGATTCTCTTAAGTTTTTCTTGTAGGGCAGGTCTAATGGTAATAAACTTCATCCTCAGCCTTTGTTTATCTGGAAATCTCTTAATTTCTTCATCACTTTTTTAAAAATAATTATTTATTTTTATTTATTCATTCATCTATTTTTTAGTTTGATCAGAGAGAGACAGAGGGTGAGAGTGAGAGAGAGAGGAAGTGAGAAAGCAAGCCACCAGATTCAGGACTTGAACCCTGGTCGGCCATGCGGGAGTGTCCAGTGCCTTAACCACCACGCCACCTGCTGGTCTCAATTTCTTCATCACTTTTGAAGAAGAGTTTTGCTGGATATAGGATTTCTAGCTGACGGGTTTTTTTTTTTTTTTTTTTTTTTCTTTTTTTTTTTTTTCCCTTTCCCTTTCATCAGTTTGAATGTGAGATTGAAATGAAATGTGAGATTATTGCTTTCTGGCTTCTGAAGTTTCTAAGAAATTTGAGGATCCCTTATATGTGACAAGTCACCTCTCTCTTGCTGCTTTCAAGATCTTTTGTGTTTGTCTTTCAACTATTTGCTTAGAATGTGTCTCCAGTGTGGGTATCTTAGAATTTATCTTTGTTGGACTATGTTCAGTTTCTTGAATGTTCATATGCAAATCTTTTAGCAAACTGGAGAGATTTTAGCCATTATTTCTTCAGACGTTTTCCCTTCCTCAGCCTCTTTTCTTCTGGGACTGTAACAATCCATACATTTTTTTTCCTTTGAATAGGCTATTCTTTCCTGTATCTTTGTATGCTTTGTAAATTTTGTTGTTGTTGAAAACTGAACTTTAGAACAAAATAATGTGGAGACTCTGAGCTGCCTACAGTTGCAAAGCAGTGATTGGTGCTCCGTGATGCTGAGGTCACATGATAGATCCTAGGTCTGAATTCCGAGACCTTCCTGTGCATGTCAGGTATGCATGCAAGTGTCCAGGATCCTGGCTGGCTGAGGCTGGGATGCATTGTGGCATGGAGGCATTATTGGTTGTGTCTTTCTCTCTTCCTCTCTCTCTCTCTGTATCTCTCTCTCTCTTGTGGAAAGAATGAATAGATAAACTCTGAGAAGAGAAATAGATAAAAAATGATAATGTGGTAATTCTGAAATCAAATTCACCCCTGCTCCAGACTTTGTTGTTTTTGTTATTGTTTTTGTTTTCTTGATTACTGTAGGCTGTCTCTGTGTCAAAGATAAGCCTGAGATATAAAGTTTTCACAAAAAGGCCTGTGTCTTTCTTTGGGCATATGGGATCATATTATAATTAAGCCTCCCACACAGTTATTTTTTAATGTCTTAGTCTCTGGATTCTGGCTTCCAAAGAGGGGGAAAGAAAAAATGGAGGTGAGGACAGGACACTGATCCTTTAAGTTCACTGAAAGTCACTTCGACCAGAGGGGGGAGGGGCTTGCAACAATATGGAGAGGTTCAACAACAAAGTTCCTTGCCCTGCCTCTCTATCTGTACCTCTGCTATCAGAACCAGCAATCTATTATCAGAACACAGGTCCCCAATAATTCTTTTTCTTTTTTTCTTTTGAGAGGATTTTGCTACAGGGCACGTGCGCTTGCCAGAAAGACAGAGAGAGACAGAGAGACAGAAAGCGAGAAATCACCCCCCGGGGGGATGGCCGCGCCACAAGCCCTTCTCCTCCATTCTCCTCTCAGGATCTTGGGCACGCACGCACAAGCGCCGGGCATGAGTTTAAGCCACCAGGTCCGGGACTCGAACCACGACTAACTACATGGAAATCCAGTGACATAGCCATTATGCTAACTGCTGGTCCCGAGGTCTCCAATATTTCTAAGACAGGATTCTTTTAGCCTCCCTGGCTTCTGCAAACTACAGGCAAATTGCTTCAGGAAAACATGCATAGCTACCTTCCATAGAGCAGGGGGTAAAACAAAAGGGAACAGAAGGAATAAACAGAAAACAAATAGATGTATACTCAACCATATCAATAACTAGGTTAAAGGTCAATAAACATTTCAATTAAAGATAATTTAAAAAAAATTTTTTTTAATAGTTTGTTTCTTTCTTAGATGAGTGTGAGAGAGACACACACACGGAGAAAGAGTCAGAGTGAGAGAAAGGGAGAGAGGGAAACAGGTACCCTTAGAAGGGTTTCCATGCCTCTACCTATCCTCACCTTAACTTGCTAAAGATCACAGGCACACATGCACCTGACATGTTCAGGTAGATCTCTGGTTGCAAACCAGGAACCCTCTCATCTATCATAGATCGGCCACAGGGAGCACTGTTACTGCTGCACTATAATCTTGCTAGAAAGACAAAGCTTTTTCTTACTATACACACACACACACACACACACACACACACACACAATACATATACACCAAATATGTTCTATTTACAAATGATGCACTTTAAATACGGACACAAATTTCTACTATGAAAAAGAGAGAAAACACAAATTGCCAGTATCAGGATTGATAGAAGAGACATGTTTACGGATCCTGCTGATATTAAAAGGATGATATCAGTTATATTCATACTGAAGATTTATGACTTCACATGGTATCCCAACTGGCTAAACGTTTATTCAGGAAAATAACGAAAAGTTATTTAAAGTCATGGATTGTGTTAAACAGTTCATGTACATCTTTTTACTTAGTCATCCTACAATCCTGTTGTGTGCAGATGCTTTTGTTGTTTTATTGTTAATTTCTTATAAATGAGGAAATGGAAGCTTACAGAGGATAACTGACTTGCCCAAAGTCATGTAGTTTCTTAGTAGGAAAACCACTTACTTATTGGACTCACATCCTGGGACTATTCCTACCCTCATAGCTGTCTTACCAGAATAAATCTAAGTGCATATGTTATTTTTTTTTAAAAGGAAGAACTGGTTGTTTTTTTTTTTTTTTTTTCAAAGACAATTTTACAGCCTAAAAGTCTTGAAGGAAAAATGGAAAAGCTACTGACTGAATTGCTCCCACTGTTGCCGTGGAAACCTGCAAAGAGATTACATACACATCAGTTTTACAACTCCATCTTTTAATAGGTGCAGAATATAACCATAGGCTGCTGATTCCTCATGGAGAACTCCCAGAAAAATTCATCTAATCAAAAATCTCTTCAGCTTTTATGATATGAAAATCCCAATTCACAGAGTAAGCTGAACTCCGCCAGATGGGGTGGATAATGATTCTCTTGTCCTGAACTGCTACACATCTGCCTGTTGAGAAGTGAACCAAGATACACACACAAAATTAAAATAATATTGAAAAGCAAGAATAAAAAGCAAAGTGCATCGGATGTATATGTCACAACAGCCTGATCAAGAGTTTTTATAGAGCGAGCTTTGGGCACTGATTAAAAGGAGTGGCAAATATCACTGAGATAAATAGCCAAACATAAATTGGTCCCACCCCGGCAATGAAGGTAACATCCTCCACTGGGAGCAAAATAAAACACTCTTTGGCAGCACAAATCTACCTCTGTTGAGTATTTCTGTGATGCTGAGGTACAGACGCTATCAACTGGATGTCAGCTGTCACAGTAAGATGGAATTCTGAAATTGAACAAGGCAGAAGTCTGTTTACAAAGAAGACTGATGTCCTTGCTTATCTAAATTTATGCCCTTTAATATGCCTTCTGAAAGCTTATTTGAAAAGTCACACACACACCCAAAAAAAAAAAAAAAAACTGAAGAAAGAACGATAAGTAGAAATAAGTAAGTCAAGATTCAACATCTTTGTCATGACATTTAAATTTGATTCAGCCAGGAGACATGATTTAGTAGATATGTATTTAATTAGGATTAGGTTTAATTGCAAAAGACAAAAATCTTTTTTTTTCTTTTTTTGGAGAGGTTTTTATTTTATTTTTGCTATAGGGCACGTGCACTTGCCAGACAGACAGAGACAGACAGAGAGACAGAAAGCGAGAAATCACCCCCCAGGGGGGATGACCATGCCGCAATCCCTTCTCCTCCATTCTCCTCTTGGCATCTTGGGCTCGCACGCACACGCGCCTGGCGTGAGTTTAAGCCACCGGGTCTGGGACTCAAACTGCAGTCGACTACATGGGAGTCCAGCGACATAGCCATTACGCTAACTGCTGGTCCCACAAAAATCTTGAGGTAATCATGGTTTAAACAACATAGAATTTTATTTCTCTCTCATGTAAAAATATGCATAGATTGCCTAGGGCTGTATGGTGACACCACCATTATCAGAGATCCAGGCTTCCCTAGCTTCTGTCCCACCATTCTTAGCATGTAATTTCTAGCTTCTGCTCCAAAATGGCTATCCAAGCTGCAGCCCACATGTCCACAGTAACGCCTGTAGAAAGCAGAAAAGAATGGGCACTCTCTTTCTTCCTTTCCCTTTAAGAAAACTGCCCTGATGTTTTATACACTTTCACTCACGTTTCATCGGTCATGTCACACAAGGCTTTCACATAGTGTATACAAATAACCAGAGAAGAAGGGGGACATTTGTTCTCTGCCTAGTTCACAGCCCTACCCAACTTAGGTTTGGTTTATTTAATCATTTGTTCATATATTCATTCAACACGCCATTATTAGTCATATGGTATATGCCAAGCTTTATGTTAGATTCTGGAAATAAGAAAGACAATAGTGACACATAAGTAAGCAAATCATTGCAAAATAATGTGAAAGGAATTTCATAGAGGTAAAAAGTAGCTAACTTTGTGGAGTGGCAAATAAGAGCTTCATGCATGTTTTCACAGAGAAAATGCCAGGTAAGCTAAGTCTTTAAAAAATAGTAATTTCCAGGTCAGCAGGTGGCGTGCTGGCTAGGGCGCTGGATCCCACATGGCTGATTGCACAGTTTGAGTCCTGAAGCTGGAGGCTTGAAAAACAGACAGGGCACATGTGTGCATACCCAAAAATCCCAAGAGAAGGATGGAGGAGAAGGGATTGTGGCATGGACATCTCCCCAGGGGAGTGATTTCTCACTCTCCCTCTCACTGTCTCTCTCTGGTAACTACACACATCCTATGGCAAAACAAACAAACAAACAAAAAATAGAGAAAAGAAAAGAAAAACACACTGTGTGCATGTGCATGCATGCCCAAAATACTGAGAGGAGAAAGGATTGAGGCATGGCCATCACCTCAGGGTGATTTCTCATTTTCCTTCTGTCTCTCTTTCTCTAGGAGTACACATGTCCTGTGGGAAATATCTTTAAAAAAAAAAAAGGACTTTGCAATTGTGCTAGTGGAGAAGAGCTGGGATGGAGGGGAGCAGTAGCTGAAAAGTGTTGAAAATTAGAAGAGACATTCCAGGCAGAAGGCTGATGCAAACGTGACAAAACATGAGAAAATGTGCCTTTCTAAAGATTTTTTGGTGGTTCCATAGGACATGACATGGGGATGAGAGATGCAGTGGGAACTAAGGAGGAGTGAGAGAAGATGAGATTCAATACAGGCAGAGGCCCATAATGAAGAGCCTTGAAGACAGGTAAGAGGGCTTGTGCATCATTCCACACTCATTGGGAAGCCACTGGAGAGATCTAGGAATAGAAGGATCACGAGACTTGTGTTTTGAAAGATTAACCTAGAGTCCATGTGGAAATATGGAAGGCAGATGAGAGATGGGCAGGATTAAAAGTGGGAAAACTGCTCATTCATCAGCATTTACTGAGCATCAGCTCTATGCCATGAACTCTATTAAGTGCAAAAGACACCAAATGGAGTACAGCAGACACAGGGACCTTCAAGGACACACAGAATAGGGAGAAACACAAATTAGTGTTAATAGTGCCCTACAACATATGTGACCATGAGAAGGTGGATGATAATCTGGAAGGATAATAAAGAAAGTGCCAAATTCTATTAGGATGGGATAAGAAAACTGCAGAGATCAAAACAAACTTCGATTTGTGAAAGCTAAATAGAAAATTGACAGGTGGTCAAGGGCTACAAAAAGCAGTCCTGGCAGACTATATGGCACTGCAAATACAAAGAGGCATGAACAAGACTTCAGGTAACCCAGTGTTTCTGGGGTTCAAGGTGCAAATGTGGGGGTGGTAGAAAATCAGTCCCAGCTAGGGAGTCACATGATCTGACCTGGTAAGAGGTGCTGTCCCTAGGGTTTAGGTAGGAAGAGATGACGGCCTGATTTAGGATGGATAAAGTGAGAAGGCATGAAGCTGCAGATGCTGGTTTGCTTCTTCTGATCCATCCCATACCCTTCTTCCACTCTGATTTATTGTCCTAGAGACTGAGTTGCATGGATTACATCAATAGGTTCTCTTGTACCCTGGCTCCCAGTTGGGTTCAACAACAGGGAACAACAGAAGTAGATTAATGGGAAAGAGGACATGAGGGAGTGAGGTCAGTATATGTATTATCCTCCTAGCTCCATGGGCTGGCTTCATGTTCCTGCTGGATGGTCCTAGAACTACAGAGCTCTCACGTTCTCTCTTGTTCCTGGTTCCCCAAACTACTCCATGCCCTTCCCCATTCAGGCATAAAGTGGTAACGGAAACCTGTGAACTACAGGGTATTACACTATCCCTTGTGGCTTCCCTACACTGTAAATAGCCCCTTCGCTAAATTCTCAGATTATGCAATAAGTGTGCCACTGTTTCCTGACAGGATCCTTACCAATATAATCATTAAACACCACTCTCACCATAAATCCAATTCTTCATCGCTCTTGCAACTTTTATGCGTAAGTTGGAACTACTAATTTTCCAGAAGGAATGATTAACCACCCCCTAGGCAGTTCAAAGCCCTCGTAGCTCTTATTTAAGATGTCCAGGATAACAATCTGGTGGATTCGGACGAATAAAACTAAATTCTAGTTATTGACAGTTCACTAGTTAGTAGGAGAGAGTACTCTGTACACACAAAGTTAAGAGTAAAATCCCCCAGACTAATATTAGGCATATTTCCTGGTCATAATATTGTTAAAGCACATAGTACCAATAACACAAATCCATCATTTCCAATTTCAATTCCAAATTCTAGGAAGAGAAAATCTGATTGTCTTGAATCCAGAATTCAGTTCTAATCTGCTGGAAGTAGGTCATAGAACAAACAGGATTACCACTCTGTGGGAGAGGGAGTTTCCAGAGAAAGGATACTCTTATAAAATGAGAAGACATCCCTAAAATCATTCATCACAGTAGATCCATAGCCTCCAGTCACTCTTCCCTTAACTGAATAATTTGATAAGGCAACTTGTGATGTGCCAAGAAAGGCTAATTTAAAGTCTCTCTTGCCATAAGGCAGTCTAGTGTTATTTGTTTTTGGAAGGGAAGGAACAATAATATATTTACAATTCAATTATATTTCTATTATTCTAGTTCTAGTCAAATTAGACATTCCTCAGTACCACAGTGATTTTTTTTTTGAGGGGAGGGGTATTGCACACCTGCCACACAGCTGGGTCCAAGGACTATCAGCACGCTCCCAGCATGCTTCAGGGTTAGTTTCCATGCCAACCAGTCTAGAAGTATTTCCACCATATCTATCCACTCCAAGACAGACACTAATAGAATAGGCATATATAAAGAAAAGTAAATGACAGGTCAGGTAAGTGTATGCAATTATTTTTATAGCACTGTGGTTTCAAAGTATTCCTTATATTAGCCCCCTTTATGACACAAGATAATAGGAGACAGATTACAACGTCTTTTTGCTAAATGCTCAGAGCTCTTTTAAATACGCTATCACATTAGCATCGCAGCATCCTTAAGAAATAAGAAAGTCTTATTTTGTAGATTTGGAAACTAAGGTACAGCCTAGTGAAATAGCCTTCTTCCTCACAGATGAGGAAGAGAATGCGGCAATGCTACTATTAGGATGGAATTCAGAAATCATGTCTCTAAAATCTGCATTTTCAATATACTTTTCTACTTTCTTGTCTCCCTTGGCTTTAAGCTCCAGAGCAAATCAATTGAATACAATTTTGATTAAATATCATCCTCTTTATATTTGCGTTGACTGTAAAATTGGCAAAAATGGTAAGGAAAGTTACTGGAGAGGAAAATTGGGTGAACTATTAGAGAAAAAGGCAGGGGGACATAAAGATTGGAAAATAGAAATGCAAGTAGGTGTATTTAACTCAAGTTGAAATATTTCACCTAAATGTTTCTTAAAGGAAGAGAAACAACCACTTAGTTTTAAAATAACAGAAGTTTAGTCTACTAGCATAAGGCATATTTGTGACTTAAAGAAATAAAACATGAAATCAAATGTGGCCAAGATTAATAAGCGAAACCTCAGAAAGTGAGAAGGAAACTAAGGGAGATGTGCCCAAGAGAAAATGAGCTAAACTGTCACCAGCCACTTTCACCTTCCCTGGAGATTCTGCCTATGGCCTCAACCACCTCAGTGACAGAAAATTTTGAGCACAACCTAGGAAGGGACAAAAACATTTGTGAGATGCAGATTGAAAACACACTAAACCCTATCAAAACGCTGACATCACTGTTTTAAAGATAATGAGACTCATTTCACTTCATTCCATATGAAAGCTACAACCAAAAAAAGATGTCACCCTGGACAAGAAATTTAGAAGTACCAGATGTAAGTTTTTGTCCCCGATGTTTATCCAAAGCAATAACCAATCACTTCAAAAGCACTCCAAAAGTTAATAGCCAGTGACAGGACAGTGTCAGGTACTGCTTGAACCCAGAACTCTGGGTATTCAGGGTACTTATTCTGGACTTAGATTACGAATGGGGTGTTGATCTGTTCTCTGATTTTTTCAGATTTAAGAAGTGGTGACACCCAATCACGTCACTACATCCTGTGTCCAGAATCTTCTTTGCAGAGTAGAAAACCGACAAAGAACTGAGGAAACCTCTTTGCCCCTCTCCTGAGGACATACATTCCCTGTGATTTATGTTGTCTATTCGCCCTGGGGAAACATGCCTCTGTCAGATTCCCATCCTGTTCTGTCCCCAGGGAGCAGGTCTCTGGAATCAGAATTAAGAGGTCAGATTCTGGTTTGTAGTGAGTGTTATGCTGACAATAGCACTTCCAAGGAGTGACTGTAGGCAACACTACTCCTCTCTTGGCTATTTATAGAAACAACTCTTAGAAATCTGTCTCAGACTGGTTCATAGCCTAATTGTTAAAGGAGCTAGATCCCGTGTGGTCAGCCGTGCGATTTGAATTCCGGCCCCAACAGCTTGGAATTCACACCATGCATGTGTATTTGTGTGTCCAAAATTCCAACAGGATGGAGAAGGGGTTGACTCATGGCCCAAACCCCACCGGAGGATGCTTTCTCTGCAGCCCTGAACCCATGAATACACGTGACCTCTGGCAACTAAAAAAATTAGAAACAAAGAAATCTGTCTCAATGTGGAACTGGGCCTCTGCTCCTAAGACAGACCTCTTGAGTCACACTCATAGAGGGGAACCAGAGCGGGACACGGACAAACTAAAACTGGAAAATGGTAAGACTGTGAAAGTGCTTAATCAGCAGTCAATTAAATGGTTAGCAGAAGTACATATTAATGATCTCTCTCAACAACGGTTAAATGGGCACAGTTTAAGCTTCCTAAGGCAAATCTAAGAAGGGACACAAACATAGTAAGTATACTCATAGACAGAATTTGGAAAATATGCTTACATTAAATGAAAGAGTTACATTGAAAGCTAGTATTTTCCCAAGCCCATTAGAGTGGTAAGTCAATTACCCCCTAACAAACTTAGAGTGTTGCTTTCATATGGTAAAACAATTAGGAGACTGAAACAACTCAAAACACCAGCAGTAAATTTATGCCATGTCCAAGCCTCAAGAAGAGCTATAATTCATTTTATGTGGTAAAAAGGTTGATTCTATATGAGAATACAAGAGACGCAAGCAACACGCTTAGTCTTAAAGAAAGATTTATTTTTTGCTGCTTTCAGTAGATTCTTTGGGGCAAGAATAACCTCTTCATTACTTGCCTGGTTAACACTGCTTTTCCTTTCTAGCATGCAGCTCTTCATTTGCCACACAAAGATATTTTAGATCTGCCAAATACACAGATACTCTCCATGCAGCGTAATGATAAACTAGCTGTTACAAAGAGCTTAGAAACAGACAGAGTGTTCCTACATATCTAACCCAAGCTATTTTCTGTGGCTTAACATGTTTTCAAAGGTTGTTCAACCACATGCTTAACTCTAACAGAATTCCTTTCACCGGCTATGGAAAAAAAATAATCAAAGAGACTATTTCTTCTGTGGAAGTTCTTATACATGACTCCAGGGGAATTATCCTTTCTCTCATTCCAACATGCTTTATGAGGTTGCCCCAACCTGGCTGCACTAAACCCCCAAAACATACAATTCTGTGTGCACCACAGTAGTTGGTGTTGGAAGAGTCCCAAGAGTCTCTGAATGACAAGAAAGAATGTTTTAAAGCACTGAGACTGTTAATTATCCTGGCAGAACACCTAAACAGTGGAGCATTTCCCTTTCACGGTCTGCATTATCCCAGTCTCCTTCAAAGTCATTTCCCAAAACTGACAACCCTCATCCTGTAGACTCTGAATACCCTCTGCCCTTCCACCTGGAGCATTAAGCTTCTGACCAAGGAGACAATATGGCAAAATGCCAGTGTTGCCTCCACACAGGAAACAGCACTTCTGATTAGCCAACAGCTGTCTCGCTATGTGACTCAGAGACTGGGTTGAAGGCAGAATGAACTGGGTATGAATACTGACACTGCCACTCACTAGCTCTAAAACATTGTGCAAGTTATTTAACTCTTCAGTCTCAGTGCTTCGTTTATCAATTGAGGATAACAGTACATCTACCTGTTTGAGTTTGGGGAAAATCGAATTTGTGTAAAGAATTCAATAAGCATAGCTAGCAGTCAGTAAATATTAGCTACCGCCATATTCAATAAACTTTGGAGATGCAGCCTCACCTTCTCCCTCTCGAACATTTCTTTATTCATTCAATGATTATTGATCCATCTTAGGCATTAGAAAACCACCCACAGAGCTCCATCTGTTGCTGGTGTGAGAGTCCTATGGTGCAAACTATGCGTATATGTATACGTAGAGAGCTAACGGGGAGAAAGAGAGAGCACCAAAAAGCAACAAGAGAGCAGCAGAAAGCCTGCAAAATCCAGAAACCCAGAAAGGCTGCATAGAGATGGAAAGGAAATACCTACCTCCACCACTTCATCCCTTTAGTTGAAACTAGCTCATGGAAAAACTTGGAGTCTTTGCTACCGGAGACTCCTTCAGTTCTCACAGGGTTGGAGATCAGCTGAGGGAACTCCATGGCATCCACATGATGAGCTACCCCAGAGAAAGTGCTGGTGCTGTGCTCCCTCCTCCCTCCTCTGTGGCCGGTATTGCTACTGCTCTGTGCTATCTTAGAACCAAACCACTGGGACCAGCAGTTAGCATAATGGCTATGTCGCTGGACTCCCACGTAGTCGACCGTGGTTCGCGTCCCGGACCCGGTGCCCTAAACTCTTGCCGGGTGCATGTGCGTGTGTGCCCAAGATCCCGGGAGGAGAATGGAGGAGAAGGGATTGTGGTGTGGCCATCCCCCCGGGGGGTAATTTCTCGCTTTCTGTCTCTCTGTCTCTCTCTATCTGTCTGGCGAGCGCACGCGCCCTATAGCAAAAACCTCTCAAAAAAAAGAACCAAACCACTGCTAGAATATGTCCTTTGGGAGCAAGTAGCCATTGCATCCATCTATCCCTGAGGCTTTGCTACCATTACAACTTGCCCGGCTGTTAGTGTACCACCCCCAAGCAGAGCTGATCCTATGCCCTACCTTCATTAATTTCCTTTTTTTTTTTTTTTTTTTTTTTTAAGACTTTTGCCATCAGATGTGTGCACTTTCAGGGAGAGAGAGAGAGACAGGAGAGGGAAAGTGAGAAATTACCCTCTCGGGGGATGGCCACTCTGCAACCCCTTCTCTTCCATCCTCCTCCTAGGATTTTGGACAAGAATGCACATGTACCTAGTATGATTTTCAAGCCACCAGGTCCAGGACTTGAACCACAGTCAGTCATGTGGAAGTCCAGCCCCGTGCCATCTATTGGTTCCATCCTAATTTCTAAGGCCAATCTACCATGGAGCCATTCCATTCCTCCATCGCAGTCACTAATGCATCCTCCTTTTACAGCATAGGTTAAGTGATGGCCTACCCTGGGTCTGTGTTGGGTGGGGGTGGGTACGGGGATGGACAGAGCCTAGGACTACCAGAGCAATCGTGAACCTTTTGACACAGCCAAGGCAGCACCTCAACCTCTGTATCCCAGGCCTCTAGCAGTTTCCCCCTCCCCATGCTGCAGGTAGAGCAGGAACCCCCATCTCCATCTCCAGGGGGTTCCAAGAGTCTAACACATTGGAGTGGTTGTATCCTACAGCACCACAATTGATGCAGCAAAACTCACCCTCAGGAATCTAGAGGCTCTGCTAACCCATCAAGCCCTGCTTTCTGGGGTCAAGCAGGCATGATACCTTGCATTTAGGGGGATGAGCTATATTACCCCACTATCTAGATTGAGCAGCCACAGCACTCCCATCTACGTGGACCTAGACTATCCCCTATAGTCCAAGTTACTGAAACCCCACACTCAAGAAAGTAGAAATATTGCTGCATTGCTCCCTATCCCCACAGCCATATGGCATCTGATTACTCCTGGGTTCTTGCTGGTGCTGTGCCTGGCTTTACAGAGCCTGGACTACTGCCATGTTCCATCACCTCTGGATTCAGAGTCACCACTATGTGGTACCATGTGCCCTGTTGGTTCTAGGTCCTGAATTGAAGGTGTGCCCTGCTCCCTAAGGCCCAAGCCTTCAGAAGACCCCTCTTTCCCCAGAGCCATGCCAATGGTGTGTCCTGCCTCTCAGGCTCAGAACCACAACAACATCCCTGGCTTCTGAGCTCAAGCTACTGGAACATGTCAGAGGAATAGACCCTGGCTTCTGTGGGAGAACATCATTGAGTACCTGCTCTTCAAGCCTCAGGTGTTACAATGGTTTTGCAAAACCTCGATCCCAGGAACCTGGCTCCACAGCTTTTCTAAGTAACTATGCCAAAGATCCCAGTGCTTCTGTGGCTGCCTGTGAGCCATGTCACATTCAGCATTAACAGCAGGTGGTGTGGTGGTTAAGGTGCTGGACTCTCAAACAGTCAACCATGGTTCAAGTCCCAGACCTGGTGGCTTGAAAATGATTGACTGAATTCTTTAGCTCTAAGATTTCTCTTTTGTTCCTTTTTTATAATATCAATCTCTGTTGAAATTCCCATTCAGATCATCCATTCTTTTCTTAATTTTGTTAAATGGTTTATTTGTATTCTCTTATATCTCTTACAGTATAGAACACTATACCCAGCAAACCTGTCCTTCAGAAATGGAAGATAAAGTCTTTCATAGGCAAGTAAAAGTTAAGAGAATTCATTACCACCACATCTGTCCTACAATAAAAGTTTAGGAAGTTCTTCAAGTAGAAATGAAAAGAGTAATTACTAACGTGAATACATATGAAAGTATAACATTCATCAATAGAGATAAACATGTAGTCAATCCATAATACCTAGTGGTGATACATAAGTCTTACACATATCTAATATTAGGAAAAGGTAAAAACAATTAAAAAATAACCAAAGGTATCAATTATTAAGAAATATACCATATAAAAAGATGTACATTATGACATCAAAAACATAAATTTGTTACTAGAGGGTAAAAATCTAGTTTTTGTATGTGAAAGAAATTATTATCTACTTAAAATAGTATAATTTAAGATGTTTCATATAAACTTTATGGTAGCCCTTAAAAAGAAAAAAAAAAACAACTACAACAGACATACAAATGATAAAGAGAAAGAAATCAAAAGAAAATTGTCAAATTATAAAGGCAGACACTAGAGAAAATTGTCAAATCCCAAAGCCAGACAAGAAAGAAAGATATATGACCAAAAACAAATAACAAAATTGCAGTATTAAGTCCTTACCTGTCAACAATAACCTTGAATATAATGATTTACATATGCAAATCAATCTATGTGATAAAACATTAATAGAGTGAAAGATAAAAGCCATGTGGTCATCTCTACTAACACAGAAAAAGAATTCAACAGAACCCAAAATCTTTTTTTTTGATAAAAACTTTACCCAGTTTAAATGTAAGAGTGTTTGGAAAATCTGTAATTAACAGGGTAGTAAATGTGAAAAAACTGTAAGCTTTTCAACTAGCATAAGACGAGGATGCCCATTCTAACCACTTCTATTCAACATAAACTGGAAATACTAGCAAGAGCAATTAGATAAATCTGTTTATTATTTTGGGGGAGGGTTGCTGAGAGATTTTGCTATTCAGGTGCATGTGCTCACCTTAACCACAACGCCACCGGCTAGTTCCGAAATCTGTTCATTATAATGTATATGGTAATGTTTTTGACTGGACCAGTATGCAGTGTTTTCATGATGGGACAATTCATTTGATATAAAATGACTAAAGGTAAAAAAGTTAATTAAATTAAGTTAAAAATAAATAAATGGCATCAAAAATTTGAAAAATAAAAGACATAAAAATTGAAATGGGGAATCAGCAGATGGCATAATGGTTACATCACTAGACTTCCATGTAGTCGACCACGGCTCAAGTTCCAGACCCAGTGACTTAAAACTTGTGCCAGGCACGTGTACATGCATGCCCAAAATTCCAGGAGGAGAATGAAGGAGAAGGGCTTGTGGGTGGCCATCCCCTGTGTGTGGGGGGTGATTTCTCGCTTATCTCTCTGTCTCTCTGGTGAGCGCATGCACCCTATGGCAAAAATCTCTCCAAAACATTGTTTTAATTAAAAAAAACTTGAACTGGAAAGAAGTAAAATGATTTCTGTTTCAAGATAACATGATTTTACATGTGATTAAAAAAACATAGATTACACACACAAGAAAACAAACAAAAAAAAATCGTTAGAACTAACAAAACTCAGTAAAGTTGTAGGAAAATCAACATACAAAAATCAGTAGCATTTTGGGAACCAGCAGTTAGCGTAATGGCTATGTCGCTGGACTCCCACGTAGTCGACCGCGGTTCGCGTCTCGGACCCGGTGGCTTACAACTCACGCCGGGCGCGTGTGCGTGCGTGCCCAAGATCCCGAGAGGAGAATGGAGAAGGGATTGCGGCGTGACCATCCCCCCTGGGGGGTGATTTCTCGCTTTCTGTCTCTATGTCTCTCTCTGTCTGTCTGGCGAGCGCACGCACCCTATAGCAAAAAAACCTCTCCAAAAAAAAAAAAAAAATCAGTAGCATTTTTATACATAAATAATGACATACCTGAAAAAAACTCAAGAAAAACATTTATGATAGCATCTAGAAAAAAATTTTATGAATAAATTTAATCAAGGAGGTAAAATATATGGACACTGAAAATGATGAAATATTGATGAAAGAAACTGAAGATAGGGGCCAGCAGATGCCCTAATGGATGATGCTGACTCCCACATGGCCGACCACAGTTCATGTCCTGGACCCAGTGGCTTGAAAATCACTCTGAGTGCATATGCTGCATGTCCAAGATCCCAGCAGGAATATGGACTGTAGCACAGTCATCTTCCCCAATGGGTGATTTTTCACTTTCCCTCTCACTGTCTCTGTCTCTCTCTGGCAAGCACACACGTCCTAAAGCAAAAACCTCTTAAAAAAAAAAAAAAAAAAAAAAGATGACACAAAGAAATGGAAACACAGCTTGTGCTCATGGATCAGAAGTAATATTTTTGGACTAGGGGACCAGCAGGTGGCGTTGTGGTTAAGGTGCTGGACATTCCCACATGGCCGACCACGGTTCAAGTCCTGTATCTGGTGGCTTGATTTCTCACTTTCTCTCTCTCTCTCTGTGTCTTTCTCTGGTTAAAATAAAATACATAAATGAATAAATAAAAATAAATAATTCTTTTAAAAAATATTTTTGGACTATCCATAATACTCAAAGCAATGTACAGAGTCAATGCTATGTGTCAGTTTAAAAATTTAGATATAAAAATTCTAAATAAGTAGGGGAAATTATAAGAAGAAAATATGGTAAAATATTAATAGCAAATATCTGTAATGAAGGAAACATTATCATGTTCTTTTGTCTAGTTTTGATATTCAAAATTTTCTGTAAGAAGCGTGAGTTTTTTATGATTTTTATGATTAGATTTTTGTGTGTCCCAGTTATTCAGAGATTTGCTTTCTATGAACTCATTTACACTTTAGTATAACTTTCTAATGAGTAAACTCCAATGAGTAAACCTAGCAGCTAAAATCTCACCTACTCTGGCAAACAAGAGTTATTTGGGTGGTTAGTCCTCTTCTTCACCCCTTCCTGCTCAAATCACAATAGGTGGTAGAGGAGCCTTATGGTGACCTCAGAGTCATAATCAAGATATAGATCATCATTGGGGACCAGCAGGTGGCGTGGTGGTTAAGGTGCTGGACACTCCCATGTGGCCGACCATGGTTCAAGTCCTGGACCTGGTGGCTTGCTTTCTCACTTTCCCTCTCTCTCTTCCTCTCTCTGTCTGTGTCTGTCTCTGATCAAATTAAAAAATAAATGAATGAATAAATAAAAATAAAATTTAAAAAAAAAAGATATAGATCATCATTACAATATAAAATTCCCTCTTGTTCTCCTGAAGCCAGTCCTTATTTCTTCTAGGCAATCACTGATTTGATTTCTATTAATAAATACTCCATTGTGTCTGTCTTCTCATCACAGTAAAGTTTTGGGAGATTCATAGTACATATAGTAGTAGCTGATTCCTTTCATTGAAGTGTAGTTTTCTACACTATTCCATGGTAATATACCACAATTAGTTTACTCATTAGGAGTCAATGGATTGTTTCCAGTTTGAGGCTATTATGAATAAAGCTGCTACAAGCATTCTTGCATAGGTAATTTTGTGGACATATGTCACTTCTCTTTGATAAAAATCAAGAAATGAAACAGATAAGTCATAAAGTAGCTGCAAGTTTATCTTTGCAAGAAACTATGCACTTTACACTTCCACCAGCAATGTATGAGAGTTCCCGTTCCTCATAATTTCTTACTGCAGTTTTAATTTGCTTTTCTGTACATATGCTAATACAGATACTAAGGACCTTTTTCCTATGCTTATTGAGCAACCTCTATCTTTTTTTTGTTGTTCAGTATATATTTAAGTCTGTTGCTACTAGGTCTTTCCCATTCTATTATTGAAAAAAAGTTGTTTTATATATTCTGGATAGAAATCCTTTGCCAAATATATTTATTATGAATATTTTCTCCTAGTCTGTGGTTTACTTTTTCGCTTTTATTGATGTTGCCTTTTGAAGTGTGGAATTTTTAAGTTTTAATTGAAGTCATTTTTATCACTTTCTTTTCACATAGCTAGTGCTTTATGTCTTGTTAAAATCTTTGCCTGCTTGAAAAGTCACAAAAATATTGTTCTATATTTCACTTATAAGTTTTGTAGTTTTAGAATTTATGGTCCTCCATCTTTAATTAATTTGTGGTTGGTGTGAGACAGACATTGACATTATTATTTTTTCCATATGGATATCTAATTTTTCCAGCATCATTCACTAGCCATTGCTTCCATATGGATATCCAATTATTCCAGCACCATTAACTATTCAGTCAGTGAATTATCTTGGTGCCTTTGTTGAAAATTAACTGACCATATGTGCAGATCTATTAATAGGCTTTAACTGTTCCATTGATCCATTTGTCTGCCATTATGCCAATATCTCATTGTCTTGATTATTACTATTTTATAGTAAATTTTAAAATCAGATAAAAGTTTTCCAACTTTATGCTTCTATTTAAAGATAGTTTCAGCTTTACATGTCCATATAATTTAGGATCAGTTTGTCAATTTTTTATAAAATCTCCTGAGAGAATAAATATTTCTACAAGATTGAATTTTCCAATACATAAATATGGTACAGAGTTCCACTTACTTAGGTCTTCTTTAGTTTCTCTCAGACTTCTGTGTTCTTCAGGGTACAGATTTTGTACAGATTGATTGGGTTTACTACTAGATATCTCGTGCTTCTTCATAACACTGTAATGGTAG
Organism: Tupaia tana; assembly: GCA_026018925.1. NCBI lineage: Eukaryota > Metazoa > Chordata > Mammalia > Scandentia > Tupaiidae > Tupaia > Tupaia tana. The sequence continues at coordinate 224,408,125 of JAKSZU010000001.1, read as the reverse complement.
TTCCTTTTTTACTTTTTAAAGTTGTTTTGTTGTTGTTGTTATTTTGTTTTATTTTGCATGCACTTGCTGGAGAAAAACAGAGACAGAGAGAGGGAAAGTGAGAAATCACCCCGCAGAGAGGATGTCATGCTGCAATCCTTTCTCCATTTTGGGCACACACACAAGGTGTGATTTTTAAATTGATGGGTCCAAGACTTGAACCATGGTTGGCCATGTGGGAATTCAGTGCCTTAATCACTATGACACCTACTGGTCCCTGTGATGGTTAATTCTTACTTCATTTCCAATATTTTGCTCCTGAGTGTAGTTTTCTATATAAACATCAACTAAGTTGAGTTGGTTGATAGTGCTGTTTAGGTATTTCATATCCTTAATTTTCTTTTTGCCTGTTTGTCCTGATTATCTCCTGAGATTCCTCAGCTCTTCAATAGTTCTATCCATTTTAGCTTACATATTATTTAATATATTTATCATAGTTATTTCAAATGCTTTTTCTACTAATTTCAATAACTGAGTTATCCACGGTTCCATTTCTACTGATATTTTCTTTGTTTATGGGTCACATTCTCTTGTTTTCTGTATGCCTCATAATTTTCAACTACATGTCAAGCATTGTGTTTATAAGAACATTAGAGACTGAAGTAAATTTTTATATGAATGTGTATGCGGTATGTGTGTGTGTGTGTATTCCTCCTAAGAGGTAATATCCGCCAGTAAGATCCAGGGTTCTCGGCTTCAATACTGCTAGACTTTAAACTGTGAGATCTTGAAACTGTAAAACCACAAAACTTCCAAATTACTGCATGTCTTTTTGTTTTCCAACACCAGTCCCAGCTGCAACCTACTCAGCAAAATTCTCATGCAAAAGAATTACTTGATGAAAAGGCTTATCTTCATATTTGTTGTTCCAATCGATTAAATTTGTATATGCCAACTCTTTGATTTGTCAAAAGCCTCATGACTTTTTCCCTGCGTATCCTTAACAGGATTACTTTTTTATTTGCCCTTCCTTCAGTAACTAGATGAGGTATAACAGTGCCTTCTTTCTCTCGCTTTCCTAGGAAGAGCTTAGCCTCTAGAGTTTAGTTTCTTCAGATTATTTGTGTCCACAGCTCTAGATGGTTCATGTTAGTCATCTATTGCTGCATAACATACTACCCCAGGATTTAGCAGCCTGAGATAGAAAACATGTATTCTCTCACTAAGTTTCTGAGGGTCAGGAGCTTGATCCTGGTTTAGCTGCCTCAGTGGCTTGCATGAGGTTGCAGCTAAACTGTGGAAAATGCTTCAGTCATCCATAATCTGAAAGCTTGACTAGGGCTGTGGCTGTTAGCAGGAGGCCTCAATATCTTGCTGCCTGTTGACCAAAGCCTCATTTCCTTACCCCTTGAAGCCCCTTCACAGAGGTATTTGAGTTCCCCTAGAGTGAACAAGCCAAGAGGGTAAGGTGGTTGTAAGAGAACAACCAAAATGGAAGTCACATAGTCTTTTATACCTATCCTAGAAAGTGACATGCCATCACTTCTGCCATATTCTTTTGGTTACACAGACCAATCTCAGTAGGATTGGATTGTGCAGGAAACTACACAAAGGCACAAATCTTCCTTGGCTGGGATAATTGGGGCCATCTTGGAGGCTGGTTAGTACAGCTTTTAAAGAAAGTAATAGTTTGCTTGTTTAGCCTTCCAGTGATTTATTCTTATCTCCGTGGCAATAGCGCCCTTCATATTCTTCTACATCCCAACCCACAGAAGGATAATAAACAAGGAAATGCCTACACAGTACAATCTTCCAGATAAACCCTATCTTTAGAAAATAGTTTTGAATTTTCAAATCAATTTTTAATCCTTTGTTTATAGGTTTACTGGCTAGAAGATAGTGGATCTGTTATGCTGACATCATTCATTTTTTTTGTTTTTTGTTTTTTTGTTTTTGTACATTTTTCTTCAGTTGGATTTCCAAGAGAAAATAGTAACATTATTCTAACAGTAAAGACTATTTGAAACACTAGAAAGGCAATGAAATACTGCAATGAATACTCAAGTCTTAGAATCTCAGTCTCCTATGTATGAATCCTAGTTCTGCCCCTCATAACTATTTGACTTTGAACAAACTGATCCTTATTTCATCAGTTTGCTCATCTATAAAATGAGTGGGACCAGCAGTTGGTGTAATGGCTATGTCACTGGACTCCCATGTAGTTGACCACGGTTCAAGTCCTGGACCCGGTGGCTTAAACTCACACTGGGCACGTGTGCGTGCATGCCCAAGATCCCGAGAGAAGAATGGAGGAGAAGGGATGGTGGAGTGGCCATCCTCCCTAGGGGGTGATTTCTCACTTTCTGTCTCTCTGTCTCTCTCTGTCTGGCTGGCGAGCACACACACCCTATAGCAAAAACCTCTCCAAAAAAAAAGAAAAGAAAGAAAATGAGCACAAATGACAGCAACTTCTGAGCTTTGTTGTGTAAAATTAGGGAAGTGCTTAGTGTAGTGTGATCACAGTCAATAATGAAGATTTTGTGTTTCTGTATCATATCCACATGAGACAAGAGGGTCTTTAGAAGTTATTTACCAAAAAATGAAAAGCTATTGGATGATGATGATGGGGATTTTAATGTCTCTGTATTGACTGCTATGAATGGTATTCCTTCTGGAAAAAGAAATGTAATAAACTGTAAAGTTATATGTGATTCAACATAATATAAACAAGATTATGATAATAATAAAAAAAATTTAAATGAAGTTATTTACCAACCCTATTTACTCTTCCCCCTTCTTTCACTTTTTGAAAGCCCTTTTGGGTTTTTATAGAAGATAAATATTTCTTAAGAATGTTTTTATTATTATTACTATTATTAAAGATTTTGAGCAGCAAGGGAAAGTTGTGAATTGATGTTTTAATTTTTAAAATTAATCTGAAGTCTGTCAGGAAGATGTTGGGCTCACAGTGACAATCTGTCAAGGGTTGAAAAGTAGTTTGTCTAAAAGCAGATTTTAAAAGCGATTTTCTTCAGAACAAAAATTTTCATGCCACCTAAGAAGCCTCTTGGTTCACCATGGCAGTAGCAGCAATAAAATGTGTGATATCAAAGACAATCATCTCGAAACATTTCCTTCCAACCCAAAATAGAGCTTTTTATTGAGTTCATCATAAATCTATGTATTCTTCTCTTCCAGATGACTATAATTGCAAAGTGGAGCTTGCTTTGCCATCTGATGGCAGGACGATAGCGTGCTACCACCCACCTGTGGACATTCCATATGAACACACAAAACCTATCCCTAGACCAGATCCTGTGCAATAATGAAGAAACGCATGATCAAGTGCTGAAATCCAGGTGAGAAAAGAAAACTGAGTGCCTTGAACAAGGACACATGATACAACAATTCAGCAAAATGTTCTTTACTATCAATCACTGTTGGTATCCTCATAGACAGTATCACAGACGTTGTAAGAAACTAGGACCTCCAAAAGACAGACGACATGGAGGTTCTCAGAGGAATCAGAAAAGTGCCTCATTTGTCATTTAAGAAGATCCCATGTGGTATATTCACTGATAGGTTATGTAATAAAATAACAGTAAGATTTCATGTATTAAAAAAAAAAAAAAAAAAAAAAGAGTCTGTCAGTAAACAGAGTAAGGCATTTTGTGGACCTTGAAGGTTGTCCCTCTCACCTTTCCCCTACTCTGTGCCCCACCCCCAGAAGTGAGCAAATATGTGACCTGAATTAAGGTAGCAGTTTTCACATGTAGAGCTAATATTAAGGTTCCAGGAGAGGTTAGGTGGCTGAAGTGCAATCAGAAGCATCTTTTTGTTAGCAACTGCATCAACTCTCTCTGCTTAAGTCTTGAGCAAGGTCATTATTTTCAGTCTGCGATGCACGAGCGCACAGCAGGCCCCACAGTACGCTCATTAGTATTCTGCACGTTCCATCGGCTAAATTTGCCATTTCATTTAGAATGCTTCTGATTGCATATTTTTTTTATTCCCGGCTTCCTTTGAGAAATGGATGCCACTATTAGTGATCTGACAGGCAGCAGAGCACACGCTGATGCATTTGCCATCAAACTAAGGGGGAAAGTTATTAAGACACTTGGCTGTCAACCATGAATTTGGTTAGAAACATTTAAGTGATAAAAGTACAATTAAATGAAAGAGCCAAAAATAAATAAATAAAGGGAGATTTGTGGAGACAAAAATAAATCATTTTAGTAAGTTAGAATTTACTAAAATTATTTTGTCTTTCCTATATAATTATGCCCATATAAACGTAAATGAATGCAGATGTTTTAAGGCTACAAAATCATTCATTTGACTATCAAAATTGATTCCTACTTAAGGCACTTCCAGCAACACATACTTTGCAAACCTGAGAAATTACATGCTTGAAAGTATGTACCTTTAAAAAGATAATTAATATTTATATTTAATTACACTTTCTCAATATATCTTAGATATGATAGACCAGATGACATCTGAATTGCTACCTCATGAGACAAATGAATGAGGAGCATTGTTTTATGGGCTGTGACTGGGATATACAATTTGTACTCCTATCAGCAGAGCTAGTAAAAAATGGAAATTTATGATTTTTGCCCCCCAGAAAAACCTCATTAAGTTCCTTGAAGAAATGGAAACCTCATGAGCAGTAATCAAAGCATATGAAGCCTCCTGAGTAGTTAACAGAGCCCACTTCATCAGATAATTCCACTGGGGATAGAGTTGCCCAAGGACATGCTTCTTACCGAATATATTATGAATTGAAATTCAGCTACAGAGAGTGACTGAGATAGAAAGCCTGAACAGTAGAATAAATCCATGAGGATACAGACATATTGGCCTTTTGTCATTGTTAAATCTCCAGGAACCATAGGCAAACAAGGGGCAGACCACGGTGCGCTATTCAGAGCAAATTCATAGACAGGACAATCTGGACAGATAGGCAGTGTGAGGTCTCACTACTGGAGGCCTGAACGTTACAGACCTTCAACATGAGTCAGTGTGATTTAAAACCATGGTCTGTGCATGTGTCAGCTTGTCGTAAGCCTGCCTTTCCTACTTCTTTGCAAGAGAAATTGCTCATATATGAGCCTAGATGTTATTAGCTTGAGGAAGGAACATCCAATAGAGAATGCTCTTGCCAAAAGTACTTGATTTCCATGGTATCCCTATAGATCCATGCCTTACTTTTCTAGGGCTGCCATAACCAAGTACAAACTGGGTGGCTCAAAACAACAAAAATTTATTATCTCAAGATTCTGGAGGCCAGAAGTCTGAAATCAAGGTGTGGTGAGGCCATGCTCCTTCTGAAATCTGTAGGAGAGGATCCTTCCTTTCCTTTTCCTCTCTTGGCTTCTGGTATATGCCAGCAACCTTTGATGTTCTTTGGCTTAAAGGTGCACTACTCCAACCTCTGCCTGAGTTGTCACATGGCTGTCTTGTCACTATGTCTTTACATGATGCTCTCCTTTTCTTATAAGGACACCAGTCATAATAGAATACAGCCTATCATAATAACCTAACTTAACTTGATAATATCTGCTGAGACCCAATTCCTAAGTGAAGTCACATTCTAACCAGAGGTTAGGACTTCGACCTATCTTTTGGAAGACAATATTCAACCCACAGGAGACCATTTTGTTAGAAGAAGGGTTAAGGAACACAGATAGATAAACAGGATGCAAAACAAGATAAAATTGGTTGCTGAAGACAAAAGATTGTTAGCAAAAGGGTGTGGCCAAAGTATAATAGTAGACTGATGTAACTAAGACATTAAGTAAAATCAAGACTAACTACACACCAGATTTAAGAGCAGAAAGGTTAATAAAAATAGCATCTACAGAGTGGTGAGGGCTAAGGTCATATTTCAGCAGGTAAGAGTGAGCTGCAAATGTAGAAATAGAGACTGCAAGAGTGTTCAAGTTTCTCAAAATTTCTAGAGGTAAGAGACAAGAAAGCTATTGAGGAGAGCTCTGTGATTCTTAGTAGGACCTCTGGTGTCAAGAACTTGCAAGCACCTAACATTTAATGGCTCTTCTCTATGTTGAATGGCCACTGGTTTATCTATCTGCTGTGGATGAAAACACTGAACACTAATGTTTCTGAATTGGTAGCAAAGCTTAGATTTGATAGAGTATGTTGTTCCCACTTCTCAATATGTTGCTCCCTCCTTACAATGGGATGGGCAAGGTATATGAAGAGATGATTTGAACTGGAAGAGCATGTTAAACATTCTGAAGTGAGGAAGATGCTTTCCTATATACATTATCAAAACTTACTCCTGACAGTTAGGTCTGGCTAAATTCATGACACCTATTTGCATCAGAGACCCAGTCAACTCTTCTGGGCTTTGCAAGTCACCTGTTTCAATGTTTCTTTACCACCAGTATTAGCCAGAGTTCTTCAGAGAAAAAGAACCAATAGGATACATATTTATGTATATGTCAAAGAGATTTATTTTAAGAAATTGTCTCATAATACTGTAGGGGCTGAAAAGTTCAAATTTGTAGTGCAGGTTGAATATTCAGGAAGGAGTTAAGGTTGTAGTCATGAGGCAGAATTACTTCTTTCCTGGGAAACCTTACTTTTTGCCCTTAAGGCCTTCAATGAGTAGAATAAGGCCCCACCCGTATTAATCTTCTTTTCTTAAAGTCAAATGATTACAGATGTTAACCATGTCTACAAATTTCTTCACACCAACACCTAGATTAAAATTTGACTAAATAACTGGGGATTAGAGCCTACCAAGTTGACACATGAAACTGACTATCATACCACTCTCCTCCCAAGGATTCTGGAGAGGCCAAAGGCTCTGAGGAGGTGTAACAATTCTGTTCCCAGCAACTATATAAATGTTTATAGGCACAGACTTGGCTTTAGACATTTATATATTATTATCATTATTATTATTATTACAGAAAAAATCTACATAATGTAATCAAGTTAAGATGAGGTTATTAGGGTGGACTCTAATCCCATATGACTGGTGTCCTTATACGAAAAGGAAAACACCATATGCTGACTCAGAGACAAGATAGTCTTGTGACTAATGACAGAGACTGGAGTGATGCATCTTCAAATCAGGTTAGCCACAAATAAAACTATTTAAGGTAAGCAGTTCACAGAATTATAGATGCCTGCCTTCTTTCTAAGAGCAAAATTTGAACCTCAGTGTACTTTGCTCATTCATGGTATAAAGACAAAATGATATTTTATATTCATGGTACATAGATCCAATCCCAGCCTGTGGCAAGTAACTCATTGTTTTATATTAATGTTACCTATTACTATCTGGAGGTATCATTAACCTCTTTTTTCCTTGAAGGAGAATCTAATACAAGTCAGATCTGTCATTCTCACCATTCAAAAGAGCATTTAATTATCAATGGATCAAATTATAATGTGCTTGTGCTACACAGATTCCAATGGAATTATGGAAGATAGCTTAAGTGTAACTTCTTGAAAGAAAAGACAGTCAACAAAAACTTAGTCCACAGAAGACAGCTTTAGCATCATAACATGCCTCTCTCATATTCCTATCACAGAAAATTCCATTGAGAGAACCTAAAACAGGAAAATCATGCAAACAAACAAAAGTGTTTTTCAAATACTGAGCATTTGAAAGTCTCACCAAAGGTGCTGACTCAGAAATGCCAAATTCTCTCCTTAACATTTATAGTAAGGGTCATGTCTCAAAAGAATGGAAAACATACATGCAAAATGAGCTTCTCCAAACTCTCACCATTAAATGGGCTTAAAACTCTGCATTCTCTAACTACATTTCTTCCTCTCAGAAATGGTTTTAGTACAGCTTCTCCAGGGTTTTGTGTTTTTATCATTGAAATTACATAATACACCAAAAGAAAGACAGGAAAGTCACAGCTGAAAATACAATGGCATCATTTGTAACCCATCCTTTCAAGATAAAACCAGCTCACCTTTATTGAAAAAAGGCTGATGGGTTTGTTCAGTGGCTTAAATGACACAGACAGCCATTTAACATGAGTGACAGAAAAGAAATCCTGGAGTTGCCTTTCCTGTTTATATTTCCCATCTCCAAACTGCATATATGATTAAAAGATGTCACTCGATTACAGTTCATTTTTTTCTCCCTGATGCATTCATTATAAAATTTTGCAAATGTTCTGAGAAGAATAATTTATTGACTAGATGTTGAATTCGCCATTAGAAATTGAGAAGTATCCAGAAGCACATTTTATTCTTTCGCAGCTATCATTTATTTCAGGATATTGTGCTTTTGATAAGTGGACTGTGCTTATTTGGGTCTTTATATGTATCATACAGAGTACAGTAATCCCTTCTTACAGTGATTTAAGTGCTTTTATTACTAGGTCCTATCAAGGAAAAGCCATGGTTATATTAGTAGTGATTATTTTTTATTACATAAATATTTTATGATATCTATTTTCCATTTTTTGCTATGACACTTTATTATCACTGACTCTTATTAATTCCATGCTTGATATAAATTAAATGAGAGATTTTGATGTGTGTGGCTGCCAGGGCCTTGAGGGCATAGAATCTCTTCTCTAAGATTACAATTGCTTAACTTCTCCTAGGATTAATTTGCCTAACCATAGTCCCTGAGCTATCCAAGAAAGGGATAATTTGAAAATGCAGCAGCCGGCTGCAGATGTGATAACTCAAACCTCCTATTTATGCAGTTCATGGAAACTCAAGGACAGAGTTCACCCAAACACATTTTTCAAGGAGCTTGTAAAACTGAATACAGTTAAATTCTTCATTGTTTAGAAGTTGATGCACTTGTCAGGGGACAGTGTGACTTGTTGGCCACTCTGTGTGAGCCCAGGTTGGGTTGGGAAAGTGGAAAAACACACACGCCATGGTTATTACTTGTCAGCAACTCTCATGAATGTGGATGTGACAGCTAAAACCAGTTTTTGCCTTCCTCTGGGACTTGGGTAAGCTCTCCTTGTCTTAGTCATCGTTACAAAATTGATGAGACTGTTACTATTTTCCAAGTCCCTCCCGTAAGTAAAAGGACAACAGTAAAAATGCTTAACTGAACAAGATACGATTAAAAACAATGAAGATAATAAAGAAATAGAGTAAATGGAAATGACACGGGAGAGAGTCTATAACAGATCTCAAAAGACTTAGGAAGTTAAAACACATGTACGTTTTCTGCAGGCCAGTTCTAAAGTGATTTACAAACCTCTTATGAAGGAAAACAGTCCCCAGTGTTAACTTAAATCATGAAATAGATATACATAGACATACACACATCTATACACATACAAATGCACACACATGTATACAACACATATCTACATATACGCATACACATACATACATATATATGCAAATCTATATATACACGGATATATTTTACCTTTATATCACACACACATTTCCAACTCGTGTTAGGTGTCCTTCATGGTTGACTAAAACTCTCAGTTCTTTGATTTTGCATAATCTTCTTTCCAGGCTGAGGGAGTAATGCCTTTGTGCAATATTATGGGACTCGTGCTGGAAAGAAAAAAGGGAAAGGGCACAACATGCAGTGACTCTGAAAGCTTCCATGTGAGAGCAGCACCTACCACTTCTGCTAACATTTTATTTGATAAATCAAATGACATAGCCAAAAACCCAAAGTCAGTAAAGCTGGAAAGTATAATTTTCCCACAAGTAGGGGGAGACAAGAAACACTTTTGAAAAATAAGAGAATTTACATGTGAAACAGAAGAAAAACTAGGCTAACTTGTTCTTGCTTATAGATTTTATGTGAATATAAGCCCATAGCAATTGATTCCATAAGAAATGTATAAAACCAGTACAGTCAAAATTAACTATTTGGGGACCAGCAGGTGGCATAGTGGTTAAGGCACTGAACTCCCACATGGCTGAGCACAGTTCGAGTCCCAGACCTGGTGGTTTGCTTTCCCGCTTTCCCGCTTCTCTCTTTTTTCTGTGTCTCTCTCTGGTCAAATTAAAAAATAAATGAATGGATAAATAAAATGAAATAAATACTTATTGTGTTAAAAGTCTTACTGAAGCTGTAACAACACTCACTATGAGAAAAACATTACAAAGAACAAAGGCTCTGGTTTTGTTGTCATTGTTGCTCATGTTTGTAATTTAGTTAGGCATGCCTGGTCTGTGATGTGACATGTAGTGACTAAATTCTCCCAGATTTTTCTGTTAAAGCTACTGTACTGAAAACCTTCCCTCAATTTGCTGTCACAGCATTTGGGCTTCACAAGAATCAAACTCTTTATTACAAATTAAGTCCACTTCTGCTCATTTTCTTCTAACTCATGACATTTAAAGATGTCTAATTTGGCACCAATATCATCAAGACATCTGTAATACACAGCAATATTTCATGACAGTGATAAAATAGGCACTTAGATGATTCAAAATATTTATGTTACTTTGGGAAGATTTTTTTTTCATCGACATTAAAACATAAAATTCAAGAAAACACCTAGAAACTTGAGCATGAACTACCAGTTCTCACAAGAATGTAACTTCAGGGGACACTGTTACAGGCACAAGGAAACCACAAGAATCTAAAACCATTAACTTTTTTTTTTCTTTTTTTTGAGGTTTTTGTACTCACCAGAGAGCGAGAGACAGCAACAATGAAAGGGAAAGTGAAAAATTACCCCTTAGGGAGGATGGTCATGCTCCAATCCCTTCTCCATTCTCCTCTCCGGATCTTGAGCACACACACACATATACTCTGCGTGATTTTCAAGCCACCAGGTCCAGGACTCAAACTGCTGCTGGCCATGTGGGAGACCAGCAACATAACTGCTATGCCATTTGCTGGCCCCAAAGCCATTAACTTTTATAGCCAAATTTATTTTTGAGAAATACCATGTGTAAGGCACTAATCGGCACCAGGTTGGAGGCATGGCAACAGGCCCATTAAGGAAAAGTAAAGGTCTAGAGACAAAGGTGAAATGAGTAAAATGAAATGATGGGAAATAGATATGTAACAACACAAACTTAGTATCTAGAGGAGAAGAATTTGAAAAAAGAGGGAGAATTGAAGGGAAAAAAATGCTAATCTGATTTTTAATACCTAAGACTTCCATGATAGTCTCTAAAAATGAGGAAAACTCATCATTAAATATCTGGGCACATAATTAATCACAGTGATTGGAAAGAACACTGGAAAGAGTTAAAAGGCCTAAGCTCCTGTTCCAGCCTTGCAATCCTAGGGAAATGACAACCTGTCTGAGTTTATAAAGAGATATATAAGAAAGCCTGTCTATTTTGTGAGATTTTTTAGAGTGCAATACAAGATGAAATGTATACAAGAAATTTTAAGTTCAGTTCAGCTACATTCGTCATTATTCAGAGAAGAACTCAGTAATCCATAAAGTGCTATACAAAATAAGTTATCATATTGGGACTAATAAAAATTTTGTCCCCTCTCCTTCTTTCCCTAGATCCTGGGTAGCCCAATAATAAAGGACTGGAATGGAAAGTTTTGCTATGATACTCAACTCTGAGCAGAGCTAGGCTTGCTTTCAGCATAATAAGGTACAGGATATAAGCTAGGAAAGAAGTAACTTTTATATACAAGACATCTGATTTCTCCCTTAGTCTACTCTTTCCGTTCCATCACAACCTCAGTCCCCAAGCTTTTTTCTTTGGCCCTGTATAGTCACATAGCAGAGAATGACCAACTATGCCAGAGGCTATACAGAGGAACATAAAGAAATTTCAAAGGAAGAAAGGCCCAGCAGTTAGTATAATGGCTACGTTGCTGGACTCCCATGTAGTCGACCGTGGTTCAAGTCCCAGACCCAGTGGCTTAAACTCACGCCAGGTGCGTGTGCATGTGTGCCCAAGATCCCGAGAAGAGAATGGAGGAGAAGGAATTTTGTCGTGGCCATCCCCCCCTGGGGGGTGATTTTCTCGCTTTCTGTCTCACTGCCTCACTCTGTCTTTCTAGCGAGTGCACGCGCACTATAGCAAAAACCTCTCAAAAAAAAAAAAAAAAACAAAAAAACAAAAAACAAAAAACAAAAAACAAAAAAAAAAACAAACTTCTTGGCCACAAGGCCAAAGACCAAGCTTGTAGACAAAGGACAAAGAAGGCAGACAAGGCATTAGGAAAAGGGTCAAAGCGAGGTGCTGTCTGATGCAGAGGGGCTGTCCGGTGCAGCTACTTGAGACATCTAGATAGTCTACAATGAGGCCCCAGCGAGAAAGGTCTCTCCGCATTGGTTGGATTATGTTGCTGGAACCTTACGCAAAGAACTTAGTGAATGCTCTTTGGCAGCCTGTGTATGGACTTGCTCAGCTAAGGGAAGGTTTAGTCCATTCTTTTGTTCCCTTTTCATCCCAATCACAAGGAGCAGCCTGGATTTCTGATCAGGAAGAGTATCAGCCACGTGGGACCAATCACGGGCTGACCTATAAGGCATTCCCTTGACCCTCCCACCAAGGTAAGGAGCACTTAGGTTGTTTCACATCCACCCTCTGCTGGAGTGTGGCAGACTACCTTCTAGCAAAGTTCAGAAATCACTGAGAACTGACTGAGACAAAGGACAAAGCACCTCTTATTGGAAACAGAACTTATAACAGCATTATGATTTGTTGCTGTCTGATGGGTTTTTATCTTCTATATTTTGATTCTTGACTTTTCTGAAGTTTTCCGAGCCTTTTAAACTAAAATGTGATCTCTTGGCTACTAAGCCTTGTTAAAGGAAGTATTAAAAGGAACTGTGGTTAAGCTACTGGTCTTCCATCTCACAGAGGGCAATTCAGCTATATACAAGGACACATTGTGAGCTTAAAGTAAATCAGATCCAGCACATTTTTTAAAGGTAGATTTGAAATCTGCAGTGGTAGCCAGAGAACTAAAACACTGGAGAATATTGATGCAGACTCAGAAATCATAATATTTATCAAAAACCATATGTCACCTTACCCTTTTGATCCAAAAGGTCATATAATATCCTTGAGTGAAAGGTAATGTTCTTCAATATCACAAATGAAACACCAGTATGGTTATATAATTTTGCAGGAGCTTAAAAAATATTATCATAATGACATTGTTCTCTTGGAAGGTTATGACCACCTCTCCTTTCCTTAGATAGGCAATTTAAAGGACTGTCTTTTTTGTCAACACCATTCAAGGTCATGAGACACTTCTCTAATGTTTTAGTCCCTTATTGCATTGCTCACAGAACTATCTAAGACTGGGTGTATTTAAGAAAATAGAGTTTTACTTAACTCACAATTCTGGCCATGTGGAAGGTCCAGAAGTGCACAAAGTGGCAGAGGGCAAGTTCTTGAACAGAACGACTGTCCATAAGTTCCTGCCTGTTCTGGTCTTCTTCCCCTCTTATGAACACACCAGAACTCAGTCATAGGGGTCCTGCCCTAATGAATTTATCACACTCAAAGGCTACACCCTGAGGCAATATAAAGGGATTAATTTTCACTTAACACGTACACAATACAACCAAGTTCCAACACATAAATTTTGAGTGGACATCCAAACTATAGCACTCACATTGTCTGGTTTTATATTTCTCCCTCCAGAAACCAAAAAGAACAAAGCTGCTGATACTATCTGTAATGGCCCATGAAAACCTGTGATTTTATGAATGCTTAACATCCCTATGAGGCAAGTAACTGGCAAGTAGTTGTTATTTCTTCTCCAGAAGAGAAAATTGAATTCAGAGAAGCCAAATATGTAGCCAAAACTAACTGATCAGGTATTGAGTAAGGTGTGAGCAGGTTCCTAGACTGGTATTTTAATCTCTTGGATTCAATCACGTCTTCCAGCATACAACTACACTAAGAAGATCAGATGCTACTGTGGACAAGGAGGTATTTTTAAGAGTTATGAATCCTAAAGTTGAAATACTTTAAACAAATAAAAAACATTTTGTATCCTAAAGGAGATGTAAAAAAAAAAGCCTAAATGAATCCAATAAATAATGTAAAGTTGTTGATAAAATAATACAGTTTTATGAGAATATTCATGTGAATTTTTCTTCATATTGATATGTCTCCTGAAAAATCTTATGGCTGTAGTTTTTAAAATTTTATAAATCAAATAGTATTTGAAATATCCAAGGAGAATTCACTATTAAAAGAAGGAAGCCTTTATATATCTTTTTGTAAAGTGGATTCTTTTTTGAAATGTGAATTATCACTTGGGGGAGATTTGGGTCTCATATTTTCAGTACATTTATGTTTGCTTATGGCAGAGCATCCTTGAAGTATGCATTAATGGGGAAATATTATTTTGCAACAGTTAATTTTTGACAGGTGGATGAAGATTAAATATACTCAGAAAAGGTTTTAATTTGTACTGTAAGCAATGATATGGGAGTGGCAAAAGATACCAAAGCAATAGTCTTTTTTCTCCTAAATAAAATCTCACAAACGTATTTCTAGTCCATGCCAATCTGCTCCTATGGCCTTTAATTGTTAGGCATGTCTTCTGTGCAGGGGTTGGCTTTCAGAGAGTTATCGCTTTCACAGATATCTGTCTAATTGGTAGCAGCTGTTAATCAAGCTTATTGTCACCAATCCTGCAGTGTAGCATTCATCCTAAAGGTCTGAGGATTGTTTCTTTGGTTTTTGGGTTTGGTTTGTTTTTTTTTTAACATTTTGAAGGAAACATACGCCTTAGGCAGCATGGAATGGAGTAGATATCTAATAACTATATTGAGATAATGTAATTTGACCTGAAATATCTGATTCAAATGTTTATGTTGATTAAACTCTCTGGAAAACTGTCAGGTTTTATCAACATTTTGTGCTCTTCACACATAATCTAAGAGAAGATGTCCCTTTAGCTCTCTGGCTACAGTCCCCAGGAACAGAAGATTGAAAAGTGGCATGTTGTAAGTGGAAGCAGGCTTTAGCAGACTGAGGCTTGAATCCATGTTTTTTCATTAATTCTTTAAATTACTTAACTATCATTAAATGTCTGGATACACTGCGCTGTAGATGCTAGATATAAAGTGAGTAAGGCATAGTTCTGACTTAAAAAGCTCCCCTCCACTGGGAGAGACCTCACTCACCAGGGCACAGCAAGACCAGGCTGATGTGCCAAGACACCTAGACCCTTGGGCTCCCATATTCTCCAACCTTTGTATCCTGAAACCCCAAGTTCAAGGAGTCAAGATACCCTTCTTTTGTGTCCAGTGCCAACATTCTGAAAAGAGACTCAGAACTAGCTCCATGCATGCCTTTCATCCCTGTTCTTGTTCATCAACTCCCAATGCGTCAGTCTCCTGCTCCTTTAATCTGTTCTCCAGGGCTACCTTCACTATAATACTCTGTTCTTTCTTGTCCCAAATCAACAACCTAACTTCTCCCTCTCTTGAGTTCCCACTTACTCCCTATAACCTCAACTTCCCCCCACCCTCTGCAATGGAAGGTTTCCTACATTTCCTTTCATTACCTGATAGCTGGCTCTCTTTTAAGCTATTTACTCCCACATAGTTCTCCCAATAGAATAAGGTTCTTTATTTTCCCATATACCAAAGACCTAGAGTCGGTGTACTTCCTGCTCTCCAATGCCATGTCTCATCTTAACCCCTGTGGCGGATTACATTTTCCAAAGATGGCTACAGCAATAACCTCACTCACATGCTCCCCTTCTCTCTCATGGACAAGAACTCCTTCCTCTTCGGCAAATGTACCTGCATATGCATCATCTTTCCTTTCTTCCTTCTTTTTTCTTTTTTTTTTTTTTTTTTGAGAGGTTTTTGTTATAGGGCGTGTGCACTCGCCAGAAAGACAGAGAGAGACAGAGAGATAGAGAGACAGAAAGCGAGAAATCACCTCCTGGTGGGATGGCCACGCCGCAATCCTTTCTCCTCCATTCTCCTCTTGGGATCTTGGGCACACACACACACACACGCTCCACATGTTTAAGCCACTGGGTCCGGGACTCAAACTGCGGTCGACTACATGGGAGTTCAGTGACATAGCCATTACGTTAACTGCTGGTCCCCCTTCCTTCTAATGAAGGAGCCACCCTCTATCTGAGAAGCATTCTCATTTAGCAATCCTTCACAGACATATTTGTTGAGAGTTGTTTACCCCTGTAGTTTTCATTTCCATACTTTCATCTCACTCCTCAACTGCCCTACATGAATTCCATTCCACCATTGCACCCAAATAGCACTTCCTGAGGTTAATATAGACCTCTATAGTCCTCATTTTGGTGGATTTTTCATCTATTTTTAAATGGCATCACCTAAAGATTTCATCTTAGGAGACAAAAACAGGAATAATAATCGCTCAGGAAGAATATTGACTATCAAGAAAAAAATGGATGGAGAGAAGAGAGGAGAGAGAACACCAAGAAAAGAACCTCAGGGAATGTTAACAGGAGGAAAGTCTTCAAATTATGGAAAATACATATAATGAAAAAATGTGCATTGATGTCTGTTTTGTATCAAAATAAATTTTTATTTTATTCCAATTCATAAGGGGTGATAAGAGAGAACCAGTATAGAGCAATATTATAGAAGCTAAAGGAGGTAAGAATTCCAAATGAAGAGAATACCACGTGTTGCATAAATTTCACAAGTGATTGAGAAAGTGGGACTGGCTCTGTAATGCAGCAGTAATGCACTGCTCAAGAGAGATGGATCCCATACAGTGACCATGGGTTGAATCCCCAGCCCAACTGGCCTGAAACATGCCAGGTACTGCACAAGTGGACTGGAGGAAGGAGACTGCAGCATGACCAGATCCTGTAGAGAGACATCTCTCTCTCTCTCTTTCTCTCTCTCCCTCTACATGCATGCACTGTACCATGAGTTTAAAAAGAAAAAAAAAAACATTTTTAAATTGAGATTTAATGTGTCTACTGGATTTAGAATTTGGAGGCCAATGGTGACCTAAGCACCACAGAATAGTGGGGTAAAAGACTGATTAGAGAAGGTAAGGACTGGAGACACACTTCTAAAAAGTTTATCTATGAAAGAAAAGACAGATATCAGGCAATAACTAGAAAGGGCTGAGAGGGTTTTTTTTTAGAAGGCAGAGATTAAAAATTAAGGTTTAGAGTCAAATAGACCTCAATTTGAACCCCAGTTCAAAAGCCATGTAAGCTTGGGAAAGGTATGTATTTTCTGCCTGTTTCCAATTCTATTAGAGATAATAATAGCTGGCTGGCAGCTATTATTAGTTGTTTCGAGGACTAAATTAGAGGAGGGATAGAAAGTGTGTAGCATGTGGCATATGCTCTATAATGATAATCGTTATTATTAAAAGATGAACATAAGAAATTAAGTATATTTCTAGGCTGGCAGGAAGAAACTAATGGAGAGGGCTGAGGATAACAGAAATAAGAGAAAATGATAAAGAAAAAAAAAAGATCCTTTCACCAGAATAAATGGGATCAATTATTAGCTAGATGAAAAGGCTGGCCTTGACCAGGAAGCAAGAGAGAAGGAGGGAGTGACAAGTAGTGACATAAATGGTAGCCTCTGGAGGGAGAGGGGCTGTGAAATTGATGGAGTGTGTGGCTTACCAGCAATGGTAATCAGAGAAATATGAGGGGAGGTCACCTGATGATAGTAAGTGTGATGGGAAAGATAAGAGGAGAGAGCAGCATAGAGTAGTTACTAAAAAGAATTTTAAAAAGAGATGATGCAGACAAAGGCAGTTTAAGCAGATGAGCATCCCTGAGGGCCTCACCAAAACTGGGAATGCCAGATGAGCAGCAGCCCCCACCTGCATGGCTGTGTGCTTGGCTCTAGCAGTTTCATTGACCTGGGCTGGTCCATGTATTGTCCATCCTCCATTACTAAAATATAAGCTCCCTAAGAATGGGAATTGTGTTGATCTTGCTCATACTGCATACAGTAATTGATGCAGAATATCGTTCAATAAACAGCTGTTAAAAGAACAAATAAAATAAATTGTTATAAGAATGCAAAAGGAACATCATAAAATTTGCATGAGTTGTGGAGGCATAGAATG
Organism: Tupaia tana; assembly: GCA_026018925.1. Taxonomy (NCBI): domain Eukaryota; kingdom Metazoa; phylum Chordata; class Mammalia; order Scandentia; family Tupaiidae; genus Tupaia; species Tupaia tana. The sequence continues at coordinate 224,390,158 of JAKSZU010000001.1, read as the reverse complement.
GAAGAATAATTAGGATGGAAAAGAACTGAGGGACCATGTAAGAAAAATAAAGAAATTGCTTAAATGAATTAGACTAGGTTGAGAATGAAGGGGAGCCATCTGAAAACTGCTAAACTGAGACAGAGTGGCAATATCTTACAAGGTCAGATGATTTCTTGAGTCGAAAGATTAAGAGAATGCAAGAGTTCCATTTGGCTTTTAAGACCTCAAAAGAACTAGAGACAGGATGTGTCTAAGAGACTGAAAAATTAAAAAGGACTGGAGATAAAATTTAATGAAGCTAAAGATCAGAGAACTGTGACAGCAAAGTTTTAATCATTTTTTTTTGTTGCTTTAAGACCACGAAACATACTTAAATAAAACCAAACTATATCTCTTAGCTCTCAGAGTTATCTGTGTATTTCCTGTCTCCCTGCAGGGAGACTATGCCTTACTCACACATGGAACTTTGTTGAAATGAATGAAAGATAAGGGAGAATTTCCTAGTTCCCACTTATACCATCATTAAGCCAGTACTGTCAATCAAAAGCAACACTATGGAAATCTGTCCAACTCATGTTCCAAGTGAGGATAGCCAAATGTTAAAGAAAACAGATTAGCGATTAATTTAGCAGTAGAAATGATGTCAATGACAGACTGCCTAAAATTTCAGTCAAATTTCTCCCTTGAAGTGACTCTTTGTTAAGTAGGAGATACAAAGAAGATTTCAAAATTTAAACTTTAATAAAAATATGATCAAAAAAAAGGCATCTGGAGTACATTTTTCAATCATCAAAGTACATAGCTAATTGGTCAATATGACTCATCTCCTCTGTGGTTTGATTTTCTCAAGAACAAAGTATGGGTAATATGGAGCCAGATGGTAGCACAGCAGTAATGTAACTGTACCCACATGGGAAAGGTCCTGGGTTTGCATCCCGGGACCTGTTTGAACATGTCAGGTAAGTGCACACACATGCCTGTGATCTGGGCTGACTGAGGCTGTAGTATGAGGATTTGGTATAAGGATCCTGTTGTGGAGTGTTTCTCTCTCTCTCAAAAGAAATAAACTTGAGCCTGGTACATAGTAAATATTTAAGAAATCAGCACTAAAACTATAGTTTTCCATGAGAATGAAACAAACCCCAGGCCTCCTAGTTTCCCTTTTTATACCCAGCCTCCACAGCAATTGCTATAGACTAAACATTTGGGTTCCCCTAAAATTCTTATGTTGAAACCTTACTTGGGCTTTTGGGAGGTGATTGTGTCAAGGGGGTGGGATCTTCATTAGTGGAATTAGTGCTCTTATAAAAGGGACTCCTAAGAGCCCTCTTGTCCCTTCTGCCATATGAGAACCCAGCAAAAAGACAACCATATATGAACCCAAAACTGGGACTGCATCAGACACTGAATCTGCTGGTGCCTTTATTTTCAGTCTTCTCAGCCACCAGAACTGTGAAAAATAAATTCCTATTATTTATGAACAACCCAGTCTATGATACTATTATAGCAACCCAAACAGACTAAAGTAACTTTAGGCTTCCAGTTCAAGTTAGACTAAAATAAAAAAAATGCACTAACTACCGCTCTGAAAATTACATTACATCATGATAAAGAAGTACAAAAATAAATTCATATCTAAAAGCCCCAAGAATGGGAAGTGCATTTCTTTGCTAGGGTTGCCAAACAAAGTATAACAGACTGTGATCTGGGCTGACTGAAGCGGGGAATGAACCGTGGTAAGAGAACCTGGTAGAAGGATACTGTTGTGGCTATTTCTCTAGCTCCCTCAAAAAAAAATTTTTTTTTCTCACAGTTGAAGAAGCTTTTAGTCCACGATCAAGGTATCAGAAGGATATGTTTTGCCTGAGCACCTCTCTTCTCTGCTTATAGATAGATGGTCATCTTCTCCCTGTGTTTTCACATGGTCTTCACATGGTAAATCTCTATGTCCTCCTAATCGCTTCATCTGATAGAACATTAGTCAGATAGAATTATGGCCCACTTTAGTAACCTTATTTAATCTTAATTATCTCTTTAAAGATCCTATCTCCAAGTATAGTCACATTCTGAAATCCCAGAGTTAGGACTTTAACATAAGAATTGTTGGGAGGGGCCAGCAGGTGGTATGATAGTTAAGGCACTGGACTCCCACATGACTAACCACAGTTTGAGTCCTAGACCTGGAGGCTTGCTTTCTCACTTTCCCTCTCTCTCTTTCTGTTTCTCTCTGGTGAGCACCGCATGCCCTAGAGCAAATTTAAAATAATAATAATAATAAAAATAAAATTAAATGAATAATTCTTAAAAAAAAAAAAAAAAACTGTAGAATTGTTGAGGGTGAGGAGACACAATTTAGTCCACAAAAGGAAACATGAGCATGAAGTAAGAAACAATCTAGATATATTTTTGGAAAAATGAAAGACAATTGAAAACCAACTGATGGGTAATCCAGAGTGGAGATAAGTATAAATCAGAAAGAGTAAGGGGAGGGCTGAAGCGAACACAAGAGCAAGACTCTCCAAGGGGCTCCCAGTTCCCAGTCATCTACAAAAAATGCAAGTGTAAAAAAGGCCAGGGATAGGGGTGACTATTTAAAGATTCAAGTAAAGAAGACTTACCAGGTTTTGATTAAGTCCCAGACTCACTCATGTAGAGATACTGCCATCCAAAGTCAGAATACTGAGCTCTAAAGAAACTGGGCTATATGCATGGATGGAGCTTAGGCTCCACGTGGGGATGGTATCCCAGAGTAGGATGCTCCTCATCTGGGCATGGAGGGTTCCAACCTGCCTGATCATCATGCAGCCTGAAGTAAAGGCTGCCATTGTGCACACATTGTTTTCACAAACACAGAACTCACAGTTAGTCCTCATGTCCAGAGCTACTGGTTAGAGAGCTCTATTCAAAGAAGAAAGGAATCCACATAGCTGCCTATACTAATCAACCCAATATGAATAAACTTCATTTAAAATATGAATAAACAAAAGATTAGAAATCTGCAGAAAATTAAGAGTTCAAGAAAAAAAGAAAAGGAGCCAACAGAAAAATGAATTCCAGAGGATTCAGAGATAATTTCAAAAGAATGGGAGAGGAACAAAATTGAAAGAAAGAAAGATGGAAATCAAAGAAATACTTTTAAAGAAAAAAGCAAGAAAGAGAGGGAACTAACAAGGAGAATCAATAGCATTCTAATAGGAGTTTCTGTAAAAAAAAAAAAAAAAAAAAAAAAAAAAAAAAAAAAAAAAAAAGAGACAACAAAATAGGGAAAAAAGAAAAGAAAAAAATTTCCAAAGACCAATCTTCTGACTAAAAAGATCATATAAATCTGCACAGAATGAATAAAAAGGCTCACAAAATTCTATAGTATCCAAAATAAAGAGAATATCCAAAGTTTTGAGAAATAAAACCCAGGTTACTAACAAAGGAAAGAGAATCAGGTTGACATGCTACTTCTGATCGTCAATCCCAGACTTCAGGAAAAAAGGGACCTACGTCTCCAAAGTTCAAAAGGAGAATGGTTTTAGGGACCAGCAGTTAGTATAATGGCTATGTTGCTGGATTCCCATGTAGTCGACCTCGGTTCGAGACCTGAACCCGGTGGCTTAAAACTCACGCTGGGCGTGTGTGTGTGTGTGTGTGTGTGTGTGCGCCCAAGATCCAGAGAGAAGAATGGAGGAGAAGGGATTGCGGCGTGGCCATCCCCCCGGAGGCGTGATTTCTTGTTTTTTGTCTCTGTCTCTCTCTCTCTGGCGGCACACGCGCCCTATAGCAAACATCTCTCCAAAAAAAAAAAAAAAAGAGAATGGTTTTATATCCAGAACTCCATATGCACAAAAATTTTAACTGACTATAAAAGTAAAATACAGACTTCCACAAACATGCATATTTAAAATTCTCCTCCCAAGAATCTTTTCTTTAAAAAGGTAAGTATGTACTTACAAACAAAAGAAACAATAAAGAGTAGTTAGAGGGAAGTGGAGGATAGAAGGCACTATAGGCATACTAATTTCCTAATGGTATCTGTTTTTTTTGTTGTTTTTTGGGGTTTTTTGGGGGGTTTTTTTTGGAGAGGTTTTTGCCAGAGGGCGCGTGCACTCACCAGACAGAGAGAGAGAGAGACAGACAAACAGAAAGTGAGAAATCACTCCCCAGGGGGGGATGGCCATGCTGCAATCCCTTCTCCTCCATTCTCTTCTCGTGATCTTGGGCATGCACGCACATGCGCCTGGCATGAGTTTTAAGCCACCAGGTCAGGGACTCGAACCATGGTCGACTACATAGGAGTCCAGCGACATAGCCATTACGCTAACTGCTGGTCCCATGGTATCTGTTTTTAAGGTGCTGACAAAATGTAATCAATTAAGATGCAGGCTTTTTTTTTTTTTTTTTAATTATTTCTAGGTTTTTGCCATAGAGCATGTGTGCTTGCTGGAGATAGACTGAGAGACAGCAAGAGGAAAAGTGAGAAATTACCACCCCTAGGGGGGGTGGATGGTCATGCCGCAATCCCTTCATTCTCCTCTGGGGATTTTAGGTGCGCGCACATGCCAGCACACAAGTGCTGGGTGTAATTTTTAAGCCACCAGGTCCGGGACTCCAACCGCAATCAGCCACGTGTGAATCCATCACCTTAGCAAGATGCAGACTTTTAACTATATTGTTTGGAATGATGAAAGTTACCAATAGACTATATGAAAACAAAAACACATGCAAAAATAAACCTGGGGGCGAAGTAGAATTACTGTTAGTGAATTAAATTCTTCTATCCAAAACAGGCAGATAATAAAAGTAAATGTCTATTTGTGGCAGTGAGTAGTTAATTACTGAAAGAAAAAGGCACAAAATAGTCAATTTCCAAAAATGAAATTAATAAATGTGATATTTTTTTAAGTAATGCTTTATTTCACATGCATAGTTGTATACACTTATGATAGGCCACAGCTGTAATTCCCATTGTAAAGGTAAGGGAGAAACAAAGGGCAGATTGGGATAACTCTATTATTCAGGACTTCAAATTGAATTGCCATTGTCACATAATTTTCCTTTGCTTAAAGTGGAGGACAAAGGCTGAGCTTTTACAAGTCCCTTTGCTCACATTCGTGCTGACTCCTCTTACTCTGCCCAAGAATCTCATTGATAAGGGTCATTTTTCATTTTCCTATTATAGCACAATCAACACACTTCAGATCTGAGTCTCAGTTTCTCATATCTGGAACAATGAACAAGCAGGCTTTAGACATAACTAACACTGCCCCCTATAGCTAAATCTCACTAAGAAAATACATGGGCATAATATAAGACTTTGGCAGTGTTTACTTAAAGTTTTTTACTGTTACTTTAACAAATTACCACAATGTGCCTGTTTAGCAGCTTTAACAGGTATATTTTATTATCTTACAGTTCTGTAGGTCAGAAGTTAGATTTAGGTCTCACTGAACTAAAGCCAAAGTGACAACGGGGCTGTATTCCTTTCTAGAAGCTCTAAAGGAGATTCCATTCCCTTGTTTTTTCTTCCTCTAAAGGCTGCCCACATTCCTTGATTTACGGCTCCCTTTCTACATCTTAAAAGTTAGTAACAGCACAGTCTTTCTCACACTGCCTTCTCTCTGGATCATGACAGCCGAGGAACGTTCTCTGCCTTTAAGGACTTGTATGATTAGCTCAGGCCTATATGCATGATCTTCCCCTTTCAAAGTCCTTAACTTTAATCACATTGCTTTGCGCTGTACGGTAACATATTCACAGGTGCTGGGGACTCCAGTGTTGACGTCTTTGGGAACCATTGTTCTGTCTAACACACTTACTCATTTTTATTGTTGTTGTTGGCACATTATACCTTTACTAGACATTGTAAATGAGAAATTATTTCGGTATCTGAAAATCAAATCAAAACAGAAGATTCCATAGGCTCAAGATTTCTAAACATTCTGAAAAGAGTGTTCTGTAAAGTACATCTTTCTGTGGCACAGAAACATCACACTTCTTACAGGACAGACATCAGTTCCACCATTATTTATGTCAACAACATTTGTGTATAATTCACTCCATGTTGTAACTGTCCTACGATTCTACTAAAACTACATTTGTGCAAAGATTCTTTGGGCACCTACTGCAAGGAGGAGCATGATCATTTTCATGCTCATTTCACAGTGAGATGACCATTGCTATCAAAAGCTGTGGAATACGTAAATACTTTATCAATACATCATGAAAACTGACAGCATCTAAAACCCAATCTATGAAGATTGCATTTGAATCTGAAATAAGGATGCAGTTAAACGTATCCTTATTCTTCCTTTATAAAGTCATGGAGTTCATCATCCCTGGAGTGGAAGGCATAGATGTCACTGCTCTCTTCTTTTCATTCCCTTACACCTAAATCTCCCCAAAACTGAAAGACTGACCACAAGTAGTATCCAAAATCTTTCTGATAAGAATCTTGTAGTTCAATAGAAAGCTTTTTGTTGGGAGCACATTGTATAATCCAGGTATCACTGTTGTCAATCAAGATGCAAAGTCAAAAGCTAGCAAAATTTTCATGGCTCCACATATAGGCATGGGTCACTCATGTTAATAGATACTTCATCTCATTTAATCCACACAACCATTACATGGGGGAGGAACTAGTACCACCATTTTACAGATGAGGAAATTGAAGCTTAGAAAGATTAAGTATCTCAGCCATTTTTCACACAAGGGACAGAGCCAGATTTTTACCCCAAATCTGCCAAATTCCTAAGCCTTCCCTCTTAGCCAATGTTTTTACTGGATCCTGTATTTAACTCAATGTTGTTCAGAAATTTTACAGACATGGATAAAAATATAGAAGGCACAGTGACCAACTGCTTCAACATTTAAAATAAAGACAAAAATTAAACTTGTCAGCCTCGACAGATACACGAAATGAAAATAATGAAGGAGATGTCAAGTCCTCAAAGTAGCTTATTAAGGGTTTTAAGAAAGAGAAGCTAGATTTGAAGGAGGGCTACTGAAATATAAAATCAATGCACAGATAAGGTATGGCTAGAGTAGGAAGGTGTGAGGAGGTAAACAGTCCTAAACTGTTGATATTTTCTTTGTACTGAAGCAAATTTGGACCTTAATTACATTTTTCCACTAACTTTTTGAAGTCCCCTTATTTGAGAAAACTAAAGGAAAATGGAGAGTTCAGCTTAGAGGGGAACAAAGTAAGTAAGAAAACAAAACAAAAGGAACACAAGAGCTAGTTTTAAATATTTGGAGAACCAGCTTCTATATGTATGTGAAATTAGCTCCAGGGAGGTGATTTAGGATCAACAAATATATTTTAATGTGATTTTTAAGGTGGAGAAGAGTTTGAGGTAAGGATAGAGGGTGGGAATGGTTGAACAGAAGGAAGACTCTGCAAACAAAGTTGTTCAAATTGAGAACTATAGTTGTGATTTTCCTCCTCACCTGGAATATTCATCCCTGATCATGACCACTTAAAGCAGAAGGAACAGTAAGTGTGTGGACTGGGTAGGAGACCAAACGAGGACTGTCTTAGTCTATTTTGTGCTGCTATAATAGAATACCTGAGACTGGATAATTTATGGAGAACAGATCATTATTTGTTATAGTACTAGGGTTTGGGAAGTCCAAGGTCAAGAGGCCTGCATCTGGCAAGGGCCTTCTTCTTGTGTCACCCCATGACTGAAAGTCATATGGTAAGACAGCATGAAAGAGCAGGAGAGAGAAAGAGAGAACATGAAATAAGGTCTAATTTCATCCTTTTACCAGGAATCCACTCCTAAAATAACTAATCCACTAGCACGATAAGATCACTAATTCATTCACAAGGCCCTCATGACCTAATCACTTCTTTTTTTTTTTTTTTTTTTTTGGAGAGGTTTTTGCTATAGGGCGCGTGCGCTCGCCAAACAGACAGAGACTGACATAGAGACAGAAAGCAAGAAATCACCCCCCAGGGGGGATGGTCACGCTGCAATCCCTTCTCCTCCATTCTCCTCTCGGGATCTTGGGCACGCACGCACACGCGCCCGGCATGAGTTTTAAGCCCGGGTCTGGGACACGAAGTGGTCGACTACGTGGGAGTCCAACGACATAGCCATTACACCAACTGCTGGTTCCCATGACCTAATCACTTCTTAAAAGTCCTATCTCTCAACATGTTGCATTGCAGATTCAATTTCCAACACATGAACTGAGGGTGTTACACTCAACATTGTAAGAACCATTTGCTCTAAGTTCTGAAACATCTATGATTTCATGAAATGGGTACCTATAGCCATGAGGCAAGTGGAAGAGGCAGGATGCCAGAAGTGAAAAAACATGAGAGAGAAGAGAAAAATAAAGATGGGAAGTTTCATTTCTATCAACCCTACATTCATGCCCACTGGTGGATTTTTTTGTAGTTTCAGGTTGTGGTGTTTGTCTGAGAAAAGGAAGAATAAGTGCTGCTTTCTCTTTCTCAAGAATTGTATTTCTGCCTAACAAAATGATCAACCTGATTATTAAGTTGTAAATATGTTTCTACTGGTGTTCTGAAGTAAAAGTTCATCTTGAAGGATGTCACTAATGAATGGAATATGTTAGCTTCAAAACAATTCCAATTCCCTTGTTGAGGGAAATGGAAAGGTGGGTGGCCACTGCAGATTTGGAAAGAAATAAAACACCTTCAGAATCCCCAGGATCTGGTCTTTGGATAGTTGTCAAAACTATACCTTTGAAATGCAAACATTCTATGAAGAGTTTAGTTTTTGTTCTTTTAATGACTACATGCAATAATTAAGACAATACTTTCCTTTATTGAAAGGCTATAATTTGCATATTATCATCTCCCATTTTTTGATACTACATTAACAGTGGAACTAACCTCATGTGTAAATGTAAATGCAAACACATCCAGAGTGCCTTCCACATGGGGAACACATGTAGTCGTGTTCTGCCTGGTAAGTGACAACATTATTTCTGGGGCTTGTCTGGTTGGCAGCTCAGTTTCTGTGCTTTGTTGGGTCCATGTTTCCTTTGTTCAAAATGTGTCACATATTTCTGATTATAGCATGGAACTTGGGCTGAGAAACAAAACAAAATAAGCCTGAAAATACTTATACCATATGACCTAAGACCATGCTGAGGCAAATTTTTATTAGAACTTCTCTGCCTTCTTTTGTGCTTTTTAAATCACAGCTTGCCATGAAGTAATTAGTTAGAAGTTCTATTGTAATCCGTCCTTATTCTTTATCTGAGTCAAGGGAAATGAATTATACCAAGTATGGTTCTCATGCCACTCGGTTTGCACATCAGAAAGTCGTGGGACCAGCAGTTAACGTAATGGTTATGTCGCTGGACTCCCACTTAGTCGACCACGGTTCGCGTCCCGGACCCGGTGGCTTAAACTTACGCCGGGCGCGTGTGCGTGCATGTCCAAGATCCCGGGAGGAGAATGGAGGAGAAGGGATTGCAGCGTGGCCATCCCCCCTGGGGGGTGATTTCCTGCTTTCTGTCTCTCTGTCTCTCTCTGTCTGTCTGGCGAGCGCACATGCCCTATAGCAAAAACCTCTCCAAAAAAAAAAAAAGGAAAGTCATTTCTATGATCTTATTTCATGGTAAATGGCAAGTAAGATGCTGGTAAAGTGGTACTCAAATTTGACGGTAACATCAATGCTCTCCCTAATTTTATTGACCATGAAATAAATGAGCGCATAAAGTTGTAATGAAGATTAAATATAACATGTGTAGAGTACTTCAGTGTTTGTACAAAATAGGCACTCAAAGATGTATTGACAAAACCAACAACTGAATTAGAGGTGCTTGTTTTGTATGTTTATAGACCTTATCTCTGACATAAAGCTGATCATACTAACATGTTTTTCCCTATTTATTTGTCACCCAAAGCAGCTAGACTTAATGTCTATATCCCAAACATGTAAATCAATGTACTTTGTTGAATTACTACATGTAGAATACTTGCCTTTGGACTTTTAACTTAATCGTTTTGTTGCCATCACATACTATTGGCTTCCAAAAGATTAACACTTTTTCTTGATTGTATTTTCTAGCCTACAGTCTATTGGTGCAATATAAAAATAAATCAAAGTTTAAAAATGTATTTGGATATAATTGCACTCTTGGAACTCTCGCATACATGAATGAAGTAAAGGTTCAAAAACCAGTTATTCTGTAACACACAGTACAGTTCTACAATGAATAAAGTACACTGTGATTGATCACGTACACTGACACAACTATTACATCAAACCAGTGAGCCAGAGAACAAAGAGCATGAGAGACTTCTCTTATGGTTGGGTCTAGGAAAATCATGGAGACAAATTCAGAAAATCCATAGAAACTACAAAACCATTGACTGAAAAACTAATAGCAAAGCCAAAGACTTTAATCTCCTAGGTATTATGCATAAGACTTAGAGATAACTTGGTGACAAAAAAAAAAAAAAGCAGATTTCTCTACTAAAGTATCATTCTTAGAGTATTAGTATGTTTAAGTACATGTCTGGAAAATCCCTTATGACTATTCCTTTTTCTAAACTCACAACTCCTTCAGCTCTTTGCAAAAAACAGTGTGGTATCCATCAAGGGAGGATTTAGGGTTTTGATCTTTGTGAGATGAAAGTACCAACCATAGTTTTCTGAAATACGATAGAGAAGAATAAAATCTCTCAATGTGACAGATTCAGTGCAAAATGGCATTGAAACAGATGGGCAGAAGAGTATGATTGGGACAACAGAAGATCCTAGTTTGCAATATACCCCCAATTCTACTTTCACCATTACCTTATAATCTATTAAAGAACTCTAACAGAAACAGGTATGTTTTCTCCACATGAAGACTAGTCTCTTTTTTTTAAATGATAATGTCGTCTCCACTCTGCCACTACAGCCCTACCTTAGCAGAAAGACAGAGACCAGATTCTACACTACCGGTACTGTTACACAAGTTGTGATTCATTAATAGACCCAGACAAGAAGATGAGAAGGTTTTACCAGCTAACACAAATGTATCCTGAACATCAAAAATATCTTGAACATGAAAGTGCTCCCAGCATTTCTAAAAAAAATCAAAATATCTATATAATTTATATTCACTCAGTCATGCGTTATTTAATTGCTTGTCACAAAGGGAGGTTGTATGCTTCTCAAAATGTAATTTTGAGAGGATTACAAAGTCTGGCAAGATGCCAGTCACTGAGTCCATTTCCCAATAACCACTAGCAGGTACAATATTTTACATGGAAACATTCTGCGTTCAAGACCAGTCACTTACGTTGCAGAAAGGTCTGCCTTTGCCAGACAACACATACGAGGCATCCTCTACTTTGTCCAACAAATGCACACAATGTACCTACCATGTTTCTGATCTTCTGTTGAGTGCTGGGCACACAACTGAGACCGTGCCACAGGATCTCACAACCCAAGGGATGAAAGCAATAAGAACTCTAGTAAGAGGCAAAAAAAAAAAAAAAAAAAAAAGTGAAAATTACCAAACATGGCAGAAGATTGCCTGATTCAGCTAGAAAACTTAAATTGATTAACAGAAATAAAATGAATATAAACGTTTTCTAAAGGGTGTTGAAATTTGCCTGTATGTAAAAAAAAATTTAGAAGTTTGCTTTTTTAAAAAGAATTATTTTATTTAACTTTCATTCATTCATTCTTTATTTCTTTATTTTAATATGACCAGAGAGGGACAAAACAAGAGAGAGAGAGAGAGAGAAGGAAAGTGAGTAAAAATCTCTATAAAAAGCAAGCTGCCAGGTCCAGGACTTGAACCATGGTCGGCCATGTGGGAGCCTAGCGTCCTTAACCACCTCCCCACCTGCTGCCCCTCTATGTGAAAAAAAATCTCTATAAAAAAAATGGTATTGACTGGAAAAAAACAAGGGTATTGACTAGAAAAAATCATACAGATGGAGGCTTTGCTAGGCAGTTCTTAATTCCAATGAATATTTCCCAGGGTGTCTGGATGATCACAAATGATCAACACAACCCAGATGGTGGTTTTAGAAGTACAGAATGACTGAATGTAGGTCCCCAGAAGTACATAGGAAGATAAATATTTGAGTACAAGTGGTTTCTTTGGGAAGTAAAGCCAGAAAGTATGTTGAAGATAGAAAAGAAACAAGAAGACACAGTACAGAATAGGTTACTTAACAGGTAACCTCTGTAGGCAAGTGGGTCTCCATCCTACCAGAGAACTCTGTGAGACAGTATAAGAACGTCTCAGAGGGATCCCATCTAAGGCAAAAGGAAGCTGGGACATTTCTTCCAACTGGAGTAGTCATTGCCTGAAAGTTCTTTCTGGATCATTGATTTTCTGCCATTCCAACCTTTTTCAACACTTGAACCAAAAGAAACCCTTTATGTGGAAGGCCAAAGGTGCTTGTGGTAGGACTCTATAGGCATTTCAGGAATGCTGAGAGCTGGATGGGTAGGAATGGAACACCAAAAGTATCCACTACAAGTAGAGAGGAGGAGATGGGCAAGAAATCAGTAACCAACAAATGTGGACATTTTTTTAAAAAGAAAGTGAAGTTCTCAGCACCAGCAGTTGGCATAATGGCTGTGTCGCTGGACTCCCATGTAGTCAACCGCAGTTTGAGTCCTAGACCCGGTGGCTTAAACTCACGCCGGGCGCGTGTGTGTGCGTGTCCAAGATCCCGAGAGGAGAATGGAGGAGAAGGGATTGCGACGTGGCCATCCCCCTGGGGGGTGATTTCTTGCTTTCTGTCTCTCTCTGTCTTTCTGGCAAGTGCATGCGTCCTGTAACAAAAAACCTCTCCAAAAAAGAAAAAGAAAAAAAAAAAAAAGGAAAGTGAAGTTCTACAATTAATATTGGAGAGTTTGACATTAATCTGGGGCAAATAAACACACAATTACCATGGTTTGGAGTAACTAAAAAGGAAGCAGAAGTGATGAGAACCAGTAAGAGCCTTACCAGATGAACTTCATACCTCTTTTTAAATAGAGTCGCCATTGGGAGGTAAAGGGAATGCAACAGACTGATATAACTGGTGTATGCACGTCTAGTTTCCTTGGATAGCATGAAATTTGTCAACCTCAATCACACACTGGCATAGCAAATGGTTTACTCAGCCACTGGGTTGCACAACTTCAAGGAACACAATTTACATAGTATTCTAGGAGAATGTTGCCTTCTGGAGCACAACAATGTAATGTGACTAGTGCCTTCTGGAGTTATGCAGTTTCACTAGCTCTATGGCACACAGGTGCTATAAGAGCACACAAAAGGTTATTCACCATCCAGAGGCGCCTTCAACCATCCCCTCACCCTCTCCTCTGCCCGGGAGAATCTCAAGTCTAGAGCAGGAAGAGCTAAGCAAGTTGAAAACTATCTTTGAGTTTATGCAGCTCCTCTTGAAAGCTCTGTAACTGTGCAAGGCAAGTGGCATGCTTGTGAACATAACGGGATACATCTGAACAAATTCAGCCTTTTTATGTTCATTGAAAACCATGGATATTAATCAAAATCTACCAAAACTGTTATCAATGATTTGGATTTTTCTATTTATATTCTCTCTCTCCATGTCTTCTCTCTCTCTCTTTCTCTCTCTCTCTCTCTCTCTCTCTCTCTCTCTCTCTCTCTCACACACTCACACACACACACACACACACATACCCCACAATATATTCATTCACCTGAAGCAATGTGATATCAAATTTATAAATCACATACATTTGGGAACTGTGATACTATGGGGTGGGCTTTTTGAGCTTCATTTATCTGCCTTCTAATTAAAGATGATCAAGAGTTTAAAACAAACAACTCATGTAACCAAGATTCAGGACACAAACTGCATTCCACCAATTAGAGTACTTTTTTTGGAATTTGGAAGGGAGAAGTGAGGCAGAATCCATTTGTCGGCCCTTTTTTGCTGTTTCTGTGACAAATGAGGTTATAAAGATACAAGGGTTTTTCCTGCAGCAGTGTTCCAAGATCTCTTCCACATCTTTCTAGATGTCAGGTGGTACAATGACACCAGAGGTGGTGGCATCTTCATTCCTAGATTACAACTAGGACTTTGTGTTCTTGAACTTATAACTTCAGAGGCGTCACTGGAATGTTAAAAGAAAAAGCTGAGACCTGATAAACTTAGCAGAGTTTACTTGAGCAAGAGGTAAGTTCTAGAATCAGACAGCATTCCTGACCAAATATGGTTCAGAATGCTCTGCTCTCATCACGCGTAGGTTATATTTATAACCAGAGAAAAGAAAGTGACAAACAAACTACGGAAATAACATGCAAAACAAATCTGATGGGCTGCTGTTGGAATCTGCCTTATACGGACCTGGCCTCATCACTCTGCAGCCTGTGATTGACTAAAGCCCAGCTACTGTGATTTGCCAATGCTCAATTGCTTGATTACCATGAGGTACTCTTAGATTAGGTTACAATATGCTTGTACATCAAGTGAAGTTGCAGCTCAGTATCTACAAAGACCACGTTGGACCAAATTTTATCACCAAAGGAGAAGGCTGATTTGGGCCAATTTAATTTGACTTAACAGGAGGTAGTAGCTTCTCTTTGGGGGACAGTTCTGTAATGTTCTGAGAGTTGTTTCTGAAAGCCCAGCTTAAAATCTATTCTTTCAGTTCTTCTAATGATTTTCTAAGCACCTAATTGTGTATGTGAAATTCCTTCCTGCTGAAAATACCTAGAGCAATTTCTGTCTCTTGCATGTAATACAGATTGACTTGAAAGGGTTGATAAATATGTTCAATGACAGAATTAGGGTGGAAGGCAAACATATCAATAAGGATGAATGTAAAAGCTTAGTATTCAGGTTCAAAAAGTAATTGCACGTCAATAGGCTAGAGGCTGTAAAATTTAGTAGTACCATGTAAGAAAAAGTTTAGACGGGGCCAACGAAGATGCTAATATGGTATGTAGAAAAATGTTATGGATATACTGTATTGGTCTACTATGATAAGATCATATTTAGAGAAAATTGACTCATCTTAATTATTGCGTTTTAAGAAAAATATAGTCAAAACAAAGATCCTTCAAAGGAAATTAAATAGGATAGAGAAAAACCCAAATCTATGTCACAAGAAGAGTTTTGTTTTGTTTTTTTTAATTGCCAGAGGGCACATGCACTGCCAGAGAAACAGAGAAAGAGTGAGAAAGTACCCTCCCAACGGAATGTAATTACATCACAATTCTTTCTCCTCCATTTCTCCATCCTATCAGAGTTCAGAGTGTGCATGCTCATGCACCCAGTGTATTTTTCAAGTCACTAGGAACAGATTCAAATCTATGGTTGGCCATATGGATCCTGCTCCTCTAACCATTAGGTTTGGGGTTGGCTCCTCAAGAAGAGTGTTGGAAGAATATGGAAGGCCCTGAAGACTAGAAAAGATGGCTATTATGTGGACCATGGTTTTTGTACATGTTTTCTTGTAGAAATTCATTAGACTTGTTCTGTACATTTCAAAGGTTTGAAATCAGAATCAATAAAGTGGAGAAAGAGGGAGACAAACCCAGAAGCTATTTAGTAAGATGTCAGGATATTGAGGACTGATTTGGTAATGAAGTTTTCAACATTTTAAGTACTGTTTTTTTTTTTTTTCTTGAGAGGTTTTTGCTATAGGGTGCGTGCGTTCACCAGACAGAGAGAGACAGACAGACAGAAAGTGAGAAATCATCCCCCAGGGGGGATGGCCACGCTGCAATCCCTTCTCCATTCTCTTCTCGGGATCTTGGGCATGCACACACACGCGCCCGGCGTGAGTTTTAAGCCACCGGGTCCAGGACACGAACCACAGTCGACTACATGGGAGTCTAGCGACATAGCCATTACACTAACTGCTGGTCCCTCAACATTTTAAGTATTTAACCAAACAAAAACTAGAGACTCACTTGATAGGGTGACTGTAGGACACTCTCAAGCATCAAATGAATTGTTGGCCCAAGAAGGTAAACTTTGAGGCTTATGACCATTGAGAAATAGGGTATTCTTAGAAAACTCATATATAGCCCACTATTCTCAGAGATACAAATAATGGGCACATGTGTGTACATACGTACATGTATGTGAGCACACATATACACATAGATTCAATGGATGTCATGAAGGAAACGGAAAGAGTCCAAGGTTTAGAAATAGCACATGGGGACTTATACCTTGGCTCCACTGCTTACCAACTGAAAGACCCTGAGCAATTCAAAAATTTTGGCTTTATATTTGCTTACTGGTGAATGATACTTGTTTTATAATTTTTAAAAGTGACTTACAGAAAAAAATAATTCCTAAACCATTACAAAGCCATATAAAATATGGACACAGATACACATAAAACCATTACAAAAAAATGTTATCATCTAATACTTTTAAATTCTATTTCTTATTCATTAACTTTTACAAACTGCTAGATAAAAGCCAATGAACAAAGATTTTATTTTATTTTAGAGAGAGATTTTTGCTATAGGGTGTGTTTGCTCTCCAGAGAGACACAGAGAGAGAGAGATACAGACAGTGAGAATCACCCCCCAGTGTGTGTGTGTGGGGGGGATGTCCACACCACAATCCCTTCTCCTCCATTTTCCTCTCCGGATTTTGGGCGCACACACACACATGTGCCTGGCGTGAGTTTCAAACTGCCAGGTTCGGGACTCGAACTGCAGTAGGCCATGTGGGAGTCCAGTGACATAACCATTACACTATTTGCTGGTCCCAAACAAAGATTTTGTAACTTCTAAAATAGTGTTTCTGTCTCAGCTTTATAACTTTTTTGTAAAGTTGGCAATATAGCACAATGATTAACAATGAAGGCTCATGAGCCCAGCAGATTTGGGTTCAAATCCCTGTTCAGTATCTTCTTATCTGTAAAATTGTGTTGATAATAGCATCTAGCTTAATAAGGTTTGATAAGGATAATCAAGTAATAAATGTAAAGCATTTTTCCCAATGCCTACCTCATAGTAAGTGCTGAATACCCATTCACTGAACATAATTATGGTAAATAATAGTGGTGGTGATGAAGAAAGCACAATCTCTATAGAGCATCAACCTAAAACATTAATGCAACTTATTTTCCTATCCTTCAGTTTTTCACCTTGGATCTATTAATAGCATTCCTTTTTGTAGTAAGATTATTTAAATATTTACACATTTTGATAGCAACACTATACTTCACACTGACTTCTAATTGCTTTCACTTTTCACAAAGGTGGCAAAAACAAATGGTCATAACCTAACTATGCCTTGTCATTGGTCGCAGACCTATTTGGGAAGCCCATACACCAGGCAGGCTAGGAAAACACGACTTTTTACTGGCAACATTAACTCAAAGAACCTCCCAGGAGAGCAATAAAAACGCAGTAGCCAGCAGCCTTAATGAGGACATGCTCCAAGCACAGTTAATCTTATAATGTGCTCAGTGCCTTGTGGAATTCAGAGGTATTTGATTTAGCAATATTAGATCTCAGTTTCTCAAAATACTAGCAATACGATTTGCAATAATTGTTTCTTATTTTAGCTGATGACACTGCACATTACAAGTGTTATAACGGCGTTGTTTATAATTCAGAGGTGTTACCACAGAATCTGCCTTTCAGCTGTTGGCAGACGTGAGTGGAGTTTGCCTTTGTTAATACAGCACATGTCAAATTTTTTTTTCTTAAGGCCTTTAATCAGAATGTTAGGACACATGAGAAATCTATTTCTGTAGAACAATTTTAAAAGCAACCTCTACTCTATCATGATGACATTTTAAATGGATCATTATCTTTCCTTCCAAAAAAAACCTCTTCAATTGTACACTGTATTTTGTTCTCCACAAATGTCGGGATGGCCCTACCACCTTATAAATTAGAATGGCCAAGAAAAAGGAGTATGAGAAATGTGTTGAGTACTTAAAAAGTTCCCTGATCCTACGTCTCAGGAACTGCTGTCTGTGGAGTTAGAGGTAGTAACAGACATAGTCTTCACACCCAAGTAGTATCAGAGGCAGTGCAAGTGGCAGGGAAGCGGCGCATGAGAAAGAGAATTTCAGGGTGAACATTGGTAATTGCTACCAGATGGAAGCAGCTTTGTCACTTGTTTCAAAGGCACTGAAATCAATCTAAAAAGAGATCATCATAGAAATGAGTTGAATATGTCCTAATTGGGGAGTAACTTAGGGGAAATTTTCAAAATAATTTACTGGCAAGTTTTAAAAAGTCTCCTACAGAGTCACTTTAACATAAAAACGAATCACCCACCATGTGGATCTATCACTTGATTTAATAGGCAAAAACAGAAAAATACCGCATGAAAATAAGTCATTGAATCGAGAGTGCATCTAGTAATCTCACTTATTCAGGGTATAATTGAAGGACCCAAGACCAAAGAATCAGCCCTCTCTGTGCAGCGAAATTACTAGGTTGTCAGACAAATCATGACACATTTTTGCATAGAATAATATGTCACGACTTTTCCAACAACCCAATAGATGTGAGCTTCAAAACACCTGTACCTTAAGCAAGTTCCATAATCTCTATACTTCAGTTTCCTCACTTGTCAATGTGGATACAAAGCAGAGAGTAAAAAATACTCAGTAGATGTTTGTTTCGGGTATTGCTAAAGTTACCATCATTATTATGACTGTTGTTACTACTACTGACTTAGCCATAGAAAAGCCTCCTGGGCTCTATTGAACTTATTCACTTTTTTTTGGGGGGAGAGGTTTTCGCTATAGGGCACGTGCGCTCGCCAGACAGAGAGAGACAGAGACAGAAAGCGAGAAATCACCCCCCAGGGGGGATGGTCATGCCGTAATCGCAATCCCTTCTCCTCCATTCTCCTCTCGGGATCTTGGGCACGCACGCACACATGCCCGGCGTGAGTTTTAAGCCACCGGGTCCGAGACGCAAACCGCGGTCGACTACGTGGGAGTCCAGCGACATAGCCATTATGCTAACTGCTGGTTCCCAGAACTTATTCACTTTTAACAAATATACAGATAGCTTAGTTTCTAGGGGCAAAAACTATTGGTTGTCCACTAGCCTGTCCTCCCTCTTGGGTTTCCTCACTGCTCGCCCTTCCTAGTGTTCTGGGCAGGTTCTTTTTCTTCTCCCTCACCTCTTTATATAGGGGTGCCCCAGCTCTCCATTCTATCTACACTCATCCCTGGGGGATCTCTCATCTGACAACTTCCAGATTCCTCCCTCTGGCGCAGATTTCTCTCCTGCAATCCACACAACATTTCAGCATGTCCACTTGGTTGTTGAACACTCTGACTAAAATGTCTGCAACTTAGCTCTAAGTTTTAGCGCCTTTCTCAACTCCACTCAGAACATTCCACTTCTCAGTTGTTGACAACTCCATTCCTTCCAATTACTCAGGCCCAATCCTAGCAGGCTTGCTTGACTCCTCGTTCTTTCACGTTCCATACTCCTACCTGTCAGCAAATTCTATTGAATCTACTTTCAAAATATATCCAGAATACAACCACTCAAAACCACACCCCCATGCCACCAATCTTGTTTAAGTAACTACTTTTCTCACCTGAATTACTGCACTAATCTCATAATGTATCTCTCCTCTTCTACTCGTCTCTTTTGTCTGTTTTTAACACACCATCTAAAGTCAGCTAAACTGCTCTTTTAAAAGCATTAGTCAGGGGACCAGCAGAAGGTGTAATGGTTACGTCACTGGACTCCCATGTAGTCGACTGTGGTTTGAGTCCCAAGACCTGGTGGCTTAAAACTCACACCAGGTGCATGTGCATGTGTGACCAAAATCCTGAGAGGAGATTGGAGGAGAAGGGTCTGCAGAGTGTCCATCTCCCTTGGGGGGATATTCCTTGCTTCTGTCTCTGTCCCTCTAGTGAGTGCATGCATCCTATAGCAAAAATCTCTCAAAAACAAACAAACAAACAAAAACATTAGTCAGATAATTTCCCTTCTCTCTAAATATCTTTCAGTGGCTCCCTATTCCACTCAACATGAAAGTCCTGGCAATGACTTACAGGCTGTATTTATGTGATTTGGACCTGTTGTGTCTCAGACCTCATCTGCTGCTTACCCCCTCTCTAATCTGCTCTACCAAACTGGCTTCTTGATATTCCTCAAACCTTCCAGTTATGCTCCCGCCTCAGGGCTTTCAATGGCCCAAATCTCCTCTCTCAGATATCTGCATAGCTAACTCCCTCAGCTTTTTCAAAGTTCACACTCAAATATTAACTTATCAATGAAACCTATCCTGATCATCTGTTTAGGATCATATCCTGACTCCTGTCTTTGCATTCCTAATCTCCCTTTCCTATTTTACTGTTTCTTTTTCTTTTTTTATTTTTCTTTTCTTTTTTATTTTTTTTGGAGAGGTTTTTGCTGTAGGGTGTGTACGCTCGCCAGACAGACAGAGACACAGAGACAGAAAGCAAGAAATCACCCCCCAGGGTGGATGGCCACGCCACAATCCCTTCTCCTCCATTCTCCTCTCGGGATCTTGGGCACACACACACGCCCGGCGTGAGTTTAAGCCACCAGGTCCAGGACTCGAACCGCAGTCAGCTACATGGGAGTCCAGCGACATAGCCATTACGCTAACTGCTGGTCCCCCTATTTTACTATTTCTATAGCACTTGTCACTTTTTGGCTATAGATATACATAATACTGCTATATTATTATACTTTATAATTTACTAACTTATTATGTCTGTTTATTGTCTCTTCTTGCTAAGCTTTATGAGGACAAGAACCATTGCCGCTTTTTTCAATGATGTACCCCAAGTACCTAAAAAGTGTCCAGTTTATATTGCTACAATATAAAGTACAAATTTGACAAATGAATAATAAAGCCACCAGTGTTTATCAGGACATACTGACATCCTGAATAAAGGCTGCATTTCTCAGTCTCCCTTGTATTTAGGTATGGCATACTGGAAGGAAAAAAGCCTATTAGAGAAGGCACATGTGTTCTAGCCAGTAGTAATAACGGTTAGTCTAACTGTATCTTCTGAACTCAGCAACCTTGATTTTCTCCCCTCTTTATAAAAACCAAACATAAGAACTCATTAACATAGGAAGAATTCATATACTCAACAGCTTTTACAGAAATTAATGATATTGATAAAAATGATCTTGAATTATCACTATATCAGGATTAATTATCTTTTAGATACTTTAAGTAACCAAGTATATACATAAATTTTATGATGACTATATATGTAAAACAGCTAAAATATGAAAAGTCTTAGCACTAATAGAATGGTAATCTTTAAGTATCTATAAATCTAGCATTTTCCACTAATGTCAGATAAAATAAAGTTAAACTAACTTTTTTTTGGTCAAATGCAAAATCTTAAAAGCCAATTTATTTTTTTATTTTTTGCTGTAGGGTGCTTGTGCTTGCCAGAAAGAAAGAGACAGACAGAAAGTGAGAGAAAAAAAAAAAAAAAGCCACTACTTTTAAAGTCTCAAGAAATGGAAACATCAGAAGGACTGAAAGATACATGGCTTGGCTTCAAGTGGCATTTCACTCATTGATTTAATAAATTTAATAAATAATGACCAATGTATACGGCCCATGTGCTATGGCGCTCACAAAGCTCACAGGTTATGATTCAAGGCAAGACATAGCAGGTGTCTTAGAGGAGGAAGCAGACCTACAGAGGACAGAGAGCCACCTGTGGGGAAGAAAAGAGGAAGCCTCGATCTTTCATTTAATTAATAATCCAAGAGCCCATAGATAGCCAATCCCATAAAGACACATTCCACTGTTTTGTTCCACTGGGAATCTAGACATGGTTAATCCTAAAATGTCCTCCAGTAGCAAAATTCCACCTTTCAGAATGTCCTTCCTTATCATTAGCACATGGTTTCAGTCTATTACCCAGTTCCCTATACCTCATCCCAATATTTTATTTTATTTTATTTTATTTTTTTGGAGAGGTTTTTTTTTGCTACAGGGTGCGTGCGCTCGCCAGACAGACAGAGAGAGACAGAGAGATAGAAAGCGAGAAATCACCCCCCAGGGGGGATGGCCACGTCGCAATCCCTTCTCCTCCATTCTCCTCTTGGGATCTTGGGCACGCACACACACGCGCCTGGCGTGAGTTCTAAGCCACCGGGTCTGGGACACAAACCGCGGTCGACTACGTGGGAGTCCAACGACATAGCCATTACGCTAACTGCTGGTTCCCCCCCATCCCAATATTTTAACTACTGGGCCTGGATTACAAACAATCATTCACTATGTACAAAACTGTGTTTTGAGTACTCTACTTAATATTAACTCATTTAATGCTCACAACAATCCTGTGCTATAGATATCATTATACCCATTTTATAGGAGAGAAAACCAGGTCACAAAATGGTTAAATAACAGTCCCAAGGTCACACTGCTGGTAAATGGTAGTAAACAGATAACGTTTTCAATATTATATAAGAATTGAAGAAAAAATAAGACATTGTAGTGACTTTGATAAATACATATAATTTTTAAAAGAGATTTTTGCTATAGGGCCTGTACTCTTGCTGAAGAAACAGAAAGTGAGAAATCATCTCCCCATGAGGGACAGCCAGGCCACAATCTCTTTTTCTCCATTCTCCGCTCAGGAATTTGGGCATGTATGCACGCACTCCCAGCATGAGTTTTAAGCCTTTGGTTCCTGGACTCGAATTTTGGTCAACTGTGTGGGAGTCCAGCAACATAACCATTACACCATCTGTTGTAATGTGTAATTTAAAAAAAAAATTAATATAAATGATATATATTGGGTTGTTTGCATAGAAAAATATGTCATGACTTTTCTGATGACCCAATAGAAATATAATGATATATAAAACTATATACACATTAAAGACCTGCCCTGTAATCCAAGATTATGCTCAAATGTCAAAGTTTTTTTTATGAAACAGTAGTCAAAGGGAATTCAACAACCACTATATATTAAACAGATCCATAAACTCTGTATCTTGGGGCCACTGAACTCACCTTCCCACTTTTAAGAGGAAAAACTCTGCCCCTTTATCCTCCTACAACCTCATCTCCATCCAGTCTCTACTCCAAATCCCTTTCTTCCCAACCCTTTCCCCACCAGCCTTTTCACGTTCCCCTATGGTCTTCCTATTTTTTTTTTTTTTTTGAGAGATTTTTGCTATAGGGCGCGTGCACTCGCCAGACAGACAGAGAGAGACATAGAGACAGAAAGCGAGAAATCACCCCCCAGGGGGGATGGTCACGCCGCAATCCCTTCTCCTCCATTCTCCTTCGGGATCTTGGGCACGCACGCACACGCGCCCGGCATGAGTTTTAAGCCACCGGGTCCAGGACGTGAACCGCGGTCGACTACGTGGGTGTCCAGCGACATAGCCATTAGGCTAACTGCTGGTTCCCTGGTCTTCCTATTATATCATGATCACAATCCGTGTTTCCCTTGCTCCTTGCCGAGGCTGGAACCGGACTCCCGTTGGCCAGCTGTTGCCTTGGGCGAGCACACCATGCTTCCATCAGCTCCTTCTCCAAGCTCCACTGTCCCGCCTCATTGGACAGTTCCTTTCATCTTTACAACCTACAGCGTTATCTGTTCTCACCACCCTCACTGCTTATTTCCAGCGGCCTTTCTCACCTTCCTCAATGACTTTACCATTCACAGTAATACACCTACCCAGCCAAACCTCTGCTACTATCGGCTGCGTCCAGGAAGATGATCTTTATGACATCCTGGCCAACCACGGAGCAGCCTCCTCCATTCTGGACATGTATTACCACCTCGCTTTATTTAACCTTAGAAACGATCACATGTCTAAGACAGCCTGGGGCATACTGAAGACAGAGTAAGGAAGAAAGAGAATGTTTTGGATTTTGTGGTTAGGATAGCAATGGTGACCTTCCAGAAAGCACCTTTAGTAAAGACAGGAAACAGATCTCAGGCTGCAGGAGGTCAAAGGGTGAGTGGGTGGCAAGAAAATGGAGGCTATTATCACACAAGAAACTTCCCTCCTTGGAATTCACTTGATCCCAACTCCCCACCACCACCACCAACAACAACACACACACACTTTTAAAATCCTTATACCCTAATCAACACTGACACCAGCCTGGATTTTTTCCTATATCTCTGACAGGTCATTGTCTGCATTCTTTTAATAGACAAAACATTTATGAATCCCAGTTATGAATCAGGCAGTTTGCCAGGTACTGAAGAGACCAAAAATATGGTTCTTTCCCTCAAAATCTTTCACAGTCTTGGAAAGGAGACCATTATATGTTCAATTTATTATACTTCAGCACAATTAATGACATGGGAACACAGAAGAGGATGAATTATCTCCATAAGATAGTAGCAAACCTGCCTGAGGGAGCTAACGTCACCCTGAGTCTTGAAGAATGAGGATCATGTCAGCAGTAGTAAATGGTTAGGGAGATACCAGGAAGGCACAAAAGCATAGTTGGTGTGGGTATGGCAGGTAGTCTGGATAATTCATAACATACTAGAGGGAGAACGGTAAACATAAACAAACAAACAAAAACGAACAAAACCACCACTGGAAAGGTGAATCAGGACCAAATTGTGATTGTGTAGGGGAGAGTTTTAAAGAGGACGCTAACAGTTTGGCTTTTACCTTGTAGACTAGAAATAACTTACTGAAAGATAATAATACGATGATACCCTAAGAGCTGTTTTAAGTTGACAGTTCTGGAGATGGAGTTGAAGATGAAGGCGGTGGGCATGCAGAAATACATCCCAACTGCTACAATGTTCTAGGACACGCAGACCTTAGCCTTATGTTTTAGTTTGATTCTCCCCATAAATGAGCACTGAGATAGTTGCCCTGATAATGGAGAGGGAAAATTAGTCTAAGAGTCATCTAGAGATACAATCAATGGGATATGACCAATTAAATATAGGCATTTGGGATGAAGGAAGAGAAAGAGCTGACTTGAGGTTTTAAGCTGAGAAGACTGATGGAATTGTATCAGGAGACAAAAGTCAGAGATGGGGCCAGCAGGTCGTGTGGTGGTTAAGAGCGCTGGACTCATGGCTGACTGTGATTTTTTTGTCCCGGACCTGGCGGCTTCCTTCTCTCTCTCTCTCTCTCTCTCTCTCTCTCTCTCTCTCTCTCTCTCTCTCTTACTCTGTCCCTCTCTGGTCAAGTTTTTTTTTTTTTTTCCAAAAAAATGAATAAAGTTAAACAAAATAATTCTTTTTTAAAAAAAGTCAGAGACACTTTGCCAGCTCTCCTATCTTTGGCTCTAAAAGTTTTCTTTGAGATGCTGGTTTTTTTTTTATTTGTTAAACTTTTTTTGCACATTTTCCTATCTTTCAGTCATTGAACCTTTGCTATATAGACAATATCCAATTCTTCCTTTGCATGCAGTGTCTCTGATTGTTCTAGATCCATCTTTTAAATTTGCTTGCTAGAAATCCCTGGCTGGTTGTCTCACCCTGCTCACAGGTGATCGGTCTAATGTGAGACAGTCCTCTCCTTACCTTCCACCCAACCCAGCTCTTCCTCCCCTCATTCTGTGACAAGTGACTTTCATCAGGCATAAAACTCTCGGGCAACCCAATCTCACAGTCAATTTGCTGCTACAACATGTTGAATGTATCCCATTAATTTCCTGGCATCTCTCACTCCGTCCCCAGTTTTCCATCCCTCCAGCAAGGTCTTTACTAAGTTTTACCTTCATCTCACCTCCAGGACTCCCAGTAACACACACTTACCAGAGTAATTACTGGAAGCCCAGTTTTCACTCTGCCCCTTTCTAATCCGACAGTTTTCTGTGGAGTCCTAACAGTGTTCCCAACCCAGAGAGAGTTCACATTTCATCGTCTTACCATGCTCCCAAAGCAGCAAGAAAGTGACAGCTCACTAAAGCGTCAGTTGCAGCTCTCTTGGGCAGAGGTACTTTTTAACTTAATATGTTACTGTGTGTAACACACAAACCATGCTGAAGATTATACACTAGGGGGACCAGCAGTTAGCATAATGGCTATGTCGCTGGACTCCCATGTAGTTGACCGCGGTTTGCGTCCTGGACCCGGTGGCTTAAAACTCACGCCGGGCGCGTGTGCGTGCATGCCCAAGATCCCGGGAGGAGAATGAATGAGAAGGGATTGCGGCGTGGCCATCCCCCCTGGGGGGTGATTTCTCGCTTTCTATCTCTCTGTCTGTCTCTGTCTGTCTGGCGAGCACACGCACCCTATAGCAAAAACCTCTCAAAAAAAAAAAAAAAAAAGATTATACACTAGTGCATTTTCTAATCTTAGAGGAATAATGAACTATTTTACACATGGCCTCCTGAAATGTCTACTACTGAAACAAAATTTTCTATTTGAATGGATTTTTCCCTTAAATTCTAAAATGGTTCAACAGCAATGTTCCTCTGGGGCTACTCATTAAATTCCATTTCTGAGGTCATGTTTTCACAGTATGAGAAATTATTTTTAAAAAGCAGCAGTAATTGGCAATCATGAGGAAACATCTGTAAGCCGGAAGCAGCGAGTCAAGTTATTTTCTCTAACACAATAACACCAATAGCTCAGTCTCATTAGTCGACTTCTGAGTTCCTAACTCCAGGTTTGCTCACCTTCACAAAGGCACACAGGCATTCCCTCTGTGCCCAGGCTGCAGTTTCACAGCACTCCATGATGACTGAGATACAGGTCACTGGCAGAAAGTAATTGGATTTCAATACAGGGAGCCCGAAGTGCCACTTTGGAAAGGTAACCTCTTGTTATGTTCAAGAGTGCCTCTGAATCTAATGGCATTACTTCTCCTTAAGAGAGTTCATCCAGTCTCCACTGAAAATCACACAGACCCCAGGGATAGAGAAAAGGAGCCCAGCAGCTTTAGCGGCTCCATCCTCACTGGCTGCAGATCTGTGGGTGGGAGGTTCCCTGGGCTCAGCACTGGTCAATCAAAGTCACAACTGCTGTAGTACACAGACCAACACGAATGGGAGGAGGAGTGCTGTCCAAAGAGAGCATATTAGAAAAGGACCTTAGGATGACAAGGTGATATCCTGACTTAGTCTTCCAGCACCTGAGCCCTAAGGAGGAGCAGCTGATTTCACCGTTCCCAGCAAACAAGGGATGAGTCTCATGAGGCACCAGACTAGTGAGCGAGCCCTGCAGGGATTTCTGTTTCTGCTCTCTAGCCACAGGCATAATTTAATAATAGGAAAGACAAGAAGCTTCTAGTTAACTCACATTTCTGGGTCAATTCCAGTTTCACTTTTTACTAACTGCCAGTGGGCATATGTGTGCTCCAGAGAGACAGAGAGAGAGAGAGAGAGAGAGAAAGCACACCCTACCCAATGGGGCTTGGTTATATGGCAATCCTTTTTCCTCCATTTCTTTATCCTGTCAGAATTCGGGGCCCACATGTACATGGGCCTGGCATGTTTTTCAAGCCACCAATGCAGGAATTTCAACTGTGGTTGGCTATGTGGTATCCAGTATCCCAATGCAGGGGGCTGGATTCAGTTTCACTTTTAAAGGAACTGTTGTTGTTATTGTTTAGCTATAAATGTCATACATATTCATTGTAGGGAACACAGGAAATTAAACATAAAAATTAAAAAATAAGCTCATGGGTTGGCCCCATAGTCTAGTGGTTAAAGGAGCTGGATCCCCCAAGTTTGGCAGCACAGTTCAAACACTGGCTCTGGTAGCTTGTGTATGCATGCCCCCAAATCCTGACAGCATGGAGAAATGGAGAAGAGACTGTGGTGTGACCACACACCACTGAGGAGTGCTTTCTTCCTCTCCTTGTCTGTCTGTCTGTCTCTCTAGTAAGTGCACATGCCCTCTGGTAAAAAGAAAAAAGAACAGGTTCAGCCACAGTAACACAGCAGGAGCATGCCAGTCTGCAATGCCGGGAGCCATAGGAAAGACCTGGACTCAGTTCTATGTCATCGGGTATATGCCAGGGCCATGTACTCCTGTGATCCTCGACTGACTAGAAAGGCTCGGGGGAGGATCGTGAGAGTGTTTTCATCGCTTATGCTCTCTTGCTCTGAAGAAACAGGCAAAAATGAACTTAAATAAAATAAAACAAAGTAAAATCACACATGACACCAAGACCCAGAGATAACTACTCTCAATATTTTCAAGACCATCTTCTATGTACGTGTGTGCATATATGTGTGTGTACACACACATATATATTTATGTATTAAATGTATACACACATATATATTTAATATACATATTTAATATATAATATATATATTTCCCATATATTCTTTTCTTCTATATCATCCTAAAATGTAATCATACTATACTTACTGTCTTACAACCTATTTCTTTCACTTAACAGTAAATCATGAACATTTTCCCATGTCATTCAAATTTTTCTATTATTTTTAGTGAATGTTTGGTGTTAAAAACATATCTGCATCAATCCAGGCCGCACTAGTGTTCACAATTATGAGGGCTAAAATATGCCATCCCTAAATATCGTTCTTTGGCATATTTTGGTATGATTATTCAGAGTGGCTGTGGACACAGGATTAGCTCTAAAAGCGACTTTCTGTAAAAGACATTTACATCTATTTATACCAGCAAAGTAAGCAGCAGATGCAAGCAGGCTTTCTCTGGGCTCCCCCTTATCTGCCTAGGAAGAATCCTATCACAGGAAGGAGGGGATTACAGTCAGACACCTGGCCCAGGAAAAAAAAAAAGGCAATTTTAGCATCCTGTCCCCTCACCCTTTACAACTGAACCCCAAGCTTCTATTGTTTCTGTATGTTATGAAACCTTCAGTTATTTGGCCTTTCTTTAAGTCTTACATTTGTGGAATTCCCACATACACATGTGCATTTTATTAATAAATTTGTATGCCTTTCCTGTTAATCTGGCTATCACTTTATTTCATAGACAAAATCAACAAACCTTCAGAGAGAAAGAAAACGTAAAACTTCCCTACACAAACCATTCACAGGTCAGAGCAAATGAGCTGAGCAGACATTGCTCTAGTCTGATGGACCCTGGTTTGGGGAATAGATCTTGTAAATATACTACTTCTAATTCTGTAGTCTCAACAGTATTTTAATCTAAGGCTTAAGGCCACCAGATAGCTTTCATGTCAAATAATAATAATAATAGCCAACATATACCACAGCCAGGTACTGTGCTAAGCAATTCCTATCCATTATCTCATTCAGTTTCATCAACCCCCTTTAGTGTAAGATTGTTATTTTTCCCATTTTCCCCATAAGGAAACTGAAGTTTAATGAGATTATGTAATGTGGTCAAAGTCACATTGACTTTAAGTATGTGGCAGACTCAGGCTTAACCTCAATTAATCCAAGGAACTGGACACTGTATAACTGCTCTCATGCTCTCCCAATAATACTTTCTACTCTCCAAGGAATAAAAAGCGACCCGCAGCAG
Organism: Tupaia tana; assembly: GCA_026018925.1. Taxonomy (NCBI): domain Eukaryota; kingdom Metazoa; phylum Chordata; class Mammalia; order Scandentia; family Tupaiidae; genus Tupaia; species Tupaia tana. The sequence continues at coordinate 224,360,831 of JAKSZU010000001.1, read as the reverse complement.
TTAACTCCCTATCCAATCATGTGATCACAATTTAATCAACAATAAGTCATATGTGGGAGAAGCTGGCATGATCCTTTACTTCCATTAGTGAATGAGGTCTTTAATCTTGTGTTTTGGGACAAATTATTAGAAAAACCAAAATCCTTCATGCCAAGCAACTTCCAGGATTTAAAAATACAGTATCATGTGAAGGTTTTCTCTTAGGATGATCTTCTTTACCACCTCACACTGCTTTAATGAAAGAGCCACCTCACACATAGCCCCAAGCAGGACAGGTCACTTACAGACAATGGCTGGATGGGTCTTCACACTAAATGGTTTGTGCTTAAAGAATGACCTTCTAAGTACTACAGAAAAGTCTTACTTACTCCTCTGGACAAAAAGTCACAAATCTCAAATTCCTTAAAACATAACCCTTGAAATTTAGCTTCAAATTATTATTTTTCCCTTCTGAAACATCCAGCATAAATTAGGACAGGGATGATCAGATCAAGTAGCAGCCCTTAATCTGTAAATAATCTTTCTGACTTCATGGCAATCAGGAAAACAGTGGGAAACAGCTGGTTTAAGACGAAAGTGACAACCTATTAGCATTCAGAGAGAAATGATTTCTCTCATCACCTTTTCTGAGGATGCTGTTGCTGTGGCAACTGGCCCCTGCATTCATCCCATATCCAATTGCTAAAATGACAAGGAAGCTGGTCAGGTTGAGAGAAGATCGTTCACACCATCTCTTTTAAAGTGACGGCCAATAAGACCATACGGAAAATACTATAAAAATGTCTATACAAACCCAATCCTTTTCATTGTGCTGGACTAGGCTTCCCTAACTTGGTTCTTCAACAAAAACTTGAGTCCTTTAACTTAATTGTGCTGGTTATCACTCAGCTTTGAGAATTATGACATGGCTTAGGGACATTTTAAATATTCTTTCCTCTGGACATTGCCTTGTAAAGCATATAAGGCATTCTAAGTTCCTAGAGATATAAAAGAGCCTCTGGGCAGAGATACTCTCTGTAATATGGGAAAAGTAGGACCACAGCTGTCTTCTCATGATCTGGCAGCCAGTCCTTAGTGAGGCTGAAATGCTGACCACAAGGCTGCTTTTTATATCTTACTCCTCTGCCAGCAACCCACCTCTACTTTCAACAAGCCCTGTATTTCCATACTTCTGCTTAAATCACAAATGAGGCTGCCTTTGTACCTTGGAGTGGATAGCTTGCTAAGCATCATCAGCAAGTAGCAGTTCTCTATTTGTCTAAACACACAAATACTTCTCAGGGAAAACAAAAAGCAATACAGCCAAAATAATTTCATCCTATTTCTTGAAGGAAACCCAAAGAACCTGGTTCATCTTGGTTGACTATCTCAGATGATTCTGGAGAACCTCCAGGTCATGATGTCATTTTTTACACCTGTTGCAAGACAAAGGCCCTACATTCACCATCTGGTTTAAATAATAAATGCATACCTTTTAAGAGTTTCATATGAGCTGGAACACAAATGTTCTTCAAGGAACATTCTCATTCACTGGCAAGCAAATTGCTTTCATGCCCCACGCTGTGGTGAACTTAAAAAGAAGGATAAAAAGGAAGTATGTTTTCAAAATTATACAGTCCTCAATTGCTCACTGATAGCTCTTTGTCTTCTATCCCCAGGGGTCATGCCTATTTCCTCCCTGCTCAAATAACACATGATAAACCTAAATATGGTATTTTACAACTAATATCCTTTTCAATTTTGTGTCCAAAATAAAAACACGCTCTTGCCCTTGCCCTTTTCGAGAGGCATTCTCATTGGCTATGTTGGAAAGTTGGGGGGGCACAGGGAGAGCAAGCAGCAGAGACTGATGCCTTTGGCCAACAGCTGTCACCTCAGGAGCTGCTTATATGTGATTTGTTGCTCATTGTTGCAGAGCTTCTGCAGGGCAAATTATGGCACACCAAAAGAAAATTAATTTTAACATAATTATAATTATAGCTAGTGCCATTTAAAATGTAATTCACATACATTGTCTTGTTTGTTCCCCCCCCAGATATTCTACAATTTAGGTCAAAGTCATGACAGTTCATGTTCTGAGGTTTAGAGAAGTTCAGTAACTATATTGAAATCATACAACATAGAGGTAGAAAACCCTCATTCCAAGTGAAACCAAAACCCAATACCACCTTTTCTAATCCCAATGCATTTATTATCTTTCAGAAGGCCTTAAACACAAGAGTAAATTCACCCTCTCTATTCCTGGAGGGGGTGTCACAGTTATAATCTAATCCTTCTGCAAGATCTCATGGAATCTTGGGTGATTAAAAAAAAATTTCTTTGATTACAGGCTGGAAATTTTGCACCATTTAACGTGCTGCACTACTGGTCTTTGGAAATTCAGGGAATTTCTGGAATACCACCATTCTACATAATTTTTGCCCAAGTTCCTGAGATCTTGCCTCTTTCATCAACTTCCCACATACTGGAGCTTGTTTTCTTCTATTGGCTTTGTGGATTTAGAATTCTTTTTATAATTGATGATACTAAAGAACCAAAATACACGATGTCCAGTTCTTTAAAACAATATGTACCAGACCAGGGCAGTCTTACAAGAATAATGATTTATTTTTCAAAATTAAATAAAACTTTAATATTCCCCCCCAAAAAAACTGCTAGATGTGGATATATGTGGCAAGGTGCCAACCCTTTGCAAACAAGGCTTTGAGTAATTTCTACAGGCTCATAATGCCTCATTTCATATCCTAGAGAGCAGAACAAATGGCTGCTCATTGTACCACAAAGACCGTCCACCAAGACAGCCGACTCCTCTCCCTGCCAGTGGCAGAGATCCTAATGCACCTAAGCAACAACCAGAGCAACCGTGCCAGGGCAGCTGACCACCAGGTACTCTGGGCAGAAACATCCATTTTGTACTATTTTGTTTTTAAATTTAAAGCACTGTAAAAAAAATAGTATATCTAGCTATTGTAGATAATTGGAAAACACAGAGCAACTGAAAGAAAATTTAGAACATTTGTAATCCCATCACACAGAATTTTTTAGTGTATGCCTTTCTAGAATTTTCCTCTTACTTTTTCAAAATGATGATACATTATACTACACCTACTGATTTTATAACTAGAATATACTGTGCACACCTTTTCATATGGACAATATTCACTTTGTTGTTATTTTAGTACAGTCACATGCTGGATGACAGCGTTTTGGTCATTTTTACAACAGTGGTACCATAAGGAGCATATGGGCTATATTATATCCTCTAGATGTGGGGTAGACTATACCTTCTAAGTTCATGTAAATGCACTCTTACAATGTTTGCACAATGAGAAAATTGCCTAATGACGCATTTCTCAGAATAAATTTTTGTCTTTAGGCAACTCATGACTGTAGTTGTATGACTATCACGTAACCTGATTCTCTATTCTTTGTCTTTTCACATAAATAACACTTCATGAATTGTTCTTGAATATAGATCTTCACCTACTGTTATTTACTTAAGATAAATTCCTAGAAGTGGAATTGCTGTATCAAATGGTATTGAAGCTTTTTAAGGCATTTGGTACACATTATCAAAATTCTTTCTGACAAATGTAAATCAACTTATCCTTTAATAAACAGTGTTTCTGCATATGTTTTATTTATTTATTTAAGCCAATATCTTACACTTCCCAGGGTCAGTTAGAAAAGCTCTTTGTTAGCATGCATCATTGTTTTGCTCTATTAACTCTACTAATGACAATCACAGATTCAGCAAAAATGAGTTATTGTGCTTACTAAATTAATGCCATGTTCTGCCATTTTCACAGAAGGATGAATATGGGACCAGGAAGACATCATCCCATCATACTCTACCCCAGGACTGCCCAGTCTGAGCACAATCACAGAAGAGGACCCCAAGCAGGCCATCCTATCTCGGATCATTTATCTCAAGAAAGTGGATTTGTCTGGGTCAAGGTAACACCTAGTTAAAGGTAAAGATCTATTCTCAGAAGTGCTAAGAGCCAAGGACCAGCAGTTAGCATAATGGCTATGTCGCTGGACTCCCGTGTAGTCGACCGCGGTCTGCGTCCCGGAACCAGCGGCTTAAACTCACACCAGGCGCCTGTGCATGCATGCCCAAGATCTTGAGAGGAGAGGAGGAGAAGGGATTGCGGCGTGGTCATCCCCCCGGGGGGGTGATTTCTCGCTTTCTATCTCTCTGCCTCTATCTTTCGGGCAAGCGCACACGCCCTATAGCAAAAACCTCTCCAAAAAAAAAAAAAAAAAAAAAAAGAAGTGCTAAGAGCCAAGTTTATATCAGAGGATAGCCCAGGCTCATGGGAGAAAAATGGAGATTAGCAGATTTCCTCACAGGCTATTTCAGGCTTTCAGGAGAACATAGCTTCCTAAGCCTCTCAAAGATCCCCCAAGCCAGTGTATCTCTGGGGCCCTGCAGGACCAGAGCAGACTATCCCATTTTCCTGCCAAGGCCTTGCCTTGCCAGAAGACATCATTGGCTTCACATCAGATGTAGTAGACTCCTAGGCTAGAGATACAGAATAGAGATAATAGATGAGAAAAGTCTATATGTGAGTATACCTTCCTTCATAATTAAACTTCAAACTCTATTTCTGGGATGGAAAAAAACCTACATGATATTTCTATAGGGTTCTATGAATCATATGACTTGTCTTCATTCATTTATTCATCAAATAATTATTACATGCAATGGCCTCTAGAATCAAACTCCCTAGATTCAAATCCTGGTTTAGCTCTTACTGTGTGACCTTATTAAAATTGCTTTATCTCTCTGTGCCTGGTTTTCATGTATAAACTGGGGATAATATATCAGAGGACTTCTGTAAAAAAAATTTATTTCATTTACTTACTAAGAACTTACAGAAAATAATGTCTGAGGGACCAGCAGATAGCTTAAAGACTATGTCGCTGGACTCTCATGTAGTCAACCGTGGTTCAAGTCCTGGACCCAGTGGCTTAAACTCACGTTGGGCTTATGTGTGTGCGTGCCCAAGATCCTGAGAGGAGAATAGAGGAGAAGGGATTGTGGCATGGTCATTCTCCCAGGGGGTGATTTCTGTCTCTCTCTGTCTTTCTGGCAAGTGCACACACCCTATAGCAAAAACATCTCTGAGAAAAAAGAAAGAAAGAAGGAAGGAAGGAAAGAAAGAAGGAAAGAAAGAAAGAAAAGAATGTCTGAAACCAAAGTCCTCAATAAATGCCAGCTATCATTACTCCTATGTACTTAGGCACAGGCTAGAAACTGGAAACATGAAGACACAAATTCCCTGACTTCAAAAGGCTTTCTAGGGAACCAGCAGTTAGTGTAATGGCTAACTCCCATGTAGTCGACCACGGTTCGCGTCCCGGACCCGGTGGCTTAAAACTCACGCCGGGCACGTGTGTGTGCGTGCCCAAGATCCCAAGAGGAGAATGGAGGAGAAGGGATTGCGGCGTGACCATCCCCCGTGGGGGGTGATTTCTCGCTTTCTGTCTCTATGTCTCTCTCTGTCTGTTTGGCAAGCAAATAGCAAAAAACCTCTCCAAAAACAAAAAAATAAAGGCTTTCTAGAGAAGATGAAAATATGTAAACAAAGGTACTACAGATATTGTGAAAAAGAAGCAACAGGACTACTAAGAAGACAGTATTTAACTCTGCCAGAGAATGCTGGAGAAAGCTTAAGTATCCCTTCTGGGTGTCTCAGTCATATAGGATAAGTTGAAATTTCTTAAGCAAAGAACGAGAGAAAGTACATTTGAGGCAACGCAACAATCTGTGAGAAAGCATGAAGAGAAGATAGTCAGAGGAGTGTTGAACCAAGTCAGGGGTTCTATAACAGGTTGGCAACGGGGTTAGGGGTGAAAAGACAGGATAAGGCTGGAAAGTGTCAATAGAAATCAGTTCACAAATTCCCTCCTATTTCATGCTTATGAGTTTGTATTTTAACCTATCAAACATCCCTCTCTCTCAACCTGAAACTTGGAGACAATAACATGAGGGGTACTTTCAGCCTGAGAAGCACAATTTACTCAATACCAGGCATGACAATTGATACTACCATTGTTTCATGAAAACAAACATGGATGTTGTAGAGTGGATTGCAAAAATTGGCATAACTTTTAAAAAGATTTCAATAAAATGTATAACTTAGAATGGTATGCTTAGGGCTCCATCTCCAGACCCCTAGGAACAGACAATTATTCTCTGACTGGGGTCCATCAGAGGAAAAATGGGAATAGACAGTATTTTGAATTTATCTCAATTTTATTAACCTTATTTACTGGGTATAACACCATTGTTTTTACAGATGAGGGGCTGAGAAACTCAAAGAGAGGTTAAATACTTTGTGAGGGTCATATGGCAAGGAAAAGAGAAAGAACTTGACCAGAGAAAGCTCTGTGGAAGCCATGAGCTGGTTCCTAAGGGGAAGGGAAACATCCACATATTGGAGATGGGAACAGGACATTCCCACTCCAGAAGGAAAACAGGAGCAGAGTCCAAGAGTCCAGAGAATTCCTAACACTTTGGAAGAAGAGTGAGTAAACCAATGTAGCTTAGATATATAAAAGAAAACAGTTGAAAGCAGAAATCCAATTAGAAAAGTGAGTTCAACCTAGATGTCAGGCTGAAGAAGTCCAGGAATGAAGTGAGCTACTTTGGGTTTCTAAGCAGTGTGAGGGCTTAACCTGAGCCGAATGACATGGGATTGTTTGAAGCTTGAGCTTTTAAAGGTAACCTTGGCTTATCAGTTTCCATACCTTTAAATGAGCACTATTTATAATTCAGTTCATTCCTCAGTTCATTTGGAAAGTAACTTAGTTATCACAAGTTGACTGAAAATAAATCGTAACTCAAAACAATAGAACTCATTTTCATGACAGGTTTTTCCTTCTCAACTTCTAATGCATCAATGGATTTTTAAAATAAAATTGTCTTACTCTACTGGGTTTCTCTGCCTTTGGCTTTCGCTTTTTGAGCCTCTTACTTACTTAAGACTGAGTTTCCTACTAGTTCACAAAATGATAATAGATACTTCACGTATCTCTTCATTAGAACACCAGGGAAAGATTCATCTGGTCTACTTGATTTCTAGCTGTCATTAGATTCATCTTCAATCAGAATTCACAATTTGTTGTTGGTCTTAGTGGGAAGGTTTAGAGTTTATTTCTGGTTCTCTAAATCTCATAGAGGTGAGTGAAATTTGATGTGAATGTGAGGAGATCGTTGGCTCCTGACATTTTGCTCCTCTGGCCATTTTCCTTAAAGTTAGAAGGAAAAAGTTTGCCTGTAAGGAGGTTACAATCCAAAAATAGCATACAATTGGGTTAAGTCTGGAACACAGAACTCCAGTATAGGCAAAAACAATGATCCCCATCCCAGTCCTGAAGATTCTGACATTCATTCCCATGCGGGGGCGTATAAGATACAGTTATGTACCAAACATCTACTGTTAAGCCATGGAAAACAACCCTTGCATACTGTGAAACACTAACTGAAACCAGATTTTGGATCCTCCTTTCTTTTAAATTCAGAAGAAAGTTCCTTACCCTCAGAAAGAAATGCATATGAGCAAAATGTTTTTCTTGGACTTGGAAAATATTGCTCAGAATCAGTCTGTTAGAACTCCCCCTCCTCGCTCACGCACCCACCCATTTTCTTTCACATGTTCCTCTTCATCCTTGGATGCACTGACTTCCCTATCTTATTTCTACTCCCAGTTATATGATCTATAGGAACAAACAAGGGTTGTTATCTCCTCAGTGGGCTGGGCTTTTGATAATGTTAAGCTGTTTAGGTTGGAGCGGAGGCCTGACTTTGTCAAAAGCCATATGGTGCTGAGATGAGACTAGGGAGCAAGTGAGCACTGCCAAGATCTGCAAGATCTGTGACTAACCAAAGCTGTGAGTTTAATGAGGAAAGAGGAGATTAAGGCAGTTTTGGCTTTCTTGGCAAAAGCCTTAGTTGAACACAGGAATGCCCAGAGGCAAAAGCAACTCAACCTACAATAAATTAATAAAACAGTCTATTGATTTCAGCTTTGTTGTCAACACAGTAGACTAAAGATGCTTCTCAACTTTCAAAAAATAAGCACTCCCAAGCCTCCTAATTTTACACTTAGCCTAATCTCCCAGGGCCAGATAGGATGACTTGCTCTCTGTGCATCTCTTTCTCGATGGTATATTAAACTGGTAAAATGAAGCATGTACAGCAACAGGCCCTTTCTTTTGCGAAAAAGTTTTAAACATATCTCTTAAGAGAGAACCAAGTGTTTCACTAGGTTGGTCCTATTGTAAAATTACAATAGGAACAAAAGTTTTATTGGGTTGTCAGAAAAGACAGATGTCTATTTTCTATGCAAAAATATGTTGTGACTTTTCCAACAACCCAATATAACTTTCACTAAAAATAAATGGGAAACGAAAATTCTCTGTAATTTATCCTTAAAATTTTCCCATGAATGGGGCCAGCCAGTGGCATGATGGTTAAAGTAGCTAGATTCTACATGGTTGACTACATGGTTCAAGTCTTGGACCCGGAAACTTGAAAAACAGGCCAGACACATGTGCATGCATACCCAAAATCTTGAAAGAAGAGAAAAATGGAGAAGGGATTGCAGCATGACCATTTACCATGGAGAATGCATTCCCATTCCCCTATCCACCATCTTTCTCAAGCAAGTGTAAGCACCTTCTGACACACACACACACGAAAGTAAAATATCATTTCTATTAGTTAACACACATAAAAGTTATTTACCTCTAATGATCTAACCATCAGTAGTATAAACATATCCAAATATGTTTATTGTAACTGATTTTTTTTAATTTCCAGAGGGTAAATGCACTTGCCAGACAGCCAGAGAGAAGAGAGAGGGAAAAGAAGGAAGCATTTATACCACAATCCCTCCTCCATTTCTCCACTGTTGAGATTTGGGGAATGCATGCTCACATGCAATTTTTTAAGCCACTGAGGACAACATTCAAACTGTGGTCAGTCATGTGAGAGATCTGGCTCCCTTAACTCTAGGCCATGCAGTCACTTCTATTGTAATTGAATTTTTTATCCAAGTATTCTTGACCCAGAGTTAGTATCATGTTGTAATTTCTATAGCTGTCTTAAATTTTTTTTCAGTACTCTGAAAGACAGAATGTGAAGAAAACAAGTTGTACCTAATGATAAGCTGACTGTATTCATTTTGAGGCAAAGCTAATAGAGTTCTAATGGTTTTGATGGACCTAAACAGGTCACTACATTGAAAAGAGAAATGAGTATTTACACATTCGGTAAGTTTACTATATGAGTTCTTGCACACAGAAGAAAGTAGGAACATGCACTGGCCTCCTAGTTTGGTGGGTGTAGGAAGTTGGAAATAATTTACAGAAGATAAGCTAATATAAGATTCAATGTCGTAGTTAATAGGAGCTAACTTAAGGAGGGAGACGTGATAGTAAAAGGATGCTCTGAACAAATGACTCGTAAACACTTGGGGGCAGGGAGTAGAAAGCTCAAAGATAGCAATAGAAAAGAAATCAATTGTGAAAGTGGAGATGAACTAATTATTGCTTTTTTCCCTGATTTGTTCAGGGATCTGAAAAACATCCATGGCCAGCAGTGATGGGAACTCTAAAATAAGGAGACATGGATAAAGCTGACAACTGAGGCAGGAGGAAGAAGGGAGGAAACAAAGAAGGCTAGATGACCCAGAAAGAGAAGCTAAGCAGAATTTGCTAATTTGTCAATTTTGTCTTCCGGGGACCAGCAGTTAGTGTAATGGCTATGTCGCTGGACTTCCACGTAGTCGACCACGGCTCGTGTCCTGGACTCGGTGGCTTAAAACTCACGCCAGGTGCGTGTGCGTGCGTGCCCAAGATCCTGAGAGGAGAATGGAGGAGAAGGGATTGCGATTGCAGCATGGCCATCTCCCCTGGGGGGCGATTTCTCACTTTCTGTCTCTCTGTCTGTCTCTGGCTGGCTGGCAAGTGCACGCACCCTATAGCAAAAACCTCTCCCCCCCAAAAAAAAAATGTCTTCCATTATGGTTTCAGCAGAACATAAGAAAAGTTAAGCCATTTTAATGAAGGGAGGACAACAGGAAGTCCTTTCAGGGGAAGATTTGTAGTGTAGACATTGACGAAAGGAGCAGAAAGAAATACAGAGGTTAGAACTTGGAGTATTAATGGAATCAGGATGAACTCACAAGGTATCATTTGTAATTATTTTAATTCAGAAAGAAACAGAAGAGCTTCAAATCATCAACATAACTAGAATTTTTTTTTAAGTCTAGTCCAGAGAAAAAGACTAGGCCTTCAAAAATAATTTTGTGACAGTTCTGTTTAGCAGGCCAAGACCATAGTTCTTCAGAAATGACAGTGAAAACAAGCAGTGTGTATTCAAGTTAAAAAGACATTGTGATATTTTCACCGTCATAGGAAAAGTAACAACACATTTGAAATATGTACCTTAAAAGTACTCACGAGAAAGAGAATTACAGCCAAAGGGTAGTAGAGTTGAACATTTTTTTTTTCAATTAGATATGGGAAAGGTAAGACATGACAGCCAAAAAACATGAAAGAAGGATGAATGGAAGATGGATGAATAGACTGATAGATGGATGAGTAGATGGATACAGATAAGGAGATCAACTGATTGATAGATAATCTAAAAGGTAAGGTAATTTGTACTAAAATGATTTTGGTATTTTAAAATAACAAGGTACTGGGACCAGCAGATGGCATAGTGGTTAAGGTGCTGGACTCTCACCTGGTCAACCACAGTTTGAATCCTGGACCCAGCAACTTGAAACTCATGCCAGACACATGTGCATGTGTGCCCAATATCCTTTGAGGAGATCGAAGGATAAGGGATTGTGGTGTGGCTATCCCTGCTGGGGATGATTGCTCACTTTCTGTCTCTCTGGTGAGTGCATGAACCCTATAGCAAAAATCTCATTAAAAAAAAAAAGAAAAGAAAAGAAAAGAAAGAAGAAAATAAGGTACCAGTAGTGCATCCTTTTAAAACAGAATGTTACACAACCTTTGTAATGAGAAAATTAAAACTGCAAGCAGTCCAATTCATATCAAAACAAGAAGAAGCCTACACAGCTGGGCCAGTTAAAATGAATGAACAACTGAGCCAATAACATCTGCCAAATGAATATAAAGAAGACTCCAGAGACTGTAAAAGGAGAAGACAGAGGAGCAGAGGCTTCGGGGAGTGGGGCTGGGGGATAAAGGAGTTTAGGATTTAGGAGTGAGAGTGAAGAGGTCAGAGAGTGAAACAGGTGGCATAATAAGAAACTAATAAATGCAAGAAAAAAAAAAAAAAACTAGCAGGAAAAGGAACGGCATGCAAACATACCATAGCAGCTAGGATTTAATTTTTTGAAGACCATGCCTGCCTGTGGGTCAGAGAAGGCATTGGCTGCCAGCCTCACTGTGCAGCTTTGCATGTGCCCATGGTGGAGTTGATTCACCCAGTTCTAGGGTTTGTTCTTCAGCTTTGCAGGCTCAAGAGTTCAGTTCTACCAGCACTAGGACTGGGTCCAGTTCCCAGGCTCAGAGAGGTAGGTAAATCTGGATGTCACTATACATATACAGACGTACACTTGTCCCTGAAGACATTCTTCAGAGTAAAGCAAATCACACTGGAAGAACACTTAGTGAGGATAGCATTAGCACAGAGAAGTTCTATAGCATAAGGATTGAGTGCCTAAATTATGGAGCACTTATGTTTGTCATTTGCAATTTGGTTGGTATTAGGCAAGTTATTTAATCTCCTTGCGTTGCCATTTTTTTCATCAATAAAATGAGACAATTCAGTTATCGCTTTCTACATAACAAATCGTCCCCAGTAGCCTTGGGTAACAATCGTTAGATTTTCTCATAAATCTGCCATTTGGGGAGGGCTTGGGGGTAACTCACGCATGTTCCACATGGTATTAGTGAGACATCGTATGCAGGGCTGGAGGATCCATTAATATAATGTCAGGTTGTCTGGGGATTCAGCCACAGCCATGGACCAGAGGTTTATTTATTTATTTTTTTAGAGGTTTTTGCCTTAGGGAGCATGAGCTCATTAAAGGCAGAGAGAGAGAGAGAGCGAGAGAGACAGTGAGAGGGAAAGTGAGAGATCATCCCCCAGTGGGGATGGCCATGTCACAATCCCTTCTCCTCCACTCTCCTCCCAAGATCTTAGGCATGCCGGGCATGACTTTCAAGTCATCAGATCCAGAACTCAAACCATGATTGGTCATGTGGGAGTCAAGCGATGAACCACTATGCCATCAGTTGACCTTGGGGTTTACTTTCTTAATGTGAGCCTGCCCACAGGCTTCTGGGACTTCTCTTAAACTATGATAGCTGGCTTCTAAGAATAAGCATCTCTAGAAACAGAAAGCAAAAGCTTCCATATTCTTAAGGACTGGCCCAGAGACTGGCACATGTCATATTCTAATGGCCAAGTAGCCACAGTGCACAGATTCAGGAGGAGGGCACATAGGACTATATATGCCTCTCAGTGGGGAAAGTGTCAAAGATTTAAGTTTTAAGTCCCACAAGAGCCTCCCCTCCACTCACAAATTATTTATATTCCTCTCACATGCAAAATGTATTCACTCTCCCGAGACCACCAAATATCTCTTTCCTCTTCCCTTTACAGCATTAAGCTTCTTTTTGTTTTGTAGTTTCTGTCCCTTTAGGCCAAGCTAATTGTGATTCTGCTAAATGTTTCTCTTGAAAAAACTTTGTGGGTTTCATATAAATCTTACTGGGGTTCATTCAACTGGACAAAAACTGTTAACTACAAGTCTCTTTAATTTAAGATAAGCCCTTCTTTACTTGGGCTCCCTGTAGTGGAGGCTGCTAAGGAACAAACATCCTGAAAAATACTTAGAAGCTTTTGAACTTAATAAAGAACATCTAAGAGGAATCTCTTAAGGTCCTTAGAGGACTTTCTGCCTGCCTGAAAAGTCATACTAGGCACTGCCCTAGCTCTTTCTGAAGTCTTAAAAAGGATCCAATAATTCCATCCTGGATTGATCTTTGGTCTGGGCCCTTTCTTGCTAACTTTATTTATTATTTTTTTTAGTTTACTTATTTATTTCTTCAATGGGAGGGCACTCCCAATGGCATCTTCATGCTGTGATCCACCCCAGCCAGCTTCAACCAGCCAGGACCACAGGCATGCAAACACCCAGCATGCATAGGGAGACCTAGGGATGTGAGTCCAGCATCTTCTCATGCGATCTGAGTGTCACGGGGCATTGTGTTACTGCTGCACCACTGCACCTGACCAAAGGCAGAGGCCCTTTCTTAATTTAAGAATTGCTTAACAGTTGGAGAAGCTAGGAATGAGAAATAGCTTTATTTTCAAATACACCAAGTCCTGACTTCTTCATGTTATTATAATAGTTCATTCTTTAGCTCTTCTTTCTCTTCTCACTTTTTATGATAGACAGTGAAACCAGCACCTCCAATAGTCTTTCTGAAGATTTTCTTAGCTAGTTATCCATGAGGTACATTTCCTATTTTTCACATTACTTCAGGCAGCATTAGTGCCAGAACTTCCACCACTACATAGCAGGGATGCCCTTTCCTCCAGTTTCCAGTAACATTTTTCCTAATTTGCATCCTACCCTCACTGACAGATTTCTCAAGGCTCTTTACCATTCTGCCAATATTCTCCTATGGACACACCACCTTCACTCCTCTACCTGGTCTCAAACAAATTCCATATGTTAAGTTTCTGATAAGTAGCATCCCACTTCCAGAGACCAAAATCTTGCTTCTTATGAATTATTTTATAACTGACTCCACTAAGAGCTATCTCCCTATAGAGTCACCTGTTGGCCCCCCTGTGCTTAAATTCTAACTCCAAGGATCTGTGAATGCAACCTTCTTTTGAAAATAGGATCTTTGCAGATGTAATTATGATGAAATCATACTAGATTATGGTGAGCCTAAATCAATTCATGAGTGTTTTTATAAGAAGAGACCCAGAGCCACACACAGAAGGAGACTGCCATATACTGATGGACTGGACCACTGCAGCTACAAACCAAGCAGCATGAAGGATTACCATCAACTACCAAAAGCTAAGAAAAAGCAAAGAAGGAACCTCTGTCTTAAACCTTCAGAGAAAGCATGACCCTATAAACACATTGATTTTAGGCTTCAATCCTCCAAAATTGTGAAAGAAATGAATTTCTATTGTCGGTAAAATAAATCCCAACAGATAAAAGATAAGATGAAAAAAACTGAAGAAGAGGGGTACAAAGAAAATAAAAAGAATTACTTAAACTAACATAGAGGAGTCCAACTAGTTAAATTCAAGTTAAAGAGCATAAATATAGAAGGCCACTAAAAATAAATGACACCAATAATAACATAGCTTCCATTTACAGAATGTCTGCTATGTCCAGGCAATGTGCTATGCATTCTGTTTTCATTTCCTCTAGCACTTAAAACAATCACAGAAAAAAATTTCTTACCACTAGGATGAGAAAACAGCCTGCAAGACACTTATGCAGGATCACACAAAATAATAAATGGCAGAGCCACATTTGAAACCAGTTCTGGCTTGCTCCAAAGCTTTCATCTTTTCCAGTATATCACATTGCCTCCCAATAACATAAATGTTAAGCCTATATTAGGAGGTGAGGGAGATAAAATAAGTAGAAAAATTTTGTAGGATAAGAAAGTAGGGCTAAATATAAATAAAAAAATGTACTATAAAAGAAAGAGATCTCCATCATTCTAGTCAATATAGACAGAGAATGAGACTGGAGAGTAAATTTCTTTCTTTCTTTTTTTTCTCCTTTAAAATATATACCCTGGAAGTTTAAAAGATCGTCAAGATTTGTGTGCAAATATGCAGTCATCATGATGAACTGGGAAGCAGAAAGGAGAAAGAGTATCCGACTCTCATTTCCTACATATGATACCAAGAACAGTGATAGCAAGAAGGAATTTCCAGTGAGTTTTTGGAAACGGTGATGGTATTAGAAGTAAATCAAAGTGACCCAAAACTCCAAACATTCAGAATCCTTCAATAAGAACAGATAACTTAAAGCTTACTTATTTAGCACACATGTTAACTGTTCCCCTAAAAGGCACTGGGCCAAGAAACTTTAAGAGGTATAAAAGAAATAAAGTTACTTTATTAATGATAAGGAAGTAACCGAAAATAATTTATCAAAGTGAGGGATATTTTGTTGAGGTACATGGCAGATGACCAAATTTTCTTCAAACAAAAAGAAATAAATATGTAAGAAGTACGATCAAGTTGATGAAAGCTTGTCTGGCTTTGGAAAGGATGAGAGAATGGCAGGACATCTTGTAAAAAAAATGATATGAAGAAAACTCAAAGGAAGGAAAAAAGTCAAAGTCTTTATAAAAAAAAAATTAAAAATAAATAAACACTCCCAGCTGTGGTACTATGAAAGGGAGAAAGATGGTAACTGAAGCCAAAACACAGGCAAATGAACAAAAATGAGAAATATGAGACAATAAGTCAATGAGAGAAGACAAGAGAGATCAGGAAAGAACAGAATTTCTTCTCAAGAACGTTTTAGTGTTCAAAGGCCAGAGAAAGTGGTAATGGTTTAAAAGAGAAGCAATAAAAGAGATTAAGAGGCTCGGTTTAAATGTTAGGTACATGGGGTCCTAGTCCCAGCTCCGTATCACAGGCAACTTTCTTAACTTCTCTGTGCCTCAGTTTTTCTTTATGTGTAAAATTAGAGGAAAGGAAACTCACACTCATATTGCCTTGTCTAGGCTGGAATGTGATGGGTGAGATGAGTATGAAGCTTTTAACATGGGCCAGGTTCACAGGGAGGAGTCAGAACTGTTTGTGACTGTGATTAATTATTTGGGATAAACTTGAAAGATGAAAAGCTGTAGATAGCACTGCAGATAGTATGTAAGATGTCTTTGAGGAACTATTTCAAGGGCAAAAAAAGTAATAATAATAATGCAGTAGATATGTAGACTAATATTTGGGAAGTAAAGGAAAGAATATCCATCAAATAACTTATCAAAAACAAAACAAAACAAAACAAACCACAGCTCAAAAAGTGAGTGGCACAGTTGAACTGTCATAGGGAAGGGACTCTTGGGAGAAGCAGATTCACTGTGGGGCTCTTATAAGACAACTGAGAATGCCCAGGAGCCAGCCTTCCATGGCGTATGAGAGAAGACTGAAATAAGCTCCATAATGAAATCATGAGGATTAACCACAACTGATTGAGGAAAGAGGAAATACAGTAACAATTTGAGATCACATCCTAAACGCACATCAATAAAGGCTAGTTAAATTATGGTACATCTATATCCTGAACAACTGCTTAAGGAATGTAGTGGTTCAATACATACTGATGTGGTGTTTAGTGAGAAAATGCAGAACACTATGTAAATTACTCTACTTAATAAACAATATTTTATGTGATTTTATGTACATAAGTGAACCAGATTTACAGTCTTAGAAATGGGGCTTGTGATGGGGGAGGGACTTCTTTTTTTATTTTTTATCCAATGGCAGGTAAAATGACTTACTCGCTAAAACCCCAGGCTCTGCAGGTTTACCACTGAAGTAACTTTGAACAAGCCACTTATTTCCTCTGTGCCTCAGTTTACTCAACTGTAAAATGAGGGTGGTAATCTATTAAGTCATGAGAACAAAAAGAGATAATGAACATTTACTACACATGACACTCAGAATAGGGTCTGACATCTGGAACTCTCCTTTACTGCTATTACACCTCTGCAGTGTTTGTAGTCATTTCACCTCAAGCCTGAGTCACTTCTGTATTAAAAAGCCTAAATGAGCACACTAAAGAGATTGAATAGAGGCCAGCCCCATAGTCTAGTGGTTAAGGAGGCCTAATCCCACAAAGCTGACTGTAGATCAAATCCTGGTCCTAGTGGCTTGATAAAACCTTCTGGGCACATGTGTATGTGTGCTCAAAATCCTAGTAAGATAGATAAATGGGGTAAAGGGATTGAGATAATGACCACACCCTATGGGGGATGCTTTCTCTATCTCTCTCTGGTAAACACATTTGCTTTCTGGGAATTAAAAAAATGAGAGAGAATTAATATGGTTATAAAAATGAAGAAGATGGGGGGCTCTCAGGTGGCATGGTGGGTTAAGGTGCTGGACTCGCACATGGCTGACCATGGTTCAAGCCCCGGACCTGGTGGCTTGCTTTCTCATTTTCCCTTTCACTCTCACTCTTTCTCTATGGTCAAATTTAAAAAAATAATAATAATAAGTAAAATAAAATAAATAATTATTCTTTTTAAAAAATGAAGAAGAATTTCCTGGTTTTCCTTGTATGTTTGTTTCTCTAGTAGAGTCTCATGCCATTTTGTAATGATTTCCTCTAAATCTTGTGGATATTGTAACGGGCATTGCATTAAATTTATGCATATACTGAAGAACAGATAGCTTCACAGTGCTGAGCCTTGCTGCCCAAGATCAAAGAACATTTATAAATTTTTTTCTGACGTTTTCAGTTAATTTTTTAAATTTTATATGCATATGCACATTTCTTGTTAAGTTAGCTCTAAAATTCTTTTTTGTTAATATTGTAAATGGGATATTTTCTTCCATTTTATTTGATCTTCCTTATATATAGGAAAATTATGAAGGAGATGAACCCTACCAGATATTAAAATGTATCCATGGAACTACAATAATTAAAAACAGTTTGAGGCTGAAGAGGAAATGAGAAGATTAAAGGATAGAATAGAGAATACGGAAATAGACTCTAATTCACATGGGAATCTACTATTTTATAATAAAAAGGGAAAAATGAATTAATCTGTAAACTACAATGGGAAAACTATCCAAATAAACTTGGATCAATGAGACATTTAAAAAATAAAACTATAAAAGACTAGTAATTTTTTTGAAAACTATATTATAGAAAATAAAAAAAGATCAATCTATTTGCAACCTTGACATAGAAAATGCTTTCTAGGCAATGCATCTAAAACGTAGATGCCATAAAGGAAATGTAAATGTCCATGTGGTCAAATTTATCCAAACATCGGTATAGAAAAAATACATCATAAATAAATCCAGTTGAAAACTGGGAACATATTTGTAACACATATAAAAATGGTTGTTTTTTTTTTTTTTTTTTTAATTTACAGAGTTTGTTTGAACCAATCAGAAAAAAAAAAAAAAAAAAAATCCTGACAATGCAATTGAAAAATAAAATGAATTAAGGCAATCAACTCATTAACACAGAAAGTAAGTTCAAATGTCCAATAAATACCAGAAATAAATGTAGGAGCACAAGTCTCAAAGCTGACCTCACAGAGGCCAGAGAGCACAGAGGACTGTACTCAGACCAGACACCTCTCCCCAGCAGGGCACAGAGCATGGATTGTTTGTGGATGATGCACGTCCATAAGCTGTAACTGACAACCCTTTTGTGGCTTATTTTGTCGGATGATACTTTGCAATGGCTCCCACCCAGTTGAGTTAGGAGTGAAAAACTAGAGAATTTTCTTGATTTTACAATAAGGAGTTAGTTTTTAGTTTGATGCTTCAAGTTTGAACTTTAAGAAAAACTGTATCCTGATAGAATCATTACCTAAACCTGATTAAATTTATTCCTTCCCACACCCTTCTGTTAGCAAATGCTGCATCTCAGGTCCAGAAATGTCACCTAACAGCTTTGAAATGTAACCTGTTCTACATGGCTTTCTGCTGGGGTGTAGCTATTTTTTCTGAAACCTCCTAAGGTTCTTTGAAGGAACCCATTCTCTGGTCTAATACATTTTCTTCTGATAAGTATAGGCTCCTTCTGATGTCTCTATGTATAGGGTTTTCTGTTACTTTCCTAGATCCTTGGCCTTTATATAACACTCCGGCACATTTGTCACAGTAATCTCTTGATGTATGACCTTGTTTTGTATTTAAAAATCTTTCTTCTCGGGACAACCACCTTCTTTCTCTTAGTCTTTCAGAGTAGATTCTTACACTACAATTATCAATTACATTGTGTCTTTTTAAAATTGAGACATGAAAGCATAAAACTGTAAAATAATATTTAAAGTAAAGTAATTCCCCAATGTCCTCTGTTTCCCATCCAACATGCACCTGATCTTTTCTGAAAGATTAGTGGGTTGCATGTCTCTGCCGCCACCCACTCAGGAGTCAACACACAGAAGTGGGTCTGTTGCTCCAGTGTAAGTTATAAGGGGATTTCAAAAAGTCAGTGGAAAATGGAATTAAAAGATTAAAAAATGTAAACTTTATTTCTCAGCATAAGCTCCGAGTCCAAGACACTTTTATAGGCAACAATATCAGTCATTTAGTCCACCCCTAAAAAACTGAGGGTCTTGGATATTTACCCATGTCAATGCAGTCTTTTTTACATTATTAACAGAAGATAAATGGGTATCTTTTAGAGACTTTTTAAAATTAGGAAACAACAAAAAAAAATAGCAAGGAGTCAAATCAGGACTGTAAGGTTAGTACTTAATGGTTTCTCATTTCCGAAATCAGGACTGTAAAGTTAGTACTTAAAATTTCTCATAAAATTGCCTTTGTTTGATGAGAGGAATAAGCAGGAGCACTGTCGTGCTGGTGAAGGACTCAGGTTAAGTTTTCCCAGGTGTGTTTCTGCAAAAGCTTCAGCTAACTTTCCAAAACACTCTCAGAATAATAGAGCATGGCTTGTTCATGGATGATTCAAGTCCGTAAGTGGTAACTGACAACCTTTTGTGGTTTATTTTGTAGAAAGATAGTTTGTTCCTTGACCTTCTAGACAGTCAACAAGGAAATAAATAGCCTTGCGCTTTTCCAAAGGCTGTTGCCATGATCTTGGCTCTTGACTGGTCCACTTTTGCTCTGATTTGATCACCTCCACCTCCTGGTAGCCATTTCTTTGATTGTGCTTCATCTTTAGGATGACATTGGTAAAGCCATGTGTAATCTTCTGCTACAGTTCCTTGAAGAAATACTTTAGGAACTTGTTCGAAATTGCTATTGAAAGCTCTGCTTTTGTTGTTTTCTTTCTTTTGAGAGAGAATCTTGCTATAGGGCCTGTGCACTTGCTGGAGAGGCAGAGAGAGACAATCCTTTTGTGACAGAAAGTGAGAAATCACTCCCCCCATCCCAGGGGAGAAGGCCACACAGCCATCCCTTCTACTCCATTCTCCCTTCAGGACTTTGGGCATGCACGCACGCACGCACACCCAGCGTGAGTTTCAAGCTGTAGGGTCTGGGACTCAAACAGCTGTCAACCACATGGGAGTCAGCACCTTAAACACTATGCCACCGGCTGACTCCAAAAACTCTGCTCTTGTCTACAGCTAAATAGGGCTCAACAGATTTGGCACCCATTGAGCAGACTTTAATTTGATCAGCTGAACCTGTCCATGGTGCTGGCTATTATTTGTATTGTTAATCATCATTCTTCTTCAATTAGGGCACAAACAAGATTACTCTTCTAGTAAACTGATGTGGATAGTCTGCTGCTATGGGTGTCAGTTTCTTATTAAAGTCTTTTTTTTCAAGAATTATTTATTTTATTTATCATTATTGTTATTTTTAATTTGACCATAGCCAGAGAGAGAGAGAGAGAGAGAGAGAGAGAGAGAGAAATCAAGCTGCCAGAGCTGGGACTTGAACCGTGGTCAGCCATGTAGGAGTCCAACACCTTTAACCACCACACCACCTACTAGCCCCATAGGTGACATTTTCAAAGTGGTCTCATCTCTTAAGATGAGTTATCTACTTGCATACTGCAGCTTTGGTGGAGGGGCAATGTCTTTACGAATGGAATTTTCCATTCCTTTTCTAGATCGCTGGCCTTCATAAACATTTCATAAATCATAACTGATTTCTCCTACCCAAGCTTCACCATAATTGGATGTTTGTTCTTGTTTCAATTTTAGCGAAATTAAGTTGCTTTTACGGGGCTTTTTCAAACTGATGTCTTATCCTTCTTAGTGCCTCCAAATAGATCCTGATTAGATGTGGCAGTATTGGTTTATTTTGGTATAAAAAATTGGAGAAGCCAGCTAGGTGGTGTGGTTGATAAAGTAGCTGGATCCCACATGGCCAACTGTGAGGTTCAAGTCCTGGACCCAGTAGCTTACAAAACACATTAGGTACTTGTGTGTGTATATGTCCAAAATCCCAAGAGGAGAATGAAGAAGAGACTGCAGAGTGGCCATCTCCCCAGGGGCAGTGATTTCTTACTTCCCCTATCACTCTGTCTGTCTCTGTCTTTCTCCAATGAACATGCATGCCCTATTAAAACAAACAAACAAACAAACAAAAATTCTTGAAACCTATGCATAGTTTTTTCGTGATGCACATTTTCCACAAGCCTTTTAAACAACTCTCATACATATAGTTGTATTTAAAATAAATCAACTGAATAAACTCTTCCTGCAGAAAGATCCCTGTATTTTCCCCAGCAATAAAAATGATTCACCATGCAAATACTAAGAAACTTAATATGAAAATAACTTAAGGATTTTTTATATCCACATTGGCCACCTCTTTGTTGTAATGTAATTACAATTAAACGTGACCCTTGAACAACATGAGCTTGAACCATGTGGATGCACATATATGCAAATTTTATTCTTTAAGATTTTTTTAATTGCCAGAGAGCATGTGCACTCGTGTGTGTATGTGTGTGTGTATGTGTTTGTGTGTGAAAGAGAGAAAGAAAGAGAACCCTCCAGGACCAGCAGTTGGCATAATGGCTATATTGCTGGACCTTCATGTAGTTGACCATGGTTCGAGTCCTAGACCCGGTGGCTTAAACTCATGCTGGGCGTGTGTATGTGCGTGCCCAAGATCCCAAGAGGAGAATGGAGAAGAAGGAACTGTGGTGTGGCCATCCCCCCTCAGGGGTGATTTCTTGCTTTCTCTCTCTGTCTTTCTGGCGAGCACACACGCCCTATTGCAAAAACCTCTCCAAAAGAGAGAGAGAGCTCTCCAATGGAGCATGATCACATTGCAATAGTTTTCCCTCCATTTCTCCATCCCATCAGGATTTTGCATATGCACATACATATATCTGGTGTATTTTTTCAAACCTCCAAGACCAGAATTCAAACTTTGTAGGCCATGTGGCACTTAACTGCTGCACTATGAGGCCATCCCACAGATTATTTTTTTCAAGTAATACTGCAATACACTTTCTCTTCCTTATACTTCTCTTCTTATTACTATTATTGCTATTATATTTTTAGAGAGATTTTTGCTATAGGGCATGTGCACTCACCAGAGAGACAAAGAAACAGAGAGAGAGAAAGTGAGAAATCCCCCCTCAGGGGGAATGGCCATGCCACAGTCCCTTATCTTCCATTTTCTCCTCAGGATTTTGGGTATGCACACACACATGCCTGGTGTGAGTTTCAAGCCACCAGGTCCAGGACTCAAACCACAGTTGACTATTTGAGAGTCCAGTGCCTTAACCACTAAGCCACCTGCTGGCCCTGCCTTATACTTTTCTTAATAACATTTTTTCCTAGCTCATTTTACTGTAAGAATATAGTATATAATGTGGCTGGCAGGTGGCATAATGGTTAGGGATGCTGGACTCCCACATGGCCGACCACGATTTGAGTCCCGGACCTGGTGGCTTGCTTTCCCACTTTCCTCTCTCTCTCTCTCGCTCTCTCGCTCTGTCCCTCTCTGGTCAAATAAAATAAATAAATAAAGCTAAATAAAATAATTCTTTAAGAAAAGAATATAGTAGGGACCAGCAGTTGGCATAATGGCCATGTCGCTGGACTCCCATGTAGTCAACCACAGTTTGAGTCCCAGACCCAGTGGCTTAAACTCATGCCAGGCACATGTGCATGTGTGCCCAAGATCCTGAGAGGAGAATGGAGGAGAAGGGATTGCGCCGTGGCCATCCCCCCTGGGGGGGGGGGTGATTTTTCACTTTCTATCTCTCTGTCTCTATCTTTCTGGTGAACGTACATGCCCTATAGCAAAAACCTCTCAAAAAAAAGAATATAGTATATAATGCATATAGCATACGAAATATATGTTGTTAACCAATTATTTATGTTATTGGTAAGGATTCTGGCCAATGGGTTATTAGTAGTTAGGTTTTTGGGGAGTCAAAAATTACACTCAGATTCTTGACTACACAAGAGTTTGGTCCTTTACTCCCTGAATTGTTCATGGGTCAACTGTATAAAGTTTAATTTTATATATATATATATATATATATACATATATATATATATATACACATAATATAAACGCCTATCTCTACTATCCATTATAGGTCAGATAGTACAGTACATAAATACATATTGTATGACTTTTATAAATATGATATTTATATACATTCGTATGCAGTACTAGTACACATGAACATATGCCATAATAGCTAACAATCATGAGACGTTTTGTCTATGATGATGCTGTCGAGCACTTTAGAGGTATTGCCTTATTTAATCCTTGTTACTTTATGAGATTACTACTGTTATACTCCCTAACCTGTGGCTGATTGAAAGGATCACAAACTTTTTGACATTCTAACAACAGATGCAGTGAGGGCCACGTCCCATTCTCAAATCTGGCAGGCTATGTGACTGCCCTGGCCAGTAGTTCATGGGGACGTGATCCAGTACCAGTTCTTGGGTCCAGGCTGGAAAGCATCCCTTTCTCCCCTCTTGTACCCTCACTTTTGGAGCCTTGATTCTCTATTGTAAGAAGCCCGACTGCTCTGCAGGAGATGCCCTAGGGAGAGAGTCCGAGCCCAGCCTTGCAGCCATCTGCATTGAAGAGCCAGATTATGGGTGCATTTTTCTTAGACCCTTTAGAACTGAGCAGTTTCCAGCTGAAAGGCCCACTGGAAGACTCAGCAATGCCACCAGGAACAGAAAGATTACCAGGAGAGTCTTGCCCAGGTGTCGGAACTACAAACTCATGAGATTTAATGAAATGGATGTTGCTTTAGGTCATTAAATGTTGGAGCCTTTTTTTGTGCAGCAATAGATGACTGGAACTACATCTCGAGGTTGAAATCACAGTGAGTGAAATAAATGGTTCCAGATCGCACAATTAATAGCACAGCTGAGATTCATGATCTAGCAGCCTGCTTTGAAAGTCTATCATCTTAGCAACCTCACTGAATTATTTTAAAATCATAATTAACTTTCGGAGATAGGGCATGTGTAACATCTTAATTCTTAGCATCTACTCTAATTCCTATCTAATACAGAATCTGTGCCAAAGGCATATATCCTCTCCTCGTTCACAGTTATCTATTTATGCTTATTTTCACATCCTTCTTAATTTTAAAATGTGATGAATTTCTCCAACAGATCTGCCTGTGTTTCTTTTAAGAAACTAGGCCAGAGATTCTCTTTTCTCTTCTGCCTTTAGCATAGATCATATCAGCATGCTACTTAATACCAAAAGGGCAGGCTAATTCTGGGTTTCCGGAAGTTGAATTCTATAGTATTAAATGTGGCTCAGTAATTTCCCAAGGAGACAGAGACCCAAGGACTTGGCAGTTTCCCTGATAAGCTATCATCCCATCTATTTTATATTGGATTGTATTATTTACTGAAAAGGGGTCGAAGTCGGGCAGAGGGAACTCCATACCATTTCTTGACAGGCAAATAGATCTGTACCTGCAGCCTCTCTGGAGCCAAACAGGTCAGGGGTCAAGAACCCAGAGGTACTGATGAAATCAGGGAACTTTAACTAATTAAATACTTTAGCAATATGTACTCTGTGTAGACACTATTGTTCCCAAGATATAAGGAACACAGGGTCTAGCTGCACAGATGTGTGCTGCTAAGGTGCTATGCTCCTTAGACTGGGACGATGAGAGACCTGGTTGGATTCCTGGTCCAACTTAAAGGTCAGATACAGTGGCACACACCTATAAGCCCAAAGACTTGGAGAGACCAAGGCAGGAGGGTGGCAAGTTCAAGGCTTGCAAGGGCAACATAGGGAGACCCTGTCTAAAAAAGAACCTGGTGTGGTGGTCAGTACCAGTAATCCCAAATGGGAGGCTGAGGCAGCAGGATCATGATATGGCAAGACTCGTGTGTGTGTGTGTGTGTGTGTGTGTGTGTGTGTGTGTGTGTGTGGTGAGGGGAGAACACAATGTGTAACATTAAGGAAAGGAGGTGTTTTGTGCAAGTGTTGTCCCCTAGTTCAAGTGGTCTGAGATATCATTGCAATAGATGGATGACTAACAAAACGTAGACTTATTTTCTTTGGTATCATCTCCAAAACCTTAATCTAAGCCTCTCAGAGACCAATCATGGGGGGGGGGGGGGGGGTTACATGTGATAGGCACACAATTACCAATGTTTCCTAGAATTCAAGACATAAAGTTGGGGGACCAGCAGTTAGCATAATGGCTATGTTGTTGGACTCCCATGTGGTCGACAGCAGTTTGTGTCCCGGACCCGGTGGCTTAAACTCACACTGGGTGCATGTGCGTGCGTGCCCAGGATTCCGAGAGGAGAATGGAGGAGAAAGGACTGCGGCATGGCCATCCCCCCCTGGGGGATGATTTCTCGCTTTCTGTTTCTCTGTCTCTCTCTGTCTTTCTGGCGAGCGCATGCACCCCATAGCAAAAACCTCTCCAAAAAAGAAAGACAAGACATAAAGTTGGTAAGCAAGCAGAAAACACTCTTAAATATGGTCATTTAATTTATTCTTTTTTTCATTTAATTTATTCTTAAGTTTGGTTTTCTGAATTATACTCTAGAAATACGTAACATAAAAACATAGAATTCAAATTCTGGGATTTTTTTAAATCAGCCAGCCAAATGATTCTTAAACACTGGCTTGTAGCTTTTCCTCCACTGGCTTCCAATAAAAAATAAAATCACAACATAAAACAATTGTTCTATCTGCCAGGTATGTTCTGTATTTTACATTGATTAGGACATTCATCTTCACAGCCACTCTATGAGGTGAATATTATATTATTCCCCATTGTATAGATAATGAAAACAAGACTTAGAGAGGTTAGATAACTTCACCAAGATCACATAGGAAGGAAGTCAGGGGCAACCTGGAATTAAACTCAGGTGGGCAGATTCAAGCACTATCCCTCCTCCCTAATTTAGAAATCAGAACAGATCCATTTTTATTCCTTTTTATGCATAAGATTAAGAAGTATATTGGCCCAATCATGGTGGCACAGGTGGTAGGATAACATGGCATGGAGTCATATGGGAAGGCCCTAGGTTCAGATTCTCAGTCCACCTGAATATTCCAGGTGTGCTCATGATCTTTGACACTGCAAGATTGGAGAGGTGATCAGAGGATGGCAAGACTTTGTCAGAGACCCCGCTCTCTCTCTTTAAATGAACATTTTGTAAAAGGAAGTCTGTAATTGATTTTTTTTAAAGGTTGTTTGAAAGTCTTTCAATTTTAATCTAACCATTGCTTAGCTCAGTGAAACAACAGAATTCTCTGATGGTTTCTGGACCTGCCCACAAAGGCCTGGAACTGTGCCGAGTCAGGAAACAGAACTCTTCCCTTGTACGGTCTTAATGTCTCTTCCAGTGTACTCAGCGGCTCATGAGTTATATTAGGTTAAGTAAGAAAGGAGGAAAAATATAAATAAGTTTCCTATTGTAAAAATCAGTAACTATAAACCATAGACTGAATGTGTCCCCCCAAAATTCACATGTTGAAGCCTAAATACCTAATGTGATAATATTTGGAGGTGAAACTTTTGGGAGGTTATTAGATTATGTAGGTGGTGCCCTCATGAATGAGATTAATACCCTTATAAGATATACAAGATAGATGATCTCTAACCTACCAAACACCTGAATGTACAAATTCAAGAAGACAGCTGTCTGCAAATCAGAAAGAGGACTCTCACCAGACACTTGAGTTGACAGCTCTTTGATTTTGGATTTCCCAACCTCCAGAACCATAAGAAACACATTTCTTTTGTCTAAGCCATCAGTCTATGGTAATTTTTACAGAATCCCAAACTGATGTTATGCTAAATAACTGTAAACTTAACCCATAAAAGGCTGTTCACGTCTAGAATTGTGAAACAAGTGCTTCACTGTGTGTCTCTGTAACTGTGCCAAACATGGCTTCAGCAGGTACAGTGGGTATCTTAACAACCAGAACTCTGGGCAGCAGATAAGAACCAGCCTAGATCGCAGGTTCAAACAGTACTGTTTTCTATGGCAATTCACAGCTAAAGAATTAGATCTGCAGAAGGTCATTACCACATTTCATTCGAACAGGTACTGAACTTTCAGGGTGGGGCTAGCAGGTGGCATGGTGGTTAAGGTGCTAGATTTCCACATGGCCAACCATGGTTCAAGTCTCAAACCCAGCGGTTTGAAAATCATGCTGGATGTGTGTGTGCATGCCCCAAATCCCAAGAGAATAGAGGAGAAAGGATTTTGTGTGGTCATCCTCCTGTCTCTCAGGCAAGCACATGTGCCCTACGGCAAAAATCTGAAAAAACAAACAAACAAACGAAAAACAAAAAAGCCTAAAACCAACACAAAAACATAAACCTTTAGGGCTATACCAGGCCTTGGAATGACCGGGTGATTAAAGACCACAATATTACCCCTGAGACAGAAAAGGCCCCAAGCAAAAACAGTGAAATATACACGTGTGTACACACACAAAGTAAAACAATGATGAGAGGACTTTCTGTCAGGATGTGTGAACTATTCAAAGTATATTCCAAAGTTTATAAGCCAGCCAGGCTATAAAAGGTATAAATTTGAGTTTTACTTTTTAAATGTGATGCTTGGTAGAACATATATTCAGACTATAATACCAAGTGTGCACATCTGTGAAAAAGAAAAATAACACAGTTGGCCAAAAATGAGCATGGAATCCACTTTATCAGCACTTTTTAACATAGCTATTAAAATAATATCTAAATATAGGCTTTCTGTGCCAAAGTGGAGACAGATGTGCTCTAATATAATATCCTGATGTTTGTCTATTTCCTGATGACCCTTAGACTTCCAGGGTGGCCTTCCATTTTCTCTTTTGAAACAGATGTTGGTAAATGTCTGTCCCAAAACCGAAAATCCTCATTCAACCAGTTCTTTTCTTCCTTCTCTCAAATCTACATTAGCTGGATTCTATTCTTTGTTAGCAACTGTAGTTACAGCCCATGCTCCAAAAATAAAGTAAAAATACTCTAATAATTCAGGATGGAAGCTTTAATTTGAAGCATTTAAATGGCAGTAACCTAAACACAGTGCCAGAGACAATTCAAGAAAAGTGTAATTTTCCCCCTTTATCCCTCCAAAACTGGGATTTTTTGAAAAATAAATGCAATTTTATACAGTCAAACATGCATAACTGTGCTAACCAAATGTTGCCTAGCAAAAAGTCTATTAAAGCATTAATCAATAAGAATGGCTTGAAGCTAGCATATTATAGCTTCAGCTTCAGCATTGTTAGCCTCTGCAGGACACTCAAATGGCAGTTTGTTTCTAAATTACTATTTCTTAAATGCTTGAAAATACTTTGGCTCTCTTCAATAGGCAATCATTTTCCTTTGGAATCTTGTTTATGGTCTTGTTAACAGGCTTTTATTTTTCCTCAAACAAATTTTGCAAAAAAAAAAAAAAAAGCCAACTTCATGACCCCTGTGCAAATATCACAAATTCTAATTACTCAACAACAAATCAAGGCAATTTTGCCATAATGTCTTTATGACGCCTTCTTAGAAAATTGTTAATAAATCAAATCCTTTTGGGAAAAATGCATCAAAAAGCTCATTAAAAGAAACCTTTGATCAACCTAAGAATTTTTGACAGCACAGATAATCATCTTCTAATGGACATGTTCTCTAAGTTCAGATCTTTGAGAATGGATTATTTTTAAAAGGGCACACCTATAATTTTGTCTCATCAAGATATCATACATCTCTTTGTTTCCTTTTAAAGTGAGTTTTATGAATAGCAAAAAAAGACTTTTAAAACCTCAAATACTAAAACATGATGAAAAATAATCATCAGGTGAATCTATTTTAAAAATTATAATTTTGAAAAAATAATTTTGCTATTAAATTGTGATTTTTAGAAAGAAAACTATAGTGTGTCACTCCTAAAGGTTAATTGTGTGCCTTTTAAAAAATTACTAAATCAGGAGCACCATAAATCTTAGCCCTTTATTTAACCAGGGTTTTTGCACTTGCTAAAAACTAAAAATTCATTCAGAAGTCATAAAGAGAGTAAAATTTCTGCTAAAGAGGTAATACAATCACAGGAAATGATCATTTTACAGGCAAAAACAAATTCGTTGGTGCCTCAGAAAGACTGAACATATGAGGGTACTTCAAAAGATTCATGGAAAATAGAATTAAAGTACAAGTTTATTAGATAAAAATATATTTTGAAATGCATGCATTGTTTTTTCATAATATGCATTTTCCATAAACTCTTTGAAGACCACAGCCACCATTGTTCTACTCTAGGTACCTCTTATAGAATCATACAATGTTTGTCATTTTGTGTTTGACTTATTTCACTTAACAAAAAGTTGTCAAGCAGATGGAAAGCAGAATGGTGGTTGCCAAACTTTGCAAAAATAAAATGAATCTGAAGATTCATGGTGGTGATGGTTGCCCAACAATGTAAATATACTTAAATTCACTTAACTGGGCCCAGCCATGGTGGCATAACAATAGAGCATCACTCTACGAGGCTAGGACTACATCAGAAATCCAGGTTTGGTCCCCAGACCAACCTCAAAAGCCAGGTGCAATGGCTGAGTCTATTATCCCAGCTAACTGGGAGTAAGCTAGGCCAGGAGGATTATAGCATGGCAAGACCATGTCAAAAATACTTCTCTCTTTCTTTTTCATTAAAAAGAAAAAAAAAAAAAGTCGCTCAACTGTACACTTAAAAGAGTAAATTGTATGGTATGTTTATTTTGCCATAATGTAAAAATAATTGTGACAATTTCATCTGTGAATGATAATCGGTGGCTTTTAAAATAGAGCTCAATATAGAGGAACCCAGACTCCTAAAAAAGTGTGCTGAGCGGTCTCTGTCAGCAACCAACAGACCTCTCCTGGCATCCAAGGCACTGGTACTATCTTGTGAAACTGCAGTAGACAACCCAGGGAAAGTGCTCATTTTATATTTCATCCTGGTCTCTTTCCTTCCAGAAGGCCATTCCATAAGTAATTATTTCCTGGTAGCATTTGAATAAATGTCATTTTTTTTTTTGTTTTTTGTTTTTTAATTTACTACTACATAGTCAAAGGCACGGGGCACTTTGGAGCAGACCAAGAGATCAGGAGTTTAGAAAAGCAAGTACTAAATATTTCTGCTGGAAGTGAAGGTGTGACTAAGAGGAATCTTTAATTATATAAAATGCTAGACATAGTTGTCAGTTAAAAGAAGGAAAGACCTACATGAAAGGTTAAATTGTTTACTCATTTAATTTCAAAACTCAACATATATTTATTTTAGGGGTCTTGGAGTCCACCTCGCAGTATGACTCACTGCCCTGGTGCTGGGCGTATATGCATGCATGCCCAAAGTCTCAACAGGATGGGGAAAAGGCAAAGGAACTGCGGCATGACCATGCCCTATTTGGGGAAAGGTATTATCTCTCTCTTCCTCTGTCTCTTTGTCTCTCTCAGGTGAGCACATGCACTCTTTGACAAATTAAAAATTTTAAAAAGCATATCACATATAAGATATTTCTAGTATCAGCACACTAGTCTTAGATATAAAAGAATTGTGCTTTTGCAAAGTGGCTATTTTGGATCAATTCTGGAAAAAAAAACTCAAGTCCAAGAAAATGCTATATACACTTGAAACCAGAGAAATAGTAATTACACAGCTTATGTAGAATGTAAACGAAGTATAAAATGAGTGACTCAAAAAAAAAAAAAAAAAAAAAAAAAGCTTCTACGCAAGGTTCAGTTGCCTTTAAATTGGTTTTTAGAAAATAACAACAGGGAAAAACATCAGGGACCAGTAGGTGGTAGCTGGTGTGGTAGTTAAGGTGCTGGACACTCCCACCACATGGTTGACTACAGTTCGAGTCCCGGAACTGGGGGCTCTCTCTCTCTCTCTCTCTCTCTCTGTGTGTGTGTCTAGTCATATCAAAATAAATTAATGAATAAATAAAAATTAAATTAAAAAAATAACATCAAAGAATGGTCATTTGAAGTATACAGAAAGAAAAAAATGCAATAATATTTTTATTTTTTATTTTTCAGTTTCTAAAGTCCAAAAAGGATATCACTGGAAAGAAATTGTTATCTCTATACAGATGTCAATTTTTGAAGAATTATCTAACTTTTCATTTGATATGTAAAAATATGTTTGTCACTTGAAAATTTTGTATTAAAGGGAACTATGTGACTCACATAATTTTTTAAAGCATAAGAAAAATTGAAACTACAGGGGACCAGCAGTTGGTGAAATGGCTATGTCACTGGACTCCCATGTAGTCGACTATGGTTCGAGTTCCGGACCCAGTGGCTTAAACTCATACCGGGCGTGTGTGTGTGCATGCCCAAGATCCCAAGAGGAGAATGGAGGAGAAGGGACTGAGGCATGGCCATCCCCCCTGGGGGGTGATTTCTCGCTTTCTGTCTCTCTCTGTCTCTGGTGAGCACATGCGCCCTATAGCAGAAACCTCTCAAAAAGAGAGAGAGAAAGAAAGAAAAATTGAAACTATAACCTTCAAAATTTTACCCCAACTATCACTAATTTGAAGCAATTACTACGAGAAAAAGTAATGTTAAGATCTCAAGTAATAGCAAAGCAATATCAAGCATTTATTAAAATAAGTTGTTCCAGATAAAATAAAAGAGCCACTCTTGGCAAAATTATTAAGAAAAATTAAAAAAAGCTTGTTTAGGAAATAAAACAGAATTGTATGGGGAGGGTATTAATAAGACATCTGATAGCATTTAATAAAATGTTATCTGGAGCAAATTTAAATTAGTTTGGAAATAAACATTGTCAAATAAATTAAAAATTGACTAAACTATTTTAAACAAAGGAAATTGATAAATGGCCCAGTATCCAGTTGAGACAAGATATCTGGCATAAGGTCTATTCTCTCTGGTCCCAATAAAAATTTTATTAATGACTTGGAATGGAGAATGAACATTAGGTTATTGACATTAGCAAAAGTTCTGTTCTGAATAGACAAAGATTGGGCTCTAATACACAAAGATCTGGAAGGTTTGTATCTAAAGCCAGAAAATTATATAAACTAGAGTCAGTTTAGAAAAATGCAAGATACCATAGCATGAGAAAAATAATTCGAAACTAATTTAATTCCATGAGAAAATATGGCAATGGGCAATGCCAAAGAGACTCTACAAGAAATAATAGATTAGTAAGCAATCACTTAAGGAATGATAGGAAATAAAAGAGAGCCAACACCTTCGTGGGCCATTTCCATTTCCAACTTATGGTAGTCTGCCATAAATAAACAGAAATGATTAGATAAGGTGAGACTGACAGGTCTTACCTAACTACACAGCCTGATCATTTCTATCACAGATAGCAGGAAGAAAAACGGTATTAATACACAGTAGAATCTCATGGTTGCTGAACCCTGCCCCATTCCAACATCTAATTTTCGTGGGTTTGGGTTTTTGGGGTTTTTTTAGCTTTAATTGCAATGAATAGAAATAGAAACTAGGCCTATGGCTACCGATGGAAAATTGATTCAGCAAGATGGAGCTCAGGGAGAAACACACTGGATTCAGCAAACCTGCCACTGACCAGCTGCCATCTCTTTCTTCACACCATGCATAGGTTAGACTACAACATTGCTAATGTCCTCCTGCCTCTAAGCGTCCTTGTAGATCCTTGGTCCTTAGAAAATGAGGTACATTTAGAACAAAGAGCTTGTGTTACACTTGTGGACTTTATTACTGTTTGTAAAAGAGGCTCAATATGTAAGTGGAAAAAATATTTTAACCTTGGGTAGTTCATAACTAACATGTACTGAGTGTTTCCTATTGCTAGGCACTGGACCTCGTACTTTACAGTATTATCTCATTTAATGCTTAGAAGAATTCGATGGAGATATGGTTATCGTCTCCCTTTTATGGCAATCTCATTGACCCTCAGAAAGGTTAAATAACTTGCCTAAGTTTGCACAGCTAATAAGTGATAACACTTCTGGACAAAATCTCTACCAGTCCTTGGCAAACTGAGAAAAATAAGGACAGTGGCACTCAATATTCTTTATTGAATAAATAAAATGACAACTGGTACACATCCTCACACGTGCTGTCCACTGGGAAGCAGTGCAAAGAGGGACATGACATAGCATCTGCTGGGCACTCCTCAATGCCAGGGACAGTAATAGGCACTTTACAAATAGTCCATTTAATCCTCACAGTAACACTGAGACAGGTGTTGTAATCCTCATTTCACAGGTGAACAAATAGAAGGTAGCCTCTAATTGCCATGGCCCCACCTGGACAGAAGGCCCAAAATGTGGCATCCCAAACCTTGCCTGGAGCAGAGGAGAGAAACTCCTACCAGGAAGAAACCTATAAGGATGTGCTCTTGTATTCCAGTTTCTTCTGGCTAAGTTACAGGACTCATAACAGACTTGAATCACTTTTTAGCTTGACGGCCTTCAACTTCCCCTACCATCTTCCTGTTCATGCTCTGTCATAGTTTGAGTGTGTAGCCCCAAAATTCATGTGTTAAGATTTGGTTTCTGGGATCACCAGGTGGTGTGGTGGTTAAGGCGCTGAATTCCCACATGGCTGAAGGTTGAGTCCTGAACCGGCAGCTTGAAAAACCATGCTGGGCACATGTGCATGTGTGTCCAAAGTCCAGAAGGGATTGTGTGTGGCCATCCCCCCAGCAGGTCATTTCTTACTTTCTCTCTCTGTCTCTCTCTGGTGAGTGCATCTGCCCTATAGCAAAAACTAACTAAATTAGTTGATCAATTAATTTAATTAAAAATATTTGGTTTCTATTATGATAGTATTAAGAGGAAAGAGAATCCAATTATGGATATAAGAGCCTCTGGTGGGGACCAGCAGGTGGCGTGGTGGTTAAGGCGCTGGACACTCCCACATGGCCGACCACGGTTTAAGTCCTGGACCTGGTGGCTTGCTTTTTCACTTTCCTTCTCTCTCTGTCTCTCTCTGGTCAGATTAAAATAAATGGATGAATAAATAAATTAAATAAATAATTCTTTAAAAAAAAAAAAAAAAAAAAAGAAGAAGAGCTTTTGGGAAGTGATTAGGATGACCCTCTCCCCCCATACCCCACTATGGTTGGTTCTGGATAGTTTTACAAAGAGAGAGACTAAAACAGAGACAGAGTCAAATGGACACACATTTGCTCTGCTCTTCGTCTGTCTGGCCAAGTGAAGCCTCCATCAGGTTACCCACCAGCAAGAAGAGCCTCACCAGCTGCAGCTGCCCAACCTTGGACCTTAAAAATCATGACCTAAGTAAACCTCTATTTTTATAAATCACCCAGACTCAGGTAGTTAGCTGTTAGCAACAGAAAGGACTAAAACACCCTCCAATCTCTCCTTCATGGAGAGCCCTCATTTCTCATGGTCTTAAAGAGAAGAGAAACTAACCTGTTGCCCCATGGACACTAAAGGGTTCAGGCCCTCCCCCTCCCCAGCCCTGTACAGGTTTCTGGAGAGGGAGGGTAGGCACCTGAGTTAAGCTCAGTCGAGTGACCATTCTCTCCCAGAACTCTGATCCTGAGCATGCAAGGAAAGGATGCAATTTCTGGGAGTCATGCTTCTTTGTGTGGGGCACAGAGCACCCTGGGCCTGCAGTGGGTCTGGGACATTGGTCTAGAGGAGACTTTAGTTGCTTTATATCTCCAAGCTTGTTCTTCAGCTTCCCATTCATTTTGTGAGCCCAAAATAATATTGTAACAAATTGTCTTTTTATGTAAAATAAAGTCTCTTCATGTTGCTTGCAACCAAGAAGCCTAAATTGTACAGGCTGCAAATAATACAAAAGTAAGGACACGTATTCTCAGGGCATTTAAAATCCATTCTTCTCAGAGTACTCTCTTAAATGACAGCTTCTGTCTTCAGATTCCCAGGAATCTAGGAACCCCATATGGGATTGAATATTGGCACCAATTCACATCCTCATCCCCAAGTTCCTCAGATCCTTCATCTGAGCTCCAAAAAATATAAAAGATGTTCACAGACATGGCATAATGATCAGGTTCTGCAGTTTGTGCTGTTTACATCATTTTGAAATTTGACCTCCCAGATGAAATTTTCAGTGACAAGATATTAAATGCCTGAAGTACTGTTGTAGACATTGCATGTACTGATATAAAAGAGAATGTTTTACAATATGCTCCATAACTGTCCTGCATGAAAAATGGTTACCAACTACTGAGTTAAGTCATTAGATTTCCCCATGTTTCCCTACTATCATTACACAAAAGGACACACATAGACACATACACGTCACAAATACATTCACATACACTCACACATAACTTCACTTTTTGCATTATTTTCCACTCAGATCAATAGAAGAAGACAAAGTTACTCCTCTGTGCTAACAGTAAGTGGTTCTCCAAACAGAATGGAAGAAAGCCCATTCAAAGCGTTTCACACTCTGAAATCCTATTATCTATATGTTGGAAGAAAACCAACCTCAATTCAATGGTTTTGAATGTCTTCCAAAAATTCACGTGTTGAGATTTGATTGTGATGGGACCAAGAGAGTGAATACTCCATGCAGTTACAAAAGCCAGGGCTCTGAGGAAGACATTACGATTAAGGTCATCAGGGCAAGGTCTCTATGACTGACTTTTTTTTTTTTTTTTTTTTGAGAGGTTTTCGCTATAGGGCGTGTGCACTCACCAGACACTCACCAGACAGACAGAGAGAGACATAGAGTCAGAAAGCGAGAAATCACCCCCCGGGGGGATGGTCATGCCGCAATCCCTTCTCCTCCATTCTCCCCTCAAGATCTTGGGCACGCACGCCCATACGCCTGGCGTGAGTTTGTTTTTGTTGTTGTTGTTTTTTGGTTTTTTTTTTGAGAGGTTTTCGCTATAAGGTGCGTGCGCTCGCCAGACAGACAGAGAGAGACAGAGAGACAGAAAGCGAGAAATCACCCCCCAGGGGGGATGGTCACGCCACAATCCCTTCTCCTCCATTCTCCTCTCGGGATCTTGGGCACGCACGCACACGTGCCCGGCGTGAGTTTTAAGCCACTGGGTCCGAGACGCGAACTGCGGTCGACTACATGGGAGTCCAGCAACATAGCCATTACGCTAACTGCTGGTTCCCCCTATGACTGACTTTTTTTTTTTTTTAAAACTCTTTTTTTTTTTTTTTGGAGAGATTTTTGCTATAGGGCGCGTGTGCTCACCAGACAGACAGAGAGAGACATTAGAGACAGAAAGCGAGAAATCACCCCCCAGGGGGGATGGTCACGCCGCAATCCCTTCTCCTCCATTCTCCTCTCGGGATCTTGGGCACGCACGCACACGCGCCCGGCGTGAGTTGTAAGCCACTGGGTCCGAGACGCGAACCGCGGTCGACTACGTGGGAGTCCAGCGATATAGCCATTACGCTAACTGCTGGTTCCCCCTATGACTGACTTTTGATGGGTTTACAAGAAGTGGAAATGAGAGAGACATACATGAAACACAACCACACTCTCCTGCCCTCTGCCATGTTGTTTGTTGTTGTTGTTGTTTTGGAGAGGTTTTTGCTATAGGGCGCGTGCACTCGCCAGACAGACAGAGAGAGACAGAGAGACAGAAAGTGAGAAATCACCCTCCCGGGGGGGATGGCCACACCGCAATCCCTTCTCCTCCATTCTCCTCTCGGAATCTTGGGCACGTACACACACACACGCCCGGCGTGAGTTTTAAGCCACTGGGTCCGGGATGTGAACCGCGGTCGACTACATGGGAGTCCAGCGACATAGCCATTACGCTAACTGCTGGTCCCAACCCTCTGCCATGTTGTGATGCAGCCAGAAGAACCCCACCAAAAGTGGTCTCTATGCCTTGGACCGCCAAGCCATGAGGTGAATAAAACTGTATTCTCTTAAATGATTCAGACTCAGGTATTTTCTTTTATTAGCAACACTCGTCGGTTACTCTGGAATTTCCTTCACACAGGTCTCCGCTTATGGAAGAAGCTGGAGAAAAAAGAGCAGCTCTGAAGTGAAAAGTCAGCTGAGGTCCTCTGAGAGAAGGTGAGGCCAGAACTCTGAGGTAGATCATGAAGAGAGCTGGGAGAGGTCAGAGGGACATTTCACACAATGTGGGAAGAAGAGAGTCAGGAGGGAAAACCCTAGCCCACCTTCCTACCCTTTTCCTCTCTCTGGGGGAAAAGGGTAGGAAGGACAGGTCCAAGATAAAATTCAGGAGAAAAGTGTTTTGCAGAGAACATTTCCCCTGAAAATATGTGAAATGAGAAATATAACACAATTTCTTTCTGAATGTCTTATTCCTAAGAATGTTATTAGAGCACAAGCCCATGAAAAATTATAACTAATTTTCCCTGAATGATTTTTCCATGGATTCTATTAGAAGCCAATAGGAAAAAAAAAAAATCTTATATAAATAGAGATAGCATTTTATTCTACAATGAACTAGCCCATTGGAATAAAAAATAAATCCTATTCACTTATTTGCACTAAGAACATTTTTCTCCTCATTTTGTCTGGCTGCAAGCCAGGATCTTTGCAAGCCACCTCGCTACCGCTCATTTTTATAACACTTATTACAAAGTACTATATTGTAGGCCCATTGAAAAATCTAGTATAACCTCAAGTAAATACAAGGTTCTAGTGTTTGGGCAACCAGGAAATACTGGCTCCAGTGGCTGGATGCCATGGCCTCAGGCAATCCAGATCCCACCCTTAACAGTTCCACAAAGTTCCTAAAGGGCCTAACTCATGTGATGGCCTCCCAGCTTCCTACTGCTGCAAATCTGGCTCTGTCTGTTCTGTCTATGAGTAACCCAGGCCTCCCTTAAGCCCGGGCACTGGCAGGAATTCATCAGCGTTGCCCTATTTGCTAAAAGCCTTTAGGGGGAGATGGAAGGGCATTTTCATTTCAGAAATGCAAATAGAAAAGCTAGTATTACCATTAAGTGTGATATAGCCCCTCTACTTCAGGGTGCCCTGGGCACTTCACCCACAACCCCAGCCTGTAGGTGCTTGCGTCCTTTCTCCTTCCCCACCCTGAGCAGAGCCACTGCTCTCCTGGTTTTCTGTAGAGCTGCCTTGCCTTTCCTGACAAGCATTGCCTATAGTTGTCATTATCACCTTTTCTCAACAAGTATTAGTTACTTACCTTACAGAAGGAAATTCTGGTATCGGCCCTTCGAGAATTTCCCGTATTAGAGGAAAAAATGTGGATAGAAAACAGAAAAGAGAGGAGAATTGATTGTAGGGAGTTGGGGAACTTTTGTTTGCCATCCTGGAGGCCAACTGTAATGTGTGGTCTAGAGTATAAAAAGGCCCACTAGCCTGGACCTCAACTCACTTTTAAAGACTTGGAGCCTTGACTTTCACACTAACCTAGGGTGACCAATCCAAAGTTGTAACCTTGTGCCCAATGGCCTGTGCTGGGCACACTTTTTTCTTTTTTTAAAGGAAGAGACCACAGTCCCAGGTCTTCTCTGCCTATTTAACTTCGATTTTCTATGCAATACTACACACGCTGCTGCTCTGCTAATACTGCAAAGCCATCACTCTATTTGTCACCATGAAGAACAATTTTGAAAAGCACCGGAGACTATGGAAAGGGTTTATTAGGAACTTAAAGGTGGTACATATCAGTTTAAAAACGAAAAGAGAGGGTGAGAGAGAGAACACGAAGGGGGAGGCAGGGGGACACCTCAATAGAAGATAATGTCCTCAAAACAATAGAATCTAGGCTTCAAATAGCAGGGCACTGCCTTCTAATTTCAATTTGATGTGTGCAAAATTCCTTCTTTTCCAATGCCAAATCCTGAGTGAAACATGCAATAAAAATCACTGCCTGAAACATGGTGATAGCATTTAATCCTCTGGCAACACATCAGAAAGGCTTTCAGCATTAAACCGAGGACTGCCACATTGCAGCTTTCCTCGTGAAATTATTTATTCATGCTTTGGTTTATAAAGTCCTTTTTTATAAGCTTTCTATCGGCTAATAATGGGCTGGGGCATTTATGTTCTCAGCCTGACAGATTCCACATTTATGAGCCTGGAAGTCCGATGCCTGGCACAGAGTTGCTGCCTGG
The DNA here is from genome assembly GCA_026018925.1 of Tupaia tana. NCBI lineage: Eukaryota > Metazoa > Chordata > Mammalia > Scandentia > Tupaiidae > Tupaia > Tupaia tana. The sequence goes on along the minus strand of JAKSZU010000001.1, from coordinate 224,321,614 downwards.
AGGGAGTCGTGCCGTCTGGCTGAACGAGTTTCAGCCTCAGGAAGCTGCAGGGACCACGGCAGGTTGGGGCACCACTGTGACCACAGGGAAGGCATGTGGGGAGGCTCAGGGGGAGGAAGGCAAGATGGAGCACTCAGAGGCTTCTGGCAACTCTGTCGACCAAATATCAGTGATCATTAATTAGTGGCAAAATGCAAACCAACAGGGCTGACTTCTCTTTTATGAATATGAAAAAGGTGGGGATCGTATATTGGTTTGATGAGCAAATTAAAAATCGAAGCAGATTACAAAGGTACAATTATATACTTAAAAGACTAAACTGATTTAAGCACTTTAATATCTTTATTAACATGTAAGTAAGGTGACAATAGGCATAGAAGCTTATTATAGAGAATTCTAACTCATTCATTAAAGTAAGACTGCTAGTTTATAATACTTGTTTAGGTTAACCCTTCCCTGATCTTTGAAACTTGATCAATTCCTGCTATTAAGAATTCTCAAAGTTCCCTATAGCCTCCCTGTCTCTGTAACTGGAAAAAGCCTCTGCTCCAAACCCCTCCTTCAGGCCCAACACCCAGCAAAAAGCCATAATCCATGTGCATCTGAAGTGGGCTTTCCCCGCCCCTTTAACCGGACAAAGCCTCTGCCCCAAAACCCTCCTTCTAGCCCAACACCCAGCAAAAAGTCAGAAGGTAGGAAGAAAAGTACAATCCATCGATGACCAGAAACCACCACTGCATAGGCACAAGAAATATGGGAAATCAAGAGAATCTCTCTCACCCAAGGGGAAAGAACAGCCCTTCATCATCCACAGACAGTACAATGGAACTCCTGGAAATGTCAGATAAAGATTTTAGAATATTCATAGTGACAAAGCTAACAGAGATGCAAGAGAAGAGAGACAATGAACTTCAGAAGATGCAGAAGAAAAGAGACAATGAGCTCCAAGATCTGAAAGAGGAAATACACACCATAAAAAAGAATTAAACGGAACTGTTAGAGATGAAGACTGTAATACAGGAAATCAAAACCTCCCTTGAAAGTATTAAAAGCAGATTAGATCATGCAAAAGATCGAATCTCAGATGTAAAAGATAGAACCTCTGACCTAGAAAAATTCAACAAAAAGACTGAGAAAATAACCCCTAAAATGAGAATAATATATGAGTAATACTAGATACTATTAGACGCCCAAGCATCCAGATAATCTGTATCCCTAAAAGTGAAGAAACTAACCAGGGCACTGATAATCTATTCCATGAAATCCTGGAAGAAAACTTTCCAAACCTAGAGAGGCATTCAAACATTCAGATCCAAGATATACAAAGGACCCCACATAGAATTAACCCAAGAAGATCTCTAAGGCACATCATAGCCAGATTGACTAAACCCACAGACAGAGATAAGATACTAAAATTGGCGAGAGAAAAACATGAAGTTACTTTCAAAGGACCTCTCATTGGAAACAATGCAAGCAAGGAAAGAATGGGAAAATATATTCAAAGTGTTAAGTGAAAAACAATTTCAACCAAAAATACTGTATCTGGCAAGATTATCCTTCATGTGGGAAGAAAAGATAAAAAAACATTCTCAGATAAACAAAACCTGAAAGAATTTACCAACACCAGACCAGATCTTTAAAAAGTTCTGAAGGGAGGACTATACCAGGAAAACTAAAGACAGACAAATAAGAGAACAAAAAATGACCAAGAGTAAGGCCAACTTAATAGTAGGGACAAGTTCTGAAATATCAATAATAATGTTGAATGTTAACAAACCACAGTAACACTGCAAATTCAGTAAAAGAGATTACACGAGACTAAACTAGTAAAATAGAATTCTACGACTTTTTTTCTAAAAACATTACTGATTTTCTTCTATGCTTTATCTTCCAGATTGAAGGATTTTTTTCTTTTGAGTTGTTGGGTTCAGCAATTTGTTAAAGAATTTTTTTAAATTTAAACATAAACTTTTCTCCCTTCTTGACCCCTTTGCAATTAGAAAATAATTGTGAGCTTTCTTATTTTGTGTCAGAATGGTTATTTGCATTAATTCAATAATATAATGTATCTGTTGCCTTGCATCAGAAATTAAATTCTTCAGATGTGCGCCGCTGCTATGTGGGAACTGTCAGCATCAGTGTGGTGAAAGGACAGAGGACAGACCACATGAGCTGGATGTTAGAAGGAAGTGCTCAGAAAGCAGAGTCACCTGTACTGCAAGGACAAGAAGGCATCCTCGAGGACACAGGTGGGGATGGGATCTCTGAAAGCTGCCAGCTTCTGCAGATTGATCTGGAAGGCGAGTGCCGTGAGGGAGAGACCCTGTCCACAGACAGTGCCACATGGTGCTCGTTCTCAAACAATTTTGTTTTCTGAATAACATAAGGAAAATGTCCAAAGAAAACAGAGATACTGGGAAAAGATAATTGCAGCAAAGAAGAGCAAGAGAAAGCAAGAAAGAGAAAGAAGGAAAGCCAATCGTGCAGAAAATGCAGGCATCTGCCCCCAGCACAGTAAACGTTTCTGAAAGCTTTAACCAAAGAGAAACTTTTGGAAGCCAAACACTCAGGACCAAGGCTATGCATCGATTTGAGTATGACCCACCATATGTCAAAGAAGGAATTGAGTAAACTGGCTGGACAGATCCAGAGGTTGTATGGTTCTAACAGAAAAGCTGACCGGCCGTTTTGGATCTGCCTCACTGGATTTACAACAGACAGTCCCCTGTATGAAGAGTGTTTGAGGATGAATGATGGATTTTCTAGTTACCTACTAGACATAACAGAAGAAGACTGCTTTGATGTATTTCCTCTGGAAACCCTGGTGTACCTGACTCCTGACTCAGAACACACTCTTGAAGATGTTGATCCTAACAAAGTGTACATCCTTGGAGGACTAGTGGATGAAAGCATTCAGAAGAAGATGACCTTTCAGAAGGCCCAAGAATACTCTGTCAAGACAGCCCGCTTAGGGAACCAGCAGTTAGCGTAATGGCTATGTCGCTGGACTCCCACGTAGTCGACCGCGGTTCGCGTCCCGGACCCGGTGGCTTAGAACTCACGCCGGGCGCGTGTGCGTACGTGCCCAAGATCCCGAGAGGAGAATGGAGGAGAAGGGATTGCGGCGTGACCATCCCCCCCGGGGGGTGATTTCTCGCTTTCTATCTCTCTGTCTCTCTCTGTCTGTCTGGCGAGCGCACGCGCCCTATAGCGAAAAACCTCTCCAAAAAAAAAAAAAAAAAAAAAAAAAAAAAAAAAAGACAGCCCGCTTACCAATCCAGGAATACATGGTCAGACACCTGAACGGGAAGAACTATCATTCGGAGATATTGGCCATCAATCAAGTATTTGATATCCTGTCCGCTTACTTTGAGACTCACAACTGGCCTGAAGCATTGAAAAGAGGAGTTTCTTTGGGAAAAGGCTACGTTTTTCGGAATTCAGTGGAATGATGAACAATCTGTTTGCAGATGCAGGCAGAAGTGCTGGAGATGCTTTGGCCAAAGAGCAGAGGGTGGTGGCACATATTTTCCTTTATTTGACGTCTTCTTGGATCGTCTTACACAAGCTAAAGTAATGACAGGGACCATATTTTATGCTCTTTTGTGACTATTATAGTGCCTGGATCATAGGTGTGCCCAGATACATATTAAATACAAGAAGCCTTTTATAGCAAGAAGTTAGCCTCCAAACCACATGGTTTTAGACCTGTTAATTCACTTATGTGTGTTTTGTATTTGTGAAAGATCTACTTTTTAGAGTTAGGTTGTTATTGTTATATAAAGAGTTTCATTTTTCACTAAGCTAGCATTATAAAATTATATGACTTCCTCTAAAAAAAAAAGAAAGAAATTGAATTCTTATGGGGCTTTGTGCTAATAGCAGATCAAACTGAGACTAACCTAATTTTTTTTTAACAAGTAAGTTAGTTTATGCCTCTACTTAGTAAAAGGGGAAATGGACAGAGGGAAAAAAATTGTTTCAGAGAAAATTACAGTGCACTTGTCACTATATTCTAGCTTTGTCTATACTTTAAGATCTTTTGTGAATCAATAAATGTGAAAAAAAAAAAGTTTAGTATGGAAGGGCAGGAGGGGAAAGGGGAAGGAGCAAACAGATAAAAGTATGCTTAATTGACAAAAAAAAGAGAAGCGATTTGCTGATGATAATGTATATAGTAATATCCTTGTTTTGACTGATATGTATGGTTTTCGTTTTGGAAAAAGAAATGTATACTGTAAATACATGGGACAAAATGTAAATTAAAATAAATAAATAAGTAATTTCTTTAGAGTGTGTAAAGCTTGCTACTGAAATGTCTAATGTCAGGTAAGTTGTCCAGCTGTCTAGGAATGTGATAGATTAGGTTAGCATTTATAATTTACTTTAGGGTAATGCATGCATTTCTTCATTTGGTCTCACAATTATCCCATAAATAGGCAGGGCCCTATTATGGGGCAAGATCACTTGTGTTTTAACATATGAAGAAATTGACTTCAAAGAGGTTAAATTATTTTCCCAAGTCACACACGTGACTTGGCAACCAGACCAAGTCTCCAGTCAGACTTCTGTAGTCTTTCCTACTATGTCAGCCACTATTTGACTATTTTATCTCCAAACAGGTCATTCCTTATTTATTCTTTCAGTTAGCCTAGATTGGACATCTATGATCGTAAATGACCCTCTCTGGCACTATGTACACATAAAGACAATGATTTTTCTCTCTGGAAGATCAAAATGCACAAATGGCTCACAAACCTGAATATATTTGAGTTAAGAGCCTAATTAGTAGGAACATCTCAATGTTATAAAGGTAGGAAAATCTGGCTTGTGTAAAGGTGGGATGGACCTTCAGGAAAAACAACCTTGTAACCCTCCGATAAAGGTGAACAGGGTTTTAATAGGAGCAAAGAGAGAAGATATTCTAATAAAAAGGGACTAAATAAAACAAAGAAACATGATATGTTTTAAGAGACTAGTAATGAAGCACTTGAAAAAAGCATCTGAATAGAGGAGAAACACTCCATTCAGGAGGTAAGACTGGAACTGATATTAAATGACAATTGCTATTGTGCTTTTAACATATTAGTATCGGTTCTTTTGACCTTTATAAAATGCTAAGGCAACTGCCATATAAATACAGTAGTGATACACCACTGAGGAAGCTAAGCATACTGGCTGGTAATGGGCCAAGAACATGATATCCTAATGCCCTAAGGTTCAAATTCTTTTCTTTTCTTTTTTTTTTTTTTTTTTATTAATTACTTTATTTATTTTTGTATATACTTTCAATCATATTGTTTGGCTTACAATGAGACCATTTCGATATGTGAACATTTCTCCCCAGACCCGTTGATCGAAATATCTTCAACAGATAACACCACACCTCCCCATCCCGTCAATGCTCTACCTCTGTATCCCTTCTCCAAATGTCTTTCGTTGGGCCCCACTCCTCCACATACACCTCATCTGACATTCACACCCATCTCTTGTGTTTGTTCAACTGTTGGTCAATCAGTTTCAGACATAGAATGCAGACAAACGGTATATGTTAAGTGGGGACATACAATGTCTCTCCTTCATAGCCTGGCTTGCCTCACTCAGCAGTACATCTTCCATATTCTTCCACTTTCTGTCAAAAGCCAGGGCTCTGTTGGTTTTTATGGCTGAGTAGTATTCCATAGAGTATATGTGCCACAGTTTTTCAATCCATTCCTCCATACGGGGGCATCTGGGTTGGTTCCATGACTTAGCAATTGTGAATAGTGCCGCAATAAACATCGATGTGCAAGCACTTTTCCAATGAAGGATTCTTCTGTCTTTTGGGTAGATACCGAGGAGTGGGATCTCTGGATCATATGGCAGATCTATCTGTAGATTTTTGAGGAATCTCCAAATTATTCTCCACAGTGGTTGGACCAATCTACATTCCCACCAGCAGTGTAAAAGAGTTCCCCTTTCACCACACCCCCGCCAACACTTATCATTTTTTGTTTTTTTAATATTAGACAATCTGACTGGGGTTAGGTGGTACCTCATTGTTGTTTTTATCTGCATTTCCCTTACGATGAGGGAGGTTGAACATTTTTTCATATGCCTTTTGGCCATTCGTATGTCATCTTTAGAGAGTGTTTTCTTCATCTCCTTCTCCCATCTTTTAATAGGGTTGCTCATCTTTTTTCCAAACACCTTTTTTAGTTCCTTGTGTATTCTGGTTATCAGTCCCTTATCTGATGCAACATTTACAAAAATATTTTCCCATTCTGAGGGCTGTCGATTCACACTAACTACTGTGTCTTTGGCCATGCAGAAACTTCTTAGTCTGATGTAATCCCACTTGTCTATTTTGTGGACGATGGACTCTGCTTTGAGGGTCTTCTTTAGGAAGTCTTTCCCTACACCAATGTCTCCCAGAGTTTCCCCAGCATTCTCCAGGAGCAGCTTTATAGTTTGAGGTCTTAGATTTAGATCCTTGATCCACCTTGACTTGATTCTTGTCAAAGGAGAGAGGTAGGGGTTCAGATTCATCTTTCTGCAAGTGGAAGTCCAGTTTCTCCAGCACCACTTGCTGAAGAGGCTTTCATTTTCCCACTGGATTGACTGGTACCCCTTGTCAAAGATCAGTTGACTGTATGTTTGGGCACTTATTTCTGGGGACTCTATTCTGTTCCATTGGTCCACATGTCTGTTTCTGTGCCAATACCATGCTGTCTTTATTACCACAGCTTTGTAATATATTTTTGGATCGGGGATTGAGATGCCACCCACTCCATTCTTCTTGTGTAGAAGTGCTTTGGCAATATGGGGTCTTTTATGATTCCAGACAAATTTTAAGATTGTCTTTTCTAGATCTGTGAAGAATGTGTCTGGTACTTTGATTGGCATTGCATTAAATAGGTAGATTAATTTGGGTAAAATTGCCATTTTGATTATATTAACTCTTCCAATCCATGAACATGGGATGTCCTTCCATTTTTTTGTGTCATTTTCAATTTCTTTTTTTACCTTCTCGTAGTTTTCCTTGTGGAGGTCTTTAACTTCTTTGGTTAGATTTATTCCTAAATATCTTATACTTTTAGTGGCTATGGTAAACGGAATAAGTTTTTTCAGTTCTATCTCAGTCTGCCTGTTATTCGTATATAGAAATGCTATCGATTTCTGTATATTGATTTTATATCCTGCAACTTTACTGAATTCATGTATTACTTCCAGTAGTTTTTCCATGGAGACCATTGGGTCTTCTATGTATACAATCATGTCATCTGCAAATAGAGAGAGTTTCACCTCTTCTTTTCCTATTCGAATGCCCTTTATTTTTTCCTCTTTTCTGATTGCGTTGGCGAGGACTTCCAGTACTATATTGAAAAGGAGAGGAGAAAGTGGGCATCCTTGTCTTGTTCCTGTGTTTAGTGGGAAAGCTTTCAGCTTTTCTCCGTTCAGGATGATGTTCGCTATGGGTTTTTCATAGATGGCTTTTATTGTATTGAGAAATGGCCCTTCTATGCCGATTTTGCTAAGAGTCTTGATCATGAAGGGATGTTGTATCTTATCAAATGCTTTTTCTGCGTCAATCGATATGACCATATGGTTTTTGTCTTTCTTCCTATTAATATGGTGTATTACATTTATGGTTTTGCGTATGTTGAACCAACCTTGCATTCCTGGAATAAAGCCTACCTGATCATGGTGTATGATCTTCTGTATAAGTTGTTGAATACGATTTGCTAGTATCTTGTTGAGAATCTTTGAGTCTATGTTCATCAGAGATATTGGTCTATAGTTTTCCTTCCTTGTCCTGTCTTTATCTGTTTTGAGGATGAGGGTGACAGAGGCTTCATAGAATGAATTAGGGAGAGATTCACCCTTTTGGATCTTTAGAAATAATTTGAGCAGAATGGGAGTTAACTCTTCTTTGAAAGTTTTGTAGAATTCAGAGGTGAATCCATCGGGGCCAGGGCTTTTCTTTGTTGGGAGGTTACTTATTACTGATTCAATCTCCTGGCTTGTTATGGGCCTATTCAGACTTTCTATTTCTTCCTGGCTCATTCTTGGTAGATTATATTTGTCCAGGAATTTGTCCATCTCATCCAGATTATCTTGTTTCTTAGCGTATAGATGTTCAAAGTATCCTCTAATGATGTTTTGAATTTCTACTATGTCTGTTGTTATGTTACCAGCCTCATTGCAGATTTGATTCACCTGGTTCCTTTCTCTCTTCTTCTTAATAAGTCTCGCTAGTGGGGTACCAATTTTGTTTATCCTTTCAAAGAACCAGCTTTTGCTTTCACTTACTTTCTGTATAGTACGTTTATTTTCTATTTCATTTATTTCTGCTCGGATCTTTATTATTTCCTTTCTCCTGTAATTTTTTGGATTTTTTTGCTGTTGCTTTTCCAATTCTCTAAGGCTTGATGTTAGGTGATCCATTAGCCTTTTCTCTGTCTTCCTCTTATGTGCACTAATTGCTATGAACTTCCCTCTTATGACTGCTTTGGCAGTGTCCCAAAGATTATGGAAACTTGTATCTTCATTGTCATTGGCTTCCATGAATCTTTTGATTTCGGACTTTATTTCTTCGGTAATAGTGGAGTCATTCAGGAGTAGGTTATTTAGTTTCCATGTTTTTAGGTATTTTTGAGGAATTCTCTTGAAATTAAACTCAAGTTTAATTCCATCATGGTCAGAGAAGATGCTGGAAATAGTTTCTATGCCTCTGAATCTGCAGAGGCTTGCTTTGTGTCCTATGATGTGGTCAATCTTCGAGAAAGTTCCATGTCGGGGTGAGAAAAAACTATATCTTGTGGTTTTTGGGTGGAAAGTTCTATAGATGTCTGTTAAGTCCAATTGATTTATGGTATCATTTAGGTCCTTGATCTCTCTACCTATTTTTTGCTTAGATGATCTGTCCAGAGGGGATAATGCGGTGTTGAGATCTCCAACAATTAGTGTGTTGCAGTCTATCTCCCCTTTCAGATCTAACAATCTTTCCTTCACATATTTGGGTGCTCCTGTGTTAGGAGCATAGATATTAATTAGCGTTATATCTTCTCGATCTATAGAGCCTTTTACTATGATATAGTGCCCTTCTTTGTCTCTTCGGACACTTTTTGTTTTAAAGCCTATTTTGTCAGAAATTAGTATCGCAACTCCAGCTCTTTTTTGGTTCCCAACTGCATGGAAAACCTTTTTCCAACCTTTCACTTTCAGTCTATGTATGTCTTTTTCCATGAGGTGGGTTTCTTGTAGGCAACAGATAGAGGGTTTCTGTTTTTTTATCCATTCAGCCAGTCTGTGTCTCTTGATTGGAGAATTTAACCCATTAACATTCAATGTTATTATCGATGTTATAGGGTCTGTACCGACATTTAAGTTAGCCATTGTCTTAGTTGCCTGTTATTTCTTTGTTTCTAGCTGTTGCGTCTTTAGTTTTCCTGAAACAGTACTTTCTTCAGGATTTCTTGAAGAGCTGGTCTGCTGTTGGCAAATTCTTTCAGGTTTTGTTTGTCTGAGAAGATTTTAATCTTTTTTTCCCAAATGAAGGATAATCTTGCAGGGTATAATAGTCTTGGCTGAAATTGTTTCTCTCTTAACACTTTCAGTATGTCTTCCCATTCTTTACTTGCTTGCATTGTTTCTGATGAGAGGTCTGGTGTTAGTCTTATGGGATGGCCTTTGTAAGTTATTTCTCGTTTCTCTCTTGCCAGTTTTAGTATCATGTCTTTTTCTGTGACGTTAGACAGCCTGGCTAAGATGTGCCTTGGGGAAGATCTTCTGGGGTTGATTCTATTTGGGGTCCTTTGTATTTCTTGGGTCCGGATGGTTCGGTGCCTCTCTAGGCTTGGGAAATTTTCTTCCAAGATGTCATGGAATAGATTTTCCATTCCGCTATTAGTTTCTTCACCTTCTGGGATGCCGATTATTCTGATGTTTGGGCGTCTAATAGAGTCTAGTATTTCTCGTATATTATCCTCATGTTTTTTAGTTATTTTCTCGATCTTTTTGTAGTTTTTTTCTAGATCAGAGGTTTTATCTTCTACATCAGAGATTCGATCTTCAGCATGGTCTAATCGGCTCTTAATACTTTCCAGAGAGTTTTTGATTTCTTGTATTATAGACTTTATCTCTAATAGTTCCACCTGATTCTTTCTCAGAGTATCCATTTCTTCTTTCATATCCTGGAAGGACTTCCTAATTTCCTGTAGTTCGTTGTCTCTTTTTTTTTCCAATTCACAGAATTTGGTCACCATGAATGTTCGGAATTCTGTGTCTGTCATTTTGGTAACGTCCTCCATATTTACGAGACATGGAGGGGCATTTTCCTTTGTTGGAGACATATTTTCTTGTTTATTCAGACCTGAGGCTCTTTTTCTACCTTTAGCCATTGGAGGATTACTTCCCTTTTAAAGACTTCTTGGGAGAACTTTTGTCGCACGAGAAGGAAGAGTCTTTCCTTTTTGATGGGAATAGCTGTTTGTTGAAGTCTCTCTTCTGTTGTTTTTACCAATGTGTTTTCAGGCGGAGAACTCTACAGAAATGTCTAACAAGCAGAATCTCCTTTTTCAAAGGGGATCAGTACTAGGGAGGATCCCAAAGACACTTACCTTCCTAGGAAATTTCAGATATATGATTCTAGGCCTGTCTAGGCTGTCTGGCACGGTAAAAAATAAGGAGGAGAGGACAATATGCAACGAAAGGAAAGACAATACAGAAAAATAAAGAAAAAGTCGCGCGCCGCGGGTGCAATTTCGCCAGAGGCTTGCAGGAGACGCTATTGCCTGCTGGCAGTCCAGGAAGGTCTGGGGGGAGAAGGAGGGCTAGGTGTTAAAAAGAGAATGCAGGGGGGTCAAGGGAAAAGAAAAGAGAAAAAAAAAAAACCCGCCTTAAGTAGATCCTGGCTACCTACCTATAAGGTGGAGTCTGGGGCCTGGGGGTCTGGAAGTGGGGTGGGGGTCAGAGGTGACCCTCCCTCAGTGTCCCTTGCTGGCCAGAGGCTTGCAGGACACGCTATTGCCTGCTGGCAGTCCAGGAAGGTCTGGGGGGAGAAGGAGGGCTAGGTGTTAAAAAGAGAATGCAGGGGGGTCAAGGGAAAAGAAAAGAGAAAAAAAAAACCCGCCTTAAGTAGATCCTGGCTACCTACCTAGAAGGTGGAGTCTGGGGGCTGGGGGTCTGGAAGTGGGGTGGGGGTCAGAGGTGACCCTCCCTCAGTGTCCCTTGCTGGCCAGAGGCTTGCAGGACACGCTATTGCCTGCTGGCAGTCCAGGAAGGTCTAGAAGGTGGAGTCTGGGGCCTGGGGGTCTGGAAGTGGGGTGGGGGTCAGAGGTGACCCTCCCTCAGTGTCCCTTGCTGGCCAGAGGCTTGCAGGACACGCTATTGCCTGCTGGCAGTCCAGGAAGGTCTAGAAGGTGGAGTCTGGGGCCTGGGGGTCTGGAAGTGGGGTGGGGGTCAGAGGTGACCCTCCCTCAGTGTCCCTTGCTGGCCAGAGGCTTGCAGGACACGCTATTGCCTGCTGGCAGTCCAGGAAGGTCTAGAAGGTGGAGTCTGGGGCCTGGGGGTCTGGAAGTGGGGTGGGGGTCAGAGGTGACCCTCCCTCAGTGTCCCTTGCTGGCCAGAGGCTTGCAGGACACGCTATTGCCTGCTGGCAGTCCAGGAAGGTCTAGAAGGTGGAGTCTGGGGCCTGGGGGTCTGGAAGTGGGGTGGGGGTCAGAGGTGACCCTCCCTCAGTGTCCCTTGCTGGCCAGAGGCTTGCAGGACACGCTATTGCCTGCTGGCAGTCCAGGAAGGTCTCAAATTCTTTTCTTAAGAACTATTTACTTGGGACCAGCAGTTAGCGTAATGGCTATGTTGCTGGACTCACACGTAGTCGACTGCGGTTCGAGTCCCGGACCAGGTGGCTTAAACTCACGCCAGGCGCATGTGCGTGCGTGCCCAAGATCCTGAGAGGAGAATGGAGGAGAAGGGATTGCAGCGTGGCCATCCCCTCTGGGGGGTGATTTCTCGCTTTCTATCTCTCTGTCTCTCTCTGTGCGCACGCGCCCTATAGCAAAAACCTCTCCAAAAAAAAAAAAAACAAGAACTATTTACTTAATTTTTTTTATTTATTTATTTATTTATTTATTTATTTATTTATTTATTACTACTTTAACTTACTATAGGTACATGTGCTCACCAGCAAGAGACAAGAGAGAGAGGGAGGGAAAGTAAGAAAGGAAGCCGCCAGGTCCAGGACTCAAACTGTGGTCAGCCATGTAAGAGTTCAACACCTTAACCACAACACCACCTGCTGGCCCCTCCAAGGTTCAAATTTTTCAAATTAGGAGAGGTCTCCAGGCAACCTTATTAATGTTTAAAGTTGAATGTTCTACATATTAAATGCTTGTATAAAATATCTACGTTCAGCAGAATGTATTTTTGCACCCTAAAAATATTAATTTAGTTTCCATGAAGATAAAAAGCCAGACAAGTATTTAAATTTGTTTGGGGGAAAAAAAGGAATTATTTCTACAATTATTATTTAGTTAGTAAGACTCTACAGCTGTAAATCTAAATAGACCTACAGAGATACAGAAACTTTAGTAAATGAATGGTAATGGTAATAATTATCTTGAAATAACAGTGATGATTGTTCAGTTTCTTGAGCACTTCATGTGTGTCATTCCCTTAAGTACAGTATTTCTCATCCGCATAACGGCTCTATGATAATATCTCATTTTATAGATGAAAAACAGAATCATAGGGATTAAGAAACTTACCAAAATCACTCCAAACAGACAAATGGAGAAACTGAGCTTGGACCCATGTTTGACCCATCTCATTCCTTCTTCTCCTCCTCAACCTCCTCTTCTTCCTCTTTCTCTTCTTCCTCCCCTCTATTCTTCTTTCTCTTCTTCTTCCTCCTCTTTTTTTCCTTCTTCTCTTCCTCTACTTCTTCTTCTTTCTTTCTTTCTTTTTTTTTTTTTTTTTAATTATTAGAGGACACATTCACTTACCAGAGAAAGAGAGGGAAAAAAATCCCTCAATGGGGGTGGTGGTGGTTGCACCACAATCTCTTTTCCTCCATTTCTCTATCCTTTAGGAATTTGGTGCGGTCACTGCACATATGCCTGGCTTGTTCAAGCCACTGAGCCAGGACTGGAACTGCAATCCTCCATGTGGGATCCAGCTCCCTTCCACTAGGCCATAGGTCCAGCACTTGTTCTTTTTATTTACTCTGCTGCCTCTATATTTCTGTAAGCCACTTCACAGACCTTTATAAGGCTTTCTTTCATCTGGAATAGTGGCTCACAAATATTATGACAGACAAAAAGCTCAAATAGAACTTAAGAGATCTAACAGGTTTAAAATTTTTTTAAAAGATAAAGCTTGTGCAAATAAGCAAAGAAAGAGACAATAATTATTCTTAGCTGATGGGCCATCTGACAGTTATTTATTTAACCTGGCACTGTTACAAATGAAAGAGAAAGTGTAACCGTGGTTGCATTATGATTAAATTATCTGTATACTACTTTGTCATTCCTATAAAAGCAACAAAGTCTCAGTTTGACTCAGTCAAGATGAATAAATTATTTAAATATTCATAAGGAGTGAAAATATTTGAACTGATGTAAAAACATCACTAAAGCCAAAATAGCAAGTCTGAAAAAAAAAAAAAAAATTAACAGGAGCATTACTGTTTCCTCTTGAAGATTCTTTACAATAGAGAATTAAGACTGTGTAACCTTCACTTCACTGCAATTAGCATTTGGTTACCTTTACAACCTAAAATGACTATTTTGTGGGTGGTATAACTTATTTTAATAAAGCCTCCTTCATTTACTATACTATTCAGATACCAATGGGGCAGGACCTCCCTGGGAGGCAGTGCAGTTGGTGGTTAAGAAGATAGATTTGGGCTCCCAATCCATTCCCACCATTTACTAGCTGTGTTAGATTGCACATAACACTTAACTTTCATACCCTTAGGTTTTTTTTTTTTTTTTTTTTTCAAATCTATGTGGAAATGATAATAGAACCCACCTCCATGGAGTTGTAAGAATTAGAGAGAACACATGGGAAGACCTCATTTCAGAATAAGTCTTCAGTAAATATTAAGGGTTACTCTTTTATTATGGAAAAGCAGAATGATACAGTAGAAAGCACATAAGATTTGGATTCATATACCATGAGAAGGATGGGCAAGGCCCCATTCAGTTACTTACCTTTTAAATATTTTTAAACGCCAGAGAGATGGGGGGGAGCGTATTTTTCAGGGCCTCACCACATCATGATCCTCCTACCCCAGCCTCTCAGTTATCTAGGACCACAGGCACAAGACACCATGCCCAGGCTATTTAAGTTGGGCCAGGAACCAAACCCAGGCATCCTATGTGGCTTCAGTCATCACACAGTTTTGCCCTCCCACTCGTGCCAGCACAGCTGAGTCAGTTATTTGCTATTTATGGAACTAAGCAAATGCAAAACTGTCTTCCAGGAAACTTAGAGAGGTTGGTTCCTTTGTTGGAGATTAGAAGGAACCAGATCAATCTTTGGGAGGGGAAGTAGGCTTTTTTCCAGGAAAGACATAGTAATAGTGATGTATAAGTAGTTATATTTATACATTGAACTCTAGCAAAAATGTTCAATATTTTAGAGGTTTTTGCCTTATGTGTGTGTGTTCACCAGAGAGAGAGAGACAGAGGCAGTGAGAGGGAAAGTAAGAAATCACCCCCCAGAGGGGATGGCCAGGCCAAAATCCCTTCTTCTATTCTCCCAAGATCCTGGGCGTACATACACACATGCCCAGCATGATTTTCAAGTCACTAGGTCTGGGACTCGAACTGTAGTCAACCATGTTGGAGTCCAGTGATGTAACCACTACTGGCCCCAAGATGTTCCATTTTTAACAGAAATAAACAGTTCTCTAAAAAGTGACACAGACCAGAAATCTGGCATAAAGAAAAGATTTTTTTTTTCTGTTTACTTACTTATTTCTTCCATGAGGGACAGAGATAAAGAGACAAAAACAGAGTCATCCCTAACACGGTCTTCACACCATGATCTATCCCTGCCTCAGCCAGCCTTAGGATCATGGGCACACATGTGCATGCCCCATGCCCTGCATGGTCAGGGAGACCCTGGGCATGAGCGTAGGTCCACTGTGTTACCACGGCATCACATGACTGGCCCATGAAAAGAGATCTCTGATTCACATAGCTACTGCACAGCATTGAGAATCACATTCAGCTGTATGAATCATTGATATGCTATGATACGCTCCATAACTTCAGTATACCTAGAAAGAATATGCATCAATAATTATAAAGAATCTGAGATTTGACCCTATTTTAAGCCAACAAGTTAGTCTGTCCCTGTTTTATATAGATGCTAGTGGAAGATACATGACTCCTGTGTCAGAAATGAGAGTTTATTACTCACACCAACAGCAAAAGCCACAGTATCAACATTCATTTGCTTCAGTTCCCAACACTCAGTTCCCAATTCTGACACCATTCGGAGAGGGAATGGAATATTGGTTGCATTACAGGAGAGGAACCCTGAGCCTAAGGAACCCAAATCTCTCATAATGGATAGAGTAAGGATGCCTGCCTGGTGCTCAGAGGGAGATGGTATCTTTCAGCTGATGGCAGTACACACTTTTTAAAAGATGGTCCAGAACAAAGGGCAACTGCTGTCTCTGCTCACAAGACATGCAGAAATGTGGGAGACCCATGAGGAATTGTCACCCAACAATGCAGCAAGATTACATTTACAAAGCTTCTCAAGTCACTCTTCTTGGGGGAAAAAAAATGTCACTTAGAAAAATCCCTTTAAGATTGTGCAACCTATATATCAAGGCTTCATTTTCCCCACCATAAGTTCTTGTTGCCTAAAGCTAGCCTGATCGCTGTGGGAGCCAGCACTAACGATTTACTGAATGCCAGCTTTCCCAAGACAGAAAACACCCCTTCTGAGCTGCCAGATGTTTAGGGCCTGATGCTCTGTTCTGTCACAGTTGCCTTGGTCATGATCTTTGCAGTGGGTGAGTGATGCCCTGGCTAGCAGAAAATGATTGGCAATCTCTTTTACCTGAATCCTATTATCTATTAAAAACTCAGAAAAGTGCTTATTTCAGGCCCACTTGATAACTGCACCTTTGTTGTGGGAAGAGTCCATTATCACAGTTCTGGTTGGGAACCTCCATAGGCAACCTTGGTTTGCAGGGTTCCAGGGAGAAAGCAGCAGGAACTAAGAGGAAGGGACAAACCTCCCAACCTGCCTTTCAGCTCCTTCCCTGGAAGTGGAAATTCACCAGACAAGGATGGTCTGAGGCAAATTTTCCTCAAAGACTCCTCTCTTGGAGCCCTGCCCTTTATCAAGGGACCTCCTTTCACCATTAGATTCCCCAGCCCTTCCCTTCAGGATCCATGCTTAAAACAGCATCAGATATCAAGCAAATTTTACCATAGTAAGATTTTAGATAATTTCTTGTTGGAGTGAGAGTGATTTTTTATTTGGAAGCCTATCCTTCTAATGGAGAAAGAAGTCACTGTCTTCGTTTATAAATAATTACAGCAAACCATTGCATAGTATTTTTCAGGTGCCAGGCACTGTTTTAAGTGCATGACATGTATTTGTCCATTCAATGAAGAATATCATCCTCATATCATAAATGAGGCTTGAGATACAGAGAGACCATGTAACTTATAACAAATAATAAGTGTCAGAGCCAGGATTTGGACCCAGGCAGCCCAGTGACAGGGTGTGGGGCTCTTAGCCACTGAACAACAGAGCCTATGGAGAAAAGAGATTGGCTCTACCCTGTAGGTTGAACTTAAGGAGTACTTATTGATAAATTAATGGCTTTTTGAAGTGGGTGGTAGGGAGCAAAACTGAGTTCATTTAGAATGGATGAAATCTAACTCCTGCTAAAAACCAAAGATAATCGACTGCATTTTCAGCCCAGATAGAAGGTAAAAAATGTCACCCATCTGAAGTGATTAGCACAAAGAGCTCTTAAAAATAAGTTGTTAAAAAGGCAGGACTGAGTTATTTTTTCAAACATTTGGAACTATAGTTCCTAAAACAGTGACAAATTACATCTCCATCAAGCACATGGTAATAGAAGCCCGAAGTTCATAAATCACCATCAAGAGGCCAGAATGCCATATTGCACCTGGCACATTCCCTCCTAAAGGGACAGCTGCAGGGCTCCTGTCCTTCCTGTTTCAAAGACAGGATACTACTCATTTCTCAGGAATTATCTAAAAAGAGCTGTCCCAGATTCCGAGTTTAAGGACAATCACATGGTACTCAAATCATGTCACTTCAGAACATCATACTTATCAATTTCCAATGGTATTTCATTATTTTCCTGAAATGATCATTTAAAAAATCCTTTTTCTCTACATTTACACCTGTGCTCATCAACACCCATAGTTAAGAGGTAATCTAAGGAAAGAAATTAAAGCTGTGTTTCTAATATTTATGTAATCATGGCATATTGGGCAACTTGAAACCCCGTGAAAGTGTTGTCCATACAATTGCAGATTCTGGTTCTATTTATCATTTGTGACCCATTCTGAAATGATCTGACAGCAAAGAGAGAACCTCATGATTATCGAGGATTTGTCATCACCAGTACACATACACACACACACACACACACACACACACACGCAAACACACAATCATACTTAAAATCACAGAAATCAAAGGGATCTTCTAGATAATTCAGTTTACACTGTTCATTTTATAGATGGGAAAACCAAGATCCTAAGATATTTTTATGTCTAGTTAGTCACTGTATTAGTTAATTTCTGTCTTAGTCCATTCATACAGCTAATATAAAATTCCTGAGACTGGGTAATTAAAAAGAATTTTTTTTAATTTACTTAATCACAGTTCCAGTGGTTGGGAAATCCAAGCAGGTTTGGTATCTAGTGAGGGCCCGGTCTCTGCTTCCAAGATGGCACCTTGAATTCTATGTCCTTGGGAAGGGATAAACACTGTGTGCTTACATGGTAGAAGATAGGGAAAGGGGAAAGGACCTCGCTAATTACACCCAGCCCTTTTATAGTGTACTAGTCCCATCCATAAGATTGCAGCCCTCATGGCCTAATCACCTCCTCAGTACTGTTAACAGTGTTGCACTAAAGGTTAAATTTCAGTGAATTGTGGAAGGGACACAGACATTCAAGCCATGCTAACCTTCAGTTACAAGCCACAGAGCTTCACTTCAGGCTAACCAAGCCAAAAAGAGGAGAATAATCACTAAAAAGATACTGGTGTGCCTCAAGGACCTCAAAGGCAGATACAAAGCTGAGCATCAGATTGGGTGGAGCCCAGGATTGGAGCCCTGTTTGGACCTTCAATTCCTTTCTTCTCTCCAGATGCTCCACTATGTGTGGCTCTCTTCCTTTCTCGGCCTCCTTCCTTGACTTCCCCAGACAAATTCCAGAGATTCTAAGGGATAGATGTGCTAACTATGACCAAATCACCCACAGCCTAGGAACCTGTTTTTTTTTTTTTTTCTTTTTTTTTTCTTTTTTTCTTTTTTTGGAGAGGTTTTTGCTATAGGGCACGTGCGCTCGCCGGACAGACAGAGAGAGACAGAGAGATAGAAAGCAGGAAATCACCCCCCAGGGGGGATGGCCACGCCGCAATCCCTTCTCCTCCATTCTCCTCTCGGGATCTTGGGCACGCACGCACACGCGCCCGGCGTGAGTTTAAGCCGCCAGGTCCGGGACTCGAACCACGGTCGACTACGTGGGAGTCCAGCGACATAGCCATTACGCTAACTGCTGGTCCCAGCCCAGGAACCTATTAACATTGAAATTGACTGCTTACACTGTAACAACATGAGAGAGGAAAATTCCCAAAATAGGGGACAAAATATTTCATTCATTCAGTTGAGTTCCCTTTTCTCATCCTGTTATTTGTAAATTAGTAATTTATTATTTTGTTTTGTTAGAGGTTTTTGCCTTGGGCACGTATGCTCACTGGAGAGAGACAGAGACAGTGAGAGGGAAAGTGAAAAATCACCCCCATGGAGGACTGTCACGCCTCAATCCCTTCTCCTCTTTTTTCTTTACTATCAACAGGATGGTCCTACCTCAGACTCGCCTGTTCTCACACCCCCAGTCCTGAGCTGGGAGAGGTAAAGGAGGGTATCTTCTTAGCCCCTTATCCCTGTTCTCAGTAGTAGATGGGGAAAAAAAATCAGAACAGAGAAGCAGAACACTCTGGATAACTACTTCCTCTGTGGCAAGTCTCTGGTCTGTCTTTTTTGTTTTTTAAGAGACATTTTTGCTATAGGCCATGTGTGCTCGCCAGAGAGACCGGGAGAGACAGAGAGACAGAAAGCGAGGAATCACTCCCCAGGGGGTATGGCCATGCTGCAATCTCTTCTCTTCCAGTCTCCTCTTGGGATTTTGGGCACGCACACACACATGCCCCGCCTGAGTTTGAAGCCGGGACTTGAACTGTGGTCAACCATGTGGGAGTCCAGCAGTGTAACCGTTATGCCATCTTCTGCTGGTCCCTGCTCTCAGTCTTTCATTAATCACTTCCTACCTTGATGCCACAAAGGCCAGCTGCTCCCTTCAGACTCTTGTCTCATACTGTTTCCAACAGGTCTCTTCTTCCCCCAAACCTTTCTCACCCCTTGCCCTAAGAACCTATTGCTCTGCCCCACCATACATTAACCTAGCCTCCTTTGATGATGACGTCAAAGCAACCACAGACCAGTGGGTAAAAATGATTTCTGACTCTCCATCCTATCCCTCCCTTCCCTTTCTTTACTTTCCAATTCTCTCTCATGACTTTTCTCCTTCATTTTCTTTAATTTAGTTCTTCTCATCCTTTCTCCATTTTCTTTCCCTGACCCCCTCCTGCCATGCTGATTTGGGGGCTCCCTCCCACCTCCTCTGCCCACACCTCCCTCCAACCCTAACCCCCACCTGCAAGCCTAATGCACCCAAATCAGCACAGCCACCACTGGACAGGCTGTGTACACCCTGGGTTCTTGACACCAATGTACCCTGGCCTCATGCTTCTGTCTGGCCTCCACGAAGGTCGGTGTCTGCTACACTTTGTAGGAGGAACAAGAGCCACATAGTAAAAATAGGATAGACATACAGAAATGTTTATATGACCAAAAATAATTCAGAAACACACAGGGTGTATTTTCTTAAAACCAACTTTAAAAATTAAGAAAGTGTTGAATATCAGGAGACTTTTATTTCCAAATCATTATGCCTTCAATGAAGAAATTCAAAATATTAAAATTGCATTGCCACTATGGGACCTCTCTTTTTCTCTAAGAATCGTGGGTATTTTTATCCTTTCCTTAAAAACAAACAAACAATGGGGGCCAGCAGGTGGTGTAGTGGTTAAACGCTGGACTCCCACGTGGTTGACTACACTTCAAGTCCTGGACCCGGTGGCTTGAAACTCACAGCATGCACATATGCATGTGTGCCCAAAATCCCAAGAAGAGAATGGAGGAGAAGACAATGGAGGAGAAAGGATTGCAGCATGGCTATTCTTCTGGGGGATGATTTCTCACTTTCTGTCTCTGTCTCTCCAGCAAGTGTATGCACCCTATAGCAAAAATCTCTCTCTTAAAAAAAAGAAAGGGCAAAAAGCTATTAATTCTAATTTTCCAAGAGTCATTCTACTTTACTTTAATCAATGTCTGAATGTCTTGAGTAGAAAAGGGTCATTGTGTTTAGAAGAAGCAGGATGACATGAGATAGGAAATCTGACTCTCTACCTCACTTTCCAGAAAACAATTCTGGTTCAGAGCAGATGGCTATGTTAAAGAACTCCCATTACAACAGAGCTGATATATGAAAAACCTGGATTTCCAAAGTAAAGGAATTATTTGCTCATTCATCACTATATGCAAGTTTCACCAGGAAAAAAAATTTTTAATTCTTTAAACATTTCCTAATGCTGGCCTAGACATTCATGGCTCCACACCCTAGTTCACATGGCTACTTGGCAGGTTGACACGCCAGAGGCCCAGGCTTGATTTCTAAGCCACCCTAAAAGCTGGAGTACAGTGGCATATGTCTATAGTCTCAGCTGCTCGGTAGGCTGAGGCAGGAGGATGGCAACACTGTGAGACTCTATCTGAAAAAATAAACAAAAAGTTTGCTAATCCTAAAAAGTCAAAGCAGTATGCAATTTATCATATATTCATTTATGTGCAACTTCTCTGGACTGGAATAGCCCATCCAAAAGTAAACCTGTGAGCAAAACAAGAATCAAGAAATACAAACTGTTGATTCTTGTGAAAAAGAAAGGAAAAAAATGTTAGCTTCTTGGAAAACCCACAAGGAAAGTCAGTCTTAGAAATAGCAGAATTTAACATTCACAAGCCCCAAATTATCACTAATGTCACCATTCGTTTGATCATTATTTAGCATTAGCCTACAGTCCACAAAGAGCACATTCCTTAAGTCCTTGTTTTGTGAACTTTTTAATGTCACAAAACTCTTTAAGATTCAGATTTTAAATTTTCCTTAAAATATTCCCATCTACCAGAAATACATTAAATTTTGCAAAATTTTTGATGGATGGGTGGGTTCAACTTCCTTAAGGTAAGATCTTAATTATCACCTAGCAACTTAACAGTAACTGGCAGTGCCCTGAGAGCAATTACAGAACAGAAGGCAGGCCCCAAAGCCATGGCATCAAATGAGAGGACAGAGTCCCATGAACCAGCCGCTCATTACAGTGTTATTGACCATCATTTTGAGTTGGGAAAACTCACCCAGAAACTCTGAAAATTGTGGTTTGAGAGGTAAAGGTGGCAGGAGTTGAGTCTTTGTAGGAAAGAACTTACACAACTTTGAAGTGAGCAGCGATCAATTTGATAAAAATTCTTTAGAACAAAATTCTACCATCTTGTTACGATTTCTTAACATTATTACGATCATACATTCTCAGACAATGAATATCCAAGATGTGGCCATAGCTATTCAGAAACACTTCAGAGCATGTGAGCATAATTTCATACTACATTACAGGGAATTCTTATGGAATTACATGATTCATCTTTCTAAACCCCAACCCAATCAATTCTTAAACAGGAAAAGCGCACTGAAACTTATGGGAAAACCTCAATGGTTTTGGATTTCTTCTAATGAAGCCTTCAAAAATGAAGATCATGCTTTAATACATTAATTAGCCAAAATAAACAGTTCCCAACTTAAATACAAAGTTTTGTTATTCAATGGCTGACTTACCTAAGCATAACATTCTTTCATCAAATTTTTCCAGGGTTTTCATACTTAAAGACATTATGTGATGTCTCTCAATTTTTTTTTCCATTTTTTCTTTTCAGTGAATCTACTTAAGCAATAAGAAGTCACAAAAGCTATTCTTTGAAAACAAATTTGTTAGTCAAAAGCCTATTGGAAAACTGTTCAAATTTTAGATTTCAGCTCTATCTTAAAGCAAAACTATTCTTACTCTTGCTCTGGCTAAAATTAGGCTGCAAGGTTTAGTTGTGAAGTCCAGAAATTCCTCTTAGGGAACTTAGGTAAGCCTTCCTAGTGAAATACTCAAAATACATGGAGTGAGGGGCTGGCCAGCCACCCGAGATGACCACATAACACGTGTGTAAGAGAAGGACAAAGATACACTGTCCACTAATTCAGGAATATGCTAATGGAATCTGTATCCCCTCCAAGGATCTCCCTCCTGTTTGGCTGGGTGCTGCAGCCTGGGCTAGTGGCCACTGCTGTCCCCAGCTCTCCAGGCACTGCCATTCTCCAGAGGAAGAGGAAAGGTTCCTTCCCTTTGTGTTACATGCTGGTGAATGTATGTACACAGTATGTCACTGAGCATAATGGCATTATTTTTAATTATAGCTGTCTCTTCTCTGGGCCCAGGCATGTTTCCAGAGGCTGAGCTGTGATAGTCCTAAGGCTGCACTGTCTCCCTCCTGTCCTCTAACAACTAAGGCTTTGATATGAAGATTCTCCCTCCCAGGGGATGTAGCTCACAAGATCTTCTTGGCCCCCTGCAAACAGACAGTCATTGGGTCAACCCGTTGGTATGGATGGAGCTAAGCCTCATCTGAGGTCCTTGCTACACTAGGCAGCCACTCAGAGACCAGTAAAGGCTCCTAATATTCCCTTGGAGGTGATCAGACGTTATATTTGAAATAAAATCATCTTGACTGGAGCAACTAACATGTCTCATAAGAACAAAGAAAATTCTATTCACAAGACAGGAGACCACCAGGGCAGGCAAATAAGGAAAGGCAAGGAGAAGAGAAAAGGAAAAACAGAAGAAAGAACTACAGAGCAATGGCTTTGTGCTAGCACAGCACTTGCCAGCCATGTGGTCGGCAAGGGTCAAAGCAGCTTTTCAACCCTCCCCAGGACACGCTGGCCATTCCCTGTTAGTCCAGGACCCAGGCTCCACTCCAAAGCATTTGGTGTGAAGAGCACATACAGGGGATGTGACCTGCTTGTGACTGTAATCCAGGAAAGCCAGGAGAGGAATAATGACAGGGTAAAGAAAATTCATTACGCTATTTACCCCCCTCAGACTCAAAGCCCCGGCTGTTTGATTGTGCTGATCAGAACAGGCTGTTGTGTGGCGTGGAGGATGGCTGCAGACTGCCAGCTTTTGGACACTGCTGTGGGTTTAATTATTCTCCGGTAATAACTTCTCCCTATTTCTATGAAGAACAGATGATCAACAATATCAGCCCAGGGTCCATGTAGGAAAGAAAGACAGCTTTTTCCAAACACATTTACGAATGTCATAACCACATTATGATGTACTCACTGTAAAGCTTTACTATCAATATTAAGAGTCTTTCCATTACAGATTTTTAAATAAATGCTTTCCATGTGAAGCAGGAGTAATTATTATCAATATTTGGGTGACCCAGAATACCGGTGACAGCTCCAGCAGCTGCACTCAGCTTTGGCTTAGTGACAAAACACAGAATGCTCCCCAGTGAGAAACAAGGCGGGGCTTGATGAATTCCACTCAGCTCTTCGGTTACAGATTATTAAAAGATGAATTATAAAATTGGCACAATAAGGGCCATGCACATTCTTTCTGACCAGCATCATCCCCTAGGCTCTCACAGTCACAGAGGAATCTTTAAATCAGAGGACAATTCAGGGCTAATTCAAACAGACAGTGTTTGTAAAGCTGCCATGCCCCATTAGCACGTGTACTTCCCTGAGCAATTGTTCGATCACTTAGCATAGACAGCCACATGCAGTGGCTGGTGGGACAAAGACAACACAGGATGACATAAGGGTCTGAGCATTGCCTTTTTCTGGTCCATGGGACAGGACTCAAGGAGGTGGAAGCAGGCAGACAATGCTTTCAGAAGATTTAACTAGAGGACTTGGACTGAGGGCAGGTTCTACATGCTTTCCTAGCCAAACAAAGGGTTTTAGCAGTCTGTTTTTGTGGATTCTAGGTGGAATTCAGCAAAATATGCTGAATCTATGAAAATGTTGAGTATTTCCAGCATTACACATTAAACATCTTCTCCCTTTCAGACTGCCTGTGTTAGTCAGAGTTTTCTAGAGAAACAGAATTAATCATATATATGTGTGCACGAGGGGACTTCAAGACATTCATGGAAAAGATGAAATTAAAGCATAAGTTAATTTTCTGCAAAAAAAAAAACTTTGAAATATATGCATAGTTTTCCTATAATACACATTTTCCATGGACCTTTTTTTTAATTGCCAGAGTGCACATACAAACTTGGAGAGGAGGGTGGAGAAGAAACTCCTAATAAGACGCAGTCACATCGCAATCTCTTTTCTTCCATTTCTCCACTCTGTCGGGATTTGGAGCACACACACACCTGCACCTACTGTGTTTTTCAAGCCACCAGAGCCAGGACTGGAACAGAGGTAAGACATGTAGGATCTGGCTTATCTTAACCACTAACTATGGGGCCAGTTCTCCCATGAATTTTTGAAGCCCCCCAAGATAGCTTTTAAAAAAGAGGAAAAACACACACGTAGATTTATTTTAAAGCACTGGTTTGTGTACTTGTGGGGCTTGGCAAATCCAAAATATATAGAGCAGGCTGATGGGCTGGTAATTCAGTAAAAGCTGATGCTGTAGCCTTGAGTCTGAAATCTACAGCAGCCAGGTGACTCGGGGAGGGTTTCTACATTGCAGTCTTGGAGCAGAATTGCTTTCCCATCTTTGCTCTTAAAGCTTACAACTGATCTGTACAACTGAGGCCCACCCATCTTATAGAGGGCAATCTGCTTTATTCAGAGTTTACCGGTTACAAATGTTAATTACATCTGAAAAACAGCTTCATGGTAACATCTAGACTGGTGTTTAACCAAACTGGGCATATTGCAGGCTAACCAAATGGACACATATTATGACAAAATTAAATGTCATATTACCTTTTCCCCAAATATAGTGACTAAAGATAGGATACGTAAATCATGAGAGTGTTCAGCATTTCACATCCTGGCTGAGGATGGCTGATACTACCTGCCTCATGCTCACAGGTGACACCTCTTAGGACATGAAGACAACAGGTGTCCTTCACAGTGAACCAGAAAGGACGTGTATGCATACACTTGCATGAGCAGCTTGGTGTCTGCCTCCCTTCACCTTCTTTCCGAGGTTAACCTTACCCTGGTACACCTAGTGGCAGGAAGTTTTGACACACAATCTTGTCTACATATCACTCGATCATCTCCTTGGTCTTAAGGTGACCTTGGCCATTTTCATTGCTTCTGGGACCCTGTGAAAGTTTGGGACATGGTTTCTTCTTGACATAAAGCTGCTCTTACAAGGTTAGCATAGGAATAGGGGGGTTACAGGAGGAGAATCCTTCTACACCCGTTCACTTACCTCCATCAGGGGTAGATTTGACAGACTTTGCAGAAGTTTTGGGGATAGCCACGGGATACTACATCAGAATAAAAGTAATACTGAATATGATTATTTACTGATCACAGAAGCGTTCCAAGGCTAACCCTTCTTAAGCCATCTGCTTAGGATACAGTCCAATTCCATAGCTCAAGTCCCTGTCTTAAAAGTCAACTCTTGGAGGGAAAGCTACTTCTTCAATCCTCCACACTGTGAATCTCCACTCCATCTCTTGACCAGTTCTCTAACTATGAAGGAAATCTGTAGGCCTCCACAATCCCCAACAACACCTTTCCCACCCTGGGGTTATTGACTAAGAATGTGCTCAGTACTCAGGCTGGCATGTGGTTAATAATCCATGCTGGGGGGCCGGCAAGTAGCATGGTGGTTAAAAAGGCGCTGGACTCCCACATAGCAGACCACGGTTCAAGTCTCAGACCTGGTGGCTTGCTTTCTCACTTCCTCTCTCTCTCTCTGTCTCTCTCTGATCAAACTGAAAAATAATAATGATAATAATAATAATAAAGAAAGTTAAATAAAATAATTCTTTAAAAAATAATAATAATAATCCATGCTGGGCTTTAGGATTTAAAATACAGTTCCCTGTGGAGATCTCTATACAACATGATCTGAAGATAACATGCCTCCCAAATTCTTCTGTCTTCTGGGGTTCTATAGGGAAACATGCATGGGTGCTATAGGCATACATATCCCAACAAAAATAATCCTCTGTAACAGTGTAGTCCAAATATATACTAAAAAAGAACAGTTTCTTCAAACAAACAAAAAAACTGCCAAGCTTTTCTCTACTCACAACAGAAAGAGTATTTTATGTTATTATGTATAGTGATTTTAGTTTCTCTTTTCATTTCTGCCCTATTTCTTATGATTTCCAGGAGCCTGACTAGGCCTGGGCAACAGAACACCTTATAGGGCTTTTCCTGAGAGTCAGTCCCTTCACCTGAGTTAAATCTTAAGACAGTCCTTCCTTACTTTGTTCCTAGCACAAGATAAACTCATGGGATGATGCATATATAAAGTTAAGAAGATAAACGGACTGGACAGTTTATGGCAAGAGGCTGCCCAGGCCCCATCTGGCCTCTCAGAGGTGGGGAGGAAGCAATGCCGTGGTGCATACGTAACCCACGTGTGGCACTCCAGGGAACCACAGCATATCAAACTCTGCCTGTGCTACACAAAACCAACCCAAACTCTGGGTGTGTGCACGTACACGTGTGCTTGTCTCCCTTGAGCCAGATTAAATTTTTTTGGCAGGCAGAACTTTCCTTTCCTGGTTCTATTGGCAAATGGAAAGAGCAATATAAAGATACTAGATTCTCCCACCATCAGCAGTAAAGTCCCAAGGGCTGGGCTGAGAAGCCGGGCTGTGGTTTTATCAGACACATCTGTAATAACTGGCTTTCAAAATTCAAAGAGAATTTTTCTCTGACCTCAGTTGTGACTATTCCCAAGTTGAGAAGCTGTGGTCTAAAAAAGTTAACTGGAGAGGCTGACTACTCTTTTTATAGAGGAAAAAGAAAGTTATTATAACCTAGCAAAATCCCTTCTTTTTTACTAAAAAGGTAAGGAACTAGAACAGGCTTTTAGTCAGAACCTTCTCAATAAACATGAAAAATCCTATTACATAAGTGTGCTTATGCCCAAATCTTGGCTTGTTGCTGTCATTGAAGAATGAGGATAATATCTTACTGACTCTTCATTGTATCCCCATTTCTAGTAGATGTTTGGCACATAGTAAATGCTCAATAAATATTTATTGAGCGAATGTGCTCCACAGATTGAAGGAGTGGATAACTTTAAGCATGTTTATCAAGAGTTTACGGAAATGAAATTCATTCCATTTGTCAATTACAGTTTAAAGAGATTATCTAGCAAGAGGAAGCTTTCTTGAAATAAGAATGCAGACAGAAATCCATCTGTCAACGAATGATATGGTTATTAAGAAATAAGAAATCTCTAACAAAATTGCTAAGTCTAACCTCCTGCCTGTTTAGAGAAGCAGTTGAAGTACCATTATCTGCTTACACCACAGGACAAGAGTCCTTCAACTCTTTCTGCTCTCTACCTTCAGATTCTGTTGAGAAAGCAGATATACCCACTATGAAGCAAACAAGCCCTCATGCTGTTTAGACTATAAGGCATCCTGCTGGTCAAATTCTCACAGCATTCAAAATGCTAGGCCTATTCACTATTTCCTTTTGGGAATTTAATTTTACTCATTTATTTCATGTAAGTGAGAGACAGAGAGGCATCCTTGATAGGGTCTCTCTGTACCACAATCCTCCTCCCAGACTCCCAGCCAGCCAGGATCATAGGCATGCATGGGCATACCTGATGTGTTCAGGTCAACCCAGGGTCTGAACCAGGGCCTCCCACGTGGCTCCAGGATTGTGCAGCAGCACACTACCACCTGTACCACTGTAGCTAAGCTGTTGTTTTCCTTTTCTATTCTTTCAAAGCATGTCATATTCACTGTTTTCTTAATGCAAATCAACAATTCATGAAATGCAAACAGTTGAGTTAGAATAAATACAGCATAGTTAAAAACGCAATCATTTGAATAGTCATTTGTTTTATTCTGAATAATTACACCAGAATTGAGCTGGGACTTATATCATTAACATCTATGACAAAAGAAGCTATTTAGGTAAATATACAGTAAAAATAATCACAGATTATAGCAGACCACATTAATCCTGCTTGTGAGAACTAAATTTTTTAATAATTTAAAAATTATTTTAAAATAATTTAGTGGTTATCGGCATATAAAAGTGTTTAGGCTTTGAGAAAATTATTCCTGTGTTTATCAAGGCATGCCTAACTAGATTTCTCCATCAAGCCTTTGTTATAGTCTTATAATGTTGTTTTCTTTCATTATACACTAAAAAGGACTAACAATGAATTATTTTAAAAATATTCCATGATACATCACTTTTTAAAGTAATTCAACTTAGTCTAAATTAGTGAGGTTTTATTCTATGGAAATACCAAGAAAGATTAGCTTAGGAACACAAAAAGTACATCAGAACCAAGACATATATTTTAAAAATAGAATACTTCCTCCACCAAACTACACAACTCTTTTACAAGCAACTGTTTGTGTCTTCTCCTTACACTAGACCAACACTTCGTGATGGAAACAGTTGATTGCATGACACAATGGAGAGAAGGCAAAACAAAGAAAATGTTTATAAGCCAGCCCCATGGCCAAGTATAGTAGTTAGGGGAGCCAGACCAACTTCAGTTCAAATCCTGGCCCCAATGGCTTGAGAAACACACTAGACATGTGTGAATGTGTGCCCAAAATCCCAACAGGATGGAGAAGTGGAAGAAAGGGATTGCCGAGTGATCACACCCCACTGAAGAATGTTTTCTTTCCCTCTCTCTTTCTCTAGCAAGTGTACATGCCCTCTGACAAGAAAAAAAAAGAAGAAGAAGAAAAATATGTGTTTTTTCCTCATTATATTCTGACACTTGCTAGTTTATCAGCTGTTTACTTAGTGGGATTTAGATCCTCAGTCACAAAAATCATAGGAAAAAAAAAAACAAAAACAAAAACAAGAGCCAGACTATGCCTCTGACAGCAGACAAATGAGTTCCTATCTTGGTCTTAGATTGCCTAGAAAATATTTCCTATAATGTTATTTAACATATACTTACTATGCATTCTCCCTGCACAAACTGATTTCTTTTTTTAGTATTTTGAATTAATTAATGAATTTACATTCATTCACTGAACACCATCACAGCATGCAAAATGTGATTTCTCATCCAGAATATACTGCATAGTGGCTTAATTATACATGTTATCATCAATAATTTTCCATTTCTAGTTTCATATATATGTTTTCCATTCCTCCCCCCCACACACACACATTTTATTGATTCACAAAATTTCTTAAATAATCTAACTACTTCAAGTTCAGCTGATATATACATATCTGTGAATACATGTCTGACTTCAGGCATGACACTTTGAGTAGAATGAATATACTATAAAATAGCACCTAGCTGATACTACATAGCTTACTGTGTTCATTAAATAGGTAGGTATTTTTAATATATTTTTAATTTCAAGAAAAGCAGTTTTAGCATTAACAAATCAAAGAAATACTAAGGAACTTGGCTTAAAACTTCAAGCTAGGAAACTGATTAGGATTCTGTATAAACAGTAGGTACATGAACCTATCAGCAGCTCAAGACAGGACAAAAATCCTTAAAACCGGAAAACAAAGCCTAGAAGAAAATCAGCAATGTTTCAGTCAAAAGTCATACAATTCTATTTTACCAATTCAGTCTCATGTACTTAATCTATCTTCTGTTGTGGTCCGATCTTCCCAATTGAATTCTGAGATTAAATTCTGAGATATAATATTCAACTCCAGACATCCCTATGATTAAGTTGGCCATTTTCTTAGTTTTTGACCTTTTATTTCTGTGTGTCTGTATTTAATTCTCCTGGAATAGCACTCCCTTCACAACTTCTTGGAGAGCTGATCTGGTGTTGGTAAATTCTTTCAGGTTTTGTTTATCTGAGAACGTCCTTGTCTTTTCTTCCCACATGAAGGATAATCTTGTCGGGTACAGTATTCTTGGTTGAAATTGCTTTTCCTTTAACACTTTGAATATATTTTTCCATCCTTTCCTGGCTCACATTGTTTCTGATGAGAGGTCCACTGCTAACCTGATGGGATATACTTGGTAGGTAACCTGATGTTTCTCTCTTGCCAATATTTTATCTTGCTTTGTCTGTGGTTTTGGTCAATCTGGCTATAATGTGTCTTGAAGAAGATCTTCTTGGGTTGATTCTATTTAGGGTCCTTTGTATTTCTTGGGTCTGGATCTCTGAATGCCTCTCTAGGTTTGGAAAGTTTTCTTCCAGGATTTCATGGAGAAAATTATCAATGCCTTTATGAGTCTCTTCACCTTCTGGAATAGCAATTATCTGGATGTTTGGACATTTGATGATTTATATTTCCCATATACTCATTTTTGGGCAAATTTTCAATCTTCGTGGTGGATATTTCTAGGCCAGTGATTCTATCTTCTACATCTGACATTAGATTTTCTGTATGATCTAGTCTGCTTTTAATACTTTCAAGGCAGGTTTTGACTTCCTGTATTATAGCCTTCATCTCTGACAGATCCATTTGATTCATTTTTATAGTGTGTATTTCCTCTTTTAGATCTTGCAAGAATTTCCTCACCTTCTGGAACTCATCAGCTCCTTTTTCCTGCCTCTTCTGCAGTTCAGTGTCTCTCTTCTCTTCCATCTCTGTTAGCTTTGTCACTATGAATATTCTAAATTCTTTATTTGACATTTCTGTGAGTTTCATTGTACTGTCTGAGGATGAAGAGAAGTTATTCTTTTCCCTTGGAAGAGAGGTATTTTCTTGCTTTCTCATATTTCTTGTGACTCTGCAGTGATTTCTAGTCATCTGATGGATGGTGCGTTTCTTCCTAATTCTTGAAGTTCAGTCTGAGTGTTGAGAGGCGTGCAGGAGGAGGTGATCTGCAATCTTTCTTCCATTCCATTTTCACTCTTTTTGCATCAGATTCAGTGGCAATTGAGGAATATTCTGACCCTAATCATATTCAGATGTTTAGATCCTATTCACTTGGACCTATTTAGACACTTAGTGCATAGAGGTTGCGTAACCAAGGAATAAAGATAAAGTAAAAAGAAAAAGAATTAGGGAAGAGGAAAGAAGAAAAATAAAATAAAAAAGAAGAAAAAAGATAATACAAAAACTTTAGATTTTAATTTTAAAAAGCAAAACATGAAAACTGCGCTGTGTGCATGCATGCCACACAAAAACAGCATTTCACAGCTCAACTGCAGTGTCCATCTCAGGATGGGCCTGGGTTTGTGCTTTTCCTAAATGGGATGGAGAAAGGCACAAACTAGCACAATAAAGGAGAGGCTTGAGAGCCCAGAGAATACTTTACTTTAAAAAAATTAATAAATAAGAAACACTTAAAAAAAAAAGAAACAGGGAGACAGAGAGAGACAGAGAGATTGAGAGAAGGAGACAGAAGTAGCCCTACCCACTAGAAATGAATCTGGAGGGAAAAGTCTCAGCAGAAAACTCTCATTTTTAGTCAATGAAAGCAATATTTCACAGCTCAAGTTCAGTATCCATCTCACCACAAACTCATATTTCTATGCTTCTAAAAATGTTTTCATTACAGGGACCAGCAGTTGGTGTAAAGACTATGTCACTGGACTCCCATGTAGTTGGTGTAAACATTACAGGGACCAGCAGTTGGTGTAAAGGCTATGTCACTGGACTCCCATGTAGTTGACCACAGTTCAAGTCCTGGACCCTATGGCTTAAACTCATGCCGGGCATGTGTGCATGTATGCCCAAGATCCAGAGAAGAGACTAGAGGAGAAGGGATTGTGGCATGACTATCCCCCCGGGAGGGGTGATTTCTCGCTTTCTGTCTCTCCGTCTCTCTCTCTGCCTTTCTGGCGAGCACTTGCGCCCTGTAGCAAAAACCTCTCTCAAAAAAAAAAAAAAAATTAAAAAAATGTTTTCTTTGTGACTTAAGTCAAGGACACTTGATTAGCAATCCTGAGAGTTACTCATTTCTAAGTTTATACTTGGGGTCAGGGCATGGCACGCAGTTAACACAACTGCTCATATGGAAAAGGTCCTTGGTTCATGTCCTGGGACCTCCCTATGCATGCCAACATTGACACGCATGCTCATGATCTGGACCAGCTGAGACTGGGGCAGATCATAGTGTGAAGACCCTGCCGGGGGTGCTTGTATCTCTGTCATTCTCTCATTCTCTCATTGAAGACATAATATACTCTTAAAAATGAATAAATTTACATTTTTTCATGTCACCTGCTATACGCCAAATACTGAAGTATTTATTTTATTATATAATTTAAAGATTCTACCCTATGCCTTCTCTGGGTGCACCACCCTCCAGGAGCCTCCACATGTTCAGCTATCCAGTATCTTTCCTAACTCTGTCCTTCTGATGTTTTAAGCAAATTTTATCATATAGCTTCTCCACCACCCAGACACACCATCTTTTGTCATTTCATGTGCCTTACATGTCCAGACATATAAATCCAAAGATAAGGACTCCCATTCAGACCTTAAAACAAAAAGTTGAATATGAACTGGAAGAGTCCCAAGAGATTGGCTTCAAACTCAGATTCTGCTTTTTCCTTGTTTCTCCAATCCTGCACTTCCCAGTGCAACCTGCCCTTTTCATATTTCCCTGGTCCCTCCTGCAAATATGTATTGAGACACCTTTAAACTTTGAAAGAACTCCTTCTTTGAAACTTGCCCTTCCTTCTCTATTTTCAACTTTAGTTAGTAACAATCACCACCACCAATACCTGTGGTTCTTTTTATAATTTATAAGTGGATCACTCTCATCCAGCACAGCCCAGCCTGTAATTCTGAAGTTATTTAGAGCCTCTTCCTCTTTCGACTAGCTACAATTAGTTTCTTTAT
Source organism: Tupaia tana (assembly GCA_026018925.1). Classification (NCBI taxonomy): domain Eukaryota; kingdom Metazoa; phylum Chordata; class Mammalia; order Scandentia; family Tupaiidae; genus Tupaia; species Tupaia tana. The sequence continues at coordinate 224,288,243 of JAKSZU010000001.1, read as the reverse complement.
GTCAAGATCTACATGCTAAATATAGTTATAGCTTTAACTTTTATTTTTATATACTAACTATTTTTAATAATTTCCATTGCACTATTCTGGATCTTCTGTAAGTTCTCAAGAATTTTTTGATATAGGGATGTAAGATCAAGAGGTTATCGAGGCCAAAGGAAATTAGTGGATGAATTAGCAGTTTCCACAATTTGATGTACTTACTATACATCCCACATCACACTATGCTTTCTAGTCCCAGAGTTTGGTTGCTAATTTAATGATCATTTACGGCCCATGATGTAAAAGATTAAACAGGTAATTGTATTCCCATGGGAAAGCATCAGATCCTGGAGGTCTACATGCAAGTCAAAAGGCAGAGATTCTCCATGGTCCCTAGCCATTCTCAGTTTTATGCTACTTCAAGTATCTCAAACAAATCTCAAGAAAATGTGCTTGCTGACGCCTAAATTAAGCCAGCTAAAGATAGAGAGGGCAAACTCATTCTTGGAATAAGTATAAAAATAAACCACTGCCCTTCAGGGTAAGAAGAGTCGACCTGCCATCAAGAGACTGGTCTGTCTTGTCAAGTGACAGTATCTGTTTCTAGCAACTAAACATATGCTGACTCGGTGTACATTTGCTATGGTATGTGGGAGTCCTCACTGCTTAACTCAAGCATAGCATCCGTCCCTGCCACAGTGACTGCTCTACTTAAGCCTTAGTTCTTAGTTTTTAAGAATAATGTTCTCGGGAACCAGCAGTTAGCGTAATGGCTATGTCGCTGGACTCCCACGTTAGTTGACCGCGGTTTGCGTCTCGGACCCGGTGGCTTACAACTCACGCCGGGCGCGTGTGCGTGCGTGCCCAAGATCCCGAGAGGAGAATGGAGGAGAAGGGATTGCGGCGTGACCATCCCCCCTGGGGGGTGATTTCTCGCTTTCTGTCACTATGTCTCTCTCTGTCTGTCTGGCGAGCGCACGCGCCCTATAGCGAAAAACCTCTCCCAAAAAAAAAAAAAAAAAAAGAATAATGTTCTCAGTGTTGAGGTTGAGAAGCTCTGGGCTAGACTAACACACTAACCTCCTAGTTTCCACAACTGTATAAAAGAGTCATTTACTTACTGTCCAGCTACAGTACAGTAAGTGGTACTAACTGGGTGTTCTAAGTGAAACAAAGTCTTTGCCATCATAAACGTTATGCTCTTTACTAGGGTTAATAATATCATCTACTTCATAGAGTTATCAAGGTTAAAGGAATAAATAGATCTTAGGCACAGGAAGAATGCTTAGCACATAGTAAAGGCTCAACAGTTTTTAAGAAATTATGGGTCAAGGACCAGCAGTTAGCATAATGACTATGTCACTAAATTCCCATGTAGCCAACCACAGTTCGAGTTCCGGACCTGGTGGTTTAAATTCATGCCAGGTGCGTGTGCGTGCATGCCCAAGATCCCAAGAAGAAAATGGAGGAGAAGGGATTGCGGTGTGGCCATCCCCTCCGGGGGGGTGATTTCTCGCTTTCTGTCTCTCCATCTCTCTCTGTCTTTCTGGTTAGTGCACGCGCTCTATAGCAAAAAAAAATAAAAATTATGGGCCAGATGGTGGTAACACAGTGGTAACACAAGTGGACCCACAAGGGAAAGTCCAGTTCATGTTCAAGGGTCTCCCTCTACATGTTGGATGGCCACGCATGCCTATGATCCAGGCTGGTCGACACTTGGGGGTAGATCACAGCATAGGGACCTGCTTGGGAGTACCTTTCTCTCTCAGAAGAGATAAGTAAATTATGACAGTACCTATTGGATAGTATTATGGTAATTAAAAGGCACTGGAGGGACCAGCAGGTGGCGTGGTGGTTAAGGTGCTGGACACTCCCACATGGCCAACCACAGTTTAGGTCCTGGACCTGGTGGCTTGCTTTCTCACTTTCCCTCTCTCACTCTCTCTGTGTCTCTCTCTGGTCAAAGTAAAATGAATGAATGAATAAAATTAAATAAATAATTATTTTTTAAAAGGCACTGGATATTACCATTGAACATAAGTAAGTCAATATTTCATAGTCACAAGTTTGCTCCCGAGTACTTACATCTCCTGTGCCTACCCATTTGTCCTCAACTTTTCATAAGGACCATAAAGTGTTCCATAGCTTCAATCATCTGATGGTGATGACTGACTTTTTTTTTCATTTTAAGAGCCAAGAGTGAAATTCTGTTCAAACACAAAGATCTGTCTCCATTTTCTTCTCTTAATTTTGAAAAATTTTCATATTTGAAACAAAAACAATTCATCCTCATTATCTTTGCAGTACAATTTTAATTTGTAAATCTCAGAGATGTGTAATCTCTGTTATCTGAAAAATCATATGGAGGAATGAGTTCACTTTTTCTTAAACATAACATGTAAGGTGACATAGTTCAAGCCCATCTTCACAAACCATGTCTCCTAAAGAGATTCAGTTAGAGCTGTTTATATCATTTTAAATGTATTGGAATTTTTTTAAGTGTCCTTATGTTAAGAAAATCTATTAAGAGATCTAGGTAGGACCATGATTGTTTTCTGAACAAGACATGGTTTTCTAATAGTCGCAAACAGAAGCAAACAAGGAAGACAAAGCTATTCAAACAGAAGTAAATAAAGGAAGATAAAGCTACTTAAGGGGGAAAAAAATTACTTGGCAGAAGGTGGCCTAACCTCATCTCAGACCTGAATTCCAAATGAATGATACTCCTCTAAAGAGCTCAATGGAAAAGACTGGTAATAAAAGCAAAATCATTCTGTTCTTTTGCACAAATCTCCACCCAAACTACTATGCCAGACATCATTTTGTACCAGGCATCAGTCCGTTGATCCTTGTTTACACATTCTGGCTGGACATTTGTTTTGCTCTGCAGGCACGGCTATCCCTGGCTCTTTACCAAAAGAGCCCTGAACATTTCAGTCTATGAACTCTCCATTGATTCAAGGGCAAGGCTAACGAGAGAGGCAAACTATGCAGCCCAAAGAACAGAAGCTTTGATGCCACACAGAAAAAACTGGGACTTTTTGCCCAGCTAATGCTCTAGAAAAGCCTCTCCTAGACTGCTTGCTAAGAAGTTTTAGAAGGATAAGTTGCTACTGAGAACAATCAAACAAAAATAGTTGGTATATGGTCCTCACATTCCTGTCAGTATAAGGGGCTGTGTCCAAATGTGATGAGGGATGTATAAGTAAGAATGCCTTGTTGGGGGAAGGAAACTATGAACTCATTTTTCTCCAATAAATCACAGCTAAGTAAATCAGCATCTATTTGACAATTCTGAAATTACAAAGAATCACCATTGAAATAATATTCCTTTGTTTATATTTCTCCTAGAATCATTTCTAGAAATGAAAAACTAATCTTCTCCTAAACTCACCCAAGAGAAAAGAGTGACTACTAAAAAGATGTGTAGGGCCAGCAGGTAACATGGTATTAAAGGCACTAGATCCAACATGGCCAATTCCACTTACCTGGTAGCTTCAAAAACACACCTAACATTTGTGTGCTAGTGTTCAAAATCCTGAGAGGAGAGTGGAAGAGAAGAGATTATGGCATGGCCTTCTCCCCTTAGGTATGATTTCTCACTTTCCCTCTCTCTTTATCTCTGTCTGTGTCTCTCCTTGAGCACACGCACCCCATGGCAAAATAAATAAATAAATCTTATAAAAATAAATAAATTTTAAAATTAAAAAAAAATCATTTGTGTGGCCAATGAGAATTTGGTCAGGATTGTTTGGTCCAGAATGAAGGTTTGTATTGGATGATAGAGATGAAAATAAACAATGGGCACAATGGAAAATAAGAAGAGAAGTTCCAGGGATGTCTAGAAATATCTACTTCACCATAACTAAAGAGTTGTGATGTCTAATACTTCTTCTAGGGAATTTAAAAAATAGGGCTTCTGACTGAACTTGAGCTGTGAAATATTGTTTTCAGGGACTAAAAAAGATATTCTGCTGAGACCTCTCCCTCCAGATTCATTTCTAGTGGGAAAGATACAAACCCAGGCCCATCTGAGATGGCTACTGAACTTGAACTGTGAAATATTGATTTCATGTGGCACACATGTGCTGCGCGGTTTTCATTTTTTTGCTTTTTTAAATTAAAATAACATGTTTTATTGTTGTTTCTTTCTTCTTTTAACTAACTTTTTTCTTCTTCTTTCCTCTTCTCAAATGCTTTTCTTTTTTCCTTTAACTTTGTTTCTTGGCTGCTCAGCCTCCATGCACTAAGTGTCTAGAGAGGTCAAAGGAACAGTATACGAACATCTGAATTTTATTAGGGTTAGAATATTCTTCAATTGCCACTGAATCTGATGCAAAAAGAGTGAAAAATGGAATGGAAGAAAGATTGCAGATCATCTCTTCCTGCATGCCTCTGAACGCTCAGATTGAACTTCAAGAATTAAGAAGAAGTGCACCATCCATCAGATGACTAGAAATCACTGCAGGGTCACAAGAAATATAAGAAAGCAAGAAAATACCTCTCCTCCAAGGGAAAAGAACAACTCCTCTTCATCCAATGAAACTCATAGAAATGTCAAATAAAGAATTTAAAATATTCATAGTGACAAAGCTAACAGAGATGGAAAAGAAGAGAGACACTGAACTGCAGAAGAGGCAGGAAAAAGGAGCTGATGAGTTCCAGGAGGTGAGGAAATTCTTGCAAGATCTAAAAGAGGAAATACACACTATAAAAATGAATCAAATGAGCCTGTTAGAGATGAAGGCTATAATGCCGAAAGTCAAAACCTCCCTTGACAGTATTAAAAGCAGACTAGATCATACAGAAAATCTAATCTCAGACGTAGAATATAGAATCACTGGCCTAGAAAAATCCCCCACAAAGACTGAAAATTTGCCCCCCAAAAATGAGAATAATATACAAGAAATACTAGATAGTATAAAATGTCCAAATATCCAAATAATTGGTAATTAGTATCCTAGAAGGTGATGAGGTGAAGAGACTCATAAGGGCATTGATCATTTATTCCATGAAATCCTGGAAGAAAACTTTCCAAACCTAGAAGACATTCAAAGATCCAGACCCAAGAAATACAAAGGACCCCAAATAGAATCAACCACAGAGGATTTTCTTCAAGACACATTATAGCAAGATTGACCAAAACCACAGACAAAGACAAGATACTAAGATTGCCGAGAGAGAAACATCAAGTTACCTACCAAGAATATATTCCAGCAGGCTCACAGTAGACCTCTCATCAGAAACAATGCAAGCTAGGAAAGGATGGGAAAATATATTCAAAGTGTTAAGGGAAAAGCAATTTCAACCAAGAATACTATACCCGGCAAGATTATCCTTCATATGGGAAAAAAAGTCAAGGACATTCTCAGATAAACAAAACCCGAAAGAATTTACCAACACCAGACCAGCTCTCCAAGAAGTTGTGAAGGGAGTGCTATATCAGGAGAGTTAAACAGACACACCGAAATAAGAGTTCAAGGGACCAGCAATTGCTGTAATGGCTACGTTGCCTGACTCCCATGTAGTTGACCATGGTTCAAGTCCCGGACAGGGTAGCTTAAACTCACGCCAGGTGCGTTTGCGTTTCTTGCCCAAGATTCTAAGAGGAGAATGGAGGAGAAGGGATTGTGGCATGGTCATCCCCTTGCTTTCTGTCTGTCTGTCTGTCTGTCTCTCTCTCTCTCTCTCTCTCTCTCTCTCGTCTTTCTGGCCAGTTCATGTGCCCTATAGCAAAAACGTCTCCAAAAGAAAAAGAGTTCAAAAACAATTAAGAAAATAGCCAACTTAATGGTAGGAACAAGTCTGGAGTTGAGTATTATATCCAGAATTTAATCGGTACGATCGGACCACAATAGAAGGTAGATTAAGTACATGAGACTGAACTAGTGAAATAGACTCTTACGACTTTTGACTAAATCATTACTGATTTTCTTCTAGACATTTTTTTTCCGTATTTGAGTTTTGTCTTGGGCTGCCAATAGGTTCACATATCTACTATTTGTACAGAATCCTAACCTGTTTCCTGGCTTGAAGATTTTAAGCAAAGCTCTCTTAGCATTTCTTTGATTTTTATTTATTAAAGTTAAAACTGCTTTTCTTGAAATTAAAAAATATATTTAAAAATACCTATTTAATAGACACAGTAAGTTATATAGCATCAGCTAGGTGCTACCTTATAGTATATTCATTCTACTCAGAGTTTCGTGCCTAAAGTCAGACATGTATTCACAGATATGTATATACCAGCTGAACTTGCTATTGAAAGTAGTTAGATCATTTCAGATATTTTCTAAATCAATAAAATCTGGGAAAAATAAAAAAGAATGGAAAGCAACTGTAGACACCAGAGATAATGTGAAAGGAGGGTGGGAAATGGCAGAGGGTGAGAAATAGGGGGGGAAAATATATATATATACATACATATAAAACTAGAAATGGAAAATTATTAATGATAACATGTATGATTAAGCCACTATGCAGTATATTCTGGATGGGAATCACATTTTGTATGTTGTGACTATGCTTAGTGAATGAATGTAAAATAAATTAATTAATTAAAAATTAAAATAAAAAAAGAAATTAGAAAAACAGGACTTCTGGCACATTTTCAATAATGCTTATGATAAAATCTTAATTTTTTAATTTTAAGAGCCAAGAATGAAATTTGTTTAAATGCAAAAATCTGTCTCCATTTTCTTCTCTTAATTTTTAAAAATTTTCACCATATTTGAGACAAAAACAATTCATCCTCATTATCTTTACAATACAATTTTAATTTGTAAATCTCAGAGATGTGTAATCTCTGTTATCTGAAAAATCATATGGCAGAAATGAGTCCACTTTTTCTTAAATATCACATGTAAGGTGACATAGTTCAAGCCCATCTTCACAAACCATGTCTCCTCAAGGATTCAGTTAGAGTTGTTTACATCATTTTAAATGTATTTGAGGTTTCTTTTTTTAAGCTTCCTTATTTCTTCTGAGGGAGTGAGAGAGTACTCTTGCTACAATTCACCCCCAGTCTCAGATCACGGGCACAGGCATGTACACCCAGCATGCTCAGGGAGATCCAAAGATATGAACCTAGTGGGGCCAGATTTATTACCCCTGATTTTCACAGGTACAAATATGCCAGTGGAGTTTATATGGGCCTGTAATCAGTGTAAATATCTGAAGACCTGTTTTTCTGAAAAAAGATACAAATGACAGATACTATTCAGATTCTGGCACTAAACTTATCTTCCAGTGCCTGGTAGGCACAGTCAGGAATATTTTGAAAACAGATTTCATATAGATAATCATGTATTATTTGGTTATAACCATATAAAAGTATAGAGAACTTTTGATAGTCTACATTTCTTTCAATTTGAAGCATCAGAAAAAATAATATACAGAGAACTAAGTTGTTGTTGTTTTTTTTTAATAACCCAGAAAAATTGTAACATCAGTGGTCAAAAACATTTCATCTGGGGACAGCAGGTGGCATGGTGGTTGGGGAACTAGACTCCCACGTGGTTGACTGCCATTCGCATCTCACTAACAGTTTTCCTTCTCTCTTTCTCCCTCTTTGCCATCCTCTCTCTTTATCTCTCTCTCTGGTGAGCACACATGCCCTGTAGTACATTTTTAAAAATAATAATAATGATAATAAATAAAATTAAATAATTGTTATTTTTAAATTTTTCATAGTTTTCTTATTGGCGATTCTTTTAGTTAGATTTTATAAATTACAACAAAGTTATTTACCTATGCTGTGTGTGGCACAAAAGTGAGGCAAATGAACAATCTGAAAAGACAACATTATCTCAGCCTCCTTAGTTTTCCTGACGCTTTCCACACAACTGTTTTATAGTACACATACCGTGGTATTTGTCTACGTTAATTCCTACTAAACTAGGAAAATGGAGAGCAAGCCTAAGTTGTCTTTGCTTCCCTAGGACCTAGCTCTTAATAGATATTCAAATATTAATTAGGTAAATATGCAGTTCACTTTGTCACTTAAGACAAACAAGAACTAGAGTTGAAAACTCTCAGAAAAATACCTAGACCAACCCTTCACAACCTGGTTTCCTCAACAGAATTAACTACAGAAAATAGTTTGAGTAATCGTTTCCTCAGTTCTCTCAGGGACAGTTCATTGTACATAGATAGAAGAGAAGTTAACTAATCACACACTATAGGTCTCTTAGGGTGTTAGGGCTTCATTCTCTCAAACTCTGGTTGAAAGAGATAGTATTGACTGCTACTGCACAAATTTAAACTATACAAAAAAGACTTAAATTAGTTTTGAGGTTTACTTTAGGAAAGATAATATCACATATTGATAAGGCCAATCTGCTAATGAGCTGGTTGAATATATAATGACTAGTCTGGTATCCAAAACCCAGGCACCCTAGAAAGCAGACGCTAAGAAGAGGATTTGAGGTATACTGATTCTTTGGGAGGTGTAAGCCCAGGGCAGTGAGAGAAGGGAGAAAAAGAATGAGTGAAGGAACAATGCAATGTGATATGATACACGTTGTTACTGCCCCCTGCCAGCCCCATCGCGCATAAAAGCCAAGAAGAGATCTAGCAGATCACGGGCACATGGCACGTGGGCTTTTCAGGAAGAGGTGCAAGGAGGAATTGCACCTTGGAGTAGTCTATGCAAGATGAAATGGACAAAGAGCTTATCTGCCCAGCGCCCTCTCGTCTCCCATTTCCCACTGAAATTTAGCTCTTGAGAGACATGGTAAAAGAGCAGCTTGGACTTGCCAGGCCTTGCCCTCTAGGACACTGAAGTATAGTAGGAATTTACGTCGATAAACATCACGGTATATGTACTATAAAACAGTTATGTTGAAAGTGTCGGGAAAACTAAGGAGGCTGAGATAAAATGGTCTTTTCAAATTGTTCATTTGCCTCCACACTTTTGTGCCGCATGCAGCATATGTAAGTAACTTTGTTGTAATTTATAAAACCTAACTAAAACAATCACCCACTCACTTTTGACTGCACTATCCACCTTCTCAGAAGTCCCACAAGCCCCCAGACCTCACACCTGGAGAGCAGTGTTTCATCCAAGTCCAAAAGTAAAGGGGCAACCAAGTGAGGGTAGAGCAACAACCAAGAGAAAAATCTAGGAATCAAGGAATCTAGGAAGCCACATAAGGCATGTGCCCCAGTGCAGTTTAATTAAACTTTAATCAAGGTAAAGAGTCCAGAATTCATTTCATCTCTGAGGATCAGGGATTGCTAAAACATATATGAAGAGGGTTTTCATTATATCAACAGGAAGGGAAGATCCTCCTCCCATTCACTGCCTTGCTTGCATCTACTGGGGAAATGGCTCTGGTCCAAGACATACACTCTTCTTTTACATTATCTTGGAGAGCCCTGGGCACGAGTCCAAGCTACTCTTTTACCATGTCTCCCAAAAGCTGAATTGCTGTTTCTGGGTAGAGACAAAAAAGAGCACTTCAATGGACTGTTTAGCTTGGTTTGTTTTCAACAAATCTTATCAAATCTACTATACGGACAACTATTAAGGAAATTTGTGTTACAATCTGGCATCATTATTCTTTTGCCTGTATTTGGTTCCCTGGCTGATTCGTCTACTGTTATTAAGTATTTCAACTAGTCCTACACTAACTCCAGAGGAACTAAGCCAGGTACGAGTTAGTGTACTCTGTTTCTTAAAATGATTAGATGACGGGGGCCAGCAGATGATATAATGGTTACTTACATCACTGGACTCCCACATAGTTGACTGCAGTTTGAGTCCCGGACCTGGTGGCTTGACACTTACACTGGGCACGTGTGTGTGCATGCTCAGAATCCTGGGAGGAGAATGGAGAGGGGATTGCAGTGTGGCTATCCCCCGGGGGCGGGGTTGATTTTCCACTTTCTGTCTCTCTCTGTCTCTCTGGCGAACGCAAGCACCCTATCGCAAAAAGAAAAAAAGAAAAAAAATGAACAGATGACTACAACTCTTTAATTATCTTCTGTAATCTGATCTTCAATAGTAAAACAGAATATCTAAGAACTATAGGCTGAACACATGTCTAAGGACATTCATTTTTCTTTCTTTTTTAGAGAGAGATTTTTGCTATAGGGCACTTGTGCTCGCTAGAGAAATGGAAAGAGACAGAAAGCGAAAAATCACCTCCCAGAGGGATGGCCACACTGCAATTCCTTCTCCTTCATTCTCCTCTCAGGATCTTGGGCATGCATGCACACACGCCCAGCATGAGTTTTAATCCACTGGGTCTGGGACTTGAACCACAGTCGACTACATGGACGCCCAGTGATGCAACCTTTACACCATCTGCTGGTCCCGGGGGCATTCACTTTTCTAACAGCAAAAACTATATTTATCAAATCTTTCCAGGTTTTTGTCCACTTTGGTGATCATTGTGTGTATTATTTATCATCTACTTTGTGAATCAAATTCACCTACAAATCCTGCTAACTGCTTTTTAGGTTAAATGCTGACATTCATCTGCCCAATCAGACCTAGCCATTAGCAGTGAGATACCGGTAGAGATCACCAAGCATACGGAATTTTGCCAAGTATTACAAGTGTTTAGGATTTACCAACCAATCTCTTTAATCTTCTGTTATAATGTTAATAATCTCTAGAGCAATTACCCACCTTGGAAGTTTTAAACTAAGAAAATATCTGTGTATCAAATCCATTAGGCAAGAAAGTCCAAGAACACTTAGTGTTTTCTAGTTAAAGTTAAGTAACATGGAGTGGTGCCAGATCTTGAAGAAGAGAAGGGCTGCTGAATCCCTTGTGTAAAGAAGTAAGTCCATCCCTGAGTTTTCACTCAGTGAATCCATTTTTTTCCACATCAGGCTCTGCTTTTGATCCATTAGGCTTCATCCATATGAAGGGCTCATGACATCGTCTGTACATGTTCACAGTACTGAAGTTTTCTTTCTGTAGAACACTCAGCCATGTCGTGTCATTCATCAAATGCAGCTGGCCGCCACCTATACCCTGATTTAGTCTGAACTGTGCCTAAGAGTTCTGCAATTGCTACAGAGACTGACTTATTAAATTTCTGTTGAAATCTCTGCTGAGATGAGTGATTGATAGCCAGTGCTCTCCCCTTTTCACTAGCCCCTCCTTTTATAGTAGTAACTCTTTCAGCTCTACTGCTCCCAAAAGTTTGTATCCACATTTTTGGGGTTTTGTTTGTTTGTTTTTTAAATTGCTACAGAACATAGGCATTCACCAGAAAAAGAGAAGAGAGAGAGAAGTGAGAAAGCACCCTCACCTTCCCTGGGGAGATGACCATGCTGCAATCCCTTCTCCTCCATTCTCCCGTAGGAACTGTGAACTGTATGCCCACACACCTGGCACATGCACTCAGCATGTTTTTCAGGCCGCTGGATTTGAGACTGAAACTGCAGTCAGCCATGTGGGATCCAGCTGCCTTAACTACTATGCCACCTGGTTGGCCCTGTGTCCATCTTAATAGAACAAAGAATATTGTCATGAAACGCAGAGGACAGCTTTCATTGCCGATCTTAGCTAGAGGGCAAACTGCTGCTGAGTTCTCAGACCCCATGATAGATAGTTTCAGACTGTAGTAAAATTTGTAGAACTGAAATCCATCTGACATACTAGTACAGTCATACTGTTTCTCAAAATTTTGAAATACCTTTATGCATCCTGGTAAGTTACTGCTGCACTGAGCTCCCCACCCTCTCTCCTATGGCTCTATCATCCCAACTGTTCTCCCTGGATCTTTGGAATCTTCCAATCATCCAGCAACTAAACTCAGTCCAGTACTTAGCTCCAGCTTTAAATCCAGCATCCACTCTGGTTCATTTTGATTGATCCATACTTAGCCAGTACTAGCTGTTAAATCATTTCAACAGCAGCCCTGAGAACATTTCCTTTGAAGCAAAGAGCATGGAACTGTGGAGCTCTGAAGAATAGTAAGAACAATCGCAAAGACCACTCTAGAGTAGCTTTACTTTCCTTTTAAACATCTGTTGTTAGTTTCTCTTTTCACTTAGCTAAACACCATGAACTCCTTCCCCTCCCCTGATGTCATTTTGGCCTCGTCTTTATTTTCACTATGGCTGTTCTGAGTTCGTTTCTTGAGGCAGCATGTGTATTAACCATTTTTTGATTACAGTTAAGTAAGAACAAAGCCCTCTCTGAAATGGTTTCTTCATTTTAAAAACTGTCAATCAAAATTTCTAAGGCTTTTGGTAGCAATATCGAAATGAGCAATATAGAGGAGAAAAAAAAAACATAAAAGAGAAGAATTTTGAACCTGAAAAACATAAAAGTAATGTGAAAGGAAATCAGAAAAAATTTCCCTAAACTTGGGCTATGATTTAAAGAAATAGCCAAATGTGCCATCCTTCTCAATAATGCAGAAGCAGAAAGCTCCTTCAAATTCCAATTAACCTCCAGGAATGTGAATGACTAGGTTTATATGGCCCAACACAAGGAGGTTGTTCTGTCAAAAGGACCAGCTTTTGACTAGGCACAAAAAAAATCATAGTTACTGTCACCAAGATCACTCATTAGTGATATTTTCATAGAGTACTTTTCAAAATAAAATAAAAATAGTCTGAGAATCTAAAGATTATTGTATCATATAGACCTAGGAGAGAGAAGGATAAAGAAAAATTTGCTGTAATAAACAGGTTTTTAGGGACTCTACAACTATCTGGGGGGGAAAAAAAATTGAAGAAACAACCCAGAGCCTTGAGTAATCATACAGGATTCCAGGTCTCTCAAACCACTGACTTGAGTACTCACCACGGGGAGAGTCCTTAGAGAAAAATCAGAATAAACTCTCCTGATTCTACTCACCTTATTTGGAAAACTGACTATACACCCACATAGTAATACAGCCCAACGTGACATACACAAGGACCAGTAGCCTTAAGAGTTTTCTGTTTGTTTTAGTTTCAAAACATTTAAGATCTGACTTAATGTGTTTTACTGTGGTCCCTCAGGAAATGTGATGGGCTTAGGTCTTCTATTCTATACATTACAGGGTTTCCAAAACACTCATGTCATTTAAAATTTTTATTTGGGGACCAGCAGATAGCATAGTGGTTATGTTGCAGGATTCTCACATACTTGACTGCAGTTCGAAATGCGGACCCAGTGGCTTCAAACTCATGCCGGGTACATGTGCATGTGTGCCCAAGATCCAAAGAGGAAAATGGAGAAGGGATTGTGGTGTGGCCATCCCCCTGGTGGTGGTGGGGGGGGGGGGTGATTTCTCACTTTCTATCTCTCTCTGTGTGTCTCTCCGGTGAGCATATGAGCCATATTTCAAAAATCTCTCTAAAAATAAAATAAATAAAATAAAATACAATTTTTTATTTTCTTTTTTCATGATAGAGCATGTGCATGAGAGTGAGAATGAGAGAGTACTCTCGACAGGGTCTGGTCACTCTGCTATATCCTTCTTCCAGTTCTCCACTCCACCATATCCTGGGTACTTGCATGCCTGCTGGACATATTTTTCAGGCCAACCAGGCCCAGAATTTGAACCACAACTACCATGCAGGATTCAGCTTCCCTTAGGCAATGCTTTACTGCTGGTCCATAGAACTGGCACAGTAGTTTCATTCAAATATTGCCATGAGGTTTGCTTTCCAGGTCTTCTTCTGCCTATACAAATATTGATTGATTCTAAGCAACTGCATTTAAAAGTTATCAAATGTTTTGCTTCAAAGCCATACTGCCAGCAACAGAATGACTCAGACCTGATACAAAGCGTGATGTGATCATTAGGACTTTAGTAGCAACTGACATTTATCATCTATTGAACAAACATTTATGGAACACCTTCTACATGCCAGTCTCTATCCTAAGTGACAGGGAGATTTATCATCCATTCAATAAACATTTATGGAATAATTTCTATATGCCAGGCTCTATCCTAGGTGATGGGAAGATATATCAGAGAAGTAGGTCTAGTGTTTACATTTTTTAAAAGTTTATTTTACTTCTTTCTTTCATGAGAGAAAGAGACAGAGAGACAGACAGAGCAGTTCTCACCACACCACAACCCTCCCATCCTGAACTCCCAGCCAGCCAGGACCACAGGCACGATCCAGCATGCCCAGTGTGCACCCAGGATCTGAACCCAGCACAGCTCCAGCATCGTGAAATAGCACCCTACTTCTTGCAGCACTGCAGCTGGGCCTGGCGTTTATATTCTAACATAGGAGAAACAATAAAACAATTGAATAAATAAATGCAGGAGGTAAGTTAGATTGAAATACAACCTATGAAACAATTACAAAGAAAATGTGACAGAGAGTGACAACATATAAGGGAGATAATCCCAGGTGGGAGTAGTCTGAGAAAGCCATTCTGTGAGGGTGACATTTGAACCAAGACCCGGACCCAGCAATGAAAAGTGATAGGGGTAAAGCATTTCTGGTGGAGGAAGCAGCAAATGCAGAAGCCCTGAGAGACAGACAAGTTTGGCTTATTTTAGAATAGAAAGGAACCCAGTATAGTCAAAGCACAGTGGTGTGCAATACTTAGGAATGTGGGTAGGGGCGAGATTACCTTGGGTTGTGAAGGACACAGGAGGAATTTGAGTTTTATTTTGCATAAAATAGAATAAAGTCTTAAAAGATGCAACCAGCAGCTCTGACTCTATTACCTGACTCTATATTTTCTCTTTATGACTGTAGAGAGACAGCAGTGGAGATAGAGAAAAGTGCATGAACTCAAAGATTTCAGAGGTAGAACTAACAGAACCTACTGATGAATGGGTTGTAGGAACTGAGGGAAAGAAGAAACAAGGAAGACCTTGCCAAGTCCCCATGGTACACTGGCCACTCTATTGAATAAGCATCTGCATCCATTATCACACTTATTTTCCAGAACTACAATTATTAACTCCATCTTCTTCTTTTTTTTTTTTTTTAAGGTTTTTGCCACAGGGCATGTGTGCTTGCCAGAGAGACAGAGCGAGATGATGAAAGGGAAAGTGAGAAATCATCCCCCAGGAGAAATGTCCATGCTGCAATCCCTTCCTCATTCTCCTCCTGGAATTTTGGCCATGCACACACATGCACCCAATGTGAGTTTCAAGTTGCCAAATCCGGGACTCAAACTGCAGCTGGCCATGTAGGAGTCCAGCGCCTTAACCACTACACCACCTGCTAGCCCCTAGCCCCATCTCAAACATGAAAATTTTAGCATATAGAGGTAGAGTAATTTACCCACATTCTGTGGACTATTATGTGGCAGAGCTAGGAATTAAAATCAAGCAGTTTATTTCCAGAGACCCCACTAACCAAGACATTACATAATATGATTCTAAAAATAGTAATATTCTAAGACATTCCAAAAGTAAATATTTTCCTTTTGGATATGTTGTTATTCTTTTTTGTCCCTTTCCAGAGTTTAACCCCATACATTTTCAACCAAAGAAAGGATTATTCTCAATTATTGTGTAATCTCAGTTAGTTTCATCATCAAAAAAATATAACCTTTTAATCTGAGTTCTTAAAACAGCCATTTATTATCTTAGCAACTAAACACACTCACATCTCAGTTTTCATTCTTACATAATTGCCCCAGACCCATATTAACAAGGTCTTTCCTTATATCGTGTCTCCTCTTCAGAAACATGGCATTCAATGAATGATTTACCTCCCATAGTCAACTGCAAAGCCAGCATCGTAGCTGAGATTTTTTTACTTTTTTTTTAGGTTTTAGCCATAGAGTGTTTATACTCCTAGAGAGGGACAGACTGAGATGATTAATCCATACCCTCAGACTGAAAGTAATCCGGCAAAGCCAACCTGGCCTCAAATAAATAGCATCTCAAGAAAACGAGTTAATTCTCCATCCTTAGTTTTTTGCAGTAGTTAACAACTGTCCCAATAACTGAAGGCTTTTTCCAAAGAGCAGAAAATAATATCTCCTAATTTGCTGTATTTCTTTTCTCAAGAGGAGATTTAATCACAATAGGCAATGTATCTCCAGGCTGTACCAGAATTTATGAGAGATTATCAATCAGCTGTCATGAGGCCACAAAGTGTTTTACAAGTTCTTGTTCAAGTAGGAGGAGTTTCATGTAGTCTACGTGTAGTGGTGGAGTTTTGTCGTTTTCAAAATTTACTTTTTCCAAATTTAGTAATCGTAGAGAATATTTAACAAGAATTATGTAGCCTGAGGCTGCTGTAATTTTGAAATCTGTCATTCTTTTTTTTTTTTTTTTTTGGAGAGGTTTTTGCCATAGGGCTCGTGTGCCAGACAGACGGAGAGAGACAGAGAGACAGAAAGTGAGAAATCACCCCCCGGAGGGATAGCCACGCCGCAATCCCTTCTCCTCCACTCTCCTCTCGGGCACGCACACACATGCGCCCGGCATGAATTTCAAGCCACCGGGTTCAGGACTCGAACTGTGGTCGACTACATGGGAGTCCAGCGACATAGTCATTACGCCAACTGCTGGTCCCTGAAATCTGCCATTCTTTTTCCCCAGGAAAATACATTTTCAATTGACAATGATATCCATGAAACTAAAACTATTTGCAAATTCTATCCTCATGAAATACTCAAGTCTATCAAACAGTTTCTACTCAAAAAAGGCATAAAATGATCCATGTCCTAAACTTTTTTTTTCTTTCTCTTTCATATGAAATTTCGATGTTCAATCCCAAAATTTATTTTAATTTACTTGTGGTATATGTGTTTCACTAAATAAATCCAGAACTTCATGGGTAAAAGTTATGTTTAATATATATAACAATAGCTAAAATATTTTCACAACTATTTGATTCTCTCTTTTCCCTACCATTAATCCCCAAACAACAATTTCTTCATGTATTTCTCAATTTAATATAGAAAAGTTGATGGTTTTTAACACTGAGGTATCACTAAACATGGACAATTAGTGATTTCAAAAGAAATGTCACACAGAAAGTAATCCACTAGTAAGCAAGTAAGTAAACAAAATGAGCACCAATATCCCCGCATTCCCTAATCTACCTTTAAAAAGAAAGAAAAATGAAGTGATCTGAATATCTAAGTTCTCTTTCTAGTAGGTGCAAGGAGAGTATTTCTATATGGATATCTTGGTCATCAATCATTTCAACATCAATTCATTCACGGTTTTAAATTACTTTATGCCTACTGCATATGCACCAGTGAGGCTTCATTCTTAAACTGGGGATAAGTGAACCTTATTATGGTATGAAGATAAAGTTTTGATATTATGATGAGTTGATTCATGCAAAGTACGTAGTGCACTGTCAGTACAGAAATGCTAAATAAAAGCTAACGGATAACACTTTGACAACAAAAGTGGGCAATGGCAACACAAAAATAAATACCACTCTCGAGGCAGATATGGCTTATTACCTGTTGATGATGACATGTATAGTATTCTCAACTGGATTGGTCTGAGAGGTATTTCATGATGGATGGAGTCTTTTTGCAAGCAAAATGAGAAATAGTGATTGACTGTTTAAAAAATAATAATAATTAGAATAATAATAATAATAATTGGGAAAAACATTGAAAAGATATTGAATGATGAAGTGGGGAGATTAATGTCTCTGTATTGACTGACATGCATGGCATGCCCTTCTGAAAAAACAATGTAATACACTGTAAAGTTATATGTAATCCAATGTAATATAAAGAAGATTATAATGATAATATAAATAAATAAATAAATAAATAAATAAATAAAAATACCACTCTTATTTACCTCAAGTTCCTCAAAACCTACCAGGTCTGATAGACATAGCTGCAACAGCAGTACAAAGTAGCACCATTAATACAGAAACAATATTTCCTGGATTTTCCAGAATAACCCGGATTTCAAATATTCTGCTCCATTGACAGACCTTGAGTTCTATACATGTCTGATTTATTTTATTCATGAATTGTGGTTTCTATAGCTATAATAAAAATGCTGCCTTGCTAAAAATGTACTGTTAATGAAGTTGGGCCCCAAGGAAATATAAAATCCGCCTTGATTAGGAAGGACATTTGGCTAATGTTATATAACCACTGATTAACTGACTGATTTCCTTATTCAATTTTAGATCTGATTTGAGACTATTTGGTAGGTAAGTGAGAGCTCCCATATCCTGGACTCCCTCATGTAGTAAGTTGTAGGTGAACAACTGTGCTCCTGAAGTCACCCAAGGAAAAGGACTGCAAAGCATTATTGGCTGTTTTTCATTATCTGATAACATAAAAAAAAAAAAAAAAAAAAAAAAAAAAACAATAAAGGCTGTCATTTGAATACAGAACTAGATGTACTATAACATATGCAGCTCTCCAAAACTATGTCCTTTCTCTCACCCTTGTTAGAGAGGTAAAATGTTCCCCCTCTTCTAGGAAATGTTTGGAAATGACACATATTGAGCAAATGTGTAGTATCCAGTTGCTCTTTAGTATTTCAGTCTGTAGTATCTCCTCAAACAAATCAAGAAATCTGATTTTAAATAGAGTTAACAGTACCACAGGCACAACACAGCCATTCATGATCAGAAGACTGTGCTTTTTTCCATCTGGAGGAGAATATAATATTTTCAATTTAAAGAACACTTTACTCTGTGCTCTCCAAGTACATTTACAGTTAAGGCATTGACTGCTTTAGTAAATTCATGCAACTTCCTCACCATTGCTTTTCAAAAAAAGACTTAAATGCTCACAGTTAAGTGATCTGTGCACATCAGATGGGGAACCAAAATTCAACTAAAGTCATTAAGGAGCTCCTCAAATTTATTAAGTTGGTGGGACCAGCAGATGGTATAACGGTTATGTTGCTAGACTCACATGTAAGTTGACTACAGTTCAACTCCTGGACCAGGTAGCTTAAAACTCACACCAGGCACAGGTGTGGGCATGCCCAAGATCCTGAGATGAGAAGGGATTGTGGCGTGGAACCCCCCCCCCCCGGGGGGGTGATTTTTTTTGCTCTCTGTGTCTCTCCAGTGAGTGCATGTGCCCGATAGCAAAAATCTCTCTCTCTCTCTAAGAAAAAAAAAATAATTTATTATGTTGGGAAAAGGTCTTCTTAGAGAATGAAGTCATTAAAAACAGAAGCAAACATCTCTACGTAATAGCTTATAAGAATGTTGCTCTTGAAACTGGAGAAATTAATGAATATATTTATTATGGTAATGAAAATATTCCTGATAGAAATACTTGAAACTTAGTTGGCATTAGACAAGAATATCTTGGTGAAAAGTTTTTAAAGACAATATATTAGTGAGGATCCCTTCATGTTTACCAAATGCTCTTGAAAGAGAAACCAACGCTAACAGGAAAAAAGCATTTCTCAGACATATCTACTCTTGTTGCTGTCATTCTGTGCTGACCAAGAGATGTTTCAGTCTCTAACTTAAGTACCTGCATTGAGTACTTGCCAGAAGGAAGACCCCTAAAACTATGTATTATTACAAACAATTGTTCTAACAATCTGTTTTGGTACCATAATTAAGTACATAGGAATTCTGGCTTGCGTGTCAACACATTGTGAGTTTCATCAGTAAGACTCATTCTCCTATAGGATAGTTCTGTGTAATGAACAAAATTAAGATTCTGAACCTGTGAAGCTGAGTACCAGCTCATGATATGTGATGCCCTCTCCAAGGTACTGATTCCCATGAGGTCCTGCCATGGCTGCCAGATAGCCCATCAGGACTTGTTCTTACCTGTGGCATCTTCCATAAAGTGTTCTAAATGAGTGACATGATTTCCAATCAGATGGGATCATTTTAAAATGAAACTTTATAGATGTTCAACAAGCCAAGCAGATACATGATTTCTCCTGCAGAATCTAAAATATGTCGGTTTCCTTATCTGTGAAATAGGAGTTCAATGAAATCTTGATGGTAGGCTGGTTTGTTCTCTTAAGCCAATTAGGAGGGATTTGTCATGACTCTGGTAGCGCTATCCTGGGAAGGATATTGAAACTGCCTCCAGAAGGGGTTATTAGGGGTAAATCATGGCACAGCAGTGATGCAGCTGGACCCACACAGTCTTGAGTTCATGTCCTGGGACCTCCCTGGATACACATGCATGCATGCCCACGATCTAGGCCAGGTGAGGCTGGGGTGGATCATGGTGTGAGGTATTGAGGGTGCCTGTCTGTGTGTCTCTCTCTCTGCCTCATTCTAATGGAATACATAAATAAACTTAAAAAAAAAAAAGAAAAGCAACTAATTAGTAATGTTACCACATGTTTAGGATGGAGAAATAAAGCAAACATGTCACATATTAAAAATCCTATGTAGATAAACTCCAAACTTCCTAACTTTCCATGATCCTCGGATTTATAGCATTCTGTTAGACATCTTAGGAAAGAGAGATATTTCTTTGAATAATGAAAACAAGTAATTGAGAATCCAGGTATTTAACATTTGTAAGTGTGTTTGCATTTTTGTATAACAGGAACAGTTGTTAAGCCCAGAAGTTCCTCTGGCTCACTGGACTCTGTCATAGGAATACCACAGCTTTGTGTGGTCAGGACTAAGAGGCCTGTGCTACAACACTACCAAGAATGTTTAAGTGCTGCTGAGCAATGAATCAATTACATTTCAACGAGACAAGAGGAGATCCACATAAAACATGAGGGAGTTGTGAAAAGACGCAGAGAAGTTCCTCTTTTCTTCTTTTACTACCTTTATTCTTATTATTGATTGCTTAATTTAAAATATATTAAGATCTAATAGAGGCCTAGCCTCCATGGCACAGTCATTAGCATACTAAACTTCAGCCACATGGCCTTCAAAGGCTCAGGTTTCCAGCCTGGTTGACCTGAAACACACTAGGCACACATGTGTGCCCAAGATCCTGACAAGGTGGAGGGCTAGGGAAAGATCACAATGTAACAAGACCCTATCAAGGGTGCTTCCTCCCCCCCCCCCCGCCTCTCTCCCTCTCTCTCTTTCATGTGTGTGCATATGCATATGCTCTCCACTATGAATAAAATGAGCTTTAAAAAAAAAAAAAGTGTAGTAGAAAAAAGTCACCTAAATGTCTTAAGGTATATCCATTTGATGGACTATTATACAGACATTAAAATTGTCAATAAAGGCCCAGTTATGGCGGTGCACACTACTAAGATGCTGTGCTCTGCAGAGACCAAATGGGAGGCCTCGGTTCAATCTCCACCCACGCTTAAAGATTGGGTGTGGTGGTGCATAACTGTAGTCCCAACTGGGAGGCTGAGGCAGGAGGGTCTTTTCTGAGTCTTCAGAAAAATAAATAAATAAATTTGTAGTAACAATGTGGAATACTCACATTATAAAGTAGGAGGAGGATGGGATATAAAAATATTCACAACTATTAAAATACATAAAATATATGTATAATGAGGGGGAAAGAGACTAGAAATAGCCTCCAAAGATTACCTGTTATTTCTGAAGAAAAAGTTCACAGTTTCTTTATTTTCCAAATCTGCTACAACAAGCATATATCTATATTGCCTTTACAAAAGAAAATAAATTACAAAGAAAATTTAGTATATTTTATTTAAAGGAATGTTTGCCTTACCAATTACAGAAGTAACTTAACAATATTAAGGAAAACTGGAAGTGGTGAATTCACCTATAATCTCATTAATTGGCAACATGACCATTGTACGTTTAGTTTATTATCATAAATATATTTAGAAGTTTAAAATTTAGAAAGGGGGGAAGTGTCTGTGATTGATGGGTTAGGTTATAAAACTCAAAGAACACTAGAAGTGTTTGTAATTAAGAGTTATGTTAATTTGGTACCCCTCTTCAGGTAAACTCAGGACTTCAAAACCTAGAGTAAGGAATGTAATAATAGAATATGCCCCCTTTGGTTGGGTAATAATTTGAGGCAAAAAATTAAGACTTTAAGCTTAAGACTAAATATTAAGATCCAAAAATGATATCTTTCTTTCAGTTTTATGCTGACTGTTGTGTGAGAAGAATCATGTTAAAAATGATAATGTAGATAACAATTACTAGAACTTTCCCATTTACAAAGCACTTTCACTTTCAATTTATTTTAACTTGTTCTTCTCAACAACCCAGAAGTTAGGGCTTAATTATACTAAGAGACTGGGATATTGAAGGTCAGAGACATTAACTGACACAGGATGCAAATCCAAACTCCCAAGCATTCCCACTACTGCCACTTGCAGAAGACTGAATGTTTTGATGAACTCTGCCATTCCTATCAGAGTTAGAAAGATCACGTCACCTAGAGACCCCTGGTTAGAGCTGTTAACTCTCTGTTTCTCAGCATACAAGGGCTTATTGGAATCATTTGGGGGATGTTTTCAAATGGCATGCCAACACCCTAGGGGCTCTCTAATATTCTACTAAGAAACACCGTGCTCCCTGTACCAGTGAGAATTGCACTTCCATTGTGGACTGGCACTAGTGAAGTGTCCTGTTACTGTGATCTGCTAGGCACATGTGTTAAGGCTTGGAAACTATTGTTTGGAGGCCGGAGGGTAGCATAGTGGTTGAAGAGCTGGACTCCCACATGGCCAACCCTGGTTCGAGTCCCAGGCCTGGTGATTTGCTTTCGCACTCTCCCTTTCTGTCTCTCTCTGGTCAAAATTGAAGAATAATGATAATAAATAAAATAAAAAATAAATAGATCATTAACAAAAATTGTTTGAGCAGGAAAAAAAAAGCTCTAGGGAATGTAAAGTCTATTGTGGTTGAGAGTTATAAAGGTCTTAAAACTCTAGACAGAACCTGGACATGTCAAGAAAAATTGCAAAAAAGTGGGTGCATTTTCTTAAAGAAGAAAAATTTACCAGAGTGAGATGCAGCAGGCTCCTCCATTTGTGTCTCACCTAAGCCCCTTCTCTGTTCTTCCTTGGTCCAGGGGAACTAATGCTTACAGCTTTGAGCCCTGGTATCCTAGGGTTCAGTCTATGCAGGGCGATAGTAGGAGAGATGAAAGAATTCTTCCCCTGCTATTTCATCTTTCCTCTCTGATTATACTTCCTTTTAAGCAGCTCCTTTTCCAAAGGTGGATTTTTTTTTTTTTTGAGAGAGAGAGAGAGAAAGAGAGAGATTTTGCTAAAGGACACATGTGCTCGCCAGAGAGACAGAGAGAGAAATCACCCACAAGGGGGAATGACCACACCACCTCCTCCATTCTCCTCTGAGATTTTGGGCATGTACGCACACACACACCCAGCATGAGTTTCGAGCAGCCAGGTCTGGGATTCAAACTGCAGTCGACCATGTGGGTGTCCAGAGCCTTAACCACTATGCCACCTTCTGCTCAAACCCCTCCTACCCCCTGTAGCCTGAATTCTTAATGGGTCCCAGTAATACTTTCTCCACTCCCACCTCCACCCCACTTCGAGTCCAGGAAATAGTTTCTCAGTGCTGCTGGTCCTTGAATGCTTCAACACTCTTTGTTGGTGCCCTGAATCCTTCCCACAGCTCTGTAAATTGTGGCTTTATTAAACTCTCTTCAAAATCTCAATTGAGTTTGCCTAAGAATGGATAATAGGCAGAGACTGATATAAACATTTCTGGTTATACATAGTTATTCATATTTCTTTCAGCCTTGCTCAGAACTCTAAATGCTATGTTTCTGTGAACATTTGACACTAATGTACTGGTATTTCATAAGAGAATATGCTTCTATTTCATTAATATGTAATTTAACCTAAATTATCCCCAGGATCTCATATGGCTCAGTCTCAGCTGAGAGTTACAAAGAAAACACAAATCTCACTTCATGAACTTTGGACAATATTGTAGTTTTTTTCTGTAGATTTTTAAAAAGTGAATCATTCAGAGATTTTATACAGATATCAACCAGAAAGTTTTCCAGAAATTATCTTTAGTCTTTGGTATTTATCTCTGAACTAGGACACCCAGTGTAACTGCAAATTTGCTCCTATTCGCTCTCATTTTAGATGGTATTTCACCACATTCTTCTGTTTGCTTCCTCTACTTACCCTTTCCCCAGCTTCCCTGCCAGGTGGGACCAGCAGAACTCACCTACTCTCTGGCCACCTGGCTAGAGAACTCCTGAAATAATCCCACATTTCTCAGTCTCCTGAGAGCATGTAGTTTTCTGGAAATTCTCTGATGTTTTTTGCATAAATAGATTTCATGAAAAATTTCTGATGAATAAAGTTCTTCCCTTCACTTTGGTGAGAACTCTGTTATATACCCACAAGTCCTTGCCAAAGGGGAAAAGCCTTGCCTTGAACCTGTAGACTAAACAACACTGAACTACCTGAATACAAATAGACTACTCAAAAGAAAGTGAATTATCTCCCCTGAGGAATCCCAATACTGAAGACAGAGCAAAAACCACACCAGTGGGCAAAAATCACACTGATGAATGAATGGGTGGTATTATACTCAATGTTTATTTATCTCAAAGAATAGTTCGTCCACTAAAGAAAATAAACAAGATGTTTTCTTTTCCTTTCTAAAAAGAAAAAACACAGACATAAATATTTCTGAAGAGACAGAAAGCACCTCACTAAATCAAGAAAATATGGCAAGTCCATGGCCAAATCTTTGATGAAAGAACTGAAAAAAATATCAAAATCATTCAGGTTTTTTTCTATAACAAATCCATAATGTAAATCACTAAGTCCTATACAGTTACCTAAAAAATTTAGTTTTATTGCACAGAATTTGGAATAATTATACAAAATTATAAGACTCTGCCAAGAGTAATCTCCTCAATTTTCAATGTCACTGCCACAACACAAAAGAAAAGAAAAACTAAAGGAAAATTAGAGAAATGCACAGACTTTTTCTCAAGCTTTAAATCCCCCATCTAACTTAATTAAGATGCCCCAACACTGTTTGCCCAGGGCAAACCCAGCAACCATGAGACTAGAGGCACAGACAAGAACAGCAGATCAGAGGTACCAAGCATTTAGTAAGGACGCCTGCCCCAGGAGTCACTCACATAGGACTGAGAAGAAAAAAATTGCTCCTTTTGGGCCAGCAGGTGGCATGGTGCTTAAGGCGCTAGACTCCCAGATGGCTGACCACGGTTTTGAGTACCAGATCTGGCGACTTGAAAATCATGCCGGTGCATGTGCAGGTGTGACCAAAATCACAGGAGGAGGATGGAGGAGAAGGGATTGTAGTGTGGCCATCTCCCCTAGGGGGGATTTCTCACTTTCCCTCTCACTGTCTCTCTCCATCCAAAACCTTTAAACAACAACAAAAAAATTGCTCCTTGGGCCAGCAGGTGGCAGTGGTTATGTCACTGGACCCCTACATGGTCAACGACAGTTCAAATCCTGGATCTGGTGTCTTGAAACTCACGCCGTTCACGTGTGTGTGTGTGTGTGTGTGTGTGTGTGTGTCCAAGATCCCTGGAGGAGACTAGAGAAGGGATTGCGGGATGATTTCTCACTTTTCCTCCCACTGTCTCTCTCTCTCTCTCTCTCTCTCTCTCTCTTGCACATGTGCCCTAGGGCAAAATCCTCTCCCCTGCCCCTGGAAAAAAAAATGCTCCTTTCTAAGTCAAACTAAAATTCTGGGATATCTTCCTTTATCTACTAAATGACAGGAAGGAAAATGCATCTCAGGAAAGATGGGTAATTGAATCAGAGATGCTTTGGTTATAATCTTGAAAAATTTATAGGCAATTCACTCAGTAAATGGAGGTTTGACATTATGACCCGCACGTTCACTTACACCTTTTTCCTCCCCATTTTTTTATATTTATATTTATAATTTGCTCTTCAGAAATCCTACTTGGGCTCAGAGAGAGGCTCTCACTAGAAGAATCTTGTCCTTTCTTCTCCAGACCTAGTTGACTATAGACACCAACTATTCAAGCAACGATTCGACACCATCATCCCCCTTCTCTTCTAAATCACCTCCCCCCACGTATCACGTGACAGGCCAAAGTCAAACCAGTTGGAAAACTAGGTAAGATGTAAAAAGTCCAGGATGTCAGCTGTTTTCAATTACAAACATAATTCACTAGTCATACCCACAACCTCCTTGTAAGGAGTAATGAACTAAAGGAGAAGATATTACAATGTGGAACAGTAAGGATGAATTGTTATGCTCTGCTTTTAAGGGAAAAAAGAGAGGAAAACATATACCCCAACCATGGGATTTGTGGCAGAACTGAGCCAGCACTAGCTGAAATGAATTCCGAGATGCCAGTGCTCAGATTGTTTGGAAAACTGAGCACCATTCTGCAAATCAGGACCAGCTGGAAGACTCCATCTAAAACAGATCTGGCCATGGAAAGGGAAAATCTTAAACTGTCTCAAAACTGGCTCCATCAGTATGACCTTGGACTAGCAGAAGACACAGGGTAGCCCCTTCTGTTTTTGTTTGTTTGCTTTAAAAGAGGTTTTTGGGTTTGTTTTTTTTGTTTGTTTTTGTTTTTTTTTTTTTGCTATAGGTTATACTTGCCAGAGAGATGGAAAGTAAAAAATCACACACACACACACACACACACATACACACACACACCCCCAGGGTGATGGCACGCCATCCTTTCTCCTCCATTCTTCTCTTGGGATTTCAGGCACACATGCACATGTGCCTGAGGTCCAGGACTTGAACCATGGCTGGCTATGTGGGAGTCCAACGACTTAATCACTATGCCACCTGCTGGCCCCTGTTACGGTCTTTTTTTTACTTTCATGGTTAGCTCATCATGGGTCTAGGTACTGGAGCTCAGTAAAAACTATAGTTCCTCTACCTTTTCATTTATTGGCATTGATTGGAAGTGGTATTATCTGTATAGGAATTCAGCTTTGACATCAGGCTAACATGGATATGCCCTATGAGATAGAGCGGCTTATTTGACTTTTCCGTTTCTAGGCTTCATTATTTCTAAGCATAGGGTTGTGAGAGTTAAATTAATGCACACAAAATAGCTCTTGGCACCTAGTAAGGACTAAATATTAGCTATGATTATTTCGACCCTTGATTTCATTATTTCAAAGTTTGATTTGTTTTACTTTCATTATAAAAGAGCAACAGAAAAAATACAATTGTGAAAACTCAGAATTTAGGGTCTAAAGTTTGGTCTCACCCCAAACTTCAGTCCCTTGAATCTGAACATTGGCTCCCTACTCATAAACAGCACTAGCTTCTAACTAATGACTTTTCAAACCTTCTGAAAATCATTATTTCTATTAAAAGTCAGAAAGAGGGCTAAGGTCAATGGTTCTTGGAGAATGAAAAGTTTCTTCCCTGTGTTCTCAAGAGTACTGGCCAGTCTTGTTTCAGAGAATTCTCCTTGCCCTCTGAACTTTGAGATGTTTTTAGACATCATTCCATTCTAAAGCATCAGGGTGTGTTTTTTTTAATATCCTAATGCAAATGGTAAAATTTATTCACAGCCAAATTATAAGCCCCTAGTAGAAACTCAAGGATATTCTCACAGCCAAATTGCTTCATTTTCACTTCTTATTTTTGATGAAAAATTATCAGCACTCTTGGGATTTATGAAAGTAGTCAGCAGGATGTGTTATAAACACCTTCAAAAAAGCTCCAGAGAGGCTGACGGCAAAATCCTCCCTCTGATAATCCTCTCCATGCCAGTTCTGAATAATCTTGGAGCAAGCCTGACACAGAAATTATTTTTCATCCTTCCAGAAGCCCAGATGGTGGGGCTAACATGGAGATGTGCCTAAAATGTTTCACATGGAGTCAATTATTTTGAGGTTGAGTAGAAATGCAACTATTTATTTATTTATTTATTTATTTATTTATTTATTTATTTTATTTTTGGCGAGGTTTTAGCTACAGGGCGTGTGCACTCGCCAGAAAGACAAAGAGAGACAGAGAGACAGAAAGTGAGAAATCACCCCCCAGGGGAGATTGCCACGCCACAATCCCTTCTCCATTCTCCTCTCAGGATCTTGGGCACATGCACACACACGTCTGGCGTGAGTTTAAGCCACCGGGTCCACAAATCAAACCACAGTCGACTACATGGGAGTCCAGCGACATAGCCATTATGCCAACTGCTGGTCCCACAACAACTATTTAATAAGTTCACAAAAGGCACTGGGGTCTTAGGGAAGACACAAAATGACAAAACATGATTTTTTTTCTTCAAGAAATCTGTACTCCAATATGAAATAAATAATCCTCTCTTCCTATATAACCATTTTTAAAAACTGATAAACATGCAGGTTTACTTTTATGCTTGTTTTCCCACAAGCATCTTCATTTCAGGGAATCTTATTCTTTCTCTACTTATGAAATCTCTTTCCTTAGCTACCAACTCTTGGTCTTTGATCTTGTACTCTCCATCTTCTATCAAAAACACTGCTTCTGAGGAACCAGCAGTTAGCGTAGTGGCTATGTCGCTGGACTCCCACGTAGTCGACTGCAGTTTGAGTCCAGATCCGGAGGCTTAAACTCACGCCGAGTGCGTGTGCGTGCATGACCAAGATCCTAAGAGGAGAATGGAGGAGAAGGGATTGCGGCATGGCCATCCCCCCTGGGGGGTGATTTCTCACTTTCTGTCTCTCTGTCTCTCTCTGTCTGTCTAGCGAGTGCATGCACCCTATAGCAAAAACCTCTCCAAAAAAAAAAAAAAAAAAACCACTGCTTCTTAGGCCAGTTTCACAGCACAATGGTTAAGTGTTGTGCATTGGGAGTTGGATCCCATGTGGTCAACCATGGTTTGAATTCTGGCCCTGGCAGCTTAAAAAACACAGCAGGTCTGTGTGTGTGTGTACACACACGCGCACACCTACACTCAACATCCTGACAGGATGAAGAAATGGAGGAAAAATCACTGCAGTGTGATCATGCCCTATTGGTCTCTCTCTCTCTCTCTCTCTCTCTCTCTCTCTCTCTCTCTCTCACACACACACACACACACACACACACGCCTTCTCATGATTAAAAAAAAAAAGAAAGAAAAGAAAAAATACTGCTTCTTATTCCTCTTTGTTCATGCTTCAGCAAACTTCCAGAAGTGCCTAGGTGTTACGAGTATTTGAGGATGGAGGAGCAGTGTTTGTTCAGAGGTGGATAATACCCCTGACCTCTGTTCTGGAAAGTCCTTCACCTTATCAGAGACCAGAGTTACCTCCAGTCTCAGGCTTGAGACATGCCAGGAAATAAAGAGGATAAATAAGTGAGTTCAGACGTCCTCTTTGAACCCACGTATCTCCCCCAAATCTCTGGTTCCCAAGGTGCTTTAGAAGATTTTTGAGTTACCATACTGACTTCATAATATCTGGGTATTTGAGAAAGGCTGATGATGATATTCTCACGTGCCTTTCAATTCTGAATGAGACTCTGCTTGAAGGTAGGAGTCCTGGGCTTGTCTATCTGCATGCCTCAGAAAGACACAGGTGGGCTGAGATAGAGACAGGAAGAGAGAAGGGAGAGAAGTAGGAAGTACAGGCACTCCTCACTTAAAGACTGAATTCTGTTCCTACAACTAGGTCATTCAGCAAGATGGTCGACAAGCAAAGAGATTAAAGGCAGATGTCCTGTGGCGTGTCATGGCACCATAGGGTATATATTTTTCAACAGCTATCACACAACACACACTAGAATAATCTAATACTATCCATATGAAGAGCAAAAGTTAAATAAGTGCCAGCAAGCAACAAGATACACCACAACACAATAATATAAATACAACCTAATTGTCTTTTATTTATTATGAATACAACTATGGGTGCATAATAAAATATAAATTATAAACAAAATATGTAGTCTTGCATGATTGTGAATGCTTCGTTTAGTGAATACCAACTGACTGCAGGAATAAGGGGGAAAAAAAAAAAAAAACTGAGAAAGGGAATTCTCCACACTGGAGAACTGGTCCTAAGTCCAAGTGGTCATTAATCAGGTAGGTCATTAAGTGAGGAGTGGCTGTACTATGCTGTCAGCATTAGAGCCTTCCCTATTTCTAAGCAGAACTTGAACAGAGAGGAGATACACAGAGGTGGTGGGAAGGGGAGAGGGGCAGTACCAGGGCCATCTTGGGGCCTGGGGGCTGCTCTAGCAAGCAAAGGGGATGCTCTATTGCAAAGTCCTGCTTATACTTTCTCTAGCCTACACTGACCAAAAATTATGCTCATATGAACTGCCCTTAACTTCTCAGTGCTCTATGCAGCATAACTGGTGATGCTTTCCTGACGATGCATATGTTCTTCTCATATAAACTCATGAGCTGGTGAGAATCCACAAAGATCCAGAAATTATGCTCAAACCATATATTCTCTAGGTTAGCAGGCTTCTGCAATGATCTAGATGAAAAAGAATGTTGCCTTGGATGAGGTGGGTGATAGGAGATATGCCCAGTCTAAAGATGTGTTTGGAAGACATCAGAACTTGTAATTGGATTGGAAGGGAGGAATAAAGAAAAGAAGTCATAAAGAAAATCTCTTGGGTCTAGTGGTTAAGGGTCTTGTTGCCCAGAAGTTAAGGGAGCCTCATCCCACACGGCCAACCACATGGTTCAAATCCTAGCCCTGGCAACTCATAAAACACATTTGGCACTTGTGCATGCATGCCTGAAATCCTGACAAGACGGAGAAGTGGATTATAAGGGATTGCATCATGCCCATGACCCATTAAGAGGTGATTTCTCCTTTCCTTCTCTTCAGCTGTCTGTCTCTATGTTTCTCTCTGGCAAGCCCATGCAACCTCTGGCCAGAAAAAAGGAGAGAGAGAGAGAGAGAGAGAGAGAGAGAGAGAGAGAGAAGGAAAGGAGGAGGAGAAGGAGGAGGAGGAGGAAGAAGAGGAGGAGGAGGAAGAACAAGAGCAAGAGCAAGAGCAAGAACAAGGGGACCAGCAGTTAGCATGATGGCTATGTCGCTAACTCCCATGTAATCAACCGTGGTTCGAGTCCCGGACCCGGTGTCTTAAACTCATGCTGGGTGCGTGTGCATGCGTGCCCAAGATTCCAAGAGAAGAATGGAGGAAAAGGGATTGCAGAATGGCCATCCCCCTGGGGGATGATTTCTCGCTTTCTATCTCTCTGTCTCTCTTTCTAGCGAGCACACGCGCCCTATAGCAAAAACCTCTCAAAAAAAAAAAAAAAAAGAACAAGAACAAGAAGAGAAGGAAGGAAGGAAGGAAGTCTATTCGTCTCATGGAGTTCTACAGTTTGGCAGGTGGGTGGGTTGCATAGACCTTGACTAAGGTAGAAAAGAATGAGTAAGGACCAGTTAAAACATATTGAACTTGGGAAATCTATTTTGCATCCAAGGGTTATGTCAAGTTGGTCACTGGATATGTAGGAATGAACTTTGAGGAGGCATCTTTTCCCAAACCTGTCTTCCTAATTACTGCTCAAACTACATGTGAGAGGCTGAGGAGCATGTTCCCTAAGAATAGGAACCATAATGAAATGTCAGTAGGTTCACAGTGAAGCACTTGGAGGCTGTAACTAAACTTTAATTCACTTTTTATGCATTATTTTAATAACTACTTACCATATAGTAGTGTTGTGTTAGTTGCCAGGAGATAAGTGCTACATAAAAGAGACATAGCTTTGCCCTCATGGAACTTTGATTTAGTGGAATAAAACAGGATTAAAAAAGAATTCTTAAGATAAAATATAAAAGGCACAACTTCTGAAGTCAAAGAGATCTAAAATCAAATTCTGATTCAGCTGCTGATTAACTGTAAAACTTTGCTAGGTTTCTTAACCTCTCTGTACCTTTTATCTCTTCATCTATAAACCAAGGGTAATGATAATTCCTATTTTACAGCTGTGATAATTAAGTGAAATAATTATATTCAGTACTTAGCACAGTACTGGTGCAGAGCAGACACTTGACAGATGTTAGCTAGTAGTACAGGTACGAGGGACCTCAGGGCAGGGCTCTTTTGTTAGGAAGAACATCCAAGGAGGAGGGGCTGCAGCAAGTCTAGGAGTGTATCCAAGGTAGAGAGGTTGTATGGTAGTTAAGTTCAATGGAAAACCATTGATGAGATCTGTGTGGGAGCTGGGACTGTTTCCTGTGTGCCCTTCCTGTTCTTCCTCCTCATCTCCACCTGTACATGCTTGCTAAGTCTCTCCCTTCCCATGCCCAATATACAGGCCTTTCTTCCAGACAATTCCTGTCCAACCTATGAAAACTCTGCACTGTCAGGAGTGATGACAAAAGTATTCAAAGGTATCCTTGTTCCAGAGATGCCTTTATTTTCTCTGGCCTCTGTAAACACCTTTTTCCTAGTTCTGAAGCTTGGCCAAGAGCAGAGGTTCTCCTTTGTAAGAAGCAGAGACACTGGCTCCTTAAGATAAAGGCAATTCCCCCAGGGGAGGCTTCTGTCCTCCCTGACTCCCAGGATCTGGCCACCTGAAGATCATCCATCACTCCTTCCCTTCCCTTTACCACTGTTTCTCTGACTTCAGCTCAGACAGCAGCCTCTGTCTTGAGCCCTCAACCAAATCAAGTCATGGAAGTAAGAGATATTCTAAGACAAACTGGCGGTGGAAGACTAGCAATGAGAGACTGAAGGCCCAGGTTGGCATAAGTGAGTCAAACTGCCATGACTGACAGACATAGCAGCGCTTGTCTCAGCTCTGGAGCCAAGGTGGCCCCATTCCTAACACTTGGAGAAGGGTGGGTTTCAGAAGAGTAAGCTTGTATAGCAAAACAGCAGGAATGTCTAAGGTGGTAAGAAAATGTGTGATTCCAAGCCATACAAGACAACATGCACACAAGAGTTTAGCTGCCTTGGGCACCCAGCAAGAAGACTTGCGTCTAATAGTCTGATATTTACATTACTATTTGGCAGTGCATGTCAAAACATTATAAATGGGGGGAAGGGCGAATTTGTAAGACCATTACTGTTTAATGGAAAATTCCAGTTAATTTGTGGAAAAATATGTTAAACTTCAGAATGACAGAGGGGTCATTTCTAAGCGAATAGGGATATCACCACTGCTTTAAACATAAAACTTTAAAAGGAACAAATATTGTCAAAAGACTCAAAAGAAGGCTGTCTTGTCATTCCTAAATATATCACTAAATAAATGCAAGAGCAGATCTCTACTGAAATGATATAAATAAATATCTACTTTATTTACTCTTCAAGTCTCCTGGGAATTATAAGATCTATGCACATACTAAGAAAAAAATTAATGGGGCAATTTTATGACAGAGGTGCTAGCATTCTGAATCCTATATGTACGGAGCTGGGGAATGTTCTAGATACCACCTGAGAGTTCCTGCTATTTGAGGAACCAAAGTCTTGGCTAAATTGGAAAAAGAAAATGACTGGATGCTGGTGGGGGAGATGAAGGGGATAATGGGAAGATAGTCCCTTCAGCCACCAGGGAGTAAGGACTACTGGATAATCACACCCTCCAACCTGGGCTTGTACCACTTGTGTCCAGATGGGATTGAAGACTGGGGCATATGACTGCGGCAGGAGAAGCACAAGAGAGGTCCTTTGGTTAAATGGCACTCATATTTCTGTCCCATTCACTTTGGACAAATTTCAGAAACTTCAAGGGGTATGCTCTATGGCTCAGTGTGGACAATTACTAGTAGTGAGATGCATTTTCCCACTGATTTTCTTTTTAGAGTTCATGGGCAATTGGCAAATCACTTCCTATCATCACTTGACAAAATGCCAGTGTTTTGCCTAATCTACACGTCTTACCTTGGTGACCGAATATAGCTGAAGAAAAGCACACAACTACACTGACAGTTCTCTTTTTCAAAATTTCAAGTGGTCCCTTGGCTCTACAGCAAATTGTATTCCATTTGCTTTGTTGACTTACTCTGCAACTCTTCTAAGTAGCTATTTTAGACCTTCTCACCTCTCTTCAAATCTCCAAAACTCTTCATCCTCATTACTTCACAGTTCACAGAACAAACAGAAGCAATCAAAAGAGAACATGAGAACCCTCCCACCACTTGGTCAATCCTGTTATCTGTATATATGCCCATATGCTGCCTTTTCTCTGTTGCAATAAGTCACTCATGCCCTAGCAAAGGCTAAACCTTTTACTTATGAGCAGAATCCTGCTCCCCTTAATCTACTCAAGAATATAGATCCTATAATTTTATCATCTCCCTCTTACTTCATCAGTTCTCCGCTCCCCCGCCATCCTGGATCATTTCCACTATCATATAAACACTCCATTGAACCTCACACCTTTTTTTTAAAAAGAGCTTCACTTGACCCCACATCCCCCCTAGAACTACATCACTTTTCCTTTTTACTGCAAAACTCTCACAAAGGCTTATAGGTACTTGTCATTTCCACTACTTGAATTTTTTTTTTTTTGAATGTGCTCCAATTTGGATTTCAATCCCATACTCCACCAAGACTGCTATGACAGGGTGTCCAATGACGTCCTATTGACAAAAATAATGCTTATTTCTAAGTCTTAGACTACTCATTGGAAATATTTGACCTAATCAAGTCTTTCTTCTTGAAATAATTTATTTTCAGGAAGGTCTCACCACTCACTGTTTCTCAATCTCTTCTGACCTCTAAACACTATATGGCTTCAGATGTCATCCTGGGACCTGATATCTTCTTTTTTTTTTTTAAGAGTTTTTTTTTTTTTTCTACAGGGCGCACGCACTGGCCAGAAAGACAGAGAGAGACAGAGAGACAGAAAGTGAGAAATCACCCCCCAGAAGGGACAGCCACGCCGCAGTCTCTTCTCCTCCATTCTCCTCTGGGGATCTTGGGCATGCACAAACATGCACCCGGTGTCAGTTTTAAGCCACCAGGTCTGGAACGCGAACCGCGGTCGACTACGTGGGAGTCCAGCGACATAGCCATTAGCTAACTGCTGGTCCCCCTGATATCTTCTTTATTGACACTTGCTCTCTATATGACTTCACTTAATACCCAGGCTTGAAATATTACCTGTATGTTCATGATTCCCTAATTTATCTCTCTAATCCCAACATCTTCTCTTATTGCCAAGCTCATATTGCCAACCACTTACCTAACACCTTATATATCAGGATGGAATTCCTGTTTTCTCACTCAAATCTGATCCTCTTTCAGTTATCTCCATGTCAGTAAATGGTCTCTCCATTTTAACAAATTGGTAAAGTCAAAATCCTTGGAGTTATCCTCTCCTTCACACTCACATTCAATCCATCGCCAAATTGTGTTACTCCTTCCTTTTAAATGGGTTCAGAATTTGACCACTTCACTGTTCATCTATTTTCATCCAATTACATGCCACCATCATCCCTCCCTCTTGACAACTGCAGTGGCCACCTAACTGGCCTCCCTTCTTCAACCCTTACCTGGGCCCCCAACAGTCTATTCTCCACACAGCAGTCAGCATCATCCTATTAAACTGTGTCAGGTAATGCTATTGATCTGTTCAGCATCCTTCAGTGTTATCTGCCTCTGAGTAAAATCCAAATTCCTTCCATGGCTTACTATGCTGTTTCTTCAGATGCCCACATGGGCATCTCTTTCTCCTCACTAGATTTTAAGCACCATGAGAGGAAGAACTGATCTGTTTAGGCAGCAATACTCCTGCAGCCTAAAGCAGTGCTTGGCACATAACAGACGTTCAATGTATTTGTTAAAAGAAAGAATGGATGGGTAAATGAGGCCATCAGTGTGAAATACTGAAATACTCTGTCAAAATGGGAAAGACAAATAAGAGCATGCATTATGTTGTTGGGGGTGGATGCTCTGACTTTTCAGTGGAAAGACAGGTCACTATAGGGACCAGCAGATGGCGTAATGGTTATGTCACTGGACTCCCATGTAGTCGACGTGGTTCAAGACCCGGATCCAGCAGGGGTGATTTCTCTCTTCCTGTCTCTCTCTCTCTAGTGAGCGCACGCATCCTATAGCAAATATATCGCTCCAAAAAAAGAGAAAAAAAGGAAGAAGAAAGTTAGGTCACTATGTAAAATGTGCAGTGAAACAGCAGTTTGCAAAAGATGCCACTGAGTACCTCCACCCAATATTTCCAGCCTTGAACTCAAAGGAAGAATATAAAGGAGGCTTGCTGCAGTCCTTTGTGGTGAAAACTGAGCCAGAAAAATACTATTATGTTTATATTTTGGAGACCCTAAAGTATCTCCAGCTAGCATCCTAGGGAGCACCTGTTACATTTATCATAATAAATGGTGTTTGTGTATATACAGGTCAATAAACAATTCTATAATAACCCTCTAAACGACCACAATTTGAGATATTTCACAAATGGATGGAGTCCATTAACAGGACAGGTCGTTCTGAGCCACTCCAGATATAGCTCAGATTCCACAGGGCAGCTGGAGGTCAGAGATTCTGTGGCTTCTGGGGCCAGATTCTTAACCCAAAAGGTTATTTCTGCCTCCTTCTGGGAGAGAGGAACAAGGATACAAATTCAATTTATATAAAGGGGCCCTAAAGCAAACTACATCCTAGGATTAAATCGACAAAACTATACGATTAGGGAAGGGTCACTCACAAACTCTGTGAAATAGAGCTGAATTTCACACTCAGGCACACTTAGACCTCAAGGCACTGGTTCTATTTGAGAAACAAAGATACCAGAAAAAGCTATAATAAGGCTCCTTAAATCCCAAGTGGCCTTAGTAAAAAAAGAACAAGGACAAACTAAAGTCACATTCATAGTCTCAAGATCTAATAAACATGCTTAGGATACACTTGTTATCACTTAGCAAGTTTATAAAGTACAAAGCAAACTAACAATCTTCAGTTTAGGGAAATATACCCCCCCTTTAGGAATGTCAAAAAGGTACTGATATGCCACATTCAGTATCAGAAACATTTTCATCCTGGTAAAATCAAACCAATATTTTTTTATTTGATTTGCTCTACTAATAATCTGCTTCCAAATTTCCTAAAAACTGTTCCCTCTGAAAGACTACTATATGTAGTATGCAGGCTATACACCCTATGTAATAGAGTTGCTTACAGCACACTCCTTTTATGGACTCATTCTTTCAAATTGCCGAATGTCCTACATAAAGTGATGAATTATCCAGTCCCCTTTCAGAACCCACGCACTCATTTCCTGAGCTGTCCAAAGTGTTTTGAGTGTTCCAGGCTCAAAGCTAAGTTCTTCCAGAATCCCTCTCTTGTCACCTAAAATTAGGACCCTTCCCTGGGGTGGCCCACATCTAATGGCTGGAGACTCTGGGGGTGGAAGGCCTGACCCCACACCTCAGTGAGGAACAAGTCCAAGGGATAGTTCTATCTCCATATGGAGCTCTGAAACTGAGGCTTCTGGAATAATTCTACTTCAGCTCAATCTCTCTCTCCGCTCAGTTCTGCTCCCCTCACTTGCTCCCAGGTGCTGTTTCCAAAACACCTCTCCATGTCTGCTTCCCAGGGAGTCCTACCTAAGCTATGTAGTAACCACGATTTTCCAGACACTAACTTTGAGAGTATGAGATAAGCAAAACAAGGTCCTGCCCTCAGGCATTCATAGGTTGAACCACTAAACACAAAGACAAGCAGGTCAAAGAAAACAGGAGGAGGAGTAGAAACAGCACTTGATTTAAAAACCTCCACAGAGGCGGTGACACTTGGGACTCGTTGTGGGGGGATGAAGTCAATTGATGGAAAAGGTGGAGAGCAGATCAGACACTCTAGGCACACACAACAGCATTTGCCAAGTCAAGAAGGTATGAAGGAGCCTGTGTGTGTCAAGTTACAGTAAATCTGTCGGTGTGGCTGAAGCACAGAGCGAGGTAAGGAGAAGAAGTGTCAGAACTGAAGGTGGGAAACAAAATGGGGTGGCATTATTAAGGAGATAGAGAACTTAAGAGATTGGAATCTGGTGTCACGCTGCCTGAGTTTGAACACTGATTCCTCGACTTACCAGCTGTATGACTGTAGGTAAATTGCTTACTCTCTCTAAGCAGCAATGCAGCACTCCACGATGCTAAGGCAATATAGGAAGGTCCCAGCTTCACATCCCAAGGTCTCTCTTTGCATGCCCCATATACCACACATACCTGTAATCAGGCTGGCTGAGGCTAAGGGTAGGATAATCACATGGGAACCCTGTAAGGACTGCCTGTCTCTTTCTCTTTCTCTATCTCCCTCTCTCATGGGAAAAAAAATTAAATAAACCGGAAAAAAAAATGAAAATATTGGGTTGTCAGGAAAGTCATGACACATTTTTGCATAGAAAAACAGAAAAATATGTCATGACTTCACCAACAACCTAATAATATGAATGACCTACCTCATAGATGTTCTTTTGGAAATTAAATGTGATAATGCATAAAACATGCTTAACATGGATCTGGGCTCAGAGTGGACATGTAAAACATGTTAACTACCATGCACTTTCTCCAATAGGCAATGGGGATTATTAAATAATCATAAACAGGCCTGTGCTTTTAGAACATAGCTCTGATGAGGTGTTTCTCTTTTTAGAAAAAAGGTCCAAACTACAGGGAGAAATTTACATATACCTGAGACTTAAAGCTGGGAGACTAGACTATGAGGCAGAGGCAGTGCATACAGAGTAATAAAGGGGTCTGTATCGGGGCAGCCTAAGCAGCAGTAACACAAATGACAGGGCAGAAATCTGCAAAAGCTGCTATGGAAGCTAGGGAGCCCTGCAAGTAGGGTTAAAGTCCAATTCTGAATTTATTTCATAATAAAAAGAACGCTCTTAAGAGCTAAGTAAGTGATATGCCACATGCTGTCACAAAACATGTATGCAAACAATCCTAAAAATTGATACACTTTCCGACTTCATTCATTCAATGACTATATTCCTGAGATTCCATTTTAAATCATACTCTATCGCTGGAAACATCCTACTTCCTAAGTTACACTCCCTAAGAAAAGTTTTATAATGGAAATTCTCTTACCAGACTAGTATTAATGGACAGTGATCATAATACTTTCTCTCTCTCTTTTTTTAATTAATTGCCAAAGGCCATGTGCAGTCACCAGAGAGAGAGGGAGAGAAGGCATTCCCCCCACCACCAGCAGCTGAGCATGCGTATGCCACAATCCCCTTTCCTCATTTCTCCATCCCACCAGGATTCAGTTTACACACACACATACACACACACACACACACACACACACACACACACACAGTATGTTTTTCAAGCCACTTATGCCAAGATTGGAACTATGCCTAGCCATGTGAGCTCTGGCTTCCTATGCAATGCTTAACTGCTTCACTATGGGGCTGGCCCAATAATTTCAAAGTACATATATTTAACTCAGTCTCAGGATCTTTGAAGATAAGTAAGTATCCATATTTTCCAACTCACTTCTAGAAAATAAAAATAAGTTTGAGGCAAGTCAGGGATACTGATATAACCAAGTTTCAGAATCCAGAACAAAAAATTAATAAACAATTATCAAAGTTAAAACTTTGATAATTAAAACCTTGATGAGATAGCACTATTCATCCACCAGACTGGATATAAAAATGAAAAAGCCTGCAACATCAAATGTTGACAAGAACATGGAGCAACTAGAACTTTCATATGTTTGTTGTCAGAGAAATGTTAGGTCCAGCCTAGGTGGCACAGTTCATAGTATACTAGACTGCAGTGCCATAAGCCACATGGCTGACCACAGGTTCAAATCCTGGGTTGCCTTGCAAACACACTAGGTGTGTGTGTTGGGGGGGAGACATTCAAGATCCTGATAAGATGGAGGGCGGCTGGGGTGAGGAGATACAAGGAGACTTTGTCTAGAGTG
This sequence comes from Tupaia tana, assembly GCA_026018925.1. Classification (NCBI taxonomy): domain Eukaryota; kingdom Metazoa; phylum Chordata; class Mammalia; order Scandentia; family Tupaiidae; genus Tupaia; species Tupaia tana. The sequence goes on along the minus strand of JAKSZU010000001.1, from coordinate 224,248,673 downwards.
TTTCTCTCTTGTTCTTCTTGTGTGTGCATATAGAATCTAAGTGGCAGGTGCACTATAAAAATCTTTCAGTTTGGGCATGTCTTAGACAAGTTTTTAAAATAAAATGTTGGAAAAGTTATTTTAGAAGAGATCAATTCAAGTCCAAGGACAGAGAGTTTAGCCTCCCAGCTGCCAAATGTCCATTCTCTGGATTGATCAGGTACTGATTCAACAGTGAAGACCTTGGATGGAAGTGTAAGAGTGAGAGGTGTTGGAATGGGGAGAGTGTATGAATATGTGAGTACAAGGTTTTCCTTTTTTGCTCAATCAGATATTCAGCAGATCAAGTAAAATCTAATTACTGAATATTCTGTACTAGACTAGGTGATTCCCTGTCAGTTTTAAAACATAGACCTAGCAGACAATCTACATGCAACTAAAATAAATAAATTAGCCAGCAGGTCAGTGGGCCTTTCCGGTGGTGAGCAGTTAGTGGTCTGCACACACAGAACAGAAGGGTGGGAAGTCTCCCTCCTTCATGTGGTCCAGACAGGCAATGCCACTGTGAAAATAAACAAACCATCTGTGAGGCTGCTGGCCCTTTTGACTAGTGCCTGGCTAAGCCCCCTGCCCTCTGATCCCACGATGTTTGTGGAGCCTGTGTTGCTGTCTAGTGACAGAGTCTATTTTTCTATCCCCTGTGCAAGTGGACCAGCTGTCTGTGGCTGATTTATAGAAGGAAGTCACCAGGAGGAGACCTAGGAGGTGCTCCCAGCCCTGTTGTTGCATTTCTACTTCCCATTGCGCAGCAGACATGGGAACTGTAGGGTTGGGGGTGGTGCTTGGTGCTAATCCTCCTGGGGAGATGCCCCCCCCCCGTAACCCCCACCAAAAGGCTATAGAGCTACTGCTCATTTCCTCTGTGCTGACTGGATTGAGATCCTGTTTGTTGAGCACATTTTTCATCCTTCTTAGTCCCCAACTCTAGAGACATGAAATAATGTCTACAAATATAGGCTTTTTCAAGGGCCAAGGGATACAGGATTGGAATTAGGATAAAAATAAAATTTTGTCTTCATTTTATTAAAATAATAATCTTATACATTACTGTACCTTATTAGGATCAGCTCAGCTATAAATACAACCTAAACACAGTGTTATCTGAGTCTTCTCCAGGGCTGTGACCACAGAGGACACATTTTTTCATATATTATTCTATGCAGTGTTTGTCCCAAGCCTGTAGAGTAGGTGGTAGAATCTCCAGTTTACAGATGGAGAAGTCGGTACCCAAGCAGGTTAAATGGTCTTCCTGGAAACTCTCAGAAAGGGGAAGAATTTTCTGCCTCTAGCTCCAAGTCTGCAACACCATGGGCAGGGGTATGGGAGAGAGGGTAAACCCACCAGTCAGTTCAGGAGCCACTTACCACTTTTCACCTTCCCTGTTTATGTTTGTTTTGTTTTGTTTTTTAAGAATTATTTATTTATTTCTTGTTATTATTATTACTGTTTTCTAATTTGACCAGAGACAGAGAGAATGAGAAAAAGGGAAAGTGAGAAAGTGAGCTACCAGGTCTGGGACTTGAACCGCAGCTGCTCATGTGGAAGTCCAGCGCCCAAACCACTAAACCAGCTGCTAGCCCCTCCCTGTTTATTTTCAATCCCTGCTAGAAACCACTAGAGTAAATTCTCATTATTACAAGCTCAGTGAGGTTTCTCTCTTGGGCAGAATTTAGAAAACCAGTAACATTCACAACAATGATGTGGTGGGCCTTAGAGAAATACTTGCGAAGCCAAGGTCCTATTCCCTTAGTCTGCGTGGTGTATTTTTTTTCTCAGAAGTATCACAGTTCATCGGCATTTTCACTCACACACACTTCAGATGACTTTAGATGTAGTGAAGTTACCACCCATCTAGTGTGTCTTCCATGCCCTGATCCCTCAACTCACAACTTACACAGAGTCTTTAATGGCCTCCTCATTTTCCAACATGCATCTAAGGAATACCTGAAATAGACCTTCGAGTTTTCACCACACACCACTTCTAAGAAACCTCAGCAAACTTTTGTCATCCTGCTAGTACTCTGCAGCTCACCTGAAACACAAAATAAGCTGGCCGCGACTCATGCAAGAGATGGAAGGAATCTCAGTATTTTTTTACCTACACGGTTTCCTGTTTTGATTACTGATTAAAAATTAAAATACTCACAGGCTGGGCCCATGGCCTAGTGGTTAAGGGAACCAGATCCCATGTGGCCAAATAAAGTTCAAATTCCAGCCCAGCAGCTTAAAAACCATGCTGCGGGGGACCAGCAGTTAGCATAATGGCTATATCGCTGGACTCCCATGTAGTCAACCACGGTTCGAGCCTCGGACCTGGTGGCTTAAACTCACACCGGGCGCGTGTGCGTGCGTGCCCATGATCCCGAGAGGAGAATGGAGGAGAAGGGATTGCGGCATGGCCATCCCCCTTGGGGGGTGATTTCTCACTTTCTGTCTCTCTGTCTCTCTCTGTCTCTGGCGAGTACACGCGCCCTGTAGCAAAAACCTCTCAAAAACAAAACAAAAAAAAAAAAAAAAAAAAAACATGCTGCAATGGGCTAGCCTGTAGCACAGTGGTTAGGTCAGCTAGTTCCCATATGGCCAACAGTGTAGTTTGAGTCCCAGATCAGATAACTTTAAAAAAACACTGGGTGCATGCACATGCATGCCCAAAACCCCAAAAGGAGAAATGAAAGAGAAGAGATTGCAGCATGACCACATCCCATTGAGGGATGCTTTCTCTCCTCTCTCTCTCTCTTTCTCTCTCTGATACATTCCCTCTGGCAATTAAAACAAAAATTAAAATACTGAAGACATCTGAGCCATTAGTAGGCACAAAGCCCAAATTCTAAGTTGCAATTTATCTCCCAATTTTGCTCCCCATTCTCCCTTAATCTACACTACCCCACAATTATCATTCAAATTCTAAGACAAATCCAAATAAGGAGATTATATGTTTCAATCATTAATACTTTCATATGTCATTTATAACCTTAATATGTAACTTAATTATTATTACCACCCTGAAAGGCAGATAAAATGATCATTCTACAGATAAAGAAACTGAGGGCAGAGAAGTAAAGTAATATATTCAGAAGCTGGTGGTACCAAGATTCAAACCCAGGTCTACTTCTCTCCTAAACAAATGCAATAATCACAGTGCAATACCGTCATACCTGGAAATTGTAGCTGTTGTTTTACTTCTTTCTAGAGGTTTCTTTTCCCACTCAACTACCTATAACTGTTCTATGGAGAAAGTGGGAGGAGTGAAAAAGATAGGTGGTGATCAGGCTGTCTTGCAACAATGGGGCAGGAGGTAACTACTTGACTCTTGGTCCTGGGGAAAGGAGAATCTGTGAGTTAGCACAGATTCCTAGTGTGATGACCTAGGATATGACACTCCATCTTTCCACAAACACTACAAAGCAGTAAGTCTCTACCCACAAGAATACTCTAACTGGTAGGCCCTGCTCTTCATCTGGCCTTCAGATACATATTCCTGAGTCTTTTCATTGAATTAAACTCTAACATTTAAAATGAGATTTCACATTAAAACTTCAATTTCTAGCTTCTCTTGAAATATCATGAGATTTGGCAAGACAGGGCTCCCATTCCCAGACAGTCACATCCAACCAAAGTGATAGTAGCAGCTATCATCCAGTGCCCACACTTTCTAGCTTGCCAAAGTCACCACCATTCCCTAGTATTATCCCAGACACTCATCCCACTTAGCTCTTTTATTGGTCTCAGGAGCTTCTGAATTGGTGACCTCAACATACATTCCAAGAAGTATATATTCATTCAATAAGCATTTTAGCCCCCTTTGCCAGCAAGGCACAGCAGCTACAAGGGATACAAGAGACACAAGTATGATGAGGCTCCTACCTCCCAGACAGTATGGTCCAGTGAGATGAGTAACTGAGTAAATATACCCATCAGCATGCCAACTCTAGGGTACAGGGACTCTGCCTGCTTGGTTCATTGTTTCTAGAACCTAGTAAGTACCTGGCATATAACTGCCTACAACATACTGTTGGCAGAGAAAGGAGAAAGGGAAGAGGGAAAGAGGATGTTTCAATCCCTTTTAGAACATCAGATGAGAAATAAGAGGGAGTTTGGTGTGCAGGGCAGCCAGTGATTAAGGCCACAGAGAGGAAAAGACACCAAGTGCAAGAATTATTTCAATGTGAGGTGACCAAGGAGGAGGAGAGGTTTGCTGGATCTATAGAAACATTTATAATCCAACACTTTTCCTTCTTAGCAATCTGAATTGACTCAAGATTGTTTCAACCCAGAAGAGAAACCCCAGGTCTAAACCCTATGTACTTGGCAGACATGCTGCTCACCTCAGCACACAGCCTGGCCAGAAGGAGTCCAAATCAAATGCCAGTCTATCAGGGAAGGGATTCATGGATCCTAGGGGCAGGCAGGCACAAGCTTCTGCAGTGGCAGTCTATGCAAAGTGGCTCATCCTGGTGCCATGGCACAGGAGGACAGGGCTACCTACATTCCAAAGTGGGCTGAACAGAAGTTGCCAGTTTAGCACAGCAAAGAGGACTGACCCCCGACTCCTGATCTGCCAACAGGCAATTATCCCATCTCACCCTGAGCCATTCAATGACTGACATGGTCCCCTCCTCCTCACCCCCTCACTCAACTCTGGCCCTGCATCAGCTTTCTCTCCCGGGGCCTCACTCTCTCTCCCCAAGGTAGGAAAATATCAGTCTGTTGAATCTCTAAGATCCTGAGTAAACCCTAACAACACACTGGGCTTTCCTGAGGCCTCCTGGTAAGAAGACACTACTTATCTCCATTAACCTCTGACCTAGCTAAGATGAAACAGCTCCTATCTGCAGGCCTGAATGCCCTAGTCTCTGAACTCAAGCTAAATAAAGTGTGGGGAGTGGGGTGCAGGAAACTGGTGCTCCCACCCCAGGGAAGGGCTACCTCCTCCCTTTGGCTATGTTCCCCTCCCTCCAGCGTGTTAATAGCCAAGGCCTCGGGAACCCCTGCAGGTGGCCCCTGGGTTACAAACTACATCTGGAGGAAGCAGTGCCCCCTAGGAAGATGGAAGGGCCATAAACCCTCAAAGTCTGTCTATTTGATTTATGTGATAATAATGGGAATGTTAATCTCCAAAGGCAAAGCCATCCACCCAAAATTCCAGCTCCAGTCCCCACACCTGATTTAACAAGAACAGCCACTCGTAGGGTTGCTCCTGTAGACCAGGCATTTTATACTCAGTATCCCTTTTAATCTACACCCTGACTACACTCACAGATGAGGAAACAAGTTCGGAGAGCTCAAGTGACTTGCTGTTCAATACTGTGAGGGGCTCTTCTAAGGGTGTGATCCACATTTATCTACTCCAGAGCCTGTGCTTTCAACCTCTGTTTCACACTCCCCCAAAAACCACACTAGGAGGTACCTGCCTGGAAAAAAGTCCAGCCAGAGGCTACACATGATATTGCTCCTGGGTTCTTTTATCCAAATTGTCTTTTTGTCAAATAGTAATTAATAGAGCAGCAGAATCATAAATGATTTATTTGCCTTCTGAGAACTATAACTCACTCAGGTTAACATTAGATGCCTACTATGTGCCAGGCCATATTAATCAATGTAAGACCAACTATAAGTACTATACTCAGCATCACTAAATATGAGATGGATGAGTATGTTTGTAGAATTTTATGAATTTTAATCTCCATAAGCAAAAATTCTCTTTGAAAATGACAATAGCAATAATAATCAATATGAATTATAATTAATTTAAATAAAGACAAACCTAAAATCTTTTGGGAAAAAAAAAATGGTCCTCTGGTCAGTGCAGTTGACCAATGGACTCAAAAATAGAAGAAAGCACACAGTTCCAGGTGGCAAGCCAGAAACATGAGACAATAAAAGGGGTCTTTGTAAAAGAAAGTAATGCAAATAAACATTGTGAGGGGCCCACGAAGAGTCCCTCAGGAGCAGACTATCTCGTTTGTTTTATATTCCTAATATCTGATGCATATTATCTGCTGAGTGGATGAGCAAATGACTAAGCAGGTGATTTACAGGAATCATTTCCTAGGATATGCCATAGTTGGGGATGCATGTGTACAGCAAGTAGAAAAATCTTAATTCATAAGGAGAAAAAAACATCTTTTTTTAGAATCATTTATTTAATTTTATTTCTTAATTATTAATTTTTTTTTATTTGGCCAGAGAGAGACAGAGAGAGAAAAGGAAAGTGAGAAAGCAAGCCGCCAGGCCTGGGACTTGAACCACAATCAGCCATGTGGGAGTCCAGCGCCCTAACATCCACACCTCTACTGGCCCCATGGGTAAAACAATCTTTGAGGACTTTATAGCTGCCTGGGTACATTGATTTATGTTCTCTCATTTAATATAATGAGCCAGTGAAATTTCTATTACTGGACCATTTTACAAATGAGGAAACTAGGGCTCTTGGAGTTTAACTGACTTACCCAGAACCATAGGGCAAGAGAGTAGTGAAGCTACAACTAAATACAGATGTCTGGCTCCTTGGGGTAGAAAGATAAGTGGCAAATACTGTGATTTTGCAAATAAATAGAACTTCAATCACTCAAAACAAAAGTGAGGAGACTGGAAATTCCTACCATTTTTGTTTTGAATATGCCAAGCCAGCAGAGTGAGGGGCTGGATACCTGCTTGCCCGTATGGTAGGGTGAGAGTTAAGCATACGATATACAGAAAAGCAGAGAGAAGGGCCCAGTTAACTCTGTCACACTGATTCATGCCTCATTGCTTTGCACTTTAGCACCTCTACCAGAGACTACAGTGAAGAAATAAATGTAAAAATAAAATAAAAGTGGACATTATTGCTATTTTAACCAATTATAAGGGGGAGTTTGAGTTTGATCTGTTTTGTTTTTGTTTTTAAGAGGTGGGGCATTTTAGGAGGGTGCTGATCAGAAAGGAAGTGGAAAGTACTTTGTTTAAAAGATGTTTGCAATTGTCTTTGAATTTAGATTAACCATTCTACCTTTTAAACTCCTTATTCTAGCTCATCCAAATTGGTTATAAAATCAAGCAAGTTTGGACTGTTAGTCTTGTGCATTAACCAATGAAAACATTTTATTATGTGCACTGTACTGCCTAATGCTTGATTCACTAACTGCACAATTTGTTTGCAAAAATCTCCAAGGTCCAAATGTCAGTGGAGGTTTAATTTGGCCTATAATTAAGCTTTGCAGAAAACTAAATTCTTCTAGGGTCGGGTGAGATGAAGCGGGTGGCAGAGGTAGGTGGGGGAAGTTTCATGTGCATAACCTTCTGCCAGCCTGGTGTGCTTTTTGAACCATTTCCTTCATTTACCAGGTGGAGCAAGGGCTGGCCTTATTAAGGAAACACACTTATCATGCCTCCTCACTGAGAGTCAGTTCCACCACCTTCTGCTCTTTTTGCTTCCCCTGTTGAGAACATATGTGCTGGACCAAAAATTGAGACACATGGTCTGGCCATAAGAAAATGAAATGAAAACTGTTCCAGAAGATCTAGGGCATACGTTCTCCACTACAACCACCTAGAGCTATGTGCACGGTAGATGCTTAATAAATGCCTAAGTTGACATATCACAGCAGTCTTCCAAATGCCATCTTGTGTATTCTTCAGAAATCGTATCCACAGCTAGTTTTTTTCTAAATCCTAAATTCTTGCAAGCCCCAGGGATATGCCAATTTGTGTTGTGCCTTTGCCTGGTACATTTAAGTAGCACTGTTTTCTTTATAAGAGTGAAGTTAAATCCAACGTCTGAGGGCTCTCACTTAAAATCTGGAAACTTTAAAATATGAAAAAAAGATGTAATATATGCCTTTCCACTTGAAAAATAAATAGTTTGATAAGTAAAGTGCTACTCCAAACATAGTACAACGGTAGAATGTTCCCAGTGAAGTATTAACTGTTGGTTTGTTTAGATAAGAAATACATCTAGTCGAAATCAAGTTGCAATTACAAGACTTCAAAGCAAAATAATTTGGCTCAGTGATGTTGGTTCTAATCTCACATCAAAAGCAGCTGTAGCATAGTCAGCTTATGAAAAGAAAACAATTCTTTTCAACCAATATGAAGCATGGGAAAACAAGGATAATATTTCTTGAAAACTTCAGAGAAATGAAAGTGTCACACTGTGAAACACACGCAGCATTTTCATGTTTTGTTTTGTTTAAATGCAGGCTGCCTAGAGACATCACACTTCATGGAACAAGTACAGGTATAACACTCAAAGGGATGTATTCATTTTCATTTGTAAGAGTTACAGAAATGCATATTAATGAGAAATTACCAAAGCCTGCACTGGACACTTGGGGATGGGACATAGGAGAGAAACAGTAGTAAGGAAAAAGATTCTAAAATCCACTAACCGATTCCATTCTCTGGGTTTTGTTTTTTGGTTTTGATTTTGTTTTTGAGATGTTTTTACTATAGGGCCTGTGCTCGCCATAGAGACTCTCTGGGTTTTAAAGTAGACCACTGCTTCTCAAATTTTAATAGGAATCCTGTTAAATGTAGATCCTGGTTCAGTAAGGCTAAGCAGAGCCTGGGCATCTGAATTTCTAACAAACATTCTGATGATACTGATATTTCTGTGTACCATACTGAGCAGCAAGGAACTAGCACTTTTGACCTCTGAATCCTTCCCATGCATCCATCACTCCTTGCCAAAAGCCAGCAGCCTAACTAGATAAAATAGGCCACTGTAAGTAGCTCTGAAGGGGGTAAGAGGTATTTTCACGTGTTAAATGACCTCCCTTAGAGCCAACACAACAGTATACAGCAAAACAAAGCCAGAATTTCCATTGCAAAGATCAGCTCATTAGAAGCATATCATTAGAGAGATTTAGATGAAAGCAAATGAAGCAGAGTGAAGAGTGTGCTGGGGCTTTACCTGCAGCTTTTGATTTCCCTGGAAAGTTTGGTGAAGAGAGTCACAGAGGGAGGGCAGTCAAGCCAGTTGGTGGCCAAAGTCATTATCAGTTCTGACTTTGAAAGATTGAAAAATCAATGTGAGTTTGCACAACAAATGGCTGGCTTGGAGACAGGTTCAGCATATTTAGCGAAGATTTGGGAACCAAGTGAGGAATTACAATGCTATTGTAGAACTAAAAGTAATGTTTTAATATACTGGCACTTAACCTTCTACCACAGCCTCCTTGGCAGTATAATGGAAAAAATAATAACACATTCTTCTAGGGATTATTAAAATGAGTTATATTAAAGCAGCTGAAACAGATCCTAATCCATAGCAAACGCTACGTAAGTTGTTATTATTATTAAGCTTATGATACATCAATTTGGAATATCTAGATAGGTTTTTTGTGTAACATGTTTATTTTATTTTTTATGTTCAGTCACTGTATATCTTTATAGCATACAAAATGGGTTTTACCAGCATAAATACACTGTTTATTAGTCCAGTCAAAGACATTACCATATACATTATCATCAACAGATAATTCTCCATTTTTGTGTTCATTAACTGTTTTGCTTCTTTTTTTCTTTGTTTTTTTTCCTAATACAGTTTCTAATTCCAAAACCTAAGGGTTATCAGCTATTAAGATATGGGAAATCTATGTGACATCACTAGGAAAGCTATCCATTTAAAACAGTCAATTAATTTAAAACCAGTGATGATCGCTTAACAAATAGATACTATTTTACTTTTCAGGGTCGGCCATTTTTAAAAACTAACAAAAAACTATTAGTACTTAATTTCTCACTTAACACAAAATAACTAAAGAAAAAATTACCTATAAAGAAAATATAAGGCAAGATAATTATAAGGAGAAATAAATTATTTTTCAATATACAGGTTAAAGACTATTACTATTCTCTCACTCTAAGAACAAAACACAAAAACAAACAAACAAACAAAAAATCAGCTTTTGGGACCAGTGGGTGATATGGTGGTTAAGGTGTTCGACTCTTACGTAGGCGACCTCAGTTCAAGTCTTGGAGCTTGTGGCATGAAACATGCTGATCGTATGTTCATGGATGCCCAAAATCCCGAGAAGAGAATAGAGAAGGGACTGCAGCATGGACATTTTCCCTGAGGGTAATTTCTCCCTTTCTGTCTCTCTGTCTCTACGGCAAGCACATGCATCCTATGGAAAGGAAAAAAAAAAAAAAAAAAATCAGTGTTTTTGGGTCCAGCAGGTGGTGTGGAGGTTAAGGCTCTGGATCCCACATAGCCAGCTGTGTGGTTTGAGTCTCTGGCCGGGAGGCTTGAAAATTACGCTGGACTCACGTGTGTGAATGCCCAAAATCCAGAGAGGAGAGTGGAGAGGGGATTGTGGCATGGCCACTCCCCCTAGGAGGTGATTTATCACTTTCTCTCTTTCCCTTTCTGTCTCTTTTTCTGGCAAGGGCTTATGCCCTATAGTTAAAAACAAAACAAAACAAACAAAAAACCGAAAACCTTTGTTATTGATGCAATAACAAAAAAGCAATAAATAAACAATATTTTCTTAACAATCTCTTAGTTAAAGTTCACCACAGCCAATAACAGAAATCAAAAAAGGGCATGACTTTGCCATGGGATGGTAATGATCAATTTTTCAAGAGAGCAACTGTATGTCAATAAAGGAAAATATTGGCATAATTTAGCTACAGAAGGTTCTCATAGGCATTTGCTTTGGTCATTATAACTCTGGGCTCCAAACTTCAGGAGAGTCAGTGATCAAAATAATATTACGTGACACAAGGTTAACTCTTCAAGTGAGGACTGAGGTCTCGACTATGTCATAAGAGAGAACTAGGCTGGAACTGGGAAATTGTGGAAACCCATTAGAATGTACCTCAATGAGGGCAAGAGTTTTGTCTAATTTGATTACTACTAGGGCCACAGCCCCCAGAACAGTGAATAAATTAATGAACCTAGGTATATAAATCTGACCACTGGACTTCATTTCTCCCACTGGCCAAATTAGGGGCTAGATCCAAACATGAGCCTTCTACCACTAACATTCATTAATATCCTTCCATCATTATCATTCTAGGATTTTATGAGTCCTATTCTGTGTAGAAGAAACTTGCTTATATTCTTTGTGAATATAAATATTAGAATATTAAATATTATTCTGGAGATTGACTTGTTGTACACGATACAGGCAATAACAGCACTTAGTGCCTGTTAAAACAACTCTCCAACAGACAAAAGACACTCAGGACCACTGGGAGCCTCCTGCTTCCTGGGTATTTTATGCTAAGTCATTCTCGAATGTATAAAATTTCTGACTGGCTATCCAAGGGAGTCTGGACATCTCATGATCTTGAGCATTATTTTTCTCTAAACCAAAGAGGTATTTCCAGATAAAAGGGGCCAAATCCATGTACATTTCTGGAAGGGTGTCCTCGGCTGAGCAGCCAAAACTGGTACCACAAGCCACTGCCCACCTCAAAGAGCTACAAGGTCCTCCAAGCACACACTACTGCATTACTTGCCAGGAAGCCTTCCCTGACCCCTCTGCTAGTCACAACCCTGTATCATGAACAACACTCACACCCTAGACCTCTCTCTTCACAGCACTTACCTCAAGAAAAACTACATTTTTGTAATTAAGTGATGACACTAGACTCTAGATCCGTGGGCCCAGGGTCCATGTTTACTGTTGCTTCCCATTGTCTCCCCAGCATTGAACACTGTTGCTAAGACACATAGAAATCTAATAAATATTGAATAAATGGATCAATGATTTACGAGGTCAACTTTACTAGGGAGAAAAATGGGTAATTCCTGAAATACTCAAGGATTCCTCCTAATTTTGTTAAATAAGCCCTATAGACTTTTATAGAACGCTGATATAAGAAAAGTAATTCCTAAACCACTTAGCACCTTCATGGCACCAAATTGAAACATAATCTTACATGCTGTGTATCTCAGAGAGATGTGTGGCCCACACTGTGACAGTGAAACAGTAAAATTGTGTGTTCTGGATCCTTTCAGATCTGGCTTCAAATCATAATTCTCTTGTATACCAGTTCTGCGACATTACGGGACCTCTCCAAGCCTGTCTTCTCGACTGTTAAACAAGGATGAGGAAAGAGGAAGTGAGAATATATACATAGGGCTATGTATGGGTTTTTGGAAAGAGTAAATGAAAATGCATAGTGTCGTTGGAAAGACGAAATGAGAATATGTACAGAGGGCTTAATGAAGTGTGGAGCGTACGCTGAATGTCCAGAATGTGCTAAGTCTTCTGAAATATCAGTCACCATGTCCTGAAAGAGACTATGGCATGCAGGTGGCCAGTAGCACATACTTAAAAAAAAATAACAAAATGATTCTCCAACATTTTCAGTCCTATGACCACTTCTATACCATCAGCTCGTCAGTCCTAGTCCTTATCTGTTTTGGTGCTGATGATTCTCAATGAAGCAAGTAGCATCTTGGATACAATATCATAAATACATTATTAGCTTATACCAGGAAGAAAAACCTAGAAGAGCCCTGTCAGGACCCTGGTGCAGACTAGTCCTTAGCACTACCGTGGCAGAAGAGTAAGGTGATCTGATTCAGAGGTCAGCAGGCATTTACCTTTACTTTGGCTGTCTCAGCAGGGCCCCCTTACCCTCACAGAATCCACCCTCCAGATAACAAACCCAGCATTCATGTGCCTGGCTTCTCAGACAATGTGACAGTTAAAACCAGATCCAGTCTCTATCAACTAGAAGGCAGCGATTTTGAGGGTGGCAAGGTTAGTAAACTTCAAACGCTTAGGAGGACTTGATAAACCAAGAGTAGATTGGGAGTATTTATTTAAAAGCTTACAGTCCCTGAAATATTCCATCTGACCTCCCTCTCCTTCCCCCACCTTCCTTCCCCTTGACCTTTCTGTGACCCTCTCTCTGCTCTTGAAATGGTTTGCTTTGGGTCAGCTGCATCCTCAACGGGAATACCAATTTTTGCCTAGTTAAGGTTCCAGAGACACATCTCGATCCTCAGGTCCCCTTGAGGGTTTAAAAAAAGAGATCAACATTTACATTGGTAAAATACACTCAGCTGTGAGGAGGGCTTAATCTTTTTTACAACCATCCCCTGCAGCTGTGCTGTCTGCTTCCCACCCCCCACCCATAGGCCCCCTGTCTTCCTGGAAATAGCTCTCCCCAAAGAGCACTGGAACTCACCATCCCTGCCTCACTAAATATAGTTAAACTGCAATCACGGATGTCCCATAACCAGATGGGATAACATCAGAGGGGTTCATGGATCCAGAAAAAGAAAGCACGAAGGACTTCACGGAGACAAAGCCATACTGCTCAGACAGCGGCACACAGAGCGAGCCCTGGGCAAGTTAGGGACAGGAGGGGAGGATCTTTGCAGGGGCCTTGGGGAAGGTGAATAGTCTGTCTTGACATTCCTCTCTGAAATAGCCAAACCAACCCCCTACACCTTATCTTTCCTCTTTTCACTGCTTTTCAAGAACATTTTACAAACAGAGGGTAAATCAGCCCAAAGTTCCTGGTAATAGTTCAGGTCCAATTGGGCCTCATCCCAGCTGTATGAAAAAAACAGAGAGAAGTAGGGTGGGGGATAGAAGATGAGGAAGGGGTGACAGTTTATTTAAGAAAAAAAAAAAGTTTTTTAAAAATACAATCTTAGTGACCGGCAGATGGCGTGGTGGTTGAGGGCACTGGACTCCCACATTGGAGTCCACATAATCCCACAGTTCGAGTCCCATACCTGGTGGCTTTCTCTCCCACCCCACCCCCCACCCCCCTGGTCAAGTTAAAATAAAATAAATAAATAAAGTTAAATAAAATAATTCTTAAAAAAATAGAACCCTAAAATCACTCTGATGTCTATTTTACATATTATTTAGGAAAAAATTTGAGAAACACAAATTTGCTAAAACAAGTTTCTAACACAAAACTTAGAGATGGCCTTTGCAACATCCAGACTAGAATTCCACATTATTACCATTCAAAGTCCTACATGCATACCACTAGATTCTGTGCCACAACCTGCAGTCTTCTGTCAGCAACAAGATGTGGTTCACCATGTTGCTCTTAAGGAGTCACAGAATGAAAGGGTTGAGATTAAAATATATTATAAAAATAGTGAATCAGGTGAGCAACAAAAACAGAATGTATAAATAGGTTCTGGCATATGTCTACAATCACAGCAGTTAAGATATTATGAACTACATGTTTCCTCAGGAATAAATCTCCAAAGCAAAACATTGAACAAAATAAGCAAGATATGGGCATAATGCAGTCTGATGCTACTTACGTAAACTTTAAAAACATATAAAACTTGACTATATATACTATTCATAGGTAAGTATATATGTTTATGGATACACACATAAAATATAAAATATGCAAAAAAAATTATAAATGCCAAATACAGAATAGTGATTTCCTCCAGGGAAGGAATACTCAGGGAACACAGACTACAAAACACTATGTACCTTGTTTCACTTCTTTAAAAAGTGATATAAGACAGAAAGGGCCAAAAAATAGTAAGATTTGAGAAGTTGCAATGAGGACATAACATTTACCACTTTTGTTTAATGCTTTCCTGCATGTTTGAAACGTTTCTGGCATAAAAATGTAAGCATCTCAGACAAGAATATACAGGTAAAAGTGTACAACTCGGATACCACTGAATTCACCGACAGAGACCCCGCACTCCTTGAATATCCAGAAGGATCTTAGGCCGGGGCCTCTGGGGTCCAAAAGAAGCTATTTCTGGCCAGGTACAGTCCTAACCAGCCTTTAGTGAGGCACGTCCAGGCCAGAGACTTCCTTTTTAAGATTCTTGTGAAATCATTCCACCCAGAGGTTTCACAAATAAGTAAGCACTAGGTACCTAAATACTTCCGTTAGGAACTCTTAAGAGAAAACAAATTTAACAAGCCTCCTCCAGACTAAACATTGCCAATTCCACTACTGAGAGTGATGATAAATGGCTCTCACCCTAGCTCTGACGCCAGTGAGCTGCTTAGAAATGGGCAAGATCATTCCTCCCTCTGGGCTTCAGTTACCCCATCTGAGCCTGAATGATCTCTAAGAACTGAGCTTGAAGAGTCTATGGTTTTAATCGATATTAAGAAGATGGGGCAATCTGAACAAGATAACAAACACACATTCCAATAATGATTTATTCTAGGGGTGCAGGTGGCCCTGCATCCAGACTTCCATAATCCCCACACACACATCCTGTTTCCCTCATCAAGCTTATACAGGTAAAATTCCCAAATTCAGACACTCTTTCAGATTAAATTCCACAATAAAATGCAAATGATACATTGGACCATAATCACCCCTGAGTCTCAGCAACATACATTATCTCTTTTAATTCACACATAGTCATTTTGAATATAGATAAGAAAACTGAGGCTTAGAAAGCTTAAGTGATTTACCCAAGACAACAATTTGTAAGGGGGAAACCCAGTCTTTGCCACAAAATCTTCAAAAATTCAAACTTAGGCCCTTTTCATGATATATTAATTGCCTAAAATTAGCCTTAACAGGAACAGAATGGGGGCGGGGGGGAGAAAGAAAGAAAGAAAGAAAGAAAGAAAGAAAGAAAGAAAGAAAGAAAGAAAGAAAGAAAGAAAGGAAAGGAAGAAAGAAAGAAAGAAAGAGGGAGGGAGGAAAGAAAAGAAAAGAAAAGAAAAAAAGAAAAGAAAAGAAAAGAAAAGAAAAGAAAGAAAAGAAAAGAAAAGAAAAGAAAAGAAAAGAAAAGAAAAGAAAAGAAAAGAAAAGAAAAGAAAAGAAAGGAAAGGAAAGGAAAGGAAAGGAAAGGAAAGGAAAGGAAAGGAAAGGAAAGGAAAGAAAAGAAAAGAAAAGAAAAGAAAAGAAAAGAAAAGAAAAGAAAAGAAAAGGCAAGAGTAAGAAAATAAGAGCAAAGAAAGTTAAAGAAAAGATAGACTTGGATTTAGGTCTGCAGTTAAGGGGAAGATGAAAAGAATGAAAGGTAGTGAAAAATTCTTTGTCTCGGGGACAGCAGGTGGCGTGGTGGTTAAGGCACTGGATTTCTCACATGGCTGACATGGTTCAAGTCCTGGACCTGGTGGCTTGCTTTCTCACTTTCCCTCTCTCTGTGTGTCTCTCTCTGGTCAAATTAAAATAAATGAATGAATAAATATAAATAAATAAATAAATATTTTTTAAAAATTCTTTGTCTCACTTCGTGATTTTGCATAAGGCTAGTTAACTTCACAACTTTATGGGTTTCAATGTTGCAGATTGACCTGGGACTGAAAACAAGCTATTGAGGCATGCAAGACACTTACCGTACACAAACTACTTTTGTTTCTCTAAACCTTCCTACTATAGGCAAGCTAGAACGAAACTGGGCAAGTCAAGAGAAAGGGTTTCTGTAAACCAATGTGTGCAGTCCTTGGTACCATAATCAGCAAATGGCAGTAATAATAAAAAATAATGATGACAATGAATGGGGAGGACTGAATCAGGAAAATGTCCAATGTCACTCCAAAACAACTTGTAGAAAACTGTCTCCTGCAACCTTTCAGGCCACTGGGATCATTACTCATGATCTTGTCAGTGCTTAAAACTGTTTTTACATGATACAATTTCTTTCTCTCTCCAAAGTGCTAGGTTCTTTCACAAAGGTCCTGACAAACATAATCCTCCCAGTCTCTTTTCTCAGGGATTTTCTAGATGTATCCACACGATAAATGGCAATTAGTAAACAGAGAGACCTCCAAATTTCATCACGTTGGTTTAACAACCTTGTCTGTAAGAAGAAAGTAAGAGGAAGACATGGACCAATAGGTACTTCCATATGTTATATAAATAAAAAGGGCACTTTCAATAAAGACAGAATTCTTGCAATCCTTCTCTCTCTTGCTAGGGAACCACTTCATCACATTACTAATGCCCTAATATAAGGCACACGTCTTCTTTTACCTCCAAGGAATTGCCTCTTAAAGAAAAGAATTGCTTTACATTAGATTTCTTTTAAAATTTTGCCAATAACAAAGTGTTTCTCAATTATTTTATTTTTTAACTACAGAGTGCCTCAGAGGTCAGCACATAAGCCTAAAACAACCTCAATTCAAGCCTGTGAGGGTACTTAGGTTGTCAGCTTGGAATTGGTTAAAAAAAAAAAAAAAAAAAAAAAAAAAAGGAAACAAAAGAAAGTTAAACTCAGACCTAGTCTTCTGTCCCTAAAGGTTAAGATTTATATTCGCAACTTCTGAATGTAGTTAGAGACCAACAAGCCTTTGAAAATAAAACAAGCCTTTGAAAATAACTTTCAAAAGCAGTACAAAGTGGTTACATGTCAGTGATCACGAACATATACCTACAACAGAAAACCAACTGCCCAGTGTTAGCCAAGTAAGTACTTGTGCCTTGGTATGAATGTGGCAGGGCTTGTGATCACACTGAGTAGGGATTCAAAAGTACTGGTTCTCAACAACTAATAATTGGAATGCTGAGCCCCGGAAAGCTGTGTTACGTCACTGAAATATATATAAAAATTTTCATACTTCGGGAAACTGGAAGTGGGAAAAAAGTAACATTTCTACATGAGGCCCCACCCGTGGTGCAGCTCTGCAATGTTGAAAGCCGTATGAAAAAGCAGGGCTCAGATCCCTGAATATGTGTACATGTCAGGGACATACTCGCATGCCCACGATCCTAGTTGGCTGGGAAAGGCTGGTGATGGGATTGTGGCATGAGATCCTGCTGAGGGTGTGAGGGTGCTTGTCTCTCTTTCTTTCTCTCAACACAAATAAATAATTTTTTCAAAGAATTTCTGTATTCATAATTTTTAGGCATGCTATTTTAAATATAGATAATGACCTGCATTAACAAATTAAATATCAGTTGACTTTCGACTATGTCATAATTCTTGCATATTCCTAAAAGTACATAAGGAATTTTCAAAATGGCCACCTTTTGTTGGCTCTTAATGGTCTTTTATTTAGGTATATATGGTATGTCATAGTTGAGCATAAGGAGGCTTTACTCAAAAAGCTAAGACAAATCATTCACATACCTTGGGGGGGGGGCGGGGAACAGGCAGAGTGAACATACTGGAGAAGACTTAAAAGCAAGAGCCCATTCACTGGCACATCCAAAGGTGATTGGCACAATCTGATCAAGACCTCCTGGTGCCAGCATCCCCCTCAACAATCCTGTTTGGACGGCTTAAGACAGAACAACCTTGTTCCACCAATCTTGAAGGCGGCTGAGTCTGAATTAAATCACCTCTCTCCCAAATCAGGCCACAGTGATGATCTGTAAAGAACATTTTTTGTGTCTTGTTTTGTTCCTAACAACCCTGAAAGTTCTCTTTAAGGAGGTACCCAACAATCATCATGAACTGGAAATACCAAAAGGAGGGAAAAGAAAAGCCACTCAAGATTCTATGCTTCATGCTTAAGAACTTCATTTCTTTTCCTTTTTATTCTTTTCTCTCTTTTTTTTTAATTTGTTACAGGACACTTGGCACTCTCCAGAGAGAGACAGAGAGAGAAAGGGGAAGTGAGAAAAAAACCCTCAGGGGGGATGGCCATGCCACAAACCCTTCTTCCCCCTTTTCTTCTTGGGATTTTAGGCATGCACATACACGTACTCAGAGTGTTTTCCAAGCTACTGGGTCCAGGACTCAAACTGCTCAGTCAGCCATCTGGGATACAGCCACCTTAACTAGCATGCCAGATGGCTCAAGACTTCATTTCTACCTAGTACCTCAGAATTGGAAAGCAAGAAGAAACACTTTAGATTGTCTAGGGCATACTTCTGGTTTGATGTATTAAAAAAAAAAAAAAAAAAAAAAAAAAAAAAAAACACCACACAGAACAAAATCCCTTTATCCCTTTTTTTTTTTTTAATTGTCTTCCCAATAAGAGGAATTTCCTTTAGGATCTAGAAAGTCTTATTACATCTTTTCTTCTAAGGGTAAGCAGAACCAAAGGTCCTATTGCCATCGATGTTAAAATAAAATTAAATTTCAAGTTCTTAAAACGTGGTGTGTTTTTTCAAGTGACTGTTAGCTTTGATTTAAGGAAGAGGTAAACACATTTTAACACTCCACTAGCATTACCACCTCCTCAAGGAACATCTGCAAGCTCCTTCCAGACTCCCTGTCATATGGTCACCATTAGAGGTCACCACAATTGGAAATCCATGTCTAGGAACTGAGAAGGCCAATAAATCATCTAGAGAGGAGCACTGTCAGTCCTGAGAGTATCACAAGTAAAGAACTGGGTCCCCCATTCTCAAACCTAAATTTTCCTCATTTTAGATCTGTTATTTTTAAACCATAAATATATTAGTAAACCCTAAATAATAGTCCGCATGAGATTTTTAAACTTAGAAAATTTCTAATTTTGCTGTATGTATTAAGTCAATAATGAGTGTGTATGTGTGTGTGTGTGTGTGTGTGTGTGCATGCACCCACACGTGTGTGTGTAGTACTAGCAACTAAAGATTTTCTTTGTGATCAGAACTTCTTCAGTTTAGCTTTCACCTAATAAGAGGGCAGCAGAAAGTGAAGCCAGACTAGTGAACCACTAATCCAAACTTCTTGAGGATAGAAAACACAAAGAAATAAAGGACAAATGAGGCCATACATAATCCACATCTCATAATCACCTTTGGGGTGATATTCAAACTTAGCCAAGTATCGTAGATGACTTAAGCCCTAACCACACCACTTTGAGCAACATTTTAAAGCAATAGGAACAGGTAGAAACCTGGACATACTTATTGTTAATGCAACAGAAGCTGGTTATATATGTAGTGGCAATATATCAGCCTCCATGATTACAAAAGCCAATGTCTTACACTAACTCTCTTTCTGTGTGTATTTTAAAAGATAAAATGCAATATAGGTGAGAAAAACATACTGAGACTTCTTAAAGGGTGCTCCGAACAGAAAAAGTGAACAAAGAGAGTTACTTAGGAAAGAATAGGTTTAAGAAAGAAGGATGGAAGAGGCTAATTCAGTCAGTGAAAGGGACTAAAGTTTGAGGAAGAAATAGTGCTATCTATGAAATGATTCCAAATAGCTTAGAACATGGGACCCTAGGCATTATGCAGCTAATGTGGAAATCCGTTTTGACTTAATTTGTACTTTATTTCTGAAATGTATACAAGAAGATGCATTTTCTTCAAGGATGAGGAAATCCATGCCAGGAATGAAATAGGACAGGAAAATGTGTTAGGTCATGTAGCTTCATCACCATGTGAAGTGAGCATGTGATACTGTAAGGTTTAGTTAGGCTCTTGCCCTGGGAATCCTCATACTATAGAAAAGTACATTTTTTTCATTGTAAATGTCTCACAGGTGGAATGACATGCTGACGCATGTAGCTCTGTTCTTAGTCACTGGAGAGAGGAACAGCAAAGAAGAGAACATTGATCAATGAGTCTCTGATTTAGACTCTCAGGAAAGTGTGACCCAAAACCTATAGTGGCAAAAATATTCTCCCTTTTGGGCTAGTAAGACCACAAAAGCTACAAGTTGGCTTGATTTAGGTAAAAGGAATATATCTGCTTCTTTAGCCACATCCTGTGCATTATGAGATAGCTCCAGCCCCTCTTTAGAAATTGCAATAACGATTCTAACTGAATATCAGAAAGTTTGGGGGTTTGCAGTTTTGTTTTTATTGTTTACTTTTGTTTTGTTTCTGCTTTTGGAGTTTTTTTCTTTCTTGCTTGATAGAGAGAAAGAGAGAAAAGGAAGAAAGGGCATCCTCAAGTCAAATGAATTTAAAAATTTACATACTATTTTATTTCTTACTACCTTGTGTTTTTGTTTGTTTGTTTTTAGGTCTTTGCCGTAGGACATGTGTGCTCACCTGAGAGAGACAGAGAGGTGGAAATTGAGAAATCACCCCCTTGGGAGGTGGTCATGCCACAATCCTTTCTCCTCTATTCTCCTTTCGGGATTTGGGGCATGCATGTACAAGCACCCAGCATGGTTTTCAAGCTACCAGGTCCAGTGCTCCCATAGTGAATCATGTAGGAGTCCAGCACTTTAACCACCATGCTCCCTGCTCACCCCTTGTTTTGTTTAATTATCGTAGCTTCATAGTTTTACATTTTCTTCATAGGTCATTCTCTGCCTCAGGTCATCTCCTAGGTGACATTTTGGGATAAGAAAGGAAAAATAAAAACATGATTTTAGAAGTTACTTTGCTACTTAGCTACACAATCTTGGCAAGTTAATTTACCTTTCTGAAGGTAATATGAAGAGACGTCAAAGAGTTGCTGGAAAAACAGAATTAAAATAAAAGCTTATTTTAGTGCAAAAATGTTTTAAATCCATGTATTGTGTTTTCATAATATACATTTTTCATAAACTTTTAGAAGACCCTCATGGTAACTACTTCACATAATTGTTATTAAGCTTAAAATGGGGAACATGAGAATTATCTAGCTCAATGCCTGGTACACAGTAAATATTCAATAAAGGTGGATGTTTGAAAAAATATTCTTCCAGAGCCAGCAGGTTGCATAGTGGTTAAGGCACTGGATCTCCACATAGTTGACCATTCAAATTCCAGAACTGGCGAATTGAAATTCACACCGGGCACATGCATGTGAATGCCCAAAATTCCAAGAGGAGAATGGAGGAGAAAGGACTGCAGCATGGCCATCCCCCCTGAGGGGTGGTTTCTCATTTTCTCTCTGTCTCTGGTGAGCACACATGCCCTATAGCAAAAATCTCTCTTAAAAAAATATACACACATTATTCCTATGACTCTATAGTCATCATATTAGCAAAAAAAAAGTCTGACAATAGTAAGTGTTAATGAGGATGAGTAGTAATAAGAACTCCCATATCTTACTGTAGGGAATGTGTGACAGATTAAAGATGATGATCATAAATTATTGTTATTTATCTATCTATCATTGAGAAAATCATGATGAATTTTTCTGTTTTTCTATGCAAAAGTGCATCATGACTTTCCCAATGACTCAACATTATATTTGCCAGAATAAGATTTGGTAGGTCTACATTCTCTCGACTTTGTTTGGCAAGGCTTCATGACTACTTTGACCAAGAGAATGTGGCAGAAATTATTTGCAAGTTTTTAAGTCCAGGCCTTAGAAGACTGGCAGCTTCCACTTCCAGACTCCAGACATTTGCTCTTGGAACTCTGAACCACCAAAAAGGAAAGCAGACTACCCTGAGGCCACCCTTCCTTGAGAACCCCAAGCCTTATATACAAACCCTGGACACTGAGATGGGCTAGGAAGAGACACTGAAGAGCACCAGATGTAGATATCTGAGTGAAAAGGTCATTGTAAAAGTGGATCCTCTATCCTCAGCAGCCTCAGCTTATAATGTCTGGATTAGAGACAACAAGACTCCTCTCACATTCTTGACCCCCACAATCATGAGCAAAATAAAATCACTCTTTTAAGCCACTCAACTTGGACAGTTATGCAGCAGTAAATAACTGAAACAGAACAAAATGGATATGATCACTTTGGAAAATCATATGGTATTATTTTGTAAAGCTAATGATGTGTATGTATGCCTATGACTGAATGATTCCACTTCTATGGAATCTCTCGTACATGTATACTATGAAATAGGAATAAATGCTGATAGCGAATGTTCATAATAGGAACAAAAAGAACTCAAATGTCCATCAAGAGTAGAATAGATAAATGTGCATGGTATATGAGCACATGAAAGACTCTTCAGCAGTGAAAATTAACAGACTATCACTGAACACATCTACATAGTTGACAAAACATTAACAGTGAGGGGAAAAAACAGTTGAGGAAATGAGGCATGTGATGAAAAAAACATAGAGCATATTCCCATTTACATAGAGATCAAGAAAAAAATGAAATAAACAATATTTTGTGTGTAGATATATATATATGTACATGCATGTACACATACACAGAGAACTTTTTTAAAGTTAAGCAAAGGAAGAATAACAAAATTCAGAATAGTAGTTAGTTCTTGGGGCAGGCAATGTATGTAGTCTAAGAAGGGAACCTGGGACATTAAAGATATTAGTGATATTTTTGTTTTATAAGATAAGTGGTGTTGGAACCAACAGTTAGTGTAATGGCTATGTTGCTGGACTCCCATGTAGTTGACCACGGTTTGAGTCGTGGACTCGGTGGCTTAAACTCACGCCAGGCACATGTGCGTGCGTGCCCAAAATCCCAAGAGCAGAGTGGAGGAGAAGGGATTGCAGTGTGCCCATCCCCCCTAGGGGGTTAGCTCTCGCTTTCTGTCTCTCTGTCTCTCTGGCGAGCCACACATGCCCTGTAGCAAACCTCTCAAAAAAAAAAAAAAAAAAAAAAAAAAGATAAGTGGTGTTGAGGAGAGGGGAAGATGACTAATGTAGTTATTCTTTAAATCAATGTTGACAATCTTTCTTCTATAAAGGAAAAGAGACTAAATATAGAAAAGAAACTAAATAGTTTTCCAGGTTATATACAATCTCTTTCATATCTACTTCTTTCAGGTTATTTTATAATCTTTTAAAATGTAAAAACCAGAGCCAGCAGGTGGCGTGGTGGCTAAGGGTGCTGGACTCCCACATGGCTGACCAGTTTGAGTCCCGGACCTGGCAGCTTACTTTCTCACTCTCTCTCTCTCTCTCTCTCTCTCTCTCACTGTTCCTCTCTGGTCAAATTAAAATAAATTTAAAACATAAAGTTAAATAAAATAATTCTAAAACAAAAAAATGTAAAAACCATTCTTAACTCATGGCCATACAAAGAAGCCATGCAGGGCTAGTAGGTGGCATGGTGGTTGGGGTGCTGGACTCCCATATGGCCAACTGTGGTTCAAATTCCAGAACTGGCAGCTTTCTCTCTCTCTCTCTCTCCCCAAGCTGAAGACAAAACAAGAATAAATAAAATAAAATAAATAATTTTTTAAAACAACAACAAAGAAGCTGCAGGCTAGATTTGGCACATGTGCCATAATTTACCAACTTCTAATTTAAATTGTTTATGTATGATTTCCTGACTTTCAGGTACATGATTTCTTTTTTCCCACTACAAAAAAAGAAAAGGAAAAAACAAAACAGGAAGTTTATAGAGAAAATACACATATTCTTCCTAACTCAGATCAAAAGCCAATCCATTAAGGCTCTACTCTCTTGGCAGACCTCTGGACCACTTCAACTTAAAAAAAGAATGTCACTTTCTTTGTTTCATAAGGAAAAAAATAACAAAATGCTCCTACATTCTTGTTCACTCTAGACTTGAAGCAGATTCTAAATGCCAAAGTCAAAATGGCAGTAATAATTTAGACTACTGCTTGGGCAGGAGAAATCATTGATCAAATTCATAGGTAAATTTCCAGTTTGGCAGTGATAATGATCATTAAATGATATAATCTAATGAGTATCTGCTCTCCACTCAAAACTAGCATTTCTTGAGTCTTACTATGTCCCAGACACTGATTTCATGCTATGTACATAATTTTGTTTTATTTCTCACAACTATCCCATGTGTCTTACTATTAACTCAATATTACAGTGGTAGAAATGGGGGCACTGAGAGATTAAGTCACTTGCTGAAGGTCACATAACTAGGAAGTGATGAAGCTGGTATCCACACCCAAGCAGTTGGATCCAGAGCCCACGCTCTTAACCATGGACACTATTCTAATTGTTTAATGCATTTTTCTTTTTTACCACAAATGAAGTGGTAATTTTTATCCCCATTCTCCAGATTAAGAATGTGTGCTTGCAACTGGCCCTGGTCCAGGAACTCTGATTGGAGGCTGGGACTTAAACTGATGCTGCTTATGCTGTTAACACTCCATTTGGCTTATTTAAAAAACATTTTCCAAGTCCCAGCTTGTCAGTCGTGAGTGAAAAGTTGCTAAGAAAAAAACAGGTACAATAAGCCAGACTTTCATCTGTGTATCTCCATGGTGACAGGCGGCAATCTTGCATCAAGGCCATGGGAAAATAATCATATTCCAATTCCTAGGGCCCAAACTTGGTCTTTAAGGGAAGTGGGCAGGACATGAAAGTTATTACAGAAATGAAGAGAAAACTTTGGATGCTATAAAATGGAAAAAAAAAATCAGCTGTATTTCTACCAAAATCAGAATATGAAAGAACCATTATCATTTACTCGGCAAAAACTGTGTTTATGGTTTTTTTTTGTTTTTTTGTTTGTTTGTTTGGTTTTTTTTTTTTTACCACCACCACTCCCAGCTCTTTTTCATACAGAGTCTCACAAAGTTGTCTAATCCAGCCTCAAACTGGCAATTTTCCTGCCTCAGCCTTAGTCACTAGAATTACAGGTGCATATGTTCACACCCAACCTTTGGACCAAGAATCAAATCCGGGTTTTCCATATGGTCCCAGCCTGTTGAGCACAGTCTTAGAAGCATCTTAACATGGCATGCGACCAAGGCTGGGGCCTTCAACAAATATTTTAAAGCACCTACTTTGTGCCATGACCCTTGATAGATGCTGGGATACAGAAATAAACATGCAACAGTCCTCTTCCAAGAGTTTGGAATATATTCCCAAGGCCCCTAGAGTAACATGTATTTTGTTTGTGCATCTTGCTATAGAGTGTGTGTACTTGCCAGAGACACAAAGGACAGAGAGAGAAAGTGAGAAATCACTCCCCAGGGAGGATGGCCATGCCACAATCCTTTCTCCTCCATTCTCCTCCTGGGATTTTGGACATGTACCCACACACATGCAGCATGAGTTTTAAGCTGCTGGATCTGGGACTCAAACTATGGTTAGCCACGTGGGAGTCCACCACCGTTACCACTAGCCCTGCTGGCTTGGGTAACATGTTCTTAAAAGAATACAAAGGGGAGGCCTGGTACAGCAATGATATAACCAGACCCACATGGGAAAGGTCCTGGATTCATGTCTTGGGATCTTCCTGAGCATACCAGGTATGCCTATGTACCTGTGATCCAAGGTGGCTGAGACTGGTGGTGGATAGTAGAAAAGGCCCCACTGGGGTACCTATCTTTCTTTCTCTCTCCCACTTCACTCTCAGAAATAAATAAATAAACTTTAAAAAAAAAAAAAAGGAAGAGAAAACATACACACACACACACACACAAAGGGAGGAGTTGGTTCTTTAGGCAAAAGGATGACATCTCTGGGCAGGCCACTCTGTTGGCCATACTAACACCCCCACCCTGCAGCTGGGGCAAATGGCAGAACCAGAACCACATCCCACTCTGTTGAACTCCCTGGGGAAATTCTCTCTCTAAAGGGTTTTCTCTTGATCATGGGATGGGGATGGGGTAGAAAGAGGAAGGGAGGTGATTGACAGAAAAACAGACCCTCAGAAGTGCTGTTTCAGAACCTGAATAATTCAAATGTTTCCCTTTGGTACTTCGAGCTCAGGTTACATAAGAATAACACATCTGTTCTAAATCATGAATCCTTTCTTGCATCTACATCTAGCCTGGGAAAATCCTAACTCTCCAAATTATAATGCTCCAGATAGAGAATAGCTATTGTTTTTATTTGTGCTACACGCATGCTGTTGGGAAAGTGAAAGGAGAAAGGCCATCACAGGGAGATTACAGAGCAACTTTGCTTAAGACTCCTTCCCCTACCCAGTATTTCTATGCTGAGAAAAATGTATTCCTATGGGGACCAGCAGTTAGCGTAATGGCTATGTCACTGGACTCCCACGTAGTCGACCGCGGTTCGCGTTCCGGACCCGGTGGCTTAAAACTCACGCCGGGTGCGTGTGCGTGCGTGCCCAAGATCCCGAGAGGAGAATGGAGGAGAAGGGATTGCGGCGTGGCCATTACCCCTGGGGGGTGATTTCTCGCTTTCTGTCTCTCTGACTCTGTCTGTCTGGCAAGCGCACGCGCCCTATGGCAAAAACCTCTCCAAAAAAAAAAAAAATGTATTCCTAGGCAGAAGAAAACTAGAGGCCACAAGCTTCAAAGAAGGCCCAGATGAAAGGACTTATGTAGAAAGAGCAGGCACGATAGTTATTGGGTTAGAAATGTCCTAGGGAGGAGATGTCACAAAAGGTTCCGAAACTGCTGGCTTATAGGCACCGAGGTATTTATACATCAATGCTAATTTCAGGGACAGCTGCTAGGTGCTAGCTCCACCTCTCCCAGCTGCTCTGCACAAGAGAGAGTAAATATATTCACTTTGGCTTATCCAAAAGAGGCATCTGGAGTGATAAGAAATCTCCCCTTTTCCTAATAGCAGCAAAAATTATCTACGAAGTGAGTAGCCCAAACTGGCTAGAAACCCTCTATAAAATCTGCTTCCACTTAATTCAGAGCTCCTTTTCAAAACAAGCCCCTATGCTGGTTGAATCCTACCAAGACCCTCTATTAGGATAGGTAGATAGACATGAGCCAGAAAAGGAGAATCTAGAAGCCCATGGCACTGCCCACAGGAAATACCCCAAGCAGCTCTTTTTGCAGTTTTGTGGTTGGGCACATTCTGCTACTCAAGAGAGGAGGTGGCACAGAGGAGCTTATATAACTCGGAGCATGCTCAGTATTGAAGCTAGGGAGTTTACATCACTTGGAAGGACCTTCAGTAACTGAGAGCATGTTCTGTATTGAGCTTGGTTCACCTCAAGTAACCTTTAGCTCATTAACATATCATTTGCATTGACTCATGGGAAATTATTATATAACAAGGTCCAAATGAGCATGTACTAAAATAAAAAGGGAGGAGCCAAGATATAAAAGCACACAACATGGAAATCTGAACACTGATATCCACCTTTGGAGCCAGCCTGTTCCCACCTATCAAGAGTATACTTTCATTTTCATTTTTCTCTGCTTTGTACTTTCATTTTACCCTGCTATAAAGCTTTTTTTATTCCACTACACATATGGCTCTTGGCTGAATTCTCTCTTCCAATTGTCTCTATGCTAACACCTCCATACAAACCATCCACACAATGATTCTCCAGTAAGAGAAAGGCACTATGTTATAATCATTGGCTATATAACTTTGACTACATATCAGAATCATGTGAGGAGTTTATAATGGAGATGCCCAGACCATACCTCAAACTTGTCAAATCAGAACTTCATTTTTTCAAAGAATTATTTCTTAAAGAATTATTTATTTTGAGAAGACATCTTCATGGCTACTGAGAACTAGTGATTTCTGGGAAGCAGGAGAAATGAAGATTTTCTACTGATAATTCAGCCTCCAGCCCACAAACTCGCGTGGAGAGGCAAGGGAGCAGGCCGCAGAAGACATCTTCATGGCTTCTGAGAACTAGTGATTTCAGGGAAGCGGGAGAAATGAAGATTTTCCACAGATAATTCAGCCTCCATCCCACAAACTCGAGTGGTAGGCAGCAGACTTTCAAGCCTCCTGTCTCTGTCTCTGCTCTGTCTCTGTGTTTGTCTCTCTCTACCTCTGTCTCTGTCTTCTCTTTTTTTTGGTAATTTTTCCTTTTTAAAGATTTTTAAGGCAAAGCAGTCTTTTGGCTTTCAGCCCCTTCTTTCCCTTTATCTTGTTAATAACCCCCTCCCCTCTCCCAACCAGGGAGAGGCAAGGGAGCAGGCCACAGAAGACATCTTCATGGCTACTGATAACTAGTGATTTCGCCTGGCACGCTCGTGCACTTTACGGTTTTCTAATTTTTGCTTTTTAAAAAAATAATAATTTTTTCTGGTTTTTTTTTTATACCTTTTTGTCCTCTTTTTCTCTGTTTCTTGGTTGTTTTTGTTGCTGTTGTTTCTCTCTCTGTTTCCTTTTCTGCATGCTCCTGGATGCTCAGATTGAACTCGAAGTTTGGGAAGAAACTCATTTTCCATCAGATGACTAGAAATCACCGCAGGACCACAAGAAATGTGAGAAAGCAAGAAAATACCTCTTCTCCAAGGGAAAAGAATAACTCCTCTTCATCCACACACAGTTCAAGGGAAATCATGGAAATGTCTAATAAAGAATTTAGAACATTCATAATGGCAAAGCTAACAGAGATGGAAGAAAAGAGAGACAATGAACTGCAGAAGAAAATAGAAAAACGAGCTGATGAGTTCCTGGTGGTGAGGAAATTCTTGCAAGATCTCAAAGAGAAATTACACACTTTACAAAAGAATCAAAAGGAACTGTTAGATGATGAAGGCTATAATACAGGAAGTCAAAATCTCTCTTGGAAGTATTAAAAGCAGACTAGATCATACAGAAAATAGAATCTCAGATGTAGAAGAGAAAATTGCTGGCCTAGAAAAATCCACCACAAAGACCAAGAAAATTGCTCAAAAATTTGAGAATAATATATGAGAAATACTAGATACCATCAAACGTCCAAACATCCGGATAATTGGCATCCCAGAAGGCAAAGAGACCCATAAGGGCATTGATAATCTATTCCATGAAATCCTGCAAGAAAACTTTCCAAACCTAGGGAGACACTCAAAGATCCATTCCCAAGAAATACAAAGGACCCCAAATAGAATCAACCAAGAAGATCTTCTCCAAGACACATTATAGCCAGATTGACCAAAACCACAGACAAAGACAAGATACTGAGATTGGCAAGAGAGAAACAGCAAGTTACCTACAAAGGATATCCCATCAAACTAACAACATACCTCTCATCCGAAACAATGCAAGCGAGGAAAGAACGGGAAAATATATTCAAAGTGTTAGGGGAAAAGCAATCGCAACCGAGAATACTGTACCCGGCAAGATTATCCTTCATATGGGGAAAAAAGAGAAGAACATTCTCTGATGATCGAAACCTGGAAGAATTTACCAGCACCAGACCAGATCTCCAAGAAGTTCTCAAGGGAGTGCTATGTCAGGAAAAATTAAACGTAGTCACACAGAAATAAAAGTTCAAAAACTAAGAAAATGGCCAACTTAATTGTAGGGACAAGTCTGGAGTTGAATATTCAATCAGGAAGATCAAACCACAACACAAGATAGATTAAGTACATGAGTCTGAACTGGTGAAATAGCGTTCTGTGACTTTTGACTAAAATATTGCTGCTTTTCTTCTAGGCTTTGTTGTCTGGTTTTAAGAGTTTTTGTCCTGTCTTGAGCTGTCAATAGGTTCATGTACCCACTATTTGAACAGAATAGAATACTATCCTGTTTCCAGGTTTTAAGTTTTAAGCAAATTTCCTTACCAATTCAAAACTGCTTTTCTTGAAATTACCAGCTGACCTTGCCATTGAAAGTACTTAGATTATTTAAGAAACTGTGTGATCAATAAAAAGTGTGGGGGGGAAGAATGGATTACAACTGTAGATACCAGAGATAGTGTGAGAAGAAGTTGGGAAAGGGCAGAGTGTCAGACATAAGGGTAAATATAAATATATATATGTGTGTGTGTGTATATATACATATATATACACACACACACATATATATGTGAAACTAGAAATGGAAAATTATTGACGATAACATACATACATGATTAAGCCACTATGCAGTATATTCTGGATGGGAAACCAGTTTTTATACGCTGTGACGATGATTAGGGGATGAATGTACATTAATTAATTTTAAAAAAAAGATTTCAAGAAAAAAAATGCCTATTTGATGACTGCAGTAAGCTATATAGCCCCAGCTAAGAGCTACTTTATAGTATGTTTATTCTACTCACTGAGGTTTATGCCTAAAGTCAGACTTGTGTTCATGATATGTATATATCAGCTGTGCTTGCTAGTGGAAATATTCAGATTACTTAGGTTCATTAGCAAATCAATAAAATGGGGAGAAAAGGCATAGAAAGCAACCATGGATACCAGAGAGAGTGTGGGAGGAGGGTGGGACACGGCAGAGGGTGAGAGATAGGGAATAGGATGGCAAAAAAGAAGAAAAAAGCAAAATATACAGTACACAAGAAATGGAAAATTTTTGTTGACGATAACACGTATGTTGATGTGCTTGATTGACCCATTATACAGTGTATTCTGAATGGGAAATCTCATTTTTATGCTGTAATGATGTATAATGAGTGAATAAAATAAATAAATACATAAATAAATATATTTTTAAAAGAATAATTTATTTAATTATTATTCATTATTAAATTATTTAATTACTCATTTTGAGACTTATTTGTTAATTATTTATTTCATTTATTTACTTATTATTATTTTTAAATTTGACCAGAGAGAGTGAGAAAGCAAGCCACCAGGCCTGGGACTTGAACCATGGATGTCCACGTGGGAGTCCAGAGCCTTAACCACCATGCTACTTGCTGGCCCCAAATCAGAATTTCTAAGTGTAGGTCCCAAAAATCTATATTATTTTTTTGGAGCTCCCCAGGTTGAGAGCAACTCTTGGAACCTGTTTCTCAAGGTTTTAACAGCTCAAAGGATCTGAAATTCATATTCAGGATTGAATTAGCAATAAGGCTTTACCACACAATATTTTAACTGGGCTCCAGCCTAAAGGGAAAAAATGACTCTCTAAGGGTAGGACTTCATATCCAGTTATAGAGATCATAGAGATGGTTTTGATGAAAATACAAATAGAGCATGTACACATCCAGGGTTCAACTGAGCCACCTCAATTTCAAATATTGTCCCCTCAAGCATTCACGTATCATAAGGTCACAGGTCCCAATCTGGGATATAGAAAGTATATTCACCATACCTACAAATGGCCCTTATTTATTTAAAGTCCCCCAGTATATTTTATGATCAAGACCACAACTAAAACAAACAAAAACAAAACAGAACACAGTGAAATAGAAAAAGATCTTTTTTTTTTAAATGAGGACTCAATTAATCATGAATTGGGTACTATAATTCCAAAGTAATACAATTTAATTCTCCAAGTTGACCCTATGAAACAGTTTACAAAACTTCATATTAATAGAGTCCACATGGGCCAGCCAATGGCACAATAGCAACACGACGCTCTCTGGTGCTGGACTCCTAGGGGAGGTCTTGGGTCACATCCCAACTTCTCCCTGTACACACTGAGCTGGCTGAGGCTTGGGTGGATTGTGGCATGAAGACTCAGTTGGGAATCCCTGTCTCTCTTTCTCTCTCTTCCTCTTTCTTTCTCTGTCCCTTTCACAGAAGAAAGAAAGAAACTTAAATAAAATAAATAAAATAAAATAAAAAGGAATCCATGGCTGAGAGAAGCCAGAAACAAGAAATACTGGGTTGGGGTGCAGTGGTACAGGAAAAATGCCTGGCATGGGAGCTGAAAAGACTGAGAAAGGGGAAAGGACCCTGCATAGGAACCCAGTGGAGAAAGGTAATGCCTGGGGAAGACTTCACTAGAGTTCGCTATACTGGCAATACCAGGACCAGAATCAAAATGGTAGGAGAAATATACTTTCTCACCAATTTCTAGCCTGAGCTTTACTCAACTAAAATCTGCCACGCATGTGGCAAAGCCACAGGGCTTTAGTATGCTAAAGATCTGCCAGAGGCAGGGCTGAGTGGTTTGCTCAAAAGCCTTGAAGATGCCCACATGCGCTCCATGCCAAAATCCAGAGCCACAATGGAGAGAGTAGGAGGTTTGTAACAGGAAGAAAGGGCCAGAAAATGGAGATGTAATACATTAAAACTTCATTAGCAAGATTTTCAAAAACAACTGAATCTGATTAAAAATCATTGACATTCTCCTGCTTCCTTGCATAGGAAGATGGGAAAAGTCTTACATAAGCTGGGAAGAAGTGACTAGTAGGCTCCAGAGGCCTGGAAAGAAAGAAACAGGAGAAGTAAGATAGAATAAACTAGAAAGAAAACCAGGAGCCAAAATGTAATATAAATAAGATGTTAAGTCATTCACATATTCAATAAGTATTAATCCAACACCTTCTTCCCCCTTTAATTCTAAAGTTCTCATTTGAGCCACCCCAAGTATGCTGTTCTTGCCGATACGTATCTTTAATTTCACTGGGTTTTTCCCATTACCATGTCCCATTTCCCATCCATGATTAATCCTATTTCTATACTTTTATTGATATTGCCTGAAATGTTCTCCCCTTTTTCTCTAACCAATTTAAGGGCTAACCATTCTTCAATACCTACCTGAAGTCACACTATCTCCGAAAATCCTGGCCTGTTTCCTTCATGTTGCTCTTCATGACATTGCATTGAGATTTTATTGCGTTCTACACAAACCATTTTTGATACTTTTCAGTTAAATTGTTCTCTTATTTTCGAATGGAAAAACAAAGAGTTAACTGATTAGGTGGAGACTCAATAGAAATAGAATGAGGAAATCATTTTCCTATAGAAATAACTATATATTATTAGTAGTATGAGTTTTACTGTTTTAAGAATCAGTTGAGATTCTAACCACTATTTATAACATTATAACATCCTATGGGAAATGTATTTTTAGTTTCCCACAACCAGTTTACAAATAATCTTTTAGGACAAAAAATGTTTGTAAATTGCATATTGCTTTTGTAAGGCAAAGATGAAAAGAATGATTAAAGTGTAGAATAAAGGAAGAGTTGGGTCAGCCAGTGGCCTGGTGGTTAAGGCAGCTGGATTCCAAGAGGCCCACTGAACTGCAGTTCAAGTCCCAAACTTGCAGATTTGAAAAATGCACCATGAGCATGTGTGTGCATGCCCAAAATCCTGAAAGCAGGGAGAAATGAAAGAGAATAGATTATGGCATGACCCCGTCCATAGAAGGGTCATTCTCTTTCTCTCTCTCTCTGTCTCTCTGTCACTCTCTCTCTCTGGTAAGCACATGAGCCCTCCATTAAAATTTTTTAAAGTCAAATCAAATAAAAATACAAGAGGTGTTAGGAACAGAGTAACAGCTACCTTGGAAGAAAATTAAGTGATCAGAAGTTTTTAAAATTTGCAATTAAAATGCAAATTTTCTGGCCTCCAAGCTCTTTTTAACAATTGCATTTGACTGTAAGAATTTCTACCACCTCTTCTACACTTGAATTTAACAGTTCAAGATCTTGTTAAATCTATTTTGTTGGTTAAGTCAGCATCAAGAAGGTTATTCTGTTGAATAGTAACATTTCACAGAAAAATAGGAACTTGTAAAATGGGTACCAGCCTCACCATAAAACATGTGCTAACCTTTCCTCAGAAGACACAGTGGACCCTTCAAATGTGACCCCTTCTTTCAGTTTACCGAGCTTCTCTTGTGGGGCTCTCGGGATAACAAAGTTCCTAACCATGTGCCAGATCTGATGTCTGTCAGCAACACTCTCTTGCTCCTGCCTTGTGCTTAGAACCAAGTTTCCTATTGTTGCCTGGAACTGAGCCTAGCCCTTGCCACAAATACCCTTTGGTTCCTGACATTAGCTGATGTTTAGGCCATGTTCTGAGTTTGAGAGAAATCTGCACTCACAATAGCTGCATGTTTACTAAGCTGTTCAGTAAAATATCACATTCTGTCATGTATTTTAGGTTATAAGAGGCCATTTTTCTCCCTCAAAAGACAGTATATGACTTAATGTGAAAGAAGTGTTACTTTCAATTGTTTAGACAGAGCAACTACATTCATAATTTAATGAACTTGTTTTATAGAGCGAAACAAATTATTTCTGATTTAAATTAAGAAACGCATTGAAGCAGGTCATTTGTGGCTTGAGTCCTAATCTTGGAATTAGGGTGGGCTCCACTGCCAGTGGCAAAGATCGTGTGGTTCATGCATTCACTTTTTGATAGCTCAAAGGCAAGCATAACAGGTTAACAGTTTAACATGAGCCTGTCATCAGCTAGCACTGTAGGCCCGTGTTCTGTCCAATGACAGCAGACCACTCAGAGGGACCTTTGCAGAGCCAGGTGTTCAGTTAAGATCAATATAGCTCCTCCCCCAACCCAGATACTTAACTTGGGGTAAGTACTTAACTTTTCTAAGCCTTGGTCTCCACATCTGTAAAATGACCACCATACTAATATATGCCTTATAAAACTTTCATAAGGATCTAATTAGATTGTGCTTGTAAAATGGAGTGACTAAAATGAAGAAACATAGTGTGGCATGGTACTAGCTATTTGCTGGATATTGTTGGCCTTAGTGCAAAGAAAATTAGCCATTACCCTTGCTCTATTTGCCAAGTTACACAGCTTTTAATCTCACCCCCCTCACCCTAAATGCTAATAAAATACAGACAGTAGTACCCTCATTTATTAAAGAATTCACTGTTATTCCTTTCATACTCTGCACTATAGAATGAGTCTCAAATAAGTGTGGACAGAACAGTGTCCAAATTAATGACTGCCTTAGATAATTGATTTCTTCTGACTTCTCTAACAGCTGCCAGAGAAATAAAAGCAAGGATAAAAGAAGGGATAGGAAAGAGAGGAAGGAATGGGAAGAGCAGAATGGATTGAAAAGGGAGGAGAAGACCCAAAGGCAGTTTTTGGATCAGCTCAGGGAGATTCTCAGACTATGTAGAAATCCTTCAATCCCAGAGTTGGAAAAGTTGGGAGTCACATGTTAGTATCATTGTCTCTAAGCAAGACTACACGCTTTTTTAAAGAATTATTTTATTGGGGGCCAGCGGATGGTCCAGATGTTAAGGTGCTGGACACTCCCACATGGCTGACCACAGTTCAAGTCTCAGACCTGGTGGTTCGCTTTCTCACCTTCTCTCTCTCTCTAGTCAAATTTGAAAAAAAAGAAAAAAAGAATAAAGTTAAATTATTTTATTTTACTTTATTTATTTATTTATTTATTTTTAAAATTTGACCAGGAAGGGACAGAGTGAGAGAGAGAGAAAGAGAAAGTGAGAACGCAAACCACCAGGTCCAGGACTCAAACCACAGTCCAGCTATGTGGGAGTCCAACGCCTTTAACCACTATGCCACCTGCCATTGATTTTATTCATTGTCTTATTGATCGATTGATTGATTGACCAGAGAGAGAGAAGGAAAGTGAAAGAGCAAGCTGCCAGTCTGGGACTTGAACTGCAGTCCATCATGTGGGAATCCAGCCACCTTAACCACAACACCACCTGCAGGCCCCTAAGACTACACTTAACCATAACCCTTCTAAACCAATGAATGACCTATCCCAAGCCTTAAGAATCCCTGGAAAGATTCAAAACCATCAATTCCATCTCCCCTACTAATTCAAACTTCATTCCAACCCAACAACTCCAGGTCTAAAATAAGTAATAGCATGCCTTTATTTCTCATGTCCATGTTCCATTGAAAGATGTCTACTGCATGTGAAGAAAACAGAAAAATAAGAAACCTGGCTCCTTTGGTTTGGCAGAAAATATATAGATCACTGGGCACTGGCCCATGGAAGTCTGGAAAATAATAGAAGAAACGCTGTAATGACTGGTGTTTCCCATAAGGAGTCCCAACAGAAGGCAACTATCAAAGGGAAAAATGTAGCTCCATCAACCAAAACAGAGGTGATAGATCTATTTATTCCACATATTAGAGCTCAAACATTTTCTAACCATCATAAATTGGATATTGTTTTTATAAGGCAAAGGTGAAAAGAATGATTAAAAAAGGGTAGAATACAGGAATAGTTGGGCCATGATGCGGGGTCATGCCATAATTCTATAACAAAAACAAAGACAAATATGCCATTTTCCCCATGCTACCTTGTCCCTGGCAGACTGTAAAAACGGTAGTACCAAGAGCCTCTGAAGTTTTGGTAAGAGCAGATGCCGAGTCTGAGTGGCCCTGTAAGTTGAAAGGAGGAAGCTTAACTACACATTAAGAGTAGTCAGCTGTGGTGACTAATCTAGACCAAGCTTGCTTTTGACTCTACATAGATGACAATTCCAACCCTTTCTTTGTCAGAACTTCTGTGGTAGATGCTCTACTGATCCCAACGTTATCTAAATCAGCCCTCACCAGCTCCAGAAGACATTGGCTTTGGTCCAAAGGTAAACAACTCTATGACTCATTTAAACTCTGAAAACCATCTGTCTGACAGGGCCACTTTGAAAATATTGCCGAATTGTCCATATTGCCTTATTTGCCCACCACAATAACCCACTGAGCACTCACCCTCAAGATTATATACAATTCTCATGAGATCTCAAAAAGAGCAGATCTGTCATAGGCATGTGAAGAATTAAACAAAATTTGTTCTTAAATTTAAAAATATAACTTCTCAGGGCCAGCAGGTGGCATGGTGGGACTCCCACATGGCCAACTATGGTTCAGGTCCTAGACCTGGCGATTTGCTTTCTTGTTTTCATTTTCTCTCTCTCTCTCTCTCTGATCAAATTTAAAAAAAAAATAATAAAAAACAAATGGAATCAAGTAAATAAATTTAAAAAAAAAAAATACAACTTCTAGGGACCAGCAGTTAGCGTAATGGCTATGTCGCTGGACTCTCATGTAGTCAACCGCAGTTCAAGTCCCGGACCCGGTGGCTTAAAACTCATGCCGGGTGCGTGTGCGTGCGTGCCCAAGATCCCGAGAGGAGAATGGAGTAGAAGGGACTGCGGTGTGGTCATCCCCCCTGGGGGGTGATTTCTCGCTTTCTGTCTCTCTGTCTCTCTCTGTCTGGAGAGAGCACGCGCCCTATACAAAAACCTCTAAAAAAACAAACAAACAAAAAATACAACTTCTAAAAGACCAATTGGTACTACTGGGTTGTCATAAAAGTCATAGCGTATTTTTTTCTATGCAAGAATGTGTCATAACTTTTCTGACAACCCAATTAACCATTTTATACCCTATAGCTCAGTATTCTCTTCTTAGATATACACTCAAGAGAAACACATCTGTGTAACAGAAGAGAAATAGAAGAATGTTTATAACACTTTACAGTTTAATGCTAAAAAAACTGGAAACAACTGAAAACCTATCAAGGTAGGATGAATATGGGCTGGCCCCATAGTCTAGTAGTTAATGGAGTTGGATCCCACAGGGCTGACTGCAATTCTCATCTTGGCTTTGGTGGCTTGAGGGATGTACTGGGTGCACTTGCATGCATCTCCAGAGTCACAACCAAATGGGGAAATGGGGGAGAAGAGATTGCAGTGTGAACATGCCTGTTAGGGGTACTTTCTCTTCCCCTCTCTCTCTTTATTTCTGTCTCTCTCTCTCTCTCTCTCTCTCTTTCTCACAAGTATATGTGCCCTTTTGCAATTAAAAAACAAAAAAGGTCAAGTGAATGAATAAATGGAAATACTATATCAATGTAATTATTATACAACAATGAAAATAATAAACTACAGTTATGTTTAACAGATACATTTTAAATACCATAATACTGAATGAATAAGGCGAGTACCAAAAGACTTTATATACTATGGTAAGCCTTATATAATTTTAAAATAAATAAAACTAAGTAATATATTGTAAAAGACTGGAGGAGGGGGAGCGAATAACAAATTCCTCTGGGCATAGGAGAAGACAGAATAAGGAAGAGTACTTGGGTCTTGACGTAAGTTGTTGATTATGTTCTAGTCCTGGTATGAGTGATGATTTCACAGGAGTTCATGGTATCACTTAATTAGTTTTTAAAGGATCATGAATAGACAAATGATGACAGTATATAAAATAAATAAATAAACATGCAATTGCTCCACAAATATTCACTGAGCCTTTGTGTTGGATATAAATCAACAATGACATCCTTGTAGCAGTAGGAGAGAAGGTTAAAAACCTCTGTAGGTGGCTTCCCCACTGTGCCTCTCCCTGGCATTCTCAGAATTCATTCTTCACAATGAAATCAAGCAACCATTCAGGGTAATATTTCACACACAGAGGGGGGAAAAAGCAGGTTCAACGCTCATGATCTCTCATTCAGCTGCAATTTTGTCAATGATAGTTTTGTCAGCCTCTAACACAGCAGAGTAGAAAATCAGTCATTCTTCGTCATTATCACGTTTTATTTTGCTGGTCTTGAGCAATGCTTAAGCAGGTTTGACAGAATTTGATCATTGCTCAATAAACCCCAAGCTTCTTGCTTGTTACAGCAAATAACAGGAACTTCTGTATCTGCCTTCTGAGCATGGTGGCTACCCAAGATCCCAGGAGGTCTGCTTGTCGTTGGCCTGTTGGCAAAACCGAGCAGAGGAAGAACAAGGTGAGCTAACCCAGAGGGAAATCAGGCAGTGGGGATGAAGTTCCTCCCTGAGGAAGGTTTTCCCAGCTTCCAAGGCATTCAACACTATTCATCAGGGGCTCTTCTACTCATTCCTATCCTTGGAAGTTAGCAAATTCACAAACACCCTTACAGTTGAGTAGAAAGAATCACTTATGAATAAATAGTTCTGTTTCATTAAGCATTTTCAAATCACTCAAGGAAAACAAAAATTATTAATAAAACAATTGCCTGATTTGGACTGTCTAGTCTGTTGTCTGGTGTGTGAAAAATGACCAACTGAATGAACTCTATTTCTTATGCCATTTTAGTGCCAAAGATATAAATTATTACACTCCCCCTCCCTCCATTTGCTGAATACAGTTAGTCTCTGCCAATTAAGAGCTGATTTTTGGTTCAGAAACTTCAGATCTTCATTTAATCCCCAGGTGAATAACATAAACTTCACTTGCAACCCATGTGATCTGTGACAATCCTTGCCATTTTGGAGCAAAGAGGCCTTGTCAGGGAAGTGGGCTTTCCAGAAGTCTGTGATTAACAAGAAATGGGCATGGATCCAGGCTACCTAGCCCTAAGTATTCCCATCTCTAGTTTCATTTCATCTGTAAACAAGGCCGTTCCTGTGTGCTACCTGCTCATCAAGATGCTGCAAGCATACAGTACTGCTGAGGTTATGAAATTTCTGGATGAAAGCCACTATAATAGAGTGAAAACTGCCTCCTAGAATTGTATTTGCAAACTCAGATGACACAGTAACCTCAATGTGAACTACATAAGTCCTTGTCATTTATTATGCACAGAACATTCCAAGCCACCTCTCTAAGGAAATTTCACTCAGAGCCAAGAGTAGTCAATCAGTCTGTTCTCTTCCACCCATCCTGAGACATGACAGATTTTTACCAGTCTTCCTGAAATCTCATCTAGGAATCCATGCACAGGCACAGTGGCCCCTGAACCCAAGTCCTATTTTGGGCTGATACCTTATTATAAATACCCAGATAAGTCTAAGATACTTCTAGATCTTTCCAACTACTCCTCTTCCAGGCAATAAGGTGAATGCTATTAATAGATAATGCCTAACTATACAGGATGATTCTTTTGGATCATACAATGTAACTGGGAGAGGAGAGAGAGAAAGGGAGAGACAGAGAGATTTCCAATAAGATAATGATTCTCAAACAAGAGATTTCACCAGATAAGAAACAGCCTCAGAAACAACACTTTAGATCCAACGCTTCCAGGAAAGCTGCCTTAACTTTGCCTGCACCTTGCATAAATCCAGTGTTGAGGCAGCAGTGTCCTGGATATGAAGGGTGAGGCAATGACACAATTATGCCATGGTGAGGTCTTCATATAGGCTTTGGTGCCTTTAGATAAGGCAGGCCCTGGTGTGTGACCATTCCTGGGACTCCTATGCCCTCTCTGGGGATAGATAAAGAGCACAGGTCTGTCTATCAGCTATGTTCTCTCCATTTTAGCATCCTGTCCCCTCATCCATGTTCCCTGTACTCTCACCTCACCTCACAAGACCCCATTTCTCCTCAAAGGCCACTCAGCTCCCCTACTCATCTTTGCTCAGCCAAAACCAATAGTCCTGATCAAAGCGGAAAGCTTTTTAGTTGTCTTGCAAAGGGGAATTAGATTTTACATCAGGGCCAATTTCATTTGTTCTGCCACTGCATAAACCATTAGTCCTTGCCAGGAAAAGAACTACTCTAGTTTCCAGTTTCTCTTTGGATATGAAAGATTGCTAGCTAAGCTATAAACCCAGAACTGAGCCCTGTGTGTGTGTGTGTGTGTGTGTGTGTGTGTGTGTGTGTGTTTTGAGAGGTTTTTGCTATAGGGCGCGTGCGCTTACCAGACAGAGAGAGACAGAGAGACAGAAAGCAAGAAATCACCGCCCAGGGGGGATTGCCACGCCGCAATCCCTTCTCCTCCTTTCTCCTCTTGGGATCTTGGGCACGCATGCACACGCGCCCGGCGTGAGTTTAAGCCACCGGATCCGGGACGCAAACTACGGTCGACTACATGGGAGTCCAGCGACATAGCCATTACGCTAACTGCTGGTCCCGAGCCCTGTGTTTTGATGGTCTAGCTCAAGCAGCATCTGGGAAACAAGACCTGGCAATCTCCACCCAGGTTTGCTTTATCATGTTCCCCCCACCCCCAAACACACAAACACTCAGCTCTTCAAGGGTGCCAAAATCAGCTCAGATGACACCAGTGAGACCTATTCTCAGGCTTATCTCCCATAAAATCTGCCAGTTGAAAATAAAATAATCTAAGGGTATCTTCAGCCTCTGAAAGTAAGAGATTGATGTCTTGGAGTTTTGATTATTCACCACCCACTGAGCATGCTTTCCAAAAGCTCCCTAAGCTAGTAACAATGAAATGTGGCTGGAAAAGAACAAATGAATCAAGGCTAGCAGGAACCTGCCTGGGTAATGGACCGAGTTTTACTGATATACAGCAGACTAGTCCAATCAATTCAACAGCCCACACAGAAAACCACTGTTGTACTGATTATTTTCTCTGAGACATGATGCCCAAGAGCTAATTTTTTTTTTTTTTTTTTTTTTTTAGATCCTTCCTGACTTGCCTCGTGGTTACCACAGCTTTAACTGCCCTATTTAAATATAAATCGGCAACACTGGATGCTAGTCACAACTCAGCCAGTGTTCTCCACTTGACAGGAGTGCTGACTGCCTGATGCTACTGCTCAAATAAAGCAAAACCCTGAGATCTACCCCCTTCCCTCTTACTCTGAGTGAAGAGAAAATCAGATTTTTTTTCCTTAATACCTCCAATAAGGTATTCCATATATCCCCTAAAACCCTGGATATCATGTAGGATAATAAATGGAATTGCTTCTAAAATTTAAACATCTATTTCTCAACTCTTAAAATCAAGGTTTTGGAGGTGAGTAAAATAACCCCATATTGAGTCTGCCATCCTTAAGATTAACAGAGGAGAATCTATCTTGATACATTAACCTCCTGGAGTGAGTGAAGCATTTACTCAGCCTTACAGAGTTGAAGGGTATTTCATCCTACATTTTAAAGGTAATGGAATAAAAATATAAAGCAAATGGATGACATTTCCACTTTGCATTTTAAGACAATAAGAAATATACAGTGCAATGGAGTTTTTTTTACTAATATACAGTCTCCCAGTCTGGCAAAACACAGACAAAAGGAAATGTGGCTTATTTATTTCTACCCCTTGGAAATCCTTTATTTCCTTTCCTGAAAATACCCTGATGGCATACCAGCTGTGACCCAGTGTCTGATGTGTGTGTTTATTTCAGTTGCTTGTTGATGGTATTAAGTATGGAAGCATCCCTAAATCCACCTCACAGGAAGCTAGGCCATAGCTGCTAATATTAGATTACATTCCAATTATTTATTCTATATTCCTTTTCATACCCCTATTCCAAGACCAACAGATTAACGTTTTTCGCTGAATACTAATGCTACTGTTTGTCAGTATTCTAGAACTGCATCTGTGCATCAACCTGGACAGAGAGACCAACTATAGGACAAAATCGAAATCCAGACTCTGCTTAGTATCACATTAGCATGTCTCTTCCTATTGTGGTCACAAAAAGTCATTTCCCAGTCGTCCCACATGAATAGCCCTTTAACTCTATCAATATGGATGAAGGTCAAACTACCTAATTCATGCAAAATAGTACAAGTGAATTGTCTTTTCCTTAAAAAAAAAAAAAAAAAAAAGCAAGCAGACAAGTTTTGTTTCTTCATCCAAGCAGCTGCTTCTGTATATTTACTCTTACTGCTAGAATTTATTGCTAGTTTTCCCACATCAGGACCAAATAAGACTTTCTATGGAAAGAAGAAACTGAAGTATAAGATACAAGAGAAATGTCTCTATAGAAAGACAACTAAACAGGCTGCCCTGTGACCTAATGGTTAAGGGAGCCAGTTCCCATACGGCCAACCATGGCTCAAATTCTACTCTAATAACTTGAAAAATATGCCAGGCATGTATACAGGCATGCCTGAAGTTCCAAAAGGATGTAAAACGGGAAAAAAATTAATTATGGCATGACCAAGCCTTATTGGGGGTATTTTCTCCTGCCTCCATCACTCTGTCTGTCTCTGGCAAGCTCATATGCCCTCTGGGGGGGGGAAAAAAAAAAAAGAAGAAGAAGAAAAAGAAGAGGTAAGGCAAATAAGCAAAAATAATAATGATAATAAAAACCCAAGAAAGAAGCCTCCTATCTTCTTTTTCACTTGAAGAATGTTGTAGCTCAAGCCAGGCAGGGGTCTATTTTCAAAGGAAAACAGCCACCAGGCAGGAATAACAGTCAGCCAGAAGGCAAACAGGCAACCAAGATGATCTAGGGGAAAGATGCCATGGGAAATATTTCTTTCAGTATTTTTCAAAAGTACCTACGGTCAGAGGTTCAACCGAAGTTTTTGCATGGAGCTGGATGATGAACCAAATTAATGGTTTTGCTACCTGTAATGTAAACACTCTGGTAGATCAGCAAAGACACCTGGCA
This sequence comes from Tupaia tana, assembly GCA_026018925.1. Lineage (NCBI taxonomy): Eukaryota > Metazoa > Chordata > Mammalia > Scandentia > Tupaiidae > Tupaia > Tupaia tana. The sequence goes on along the minus strand of JAKSZU010000001.1, from coordinate 224,205,221 downwards.
AACATTTTCTATCTAACTGTAAGACTAAACTCTGAAACAATCACCATATTTAATGCACCATTCAGTTAGGTGCTCAGTGAGTTTGTTGATGGTAATAGCTATCATTTACTGAACTCCTATTATATTCCAGACTCTCTTCTATGCACCTCTTTTCAACATTATTTCTAATAATTATCAAAAAAAAAAAATCCCATAAGATAGATAGAACCTCGTAAAGAGAAAATTGTTTAGAACAATTAAGGATCTTTCCCAGAGTTATGGTGCAAATACATGGCAGAGGTAAGATTTGAGTCAGGCCTGTGTGACTCCAAAGCCCATCCATACTCTTTCCAGGGCACCAACCAATTTCTCAACAGTTTACTGTGCTGATTTTCCAGGAATTATAAGGCCAATAAAAATAAGCCAAGCCAAAACTTAAAATTTGGGTAAAATATAAAGGTTATTTCTTACTATAAGATGGAAACTCAGACTCAGAATTATCAACTGTTAAAAGATTTAGCATTGGGACCAGCAGTTAGTGTAATGGCTATGTCACTCAACTCCCATGTAGTCGACCGTGGTTCGAGTCCCAGACCCGGTGACTTAAACTCACGCCACGTGCGTGTGCATGCGTGCCCAAGATCCCAAGAGGAGAATGGAGGAGAAGGGACTGCGGCGAGGCCATCCCTCCTGGGGGGTGATTTCTTTCTCTCTCTCGCTCTCTCTCGCTCTCTCTCTCTCTCTCTCTCTGTCTTTCTGGTGAGTGCACGTGCCCTATAGCAAAAATCTCTCAAAAAAAAAAAAAAAAAAAAGATTTAGCATTAATACAGGTATCCTTGCCTTAGCTCTGAAAGTCAATGATCCAGAAGGTAATGTGCATACAAGTACCTTTATCTCCAGATTTTACACAGAAGACAGTAGAATAAGCTTACAAATGTTTCAAGTCCTAGGGTGGAAATCAGGAGACTGGGTTCTACTCCTGGAATAGTTATTAAGGACTACATGTCCCTAAGCAACATGCTTAGCTCCTCCAGCCTCAGTTCCTTGCCTATAAAAGGAAGGGGATTAATTCTGTAAGATTTTTAAGTTGCCATCCTGATCTAAAGCTAAGATTTCTCAGATCTGATGCTACTTCACCTCATGAAATTCTGTAGATGCATAATCCATTTTGCAGATGGAAAGTGGATATATAGAAAAGTGAGATGCCTGCTGAGCACTTTACCACAGAGCAGACTAATCTAGCTTTTCCTCTATTCCTATCTCGCTCTCTTTCTCTCTCCCCTCTCCTCTTTTTCTGACCCTCTCACTCTCTTGTATTGCTAGACCTTCCCTCTTTCCTATCTTGCCTTAGGATGCTTTATTGACATTGGCTGAAGTGTGACAGAAGGGCGCTAAAATTCCTCTCGTCCACCCCTCCCAAGTCCTAACCATTATCCCTCACTCTCTGCTGTCACAAGGCTTCCTGAAGAAGCCGCCATTTCCCTATCTCCCCCACATGCTGGCAACTATCCCATCCACATGCTGGAGAAGAGGGAGCTGTGATTTCTTTCCCATGTATTTGAGTAGATGAGATTAACAATAAACTCACCCAGTATCCAGACCCAAAAAAAGGCCAGTTGTTGAAGGCCAGCACTTCTCCTGCCTGTTTACTGACACCTCAACACAACCCCACAGTCTCAGTTTTGGCCACCTTCCTCCCACACATTCTGCTCAACCGGGCACAAAACCAAACCACACTGTTCCTCAGTACAAAGATGTCCTTGAGTGCAAATTCAAAACACAAGCTTACCATGTTACACGAGAGCTATTAAACTTTTTTAAGCCTGCCTTATGCTAAATCGTTTGGGTTTGGGTGTCTCTCTCTACACATCACACATTCACACCTCTCTGCTAGGCTGAAGATACATAGTTTTCCTCTCATCCAAATTTTCAGCAGTGTACATTGTGAAAGCCCTTTGTCCCTTGTTTATTTCTTTTTTACCATGTCAAGGTATTTCATTCCTAAGTACTTTGTTTTCTATTCCATATTTTCTCACTCTTATTTGCCAGTTATGTTCATTCCTTCCTCTGTCTTTATTATTTTCCTTTGGCAAAACAAAATACACACACACACACACACACACACACACACATTCTCTCTCTCTCTCTCTCTCCTTTTTTAGTACTAAAAAGAGTGCTATGTTGTTTTTTCTTTCTCTGTATGTGCATTACACATCATTGGCCCTAGAGACAGAGAATTCTTTGTTCTCTCTTAGGATTTACCAGGAGTATTTTTTAAGCATCCACTTGTATATCTGCATGTACTAGGTGCTCTGTTCATGTTTTCTTGTTAAATCCTCACTCACCTTATGAAGTAGTTCTTTCGCTAACAAAGCACTTTTTAGACTTTATTGAGCATATAAATCACCTGGAGATCTTGTTAACATACAGGTTTTAGGTGGGATCTGAGAATCTGCATTTCTTGTCAACTACCAGATAATGTTGAAGATGCCTGTGTATGGACCATGTTTGCAAGTTTGCTTGTGTTTGCTTGTGCGGCAGTCCTTTTATGTGATTGAGAGTCTGATATGAAAAATCTAGCTAACATTAACATTTTGGTCCACAGCGCTAAACATTGCCCTCTTCTCATCATCGTCCCCTAAAATTAAAGAACTTGGGACCAGCAGATGGCATAATGGCTACGTTGCTGGACTCCCCACATAGTCTACTACGGTTCAAGTCCTGGACCCAGCAGCTTAAAAAGCTCACACCAGGTGTGTGTGCGTGTATGCCCAAAATCCCAAGAAGAGAATGGAGGGGAAGGGATTATGATGTGGCCATCCCCCCTGGGGGGTGATTTCTCACTTTCTGTCTTTCTGGTGATCTCATACGTCCTATAGCAAAAATCTCTTTATTAAAAAAATTGCTAAAAAAAATTTTTAAAAACTCTCTGAAAGGTCAACAAGTCCACCATTAACATCTTGGCATGCAATTGATGACACTGCAGAGTACACAGCCTGAGAGCAGTGGAAGCACAGAATATGGCACCAACATGGGAAGGCAACATGAATGCAATCCAGTCAGAGACCAGCATGATAGAGTAAGCCTTCAAGAAAGACATCAGTCTCCTCATCACAGGAGACAAGCCTAGGGGATGAAACACTGACTCTGGTGTTTTGGAAATTACGGAATCTTCTCTGAAAGAGCAATTTACTAAGTACCCACTGACAGAAGCGCCCCTGCCAGGCACTCTCTCTATGTATCTTCTTGTTAAATGCTCACAACCACTTCTTGAAACAGCTACTACCCTCAGATTCACAGAAAAACAGAACTAAGGTCAGTTCACCTGGTTAGCTTTTCCCACGATAACTACCAGTTTGCAGAAATAGAATTCAAATCACTCTTCTCATGGAAAACTCTGGTTTCTATCATAACACAAGCTGACAAAACACTGGGGAAACAAAATGGAGGCGCCCATAGAGTTCTAGAGATGGAGAGGAGTTTCTGCCTTTGATGAAGCCTTGTTTTGTAAAGCATGTGTGACTCAGAAGAGAACGACACTGTTTTTCATGGCTTCCAATGTAAAGAGAGAAAAGGTATCTTCAGGAATCCAGAGTAAAGGAGGAAATGCATGGTGGAACCCTTCTCTACAGTTGTTATTTGGTGCTCCTTTGACTTCCTCTTACTAGCTTGGAATCCTTGAGAGCAGAGAGTGACTGCCTCTGACACTAGCCAGTCTCTGAAGAAGAAATAGCTGAGCTTTGTGTTTGATTACATTCTTTCCTACTCCTCCTGACCTCCTGAGACCTGTGTCCCGTGAATTAAACCAAGCACGATTATATCAGTTTTCCACCCCCCAACTCTTGGGTCCATTCTATCTGCTTTCTAGTAAACTTTAGGCATCAGATCTTTTAAAAAAAAAAAAAAAATTTCATCAGTTCTTTAGTTCTTTTTCCCCTCTCTCTGATTTTATTTTGCCACCAGTTTAAGAGAGGAGGTTTAGCTTCCTGCCTTCATATTTACCATCTGAAACCTTTGTGTTCTGGCTTCAGTTCCCCACTGCTCTCCAAAAACTGTCACCAGGAGTCACTTAATTGCCTTTTCTCTCTGATGTCTTTTTTCATGTTTGATCCTGCTCAATTCTGCTATACCTTTTCACACTTGCTTACCTGCTTCATCTTGAAAGACTCCATCTGACTTTTGAAATACAACAATGTCCATTTTCTTTCCACCTTTCTGTCTTTGATTTCTTTGAAGATTCTTTCTATTCCTCTCATCCCTAAAGATAGAAGGCCCCTAATTTTCATTATTGCTCCATTTGTATTTCCCTTAATACTCCCTCTTCGGATGAGTTCCTCCCCTGCTGTGGCTTCAGTTGCCATACTTTGCTTAAATAACTTCTTGGCCCTAGACTCGCATTTCCATCTGGCAATGAAATATTTCCACCTATCATTTTCTAAGTAACAATACCATCTCACTAGCAAAGTCTTTCCCTGATTTTACAATTTTTACTAATGGTATCACTATTTTTCCATTCGTCCAGAATTAATCTGTGTCATCTCATAATCCTTAGCCCTTAAGATCTTAAAGTTCTTAAGATTTATCAAGGTCTCTGATTCCCTTGCCCTAACATTTTCACCTTCTCCCCTTCTTTTTATTCCTACTACCATTATAAGACTTTTCATATTTGCTGGGTTTAATCTGTTCCCTCTTTTCCATTCCCTCTGGCCTTGCCTCAATAATCTCCTAGTGTCTTCTTTCTTCATTTCCTCCCATCTCTCCAAAGTCCTTTTGCCAGATAAATCTTCCATAGACCAAGATGTAGTCATGTTGCTTCCTCCAATAATGATGTCCAGCTTCTCATTCTATTTGCTTAATATCCTCCAAACAATGACCTTAATTCTTCCAAGCCTTAAACCCCACATCAACTTTTTTTTAACTTTACTATGCAGCTATCAAACAAGATTACCCCTTATTCCATGAACATCTACCAAGCTTCAGGGTCCCTCAGTCTGAAATGTCCTCAACATCAAACTCAGTTCTCTATCTTTCCATACGAATCTCAAATCTCAAGAAAGTTGTTTCTGACACATACACACATCTAATGTAATAATTCTTTTCCCAGCTTTGAAATTCCAGAATTCATATTCTTTTTTTTTTTTTTTTTTTTAATTAATTACTTTATTTATTTTTGTATATACTTTCAATCATATTGTTTGGCTTACAATGAGACCATTTCGATATGTGAACATTTCTCCCCAGACCCGTTGATCGAAATATCTTCAACAGATAACACCACACCTCCCCATCCCGTCAATGCTCTACCTCTGTATCCCTTCTCTAAATGTCTTTCGTTGGGCCCCACTCCTCCACATACACCTCATCTGACATTCACACCCATCTCTTGTGTTTGTTCAACTGTTAGTCAATCAGTTACCGACATAGAATGCAGACAAACGGTATATGTTAAGTGGGGACATACAATGTCTCTCCTTCATAGCCTGGCTTGCCTCACTCAGCAGTACATCTTCCATATTCTTCCACTTTCTGTCAAAAGCCAGGGCTCTGTTGGTTTTTATGGCTGAGTAGTATTCCATAGAGTATATGTGCCACAGTTTTTCAATCCATTCCTCCATACGGGGACATCTGGGTTGGTTCCATGACTTAGCAATTGTGAATAGTGCCGCAATAAACATCGATGTGCAAGCACTTTTCCAATGAAGGATTCTTCTGTCCTTTGGGTAGATACCGAGGAGTGGGATCTCTGGATCATATGGCAGATCTATCTGTAGATTTTTGAGGAATCTCCAAATTATTCTCCACAGTGGTTGGACCAATCTACATTCCCACCAGCAGTGTAAAAGAGTTCCCCTTTCACCACACCCCCGCCAACACTTATCATTTTTTGTTTTTTTAATATTAGACAATCTGACTGGGGTTAGGTGGTACCTCATTGTTGTTTTTATCTGCATTTCCCTTACGATGAGGGAGGTTGAACATTTTTTCATATGCCTTTTGGCCATTCGTATGTCATCTTTAGAGAGTGTTTTCTTCATCTCCTTCTCCCATCTTTTAATAGGGTTGATCATCTTTTTTCCAAACACCTTTTTTAGTTCCTTGTGTATTCTGGTTATCAGTCCCTTATCTGATGCAACATTTACAAAAATATTTTCCCATTCTGAGGGCTGTCGATTCACACTAACTACTGTGTCTTTGGCCATGCAGAAACTTCTTAGTCTGATGTAATCCCACTTGTCTATTTTGTGGACGATGGACTTTGCTTTGAGTGTCTTCTTTAGGAAGTCTTTCCCTACACCAATGTCTCCCAGAGTTTCCCCAGCATTCTCCAGGAGCAGCTTTATAGTTTGAGGTCTTAGATTTAGATCCTTGATCCACCTTGACTTGATTCTTGTCAAAGGAGAGAGGTAGGGGTTCAGATTCATCTTTTTGCAAGTGGAAGTCCAGTTTCTCCAGCACCACTTGCTGAAGAGGCTTTCATTTTCCCACTGGATTGACTGGTACCCCTTGTCAAAGATCAGTTGACTGTATGTTTGGGCACTTATTTCTGGGGACTCTATTCTGTTCCATTGGTCCACATGTCTGTTTCTGTGCCAATACCATGCTGTCTTTATTACCACAGCTTTGTAATATATTTTTGGATCAGGGATTGAGATGCCACCCACTCCATTCTTCTTGTGTAGAATTGCTTTGGCAATACGGGGTCTTTTATGATTCCAGACAAATTTTAAGATTGTCTTTTCTAGATCTGTGAAGAATGTGTCTGGTACTTTGATTGGCATTGCATTAAATAGGTAGATTAATTTGGGTAGAATTGCCATTTTGATTATATTAACTCTTCCAATCCATGAACATGGGATGTCCTTCCATTTTTTTGTGTCATTTTCAATTTCTTTTTTTACCTTCTCGTAGTTTTCCTTGTGGAGGTCTTTAACTTCTTTGGTTAGATTTATTCCTAAATATCTTATACTTTTAGTGGCTATGGTAAACGGAATAAGTTTTTTCAGTTCTATCTCAGTCTGCCTGTTATTCGTATATAGAAAAGTTATCGATTTCTGTATATTGATTTTATATCCTGCAACTTTACTGAATTCATGTATTACTTCCAGTAGTTTTTCCATGGAGACCATTGGGTTTTCTATGTATACAATCATGTCATCTGCAAATAGAGAGAGTTTCACCTCTTCTTTTCCTATTCGAATGCCCTTTATTTTTTCCTCTTTTCTGATTGCGTTGGCGAGGACTTCCAGTACTATATTGAAAAGGAGAGGAGAAAGTGGGCATCCTTGTCTTGTTCCTGTGTTTAGTGGGAAAGCTTTCAGCTTTTCTCCATTCAGGATGATGTTCGCTATGGGTTTTTCATAGATGGCTTTTATTGTATTGAGAAATGGCCCTTCTATGCCAATTTTGCTAAGAGTCTTGATCATGAAGGGATGTTGTATCTTATCAAATGCTTTTTCTGCGTCAATCGATATGACCATATGGTTTTTGTCTTTCTTCCTATTAATATGGTGTATTACATTTATGGTTTTGCGTATGTTGAACCAACCTTGCATTCCTGGAATAAAGCCTACCTGATCATGGTGTATGATCTTCTGTATAAGTTGTTGAATACGATTTGCTAGTATCTTGTTGAGAATCTTTGAGTCTATGTTCATCAGAGATATTGGTCTATAGTTTTCCTTCCTTGTCCTGTCCTTATCTGTTTTGAGGATGAGGGTGACAGAGGCTTCATAGAATGAATTAGGGAGAGATTCACCCTTTTGGATCTTTAGAAATAATTTGAGCAGAATGGGAGTTAACTCTTCTTTGAAAGTTTTGTAGAATTCAGAGGTGAATCCATCGGGGCCAGGGCTTTTCTTTGTTGGGAGGTTACTTATTACTGATTCAATCTCCTGGCTTGTTATGGGCCTATTCAGACTTTCTATTTCTTCCTGGCTCATTCTTGGTAGATTATATTTGTCCAGGAATTTGTCCATCTCATCCAGATTATCTTGTTTCTTAGCGTATAGATGTTCAAAGTATCCTCTAATGATGTTTTGAATTTCTACTATGTCTGTTGTTATGTTACCAGCCTCATTGCAGATTTGATTCACCTGGTTCCTTTCTCTCTTCTTCTTAATAAGTCTCGCTAGTGGGGTATCAATTTTGTTTATCCTTTCAAAGAACCAGCTTTTGCTTTCACTTACTTTCTGTATAGTACGTTTATTTTCTATTTCATTTATTTCTGCTCGGATCTTTATTATTTCCTTTCTCCTGTAATTTTTTGGATTTTTTTGCTGTTGCTTTTCCAATTCTCTAAGGCTTGATGTTAGGTGATCCATTAGCCTTTTCTCTGTCTTCCTCTTATGTGCACTAATTGCTATGAACTTCCCTCTTATGACTGCTTTGGCAGTGTCCCAAAGATTATGGAAACTTGTATCTTCATTGTCATTGGCTTCCATGAATCTTTTGATTTCGGACTTTATTTCTTCGGTAATAGTGGAGTCATTCAGGAGTAGGTTATTTAGTTTCCATGTTTTTAGGTATTTTTGAGGATTTCTCTTGAAATTAAACTCGAGTTTAATTCCATCATGGTCAGAGAAGATGCTGGAAATAGTTTCTATGCCTCTGTATCTGCAGAGGCTTGCTCTGTGTCCTATGATGTGGTCAATCTTCGAGAAAGTTCCATGTCGGGGTGAGAAAAAACTATATCTTGTGGTTTTTGGGTGGAAAGTTCTATAGATGTCTGTTAAGTCCAATTGATTTATGGTATCATTTAGGTCCTTGATCTCTCTACCTATTTTTTGCCTAGATGATCTGTCCAGAGGGGATAATGCGGTGTTGAGATCTCCAACAATTAATGTGTTGCAGTCTATCTCCCCTTTCAGATCTAACAATCTTTCCTTCACATATTTGGGTGCTCCTGTGTTAGGAGCATAGATATTAATAAGCGTTATATCTTCTCGATCTATAGAGCCTTTTACTATGATATAGTGTCCTTCTTTGTCTCTTCGGACACTTTTTGTTTTAAAGCCTATTTTGTCAGAAATTAGTATCGCAACTCCAGCTCTTTTTTGGTTCCCAACTGCATGGAAAACCTTTTTCCAACCCTTCACTTTCAGTCTATGTATGTCTTTTTCCATGAGGTGGGTTTCTTGTAGGCAACAGATAGAGGGTTTCTGTTTTTTTATCCATTCAGCCAGTCTGTGTCTCTTGATTGGAGAATTTAACCCATTAACATTCAATGTTATTATCGATGTTATAGGGTCTGTACCGACATTTAAGTTAGCCATTGTCTTAGTTGCCTGTTATTTCTTTGTTTCTGGCTGTTGCGTCTTTAGTTTTCCTGGAACAGTACTTTCTTCAGGATTTCTTGAAGAGCTGGTCTGGTGTTGGCAAATTCTTTCAGGTTTTGTTTGTCTGAGAAGATTTTAATCTTTTTTTCCCAAATGAAGGATAATCTTGCAGGGTATAATAGTCTTGGCTGAAATTGTTTCTCTCTTAACACTTTCAGTATGTCTTCCCATTCTTTTCTTGCTTGCATTGTTTCTGATGAGAGGTCTGGTGTTAGTCTTATGGGATGGCCTTTGTAAGTTATTTCTCGTTTCTCTCTTGCCAGTTTTAGTATCATGTCTTTTTCTGTGACGTTAGACAGTCTGGCTAAGATGTGCCTTGGGGAAGATCTTCTGGGGTTGATTCTATTTGGGGTCCTTTGTATTTCTTGGGTCCGGATGGTTCGGTGCCTCTCTAGGCTTGGGAAATTTTCTTCCAAGATGTCATGGAATAGATTTTCCATTCCACTATTAGTTTCTTCACCTTCTGGGATGCCGATTATCCTGATATTTGGGCGTCTAATAGAGTCTAGTATTTCTCGTATATTATCCTCATGTTTTTTAGTTATTTTCTCGATCTTTTTGTAGTTTTTTTCTAGATCAGAGGTTTTATCTTCTACATCAGAGATTCGATCTTCAGCATGGTCTAATCGGCTCTTAATACTTTCCAGAGAGTTTTTGATTTCTTGTATTATAGACTTTATCTCTAATAGTTCCACCTGATTCTTTCTCAGAGTATCCATTTCTTCTTTCATATCCTGGAAGGACTTCCTAATTTCCTGTAGTTCGTTGTCTCTTTTTTTTTCCAATTCACAGAATTTGGTCACCATGAATGTTCGGAATTCTGTGTCTGTCATTTTGGTAACGTCCTCCATATTTACGATACATGGAGGGGCATTTTCCTTTGTTGGAGACATATTTTCTTGTTTATTCAGACCTGAGGCTCTTTTTCTACCTTTAGCCATTGGAGGATTACTTCCCTTTTAGAGACTTCTTGGGAGAACTTTTGTCCCACGAGAAGTAAGAGTCTTTCCTTTTTGATGGGAATAGCTGTTTGTTGAAGTCTCTCTTCTGTTGTTTTTACCAATGTGTTTTCAGGAGGGGAACTCTACAGAAGTGTCTAACAAGCAGTATCTCCTTTTTCAAAGGGGATCAGTACTAGGAAGGATCCCAGAGACACTTACCTTCTTGGAAATTTCAGATTTATGATTCAGGACCTGTCTAGTCTGTCTGGCACCGTAAAAAATAAGGAGGAGAGGACAATATGCAATGAAAGGAAAGACAACACAGAAAAATAAAGAAAAAGTCGCGCGCCGCGCGTTAGCGCAGCGCGCGATTTCACCAGAGGCTTGCAGGGGACGCTGTTGCCTGCTGGCAGTCCAGGAAGGTCTGGGGGGAGAAGGAGGGCTAGGTGTTAAAAAGAGAATGCAGGGGGGGGGTCAAGAGAAAAGAAAAAAAAACCCAAAAAACAAAAAAAAAACGCCTGAAGGAGATCCTGGCTACCTACCTAGAAGGTGGAGTCTGGGGCCTGGGGGTCTGGAAGTGGGGTGGGGGTCAGAGGTGACCCTCCCTCAGTATCCCTTGCTGGCCAGAGGCTTGCAGGGGACGCTGTTGCCTGCTGGCAGTCCAGGAAGGTCTAGAAGGTGGAGTCTGGGGCCTGGGGGTCTGGAAGTGGGGTGGGGGTCAGAGGTGACCCTCCCTCAGTATCCCTTGCTGGCCAGAGGCTTGCAGGGGACGCTGTTGCCTGCTGGCAGTCCAGGAAGGTCTAGAAGGTGGAGTCTGGGGCCTGGGGGTCTGGAAGTGGGGTGGGGGTCAGAGGTGACCCTCCCTCAGTATCCCTTGCTGGCCAGAGGCTTGCAGGGGACGCTGTTGCCTGCTGGCAGTCCAGGAAGGTCTAGAAGGTGGAGTCTGGGGCCTGGGGGTCTGGAAGTGGGGTGGGGGTCAGAGGTGACCCTCCCTCAGTATCCCTTGCTGGCCAGAGGCTTGCAGGGGACGCTGTTGCCTGCTGGCAGTCCAGGAAGGTCTAGAAGGTGGAGTCTGGGGCCTGGGGGTCTGGAAGTGGGGTGGGGGTCAGAGGTGACCCTCCCTCAGTATCCCTTGCTGGCCAGAGGCTTGCAGGGGACGCTGTTGCCTGCTGGCAGTCCAGGAAGGTCTCCAGAATTCATATTCTTAAGGTGTGTTTTTTTTGTTTTGTTTTGTTTTCTTTTAGAGATTTTTGCAATAAGGCACTTGTGCTCACTGAAGAGACAGAAAGCAAGAAACCACCTGCTCCCCGAGGGGCATGACCAAGCCTCAATCCCTTCTCCATTCTTCTCTCAGAATTTTGGGCAAGTTTGTACATGCACCTAGATTGAGTTTCAAGCCACCAGGTCCAGGACTCGAACTGCAGTAGACCATGTGGGAGTCCAGTGCCTTAACCACTACACCACCTGCGAACACCCTTAAGTATCTTTAATAGTTTGTTCAAGTTACTTAAACTAATTTATTAAATAACTTGTCAATAAGATGTATATATCTACCTTAGAATCTAGAAGCAAAGCTAAAACATGTATCCAAATAGCTATGATCAAATAAGTTCTATGGTAGCCAATACAGTCCACATTTTTTCCCATTACAAACCATGATGTTAGGGCCAGCAGGTGGCATAGTGGTTAAGGTGCTGGAGTCCTACGTGGTTGACCATGATTTGAGTTCCAGACTCAGTGGCCTGAAATTCACACTGGACACATGTCCATGCATGCCCAAATTCCTGAAAGAAGAATGGAGAAGATATTGAGGTGTGATTTCTTAATTTCCCTCTCTTTTGCTCTCTGGTAAGTGCACATGCCCCATGGCAAAAACATTAGAACAAAACAAACAAATAAAAACATAATATTGGCAGTAATATAAAAAGTAGCTCCATCAACTTTTCCTAGGTAAAAGGATCTAAAACTAATCACTAATGACTTTTAATCAAATCAGCAAGAGTCAACATTTAAGAGACAAACTATTAATAGTATGAATGGTCATATCAGAACATTCAGTACAATCCCTGGAGATTTTTTTACTCTGACTCTCAGTCTTCCTGAGACTCCAACTCAGAAAATACGGAGTAGGACACAACAATCTAGTTTTAATCATTATTCCGGGGTTTGATGAAGAGTAATAAAAGAATACACACATATAATACACACACTTCTCAAACCTTAATGTTTTAATTCCAAGCACTGGAATTAATTGGGGGCCCTGTTAAAATGCAGATCTTGGGAACTAGGCGGTGGCATGGTGGTTAAGTCACCTGGATCCCACATGGTCCACTTGATGATTCAAGCCCCAGCTATAGTGCCATAAAAACATGCTGGGCATTTGCATACCCAAAGTCCAGAGAAGAGAATGGAGAAGAAAGAATTGTGCCTTGGCTATCTGGGTGATTTCTTACTATGAGGCTGGTCCTATGGACCATGCCTGGAGTAACAAGGGGTCTTAAGCCATGCCTAAAAATCACTCAGAACTTCTACTGTGGGCCCAACTCATTTCCAGTATCAGATTTCTAATGTTACTAGAGTGGTTAAGATTCAAATTCATAACTTCCAGTTTGCTTCAAAGACAGGTTAATGTAAAAATTTCCTAAAGTTTGGCCATATTACCAAACATTTAAAGTACAATAGTCATCCCTAAAATTTTGGAAGTATTTTTCATCTTGGTAGACAGAACTGAAATTCAACTCAAGCACTCTCTCCTTATTTAATTTTTATTGAATTTTTTAAAGAGAGATTTTTGCTATAGGGTACGTACGCTCGTCGGAAAGACAGGGAGACAGAAAGTGAGAAATCACCTCCCTGGGGGAAGACCACACCATAGTCCCTTCTCCATTCTCCTCTTGGGATTTTGGGCATTTACACACATATGCCCACTTTGAGTTTTAAGCTGCTAGGTCCAGGATTTGAACCGCAGTCAACTAAGTAGGAGTCCAGCAAGGTAACCATTATGCCATCTGCTGGTCCCCAAGCACTTCCTCTTTAAATTAAGGCATTTTGAAAGGAATTGCCTGACAATTCACATACACCCTGAGATTTACACTTGCAATAGATGGCTACAGAAATTTAAAGTAAGAGTCACATGAAACAAAACTTATGAAATTGGACTGCAAATGCAGCTTTGCCTCTATTAAATAGCCACACAGTCTTCAAATCTTGTGATTTTTGGAGAGCCTGAAACAGTTCAGCAATGGAAAATGACTAAGTACCCAATGTAGGGCATGAATATAAATACCTACACTCCCTTTGCCATATCAGTAAGTCTTGAGTTTTTTCCTCTGCAGTTTCAAGACGAATATATTTGTATACCTTCTCTCATTAGTAAGAAAGAACAATCTTGTGAGTTTCTGGAATCCAATAAATTGGTTCGCTCAGAGTTTCTTAATCCCCCAAAAACCCTTGATCTAAGAAAGCAGTACAATAAATCCCATCTTTCCAACAAGTTTCCATGACCTAGCTATCTGCCTGCAGAGAAATAAACTAAATTTCCATACTCTGCATCAATCAGTTTCTTCAAAACTTCTCATAACCTGGCAAGCATTAAGGGGACAAATGAGAAGAACATTCACAACCTGGATCATTTCCTCCATCACATCATACAAAAAGCCTATAGAGTTTTCAGTACAGAATTTCCCAAAAAATGATGCAATGGAAGGGGCATCCACTCACCTCATTTGGTTTGAGCAAATGTTGATGCCTACTTTTCCCTCACATTGCAGGTGCCCCATCTGTGATCACTGGACTCAGCTTTTCCACATTTAATCTACTTAAGTTTCTTACTGGTGAGAGGTTAGGCTCTTCTGGCTCTTGTTGGCTAATTTCCTAAATGCATTTTTGCTAAATCTTCTGCTATGACTTAAATGTGTTCCCCAGAAATTCATGTGTTGGAAACTTAATCCCTAAAGCAACAGTGTTGGGAGGTAGTTCCAATGGGAGGTGTTTATGTCATGAGAGCCCCATCCTCTTGAAGAGATTAATGTCACTCATTATAAAGGGCTTGGAGGAGAGAGGGAGCACTCTCTTCCTCTCCTTCTTGCCTTTCTACCTCTGCCATGACCCCAGAGAACAGGTCCTTGTCAGAGGACAGACAGCATCTTGATCTTGGACTTTCGAATCTCCAGAACTGTGAGAAAATAATTTTCTATTCTTTATATGTTACTCAGTCTTGGATATTTTGTTATAGCAGCACAAAACAGACTAGGACATCTTCCAGCTCACTATATTCCATTGCTAAGAAGGTCTTACTTTAGAAGGCCAAAAACGTTTTTATTAGGTGACACCCCTTTTTACCCGATAGGACAGAAGTTTATTCCAGAGAATAAATGATATTCTCCTCTTCTAGGATATCTTTCCTAAAAGTCACCACAAATCAAAACTATTACCCATCCCAAGAGCCAGAAAATTCTAATCCATTTCCTTAATCATTCAACCAAAACAGTAATTCTCTCCCTTATTCAAGTCCTACACTTTTCTTCAGAGCATTACCTTTTCTGAATTTTTAGTTCTTACAGTGCTAGTGGGCTCAAGATATGAACCAAGGCAGATCCACAATTTGGGGAAATAAGGAGGTTAGGTTCTTATTCCACTTGGACCTTAAACTAGTAAGATGTAAACTGAAACAGCTGGCGGCCATCTTGCCACCATCTGAAAGCAGAGCTGACACAGAAAAGAGAAGTGTAAGATTTAGATGACATCTAAACACCTGGTTACAAATACCCAACATAGTTCTTTTTTGTATAGTTAACTTGAACTGGGTTTCTAAGTGTGCCAGTTGATATGGGATTTAGGAGATGATAATGGTAATAGCAGATAACCCTTCCACAGCACTGCTATAGGTCAGGAACTACTGTTAGTGTTTTCCTTGTACTGATTCATTTACTCTTCACCACAGTCCTAAGCACCAGGAATTACCATCAACCTTCCCATTTTACAAATGAGAAAGCTGAAGCAAAAAGTTTCCTGAAGACCACTCAGCTAACAAGGATGGAGTCAGTATTCAGATCTACACAGTCTGGCTCTAGATTGACCTCTGAATCAAGGCTGCTCAAAGAGTGACCCATAAAATGGTGCCTATCTTCAAACTGTTAGCTATCTGTGGGAAGAAATTTAAAGTATGTGGATAGAAACCTTTATAATAAGTTACTATTCCTGAAACGTTTTTTATTTATAAGAAAACTGGTCCGTGATTGGTTGAAAATTTTTTAAAAATATATCTTGTTCTTTACCATTGAGTTTGAGTACCATTATTTAGCTTATAGCATAAGCACACTGATTTCTACACAAATCACACTCTCTTCAAATGTTCTTTAGTTTCTGTAAATAATGTAGATGTCCCTTAGCAATTCCAAAATCTATTCCATCATGACTCAATTTTAATGTTTCAAAAGAGTCACTTGAAATACATTCAAGGTCTTATGACTTTGAGTTTTCAGCAGAGTATTTGAGATGCTAATGTATTGTGAATTAAAGCCACATAGTTCTAAGGAGTTCAGTTAAGACTTCTTCCTGGTGAACCTTGCCCTCAGTAAACCCAGCAAAGGCAAAAGAGAATCATAATCTCAGCCATGGGGGAAGTCCAAACAGCAAGTATTAGAAAATTATACTAGAGAGTTGGAAGAGGGGCCACAAATGAGGCAAAATCTATAAGAAAGCACAACTTTGAGCAAGCCGGGACCCTACAGAACTTTCCTCTGCACCCCATTCTAAGAAAACGACTTCTACGGGCCGGCAGGTGGCATGGTGGTTAGGAGCACTGGACTCCCACATGGCTGACCGTGGTTCAAATCCTGGACCTGGTGGCTTGCTTTCTCACTCCTCCCCCCCCCCCAACTCTGTCCCTCTCTAGTCAAATTAAAATAAATAAAGTTAAATAAAAAATTATTGGGGCTAGCAGTTGGCATAATGGCTATGTCGTTGGACTCCCATGTAGTCAACTGTGGTTCGAGTCCCGGACCTGGTGGCTTAAACTCACGCCGGGCACATGTGCGTACATGTCCAGGATCCCGAGAGGAGAATGGAGGAGAAGAGATTGCATCATGGCCATCCCCCCCTGAGGGTGATTTCTCACTTTCTGTCTCCCTGTCTCTCTGTCTTTCTGACAAGCACATGTACCCTATGGCAAAAACCTCAAAAAAAAGAAAAGAAAAGAAAAGAAAAGAAAAGAAAAGAAAAGAAAAGAAAAGAAAAGAGAAAGGGGGGGGGGGGGGAGGGAGGGAGAAAACTTCTACCCTGTGCCCTGGCATGACAAAAGAAATAGTGCCTAGGACATATTGTTAGTCCAGTAGATCCTAAAATAAGTCTCTCTTTAGCGTAAATTTCATAAAGAAAGCTTACATGGATGACACATGAAAAAATGCTAGTCATCAGGGAAATGTGAAATAAGACCACAATGAGATACCACTACACGCCCACTAGAATGGCTAAAATTAAAAAGACTGACAATGAGCAAATGTTGGCAAGGATGTAGAACAAACGGAACTCTCATACATGGTTGGCAGAAATGAAAAACGGTCTGACAATTTCTTATAGAGTTAAAATGTAACACCCTTTGGCCCAGCAGTTATACTTCTACATACTTATCCAAGAGAATTTGAAAACATATGTTCACACAAAGACTTACACAAGTATGTTCATAGCCCCAAACTGAGAATAATCCAAATAGTGCTTAAATGGATAAACAAATTGTGTTGTATTTTTATACTCAAATACTACTCAGCAACAAAAATGGACAACTGCCAATACGTGGAACCACAGGAATGACTCGCACAGACACAATGCTAAGTGATAGAAGCTGCACACAAAAGAGTGCATACTATACTATACAGTTCCATTTACACAAAATGCAAACATGGGCAATGCAAATCTAAGGTAAAAAATTGCAGAGTGGTGGTTGTCTCTTGGAAGAGGAGGATGAGAAGAACTGCATGGGAAGAGAAATGAAATTTTCTAGGGAGGTGAGAATGTTATGTATCATGACTAGGATATGAGTTTTACAAATGCATCAACTGGAGGTATGGGAAGTGGATAAAAGTATAGATGCAGCAAGAATGGCAAATTTTTAATGCTTGTAATTGGATGATAGATACATGACTAAAATTATACTGTTAACTTTGAAATTTTCCATAACAAAAACCTAGAAATAAAACATACGAGTCTATTGCAATTTAGTCAATGTCATCAGCACTTAAGGCAACATATTTTATCAAATTTTTTCCAGAAAAAGTGTACTTAGGAACTATCAATAAATGCCACTCTAAGAGTAATATCACCAAGACCAGTAGATGATGTAATGGTTACCTCACTGGATGCCCACATAATCAACCCTGGTTTGAGTCCTGGACTCAGCAGCTTAAACCCAATCTGGGCATGTATGCATTCAAGCCCAAGATCCTGAGGGGAGAATGGAGAAGAGGGATTGTAGTGTGGCCATCCCCTCTATGGGAGTGATTTCTCACTTTCTGTCTCTCGGTCTCTCTCTGTCTTTCCAGTGAGTGCATGCACCCTATAGCAAAAATCTCTTTTAAAAAAAGTACCACCAAAGCCAGCACGTGGCATGGTGGTTAAGGGGGCTGAATTCCCACATGGCCAACTGCAGCTCAAGTATTGGACCTGGTTGCTTACTTTCTCACTTTCCCTCTGTCTCTCTCTGGTCAAATTAAAATAAGCAAATAAATAAATTAAATTAAATTAAATAATTCTCTTTTTTAAAAAGTACCACTAGTGGCTATTTCCTCAATGTGAGTTAGAACATGTCATGATTTGGAGAGCAGAGAATGTGCTTTTCTCTTGATGTGCTAGGTCTAATAACTCAGAAAGGCCATGAGCAAAAAAAAAAAAAATTCTTTCACTGATTTTTACATTATTATTAGTTGTTTTATGCAAGACACATTTCACTTCAGTGAGAAGTCTTTAGATACAAAACAACAGGTCACAAAATTTCTTTTTTTTACTTCAACTTCTCTTTATAGCTTACTATTCTAAATATCAAACAGTGAGCCAGTGCATAACCTAGCAATTAAGGAAGCTGGATCCCACATTGCCTACCATGGTTTGACTCTTAGCCATGGTGACTTGAAAAACATGCAAGGCACCTGTGCATGCATGCTCCAAATCCCAGCAAGATAGAGAAATACAGAAAAAGGGACCGTAGCCCAACCACACTCCATTGAGGGTTGCTTTCTCCCCCTTACTCCCTGTCCCTTTTTCTCTCTAGTTGGCACACATGCCCCCTGGCAATAAAAAAAAAAAAAAAGTCAGGAACCAGCAGATGAGGTAATGATTACGTTGCTGAACTCCCACATAGTCAACCACAGTTCAAATCCCCAGACCTAGTGAGGCCAGGCACATGTGCGTGCGTGCCCAAGATCCCGTGAGGAGAATGGAGAAGGGGTCCCCCCTGGGGGTGATTTCTCACTTTCTGTCTCTCTGTCTCTGTCACTCCAGCAAGTTCACATACCTTAGAGCAAAAACAAAAAGTCAGATAGTGAATTTTTTTAAAGAATTATTTTATTTAACTTCATTTATTATCATTATTATTATTATTATTATTATTATTTCCCAGTTTGATCAAACAGAGAGAGAGAGGGAAAGTGAGAAAGCAAGCCACAGGTCCAGGATTTGAACTGCAGTCAGCCATGTGGGAGGTCCAGTGCCTTTAACCACCATACCACCTGCCAGCCCCAGATAGTGATTTTTAAACCAAAACATTTAAGTAAGATTTAATGAAGTAAAATTACATTTTTTTTCTGTATGTCACTGGAAAAAGCTTTCAACTCTGACAATTAGAAAAAGTATAAATACATTGTAACAGATTGGATGATGTAAACATAAAAATGTATAGTCTATTAAAAAATTATTTGAAACATAGTAAAATGTTGGGGCCAGCAGGAGGCATAGTGGTTAAGGCGCTGGGCTCCCACGTCACCAAATGCAGTTTGAATCCCAGACCCTGCAGCTTGAAACTCATGCTGGGTGCATGTGAGTGCATGCCCAAAATCTCAAGAGGAGAAGGAATTGTGGTATGGCCATCCTCCCAGGAGGTTATTTCTCACTTTCTGTCTCTCTGTCTTTCTCTGTTTCTCTTGTGAGCACATGTGCCCTATAGCAAAAATCTCTCTTGGAAAAAACAGTAAGATGTTTATGTTATGTCAAGTGAAAAAGAACTCAAATTCATTTATAATCTAAACAAATATACTTACTTTTGGAAAGAGAAAAAAAAAACTCAACACAATAATGGCTATCATATTAGTACACCACTAAGTGATGAAATTTGTATTTTGTATTTTTTTATTTATATTGTCATAAACTTTCCAGTTTTCTATAAAATTACTTATTTAATAGGAGAAACAAAACTGTAAAAATAAATCACCTGTTAGTGGGGTAACTTTCCTTGAGGCACATCAAATTACTATTCAGCAACAGTAAGAAAAACAAATTTGTCATTTTTTATTATCTAGGCTTTCTGAAGAACAACAACAGTACCCAGTAAGTTGCCTAATGAACACCAATTTCTTCCAACTACTTTTTAAATGAGTTAATAATATCCCCTTCGCTTATTTAAGTATTGAGACAAACTATTATAGCAAGCCAACAATCATTCTTCATTCTACTGCAAACACTCTTTATTTCAAATGCCCTCACAATTTCCATCCTCGAGTGGTTCCAACAAGGAGCCATCTCTCAGCCAAGGTACAGGGAAACACTGACTCTGGGTGACAGGCCAAGCCATCTGGGTCAATGTCAGTGCAGGCCAAAAAGGGAATAAATCTGACTTAGTTCTTCTACTGGTCTGTCTGCATGTAAAGGATCTATGGGGTTGCCTGTATATCAGACACTCACTGGCCTTGTCTATCTCACATACCAGAACTAATAACCAGTGATCAATTAACACAGGAGCTCACCATACAGAGGTGAGCTGGTGGCTGGTAGAGACAGTTCAGTCACCAAATCTCTACAAAAGCTTCTGTGGAGAAGAACTGCTTCTCTCACCAAGGCCCAACTCTTGGTCCCATTATAATAAATTCAAGTTTGATAAGCTTTCAGCCCGTTGTTTTTAGCTTTTTGTTGATCTGTTTGGTTAGTTCTCTTTCAGTTGGGAGAAGGGTGGAGTAGTTTTGCGGTCATTGGTGTTCAGTAATACAGTTTTTTGCTTTTTTTAAATTATTTAATTTTATTTACTATTAGCATTATTTTAATTTGACCAGAGAGAAAGAGAGGAAAAGTGAGAAAGCAAGTCCCCAGGTCCAGGACTTGAATCATGGTCTGCCATGTGGGAGTTCAGTGCCTCAACTACCACACTACCTGCGGCCCCCAGGTAATACAGTAATACAGTTTTTAAAACAGTAAGACACACTTTATTTTATTCATATAGGAAACCAGTTGGCTTACGAGGCCTTGCTCTGGAGCAGCAGAGTGCAATATGGAAGTCACAGGTGATTATGGAGCATATGAAGTGTCAAATTGAGATGTCCTGTGAAAGTAAAATTCACACTAAATGTTGAAGACCTATATATAAAATAACTCATTAACCATTTTCTTTGCTGGGCTCACTCTGTGGTGCAGCAATGATTGCTGTTCAGGAGAACCTGGAACTCATCTGGTGACCCCAGTTTGAATCCTAGGCCCCACTGACTTGAGACATGCTGGGAACATGTATGAGTGCCCAGAATCTGATGACTGGACCCTGAGGAGGGTGCTTCTCTCTCTCCATCTCTCTTTCTCTCCTGTGTACACACATGCTCTACCATGAATAAAGAAAAAAGGAAAAAAGTTTCAAATAATAATATTTTTTATTAATTTTGTGCTAAAATGATAATATTTAGGCTATGTTGAGTTAAATAAAATATATTATTAAAATTAATTTCACCTCAGGACCAGCAGTTAGCGGAATGGCTATGTCGCTGGACTCCCATGTAGCCGACCATGGTTCGCATCCCGGACCCAGTGGCTTAAACTCACGCCGGGCACATGTGCATGTGTGCCCAAGATCCCGAGAGGAGAATAGAGGAGAAGGGATTGCAGCATGGCCATCCCCCCTGGAGGGTGATTTCTCACTTTCTGTCTCTCTGTCTTTCTGCAAGCACACACGCCCTATAGCAAAAACCTCTCCAAACAAAAAAAAAAATTAATTTCACCTGTTTCTTTTTAGTTAATGTGACTACTAAATAATTTTAAATTATTGGGACCAGCAGTTAGCGTAATGGCTATGTCGCTGGACTCCCATGTAGTTGACCGCGGTTCGAGTGCCAGATCCGGTGGCATAAACTCACACCGGCCGCATGTGCGTGTGTGCCCGAGATCCCGAGAGGAGAATGGAGGAGAAGGGATTGCGGCGTGACCATCCCCCTGGGGGGTGATTTATCACTTTCTAACTCTCTGTCTCTCTGTCTTTCTGGCGAGCAAATGTGCCCTATAGCAAAAAAAAAAACTCTCGAAAATTTTTTTTTAATTATATATGTGATACAGATGACATTCCTATTGGACAGCACTCATTTAGAAAAATTATTAGTGTTCATTAAATATGTAAGTAGCTACAACTACTCACCCTGGAACACCCTCCATAGAAATGTCCATGTGAGAAGCAGCTTTATTCTAAGTGAATTACTGTATTCAGAGTGTCTGGCTTTATGTCTTTCAGTTTAGGGTTCCTCTGTGACCTGCTCTTCATTCTCTCTGTCCTTGGAGATTTAACATATATCACACATCTCTTCTCCAACTGACTGCCTGTTATTATACCTGTTCTTATGCGTCCCCCATTGGAACAGACAAACCAGGAAACCGAGGGCTGCAAGAGGAAGGTGAGAACATCATTGAGTATCCTAATGAAGGAAGCAAATGCACTTATCCCTCCAAATTCAGGTATGCTTCTCCTAGGTGGTAACCTGGTGACATTTTAAAGATTTTTTTTTCTTTTTTTGGAGAGGTTTTTGCTATAGGGTGTGTGCGCTCGCCAGACAGACAGAGAGAGAGACAGAGAGACAGAAAGCAAGAAATCACCCCCCGGGGGGGATGGTCACGCCGCAATCCCTTCTCCTCCATTCTCCTCTCGAGATTCTGGGCACGTACGTACACGCGCCTGGCGTGAGTTTAAGCCACCGGGTCTGGGACTCGAACCACGGTTGACTACATGGGAGTCCAGCGAAATAGCCATTACGCTAACTGCTGGTTCCAACATTTTAAAGATTTTTGAGAGGAAAAATTCATAGCCAGAAAACACAAAGAATAAACTTACTGGTTCTCAGGTAAAAGAGCTGAATGGTTCCCTAAAGAATAAAGTCTCTGATTCCAGCTGGATGGGTAAAGCCCTCAGTTAAGCCACTAAGCCTTTCCCTTTGGCTAAATGGTTAATTACTTCTGATAATGGTGGTCTCCACTAACCCTTCACCTGCCCTACAGCAGAGCAAATCAATCCAATGAAGAAGGTGGTGATTACTGGTGGTACTTGCAAACACTCATTATCTAAGCTCCTGGACGCTTAGGGGATAGATTCAGAGATATAAAGGGATCATCTTATGACAATGCCAGAAGGAAGTCACAGCCATTTGAAAAGAAAAATGTGTTGACCGGTAATTTCTAAAAGTAAAATGGAAAGAGTGTTATGCCAATTATGACTCTCAAATATTCTGCAGTTATCTATGTCTTCTAACATCTAAAAATCTAAAAACTGTTTCTCACCTTCCTTTCTCTTCTTTTTTTTTTGGAGAGGTTTTTCGCTATAGGGCGCGTGCGCTCGCCAGACAGACAGAGAGAGACAGAGAGACAGAAAGCGAGAAATCACCCCCCAGGGGGGATGGTCACGCCGCAATCCCTTCTCCTCCATTCTCCTCTCGGGATCTTGGGCACGCACGCACACGCGCCCGGCGTGAGTTTTAAGCCACCGGGTCCAGGACGCGAACCGCGGTCGACTACGTGGGAGTCCAGCGACATAGCCATTACGCTAACTGCTGGTTCCCACCTTCCTTTCTCTTCTTGTCATGACTTCAGTTGAGACCTCGGCCTCCAGAATATGGTAATATCTCTTTGCCCCTGAATCTCATTCCAGACTCCAAGTTCTCTGTAGACAGGAGCTGTGTTATTTGCTTTATTCCCTAAACCTCTTCACACACTGATAAGTACCAAAAATGCACATGATACATGCAGATTGGTTACTTTTTTTCTGCCACTATATTAGTTTGCCTTCTCTTTACAACTGAGTATCCTCAATCATTTCACTAGACCAAAGTCTGATGAACCAAACAGGTCATCAGTACAGTTACTACAAAATTTAAAAGCAACTTGTGGACATTCTATAAATATTGTATTGTATTATTATCAGCAGTCACCAAGACTACTACTTCTTTTTATATTTTTCTTTTTAAGAGAGTTTTGCTACAGGGCACGTGTGCTCCCTGGAGAGACAGAGAGACAGAAAGCAAGAAATCACCCCCCCAGGGGAAATGTCCACACCACAATCCCTTCTCTTCCATTCTCCTCTCAGGATTTTGGGCTCACACGTACACATGCCAAGTCTGGGACTTGAACCGTGGTCGACTATGTGGGAATCCAGTGTCATTACACCATCTGCTGGTCCCAGGACTTCTTATTCTTTTTTTTTTTTTTTTTTTGAGAGTTTTTTTTTGCTATAGGGTGCGTGCGCTCGCCAGACAGACAGAGAGAGACATAGAGACAGAAAGCGAGAAATCACCCCCCAGGGGGGATGGTCACACCGCAATCCCTTCTCCTCCATTCTCCTCTTGGGATCTTGGGCACGTACGCACACGCGCCCGGCGTGAGTTTTAAGCCACCAGGTCCGGGACGCGAACCGCGGTCGACTACGTGGGAGTCCAGCAACATAGCCATTACGCTAACTGCTGGTTCCCAGGACTTCTTATTCTTAAAGATGACTTCTGATTCTAGTGAAGTTTCAATATAGAATCTGTTTTAGGCTAAGGAATTGTTACAAGGTAGAATGTGGAGAACATGATTTCAACTGTGCAATCACCTCTTTGGCTCTCCTGAGACCCTCTTCCTTTCCTTCATAAAGGAAAGTTTATAGGTAGTCATGACAGACAGAATGGTAGAGACTTTTCTTTTTAAGCACAACTGGGGTTTAATTTTGGAGAGAGGAAACCAGATTTCAAAAGACAGATCCTATTGGAAAGTCACCAATTGGACTCAAACAAAAATGTCTGTGAAGGACTGATTTTTCTCACTCCAGCTGGGGGTCTTGTTGTTTTTCTTTCCACATTTTCTGCATTTATTTCTACTATAAGAAAACCTCAAATTTTAATTCCTGGCTAATCTGAAAAAGATTCCTTTTATCTTCAGAGGTTCAGAGGTGTTTTTTTTTTTGGTTTTTTTTTTGTTTTTTTTTTTGGAGAGGTTTTTTTGCTATAGGGCGCGTGCGCTCGCCAGACAGACAGAGAGAGACAGAGAGATAGAAAGCAGGAAATCACCCCCCAGGGGGGATGGCCACGCCGCAATCCCTTCTCCTCCATTCTCCTCTCGGGATCTTGGGCACGCACGCACACGCGCCCGGCGTGAGTTTAAGCCGCCGGGTCCGGGACTCGAACCGCGGTCGACTACGTGGGAGTCCAGCGACATAGCCATTACGCTAACTGCTGGTCCCCAGAGGTGTTTTGACTTTTTTTTTTTTTTTTTTTTTTAGGTGTTTGCCATAAGGTCCTTGCGCAAGCCAAAGGGAGACGAAGAGAGGGAAAGTGAGAAATCAGCCCCCAGGGAGGATGGCCACATCACAATCCCTTCTCCTCCATTCTCCTTCTGGGATTTTGAGCACACATATACATGCGCCCAGTATGGTTTTCAAGTCGTCAGGTCCAGGACTTGAACTGCTGTTGCCCAAATGGGAGTCCAGCTCCTTAAACATTATGCCACCTACTGGCATTGGTATTTTGACTTTTACGAAAGAAAAAAGATGAGACTATTGCAAAATATTTAAATCCCATACATATATAGCAAACCCTTTTTTAATATTATTCCAAGGAACAGCAACTAACAAAAAATATTTTACAAGACATAACTTATTAGAAGTAAAATAAAATATACAGACATATAAAACTTTAGATATATCATATGGAAAACCTTTTTTTATTCTCCTTTATGAGCAAGAGAAACAGAGAGGTATTTTTGACAAGGTCTCACTGTGCCACAATCCTCCTACCCTAGCCTCCCAATTAGCGAGAATTATAGATGCATGCAACCATGCCTGACATGTTGAGGCTGGGTTGGTAATCAACTCTGGGCCTCCCATGAAGCTTCCAATCTCCCAAGCAGTACCACTATCCATGCCTGGAGAGCATTTTTAATAGGACACTTTAAGAGTGGTTTGCTCTCAGTATGAGTATGGGGGTCCATTCAATCACTGGGCATGTTGATGATTTCATGCAATTGCTCTTTCTTTTGCCTTAACTCACAAATAGTAAAAATTTAAAAAAAGAAAAGAACTCTTCATTTATCAAAGCTTTAAAAATATATTTATCTTTTCAAATGAAAGCCCACACACAAAAGTACAAAGTTCTGTACACCATCAAAAGAACAGTGGCATCTTTATTGCCATGGTCTTGATCCTTAATAACTCATTTCCAGTATGCATCCCCAGATTACAAAAATTCCTAGAAACCTCATCATAAAGACTATTACTTCATGGCTCCCTCTATAAAACAGAGCAGAACTTTGTAGTATTATAGCACTTCTCATACAATAACAGAACAACGCTTTTACAATTCCTTTGTTTTCCTCCAGATACCCATGGAGGAAGGTCAATGATACATTCATTTTATTGAAACTCTAGTCAAGGAAGGCAGAAAACCAGCAGAAGGGAGTAAAACTGTGAGCTCCTTGAATTTAGGTCCTACTTTTTTGAGTTATAAAAATTTTGTAAGAAATGTTGATTGATTGAACATGTAAAATTTTCGCTCTATCTTGATATTATCAGTAAAATATTTCTTATCCATTGCATTACTATCCCATCTTTAGCATAAGATACTCCACACCCCACCTGTCATTCACAACTGCACATAGTCA
Source organism: Tupaia tana (assembly GCA_026018925.1). NCBI lineage: Eukaryota > Metazoa > Chordata > Mammalia > Scandentia > Tupaiidae > Tupaia > Tupaia tana. The sequence continues at coordinate 224,178,895 of JAKSZU010000001.1, read as the reverse complement.
TTGAAGGTATAAAATATGAAACTGTGGGTGCTCTTCATGTAAGACAGGGATAATTTTACTTTACCCAAAGCATGAAGGCCTTAGTGCAGCTTGAAAGGTATTAGCAGTTTAACTGTCTGGGTCACAAATGGTTCTTCAAGGAGAGGTAAGAATGAGATGTCACTCCAACCAAATACCATCACAGATGCTTTAACATATGAAGAATTATTGAAGGGGAAAAAAAAAAAAGTAGGAGAAAGAGAAAAAAAGAGAAAGGGAGAGGAGGGAAGAGGAGAGGTGAGGAGGGGAGAGGAAGTAAGAGGAAAGGTGAGGAGAGGAGAGGAGAGGAGAGGAGAGGAGAGGAGAGGAGAGGAGAGGAGAGGAGAGGAGAGGAATAAATAAACCCCTCCCCAGCAGATGGGACACATTTTGGTCATTGCTAATCCTTAAAAATATCAGGCTTGGGGCCAGCAGGTGGCATGGTGGTTAAGGACGCTGGACTCCCACATGGCCGACCACGGTTCAAGTCTTGGACCTGGAGGCATGCTCTCTCACTTTCCCTCTCTCTCTTTCTCTCTCGCTCTGTCCCTCTCTGGTCAAAATAAAAATATGAAATAAATGAATGATAAATAAAAAATAAAATAATTCTTTAAAAAAAAATTAAAAAAAAAATAAAATAAAAAAAAAATATATCAGGCTTGACTCGGCTGTGATTTAGAACAAAACCTGTATATGTCTAGGAACAATCCTTTTCCACTTTAACTTTCCTTGTTGTGAGCTTGCCAAGCAATTCTTCCATAATTTGCCAAGCAAAATAGCTTTATAACCCACCAAGAAGAGACTAAAAAGGAAAACAAAACAGGAAACAAATAATGTGTGTGTATAAAAAAATACATATAAAATATACATCTTTTATTTTTATATTTCTCTGGCTAAAACTTATGAACAGCTGGTATCTCTGAAGATAAACCATTTTATGTTTGCAATATAAATATTCATTGATCCCAGTGGGTATTTTTGGTGATCATATTAATAAAATACACACAAAAAAATCCTTAAGTTACATTTGTTTTTTGGAAAACAAACCCATATAACCACTTCAATCTCAATGACCTTTTTTCCATCTGCTACAAAATGGGTCAGAGAAGGACATCCAGCCCAAACTCAAACAGGATGTTTAAAACAGCAGGGTGAAAACAGCAAGATCTAACCCCAGAGATTCACTGGGCATTACAAGGTAAGTCATTGCATTTCTGGCCTTTAATTTCTTCCTCTAAAAATGAGAGCTAAGAGCCCCATATGATTGCCTTGACTTGAAGTGAGACTAATTAAACTTAATAAATTATAGGAAGAATTAGGGGACAGAGGACACAGAATGCAAGAGGAAACAAAACAGCAATGCAGACCACAAGCACACTATCAGAAGGAAGCTGGAGGTTTGCAAGTTACATTTTGAAAAACACTGTCGATACTATTTTTTTTTCCAGCTTATTCAACCTCTTTATATTTATCATTTCTTCTTCAAAAAGTTTTGTCCATAAAGATGCCCCACGCATGAGAAAAACAAGAGAGTTTTCCATACCCCTGCAAACTTCTAATCAACATTTCTAATGTTCTCTACCATCTGGTTATTTCACCCTTGTATTCAATAGATATGAGCCAATGATGTGCCAGGGAATGCACAAGAAGTGGGGATAAAGGTGAAGACTTCAGGGACTACAAGAGAAGATATAAACAAGTAAACGGGGCCGGCAGGTGGCACAGTGGTTAAGGTGCTGGACTCCTACACGGTTGACCGTGGTTCAAGTCTTGGACCTGGCAGCTTGCTCATGTGCTCTCTCTCTCCTTCCCTCATCAAATTAAATAACAATAATAACAAATAAAATAAATAAATATTAAAAAAGTAAACATTTCAATAAGACAAAATGGGGGGTTGGGTGGCAGGTGGCAAGTGGCATGGTGGTTAAAGGCGTTGGATTCCCACATGACCAACTGTGGTTTGAGTCCTCGACCTTGTGGCTTGCTTTCTCACTTTCCCTTTTCCTCTCTCTGTCCATCTCTGATTAAATTAAAATAATAATAATAATAGTAACAATGAATGGAATTAAATAAATAAATAAAGACACAATGGGATAAATATATGTATTTAAATATTCAATTTCCATATAGTAACTGTTTAGCAGAGCCCAAACCAGAATTCAACAAGGACTCCCTATCTATTGAAATGGTAGAAAATAAAGAAATCTTGGTCTTTGCTGAGACCAAGATTCCTTTTCCTGGTGAAGGCTAAGAAAATACAATCCTTGAAAGCAATTGAGGGCCACAGGCCCATTGGGAAGCGAGAATTTTTCATTTATCGACCCGATTTACTTTCTGAGTATGGAGCATGCAAGAGGCAAGGAGTAGAAATCCACAGACAAGTCAAGGGAAGAGTATGGAAATTCTAAGTGTGAACAACTGTCTGTAGAAACTGAAGAGCAACAGTGGACTTCCAGTCAACCAAGCACATCTACAGGTTTACTGACAATCTCAGCAAAGGGGAAAAAATGAAAAAGATCTGTTTCCTGTCCAAAGGAGAAGGCATAAAGCAATGACAGCCTACAGCCTCAGAAAAAGATACCAATTCCCCCATTGCCATCTAAACTGCCACCAGTCAACTGGCTTCACTGAGATATCTCGTGGGCTTAAGTGCCAACAATTAAAGATTAGCCCCAAAGGCCATAAATTAGATGAGTACAGGAGACTGTGCCTATGCTTATCCAAATCAGAAGGATATTCCTACCACAGCAAAAGAGGCCAGGATTGAGTCGTCATTATGAAGAAAATTAAAGATGAGCAGAGGGAAAGCATCTGCAGAAAGTCCTCAGGAAGGGATGTGTCTGAAAGGACTAATCCTCCAGAAGTGGCTCCTCCACCTGCAGAGGCTTTGTCTAACCTGACGAGTCTGCAGCTCTTCTCGAGGGAGTTAATACAATTGAGGTGACAACCTCTGCCCTAGAGGCTGTGCTGGCCTCCTGGGCTGGAATTGCACCTGTGGCTGGGAAAATGTAGTCAGCAGAATCAGAGGCTGTGGAATCCCCACAAGAGGCCTATGGTGTCAGGTGGTATGTGGTCCATGGGAGAAGTCTCTGAAAACACAGGCAGTTGGGTTCACCTTCAATTTCATGCTGGACAAGCCTGGGTTCCTGAGAAGCAAAAAGGGAGAGTGTATGCACTCTTCCTACTTCCGGCCTGCAGTTTCCCACCCCCGGAACCTGGAGGACAATACGTTGTGCCCAAAATGTACGCAAAGGAACAAGATCTTAAGAAAAGTCACCAATGTGATTAGAATACCAGGAAAATATAACATCTATGGCTGTAATTAATGTTAGAAAAGTTGGGCAGTCAATTCCACAGTGACTCAGACAGCTGAACTCTGGTCCTCCACACTGGCCAAACTTCTTTCCACTCAGAGGCCATGCAGACTGGTAGGATACAGATGGTATCCTTGGACTCCCAACAGTGCCTGCTGCCTCACAAGACCTTGAAAACCGGAAAGACTTTCACAAATGACCATGCATCCATTAAGATGAAAACGTTGTTCCTACTACCAAATGTCTACCCTTCTGAACTAGAAAGGACTTCCACAGCTCTGTGAAGTGGGAACTTCCTCAGCGGTGCTGTGGAGGAGATGGGACAGGAAACTCATTTGCTTTGTATTGGATTTTTCTTCTTCTGGACACTGATGACTCAGGAGACATTCCATTCTGATTATAAATTTAATAAGCATAAATAACCAAGGAACCAGCAGTTGGTGTAATGGCTATGTCACTGGACTCCCATGTAGTCAACCACGGTTCTAGTGGCTTAAACTCACACCAGGCACATGTGCGTGCATGCCCAAGATTCCCAGAGGAGAATGGAAGAGAAGGGATCGTGGTGTGTCCATTCCCCCCTCCCCCAAGGTGATTTCTTGCTTTCTGTCTCTCTGGTGAGTGCATGCGCCCTATAGCAAAAACCTCTCAAAAACAAACAAACAAACAAACAAAAACTTTAAACAAACAAACAAAAAAACAAGAAAGAATCCTCAAATACAATCCTCACAGCTCTGATTTCTCAGTTTAAGAATTTCAATCCGAAAGCCATGAAGCAAAGCTGCCATGGAGTCAAGTAAAAGCCTAAAAGAAGATTGAGCGTGTCCTGCCCTAGATCTCAGGAGTATAGGAATCCTGTTCTCTGTGGACTTACTTTTCTCATATAACAGGTCTTTCCCACACTTGCTCTTGGAGGCTGCTACCTACCAAAGAAAAGGTACTCACTAAGGTAACCCAAGGCTGAATAGGAGACAGAAACTCTTTTAATATAGTATCATAGAAAAGTGCTAGCAGAAAACTAATATTTATAATCCAATTTCTTAAATCTCCTACCCTAAGATTATCTCCAAGGAGAACATTTTCCATCCTTCCTCTCTAGTTAGGACCCAAAGCCCCACCTCTCTCCAGCTTTCATTCCCGGAAAGCAGAGATTGACAGACAATCCTCCCCTAAGTCTGGACACAAAATTAGGTAAGAAGGAGGTGGGGTAAGGGGAGAACAAAAGAGCAAGGCCAGAGGACCTATAAAGCAAAGAAAGGGGTAGAGGAAAGTATAAGGGAGAGGATCCAAAAGAAAGCTTTAGTTTTCCATAAGGTTGACCAGCCAATGTGTCCTGAATATTTAAGACTAAAACCCTAGAGGTATAGACAGATTTGGGAGACAGGTTAAATTTTCCAATTTCCACCTCCCTAGAGACTTAGGAGACAGAATATAACACAGGGATTAACCACTTAAAATAGTGGATTAAAAGTGTTTACAGATTCCATGGTGCATGCTTGATTAGTTACCACAGTCTTTATTACTGACCACAGAATCTCTCCCTCCCAGAATAAAGAACATTAATTGGACATTTTAGCACTAAAATTTAACAGTCGGCCTCTTCTCTAATCCAAAGAAATTTTGAATAACATATTTCCTCCGAGTGTGCTATTCCAGCAGTCACCATATGATCTGTTGAAGATACATCCAAACTCATAATTCCCAAATAAGAAAAGCCTGGGCTTAGTCCAAGAAATATTAAGACTTTATCAAATAGAGCTCCTGGGGGCATCTGGAGCAAATCCAGTTTTGGAAAAGGGCCATCAGGGCCCTGTTGAGCATCATGATCACTAAGCTGTTCTCAAACTGCCCTATTAAATCAATCTGAGGAAATTATACTGCCTTGGTTTCACTCTCAAATTATAAAGTCAAGGACTTTCATTGTGAAAATTGGGAAAATGGCTATGACCATGATATATTTCCATAGAAACCATGACTAAGGCAGATCGAGTCTAGGTTTGTCTTTCCATATTTCTTACAACTATAAACATGATGGAAATACCCTCCCTGCTCCTCACTACTGTAAGTAGCTTGGGTAGAAGCGCCCTTTTACTCCCCTTCCCAATTCAGTCTTTCCATTTTTTTTATTCTGAGTGAAAGCAAAGACCCAGAAATAATTTCATCTCCCCCTGTTCAGTATGGAAACTACCTCTCACCTTGCCCTATTTACTTCTACTCTTGTCTCCTCCATTTTTATCCTTTCTTCATCCAGGCATACTATTCTATGCCAAATATACAATATGCTCAATCATTAGCACTGAGGGAAAACCCTAGTAGCTGACTGTCATGCCTCACTTATACAGGAAAGCTTAGATTCTAGAACTTATTTAAGCACTGGGTATTAGTCAACAATAGGGCAAGAGCAAAAAATAAAAGGTGCTATGAAGAAGAGGAAAATAAATAAGATAAAGTTAGAATTATTTTGGTTATAAATGACAGAAGGTAAAGTTGGGACTCTTTCGGTTACAAATGACAGAAACTGAACTCCACACCTGGCTTAAGCAAATGAGAAGAAGAGTTATTTTATGGGCTCACAAAACTGACAAGTGCATGTTGGATCTTGCCTGTTAGAGAAGCTTATTTAAGTCATGATGTCTCTGAGCTCTTCCTTCCAGCAGTTCTTCCTATAGATAAACTCCAATCTATAATTCCATCAGGAAACTCCTAGTAAATTAAAGTTCATATATTCACAGCCACCAGCCAACAAAACGAAAATCTGCTGCCCCAACATCTCAAACAGCAGTGTCAGAACTGAATTTCTTTTGGCCTTTATTGGATTACTTTCAATTGCACTGAGTAATGGCTGCAACCAAGGGAATGGCAATCAGTGGACTGAGAATGGGAAAGAGGTGCCTTCAAAGTAAAACTGTGTCCCCTGGGCCAGCAGGTGGTATGGTAATTAAGGCACTGGACACTCCCACATGGCCAACCATGGTTTGAGTACTGGACCTGGTGGATTGCTTTCTCTCTCTCTCTCTCTCTCTCTCTCTCTCTCTCTCTCTCTGTGTGTGTGTGTGTGTGTGTGTGTGTGTGTGTGTGTGTGGTGTGTGTGTGTGTGTGTGGTCAAATTAAAATAAACGAATTAATAAATAAAACAAAACAATTCTTTTAAAAATAAATAAATAAACTGTATCCCCAAGAAGATTGTGCCATTGCTGAATGACAAAATTAATAAGTATTAATTACACTTCCCCAGCTCTGCAGAGGTGATTAAGGAATTCTTCATAACAGAGTAGAATAGGTTTAGAACTAAGTTGTAAAAGATAAGTAAGAGTTTGACAGACCAAAGAAGGTTGCTATGACAGGCTGTCCAAACTGAGTGAACACCATGTAAAAATGCAATGAACAGACAAAAAGTCGTGCTCTTTTCCAGGAAATGCAAGTAAGCTCTGTGTGAATGCATCCATGGACAGTTAAAATAATTGTGGCTACAGAGCCAGCATGTGGCATGGTGGCTAAGATACTGGATTCCCACATGACAATAATTGAGGCTACACAAGTAGGCTGATTATGTTGGAGCTTATATGTTATACACAGGAATGTGGAATTTTATCCTGCATGGAGAGATCAGAAACACTTAAATAGACACATAAAGCAAACACCGATCTCTTGAGCTGTAAAGAAGGTGCGTTGTACAGGTGAGACTAGGGCTACGAGAATGAAGCAGAATCTCAAAATTTTCTTATAGAACCTGAACCAAAGGAACTCACCATGGGAATTAAGAGTTGGGGCTGCACTCAAGCAGTATGTAGGCAGTAGAATTGATGGGCCTAATGACTGACAGGAGATAAAGAGTGCACAAAAAAGAGGTTTCTTGCTCAGGTTTCTGACTTGGAGGACTGTGCAAAATGAAATGCAAATTCACTAAAATACCAAATCCATGATGACTGGGCACTACATCACTATTAAGTTTTGCATCCAACCTTCCAACTCAGGTTTTTAATAAAAATCTATGCCAGTAATTTTAGTTATCTTTCAATATTTATAGAGGGTCTTCTGTGTGTGACTAACCACTCCATTCACAAACTCATCCTGCAGCTTCCTCGCCAGATCCCCCCCACACACCCACATCGCATCTGTTGTATGTGAGTTATTTATGATGCAGCTGTTTTAGCAGTTGGGACCCTCATGCTGCTCTGACACAACACAAAACAAACAATTTCTGTCCACCCTCTTCTCTCCTTCTGATTTCCAGTTCAATAAAGTGGCATACTGAGGAAAAGGCCTTATCATCCTTCCTAGTCCAGAAACAATGTAGCTAAGGTCATTCTTGAAGCAATGAAACCCTCATGATGACATTTTATCTCTAAAAAGTGAAACTGTAGTAGTGACAGAGACCATCTGAAACAGCCCTGGTATTTATTTATGTGTTTTTTTGTTTGTGAATGATATCCCTGCAGGATATCCTCTTTAAGCTTTGCAGCTGTTGATAATGGGTCATTGCCCAAGTGTGGATTTATTTTACAAACACATTTATCATCTATCAAACATATTGGCTGGCAAAGGTTTTGTGTAGTCCATGGCTTATAACATTCTTGCTCCTAACTGTTCTGAAATCACTGAAACACACTTATATTGTTCTTGCTCTCAGGTCAAGAAAGAAATTAAAGACCGACTTTGTCTGAGAGGTGATAGGATTAAGCTGCATTTATCTGAATCCACTGTGTGCAGGGAGCATGAAGCTGTTTTTCGGATGTATCAGCTGATTCTTTGTGCTTTACAAACTACTAGAGGCATCGGTTAATGAAATTGTAGGAAAATGGTTCATCTAACCAACACATGATGGCAAAGAAAGGAAAACAAAGGAGAAAAATGAGACTACAAGACAGATATGTGGGCTTGGGGAGATAGTATTCAGCTCACTCACTCCAGACTAAATTAGGAGCTGTGTTTCTAGGGAGATTGGCAGATGCACCCCTGGCGTTCTAAGCCAAGGAGGAAGTTTGCTTGGATGCTACACGATCCTTCATCTTCAAGTCGTTCCCACCAAGAGAGGCCAGGGAATGACACTCAGGAAGTCAGACTGTTCTCGGCAGCATTTTTCCAAATGAAAGGATCCAGGTGAAACTGGATCCAGTTCCAAATTGGACAGAACTTATTTTGGCTCAGAACATAATGTCCAGAGCCAAATCAGAACCAACCTGGACGGCAAGCAAATGGGAAATGTTATGAGGCTAACTAACACTGCTGGCATTCATCCTTAGCTAAAAACTCACTCCAGCTGGACAGGAAACCGTGGGTTAGAACTTTGCTTTTACTTTTGACTTTTTTCTCTTCTGGAAACATAAGAAACTCTCCATTTCTTCCAAAATAGATGAAGAAGTTTCAAGTTCCCCGTTCAAAGTTCCTCTTTATTTCACTGATCTCTTCTTTTGACCCCATTTCCTATTTCATTGTGCTTTGCTTTTCACTTATTTTTTCAGCTCCTTTGTTGCATTCCTTCTCTATTCTTTTTTTTTTTTAACATTTCTGCTGTTTTCTCTCCTCCCTTCCCTATTTACTCCTTCTAAGACTTTTTTTTTTTTTTTAATTTGCTATAGGGTATGTGCACTTGCCAGAAAGAGACCCAATGAGAGAGCAAGAGGAAGAGAGAGAGAAGAACCCCCCTTGCCCCGAGGGGGGATGACCATGCCACAATCTCTTGTCCATTCCCTCAGGATTCTGGGTATCCATGCACACACACATACCCAGCATGTTTCTCAAGCCACGAGGTCTAGTACCCAAACCACACAGTCATGTACATTCCAGCTACCTTAACTACCATGCCGCTGGCTGGCCCCCAAGATACTTTTTAAATTTGAGGTACTAAAGTTTTTACTCCCAGAAAGTTATGTCAACCTGAAAACTTACAACATTCATATAAAGAAACATCTATCTACTCACTAGGTAGGCAAGACTGAAACTGATCAGATGAAATTTCTTGAAGTCTGATCCAGATATCATCAAGAAATTATACGGGTACAAACAACATGGTTTAGTAAAATTACAATCAGATCACTCTTTCAGATTCTTATTTCTTCATTATTCTAGTCAGCAGAATGTTGAGGACTCTCTTATTCTGGGAACAAAACATATAAATACATGACGGGGTCCCATTAAGCTGCTTCTGTGTGAGTTGAGGCATATAACCAGCTTTCTTCTTTTCTTTTCCTTTTTTTTTCTTTTAAGGCTTTTGGCATAGCCACATATGCTCACCAGAGAGAGACAGAGAGATAGAGATAGGGAAAGTGAGAACTCACACCCCAGGAGATGGCCACATCGTAATTCCTTCTCCTCCAGTCTCCTCTTTGGATGTTGGGCATACATACACATGTACCCAGCATGATTTTCAAGCTGCCCGGTCTGTGAATCAAACCATGGTCAGCCATGTGGGAGTCCAGTGCCTTAACTACTATGCCACCTGCCGGCCCCTCAGCAGCCTTCTTTTTAAATTTTTAAAAAGAATTATTTTATTAAACTTTATTTTACTTATTTATTTTAATTTTACCAGAGTGAGAGAGAGGGAAAATCAGAAAGCAAGCCGCCAGATTGGTGACTCAAACCTTGGTCTGCCATGTGAGAGTCCAGCACCCTCAACCACCAAACTACCGGCTAGCCCTACCCAGCAGCCTTCTTAATAATCCTCTGCCAAGCCTGAGAATCTCCACCTTGGGGTCAATAATAGATAAAATAACAAACCAGAGAAGTTTCTCCAGAGTCTAGTGGTAACTCACATACATTTCCTCTAAACCACAGGTAACCGGTTATTTAATAGTTAAGAGTTGATGTTAACTGGTTATTTCACAGTCAATGTTTGGGTCATAGAAAAGATGAGCGGAAAGGCAGGTATCATTCAAATGCTAAAAGGAAGAGTTTGAGGAGTGAGGAAAGGGTTATAAGACAGGGCTTTGTATTGTGACAGTGATCCAACATGAACTAGTAGAACTAAAGGAGAGATGGACTGGTGCACAAAATCAAAGAAAGGGTGGAAGGATCAAACTGGGGGAAAGTCAAGGATTTACCTTGCTTAGGATCACTTGGACCCAGAAATATGAGTCATGGCTCCATCTCTCATCTTGGAGACCCCAAGGGTGCCCCTGAGCCGTATAACCACTGGTACTTCCAGAGAAGAACTGATTCTCCTCTTCATTCCAGTTTGGAAAATTCCCAGGAAAGGACTCTGATTGGCCCAGACTCAGTCAATACCAACTCCAGCTAATCAGTTGTGTCCACAGGAGTCACAGCGCAGGTATGATGATAGCAGCTTTCACTTGAATCACATGGCAAGAATAAGGGGAAGAGAAGTTCTTAAAAAATTTAGTGGGGAAGAGGATTGCTATTCTCAGACGTAAAAGATACAGTGAATAAATCAAACACTGAGTGCCTACTATACAGAAACCCTGAATGATTACAGTAACAACACAGTAACCAGAGACCTGGCTAGGTAGGGCCTTGGGTACTGATCACCCATACCAGGGGCAGGTGGGGGTGGGAAGGAGGGAGCTGTGATTTTATTGCAGTTCTATACAGCACTACTCGTAACCTTGGCTTCCCAGCCCCAAAAGTTACTGGATCCAAAAACAGTAGATATACAGTGTCCTGGACCTGCCAAGATACAAAGTTTAAACAATTAAGTAAAATCACCTCTCCTAAGTATCTTGGACACCTTCGCCCAGTCAGTATCACAAAATATTATACCAAAGTAGACTCAAATTTATGCAGTGGCCCTTTAAACTTTAAAGGAGCATCTCCTTCTTTAAGATGACACCAAAATACTGGAGCTATTGGACAAAGGTCTATCTTAAAAGGGAAGGTAACACACAGACATGCCAGAAACTTAAAACCCTGCTCACCAAATAACTACTTTGCTTTTTTGTTGTTTATTTACTTATTTATTTTATGAAAATGAAAAAGAGAGAAATGGAAAAAGAATTACAGGCACCCTCAACAAGGTCTCATGCTACAATCCTCCCCCCAGGCCTTCCCAGCCAGCCAGGATCATGGGCACACATGACCATGCCTGATGTGTACAAATTGACCCTGAAACAAAACCCCTAACCTTCCTTATGGATCCAGCATTACAGAGCAGCACACTATCACTGCATCACCATGGCTGGCTCTAAACACCTTGCTGTTAGAGAAATTAAAACTGAAGTCATTTCCATAGTTCTAGAAAAAAATGTGTTTAGTAGCATAATATCATAAAAGACTAGACATTATTGAAAGGATAACATAGAGAATGTATGTTAAAGAACTTTGCATAGCTATGGAAATTTTTGTATCATTGCTATTTTATTAAGCATTTGGGTCCAGCCTCCTAAACTATTATCTTTCAGAGTGCTGTCTACCTGCCTTGCAGGAGTTAACGCTGAAGCTAACGTCGTTACCCTCTGTGGCAGGGTGGGCAACATGTTGGTCAGGTTTATTTCTATGAGGAATTATGCTTGAGGTTATCATGCAGTCAAGTAAACCTTTTTCATATGGAATACATGGAAAGAGGTCTAGAGGACTAGAGAGGCCCTGTTTTTCATTGAACAAAGTGATTTTGTTCTGAGGTTAAGTTCGTATGACCCAAAGTACAGGCTGGTATGCAAAAAGTCATGCATTGATTTAAACAATAATAAATTGTGGTCCAGAATGTAGGGGGAAAGCTGTGCCCGCTTCGACTTTGAAGACCATACAAGTTCACTGCTGTGATTTCAAATAAACCTTGTGCTTGTTAAGTTTTGGGTTTGCAGCAAATACTAGAAACTTTCAAAAATGGATACTTAATCCAGGCCAGTAAGTTATGATGCTTATAAAACAACTCTTATAACTCCAAATGGTTAGGTAAATAAGTAGAACATAAATCATTATAAATAGCCAATAAAATTCAGAACTTAACAGTCAAATAATAAGTTTTTAGTTCATAAAATCTGGCAAGCACAATATAGTGACTTGAGTCTATGTTATGCAGGACTCAGAGGGCTTTCAGCAAAATAACTTAGGAAAAGCTTCATCCTTACAAAACTCCTGGGACCCATGTAGGCAGGTGTGGTTTGTAAGAGGTAAGAAACTCAAATACCTCTGCCTGGCACATGAAAGCTCTTCAATAATCACCCACTGAATTGATGAATTACCAGAGTGGCTGAATTGACAGGCCAGGTAAGAATATCATGAACTTCTGTCAGTGAGAGGGGAAACTCAGGATCTTCATTCCAATGTGGCAGGCTACCAGCATGGCCCCTGGGGTGGCAAGCTAAGTGTCAGGCCCTTGCTTTGCAGGAGCCACCATAATATATGGTGGAGCTTCCTCAGTCACTGTCTTCTTATTAACTACACCAGGTGAAGGAGCCTTGGAAGTTATGACCCAAGTGAATTCCTCTCACTAAACCCTACTAAGCCCTGTGAGCCTCAAGATACCTCCTTCAAGACTTTTGTGAGATCTGCTCATTCCGTCAGGGGTGTTACCACAAATGAGAACCTGGATGTCCAGGAGATGACACCTCAGAGAAGGTTCTCTGTGACTATCAACCTAGAAGATCCCTTTAAACTCTCGGACTGAATCAACCACAACCCACTTGCAATAAAAATGTAATTCCTTACATTTCTCTGGAGTTTTACATTTGGACAGTGAGAGAAGATTGAGAGAGAAGCTAAAAACCAAACCATTTCATTATCTCCAAATCCAGTGAGATAAACTCATCTATTTCACAATCTAAGCCTTCTGTGTTCTTTGTTTTCTAAAGTATGCTTCACGCTGCTCATCGGTTACAATCCAACTGTTCAGTATTCCCGGGGACACTTTTGGAGGTCGCTGGGCCTTGGATCCTCAGAAGCCTCTCCCTCCCCAGTCACAATCGACTCATCGTTTATGACCCAAATGCCCCCTTCTCTCTGAGCCTTCCGTGCCTCCCACAGGCTTGACTATGGGCTCCTTCCTCTGCTCCCACCTCTCTCACAGCCTGGAAGCACATTCTGCCATGTCCATAAATTAGCTGAGCCGTCTGTCTCCCCAGTTAGATTCTGAGACCTCGAGGGCAGGAGGTTTTGGCTTAGTCTTCTCTATCAGCTCAGCACAGTAGACACTCAGATGTCTGTGCAACTAAACTAAGTCCAAAACAAGCATCTTAAATCCAATTTTCCCCCAATTCAATTTGGGTGTGGAGACATAGCTCTATGTAAAATGTAAAGTGAATCTTTGTAAACATTCAAAGAAGAAGGGGGAAAAAATGGAAATTTAACAGCTCGTATGAACCCAAAAGAGGTACCAAGGGGTGGAGCTGGCAGAGAGTCAACTGATTCATTTTCTGTTTTCGGCTCCACCCTCACCTTTCCCTTCAGAGATACACGGTGCTCCCAATTCTCTAGCCTTTCTGGGGTTCTGCAGCACATATTGGGTGCTTCTTACTGGCTTCTCCCTCTGCACACATCAGATTTAGTGTCTTACACTCTGCTAAGTCAGTTTCTGCTCATTCATATGCTTTTGTCTCCCAAATGTTGTGAACAACTTTTATCTGGTGATGTTGCCTCACCACTAATTTTTGTTCTTTGGATTTAATTACTTTTTTAATTCTTAATATACCTCTCATTTTAATGAAGATCCAGAAGAATAGAATGTAAGTATGTATAAAACTCAGTCTTGTTTAATCAAACTTCTCTGAAGTAATTATTTGTAAAATTATGTATTAAGTGTAATTTTTTTAATTTTTTTAAATTTTATTTATCCATTCATTTATTTTTAATTTGAGAGAGAGAGAGAAAGTGAGAAAGCAAGCCACCAGGTCCAGGACTCAAACCTTGGTCAGTCATGTGGGAGTGTCCACCACCTTTAATCACCATGCCACCTGCTGGTCTCTGTGTATTAAGTATAATTAAGTATAAAACTGTCTTGTAAAGTTTTAAGTGGGCATTAATAGATAAATACTGTTAGCACAAATGATTTAAGGAAATAATTCTAATGAATATATTTATGATTTTCTAAAACATATCCCTGATATCAGAATGTACTAAGCAAAACAAAATAAAGCCCTCTCATTACTGAGTTCTCTTTTAGTCCAGAATTCTATCAAAAACTCATGTCAAAACCTGAACAAATAAAGTTATTTTGGGCAAAATAAATTTCAGCTATGTTTGATCAGTATGAAGAATGACAGGCTCATCTTCAGCAAGAATGCAAGGATTTGTAGGCCTTAAGTATGTAAGGAAATCTGTCTTTTTTTTAGAAGGACATCTTTTCTTTTGTTACAGTTTCTTGATTAAGACAAAACAGCAATGCTATCTATAAAATTCTTTATAGGCACTTGGTTTAAATTATCTTTGTACTGCAGGAAAAATGACGTAGTATGGAAAAATAACCTGGAAAGATTATTATTACACCAGACACAAATCTGCCATTGCCACATTTCTTGGAATAAGGCCACACTTACCAACCTTCACCTCCTGTAAATGTTTATTGACACGGAGCGTTTGACAGGAGTCAATCTGGCTGATAGCTTTTACCTGTTAAATCCCAAGCTGGTTTCGCTCTGAGAGCTCTAAATGACAAAAATGAGGAAGTTGTGTCTGCAGCAATAGACCCCCTAAAGCTGGATTTTACATTTTCCCATTTTCCCCTCTTTTAATGGAGACAGCTGTACCAATGTCCATTTAATGAAAAATGATTCACAAATTCAGAAGAGATGAGAATATTTAGCAGTTTCATTATAAAACTCTAAAAAAGAAGGGGAACTCAAATTTATTGGGTCTCTACTAAGTGCCAGGCACTATTTCAAGCACCTAATAAAATGATCTCTTTTGACTCTCATGAGAATCTAATAAGATAGGTAATACTATCCCCATTTTATGGTTAAAAGAACCCAACTCAGAGAAATATGTAAGTGGTTCAAATATTTATAACAAATAAGTGGTAAGGAGCAAAGCTATTATCCTACATCTATAAACTCGGTTTTATTTACTTATATGTACTGCAGACCTTCAACTTCACTTCAACAAAGGGCAATGTGCATATAGAAAAAGACATCGTAGAATCATGTAGTTTTAGACCTTGAAGAAATATTAGAGGTCACAGAGCAATTTTTCTTGTGTTATAGATAAGGAAACAGGACCATGGAGGTTAGATGACTTGCTCAAATTACATGACTCTGTGTAAATTGTGAAAATCTTTCTTGATTGAAGTATTAGGGATTAAGATGCAGGTCTTTTGTAGTTAATTGGAGACTGGAGATCCTAAATCAGCTCAAACTGTTTCATTTCTTTCAAATAATTGAGGCTGTAAAATTTCCAGGAGGGAATTTCTAAGATAACCCAGGATGCAAAATACCATGAGCTTTAAGAAAGCTTTCCTACAAACCAAAGGCTCCCCCAAAATAACTGTTTTAATCTCAGAGTCAGAAGGTAGCTAAGTCTTTCTGCAACTAAAAGTAGCACTGTAGTCTATTTTTTCACTGGTAGGAAGTCCTTCAACATTCAGTCACTAGGTTAGCAGGAATGGTAGGCATCAAGACAAGACAGGAAAAGAGAGGAAAAATAGAGAAGATGAGTGAAACAAAATCAATTCCACATAATTCTCCACTGGTACAGGAATGACTTTCCATATAAGCTCACATATATTTGCATTTTTTAACCACAGGTCTGAGACCCAGACTTAAGTGTACCCATAGAGAATTAAATCTTAATGATCAAGCAATTAGCTAATCTTAGGTATATTTTATAGGTAAAAGCAGAAATGTAACAGACTTCTCTTCCGAAATTCTAGTGTAGCCAAAGATCATCTACAATTTTAAAATGAACAATATATATGCATTGACTTTCAAGAGGTTAAACTCCATGATCCAGAGAGTTATATAAATAACAATACTCAGGAAATGAAATGTATCTATTTAATTTAGGCTCATGCAGGGCTTGGACACAAATAGTCCCTGAAAGAGGAATAAACATGATTCATAAGAATTTTCTCATATGGTTAATCCCTCCAAGCAGTGAAGGATTGGATTCTCCATAGATGTTCTCATCAACTATTCCTCTTAGAGTATCTGAGTGGGTGTAACTATTAATAGCATCTGATTAAACTGTCTGCCTACTAACCCTAGAGAACTATGGGCAAGAACCAGAGTGAAAAAATGATGAAGCAACTTGAAAACTAACAAGGAACATTATGTGACACACTTGATCTAGATGCAATCAACATACTGTAACATGGCTTTTATTATAAATTAACTGAAGCTTAAAAGATGAAGCCATCCATGCTTGTCTGGTATGCATCAAATAGTATCTCCATTGGATTTAAGTTCATCTACTCACTTGAACATGAATTGAAGAGGCCAGTAAATGGAAAGAAAAAAAATCATGCAACATAGCCCGGTGCCATTACTCCATGATATTATGCAAGTTTTCTAAAAAGTACCTGCCTACACTATATGTCAGCCTTCACCCCTTTGACCAATATGTACCAACACATTCATATTATTAGCAACTGCCTGGCTCAAACCCTTTATTCTATTTGTACTGCAAGTACAAAGCAAGTCAACCCTTCTTGATGGTCAAGGGATAGTCTAGACTTGTCAGAAGATCCCGACAAGCTAGTCAGCCATCTGCTTCCCAGGAAGTACCTTCAAGATGACTAAGGCAGAGATTCATGACAACATCAAATGTTCCATTAAAACATGTATACAAAAGTCAAGCAAATAACACTGAAAATATTAAAAATTTTTATGCTATTGTTAAGAATTATTAATTTATTTATTTTCTTTAATTTGCTATAGGGCACATGCATTCACCAGAGAGAGAGAGAGAAGGGAAAAATCAGAAAGTAAGCCATCAGGTCCAGGACTCAAACTGCCATTGGCTATGTTGAGGTACACTGCCTAAACCACCACGCCACTTGTATGTTGAGTATTAAGTATTGGGTCATTGGAAAAGTCATGACACATTTTTGCATAGAAAAACACAAAAATTTGTCATGACTTTTCCAATAACCTAGTATTTATTTTTGGAATATTTTACCTGCTATTATCTTACCTAGAAGTAGAATCTTCCTCATTCAGATAAAATTATTGCTATTATTCTGTAACATGTAGTTACCATAAGTAGTAACCAATGGCTCTCTCTTTCCCACCTCTTTTGCCTTCATGGAAGAACTGCAATAACATTAGGGAAAAAGAATTACAATAACACTAGGGGAAAAGTGTTTTTTTTCAAGCTAAGGGTTTTTTTATTTTACCCTTAATAGTTAGGCCAGATCCATAGTCTAGTGCTTAAGGAAGCTGGATCCCACATGGCTGACTGTGGTTCTAATCCCAGGCCTGGCAGCTTGAAAAACATGCCAGGTGCCCCAAATCCTGATAGGATGAAGAAATGGAGGAGAGAGGATTATGGCGTAACCACACCTCATTGGGATAATGTTTTCTCCTCTCTGTTTTCTATCTCTTTCTGATCAGCACATATGCCCTCTGGCCAAAAAAAAAAAAAAACCAATAATTACTGTTTATTTATGCCAGAGTTTCTCATCCTCAACCCTCCTGATATCTAAGATTGGATCACACTGGTGGGGGGTGGAGGTAAGGGCTTGTTCTGTGCATCATAGAATGTTTCTGGCCTCTAGTCTCTGGATTAGCCCCATTTGAACTGTGACAATCAAAAATTGCCTATTTCCCCCCATTGAAAATTACTAAATGTGAAGACTTGGCTCAAGGAATTCTGTTTACACAAATATGTTCTGCAGCAAGTAAGGCTATCAAAACAGGAAACGGAGGCAGTGAAGAGTCATCAGCAGCCATTGCCTCTAAGGGGACACTGATTAGGCCACTTTGCTTACAGCCCAGCAACGATGAGGCCAGAGCTTGTGGCACTGCTGCAATAGTCCCTTTGGGGACCCAAGTGTTTATTAACCAAAGGCTGCCCCCAAAAAAGGTTAAGCTCTAATTCTAAAAAACACAAGCTCCCTAGCCACATTCATGCCTTTCTAAACTCCCACAGCTAGGAAACCATATCATCCCAAATAGGTATACTAACAGTATTATCCTCTAATATAAAGAAAACTAACTAGAAAAAACATGTGTTTTTAAAGGAACTGTTAGAAGGAGATGTTTTTATTAAGAATTCCAGGGTTCCAAATTTGTACAACTTGTGTATCACAGGCAAGAAACTTGCCTCTTTTTTTATTTTTTATTTTCTTGGTCAAAAGAAAATGTTTTAAGTACGAAAAGTTGACAGGTCACAAAAGTTCTTTTACCTTAGGTTTACTCATTTAAGACAGAGAAGCGTTCATTAGCAAGGGTTGCTAGAGAAGGAATCTCTGCCCCTCCCTCATTCAGTGTTTTCACGTAGCTCAAAGCAGCCAGTCTCAACCTCTTGCTGTCCAGATTTTTAAAAAAAGAGCTAGTTTACCTGCAGACCAGGTAAAGCACCCTTGCTTTGGCAGAGTTTTCTGGATGCCTAATGAATATCTGTACACCTGATTTTATTGGATATAACAATTAGCCCAACATGAAAAAAAAAAAAAAAAAAAAAAAAAGGACTTTCCCCATCCCCCCTTGCAGATGGGTTGGCTATTTGACCCAGTCTGGTCAATGAGAGTTACTAGGAAATTATCAGTGGAGTTATCATGGAAGTCCCTTAAAATGGGGACAGACTAAACGAGCTGATACCTTTCTCCTTGCTCTTTCCTCTCTGCTTGCCTGGAATCTAAACACCATCAAGAAATGGAACTGCCAACTCATGACTCTCAGGCAAAAAGCCCATGCTAAAGATGGTAGAGTAGAAAGACACAAGGAAATGTGATATCTGGTGGGACCTCTTATAGACGCTGATATATTAGTTCCCTGAGGCTGCTCTAACAATTAGTATAAACTTGATGGCTTAAAACATACAAATGCATTTCTTCACAGTTCTGGGGGCTAGAAGTCCAATTTTCTTTTTTTCTTTTTTTTTTTCTTTTTTTTTTTTTTTTTTTTGAGAAGTTTTTGCTATAGGGCATGTGCGCTTGCCAGAAAGACAGAGAGACAGAAAGCGAGAAATCACCCGCCCCCCCGGGGGGGGGATGGCCACACCGCAATCCCTTCTCCTCTCTGGATCTTGGGCATGCACGCACATGCACCCAGCGTGAGTTTAAGCCACCGGGTCTGGGACTCAAACTGTGGTCGATTACATGGGAGTCCAATGACATAGCCATTACACCAACTGCTGGTCCCTAGAAGTCCAAATTTTAAAGGGCCACACTCCCTCTGGGTCCTGTAGGGAGGAGTCCATTCTTTGCCTCTTCTAGTTTCTAGTGGCTGGCCATGGCCTTGTGGCCACAGCACCCCAAACTCTGCCTTGGTAGTCACATCACAGCCTCCTCTTCCATCTATCTAATCTCCCTCTACTTCACTCTTAGAAGGCTACTTGTCATTGAGTTTAGAGTCCACTGGATAGTCCAGTATGATCTCAAGAGACCTAATTATATCTGCAAGAACCTTTTTCTAAGTAAAATAATATTCAAAGTTTCCAGGGATTTGAATGTAGCTTATCTTTTGAGAGCAGGGTGGGACACCATTCAATCTATTATACTTAGACTGACTCCTTAAGACTTCTCATGTATTCTTTTCTCTCTGAAAAAAAAAATGAAATCCTTATTAAACTACTACTTTTCAGATTTCTGTAACTCATAGCCAAATACATTCCCTAGCTAATACAAATGGTCTTCAAAAAAATTCATGGGAAATGCATATTATGAAAAAACTATGCATGGGTTTCAAAAATGGTTTGCACCAAAATAAATTTGTACTTTTAAGTGCATTTTTCCATGTACTTCTAAAAGTCTTCTTATAGACTGCTTAACTCAGGGAGAATGCTAGAAAGTTTTCAGAAACAAGTCCCGGTTTTAGTCTAAACCACCTGAGTTTTGAATCTCTATTTTGGCACTTTTACATACAAAACCAAGATCCACTTTAGAATGCTAGTTCACTTCTCAGTGTGTGGGATCAGAGCATCAAAATTACCTGGGTGCTTATTTAAAATTCTAGTTCCTGGACCAGCAGTTGGCATAATGGCTATGTCACTAAACTCCCATGTAGTCAACTGTGGTTCGAGTTCCGGACCTGGTGGCTTAAACTCCTGCAGGGTGCATGTGCGTGCGTGCCCAAGATCCCGAGAGGAGAATGGAGGAGAAGGGACTGCGGCATGGCCATCCCCCCTGGGGGGTGATTTCTTGCTTTCTGTCTCTGTCTCTCTCTGTCTTTCTGGCGAGTGCACACGCCCTATAGCAAAAACCTCTCCAAATAAATGCATACATACATACATAAATTTAAAAAAACCTCTAGTTCCTTGCTGTCCAAATGGATTTACTCAATCAGAATCTCTGGGAACTGACATCTTTAGCAAGTCTTCCTGTCCACTGAAGTCTGAGAACCACGACAGGCCTTTACACTTTTTACGCCACTTCTCAGCACATTAACTTCAATTTGAACAATTAGTCCTATCACTTAAGGTGAACTGTCTACCTCAAATTTTGTCAATGTTGTAGTTAAACCTGTTTAGCTCCACTGAGTAAGCAAAATCTGTGTTTCCTTATCAATGAATTTTTTTTTTCTTAGATTGAATCTTCACAGATTTTTTTTAAAGCTAAAAATTACCTAACAAATCTGACAACCTTACTGAAATTTTTGCCGTGGACATTACATAAAAAACATGTTGTTCTATCTTATCTACAAATTGCACAGCCAAAATGTGTTATGATGTCAAAGCAGGGGGGAAAGGCAGCACTCAATCTATGACAGGATTTCTGTTTCAAAAGAGGAATACCATGCACTGGGGAGTTCCAGAAAAACAACTTGCCACAGTCAAGAGTTGTGACTCCATAGGGATTAATCAAATCCCTGGTTTGTGAGGAAGTTTACTGTACACTCCTTTGTCCTTAATTTGTTTGAATCTTGCTTTCCAGCTTCCCTCTGGAAAGCACGATGTGAACCATTAGAGATCAGGTGACAGTTCCAGCGTGTGGCTACTGATCATCTAATCACTAGTATATGTCCTTCCTTAAGCCCCTGCAATTTTGCCATTCACCAAGAGTTAAAGGAGGCCTCCGTAGTTTACAGATAAGAGCGGAGAAGCAATTACCTGAGGAATCAGGCTTTGAGCTGGGTTTTGAACTTCCGAGTGGGTCAGCCAGTAAGAGAATTGGAGGTTGAGCTCTGAATCCCCCAGTTTCCCACTCAGAATTGAGGCTACTGGTAAAAGAGAAGCAGCATAAATCTCAGATCTTGAGTGGCTGTACTCACAGGCTCAGGGCAAACTGGCTGCATGAAAAAGGTTTCATGCCAAGGAGATGCTGATCTGAATCATATTAGAGGTCAAAGACAAGGATTGTTTTATTTCCTAGAAACGAAGCACCAGAACCACACCCACCTCAAATCCCTTCCAAATCCCCTAAACCCAGTCAGAAGCCAGCCCCAGATGGAAAAGGCAGTGAGATGCTTCTGACTTGAAAAGTGTACTGTGATACATTAACCATGTCCATGCTGACAAATTTTGCAGTCTCCAGGGCTGAAATTTACAGGTGCTGCTCAAGATCATCAAATGAATATTTGAACATTTGTTTCCCAATGTGCTGTTCCTCTGCCAGTCCTCTTCACCCATCAGGGAACCTGCAAACCTACAGCAGAGAAAGCACCACATCTACTGCTGTTTCATATACTGGCATAAGTTGAGAGGCAGCTCTCTCTGGGGCTACGTGGAGGCTCCTCCTCTGGTTGTCTGGTTTTCATTTAAAGGGCAAGGAGGGGTTTAACCCTCTTTGGTCTCTCATGCCTCCTAAGCATGCTTAGAAAATGCTGCCAGGGAAATAAAGCTTCATTCCTTTCTCAGTTGTGTTGAGGCTGTTTTTAGCTCTGAAATTGGACAAATTTATCTGCCTATCAAAAACCTATTCAGAAGCCAACAAATGCCACCGTAGCCTGAATAATGTCTTACTATTCTGAACCCTTGTAGCATTTATATGGCCTGTCGCATGGATTGCCTGGTTTTGCATCTAGGTATGTATGTCTTATCTCTCCTCTCACATGTAAGCATATGAAAAAAAAGAACACGTGTATGTTCTTAAACACAGCAAATGAGCAATCATTTTAAATTGAATTAGTGAAATGTTAAAGTAACGTATGTTTTCTAAGTGGATGCTATCAGAAATTGTTACTGTGTGAAAAATGAATGGATCGATTTTATACTTCAACTGAAAAGAAACTTGACCAAAAACATCCCCAACTGAATCAGAAACACAATGGCTAACCCTGCCCCCAGCCTGTATCTAGACAAAAACCTTGAAATCTAGGTCTCCTAAGAATTTGGGCTATCATTGTAACTAACACCAAACTTGGAAATGTTAGGAGTTAAAGATATGCAATGGCATTGAAGCAACTTTATAATGTTTAACAAAGCATGTATGCTAGGAAATTTGACATCAGTGCAGTTGTTTCCCTACTCAGAGGTAGAAAATGAGGAAAATGGGAAAATATTGGTTAGGTAACTAAAGATAACAGAATCTTGGAATAAAATATCCAGTTGTCAGGATATATTTACACCCATGAGCCCATGTTGTTGAGGTTACTTGCCCTTCTAAGATTAGATCGCAGCTATGCCAAAGTGTCATTTTTCATAACTCACTGCCTTGGCCCTTCCCACCAGCAAAATAAATTAACAGTCAAATGGCTTTTGCAGAAAACAATTTATCTCCAGTTTCTAAGTTGCTCATTGAATGAGAATTTATCAAATATTAAACACAGACCTAACACAATCAGTGCTAGATACCTACAACAGCTTTTCTCCAAATATGTCACTCCGATCTTGCCTCCTGGTATTTATCACCTCCCTCTAGTTCCCTCCTCTTAAATTCAGACTCTCATCATGAGACCCTGTGACCCCCTTTGAACCAGTAGAATATAGCTGAAGTGATCCTACAGGCTGAATAAGACTGGGTCATAAAAAACCTACAGCTTCCACCCTTGATCTCTTTGGAGTGCTTGCTGTCGGAGAGGCCAAGGCACCAGGTAAGAAGTTCAAATACCCTGAGACTGCCATGCTTTGAGGAAGTCCCAGCTAGCCAAGTGAAGAGACCATGTAAAAGAGAGATCAATCAATCCAGACTTAGTTGTTCCAGTTACTGCATGTGAGGAACCAAATACGTGAGTCCAGATGCTATCTTGGAAACCCATCCCAGTCAAGCCTTCAGATGACGTTTGGCTCTTCCACTATCTGTCTACAACTGCATGAAAGACCTTAGACAAAAGAACAGCCCAGTTACTATACACACATACATACATCTCTCTCTCTCTCTCACACACATACACACACACACAACATGAGAGATATTAAGTTTTGGAATGGTTTGTTGCACAGCAATAGATAATTTTAAAAATATACTTTATTGTTATGAAAAATCAAAGACCTCAGCTGGCCCAGGAGTATAGTTATGCATGTGGAGGTGGAACCTACATGGCATACTGTGGTTCAAATCTTGGGCCCAGCCCTTGAAAAACACACCCGGTGTATGTCATGTGAATGCCTGAAATTCTGATGGGATGTAAAAAATAGAGCAAAATGAATTGCAGCATAATTACACCAATTTGGGGGGGATGCTTTCTCTCTTTTTCTCTCTCTCTGATGAATGCATACACCCTCGAGGGGTGGGGTGGAAAAGCAAAGGCCTTGTTCTCAGAGAACTTAGATTATAGGGCAGGCTGCATCACACTCAAAGGAAGCAAGATGAATACCCTACAATGTAACTCATCTGTGATTACAAAACAATCTTTCTCAACTATAAGGAACTGCTTTAAGAGGCTCGTAACTGAGTCTGTAAAGGAAAAAACCTGGTACAAGCCTTGCCAAGAAAAGTAGCCAAACTAATCCTGGCAATCAGTGAAGGAACAGCTGTCACATATACAAAAAGAGTAAAGACAGAGCCTAGACACATTGATGAAATTTAGAGCAGAAAAATGAGCAGAAAAAAATGGCAACATCCATGCTAAAAAAATATTCAACTCTTCACATTAAAAATATAGGCAAAAGAAATACAAGTTAATGCAAAACATCATTTTTCAACTATCAGATTGGTAAAGATCTTTTTAATGATAATATTCAGGTTTGTAGGGATCGTTGTAACCCATGTACCCTCCTGGCATGTAGTAAAAGAGTCTAATCTTTCTGTAGGGTGATATGCATCAAAGTCTTTAAAATGATCATATCTTTGACCTTTTATTGTAGTTCTAGACACTTAATCAGAGAAATTATCAGCCACTTACAAGCAGAAAAATAATTTATTGTATAAGAGTTGGTTTTCTGTTTTCTTTTTTGTTTTGTTTTGGCTTTTTGTAGATTTACTTGTAATAGCATGAATTAAATACAACTTAAATATCCAATAATAGGGGAAAAGTTAATTCTGTCATGGTGTATAATCATGGGTGATATTCAAAATACTTAACAATAGTATAGCACAAGCACCAATCAGTTTATAATTATAGCCATCACATTAACCAAAAAGAATGGGTATAACAACCATCAAAACCAACAGACCACGCAATCATTACAAATGCACTAACTAATTAAACTGAAGGTGAAAATAACCTTTCTAGATACCATATTACATATGTAGGTATCTGCCTAGGGTTCCTCCATGTAACTGAAAATCAATAAAGTGTTAAAAAGCAAGTTTTAAAATAATGTTTAATGGCATTACAATAAAAATTAAGTGAAAAAGGGAGAAGACCTTATATAATCTACATACACATACACAAACATATATGTAGAAGAAAAGAAAGATTACCAGTGATTGTCTTGAGTGGTGAGATTATCAGTGACTTATTATGCATTTTCCTTTGTGTCTTTGTGTTTTCCAGATCTTCTATGATAAACATGCATTATTTTCAGAAGTCAGAAAAGGTCATGTTATGGAAAAGGAAGAAAACAAAAGTAATCAGAGTGTGTCGGTTGGTTGAAACGTACTAGAAAGTTTGAGTTGGACTGATTACTAGAAATGAAGGAAAGTACTGTTTGGGGATCAACTATGGGAAACAATGAGAACTTGTGGATAAGAATGGACAAAGCACCAACAGAAGAAATTCTAAGTACTTGAACAGGGAAACTACACTGAGAAAACAAATGAGGGATAGAGACAATTCTAACCCCCAGCACCTAGTATGGTGGAAAGAAGAGAAGGGGAATAGCCAGAGGGCTTCTATAATCTTCCTGGCAGTTCAATCAGCTAGCGCAAGTACACACAAACACAATTTATGATTCTTTCACCCGGTCAAGATTTTCACTTTGGCAAAATACATCTGCTCTTGCAGTGCATCCAGAGTAATTAAATATCTATCTTACAAACAAATGAGGTTTGGTATCGTCTCCTAGTTAACTATTTGTAGAAACGAAGGAAGAAGCACTTGAATACTTGTTCAATGACACCAAAAAAGGCAAAGTTGGAATTTTTCCTTAACCCACGGCAAAAGAGTTTTGAGCCAAGCAAGCTTTGGGTCAGACCTTTAAAGGCATCCCTCACACAGTTTTTGTTGCTTTTTATTTGAAATAATTTTAAATATACAGAAAAATTGCAAAAAGAAGAACAGAACAAAAGAGCATCTATTCACCCTTTACCGAGAGTCATCTGTTATTAAGGTTTTACCTGGTTTACTAATTTATTGTTTGTCCTCTTCTCTAGCTTCCTCTTTTCCCTCTGAGATAGGTAGACAGAGTTAGATATCATATACATATGATTTTTTAATCACTTAAGACTAAATTGTGTACCTGATGTATATTTCCCACAACTGGGATGTTCTCTTGTGGACAATATAGTTGTCAACTTCAGTAATTTTAACACTGATGTAACAATTTTATCTAATGTGTTGTCCATATTCCAGTTTCATCAGTTGATCAAAAATGTAATAAAGTCGTCTTTGTAGCACTTTCCTTCTCCACAAATAAGATCTAGCCTAGGCTCAACTATTGCATTTAGTTGTCATTATTTCTTTAGTTTCCTTTCATTTAGCATAGCCTCTCTCTCTCTCTCTTTCTCTCTCTCTCTCTCTCTCATGCACACACACACACACACACACACACACACACACAGCATCCCTTTTAATCCAGACATCAGTTCTAGTCGAATTACACTTGCCAAATTAATGTTGAAAGAAGTCTCTTCCAGCCTACTGCTCCCAGTGGTACTCATCCTGCCAAATCCTCACAGGGGAGCTCTAGGTAACACAAAGTCTTTAGGGGCAATAAGTCTAGTTGTGTCCTCCCAAAGTTGTTTGTTTGGGTTTGTCTTTTTTTCTCTTATCCTTGAAAGTAGCTATTGTTGCAAATTTTGTTCCAAATGAACATGAACTAGTGGCCATTTACTTGAGGAGACTATATAGTCTTCCATGCATGACTAGAGAATGCAGTACAGACTTTCTGCAGTGGACAATTACCAAACCTTTCAATTGCCTTCAAACAGTTTCTCAATTCCCTCCTCCACCTGTCTCCTTCAGAAGTACATGACCTTTTTTTTTTGAGAGGTTTTCGCTATAGGGCACGTGCACTCGCCAGACAGACAGAGAGAGACATAGAGAGGGAAAGCAAGAAATCACCACCCAGGGGGGATGGTCACACCACAATCCCTTCTCCTCCATTCTCCTCTCGGGATCTTGGGCACGCACGCACACGCACCCAGCCTGAGTTTTAAGCCACCGGGTCCAGGACGCGAACCGCGGTCGACTACATGGGAGTCCAGCAACATAGTCATTATGCTAACTGCTTGTTCCCAAGAAGTACATGACCTTTTGACAGCCAGCCCAACTGAAAGAGCCCATTCCTCTTCAATTACTCTGATAAATGGAAGAGCAGAAATGGCTGTGGTTGACAGGCACAACCTAAACCAAGGCCCCAGATGAGAATTTCTGATGGCTATAGTTTCCGACTGAGTCTAGTAGACACTTACTAATCTACATAAATGTTGTAGGCAAGCCATATGGGTGGGGAAAACTTGACTACTAAACTGAAATCACAGGCACACAGGCAGACTGAAAAACTACACTTCTCTGGATGTCACGGTTTATTTGCATGCAATCCCAGCCAAATCAATATCGCCATCTTAATCAAGAGAGAATTACAAGCTTCGGCTAAGAGGTATCATTGTAAGTGATTACATCAGAGACATTTTCAGGCACACACCACGCTGAGCCGAAATGCTTAAACGGATATGGGAGGGGGGGATAACTTGGGAGAGAGCTTGTGAGCTGTCTATGCCCAGAGTGGTGATCCAGACAGCCATTGTGCTCATGTTTAAACCTTAGAATGGAAGTGCTGGACCAGGATTCTAAGGGTCAGCATCGTGAATGTGCACAGCATGAGTGGAAGATTTTGAAATCTTAAGTTAAAATATACAGGCTTTTGCCCCCCTTTTAATCAAAATAAATCATCTTGTGCATCTTTTGGGGAGAAAAATTCACTATATAGCTGCCATGTAAGACATAACATATTTATAGCTTGCCAGAGCTCCAATTTAGGAAAAGGACCACTCTCTGGCTGACTGAGAACATGTTCCTGAAAACCCAGCACACTGTGCCCGCCTTAGGCCTTTCAGCAACAAACAGAAATTAAGGGAGCTGTGGATGACAGAATAGGTCAAACATTCATTTGCACTTAAAGCTGCTTTTTAAGTTTATTCGTTTCTTTCCTCCATGAGAGAGAGAGAGACAGCTTCCACAACAGGGTCCCCATGCTGTGATCCACCCCAGCCACAGTCAGCCCCAATCATGGGCATTGCATATGTCTAAAATGTTCAAGTAGGTCTCCAAAAGCAAGCCAGAAACCTTCCCATGCAGGTCAGCTTCCCAGGGTGTCCCACACCACTGTGCCACAATCTGACACTTGCACTTAAAATTCTGTCAGTTCTTTTCATCCATTTTTTTCTCTTCTCCCTAATTTGTACTCCAGTAATTGAGGAAGAACCCTCCTTAAATTAAGAAAGTCTGAAATGGTGTCTGTGAATGAGAAAATGTGTTTTCTTAATTTCAAGTGCAGACACCATCTAAACAGGAGAGGTACAGTAAAAGAAACGCTGTTTTAGTTAAAGAAGACAAAGGACTTGTAATTAGCTATTAAGGCAGCACTCTGAGCCATGCTGGCCTCTGCCTACCAAAGCTTTGTTTATATGCAAATGACTCCTTGGGAAACACAAGAAAACACTTCCTTTCCTTGAGGAAATAAACAACCTCTTGATATATTATCTATTCTACTCATTTGGTTATTGGGGTTTTTCATTGGCTTGTTTTCCTTTTTTCTCCCAGTACCATGAAAGTAAATGTCAACTTTCACTCCTCTTGGGAGTGACCACAAATTCCAAGTTAATACATTTTCCCTGGCCAAATACTGTTGCACACATGGTTCTGCCATCACAGCTGTCCTACAATGGTTTTATGAACAAGCTCCTAGGCTAACAACAAAGTTAGCCAGGACACCTAGGGGATGGAGGTGATGAGGATCTTCAAGGCTGGCTGGTGGCAGCAGCAATAAGGCAGAGGAAGTTCCATCTCTGTCGCTGGCCTTAAACATGTCTATAGGTTCAGAGTCCAGTCCATCTAGACACTAGGGTACTCCCATATGTGTGTTCTGGGTTCCCTTGGCAAAGGGCTATCTTCAAAAGCAGAAAATGGCCTCTGCCAATCAGCCCACCCAGAAAGAGCCTAAGCCCACCTTGCCTAGAAGGAAGAGAGTAAGATAGGGGCTCTAACTTCTGGGACGCACCCATGTGTCTTGTATTATTTCATCCCATTGTAAATTTCTATCAGTGAATAATGTTCCCGACTAAATCTCCCCCCTCGTGGAATTCATTACTATCTATCTGGTATTCACTGGCTCTTCCCTCTGAATAATCTCCACTCCAAATACTGAATCCTGAAATGCCACCAATTTTACATCTTAAGTCTCACTCTGCTTTGTCTGCTTCTCCATTCCTATCCCCATCCACTACCTGCCCATTCATTTGACTACTGAAAGAACTGCTAAGCCAGAATCCTTGTCTTTGGCCACTAGCCTTTAAAACAACCCCTAGAGAGATGGACAAATGGGTGAGTAGATAGGGAGAAGGCGAGAGATAGACTGCGAGAGCGTGCCCCATGACCTAAAACCCTTCAGTAATATATTTGTCTCACTGGGCTGCCATAAAAAAATACCAAAGATTGGATGACTTCAACAACAAAAATTTATTTTCTCACAGTTCTGGACTCTAGAAATCTAAGATTGCAGCTAGCTGGGTTTCTGGTGAGGATTCTCTTCCTGACTTGTAGACTTTTACCTTGTATGTTCTCACATGGCCTTTCCTCTATTCATGAACATAGAGAGAGCAAGAGAACATTCTCTGTATCTCTTCTTATAAGCATGGTAATTCAGGACTTCCCCCTTTTAACCTCATCTAAATTTAATCATTCTCCTAAAGGCCCCATTTCTAAATAAAGCCATATTGGGGGTTAGAGTGTCTTTAGAATCCGGTTGCTTACTAAACTAGACAATCATCACTTCCTCTCTTTCATAATTCTCCCTTGAATCCTTATCATAAACCCCCTTGAACTAAGGTCCGCAGATCTGTCTCTGTCTTTGCAACCTGTAACACAATGGCCTTGTCGTGCTTTCTATCTTTTATTCTCCAGCTTCCCTCAGGAGGGTATTTTTAGTTACCTCCTTCCTGTTTCTTGGATTGCCTCCTTATTCTCTTCCTTCCCTTTCCTCTGGCAGTTCTGTTATCCGTTTTCTTCTTTAATGGCATTCCATTATTCAAGGAAGACTGTTAAGCACCAATGTTTGCCAGGCACTGTACTCTGTCCTGCCCTGAGGGTACGGACATGCAAGCGGTTATACACTGTTACCTAAGCGCTCACAGTTTTAGAGCACCTGCCTATTAATAAAAAGCACTTGTAATCCTGAGGTGATCTGAGAATATATCTATCTATTACAGTCCACACCCAATTCTCTATATTTTACAAGTAATAAATCAAAAAGAAAACTTCTTTTCACAGTGGTAAATTCTTGCCACCTGGCTTTTTCTTCATCCTGGTAAGAGATGTATTCCTTTGCCCTTAGATTAAAAAAAAATAATAATAATAGTGCAACTAAAATCACAGCTAGAGTGCAGAGGATGGTGCAGTAGGAACACATGAAACTCTACAAGGCTAATCCACATGAGACAGTTCCAAGTTTTTGTCTAGAGACCTGCTGGAGTATACCAGGTGTGCACGCGCCCAGGCTTTGGGGCTGGCTGACGCTGAATTGAGGCATCAAGATTCTGTTGAGAGTTCTCTTTCTCGTTCACTCATTATGGAAGAAATTAACTTTAAAATAAGTAAATAAATAAAATTATAGCTAAATGTTCCTAGATAGTTCCCCTATCTCTAGTCTCGCCGACACTCCAGTTCTTCCTACGTAACACTGACAGATTAATCATTTTTTAAAGAATTACTTACTTTTTATTATTTTTCAATCTTTGACCAGAGAGAGAGAGCAAGCCGCCAGGTCCAGGACATGAACTGCAGTAGACCACGTGGGAATTCAACGCCCTTAACTACCACACCATCTACCAGCCCCCAGATTAATCATTTTAATCACCAGCTGAAAACTATCATGAGGCTGGCCACACAGAAAAGTTCCAAGCACCATGGACTAGAATTCAAGGGCTTCAGAGGTCTAGCCCCGACCTATTTCTTCAGTCTCCTTTCCTATAATACCCCACAGTGATGGCTCCAGTTGAACACAATGGCTCCCCTCCTTGTCCCTTAAAATGCCAGAAAGCCTCTAGCCAGCTCTGCAGTTTTCACCTACTCCCCATATCACAATTTATCACACCCAAGCCCCACATTTTCTTGAGGTGCCCCTCAAACCTTTTCTTTTGTGATGCCTTAGCCTATACCCCAGAATCTTAGAAACAGACCCTTCTCTGAAAGCCAGATAACAGAGACTCTTACAAATCCAGATACTCTCTCACACTGTCATCTCTGCTGCTAGGTTCTGCACCTCCAGAGAGGCACTTACCTTCAAAGACAAGTCATGATTTGCATACCTTTATATCCCCCTGGCCTAGCAAGATGTGCAATGGTAAATGCTCAATAAATGTCAGACAATCAGACTTGATTGTAAGAATGTAAACTGTTTGCTTTGGTTATTGATTAGACACAACCCAAGAGATGGTTAAATACTGACCTTGACTTTCCTTCTGACCCAGTAATAACACATAAAGCTCAGCAAGATTTATGCATCACTTGGTAATAAAATAATTGGCCAGTGATTATACACTGTAAACACCACTAGAAGAGATGCAAAGTCCTGTTTTTAAAATACACCCCACTTACCTCTAAACCATGGCATTTGATACCCTTGGGAGAGAACCATAACAGTTTCTGAGGAATGGGCTAAAGTCACCCAAAAAGGGAAGTAAAATTATTATTTTCTTTATATTGAAACCTGAAATTAGTATCAATGCTGAAACAACACGAGGTAGTAGGTCAACAAGTACTTGACTTAAGATAGGTGAAAAAGTTAAACTGCAAAACAGACCAATGAGTATAACAGAGAGTATCAGCTCAGTGGGGCAGAGCTCAAGCAACAGGATTCTAAAGACACTCTGGCAAGTGACAGCCAAAAGAAAAGGGGGCATAACCTGTAAGCAAATAGAGCCATGTATCCAAATCCAATCCAATCCATATAAGGTAAAGAAATAATAAGTGCCCTGGATTCTGGCATTGTCTGAAGCCCTATATTACAAAGATTCCAAGGCTACTTCTGGTTTGGGTGGTAACAATAGATTAGTGATATCTGTCATGGGTAGAAAGAGTTGTGTGTTGGTGGCACATATGCCACATACTTTATTTACCATTCTGATTTAGACATTTAGATGTTGAATACATTGTGAGTCTTCCCCAGTTTCAACTAGTACTCCAATTCAGTCCTTGCAATGCAAAAACGAAATACAAGGGGTCTGCAAAAAGCTCATGAAAAATGTGTATTGTGGAAAAAAAAAACTATGCATGGATTATTTTTGCATCAAACTCAAACTCTTATTTTAATTCCATTTTCCACAAACTTTTTTTTTTCAAACTTTTTAAACCACCTACATGGCAGCTTGTACAGGTCACTGCCTCATAGCAGGAATGACAGGGAAGCTATGAGCCCATTGCTTTGGACAGAACCATCCCACTGAAAGGATGAATTAGTATGTCTGAATTAATTGCTTTGTAAATATATCTCAGAGAAAAATGCATAAAATACAAAGATTCTGATTTCCCTTGAAGAAAATCATATTGCTCATCTTGTTGGTGGCTGGCACTCCACGGTAAAAAAAAAAAAAAAAAAAAAAAAAAAAAAAAAAAAAAAAAGTGAGCATACTATCTATAACCTTATATACAAGAGCTAGTACTATACAAATATTCACTGATTTCTCTCATTATTTACCTCTTTTCTTTACCTCTTTTTCTCATTCTCACTTCAAACTAAGAATCTATTATGTATTCACCCATTCTAAAAGAATCCTTGTTTAAAAAGTCTACCAACTGGGGCCAGCAGGTGGTACAATGGTTAAGGCACTGGGCTCCCACATGGTTCAAGTCCCAGACCTGGATTTCTCACTTTCTCTCTCTCTCTCCCCCTCTCTCTCTCTCTCTGGTGAGCTCATGTGCCTTATAGTAAATTAAAAAATAATGATGATAAATAAAATTAAATAAAAAATTCTTTAAAAAAAAAAAAAAAAAAAGTCCAGCAGGGCCAGCAGATGGCATGGGTGGTTGAAGGCTCTGGACTCCCATATGGCTGACTACTGTTTGAGTCCCAGACCTGGCAGCTTGCTTTCTCACTTGCTCTCTCTATCTTCTCTCTCTCTCTCTCTCACTCTGTCCCTCTCTGGTCAAATTAAAATAAATAAATAAAGTTAAATAATAATTATAAAAAAATAGTCCAGCAATGAGCCTTTATGTCACTTCAAAAGTGATCACAACTTCCCCTCTCAATTAATGGAAACAAAGTATGAAGGTGTGAGGCTCAAGCACATTGTCTTCTGAAGGAAGAAAACTATTTCTATCAGTTGTTAGGAGTAAAGGTGATTCTTTTTCCCCAATACAGTATGAAATTGTGTAATTGCAATGCAGAATTACATAAACCTCTGCAGTATAGATTGTATAATTCAGCCCAGGACTGTCAAATCTAAATCCTGATATTCCAGCTTTCTCTTTGATCTAACAATTACATAGGAAAAAAGCATTAGTGCTGAAAATTTATAAACTTCTCCTTGAGTCCTCTTTTGTTCTGCTTCGCTGCCCGGCCCCAAATCATAAAGCAAAAACACTCTTTGCATCCAGGTATCCCCATCATACCTGCTTAACTTGCAGCACTTAAACCACGAGTCAAGTAGAAATATGTTCACTATGAAGTCTTCTTTAGGAATCTGCATCCAGTGACACCAACCAGCTCCCCACAAATGTGGGCTGGAGAATTTCAAGGTCAGAAGAAATTGTTCCAAGAGAAGCCTGGCAGTTCATGAATCAAATTTCAAATAAGTACCTGCAAAGACGGCAGAATTATGAGGGATTTCATTCCTTCACCTCTGTCCTACAGTTTAGCTTTAAAAATAGTTAATTATCTTATTCAATGCTTTGCACCCAGGAATTCAAATTGCGTACAGAACAGGATAAAATGCATAACTAGTTTTTATCCTATATATTATTCACAATTTTACAAATAGAAAACCTTTTTTAAGAGTGGGAGTTATACGTTCTATAAACATGAAACAACTACACAGGTTGGGGTACAAATAACACACACCAGTAATTCCTTGAGAAGCTGAAGGGTGGTGGGAATAGCAGGACTGTGGATCTACCTAAGGTTCCATACGCTTTCCACTCTGTGTCCTGGCATTGCTCAGGCCCCTCGAGCATCTGAGGAGCAAGTCTAATCCACTAAAGCATCCCCACAAGGCACAGACTGCAGTTGAGGGATGCTAGTGGAGTATTCTTGTTTGTTTCCCAAACACTGAGAAGCTGGGCAATGTCTCTAGTTCCCATAAAAATCACAGGGGCTAAAGTGATAGCAGCTCTTCAGGGCTGGGCTGTCAACTCCCTTTATTTAAATTTTTAAGAGGTTTCCTGCCAAACCAGCCAGTACACTTTGAATTCCAGCTTTTTATTTCCTTACTCAGCTACATCCACCAAGAGCCCAGCCCTCCCAGGTGAGTCAGATGGAGAGGCCTCCTATATCAGCTTTCACAGTTGTGAGGAAATGAAAATTCAGGCCATTACAGTCAACTAAGAAGATACAGGCTAGTGAGAGTGAAAGTGCTAACCTGCACCAGGAAAACTATCCAAAAAGTTGCATCGAAAGCAATATGCTATAGCTGAGGTCTCAGTTGTATCTGCTACTGTGAATGCCAAGGAGCATCCCATCATGGCAGCTTTCCAATCCATGGCAACCCTCCCATCCCCAAACTAGACTCTCCTCCGAAGGCCTGAGCCCCAGGTGTTATCCTCTTAGTGAACCATATTTTCAGCTCACAGGCTCAGCCACTTCCAAGTAAGCAAGCTGACCCCGAGAAGCAGCTACAGCATCTGAACCATCCCTCAGTCCAGACCATGACCCCTACTCATTCACGCAAGCAACTAACCATAGCCATATAAGCAATTTTTAAAATCTTGCCAGAGGGCGCATGCACTCACCAGAGAAAGAGGGAAAGAGAGAAAGTACTTCCCCATGGGGCATGGTCATGCTGCAATCTCTTTTCCATTTCTCCATTCTGTCAGGATTTGGGGTGTGCACCCACCAGAGCCCAGTATGTTTCTCAAACTTCCAGGTCCAGGATTCAAACCATGGTTGGCTATGTGGAATCTGACTTATTTAACCACCAGCCCAAGGGACAGCCCACAAGCAATTCTTATAAAGAACAAGGAAAACGTGCTTCAGAATATTTTTCAATCCTTGTTTGCATGTGAAGCAGCTGGCAGCTTCCTCTTCTAATGGAAAGTAGGAATATACAAGTAATCTCTGGTCAGAATTCCCTCCGTCAAGAGGAAGGAATGTCCTCGTCAGGCCATTTTATCATGGCGCCATCAACTGAACATATCAGTTCTCAGAAGCATCCCCCTTGTTCATGATGTTTTGTTGAACAAGGCGATTCAGACTCTTGGACAACCCTTAACATGGTTCTGTGATTAATATTGCTGAGGTTGTTCTCCACATTTTTGGCAATTTAGTGTAGCTCATGTCTCAAAAAGGAGAGTGAATCACAGTTCTATTCTGTGTTTTGTACTTCTCTAATTAAGGGGAAAGATCTTCAAGTACAGCACCTTCACTGTTCTTTTCTCATGTATTAAGTTCTTTCATTTAAAGAGAACTGTCTTCTCTCCAAATCCAGGGTTTTTTGTTCCTGAAACTGCTAGACAAATCTTGATAGTATACACAACTCAGAGAAGTCAGATCATGTTATAACTGCCTCTCTTACACCACTCATTTGTTTTTGGAACTTTGGAATAAATTGCAACTGGTAGGGTCTTACTTGAATCAATGTTCATATTCCCACTAGCAATTTTTCAAGTATCAAAGTTTTAAAAAAGACAAAAACAAACATATCTTTCTCAAACAGTACTCTGTGCTCTCTTTATAACTCTACTTTCTTTCCTCTGTCTTTGAGACTATTTCCTGTGGGCCACCTCCTTGAAGAAGACTCTTGATATGAAATCCACCTTCAGGTCATTTTCTCAGGATGGATCTTGCTCTCCCTTCTGCTCTTCAATTACTTTTCATATGGAACCAAAAATTCCTTACGTCAGCTTTCCATCTCTACACTGATCATAGAGTGCCCTAGGACTCTCCCAATAGGTAAAAGAGAAATTAAATTGAAAACAACAATAACATCAAAACATTTTATACCAGTGATGGGTGATTCTTGAAATCGGTAATTGCTCCTAAAATTCAGTTATGCATTCAGCTCAATTTATGTACTGTCCTCAAAGAATGGAAACTCAAAGGGAGCAATTTAAACTTTGGTAACTTTCAAATATGATTAGTTGTAATCTAGTTATTTGAGAGTAATCAACAATAGTAATCAACAAGAGAATACAACTCTAAAAAGCATATATACAGACAGTGGTTCAGCAGTAATACTACTGGACCCCCATGAGAAGGCTCCAGGTTTTATCCTGAGGGCTCCCTGCACACACCATGCATATGTGTGTATCTCTGTGATTGGGGCTGGCTAAGGTTGGGGGTGGATCATGGCTTGAGGACCTTGATGGGGAGCCTTTCTCTCTTTGTCTTTCTTATAGAAGAAATAAATACACAAAGTTTTTTAAGCACACATAATTAGAAAAAAGTCAGTAGATCTTCGCTCTATTTAAAAGTTAAGAATGATGTATGACTAATAATGGAGAGTAAGATGAGTCCAACAGCTTTTAATCCTTTCTGGATCAAGATAGGTACATGTAAATAACAAAAAAAACAAAGTCAGCACTGTTGTGCTGGGTTTTTGCCATCAGAACATACACTGGCAGCATGTGAACCTATCCAGTCATTTATTGCACAAGTTACTCCTTTTTAGATGAGTTATCTAATACATTCCAATTAAATAGTAATCACTGTGTACTGTAGTAACTGTAGCACCTCCTCAGTGTAAAAGACAAAATGATTAGAAATATGGACTTTGAAGTTAGGCTGCCTGGGTTTACATCCCAGCTTTATCCCTTACAATTCCAGGTACACTAAATGGACCTTGTTCTCTCTGCCTGATCCTAGATTTCATGAATGACATAAACAGGCTTTCCAATACTCAAGGTTTAGCCAAAGTCTGCAACTAAAGTGTCCTGTCAGAGGTGCAGAGGGAGGGCAGAAAGGGAAATAGGAAATTTATTCCCTTGTTTACTACCATGCAAGGCTGCCATGAGCTGACAAGTATCTCCAGCCAAAGACCACTGCTCCACTTGAGATGCAAGTTACAATTGGTTTTATACAACTCTCTCTCCTTCTGGGTTTTGCTAGCCACTCTCATCCCTCATCTATTCAGGCGTGGGGATGATAACAGCTTGCCTGTTCCTCCATTAATGCCTCCATCAATAACTACAGTCACATTGGTAGTTGGCCTACTTTGTAAATGAACCTCCCAAACTATTTTTCTATGTCATCTTTGTTCTGTTTGGACTCTCACTGATAAACAGTGTAACTCTGGATAACTAATTTAGCCTCTCCATGACTCCAAGTAAAAAATGGGAATAATAATGGTAACTTGCTTTTTATAGATGTGAGGATTGAATGAGCTATTCATACATGGAAAAGGTTAAGAACAGTAGTTGGCATGTACTAAGCATAATATTTTTATTTTTATCACCATCACCATTGCCACCATCCCTATTACCATCATTATCACTAGGTAGCACCAGTGAACAGGGGCATTAGGTAGAAATAGTGAACAGCTAGCCATCTGGTTTCTAGCATGCTGAGTTGTTTGTGGAGAGCTATTTTTCAAGTAAGGACCCAAAGAAATCTGACAATCACTACAGAAAGTTGCTTAAGGGGAATACAGGAGTGATTTAACAACACCAGGCAGTTAAGATAGATGGCCATTACTAGCAGTCCCAAAGGATTTTTTTATATTCAGTTGCTTGTTCTGCTTTTTCTCAAAGCCCTTTTGATGTATCTTATCCTAGGGTCATAGGCATTTTAGAGCTAAAAAAGACTCTAACTAGAAACATAACCCTTCATTTAGCACTTTATTCAGAAAAGAAAATGGATTTAACCAAAATAAACTTTTAAACCATTCAGATGCAGATCCTGCATAAGAAAAACAAGTGGGAAAAAATATTGAGGCCTTTTAGTCTTGCTCAAGGGACTCTCATCTAACCAGTTTTAGAGATTTATTTCTAAGTGAAGTTTCCAGAGACCAAGAAAGGATATTATTGTGTTCTCTCCCTAGGGACAGGAAATGGATCTTAATTTAAAAAAAAAAAAGAAGAAAAAAGAAAAGAAGAAGAAGAAGAAGAAGAAAGAAAGAAAGAGAGAAAAAAAAATTAAAAACCAGAGAAAAACGAAAGTCCCCCATCAATTCTGTAGACTGATTTACAATACCTATTAGGTTCAAGGAAATATTAGTTGCTATGTGTCCAAAGCATTTGACCAGGATTTATATACAACTCCAAGAGTGTTAGTAAATGGGGAAGGTGGGGACACCTCAAAAGAAGAAGGAAACTTCTAGATTACATGTGTCTGAGTCAAATTGTGAAAGTCCCATTTCCTTGTGGGAATGAAGTACTAAATCTATCTTTTAAAAATTGGAATCTTTGGGGACAAAGAAACTAAGTCTAAAACCCTAAATATTTCATTTCATTCCTCCGAGCCTCTATTTCCTGTAAAATGAGAGTGTTGAACTCAGTGGTCCCTGTGGTTCCTTCTTTATTTCTAGAACTCAGTGAATTTTAAATTGGATGTTACAAATATCAAAGAGCTCCCTGCTCAACCTCAGATTCTATTACAAAGAAACAGATGAAGGCTACACCTCACTTGTGAAAGGATCGAGGTTGCTTTTTGGTTTCTTTCCTTTTATTTAGTTTTCTTAACATCTCTAAGTGGACTTCTGATCCATAAATACAAAAATTCATTTTAAACTCACCCAATTGTTTTAAACTTCTCATGAACAAATTAAGCTAAAAGACATTGATTTATGAGTAGCATGGTGAAGACTGCTTCATAAATATGTTCAATTAGGAACCTCACTTGGAATACTGAATTGAAATTAAAAAGGATGAAAAGAGTTCAAGCAATATTAGAAGACTAGTCATTGACTGGGAGATAATACTTGCATCACAATAACAAGCAAAGTGCCAGTAGCTGGAACTTACATAAACTGCAAGTCAGCAAGAGAATGACAACCCAACAGAAAAACAGACCAAAGATTATGAATAGTTTACAGAGGGAAATGGCCAGTAAGAATGAAAAGATGCCTAGCCTCATTAATAAATCAAGGAAATGTAGATAAAAACACCAAATACCATTACACTCTATCAAATTGGCAAAAAGCTGTAAATGACTATCAATACCAAGAATTGCTGAAGGAATAAACATAGGGATTCTCACATACTGGTGGTAGAAGCATAAATAAAAGCAAGCATTTTGGAGAAAAGATCTAATGAAGTTGAAGACATGCACACCCTAACGTCTAGAAATTATACTTCTAAGTATATCACCTAGTGAAATTCTAACATAATGATTCAAGGAAATAGCTTATAAGAATATGTTTATAATTGGGCCAGCTCCATGGTGCAGTGGTAATGTGCTTCTCAACAGAAGTCATATCTCACGTGGCAACCACAACACAAATCCCTGGCCCAGTAGTCTGAAACATAGTAGGCATAAATATGAGTGTCCACGATCCAACAGGCTGTAGGAATGGAGAAAGAGAATCTCAGCAGAATCAGACACTGGAGAGTGCTCACACCGCTCTCTCTCTCCTTCTCATACGTGCACTTACATGGCTATATCATGAATAAAGAAAAAGAAAAATAGAATATAGTAGCAGAAATTGGGTAAAATCAAAATATCTATCAAGTGATTAAAGATAATAAGTTTGGTATAATCCTAGAATGGCATATTATGTATCAATTAAAAATGAATGAACTTTCGAGCCATGTGTACTAACATGGACTTGTAAAAGTCTCATTACATGTATTTATAATATTACTTCTTTTTTTTTTTTTTTTTAAGAGAGATTTTTGCTATAGGAAGTGTGTTGTTACTGGAGTGACAGAGAGAAAGCATGAAATCACCCCCGAGGGGGGATGGCCACACCACAATCCCTTCTCCTCCACTCTCCTCTCAGGATTTTGGGTACACACACACACCTGGTGTGAGTTTCAAGCCTCGGGTCTGGAACTTGAACAGCACTTGACTACATGAGAGTCCAGTGATATAACCGTTATGCCATCTATTGGTTCCTATAATATTAATCCATTTTTCTAGTGTTGCAAAATATGCCAAAAAACACTGTATTAT
Source organism: Tupaia tana (assembly GCA_026018925.1). Taxonomy (NCBI): domain Eukaryota; kingdom Metazoa; phylum Chordata; class Mammalia; order Scandentia; family Tupaiidae; genus Tupaia; species Tupaia tana. The sequence goes on along the minus strand of JAKSZU010000001.1, from coordinate 224,138,558 downwards.
TTATGAATATATACACAGGTAGTCAACGTATACAGTCAAGGATAGGAATTATACAGAGTTAATTTGTTCCACATCAATAGAGTAGAAGCATCTGCTGAGGGAAACAAGGATATTTGAATAAGAAAGTATTCACAGGGCACAAGAGATTTCTGTTTTGTTTATTTTTTTTAATTTAAGGGGGCGAACAGGTAGCATAATGGTTAAGGAGCCAAACTTCCACATGGCCAACTATGGTTTAAGTCCCAGACACAGCAGCTTGAAAATCACATCAGGTGCATGAGTGTGTGTGACCAAAATCTTGAGAGGAAATACAGGAAAAGAGATTGTAGCATGGCCATGATCACCCCTGAGGGTGATTTCTCACTTTATCTCTCTCTCTGTCTCTGTTTCTCTATGGCAAGCTCACATGTCCTATGATGACCCCTCAAAAAAACAAATTAGGGGTGGAGTACAGAAAGTATAAAATGAGCCTGGCACTTTCGTGGGCCCAGGGAGCAAGGAAGTGCTCGAAAATAAGCGGGTATGGGAATCCCACATGGCCAACTGTGCAATTAGAATTACCAGAACTGGCAGCTTGAAAATACACTGGAGAAAAAAAAAGAAAGAAAGAAAACACACTGGGTACATGTGCATGCATGCTCCAAATTCCAAGAGGAGAGTGAAGGAGAAGGGACTGTGATGTGGTCATCCCCCAAGGGGGTGTTTTCTCACTTTCTCTCTCTCTCTCCTCTGTCTCTCTCTAGTGAGCACACTTACCCTATGGGAAATTTAAAAAGAAAGAAGAAAGAAAGAGAGAGAGGAAGGAAGGAAGGAAGGAAGGCAGGCAGGCAAGAAGGCAGGAAAGAAGGGCGGGCATGTAGTGCTAGCCCTGTGGATCAATGGTAATGTGCTATTCAAGAGAAGCCAAATCTTACATGGTGATCAAGATTTGAATCCCCAAACTGATCAATCTGAAACATGCCAGGCATGTGTGTGTGATTGCCCAAGGTCTAGAGTACTGGAAGAAGGGGATCACAGTGTGAACCAGACACTATGGAAGGTGCTTCTCTCTCTCTTTCTCCCTCTCTCTCTCATGCATGAGCATGTGATCTATTATGAATAAAGAAAAAATAAATAAGAGATGGAACATATAGAAAACACACAGGAGTTTATTTTATTTATTTATTTTTGTTCAGGTTTTGCTGTAGGATACGTGCACTCACCAGAGACAGTGAAAAGGGAAGTGAGAAATCACTCCCAGGGGTAATGGTCATACTGCAATCCCTTCTCCTCCATTTCCTCCTAGGATTTGGGGCATGCACACACACATGCCCAGTGTAATTTCCAAGCCACCAGGCCCGGAATTCAAACCATGGTTGGCCATGTGTGAGTCCAGTTCCTAAACCACCATGCCACTTGCTGGTCCCTAGAGAGATTGATTTTTTTTCCTTTCTTTTTATTTCCTTTTTTTTTTTTTTTTTTTTTTTTTTTTGGAGAGGTTTTTATTACAGGGTGCGTGCGCTCACCAGAAATACAGAGAGAGACAGAGAGACAGAAAGCAAGAAACTACCCCGCCAGGGGGGATGGTCATGCCGCAATCCCTTCTCCTCCATTCCCCTTTCGGGATCTTGGGCACGAATGCACACATGCCCGGCTTGAGTTTAAGCCACCAGGTCCAGGACTTGAACCGCAGTCGACTACATGGGAGTTCAGCAACATAGCCATTATGCTAACTGCTAATCCCAAGAGACTGATTTTTGATAGGGGCTCACCATGCTGGGATCCTCCTGCCCCAGCCTCTCAGCCAGCTAGAACTAGAGAGGCACACAACACCATGACTAGTCTGTTTTAGGGTAGGCCTGGAACCAAACTCAGACTTCTCAAGTGGCCTCAGCCTCTCAAAAGCCATGTCTTAGCAACATGTACCACCACAGCTGGCCTCTATATTACTTAGACAACTTTTTTAAAGTCTGAAATTATTTCAAGGTAAAAATGTTTATGTAGTTAAAGCAAACATGACAAATAGGAAAGTGTTTAAAGATAATAAAATATCCATTACCTCATCTATGTTTCCCAAATATTTAAAATATTTCATAGTAAGAGAGAAAAAAATTATATGAAACTTTAAAAACTGAGAATGAGGAATTGGTGGTCTAAAGGGATATTGTTATCATACAGCACAAAAAAAAAAATTTTAATTGCCAGTGGATACATGCACTCACCAGAGAGACAGAGAGAGGGAGAGGGAGAAAGCATCTCCCAGAGGGGCATGGTCATGCTCTAATCCCTTCTCCTCCATTTCACCATCCTGTCAGGATTTGGGGTACACATGAAAACACACCCAGTATGTTTTGCAAGTTGCTGGGGCCAGGACTCAAACTAGGATCAGCCATGTAGAATTCCTCCCCCGGCCCCCATCACAAAGCTACAGGGTTTACCCCACACAGCAGTTTTAAACCATGAGTTACTGTGGTTAGGGCCCAGGCTTTGTATTTGCTGGCCAGAGGACCTTTATAAAAGGCTAAGAAACACTGGGAAAATGAAGAGTCCTGCTCATCTGACTCCATTCTGAACAAAACGCTTACTGTTGATTTCCTGTTCCTCTCCTAGTTTTCTTTTATGTTAATTTAGTCAGACTGCTATTGCTCTAATATTTTTCCTAATTTGCTTTCCACCTAACTCCTCACCAGCCTAGAGACTTCGTGTATTTTGTTCTGTTGTTGGGTTTTTTCAGTTTGCTATAGGACATGAGCACTTGCCAGAAACAGAGAGAGAGGGGGGAAAAGTAATAAATCATCCTAGAGAGAAGATGGCCATGCCACAATCCCTCCTCTTCCATTCTCCTCTAAGGATCTTTGGCGCACACACACTTACCCAGTGTGATTTTCAGGTCACTGTTTCCAGGACTCAAACCATGGAGTTGGTCATGTGGGATCCAACGACCTTAACCTATGAGCCACCTGGTGGCCCAAGACTTAGTTTATTTTGAACCATTAGAAGTAATTGTCGGGGCCAGCAGGTGGCATGGTGGTTGGGGCACTGGACTGCCACATGGCCAATTGCTGTTCGAGTCCTGAACCAAGCAGCTTTGCTTTCTCACTTTCCCCACTCTGTCTATCTCTGGTAAGTGCACATGCCCTATAGCAAATTAATAATAATAATAATAATAAAATTAAATAAATAATTCTTTTTTTAAAAAAGACATAATTGTCCATTTATGGGAAAAGACTGAACAGAAATAGGGAAATCAAAGTATAGGCTTTTTAAGGAGAAGATTATGAGGTCAACTTTGAAATGTTGGGGTGTGGCTCCATCATCAGATGGAGATGCCCTGCCAACTATTGTGAAGGCAGGTCTGGAATTTGGGACCACGATTAGGATATGACCTGGGCATTTGGTAATTATCCACAGAACACATGAGACTTGATGAGACCACCATGATTGAGAGACAGAACCTTGAAAAACATCAAAATTTAAGAAGAAAAAAGAGAAAGAGAAACAAACAGCCTTTACTGGAAAGAGAGAGATGAAAGCAGGAATATACTTTACTACCAATGGTTTTAAACACTGTAAGAAATTCAAGAAAGATGAAGGCTGAGTAAACACCAGTATATTTGGTTATCAGAACGTGGTCTTTAAGGCATCCAGTTCAACAGGGGAGTTTAGGGACATGGGACCACAAGAAGCTAAGGGCAGGGGTTGGCAGGTGGCATGGTGGTTAAAGCATTAGACTCCCACACTGCCAACTGCAGTTTGAGTCCCAGACCGGACGGCTTACTTTTTCACTTCTCTCTCTCTCTTTCTCTCTCTCTCGTGAGTATGCATGCCCTGTAGCGAATTTCACATAATGATTATATATAAAATTAAATAATTTTTGAAAAGAAGCTGATAAGGGCAGAGTGAGTAGGAAGAGAAAGAAAGGAGCAGATGCTGGTGGTGAGAAGGTGGAGAAAGATCAGGTAAGTGGTAGCCTTGACGAAATAGCTACACTCGAGAAGGAACTGCAGTGTTAAATAGCACAAATATAAATCCACTACTACCCTATTTTTTTCAACTGACTGTTTGGCAGCCTTAAGGCAGAAAGACATCTATTTATATAGCATTTCATAAGGTACATTTGCATGTGTTTTGTGACATTATTCCAATAACCTTGGGCCATAACTGGAGTGAGTATTACTAACCCAGTTCTGTAGATGAGGAAATCAAAACTATCAAGATCACACATCAATAAAATCAAGATTAAAATTCAGCCCTTTCCACTATACTTTGTAAACTCTAAGCACTTTCAAAGAAAGTGCTACTTTATACAAATTATCTGCAGCCAAGCAATATTTTAAAAAGCTTTCAAGAAAAGCTGCCAATGTGTGCACTGTCAACAGAATCACGCCTAATAATCTTATTAGTTGAACAAGATTCATTAAATTTGTTATATTGTTAGATAAAAGTTGGTAGCAGATGGTAGATATTGAAAGCAGCTCCTCATAGCTAAAAGCTGTTGGCAAGAGCATTTAGAAAGCACGATGATGGATGACACAGTATTTAATCTGGAGAAGGTGGTTGAGTCTAATAGGGTGACCCAAGAGTCAAGCTCAGGCTTAGTCCTATTTAATATCTCTTGTGACTCTTGCGGCATGCATAACAAAATGCTAATGTAATCTGGAGATAATCATAACTGATAGGTGATGAAAATACTAACGAGGCAGAGGAAAGAAAGTAAAAGGAACTTGACATGGTTTAAAGTGAAGAGGAGAATGTAGGGGATTGCATAAGGTTTAAAGCAGGAAAGATTTTTCACTAAAAGGAAATGCAAATATACTGTAATAGGGGAGAACTTCTTCTTACCTTGTAAGTGGACCAAGAAAAACCTAGAAGATAATCAAGAGAGAGGTAACAAGTGATAATGCAGACAGGACAACAAACTGTCGGCCAAAAGATCTGACTAAGTGTCAGAGGTAAAACTACAACTGACAAGCTTTCATTTGCTTAACAAAAATGGGAGGGGAGGGAATAGATTTATGTGTGTATGTATGTAAAATACACACACACACACACACACACACACACACACACAGAATATCTGTGAAAGAATACAAAAAAAAAAAAAAAACAGCCTTAGTTACCTCCTGTGAAATCAACTGGCAGCCCACAAGCTAAATCCAGCCTCCATTGTTCCATTCAACCATGTATTATTACTGAAACTTTGAGTATCTCTAGGCTAGGTATAAACTCTCCTCAGTTTAGCATAATCCTTGCCATTCGCTAATTTACTTTATATCCAGTCAATTTCACACATTTATGTTATCTGCCTGCCTCTTGGAGGGAATTTAGTTGGCAGCATCATACTTGCCCACATAGACAGGCACTGCCAAATCTAGAAAGAGAGAAACATAGAAAGGGGGCCTGTACAGATGTACATGGGTATGTTTTGAAAGGTTAAAAACACCAACGATATCTGAGCAATTAGATTGTGGGGTATTATTTTCTTCTCGTTGTTAGCATTTCTAAATGTTCTACTCTAAACAGATACTACATTTGTAAGATAAACAATAAAAGATGGTTTGTCTTAAGTTCATGTTTAAATTACCGTTCATTATCATTCAGAGACCTTCCAAAGAGGCATGACAGGACAGTTATCCTGATGGATCTTGCTATCTATTAATCTTCAGCTATCTCTGTGCCTAGGTCTTTGTATTTGCCTTCAACACCAGCTTTTGTGGGTGAGTGTGTACTATGGGTGGGTGACATACATTAACCACAAATGCAAACCAGCCACCATGCATTCATTCCCTTTTCAATTAAAAAATAAAAATTTCAAAGGAATTTTTTTAATATTATTAGGTTATATTTTAATAGGGAGTTAAAATTATTAAATAATAGCCCATTCTCAACACGCAAATCTCCTTAAAGGCAGCCAACGTTGCCTCTTTCTTGTGTGTTGTTCTAGAGATGGTCTCTCTCTCTCTCTTTCTGTCGTCTATCTTTATTTATTTATTTACTTATTTATATAAGCAATTACAAATATATTATCTCTAGGAAGTTTTTACCCAGAGCAAGTTCGTTGTTTTTATCTGGGTCTTCTAAAGATGAATTAGAAGTAAATTTTCATAAATAATGTGACTAGGAATCACTTTCAATTTCCAGTGGAATATCACAGTGCTCCCTACAGCAACAATGTGTAAGTTTCATTACAAGGGTGGCCGCAGTGACAGACTATGACAAACAGCCTAACCAAATATTTCAACCAAGCAAATCGACTGTCTTCATGCTATTAATAGTACTCTTCTAATCTGATAATTATTATCCCATTCCTTTCTTGTTGCTGACAAAAAGCCTATAGAGAATAGAGGGCTTTAAAACTGAAATAGGCTTGACTGTGAAAATATGCAAACTTATGACTTTAGTGACAATTTATCTTAGTCAGAGCTAAGCGAATTCAAATTCAATCCATCATATTTCTACCTCCAAATCTTTTAAACAATCCTGAAAAGACACAGTTGTGTCTGCTTCTCCTAAGTCATTTATCATTTTAAAAAGAGAAAGTGGTTTCCCATATAATTAAAAATAAGGAATCGCCCACCATGAATGCCACGATTCTCACTAAAGCGAATGTCTTTGCCGAGGAGGTCAGAAGAGGTGCTGAAACGTGTGTGCAGACACTGACACAGGTAAAACTGACATCCCTTCTTTAACAGTCCAAACACCGCACTCAAGGGACCAGGCGGGAGGAGGGTGCGGGTCGGGGGGAGAGCCCTTCCATCTTATCATCAGGATGTTACCACATGACTGGTGACCTTTGCAACCTGGTTCTGACTGAGACAAGGGGTTTAGGAAGCAGGGCCAAGCTCTCTTCTCTCTCCTTCCTCACCACTCACTCCTGCCATCTAAGTGCTGTGACTGAAGCATGCTGAAAGGTGAGCCTGTCACACAAATCTCTCCAACAGCCTGTCAGAAAGCAGAGATGTGATGGAAGAGGTCATGACTCCCAAACAGAAGGCTCCCTCATGATTTTCAGCTCTCACTCTTTAGGGTAGCAAGGCTTTCTTCCACTTATTCCAACTCCTGAAGATCGAGACTTTCCCAGGCTCCTCTAGCAAATCTTTTCTCCAGGCTCCATATCGGGGACTCCCGCTATCAGTTACTTAGAACATGAGGTCACACTGTGCTCAAACCCACCCTGCTAGGTCAGGCAGCGGTGCTCAGTCTCATTGCTGAGGATTTTCACAGCCTCCTTCATTCATTTTTCTTTAACCTAGGCTGGCTGGCTCTCTCCACTCCACACACAAGTGACCACGAGGATACAGCCCCTGCCTCTAGGAAAAATCCTCGGTTTCCTGAAGCCATCTGACCCCGTCCTCTCAACACCTCTTTAACAAGACTCTCTCTTCATCCCTGTTCTCACTCTTGAAGCTCAGCCCTCTATCTTTAGCAAGTCCAAAAACAGAACTCAGGAAGAGATTAAAGTTAAGCATCATCTACTTCAGGATTTTTCCAGTCATCTTTGCCCACTCACTCCCATTCCTATCCCACTGTTTTCAGAGTTCAAAGTCCCCAAAGCTGACAAAGGGTAGGAACAGCACAGACACTGCTCAGTGGTAGGATTTGGGCAATCTGTCACCAAGGCAACTTTGACAAAAAGTGGGTTCATTTCAATGGCCACATGGCAACTCCTATTTTCTCTTTTAAGCAAAAAAAAAAAAGAAGAAAACATAAAAATGTGCGTTTCTATTTGTTGTAAAAATCTCTACAAAGTACACTAATTACTTTAGAATGTTCTAGTTTTGACCAGTTAGGGAAATAAATGCCATCTAAAGTGTGATGTAGTGAACTAGCCTTGTCTAAGTGAACTGCATGCTTCTCCCTCACAGAAGGTGGAAGTCACGTGGAAATTCATGACCGTCGGGCCATTTACATTCACAGGTATTGCTTTACAAGGACCTTTGCACTGAGAGCAGACTAAGCATGACAAGGGAGAGGGAGAGCATGTGAAGGACTCAGGCTCACCCCGCACCAGGACTGCAGGGCTAGATAAACACTGAGAGGCCTGGTACTCAGTTTCTGCCTCGGGCTATTTGCTAAAACAACACTGTGCTGGGTTAGAGAACGTTATCATAAGAAAAACAGGAGGAACCTAATGGTTTCAAGACCAGCACTTGGGAATAATCTGAAATCGGGATGAAACAGCCTGTCTAAGAAGAATGCCAACATTTCTAAAAGGACTTCAGGGAAAATTGAGGTGAAGGCATGTAGGGCAGACATGGTTCCAAGGACAGATATTGTTCTAAGGGCAGAGCAATCTCCAACAACTATCTCAGTAGTTCATCCCCAAAAAAGTGTGAATTCTACTCCTTTGACTTTTCCCCAGCCTCTCACTGCCTGCCCCCTCTCAGAGGAGCCACTTCTGCTCCACCGTGCCATTTCCACTGCACCACTCTACACCCCTTGACCATACCAGCCCCTTCTAGCAGCCCAGGCTCCCTTAAAGGCTCATCCGTCCACTGTCAACTGACTCAGCGGTGTGTGGCTTCAGGCAGCAAAACCTCTCCAAAGGTATCTCTCAAAGAGTGACGATAATGTGGAAGGTTAGCACACCTCTGAACCCAAATTATAATTTCACCCAAAGCTAATAAGTAGTTTCCACTTACCTACAGTTTTGCTTTCTTTTTTTTTTTTTTTTTTTTTTTTTTCGCTAGGAGATATGTGCACTTACCAGATTGAGACAGAGAGAGAGAAGGAAAGTAAGAAAGCACCCCTCTATAAGGGATGGTCACACCACAATCTCTTCTCCCTCCTTACTGTTTTTTGGGATTTGGGACATGCACATACACACGCGCAGTGTGTTTTTCAAGCTGAGGGTCCGGTACTCAAACCACACAATTTGCCACATGGAAACCAGCCTACTTAACCACCACACCACCAACTGGCCACACGGTTTCACTTTCTGTGGCTTCCGTTACTTATAGTCCACCATGACCCAAAAGTATTAAATGGAAAATTCCAGCAATAAACAATTTACATCTCTTAATTGTGCATCATTCTAAGTAGTGCAATGAAATCTCATGCCGTCCCGCTCCCTCTCATGCAGGATGTGAATCATCCTTTTGTTGCACATATCCACACTGTCTACGCTACCCACCCATTAGTCATTTAGTAGTTGTCTGGGTTATCAGACTGATTGTCATGGTGTCACAATGATTGTGTTCAAGTAACCCTTATATGACTTAATAATGGCCCCAAAGTATAAAACATTAATGTTGGCAATTTGGATATGCCAAAGAGAAGTCATAAAGGACTGCCTTTAAATTAAAAGGTGGAAGTTCTCAACTGAATAAGGAGAGAAAAAATATTGTACACTGAGGTTGCTAAGATCTCCTGTAAGAACTAGTCCATCAGGGAACCAGCAGTTAGCGTAATGGCTATGTCGCTGGACTCCGTAGTCAACGTAGTGGCAACGCTGGGCGCGTGTGCGTGCGTGCCCAAGATCCCGAGAGGAGAATGGAGGAGAAGGGATTCGTGCGGGGGGTGATTTCTCGCTTTCTGTCTCTATGTCTCTGTCTGTCTGTCTGGCAAGTGCACGCGCCCTATAGCGAAAACCTCTCAAAAATTTTTTAAAAAAAAAGAACTAGTCCATCAAATTGTGAAGAGAAAAAAAAAATCCATGCTGGTTTTTACTGTCCCATCCCAAACTTTACCTTAGGTATGTATGTATAAGAAAAAACACAGTATAGGGACCAGCAGTTAACGTAATGGCTATGTCGCTGGACTCCCACGTAGTCGACCGTGGTTCGCGTCCCGGACCCGGTGGCTTACAACTCACGCCGGGCGCGTGTGCGTGCGTGCCCAAGATCCCGGGAGGTGAATGGAGGAGAAGGGATTGTGGCGTGGCCATCCCCCCGGGGGGTGATTTCTCGCTTTCTGTCTCTCTGTCTCTCTCTGTCTTCTGGCGAGCGCACGTACCCTATAGCAAAAACCTCTCCAAAAAAAGAAAAAAAAAAAAAAAAAAAAAAAAAAAAAAAAAAACACAGTATATAGAGTTCAGTACGATCTATAGGTTCAAGCAGCCACTGTGGGGGAGGGGCTCTTGAAATGTATCCCTCAGGGATAAGGGGAATAGACTACTCTAGAAAGTAACTCGCAACAAATGCGTCCCAAATCTGCAAATCTAACAAAAAGGCACTTTGCCAGAGAGACACCGAAACTTGAGACTAATGAACAGAAGGTAGAAAATTATTTAATGGCACAGTATGGTTGTAAGCCTGAGAAGAGACAAAAGTGTCTAAGAAGCCCCTTCAGACACTAATCAGCCAGAAAAATTAAGAACTTCTATTACCCAACAAAATCCCTGCCTCCTAAATGAACAGGGCTCGCAGGCCCTCCCTGGCCATCTTCCTGCCTACAGACTACAGAAATCATTCCAGAGATAAGAATCACCTATTCCCCACTCCCTCAGAGGACACATGTGCAAGAGAGAGAGAGACAGACAGACAGACAGACAGACCAGGGGCAGGAGAGAGGGAGAAAAAGCACTCACCATGGAGCATGGTTGCACAGCAATCCCTTGTCCTCCATCTTTTTCTCTTCTCAGGATTTTAGGTGCATACACATGTACTCAGCATGTTTCCCAAGCCACTAGTTCTGGGGCTTGAACCACAGCTCCGACTGTCTTAAACACCATGCCACTGCCTGGCCCAAATCACCTATTTTTCAAAGCAGCTGTAGGAGAGCCAGCTTCCTCTTGGAAACCATCACAATGCTTAGAGTATTCTCCCAGAACCTCCTTTTTAGCCAACCTGACTCCCTTCTGTTGTGAACAAGTATCTGTGCCCTCTTGTTTTATCCTTGGTGAAGACAAAGAACAGTTGCTCACCATCTTCTTACACTAATAAGCCATCATATACTTAAGACTGTATTATGCCCAATAGCACTTTTTTCTCAATGAATTATCTACAGCTTGTTAGCATCTCTTCTTAGGCTCAATTTTTTTTAATTCTGTAATCATTCTTTATGCCTCCCCTCAGGATGTGGAGTCCAGGCCTGGACACTGTTTTCCAGCTGTGGGCTGACAGTGCTGATTAGAATAAGTTTATGCCTAACAGACTAAGCAGAGATGCAGAGAGAAACCAAGACTAGAAATGGAAAGTTCCAATAGGCTTTGCTTCTAGTCTGTTTCCAAGGTCCCAAGGCACCCCTGTCTCCTGATAAGTTTCCTCCTTTCCTTAAGTTCACTCTAGTGTTTTTTGATACTGGAGAACTTCTCACAGATACAACATACATGTTTAACAGCTGCTCCCAAGCAGAACCACTTTAAGACTGACAAGACTTAGATACAGAGCAAAGCAGAAAGAGGCTGTTCAAAGCAAAACTCCAAAGTACTGGCCGTTTGATTATGTCTGGGAATTGTGTCCTAGAAATTCCCTCTTCCCATCTTTGACCCATCACTTGAGCTTGAAAACTCCTATGGATTTGGTACTCCTGGTTAGCTCTGCCTAGATATTGTCTTCTTAGATGAAAACACTCAACACCATACTCCCAACTGCACAGCCCTTGCTGCCTCTCCAGACTTCACTATAGTCACAACCATCCATTCCAATGCCATTATTTTACAGATATGAAGACAGAGGCTAAGAAAAAAATACACAGGCCCAGCCTAGGTGGCAGAGTGTGTTACTAGATTGCAGTGATGGAAGCCACATGGACAACAGGGGGTTCGGTTCCCAGGCCTGTCTGACCCGAAACATGCTGAACATATGTATGTGTGTCCAAGATTCTGACAAATTGGAGGACTGAGGAAGGGGACTGCAATGTGACAAGAACCTGTCAAGAGTGGTGTTTCTCTCTCTCTCATGCACATGCACACACTATTATCACCATCATGAATAAAAGCAAAATAAACTGAGAATGTGTGTGTGTGTGTGTGTGTGTGTGTGTGTGTAGTGACAGCATCCAAATGTATAGCCCCAAAATATCCTATTCATTTGATTCCTGCCGATCAATCTACAACTTACCCTGAGGTCACAGGTTTCCTCAGCAACAACTACATTATGAGTCAATTTGCTGTGACAATATTTAGCAGTGTGACCTTCAGCAAAGTGTTTTATCTGGACTGTTTCTTCATTTTCTTTCTGGGTATTTTGTTTCTCTGAACACCAGCACCCTTGGACATGAAGCCCAATAGCCAATGGCTTTTACCAAATTATAAGATTTTCTAGTCTCTGACCTCAGTTCCCAAAATAAATAAGTAAAACTACTATTCATTTTAACTGTCCCTAGAAACTTAGAACACCTTTCTCATTGTCTTTGCATTTCCCTATTACCAAAAGAGTAAAAATGACTCTTCTTACTTTTGAAAGATTTTTGCTATAGGGCATGTGTGCTCACGGGAGAGACAGAGAGAGAGAGACAGAAAGTTAAAAAATCACCCCCTTCAGTGGGATGGCCACACCACAGTCCCTCCTTCCTCATTCTCCTCTCAGAATTTTGGGCACACACACATACGTGCCTGGCATGAGTTTCAAGTCACTGGGTCCAGGACTTGAACGATGGTCAGCCACATGGGAGTCCAGCACCTTAACCACTACACTACCTGCTGGATCCAAAATGACCTCTCATAATAGGCAGAAGTTATGACTCCCGCTCAAACTCCTGCTTTCCTAGCTAAATAAACCCTTTTCAGCATTTTAAAATATTTTATTTCCATGCTATATGAAGGTTGTATCTGCAATTATTTCCCACCTCTCCTTTTTTCTTAAGTTCACATCTCAGCATTTCCCTCTGAATTCTTCTGGTTTTATTTTTATTTTTGTTTTTACCTTTAATGACTTCTCCAGTTTACTAGCCCTAATCTCTGCTATTCTGACTACACATACCTTTTGCAAATCTCCTTTTTAGGGTCCTCTGAAAACTTAATCATATTTTTATTTTAATTTAATTCTCCATCATTAATGTTTCTCCTGAGCATTCTCCTCAGATTTTAATATTTGATCATATCAAAGGAAAGTAAAATCGACTTTCTCGGACAATTTGGTTGTACATATTTTGTATCCTGTTCTATTTCTAATCTCCCGTCTGTAGTCTCCTCACATTTGCTGGAACATTACACCTAATCCATTATCCAGAAAATGGAAATATAATACTTAGTGATTACTGTACCCCCCTTTTTCTTTCATAATGTCATAAAAATTTATAACACTTAAAAGCCAATGATCCCTAGGCCATTTATCCTCAAGAAAGAACAAGTGTATTCTTGTGGAGCAGAATCGGTATCAGATGTAGTTCTGCCATTATGAGATATGTACCCTTAATGCATCACATCAGGGCAGCCTGCAAGTGCCCAGCATCCAGGCAGTGCCCTGCTGGTCAAAGCCCATTAGGAGGAAGCAGGTGGGCTCTTACCAGTCAGAGGTAAGGGCTAGCACTTTGGAAATTCACTTCTGCCTCAGCGTCAGATGTGGTTTCACAGAGAGATAATGATCCCCTTCAAACAATGGGAAATAACTGAGAAAAGTCATTATGTCACTGTTAAAAAATGTCCTCGATTATCTTGCCTTGGCTGTTACCTAATCTGAGTTTTATTTCTAAAGGCTCCTGAACGGGAAGACTTAAGCACTGCACATATTTAGCTCATGAAGTAATTGCTTTAAAGGCACATCAAATATTGATAGCAGAATGTGAGCAACATTGGGGGGTGAATGGGTGAGGTAACTGGACAATGAGGTAGCAGCTAAAGTTAAAGAACCACACCTAATTTGACAGTTTTTACTTTCTAACATCAACTGGAGAAAAGGCAATGAGGAGAAAAGGCAGATGAGGGCTGTTTACAGAACACCAGCTGGCCTGAGGTGACTTTCCCAGAGCCATCTGCCGCCTAAGAGGCCCTCACCTGGCCTTCCTGGGGGAGCCGCAGGCTATGAGCAAAACTGATCCACACGTCATGACATCACTGACAGCCGTGTCCCCAGATAGCCTCCTTTGGGAGCAACCAGTTGTCCAGGTATTAGATTCTGTCTGTCAGCCTCAGGCAACTGTGCAACTAACATTTTCTGACGACCTTTTTTCAATCTTTCTGCTCCCACTCGGCTCCTGTGAGTAAGTTTCTGATAAAAGAAGTGCTGCAGACAGATTTTTATATCACCAGAAACTGGTTCTTTACATCTTCCCAATCATTTTTAACACATGGATTTTTTTTTTTAGAGGTTTTTGCTATAGGGTGTGTGCACTCACCAGAGAGACAGAGAGAGACAGAAAAAGGAGAAATCACTCCCCAGAGGGGATGGTCACACTGCAATCTCTTCTCCTCCATTCTCTTCTCAGGATTGTGGGTATGTATGCACACGTGCCCAGTGTGAGTTTTAAGCTGCCGGGTCCGGGACTCGAACTGCAGTCAACTATGTGAGAGTCTAGCAATGTAACCAGCTTCTGCTGGTCCCACAAATGGAATTTTCTTTTAATTGCCAGAGGGTGTATGAGTTTGCAAGACAGAGAGAGAAAAAGAAAGCACCCTACAATGGGGCACGCTCATTCCATAGTCACCTTTCCTCCATTTCTCCCCCCTGTCAGGATTTGGGACACATGTACACACACATCTGGCATGTCTTTCAAGCCATGAGGACCAGGATTTGAACCACAGTCAGCCACATATGAGCCAGCTCTCTAGGGTCAGCACTCAACTGCTATGCTACAGAGCCAGCTCCACAGCAAATATCATGCAGTTATTGGAGATGATGATGCAGTTACATTTGTTAACAACAAAAAAGCTCACGCTTGATTATTAAATTTTTTAAAGAATAATTTATCTCATTTTATTAATTTATTTTTAAATTTGCTATATGGCACATGCACTGACCAGAGAGAGAGGGAAAGTAAAAAAGCAAGTCACCAGATCTGGGACTCAAAACACAGTTGGCCATGAAGGAGTCCAGTGTACCAACCACCATGCCACATGCTGGTCCCTAGATTATTCATTTAAAAATCCAGATTACAAAACAGTAATTTGACAGTGAGCTTTAAAAGATTTTTTTTTTTAATTGTCAGAGAGCACATGCACTTGTCAGAGAAAGACATAGAGAAAGGGAGAGAGGGAAAGAGAAAGCACCCCCATGGCACATGGTCACATCACAATCTTTTCTCCTCATTCCTCCAGTCAGGATTCTTGGGGCATGTATACATTCATCTGGCATGTTTTTCAAGCTTCTGGGGCCAGGATTTGAACCATAGTTGGTGATGTAGGATTCAGCTCCCTTAACGACTAGGCTATGTGACTATCTCAAAAAAATTTTTTTTTAATTTATTTATTTTTTATGAGAAAGAGAAGGGTGCCCTTTATGGGGTCTCATCATACCACAATCCTCTCCTTTAAAATTTCAATCAGTAAGGACCCTGGGTGTGTTGGTGGGCATTCTGGAATGTTCAGACCAACCTGGGATCCAAACCCCAGGCCCCCTATAAGGCTCCAGTACCACTCATTGATGCCCTACCACCTGCATCACTGCAAATGGGCCTGACCATGTTTCATAGTCTTTTCTCTTTTTTTATGTAAATATGTGTTTTATAAGTCATTAAAAAGTCTAAATGTAAACAGTAGTAATTCCTAGAAAGTGGGATTACAGATTATTTTTTTCCTTCTATTCAATTCTATTTTCTAATTCTTTGAAAGTGTATAATATGTGTATTTTTTTAAGTTTTTGTCATAGGGCATGTGCATTTGCTAGAGAGAGAGAGAGACAGTAGAGAGAAAGTGAGAAATCAACCCCAGAGGGGATGGCCATAACACAATCTTTTCTCCTCTCATGATTTTGGACACACTCGCACATGCACCTGGTATAATTTTCAAGCCACCCGGTCCAGGACTTGAACCATGGTGGGCCATGTGGGAGTCCAGCGTCTTTACCACCACACCACCTGCTGGCCCCCAATATGTGCAATTTAAAAAAATATATTTTAAAGAATTATCTTATTTAACTTTATATATTCTCATTATTTGTTTCAATCTGACCAGAGGAAAACGGAGTAAGACCGAGAGAAAAAATGAAAAAGTAAGCTGTCAAGTCTGAAACTTGAACCACAGTCAGCCATGTGGGAGTCCAGCATCTTTAAGTACCATGCCATTTGCTGGCCCTGCAATGTTTTTTAATTTTTAAGAGAAAGAAATTCAGCCTCTAAATATGTGGGCCACTTTTTCGCTGTTCCCTTTTTTAAAAAATTTATTTAATTATTTACTTATTCATTCATTCATTTTAATTTGACCAGAGACAAAAAGAGAGAGAGAGAGAGAAAGTGAGAAAGCATGCCACCAGATCTGGGACTTGAACCATGGTCAGCCATATGTGAGTGTCCAGCACCTTAACCATCACGCCACCTGCTGGTCCCATTGCTCTCTCTTTTTTTTTATATTGGTTTTTGTTTTGTTTTGGTTTTGCCAGAGATACATGCACTGGCCAGAGGAGGAGAAAGCACCCTCCCAATGTTGCAATCCCTTTTCCTCCATTTCTCCACCCTGTCAGGATTTGGGGCACACATACACACATACTCAGTGCATTTTTCAAGCCACCAGAGCAAAGATTTGAACCACATAGCTGGCCATGTAGAATCTGGTTGCCTTAATCACCAGGCCGCAGAGCTGGCCCTATATTGGTGGGTTTTGAGAGTAGCCGTATAACAGGGCACTCTATAGTTCCCCAACTTAAGGAAATCTGCATTGACCAGAAGAGTTTTTTCAGTGATCTGTGCTCTGCAAAGAAATAGAAGAGACTTATAATAAAAAGTAAGACCTTGGAAAGGCACCAATTAAACACAGGAGAATCACAGAAGGCTTGAGAGTTGAAAGTCCAAGTCACATAGCTTTAAAGCTTTGTTTAAAGGAAGGCCAGCTTGGCCATGTACAGGTTAAGTGAGCCAGATCCCATATGGCCAATCATCCTGGCAGCTTGAAAAACTGTGTGCCCCCTCCCATACCAACAGGATGGAGAAATAGAGGAGAAGGGATTATGGCGTGAACATGCTTTTTGTCTCTGTGTCTATCTCTCTCTGATGATCACATTTGCCCTCTGGCAATTAAAAAAAAAAAAAGGATTCATTTTGAGGAGATAAAATTAATGTGTATGGTAATATCTCTGACTGGACTGATACACAGTGTATTCATGCTGAGAAAGTTCATTTTGTATGCTGTAAAGATGAACACCAATTAAATGTAAAATAATCTGAAAATAAAATTAATAAAATAAAAAATACCCTTTAAGTAAAATATATTTTATTTTGGAACTATTACTGTGATTTTTTTAATTAATGATCAAAAACAGAATTCTACTCATAACCATCATATTAGTTTTGTATTTTTAACCATCTCTACCTCATATAAAACATCTGCTGCCCTTGGACGAGTCTCTAATTCTTTCCACTGTCCTCCTCATATCCAGGCTCAGCTCCTCAACTGCAATGCTGCTCTTAACCATATTCTTCGGGCTAGTCAACTGGCATTTTGTAAGGATCTTCTCTTTGTGTGCTTCCTATCACCTGTACTATTCATTCAGTTTCAAAACATACAGCCTGATGTGGTTATTTAAAATTTAATGTGTGTATAGTTTCACCTTCTAGAACAATTTAAACTCATTATCAAGAAATCCTACTTGTTGTTTCTCTAAATATCGGATTGCTGAAAGAGTCGTGATGCATTTTTGCATTTAAAAAATATGTTATATGTCTTTCCTAACAACCTAATACATTCTTCCCTCCCTCCAGAGTAACAGAACTCCAGATTTTACTTGGAATAAAAGGCTAACGTCCACATTTCCAAGCCTTGTTGCGACTAGACATGTCATTAGGGTTGAGTGCAACCTCTAGGAAGTGCTCTTACAGAGAAGAAGCAAGTCCTTCTTTTCTCCTTTTTCTCGGAAATGTTAATGTATCCCTGCTCAAGCAAGTCAGCAGAGACCCTGAAGTAAAAGCAAAGGAACAAACTAAGGAATACAGAGCAGCAAGACAGGAGTAAACTGGGCCCTTGTGATAATTAGGAACCTTCCCTAATAACCTGGACTGCTTTCCTCTAGATTTGTTTTATATATTGGGTCGTCAGAAAAGTCATGATGTATTTTTCTATATTTTTCTATGCAAAAATGTGTCATGACTTTTCCGGTGACCCAATAAAAGACAAACTTCCATTCAACTTATGCCATTGTTAATTTGGGGGTTTCTATCATTCATAGCTAAACCTAATCTTTGTTGGTAAAAACTCTATTATCCTTCATTAAACAAATATTTCCTAAGCAGCTACTGTGTGCCAAACTGTGCCAGACACTGTCCAAATGCAGGAGTGAACAAAGTCGACAGAGTCCTACTCCTCCCCTGTGGGAGCCCACGATCCAGCTCAGCACCCACATAGCTCCTAACACAGTGCTGTGTACCAGGTAGAACAAGTCAACACTGAGCCCTTCTGTTTATCTTTTATTGTAAAACTGATTTTGTGTTTACAAGCCTGAGATTCTTTGTACAACTAATACTCAAAAAAAAAATTTTTTTAAAGGAGATAAAATTATTTTTAAATTATTTATATAATTTCATTTATTGTTACTATTATTTTAAATTTTGCTACAGGGCACATATGCTCACCAGAGAGAGAGAGAGAGAGAGAGAGAAAGTAAAAAAGCAAGTCACCAGGTCTAGGACTTGAACAACAGTCAGCCATGTGGGAGTCCTATGCCTTAACCATCACGCCACCTGCTGATCCCAGGAAATGAAATTATTTAAACAACCTTTCCTGTTACCATATTTCCACTCTCCCCTAAAATTGGTAACACATTAAACACATTAATGAAGCCTATTGACATCATGTAAAATATAATAAAAAGTAACGCCAGCTTGAAATAACTCATTATACTGTTAGATATAAATGCTTTCATGTCCTTATCCATAATGGGAATAGGTTTGGGACTGTTTTGAGAATTAAAGGAGATAATGTCTCAGAGATGATTAATAAATATTAGCTATAATTAGTTGACAATAAATATTAACAGCTTTGAGAATAGTCATATTCCTTAATTAAGTAGTTCAATTTCTGGGATTCTATCCTAAGAAAATAATCCTAAATATGAGAGGAAAAAAACTTACCAAAAAAAAAAAATTCATATCCCAGTGTTTATACTAGGCAGAAACTAGAGATTTAGTGAACTTTCCCTGCCACCCCCACCCCATCTGATGGTAAACTAAAGCCTAGAACTCTGGCCCAAGCCAAAATCTATAAACTAGGACGCGCTGGGAAGATGTTGGGAAGAGGCAGAAAAGAAAGAACATTAAGTCCAAATTCCTGGCAAAGTAGACTTACGAGAAAGAATAGTTCAAGATGTCAAGTACATCAGGACCTGGCAGAGAGAAAGAGCCAAAATAAAGTCTGACCCCTGAAATCCAGGCCCTCAAGAGAACATTCCAGCATGTGGATCCTGGAGAGGTTCCCTGTTAATGGGTGGGGAAGGAAGGAAGAAGCCTCCACAACGCGTCTCAGGCCCAGTCTGTGGGTGGGCTAGTAGACACCGATCCTAAATAGGAACAAAATAAACTGCAATAAGTAGAGGAATGGCCAAGTTCTTGAATATGGCAATAAAATAATAAATTGCCATTATAAATTGCTGATTAGAAAGAGTAAAGTCTGGGACCAGCAGGTGGAATAATGGTTATATCACTGGATTCCCATGTAGTCAACCACAGTTGAGTCCTGGACCTAACAACTTGAAATTCACACTGGGCACATGTACGTCCATGCCCAAAATCCTGAGAGGAGAATGGAGGAGAAGGGATTTGATTGTGGCCACCCCCACTAGGGGTTGATTTCTTGCTTTCTGTCTCTCTCTGTCTCTCCAGCAAGCATATGCACTCTATAGCAAAAATATCTCTCAAAAAAGTTACAGTCATCTAAGAAAATCTTTGACTAATGCTAAACACATGTGTTTATTTATATACCGTTTAAGTGGCATATACTTACATGTATACATAAATATATACATATATAAATGTACATGCATGCTTACATATATATGTACATATGACATGTACTTGTATATAAGTGTGCGTATATGTATATGTATACACACATATACATTTTAGATTACTTTTATATTTTAAAACTTTGGTAGAGAAACAAAAAGAAAATTATACACATATATATCAATGTTATAGAACCACTCTTCCAGAAATTTGCTTAAGAATGATGTTTGTGCATCTTAGGCAAAAAAATCTTTTAGACTCTAAAATCCTTTCCTCTAAATATCAATTGATGAGATTCCAGAGAAAGACAGTTCCTCCCATGGACTATTTTTGGCTCTTTGGGAAAAATTTTAACTCTTGCCTGACATGGGATATCATTTAGAGGACAAAACTCAAACTCATTTATGAAATACACACTAATGGTCAGTACTTTCCTAAGTTTTTTCAAAAAAGTGCTAACTTGCTCCCATGGTGAGCTTTATCACACATTACATGTGGTATACAAAAGAAATTAAATACACCAATATAAGTACTATTACATTCCTCACATTATACATTTTTTCATTCCTATGAGGGACTTCCTGATAGAATGGGTGTCATTTTAGCCCCTGAATTCCCAAGAACACATGCAATTCAGCTGTTTTGTTAACTCTACAGCCATGATCACAAACAATTAATCTATGTGGTAAACTGACCACATGATTACCAATACCCATGGCCCGCCAAAAACCTATGGCCTGCCAAAGACTTCCCATAAAATTCCTGAATCAAGTCAATTAAAGCAATATTTAGAATAATTATCAAAGATTGGTATTTAACTTTTTGGATTACATTTTTTAATTATTATTTACTAAGAGCGAAATATTGGAGGACATAAAAGCAGTGAAAATACTTAAGGAGAATAAGACAGTGTGGAATGGGGGAGTGAAGAGAAGAGGATAGAGAAAGATAGCAAGAGAACAAATAGAGAGGCATGACATTAGTGGGATACAGATATGGCTTATTACCTGTTGATGATGACGTGTATAGTATTCTCAACTGGATTGGTCTGAGAAGTATTTCATGATGGGTAGTCTTTTTACAAGCAAAATGAGAAATAGTTATTGACTGGTTAAAAATATAATTGGAGGAACCAGCAGTTAGCGTAATGGCTATGTCACTGGACTCCCACGTGGTTGACCGCGGTTTGCGTCCCGGATCCAGTGGCTTAAAACTCACGCCGGGTGCGTGTACGTGCGTGCCCAAGATCCTGAGAGGAGAATAGAGGAGAAGGGATTGTGGCGTGACCATCCCCTCTGGGGGATGATTTCTCGCTTTCTGTCTCTAGTCTCTCTCTGTCTGTCTGACGAGCACACACGCCCTATAGCAAAAACCTCTCCAAAAAAAAAAAAAAAAAAAAAAAAAAAAATATATATATATATATATATATATATATAATTGGAATAATAATAATGAACGGGAAAAACAATGAAAAGATATTGAATGATGAAGTGGGGATTTTAATGTCTCAGTATTGACTGACATGCATGGCATTCCCTTTTGAAAAAGCAATGTAATACACTGTAAAGTTATATGCAATTCAATGTAATACAAACAAGATTATGATGATAATAAATAATTTTAAAAATAATTATTTACTTAATTTTATTTATTTATTTGTTTGTTTGTTTTGCTATAGGGCACATGTGCTTTACCAGAGACAGAGAGAGGAAAAGTGAGAAAGCAAGCCACCAGATCCAGGACTCGAACCCCTATAAGCCATGTGGGCGTTCAGAACCTTAACCACCATGCCCTTCAGATTACATTTTTTTGTGTGTGTGTGGAGAGGTGTTTTTTTTGCTATAGGGCGCGTGCGCTCGCCAGACAGACAGAGAGAGACAGAGAGACAGAAAGCGAGAAATCACCCCCCAGGGGGGATGGCCACGCCGCAATCCCTTCTCCTCCATTCTCCTCTCGGGATCTTGGGCACGCACGCACACGTGCCCGGCGTGAGTTTTAAGCCACCGGGTCCGGGAAGCAAACCGCGGTCGACCACGTGGGAGTCCAGCGACATAGCCATTACGCCAACTGCTGGTTCCCCAGATTACATTTTTTTCATTTAAATTTTTTAATGTTCTTTAAAAGCAGCTCCAAATACTTTGGAAAATGCGACTGTGGACTGGGTATTAAATAATATAAAAATGTATTTACATGGAAAAGCAGAGATTCTTGACTTTTTAAAAAAAAAGTGGTAGGGCCAGCAGGTGGTATGGTGTTAGAGGCACTGAACTTTCATATGACTAACTACACATCAAGTCTTGGACCTGGTAGCTTGCTTTCTCACTTTCTCTCTTTCTCTCTGTGTTTCTCTCTGGTGAGCACATGTGCCCTACAGCAAATTTAAAATAATAATAAATAAAATAAAATAAGTAATTCTTAAAAAAAAAAAAAAAAGTAGCAAGGGCAAGCAGGTATCATAGAAATTAAAGCTCTGAATTCCACATGGCCAGCTTCGTGCTTCAAGTCCCAGACTTGGCAACTTGAAAATCACACCGGGCAGGGAACCAGCAGTTAGCGTAATGGCTATGTCCCTGGACTCCCATGTAGTTGACCGCGGTTCGCATCCTGGACCCGGTGGCTTAAAACTTACGCCGGGCGCATGTGCATGCGTGCCCAGGATCCCGAGAGAAGAATGGAGGAGAAGGGATTGCGGCGTGACCATCCCCTCTGGGGGGTGATTAAAAAAAAATAAAAATCACACCGGGCACACATACATTTGCCTGCACGCCCAAAATCTCCAGAGAGGAAGTACTGTGGCAAAGCCATCTCTCCAGGATGATTGATGAATGCTCACCTTCTCTCTCTCTCTCTGGTGAGTGCACACACCCTATAGCAAAAACAAAACAAAACAGCAAGTGACAAAATAGCAAGTTAAGTGTGATCTTATTCTCAATAAAAATACAAGTATGCATAACTGGACAGACAATAAAGAACTGCCAGGAATTAGTTCTGGGTAATAAAATGTTTTTTGCTACATATGTGTGTTTTGTACATTCTATAATACTCATACTATCATATTATGTAGGTAATAACAAAATATTATTTTCAAAAAGCTCTCCAAAGTCTTAAAAATTTATACTTTGGGGTCAGCAGGTAATGTGGTGGAGTGCTGGACTCCCATATGGCCAACCATGGTTCAAGTCCTAGACCTGGAGCTTGCTTTCTCTCTCTCTCTCTCTCTCACTCCCTGGTGAATGCATATGCCTTGTAGCAAATTTTAAAAATAATGATGATGATGATGATGACAATGATAAATAAAATTAAATCAATGGTTCTTTAAAAAATTTCTATCTTTACATTTCCTGGATCTGGCTAGGTAGCATATTCAGAATAAATGCCAGAATCCACTAGGAAAGCCAGAAATGTGGGACTAGCCTCCTCTAAAGTAAGAAATCTAAGTTTTAAAAGAAAATCTCATGGGGAAAAGTTGCTTTTACAAAATTCCCTAAGTTCAAAGTTTAATATTTGCATAAGATTTCGATAAACAGATTTTAGAATTGCTTACTGAATCAGAATTCATACTCTGATCATATTTATTTTGCCTGTCCTTTATCATGGTCACTCCGTAAAAATCCTCATTGCAACTTGACATCGTACTATCAATATCTACTTAAAGTATTCTCTTTAAAATATAACAGCTAAGAGTCAGCAGGTGGCACAGTGATTAAGGTGCTGGATTTCCACGTGGCCAACCATGGTTCAAGTCCTGGACCTGGCAGCTTGCTTTCTCTCTTTCTCTCTCTCTCTCTCTGTCTCTCTGTCTCTGTCTCTGTCTCTCTCTCTCTCTCTCTCTGGTGAGTGCAGGTGCCCTTCAGCAAATTAAAAAATAATAAGTAAGACTGAATAAAAATTATGTTTTAAAAAGCTAAACTAGTGATATTTAAGATATCTTTTATACTGGGGTAACTCTAAAATATAAAGATAAATTATTCATTAACTGCTTCAGCTGCAATGATTCTAAAACAGCTGTTATTTACCTGGGCACAGTCCTCAAATTAAACTAATCCTCCGAATCAGCTTTGCACTCCATTCTGTTAGCCCTTATGTTTAACAGGTAGGTTGTTACAACTCCAAAAAACCCACTGTGGACCAAGCAGTGAATAACCATTTTAAAAAAATACAAATTAGACACGATACTTTTATTATAGTCAGAGATATAATGGTCAAGTAAATAATTAAAAGTGACAGTCTAAAACCAAACAAAATGAGTCCCAAAGGAAACAAACGGTGCTTTTATACCACCTTTTAGGCCATATACAGATGTGTGGAAAAGAATTTTTTTCTCGGCCTCAAAAGAAAGACTTGTATAGGGATCAATATTTACATGGTTCATTTCTATCCTTCAAATTAGAGGTTTGAACCTAGAAAACAAGTTACTGTGCCAATCCTAAATATAACTTCTTCAACACTGATCTTGCTTTTAGTAACTTTTACTATTACATTGGATTTAAACGCCAGAACACAGAAAACTAACTAACGTGTGTTTTTCAAAGTAGGGAGAGGGCTTGGAGAAATCTGGAGGGATACATATGCCTGGCTCTCTGCAGGACTCGGCTGGGTGTTTGAATTTAATCCATATGAAAAATAAATAGGTCAGGAGCTCTGGTTCTTCCGGAACAATGTGGGCCCATTATAGTCTATCCTTTCTGCAGATTACAATCGAAGACTCTGATAAAAAACATGAGAGAAAAAAACTACCCTGGAACTATGAAAGTAAACCAAAGCAAGTGGATTTGAGGAGATGTGTGTATTTTTCTCTCTTTTTTCCTCTTTTTCTCATGCAGCTATATCCTGAGGACAGGTTCTAGTTTCAGAGCATGTCCTACTGACAGCTAACATTTCAATAGAAACATGCCTTTCTTTTTTCTTTTTTAGTATTTTTAATTGAACTTTTATTTATTTATTTTAATTTGACCAGAGAGGGACAGAGTGAGAGAGAGAGTAAAAAAGAGAGAGAGAAAGTGAGAAAGCAAGCCGCCAGGTCCAGGACTCGAACCACAGTCGGCCATGTGGCAGTCCAATGCCCTTTATAACCACCATGTCCCTAGAAACTTGTCTTTCAACAACCAGGAAATGTTGGTACTAAAGATTCAACAAGCTGGAGAACTGGAGAAAGGGGATCAGAGCAGAGGGTGCTCCTCTCTCACACAGGTGCATACATGTGTCCTATCATGAATAAAGAAAAAATTTGTTTAAGAAAATGAAATGTAAGCCACAAACTTGCAAAAATATTTATAATAAATATGTGTTAAAAGACGTTTACAGGGAATTTATGAAGAACTCTATGACACAAGACTTAATAAGAAGTCAACCAAAATTTAGGTTTTTTTAAATGTAAAGAATATTTGAATAGACACCTCAACTAAAAAAAGATACACAAATAGCCAATAGTCGCACAAGAAGATGTTCCAGATTATTAGTCATGAAGGAAATGTAAATTAAAACCGTAATACTATACCATTACATATCTATTAGATGGGCTAAAATTAAAAAGAATGAGCATACCAAGTGCTGATGAGGATGTAGGACAACTGCAATTCCCACACGCTGCTGGTAGGAATACAAGATGGTACAACTAATTTGAAAACATTTTTGCAGCTTCTCAAAAAGATAAATGCCTGTAAGACCAGGGCATTCCACTCCTAAGTATTTACCTAAGAGAAGCAAAGACATCTGGATCACAGAAAGACTTGTACATGGATGTTCACTGTAGCTTCATTTGTAATAGCCCCATAATGGAAATAAATATCTATCAACAAGTAAATGAATAAACAAATTATTGTCTATCCATATAAAAGAACAGAACTCAGTAATAAAAAAAAGAATACTGTCACATGAAGCATCATGGATAGATCTAAAAATCAATAAAGTAAACCAAAAATTCAGGGAAAAAAAAAAAAGAAGAAGCATCATTTAATTTCATTGACACAGAATTCCAAAAAATGCAAAGTAATCTATGGCCACCAAAAGTGGATCAGTGGTTGCTGGAGAAAGTGGCAGAGAAAGAGATGGATTACCAAGGATCTCAAGGAAACTAATATGACTGATGGGAAAATTTTGTTATAGGGAACCAGCAGTTAGCGTAATGGCTATGTCGCTGGACTCCCACGTAGTCGACCGCGGTTCGCGTCTCGGACCCGGTGGCTTACAACTCACGCCGGGCGCGTGTGCGTGCGTGCCCAAGATCCCGAGAGGAGAGTGGAGGAGAAGGGATTGTGGCGTGACCATCCCCCCTGGGGGGTGATTTCTCGCTTTCTGTCTCTATGTCTCTCTCTGTCTGTCTGGCGAGCGCACGCGCCCTATAGCGAAAAACCTCTCCAAAAAAAAAAAAAAAATTTTGTTATATTGATTGTAACAGTTACACAAATGTGTTCATTATGCCTAAATTGATCAAACTGTGCACTTCAAGTATGCACATTTTATTGTACTTCAATTTTACATCAGAAAAGCTGTACCAAAAAGCAGGGGAAGGGGAAAAAGATCCAACTTCTTGGCAGAAGCAATGAGTGGCTTGATGATTTCTGCTTCCAACCATATATTGGACTAGAAAACCTGACCTACTCATCCCAAATTTTCAAAAATGGTGGATAAATTATTAACAGACATCCTCTTAAGTGTACAGCATGGAATATTCTAAATTGGTGAAGAGATTGTGGGTCCCTTAAACAAAAGGCTTGGTTTTGAGTCACTCAGTGACAAAGACTTGGCTCTTGTAGGATAGGACATGGAACTAAAACTTCCCATATTCTTTTTCTCTTTCTTTTTGAGAGTTTTTTGCTATAGGGCATGTGTACTCGCCAGAAAGACAGAGAGAGACAGAGCAACAGAAAGGAAGAAATCACTCCCCAGGGGGGATGGCCACGCTGCAATCCCTTCTCCTCCATTCTCCTCTCGGGATCTTGGGCATGTATGCACACATGCCTGGCGTGAGTTTAAGCCACTGGGTCTGGGACTTGAACTGTGGTGAACTATATGGGAGTCCAGCAACGTAGCCATTATGCCAACTGCTGGTCCCCCCATATTATTTTTCTTAAAAAAAAATTTTTTTTTCATTTATTTTATGAGAGAAGCACCTTCGACAGGGTTTCATCATACCATGATCCCCTTCCCACTGCCCTCCAGGTAGTCAAGATCTTGGATGCACAAGCTGCTGGTATTTCAGATTGACTTGGGATTTAAACAGGATCTGATCAGTCACATGGCTCCCAGCACTGAGTTCAGTATGCTACTTTATGCACTATCAAGGCTGGACTTCCCCCATATTCCTGAGATCACTTAAGGGCCATACACTTGGTGAAAATTTAGATCAGGAAAAAATATTTGCTGGCCCAGGATGGAATTAAAGAAGCTTGTCTACCTTGGGAAAAGTCTCCTTTAAGAACACATAATCATAGCCTATCTTCATACTGATTTAGGATTTGAATTTATACTATCCCTATAGTTAGTAAACTACAAAGTAGATAAATTAACTTTAAAAATGAATCTAGCCTGTGGTGTGATGGTTAAGGCAGCTGAATCCCACATGGTCAACTGTGCAGTTCAAATCCCACATCCAGCAACTTGGGAAACACACCAGGTATCCATGCACGTGTGCCCAGAGTCCCCCCACCACCAAAAAAAAAAGGATAAGGGATTGCAATGTGGCTATTTCCTATGGGGGTGTTTTCTCACTTTCTCTCTCTCTCTCTGGAAAGAGCACATAACCTCTGGCAAAAAAAAAAAAAAAAAAAAAAAAAAAAAAAAAAAAAAAAAAAAAAAACCTAGTCTAGAAATATTCCTGAGGCACCTGGCAAAATCCTTAATGAGGTCTCACAGGATTCCTTTAATAACAACCCACTGAAAGTGAACTCACAATACAAAACAACATACATGAGAAAACAAGAAAGGCAGTATGTGTGCACATGTGTAACACTTTATTGCTAAATGTTTAAAGAGTTTTTCTAAGCAGAGCAAATTTAGGTAGCCCATAAAATTTAGTCTCTTTTTCCTCAGTGAGGGAATACTTGGAATCCCATGAAAAAGAACTGAAGGACCAGCCAGTGGTAACCCAAGTGCCCTATCAGGCTATAAGCCATATGGTGATTGTGAGGTCGGATCCCAGGGTCAGCCTGAAAACACATTCACTCCCAAGAATCTGAGGAGCATGGCGAGCTGAGAAAAGGGGATCATGGTATGATCAGAGCCTGTTGGGGGTGCCTCTGTCGGTCTCTCACTCTCTCAACACACACACACACACACACACAATTTTATCTGCCATATAGGTCTATAAAATGAAAGATACAAGTTATAGAATAATGCATAACTTGTATATAATAGACTTCTTTAAAAGTCTTCAGTTGCATTTTGTTAAGTACAAAGGTTATTTATTTGTATATGCATAGAACACAGGATGGAAATATACACACCAAACTTATCGAAGAGTAGGATAAGGAGGTTGAGGAAGGAGTTTCTAATAATACTGGCAATTTTGAAAATAAGGGACAAAATCCAATTTTCCAGGTCCAGCACAACTGCTAGCAATAGAAAAGTCAAGAAATAGACTAGGAGAAAGACACAGTGTCCTTTGAAAATCTTGCTTTTCATGTGTCTCTTTAGGTTTGGTGTTACCACCTAAAATGTAATTACCAAAAACTGGTTTTCAGAAACTCTCTTCCGAGAGTAATGCTGATTGAGAACACTTTGGAAATGATTCAAGAACTGACAGCAGGTCACATTTGCCTTACATAGCAAATTGTATAGCAATGCCCAACATCGAATCTCAGAAAAAAGAGTAAGTTCATCCCCCCTCATTTGTGCTTCATTTGAATCTACTCGGGTAATCAAATAAGATCCAGTCAAAACAGAATGCTTAGTTGCAAATAAAAACACATAAAAACTAAGACTAGCAACATTTTTAAGAACTGAGTTTTCTGAGATGTTTTGCCAAAACAATTACTTAAGGGGAAAAAAAATGCCTTGTAAAAAGATGTGACCTTTACATGCAACAGAGAAATAATTTACTTTAAAAGTAAAAGTCTTGCTAGAGAAAAGAGGCATATGTAGTTAAAAAATATTTTTTTCCCAAGACAGGATCAAAAAATGCATAGTTAAGAGATTTTTGTTGGGGACCAGGCAGCAGCAGAGCAACAATGCAGTTGAAAACTCACAGGTGAAAAGTCCTGCCTTTGAGTTCTGGGACATCTTGAATATGCCAGATCATGCCTATGATCTGATCTGGACTGGTCAAGTCTGAGAGTGCATCACGGCATGAAGATCCTGTTGGGAGTGCCTGCTTCTCTGTCACTGTCTGTCTGTCTCTCTCTCTCTCATGGAAAAAATAAAATAAAAAAAATAGATTTTTGGTGCACTAATTTAGCACCTAAAACTTTGCATTTGAAAAATTAATTTTAGAGACCACAGGTGGCATAGTGGTTAGGCACTGGACTCCTACATGGCTAACTGTGGTTCAAGTCTCAAACCTGGCAGCTTGAAAAATGCCAGGTATATGTGTATGCATGCCCAAAATCTCGAGGGGAGCTGGAGAAGGGATTGTGACATAGCCATCTTCTCGGGGGGGGGGGGGGGGGGGGGGGGGGGGGGATTCCTCACTTTCTTTCTCTCAGGAGAATGTACACACCCTATAGCAAAAATAATAGTAATAATAATAATAATTTTAATTGAATATATTTCATAATAAATACCTGAGTTATAAGACTAAACTGATTTTACGATTTTCTTTTAACAAAATTTATCCTCCTACTACTGGCCAAATTTGGGACATGCTGAACATAAAAAAAGAACAAAGACTGAGATTGTAAAATATCAAATAAATACAAATTAATGAATCCATAGTGATATTCAGAGAAAAAGGAAAAAGAAACTCCTTTTTTAAAAAATAATTTCAGCTAATAAAAGTAGAAAGAAAAATAGAAAACTACCATTTTGCATCCCCAAAGCACTAAATGGTTCAGACAAGGATCAGCAATGTAAGCTAAAGCCATTAAGTGGAGTTTCTTGAGGGATGAGATATCCACACAGTACTGAAGAATCACCCTAATACTATTTCAAAATAAAATAAAATAAAATAAAACAAAACAAAAAAAAAACGTAATTTTATAATGGAGAATGCTATGTATCTAAAACTCTGCCCAATTTAGCCATGTGTTAAGTGAACCCAACCCAATTTAACCATGGGTTCACTCTTAAACTCTGTAATAGTGGGGGACAACATGATATTGTTTCTTGTTGGGAAGCAAGAAAAGGACACATCACTAGTGAAATCTTCTTGCTAAGAATGTTTAACATGAATTCGGGAACCAGCAGTTAGCGTAATGGCTATGTCGCTGGACTCCCACGTAGTCGACCGCGGTTCACGTCTCGGACCCGGTGGCTTAAAACTCACGCCGGGCGTGTGTGCGTGCGTGCCCAAGATCCCGAGAGGAGAATGGAGGAGAAGGGATTGCGGCGTGACCATCCCCCCTGGGGGGTGATTTCTCGCTTTCTGTCTCTATGTCTCTCTCTGTCTGTCTGGCGAGCGCACGCGCCCTATAGTGAAAAACCTCTCAAAAAAAAAAAAAAAAAAAAAAAGAATGTTTAACATGAATCCAATCATCATACAGTTAACAGAAAATAAAGGGGCCAGAAGATGTTGAGAGAAAACATAAGGAAACAACCAAATCCAAAGAGTGGGCCCTTCTAAGGGAACCAGCAGTTAGTGTAATGACTATGTCGCTGGACTCCCACGTAGTCGACCGCGGTTCGCGTCTCGGACCCGGTGGCTTACAACTCACGCCGGGCGCGTGTGCGTGCGTGACCAAGATCCCGAGAGGAGAATGGAGGAGAAGGGATTGCGGCGTGACCATCCCCCCTGGGGGGTGACTTCTCGCTTTCTGTCTCTATGTCTCTCTCTGTCTGTCTGGCGAGCACACGCGCCCTATAGCGAAAAACCTCTCAAAAAAAACAAAAAAAAAGAGTGGGCCCTTCTAGAACTGTCTTGACTCTTCAAAACCCAATCAGGCCAGCTGGTGGCATGGTGGTAAGAGTGCTGTATTTCCACATGGATGCCCATGGTTTGACACTCACCCCAGTGACTTGAAAAATCACAACATATCAATAGATAAATAAATAAATAAATAAATAAATATTTTTAAAAAGCCTATGTTATTTTCTCTTTTTAAATATGGGGACTAGTCTATTCTAAACAGAGACCTACAACGAAATGCAATACATAATACTGATTGAATCCTGGTTTGGGGAGAGGGGGAAATGGAGGAGATGGGAAGCAACTACTAAAAAAATTATTGAAACAAATAGAAATTTTGAATATAGATTAAATAATTGATATTATAAATTCATGTTAATTTTCCTTGGGTATGGTCATGATCATGACATTGTGATTATATAGCAGAATATTCTTGTTCTTAGGAAACACATGATTATACTTTTGTGGTAAAATATCATACCTGGAAATTTACTTTAAAATGGTGTACTTGAGGCCAGCAGATGGCATAACAGTTACATTGCTGTACTCCCATATGGCCAACAGTGGTTTGAGTCCTGGACTCAGTGGCTTGAAACTAAAGCTGTGTGCGTGTGTGTGTGTGTGTGTGTGTGTGTGTGTGTGCTGCGTCCAAGATCCTGGGAGGAGAATGAAGAAGGGATTGGAGGAGAATAGAGAAGGGATTGCAGCATGGCCATCCCCCTGGAGGGCAATTTCTCACTTTCCCTATCACTGTCATTATCTCCCTCTATTCCCAGCAAGCCCCCATGCCTTAAGGCAAAAACCTCTAGAAAACATAAAATAATAAAATAGTGTATTTAATGAGAAGGGAAAATTGCCAATATTTGTCTTTGGCCCACAAACCCTGCAACATAGGTTATCCTAACACAAAGAGTTAAAGCAAGCACAGTAAAATGTTTGCAATTTTTGAATTTAGGTGGTGGCTATACAGAAGTTCATTGTACAATCCTTTCAACTTTTCCATGTTTGAAATTTTGTATAATACAAAGTTGAGGGGAGTGTTCTTCAGAAATGTTTTCCTTAGAAGACATCCATAAAATTTTCCTTAAATTTCTGGGCCAGGTAGCATGGTGGTTAAGGGTGCTGGACTCCTGCATGGCTGACTGGGGTTCAAGTCCCAGACCTGGTGGCTTGCTATCTCGATCTCTCTCTCTCTCGCTGTCCTTCTCTGCTCAAATTAAAATAAATAAATAAAGTTAAGTAAAATAATTAAAAAATAAACAAAATAAAATAAAATTTTTCCTTAAATTTTAAAGTACCTTACTATTCTAAAGAAGCAGTTTCCCCTCTTCATTCATTATTCATTATCCATTTCAAGAATACTAAAATCTGCCTTAATTATTACAAATAATAGTTTAATGCTACCATAGCACCAACATAAATCTCACCAAAAAACACCAATAAT
Organism: Tupaia tana; assembly: GCA_026018925.1. Taxonomy (NCBI): domain Eukaryota; kingdom Metazoa; phylum Chordata; class Mammalia; order Scandentia; family Tupaiidae; genus Tupaia; species Tupaia tana. The sequence goes on along the minus strand of JAKSZU010000001.1, from coordinate 224,106,171 downwards.
GAGCACAACATTTATAGGTGTAAACATTTGGTTTTATACCCAAATAACAAATTTAGCAGTAAAACAAATTGTTTATTACAGATATAATGTGTTATATTAAATTTACACAATGATATATAAAAACACATACTATTTGTATCATACAGTAATTTAACACCAACAGGAATATCAAAACAAATACTACTCATGCACAAACCATGCAACTATTGATATAAAAAAGCAATTTTACACAATACTGTTTACCAAAAACTTTTTTTTTTTTTTTTTTTTTTTTTAAAAAAAAAAAAAAGCCCTTCCAGATAGTGGTCCAATCTGGACTGGATTGCACTAACGTATTCAGGCCAATGCCTAGGTGGCACAGTGCTCAGAGAATAATCTGGGCTTGGGGTCACACCCAAGGGTTATTTCATTAAGAACAAAGTTTTCTGTACTCGAGGACCAAAATTTTATTCCAAAGCAAGTCCTCCAAGAAAGGAATGGTTCGACTGCCTACAAAGTAGGGAAGGGGAGAAAGGCATCAGAGTTGGATACACAGCCCTATAAGGGTTTCTGCAACCAGGGCCTAGGCACCAGTGTGGTAAAAGTTTCTGTGATCCTTTTAAGCAATTACCAGCTTCTCTATCCAGGTTGCCAACACTGGACTTAGAGACTGTCTACAAGTTGAGTCCGGTAAACAGAAGGGTTCTGAGAAGAAAACAGTATGGGGATGCACATGGGGATGCATCTGAGAAATGTAAACTATACAAAAAATTAGAGAAAACAAGGATGCTTCTCGTACATATTTCACACAACTGTATGTGATGGCCATCAACAGGAAAACCCTCATGGAGACACTGCCCTAAAGAATCAAGGAACAAATATTTGTCCTGAAATTCCATCCACCTGACCTTGGGATCAAAAGGTCGCATACCAATAAAACCTGAACATCAAAAACCTGTACCTTGCCAGATGCTCAGAAAACTTAAACTAAAAATCCGCTGATACCACAAAACTACCACCACCATTATAACCTCAAATATTTACTTCTAACTAGCAAAACATCCTTTACCTTCCATTAAAGGCACTAATGTCCACACGTGATGAAGATGAGACAGCATTTATCTTGGTTTTATCTTAATAAAAGAAAGCATTCCATGAAAATTATTACACAAAATCTAAAATGCCACCCTTTTGTTTTTGTTTGTTTGTTTTCTTCCTGGTAACTAGGGGGAAAAAGACTTCCACACCAACGGCGTCACTCAAACCGTGGTCATCAGCTTTAAAGAGCCAGACCGAAAGCGGAGGATTTTCTTCTTGAGGTTATGCGAAGCCTTAATTTTGACAAAGGTTTTTGTGGGGTGGTTGTGAAGGTCTGGAGCCGGAACCGTCTGAATTGGGAGCGTCTGGACAAACTGGGACCAAATTAAGCCCCCACTCTCTTCAGAGTCGCTGGTGGTGGTGCTCTCCCCCACGAACTCACCCTCGCTCACGCTGGACTCGCTGTCCCCGAAGCAGTTGGTGGTGTAATTGCTCTGCTCGTCCTCACTGGTGTCCACCACCGTGGAGTGGAAGAGGGACTCGCACTCGGCCGAGTACTCCGAGTCGCTGGCCACGTAGGCGTACGGGCTGGCGTAGGGCAGCTGCACCGGCGCCGGGTACACGCCCGCGTGCTCCCTGCGAGCCCTCCTGGCCCTCCGGAGTGCCTCTTCATAGGACACCTCGGCGGAGGACTTCCAACGCCGGTAATCAGTTCGCTTGTGCTTAGGTTTGGCCACCACCGCTTCCCGTCCGTGGCCATGTGCCCTAGGCCCCGCCCTATGGCCACTGCCCAGAGTCCTGCTGGGAAGTCCCGCTTCAGGCAGCCCTGTGCCGTTCTTCCTGCCCTTGGAAGAGGCTTTCTTGAGTTTCTTATTTGTATCCAAGTCGTCGGGGAAGCGACACTTCTTGCTTCCCGCCCTGCTCTTCTCTCTGACGGTGGGCAGGCTGTTCTCCAGCCCCTGCAGGGCCTGGCCGCGGTGCTTCAGCGTGGAGCTTTTTGCCGCACCCACGTTCCTGTGCCCCCGGTGGACCCTGTTGCTGGGCTGCTGGCCTGGGATGAACTGAGCTTTGACCAGATGCCCTTCCTCGAGGCTTTGGGAAGAAGAGCCCTCACTTTTGAAATCCAAGGCAGGCCTCTCCTCCTTGGGGAAAGCTGGAGGCAACAGAGGCGGTGGAGCAGCTGGAGGGACACTCTGAAGGCCGTTTTTCTGTGCCATCTTTTTCGGAGGCTGGACAACTTTGTTCTCTTGCAGCGGGGCGGGCCCTCGGCCTGGGCTCTCTTTGGGAGAAGTAGCTGAGATCTGACTAGTTTCTTTAAGGGACTCTCCTGTTCCAGCAGTGGGACACCACGCTTGCTCTTGAGAGGCTGGCTTGGCAGTTTTGGGCAGATGCTTACTCTGAAGTTCGGAGGCAGCGTCTGGTGAGCAGCCCTCTGGTGGGGGCAACCTCTTGCTTTCCAGTTGTTCTGCCTTTGATTCTTTTGACCACTGCTTCAGTGGGGAGAATATCCCATTGTCCAAAGATGGGATCCCGCCCAAAGGCAAACACACCGGTTTCGAATTCTTAAGGTTTACACCATTGCCCTGTGACAGGCTGCCAGCTGCTCTGACACAAACGCTCCCATTCCTCAGAAGCCCTTTTGTGGGGTCAGCATTCACACTGGTTCTTGGTTTGTTGGTCCTTACAGGGTGTGTTTTTTTCTGAACCAGGCTCAGAATGTAGCCATCCATTTTTTTGCTGGATGAAGGATGAGAAGCAGACCACAGACCATTTGGAGATGGTAAGGAATTGTCTGTTTTGATGGCATCTACCTCAGATCCGACGCAAAGGTCACTGGCGTGGCTCCCAAGTCTCTCCTCTTCCCTCAGGGAGTTGCCCGTCAGACAAAGGAGAAACATTGGGCTCTGCACCGCCACAGCATGAAGCGGACTGGGATACCGATATACGTCATTCCCATTTTTAGACACCAGATCACACTGGTACTTGGGATTCACATCTGCAATGACATCAAGGGAATTAAATTGTGGTGTGGAGAGGGAACTGCACACTGCCCCTGAGGCCTGGTCTTCACAGTGACCTTCTTTATATTCCAACCATCCTATGAGATCTGAAAAACATTTAAAGGTATACTCTGAAGAAATTAATTGGTCAGCACCAGCTTGACTCTCTGGCCGGTTTTTATGAAGACAAATTCATGTGTAGAGAGAAAATGCCAAAGGGATTAAAAAGTACTCCATTAACTACTCTTTTCATATAGTTCATACTATTGCATGAGGGAAAATATACTTAATACTTCTGACAAAATATGATATCTCCTATAAAGGAAAAATATTCAGCCACCAGTAATACTTTCAAACTGTTGAATTGTAGGGGAACAGTTTAAAGCTTAGTGAAAAATGGTAATTCCAGAGTATGATTATAATTTATTAAACAGTGTGTATGCAGGGTCAGCAGGTGGTGTGGTGGTTAAGGTGCTGGACTCCCACATGGCCAACTGTGGTTCAAGTTCCGGACCTGGAGGCTTGCTTTCTCACTTTCACTCGCTCTCTCCCCCGTTCTCTGTTCAAATTAAAATTAAATAAATAGGTAAAATTAAATAATTCTTTTTTAAAAACTGTTTCCAAAAAAAGTGTGTATATGCAAAAAACAAGTCTGAGATGAAATACACCAAGATTCTAATAAACAAGTAGCATCTCAGTGTGATGGGAGAGCAAGTGATATTTACTTTCTTTGTTTTCTGTTTTCAGCAATAATATACTGTATTTATAACTGGAAATAATACTTTTTGAGTTATTTTTTTTTTCTAAGCTGTTCTCCCCTTCTCTCTGGTTTCCCTTAAAATAAGTTGGAAAAACTATACTTTGTATGGGTTTTTGCCCCATTTTGTATTTTTTTTTAACTAATTCCTAATGACATCTGTTCAAATATAACCGTCAATGGAAAAGTCAGGAAAACTGATCAAATTTCAAGACTAATCAAGTTTAAATAATAATCGCCTTATATTTCCACAATGACACTAAATATATAATGACTTTTAATAGGATAAGGAATTCTTGATAAGCTTTTTAAAGAATTATTTTAATTTTAGGGGGCTGGCAAGTGGCATGGTGGTTAAAGGTACTGAACTCCCACATGGCCGACCACAGTTCAAGTCTTGAACCTGGTGGCTTGCTTGCTCACTTTCCCTCTCTCTCCCTCTGTCTCTCTCTGATCAAACTAGAAAATATAATAACAATGATAATAAAGTTAAAAATAAATGGATTATTTTTTGATTATTTTAATTTTATTTATTATTATTATTATTATTATTATTATTTAATTCGACCAGAGGGAGACAGAGAGAAAGGGAAAGTGAAGAAAACAAACTGCCTGGTCTGAGATTCAAACTGTGGTCGGCCAAGTGGGAATCTAGAGCCTTAATCACTATGCCACCTGCTAACCCCCTTGATAATATTTTTAAAGATTGAGTAGTTGAGGCCAACAGGTAGTGTGGTGGTTAAAGCCCTAGATTCCCAGACAGCCAACCATGGTTCGAGTCTCAGACCTGACGGCTTGAAAATCATGCAGGGTGTGTGTGTGTGTTCATGCCCAAAATTTCAGGTAGAAAATGGAGGCGAAGGGACTATGGTATGGCCATCATGCCTGGGGTGGGGAGTGATTTCTCACTTTCCCTCTTACCATCTCTCTGTAAAATAAAAGGCTAAGTTCCCACCCATTCAATCCCCCCAAATTAGCTTGTTCTAAGAAGAAACCTCTCTAGCTACCTCCTATGCCCATTCTTCTCCTGCCATCCAAAGTCCTACCTTTGATTTACTTAAAGCTATATATTCATCTCTTTTCCCACTTTATAGCTGAGCAAAACAGATATTCTACCCCCGAAGGCCCAGCCCAGCTGTCTCAATTATGTGAGGATGTGGCATTTGGGAGAACAGAGGTCTGTCTTCAAGGAAAACCTGTACCAAAGTGCCTTTAATGGTTTTATAAAGTTTCTCTGAAACCAGATCTGCAGAGTGAATGGGGAGCAATTACCAATGAACTTGAGGCCCAGACATAGATAACACAGTTCTGTGTGTCCTCAAATAATTGCTACTGACAACACACACCATGCAAATATAAAGACACCAGCCAAGTAACAACCTCAGCTGTGTGGTGTTTGCCCTGCCTGAACTCAAAAATCAAACCTTATACCTAAGTGAAGAACACAGACAAACCAGGGATATGAAGACTTATACATGCACATAAAGCAACTCTAGTCTCATTTTCTGCAATCTTCCAAGGACTCATGATGTAAGCAGTCCTGGCAATAACTCTTGCCAATCAGCAGATGAGGAATATCTGACAAATGGCTTATAAACCAAAACTATTTTGTCTGCTAGATGACAAGGTTGAATATAACAACTTCTGAATTGGGGTGGGGGGGTATAAAAACATGGACCTGACAGTTGGAGTTGGACCTGTGCTTGAGGATGGAGGAGATAGGATTGCAAATGTAATGTTATCCCCCTGAAAGTGATGTCTCACTTTCTCTCTCACTCTCTCTATCCAGTGAACATACACACCCTATGGCAAAAACCTTTAAAAAAAAAAAAAAAAAAGAAGCCAGTTCCCCAAATCCCACATGGAGACCACAGTTCAAAACCCCAGCCCAGTCAGCCTGTAAAACATTAGTCTCATACACAAGTGCCCAAGATCCAGTGGACTGGAGAACTGGAGAAAGGGGATCACAGAATGATGAGATCCTGTGAAGGGTGCTTATCTTATCTCTTTCATCCTCACTCATGAGTGCTCTATCATGAAGAAAAAATGGTGCTAACAACACTTGTATCTTTCAGAACTGTTGAGAGGACTGAAAGGAATCACATGTATGCAGAACATCAGTACACTATGTTATGTATAGTGGAAATGCTGAAACACTTACGGGACCAACAATAGCATAATTCTCTCTGGAGGTCCATGCAAAGATAGTACAAAACAGGGAATAATGGCATAGGGTTAGAGAATCCCATCTCACCTACCAGCTAAAAATAAAAAGAGTTGTCATCAAACAAAGCATTCTGTAGAATTACTGAGAGACCACTGCTCCCTGAAGTGCTAAGCAGTTATTGGCCAGGATGACAGCCATATTTACCTTAATGTGTGCTTTACCTTTCAATGAGTAAAAGGAAGAAGAAAACAGCTCCAGAGTGGTTTTAGAAAGAAAATGTAGACAAGTTAAACTAATAGCAAAGGTTCAGAAATAGAGCTCAAGGCCCACAATATTGACAGGATTTCTTGGTACTATCAGAAGATAAAGCCAAGTGGCACTCAAAGAGTACTGGAATAGTTCTAGACATTCACTGAGATGAAATGATGGATTCTAGATTTAACTAGGGCACTAAATGCAGCAAATCGATGAATCTTTGTCTTTTCATCAGTAAAAGTGGTTGGAGCTATATACCTTTAAGGGTCCTTGACCTCTTTCAATTAAAATTTTCTATCAGTGCTAAAACTTCTTACCTGCAGATTTGGGGCAGCTGTCTGAGATAGTCAAGTTTGCTTCCAAGGGGCTGCAAAAGCAGGTACTAGAATGACAACTGGATAAACATTCACTGAATACTGAGTTAGAAGAATTGGAGAGGGATCCTGAAGCCCCATCACTCAGCTCATAAAACCCTACAAATAAAAACACCATTGGAATTAAGATCAGATCAAGGATAATATACAGTCATTTAAAAATACATTGAAAAAAAGGAGTAATCAGGAAAAGGAGGTGTTATCCCCCCCCCCCCCTTCCCCAGACCAGTTTTTGGTTCACTGAATTTTTTTTTTTTTTGAGAGGTTTTCGCTATAGGGTGCATGCGCTCGCCAGACAGACAGAGAGAGACATAGAGACAGAAAGCGAGAAATCACCCCCCAGGGGGGATGGTCACGCCACAATCCCTTCTCCTCCATTCTCCTCTCGGGATCTTGGGCACGCACGCACACGTGACCGGCGTGAGTTTTAAGCCACTGGGTCCGGGACACGAACCGCGGTCGACTACGTGGGAGTCCAGCGACATAGCCATTACGCTAACTGCTGGTTCCCGGTTCACTGAATTTTTAAACAGTATTTAATTTTATTAATTATTATTATTATTATTTTTAAATGTGACCAGAGAGAGAGAAAAGGAAAAGCGAGAAAACAAGCCACCAGATCCAGGACCTGAACCACAGTTGGCCATGTGAGAGTCTAGCACCTCAACCATCAAGCCACCTGCCGGCCCTAGGTCCACTGAATTTTAGTGTCTTGATTTTATGGTTTAATTTCAAACAATCCTTAGGAATAAGGCAAAAAGCCTGTTACTACAGATATATTTCAAAGTTACTCTCACCCTCAAATTGACCTTCTTCCTTGACCTCACTTTTAAAGATGTGCAAAGAGAAACTTTATTTTGTCAGAGCCTTCATTTTATCATGAATGTTTCAGAGGAATAACTTTAAGAGAAAAACAAATGTATTTAAGGAGCCAAATGGTTTAAAAGAAAAAAGAACTTCTAAAGTAGTCTCAGGAAGTTGAAGTGTGACTAATTCTCTAGCCTGGTTCTGACTTTCTCAAATTTCAAAGGAGGACCACTCTTCCACAAATTTGAATAGGAGCTTACTTTAAACTTAGGGGACTCCAACCAGATCCATCTCATTATTAAAAATGTCTGATTTTTATTTCCCTCTTATATAATTGAATGGAAGATTGTTTTTTTTTTAATTCTCTCTCTGCACTGGAAACAAAGTCCATTACCATTTGCAGGTCTGGAAATGTTAACCACAGGGGACTGCAATGTAGCTCATGAATAGATTTTTTTCGTCCTTGTGCTCACTCACTCACCTGAGCTAGGCCGGCTGTCTGTCTCCAGGTGCTCCTCAGATGTCTTTTCTACATCCAATCTCAGGTCACTTATTTGCTTGTCAAGTTCCTGCAACTGATTTAACAAGCCAGCATCTCTTCTCCTCAAACAATTCTGATTAGAAATAGAGAATGAAAAAATGAACACACTTTGGTGACAAAGTACCAGAAAGACTGCTCTAAGTATTCAAATTACCTATCTGAAGAGTTCACTAAACTTTCCAAAACCAAAAATTTACTGGAAAACTCAAAATCACTAAAGAACTCAAGAGTATGTCCGCTATTCTACTTTCTCATTTTCTGGTTATGTGATTTCTTTATAAAAACAAGACTCATTTTTAGTTTCAACTAATATATACAAACTGACTTTTTATAGGTAGGGATAAGAAAAATGCAATGAGACTTTAAATCATCTGGTGCACAGCCAGTTTTTTAGAAAACAATACTACATAGGAGGCTCTTGAATTTGAAGTCGGAGTAACAGATTTCATACAATATGCTATAATCTTACTTAGGTGAGATTTCCTGGCCCAATGTCTTGGCCTACAGAGTTTTGTTTTCTATTAGTTGCTTTGTAGGGTTTAATCAGTCTTAGGGCCTTTGAAAGTGAGAAACTAATACTAATAGCCAGCCAAGTATAATGTGAGCTGGCAGAATCCAAAACCCTCAAGGGAAGGCCCATCAAGATTTGAACTCAGCTTGGGTTACCAAAGGTGACAGATCCGTTGTGCTAACTCACACTGCCACCTAGTGCTTCCTATTGCTGGGGAAAGCAAAAGAACTCAGAAGGCATCTGGTTCAAATCACGAATGCCAAGTCTACAAATGAAAACAGTACCATAAACACTGACTGGATTGGAATTCTGACAAACTGCCTTGTTCCCCTCAAGCAGACAATAGGAATACACCACTTACAAAGACAAAAAGGTGCTATTGTACAAGACAATACACAAAATGTAAACGGCCTGACGTCACTACTAATGAGTGGCTCAAATCTGTCTTATATACAAACGTGGTCTGTTACCAATGAAACAGAAAATGCTAAAACAGAGGTATTGCACAAACACAGCATACAGCTTTACAAAATAAATGCATAGAAATATCTACTCGTCGGCCCTTTAATTAAAACGGGTTGGAGACATAAACCACATGTGTTGGTATAGACTTGAGTTTCTTCTGGAAAAATAAACCAAGCAAGTGAAAAGCACTCGGATGCTCAAAAGAGACAAAAAAAAAATCTGAAAACAGAGAATAAGAGAAAAAAACACATGACAACCACACAGCATCACCATTTTATTGTAGGAAGGTTATTATCTACCATGTGTCTGATTTTAAATAATATCACAAGGTGAGGTAAAGATCTTTTTGCTGTTTCCAAAACTACATTTTGAGGTCACTGAAACAAAGCTGCCGCCATTATTACGAGGCGGGGTCAAAAGCTGTTCAATACACTAAGGTCCAAAGTTCTTTTTCTTCCCCATTAATGAAGACAGCAGAGGGTGACTGAGACACTGACAGGAATCCAATAAGATAAATGCTTCCGGATAGCAGGTTCTCTCTTTTCCCACCTCCACCACCAATCACAGCCAGCAGATCGTATAAAACATGAGAGGAGGGGGCACCCTCCACTAAGCCAAATTTCCATCATTTGCATCTAGTTTTAGCTGCCTTATACAAAGAGCTTCTATTTGAAACTAAGCACCAGTCCAAACGAAAGCTGGCAGCGGGAGTGAGCCCTGGGAGGGGCACGGCTCCCTGCGGGAGCTTCAATGTAATCATAAAATTCAGCGCTGGACAGTTAACGCCACAAGCCCCTCCTCGGCTTTTGTCCTCTCTCCGCGGGAGGAGTCGGAACTAAGACGACCTCCAAAAGAAACGGAATTTTCAGTAAGGGTTTGCAAGTCTCTGAGGAGAGGGCCTGTACTGGTGTAACTAGGGAAGTCAAGCAACTGCACGAATCCCGAATGCAGAGGAAGGGAGGCGAGCGGCCACCCGCTCCCCGCAATCCGCTCGAGGTCGCCAGCTTCTCACCTGACACAAAGCGGGCACACGCCAGAAACGCGTGGGCGTCGCGCCGCGGGAACACGCAGGAACTGGGGTCAGGGAGGTTTGTAGCGGGAATAGGTCCCCTTACCAGCAAGAATTTACCCCAGCTACAGGCGACTTCGCACCCACCCAGCCCACCTGCCCGACCTCCAGCCTAGGGGTAGGGACGCTGAGCCCCACCTCTGGGCACCACCTACCAATTGCTTCCGCAACAGCAAGATGTTCTCCTCCAAGAACTTCTCCTCCAGACGGCTGCGCTGCGCCGCCTCCGCCGGCAGCTCCCCCGCGCGGGGCGCAGTGACCCCCGCGCCCCCGGCGCCGCGCAGGGCGCCCCGGACCAGCAGCTCCTGGCGCTGGCGCAAGTACTCCAGCTCCGCCAGCCCGGCCAGCGTGGCCTCCTGCCGCTCTCGGGTGCGCTGCCGCTCGGTGTCAGCCTCACCCTTGTCCCGCCAGCGCCCCTCGGGCTCCGCCGCTCGCTGGTCGCCCCTGGCCGGTCCCTGCGGCTCCAGCTCCCGCGCCGTCCCGGCAAGACTCGGCTTCATGGCCCCCAACCAGGCAGCCAGCGCGGGTTGCTGCAGCCGGGCCTCCCGGGCGGAGGAGCTGGGTGCTAGGGCTGCGGTCGCAGGCTCATGCCGCCCTGCGGCGGAGCACCCCTCGGGGGTGGCGGCCAGAAGCCCTGGGGACCCGCGCGCGGCAGCCGGCTGCAGCCGTCCCGGCCCGGCGGCGCCGTCTGCTGTCGCCGCACGCCCCTAGCCGCGGCCCCACAGCTGATAACGCCCTGCTCGGCGCTACGTCACGCGCGGCGGCCCGGCAGACCCCCGCCCGGCGCCCGCCTCCCCGCGCCGACCCCGCCGCTCCGAGGCGCGCTCCCCAGTCTGCCCCTCTTCTGTCAGCCGCGCCGCGCCGCGCGGAGCGCCACCTCCTCCTCGCCCGGCCCCTCCCGCCCCGCCCTGTCTCCTCCCCCACTCTTCCCGCGGGCCTCCTCGCCCCCTTTTCGGGTTTACTGCACCCGATTTCCCCCCGGTTCCTTATTGGTTCTTTTCCGTCGCCCATTTCCCGGGGCGAGCGCCTCGAGCCCCCGCATCCTGTTACAGACGGCCTCGCCTGCAGGGTCCGCGAAGGGACGCCGCTGTTGGCTCCCCAGAGAACTTTCTGAAACTCGACCAAGTTGCAGCACACGGTCTTAACCCTTTCCCCACACGGCCGCTCGCAGACCCACTCCCTGCTTCAGGTCTCTTTCACTTCCCAAGCCAGGTACTGCGAGCCTGTGGCTAGACGGTTTCTGTGGCTTTGGTTTTTAACTCCACTTTGTAAAGGCAAGCAATACAAAGCACCGCGTAATGTTGTTCTAAGACTGCTTGAGTTTTTTGCTTTGTTTTGTTTTTTTAATGGACGTTTTCCTATGGAAGGCATTTAAAATTAGCAGGGAGATGTAGCTGTATAACTACTGGCTGCATCAATTCTTTTACAAGCTAGGGTTTGTGAGTGCAAAGTCCGCGCAAGCGCGCGCTTTGGTTTTTGTCTTAGTTTTTTTGTTGTTGTTTTTGTTTTTGTTTTGTTTTGTTTTTTAATTTTGTCTGCATTGGCAGGAGCTCTGACTCCGAAACCAGACTGTCTGAATTTGGATCCCAGTCCCACCTATGAGTATCCGTGAGGGCAAGAGATCTCTCTGTGCCTCTCTCCCCCCAACGATACAATGGAACTACTAACAGAACCTGCCTGATGAAAGAATTATAACAGCATAGAGTATATATTGGTGAAAGGTGTGCTTTTACAAGAGGCTGGCACACAGTGAGGGCTATATGAGCTGTAGCTTTGTTTTCTCTCTCCAGAAATATTTGTACTATCTCCTGAATTATCATTTGTGGTATATGGTCATCTCTGCTTGGGACACTGATCACAGGGAATTTCAGGGTGATAGGGTCTGGAAATGTCACTAGCTGTTGGTCTATGGAAAAGATTCATCGGTTTTAAAAGCAATATATCCAAGAGCCTCAGAAATTGAACCCACAACGTCACAATCTGTTGGTGTTCAGGCAGTGCTGTGTGAGGGGGGGTATCCTATAGCATTATTTCAGATTCTTACACTTTTGCCCAGCTGCTTATCCTCCTAGGAATTCTCCCTTTTTCCTCCCCTCTCTGTGTGGTCTAAACTTCTTTCCAAGATCTGTTCACTCACTTCCCTCCTTTGAACTTCAGTTAACTCCTTGACCATCTGATCCTTACCACATACCACTTGTGTGGGTACTTATCTGTGCGTGCAAACATCTATGTATGTAGGTGTTTAAGTGCATCTCTTCTGTCCACTCAGTATTAAAAACTACATAAAACCTCCTTGAAAGCAGGGACCTTTTTTTGTTGTTTGGTTTGGCCATAGGGCACATGGGCCACATGCTTGCCAGAAAAAGACAAAGAGAAGGGAAGCAAGAAATTCCCCAAAGGGGGATGACCACACAACAATCCTGTCTCCTCTCGGGATTTTGGGCATTGCCAATGCCTGGGTCATTTTCAAGCCCCCAGTTCAGGCTCCTAGCAAAGTCAACCACATGAGAGTCCAGCTCCTTAACCACCGCCACCTGCTGGCGCCAGAAGGGACTGTTTAATACCCTCTTAGTATCCAGGTACTCAGCTCAGTGCCTGGCAAGCATTCAACTGATAATGACTAGAGAGAGACTCAAGAGAATGTAGATTACGTGTAAATTGTTTTTTCATTAGCATACCTTTAAACTAACTTTTAAACTTAATAGTGCCCATTTAATCTCTACTACAAATAGAATTAAGTTGCCTTTTACCCAAAAGGAAAAAAGAAAAAAGGCAAGAACTCCCTTGCCACCCTCCATTCTCCTCCCTACCGCTGCCTCCCACAGACATAAAAGGAACTAGAACCTTGATTCATAATTAACAAGATTCTATATTAGATCTAAAAATGGAATCGCATCAGGTGTTCATAAGCATACAAAATCAGTTCTGTTCAGGTCACTTACTCTTTTTGCTTACTGGGAGCCAAGCACTACTTGATAATACAGGAACTACACAGGAAAGCATTAAGAAATAATGACTTACCCTGCCTGCCAAATGCCTCTCACCCATGTCCTGTGTCATCGTTTCATTCTACTCTACAAGCTTCCTGCTTCCTAGCTATGAATTAGATTCCTTCTGGTTGGGTGGAGTCTATTATTGTGGCCTGTGTTATGTCACATTTCCACAACAATATTTATGTAGTCGAGAGGGAAAAAAAAGCTGAAATACGTTTTTACACAGTACTAATAAATCTTGTTAGAGCAGACAGACAAGTCACAATATCTCCAAACCTCCCCACCCACCATCCCCACCAAATGCCACTTAGAGCTGGCTCATTAGGTCAAAGCAAGCCATTTGTTATAACAGCTTGTACATCTCCATGAAAAGTATTCCCGGCAAGTTTAAATTTTAAAACTAATGTATTCAGATGGTTCTGTCAATAAAATGTACAAAGAGAAAAGAAGGTTATGTTTTCAGAGGTATCCATTACACATTAATAAATAATACTGTTCATTCATACCCCAATTAAAACAAATTAAGGCTGTCAAATGCAGTTAGGAGCAAGGAGCTCAAATGCTGTAATTGTTTTTCCAGAAAAATTCCCAATATCATCAGATTAAGTGAAACTAGCTGGATTGCTCCTAGTCTCTTCTTTAAAAAAATATTTTTTGGAGAGGGTTTTGCTATAGTGTGCGTGTCCTCACCAGAGAGAGACAGAAAGCGAGAAATCACCCCCCAGGGGGATGGCTATGCTACAATCCGTTCTCTTTCATTCTCCTCTCAGGATCTTGGGCGGATACACACACACACACACACACACACACACACGCCTGGCATGAGTTTAAGCCACCGGGTCTGGGATTCGAACCACTGTGACTACATGGGAGTCCAGTGGCATAGCCATTACACTAACTGCTGGTCCCACTCCTAGTCTCTTCTTAAAAAAAAAAAAAATTATTATTATTAATTTGATGAGAAAGAGAAAGTGGCAAGCTGCCAAGTCTGAGACTCCAACTGTGGTTGGTCATGTGGGAGTCCAGCACCTTAACCACCATGCCACCTGCTGGCCTGCTCCTAGTGTCTTCTTTACCCAACAGCCAAATTTTCTCTTCTTGTCTAGTTCCCTGAATTTTCTTTCCTCCTTGAATCTTCCTTTAGATTCAGGTATTCCAGAGGTGGTTGAAAGTTATCACTCACTACTCCCTTCCACCACCAGGATCCCACTTCCCCTTCTGTTCTGATTTTTCTTTTTCCTTTTATTTTAAAGCAGGTGCTACTGCTGCTTCTTCCACAGATGCTGTATCATTATCTCCTTTGTACTATTGTTTGGTGGCCCTGGTTAGTTCTTTTGCTTTCCCTGAAGGCCTCTGCCTTCTCAGAAAAGCTACTCTAGAAGTGTGGCACTAAAGATGGGATAGATCTGTTGCCCAGAGGATCTGGAGAGGAAGATAAAGTACCCACCACGAGAATCTTGGTTGAATATATTACAGTCCTGTAACTTATGCTTAAAGATATTTCCTGGTCAGAGCCAGGGAGGGCCCCTGGGATCACACAGTCTGCCGCTTTGCCCTTAGGCAGAACTCTAAAGAGCATCCCCACCAAAGTGTGTGCAACATTCTGCAAATGCCTTAGCCAGCAGTGAGCTTTCTGTTGCAGCCGAGCAAAGTAGGAGGCGTCAATTGCACATTTTGCTATAGAGAAAAGCAACAAAATGATGCCTTGCAGCTTTTATGGCCAAACACAAGTGATGTAATTGGGAAAAGCTGTCTCCAAAAGGGAGAAAAAAAGTAAAAGGCAATCCTTTGACTTGGGGTGATGACCACCATTCGAAAGTCTGGGATCAAAGCTCCAGCCAGACATCAAAGCCCATTTGAGTCTAATGCCAAAGAGCCACAATGAATTAAACTTCATATATAAACTAATTATAGCTTGACCCCCACAATCAGGCTTCAGAAAGCACATAGGGAAAAGAAAGCAGACATTGAAACAAAAGATCAAGAAAAAGGAAAGTTGGTAGCAAAACTGGGCAACAGCATGGCCCTGAACAATTTAAAAAATCTTTTGAAGGCAGAGGAGAATAAGGGACTTGCAGGAGAACAACAAACTTTTGACAATGCTGGTCTTGTTTGAAAGGCTATGGGGCGTGGTGGCGCCAGCCCTATGGCAAAAACCTATGGAGGCTGGAGGATTGAGGCATCGAGTCCATCTCACTCTCTCTCTCTATCTCGCTCGGCGAGTGCGCGATTTTTTCACACACACACACACACACACACACACACACAAAAAGGCTATGGAACAGTTCCTACCCTCTCTGGTGCAAATTCAAACACATCTTTATTCCCAGAATAAAAGGTTATCTTTGAGCTGTGGTTTAGTGTTGTTAAAGTGATGTGGGCCAGGGACCAGCAGTTAGCGTAATGGCTATGTTGCTGGACTCCCACGTGGTCGACCGCGGTTCGCGTCCCGGACCCGGTGGCTTAAAACTCACGCCGGGCGCGTGTGCGTGTGTGCCCAGGATCCCGAGAGGAGAATGGAGGAGAAGGGATTGCGGTGTGGCCATGCCCCCTGGGGAGTGATTTCTCGCTTTCTGTCTCTCTGTCTCTCTCTCTGTCTGGCGAGCACACACGCCCTATAGCAAAAACCTCTCCAAAAAAAAAAAAAAAGGTGATGTGGGTCAGACAGTGGCATGTGGTTAAGGCGACTGGATCCCATATGGCTAACAGTGTGGTTTGAGTCCTGGAGCCAGGCAGCTTGAAAAGCATGCCAGGCACAACTATATGCATTCCCAGAATCCCAAGAGGAGAAGAGATTGTGGTGTGGCCATCTCCCTTGAGGGGTGCTTTTTCGCTTTGCCTTTCTCTTTGTCTCTCTGGCAAGTGAGCACATCCTTTAACATGTCAAAAAGAAAGAAAGAAAGAGAGAGAAAGAAGGAAAGGAAAAAAGAGAGAAAAGAAAAAAGAGAAAAAGGAAAGAAAGAAAGAAGAAAGGAAGGAAGGAAGGAAGGAAGGAAGGAAGGAAGGAAGGAAGGAAGGAAGGAGAAAGAAGAAAGAAAGAAAGAAAGAAAGAAAGAAAGAAAGAAAGAAAGAAAGAAAGAAAGAAAGAAAGAAAGAAAGAAAGAAAGAAAGAAAGAAAGGGAAAGGAAAGGAAAGGAAAGGAAAGGAAAGGAAAGGAAAGGAAAGGAAAGGAAAGGAAAGGAAAGGAAAGGAAAGGAAAAAGAAAAGAAAAGAAAAGAAAAGAAAAGAAAAGAAAAGAAAAGAAAAGAAAAGAAAAGAAAAGAAAAGAAGAAAGAAAGAGAGGTTCCACATCACCAAGTTTTGTTGAAGAAGCCCAGGGTGATGCCATGAAGTTTGGCAGAGAGTCCTTCCTGAGACTCAGGCTTCTTCATCCAGAGCTGTGAGCTTGAAAGATTTCTGTATGTCCAGGAGTGACTTGTATTCCCCATGGTCTTAATCACTGATGTCTCCATCAACCTCGCCTCAGACCTTCAGCTCAGCTATTTCTCCTGGTTGTCTTTACAGATGGAAGGGGCAGCATACCAACTGTACAAATACCCTGGAGCTAACACCATGGAACAATTAAGACTACTTTATTACCAGGCAAAATATAAAAGTGTTCCAGAGACAAGTGGCTTCTTTACATAATTCTTTTAGGTGGATTTGCCTTTATTCTGCTGTAGTGGGACTGTTCCCCAATTATTTAAAATTCTCAATTTAATGAACTGATAAACCATTGCACATCTGAGTTCATAATCCACAGAATATTTTCTATCAAAGAAAATATTCTTTGCAGATAAACATTAGCAATTTCTTTTTTTGTTTTTGGAGAGGTTTTCGCTATAGGGCACGTGCGCTCGCCAGACAGACAGAGAGAGACATAGAGACAGAAAGCGAGAAATAACCCCCCAGGGGGGATGGTCACGCCGCAATCCTTTCTCCTCCATTCTCCTTTCGTGATCTTGGGCACACACGCACATGCGCCCGGCGTGAGTTTTAAGCCACCGGGTCCGGATATGAACCGTGGTCGACTACGTGGGAGTCCAGCGACATAGCCATTACGCTAACTGCTGGTTCCCAACATTAGCAATTTCTTAAAATAACAAAATCTAGGGGCCAGCAGGTGGTGTGGTGGTTAAGGATGCTGGACTCCCACATGGCCAACCATGGTTCAAGTCCTGGACCTAGTAGTTTGCTTTCTCACTTTCCCTCTCTCTCTCTCTTTTTCTGACCGTCTCTGGTCAAATTAAAACAAATAAAATTAAATAAAATAATTCTTTAAAAAATTATTTAAAAATTTTAAAAACTAAATTTATAACTCGAACCTTAATTAAAGAAAAATTATGAACACAGGCATTCTTTTTTATAAGTATATTAATTTATTTTATGAGAGAGACACAGAGACAGCACTCCAACGAGATCTTTTTATAAAGAATTATTTCTTTAATTTCAGTAATTAGTTATTATTATTATTAATTTGACCAGGGCAGTGGGAGATATAAGAAAATAATTGCCAGGTCCAGAACTTAAACCATGGTCAGCCATGTGAGAGTCCAGTACTTTAGATCTTTATTTTTTTTTTAGAGTTTTTTGTTTTATGGGGGGTTTTTTGGGGGTTTTTTTTTTTTTTTTTTTCTGCTATAGGGCATGTGCACTTGCTGAAGAGACAGAGAAAGTGAGAAATCCCCCCCCCCCCCCCAGAGGATGGCCATGCTGCAATCCCTTCTCCTGTATTCTCCTCTCGGGATTTTAGGCATACATGTACTAAAATCATGCATGCACTTTAACATGCGTGCAGGTTAAATTTTAAGCAGCTGGGTCTGAAACTCGAACCATAGTCTACTACATGAGGGTCCAGAAACATAACCATTATGCCACCTGCTGTTTCCTCATAACAAGATCTTGACATTGTGATCCATCCCCAGATTCAGCCAGCCCCAGACCATGGACACACACATGCCTGCTATTTTCATGGACATCCCCAACGATGAATTTGGAATCTTCTATAGTCACCCTCAAAGAGCACTGCATTATTGTAATCCAGCCCCCTAACAAGCAGCCATTCTTATAGGATGAAAGCAAACATGTATCATCATTATGTTATTACATCTCTTTGAATAGTAATTGACTTATTCAACTGATACTTGCTGAATGCCTGCTTACCTAATACATATCAGGCACTGGGGCTACAATGGCGAACAAATTAGAAATAGTCCTTACTTTCATAGAGTTTATGTTCTCGGAGGCAAACTGAAATTAATTAAATAATTAATACTTCTGTGTGTGTGTCTGTGCATGCGTACATGCACGTGGTCATGTGTGCACATACATTTCCAAACTGTGAAACTATCACAACTGCAAAATAACATTTTAAAAGCAGATATGTTCTATGATTATATTTTTTTAAATGCCATACTGTAAAGAAATCACAGAAGCATATTACTTCATTTATTTTCCCATGAGAAGAAGAGCTCATATTTTAGTCTTTATCTTATTTATTTTTCATTTTTTTAGAGATAGAGTCTCACCTTGTTGCCTAGGCTAGCCTGGGACTCACAAATTGCACCTGGCACTTATCTGATTTTGTTAATATTTATTTTCCTTAAAGCTAAGCTAGTTTGAAATCCTGCAGAAAGATTCTTGCTCTATAGGCAAACAATCCAATCTTTTCATCTAAATATCCATTGAAAGGCAGTCACTAGTACATTTATTATGCAAATAAACTTTAGGGTAATAACTACTTTCCTGATCTATATATTACCTCTTCCTCAGGATAATCACGAAAAGGAGAAAGAGAAAATATCACTCCAATCTGTGACACTATGAGCAATTTACAACACGGTTTCCTGATCGTTTCTACACTGGCATAGAGAAATGAGGTGATGTTTTGCAGGAGAGGTCTCGGTTGTTCACAACAAAGTGATACCAGGCTTCGGCTTTAGGTCATAGACAATCGGTCCAGTTCTTCCATTTCCTTTGTATCCATCAGCCCAGCCCAGCCCAGGCAGAAACCCGACCAGAACTCAAAATCAGCTCTCTTACTGAGTTCTTGGTTCATGTTTGCCTCCAAAGCCCACACAGCCACTTTAATTAAGACCACCTTGGGGGCCTCAGGTTCCCTGTGGAAAAGACCAGAATGCCATTAGCACCCTGTGAGAGGCTGAAAGCCACACTGCTGGCTGGAGAGCTGCTTCCTCTAATCCATTTCACCTCTGCAGCAGCTCAGTGTGAAGAGTAGCACATCCACTTCAAACAAAAATTGGGCCTTGAGTATGTTTGAGCTTCAGGGGAAGGAGGGGGGTTGTGAAGAGCCTCAGATTCAAAGAGAAGTCAGCTGGGATGACAGTGGCTGCTGTATGCAGTTCCATCCCC
Source organism: Tupaia tana (assembly GCA_026018925.1). NCBI lineage: Eukaryota > Metazoa > Chordata > Mammalia > Scandentia > Tupaiidae > Tupaia > Tupaia tana. The sequence goes on along the minus strand of JAKSZU010000001.1, from coordinate 224,086,864 downwards.
CAGAGACCCAAAGGGGCTGAGAGGAAGCCCAGGAGCTCCACTTCCCTCTGTCCACTGCTCTGGAGCTCTCCCTCCTGAGCCGGGGTTCTTTGAAGTCTGTGAGGATGGTTTTGACAACAGATGGGACAATTAGCTTCTGTTCAGTTTGGCCCAGGAAGACTGAATTCAAATCATTGAGGGAGTTTTGCCTAATGATAAAGAAACACTACCATTTTGTTACACCCAACTTCCCTCTCTTGGCCATATGGGGGAATTTGCTTGACTTGCTCTTAGCTGTAATAGAAGCTGCTTTCATAGGAGAAAGAATTAGATTCTAACATGGCATTTACTGATGTGTCAGGGTATAGGCTTTGGGATCAGGCCAGTGCGGATTTGAATTCCAGCCTTACCACACTGTGCCACTCCATAATACTCACCATACATCATTTTGGCAACTTTGACCTCTCCAAGTCTTCTTTGTCCAAAATGTAGAATGTAGTTCATACTTAATCTCATAGGGAGGTTGCAGTATGTCTGGAAATATTAATAAATGTTGGCTATTTCCAATTGTCCCAAGTTCTATATACTATTTATGTATATACACAAACATTGAATGTACAGTTAAGGACATTCCCATTAGCCATCATAATTGCTTTAAAAGTTTTCATAAAGCAGGTATGTCATGTTGTTTTTAGAATACTTGATTTGAGGGGCCAGCAAGTAGCATGGTGGTTAAGGCATCTGGACTCCCACATGACTGACTATAGTTCGAGTCCTGAACCTGGCAGCTTGCTTTCTCACTTTCCTTCTCTCTCTGTCTCATTCTGGTCAACTTAAATAAACAAATAAAATGTAAAAATCTGAAAAAAAAAAAAAAAAGAATGCTTGATTTGATTTTGAGCTTTAAGTAACTCCACCCACTCAAGGACACAGAGCTCGGTACTGCAGGGCTGCCAAGATAAAAATCCAGGGATTCTGCCCTTAAAAACCTTATGGACCAGTAGAGCAGCATGATGTAATGGAGAGGATGTAAGTTTTGGCCAGAGTTCTACTCCTTGAACGAATAATTTAATGTCTCTGAGCTTCAGCTGCCTTGTTTGTACTTAATTCACAAATAACCCACAAGAAAGGTCTAGCATGTAATATATGCTGCAAAATGTTGGATCCCTACTTCTTCTACTTTATATTTCATCTGAAGTATTGTTGAGGATAATGAACCTTATTTGGCCTCTTTTTTTCCATAACTTCTTTGTTTTTATTTATTTATTTATTTATTTATTTATTTATTTATTTATTTATTTATTTTTGAGAAATTTTTGCTATAGGGCACATGTGCTCACCAGATAGACAGAGAGAGACAGAGAGACAGAAAGTGAGAAATCACCCCGGGGGAAGGGGGGATGGCCACGCCGCAATCCCTTCTCCTCCTTTCTCCTCTCGGGATCTTGGGCACGCGCGCTTGCTGGCATGAGTTTAAGCCACCGGATCCAGGACTCAAACCATGATCGACTACATGGGAGTAACATAGCCATTATGCTAACTGCTTGTCCCTTTTTTTGTGTGTTCTTTTTTTTTTTTTTTTTTTTTTTTTGGTATAACTTCTTACTATGAAAAATTTCAAAACACAAAAGTAGACAAAATGGTATCATGAACCTCCATGAACCCATTGCTCAGATGAACAATTATGAGCAGATTATAAACAGGTCCCATTTAGAAATAAATATTTTGACAATGCTGGGACCAGCAGATACAAAACAGACTAACCATGTATTAGTGCCAGACATATAGTAAGCACTCAGCAGATGCTATATGAGATTAGCATCATCGTTATCTTTTTTTTTTTTTTTTGGTAGAATTTACCTAAAGCCTTTATATAGATCTTATATACCTTTCATCCAAAGGGCTTAAAACTCCCACAATCCTTACAGCGTGACGGAGTGGAAAGGAAAAAGATACCCTGAAGAATAGTAAAAGCAGTGAAGTGATCAGCCCCTCAGGACAAGATCCCAGTGACTGGTCGCCTGGTTTTCACTGTTCCTGTGTGCCAGCGTAGTTCTCCCATCCAGCGAGTTTTGTCTCACCTACTGACCTTGACTGTGAGCTCCTCTAGAGAGCTGCACCCACTCCTGATGTGGCTCTATCTCTCCAAGGTGAGAGGAAGGACTAGGTAAATGGACTCAGGGTTTAATGTCAGAGTTTGGAACAGAGTACAATTAGAAAAAGAATCAGGTAAGCGGGACCAGCAGGTGGCATGGTGGTTGAGGCTTGGGAATTCCCACATGGCTGACCGTGGTTTGAGTCTCAGACCTGGCAGCTTGCTTTCTTACTCTTCCTCTCTGTCTTTCTCTGGCAAAATTCATGTGCAAATAATAAATAAATAAATAAATCTTTTAAAAAAGAAATCAAGTAAGCTAAATTAGCTTGAAAATGATTGAAAGCAGGGCCAGCAGATGGCGTGGTGGTTAAGGTACTGGATTCCCACATGGCCGACTGCTGTACAAGTCCTGGACTTGGCAGCTTGAAAATACAACGAATGAATAAATAAATGAATACATAAATAAATGTTAAAAAAGAAAGAAAAGAAAATTAGTGAAAATCTCCCCAGTGTCTAGATTGAGTTTCCTTTATTTGGGTTTCAGAGACATTTTTCATAAACAACTAAGTTCACTATGTTACATTGATAAAATAAATGGCCTTTTTACATAGAAACACTGAAGCTAAGAATGTGACTTCAAAACTTAGCCGCAAATTCTTGGCTTAATTAGTGTTGTCTCTGTTATTCAATTAAATGTTAAACTCCTCAAAGGCGGGAACAAATCCTATTTCATCTCTAACTGCCTCAGAGCAAAGCCCAATAAAAAGCAGGTACTCAGACCAGCAGATTTCTTTTTCTCTTTTTTCTTTTTTTTTTCTTAAAGAGGTTTTTGCTATAGGGTGCATGCTCTTGCCAGAAAGACAGAGAGAGACAGAGAGACAGAAAGCGAGAAATCACCCCCCAGGGGGGATGGCCATGCCGCAATCCCTTCTCCTCCATTCTCCTCTCGGGATCTTGGGCACACACACACACACACACACACACACACACACGCCCGGTTTAAGTTTAAGCCACCAGGTCCCGGACTCGAACCGCGGTCAACTACATGGGAGTCCAGCGACATAGCCATTACGCTAACTGCTGGTCCCAGACCAGCAGATTTCTTAATGGTTATGTCACTGGAGTCCCACGTAGTCGACCGCGGTTCGAATCCCAGACCTGGCAATTTAAAACTCCGGCTAGGCGCATGTGCGTGTATGCCCAAAATCCCCAGAAGAGTGTGGAGGAGAAGGGATTGCAGCATAGCCATCCCCTCTGGGAGGTGATTTCTTGCTTTCTGTCTCTCTGTCGCTGTCTGTCTAGCGAGTGCACATACCCTGTAGCAAGAATCTCTCTCATCTCTCTCTCTCTCTCTCAAAAAAAAAAAAAAAAAAAGCAGGTTCTCAACAATGCTTGTTTAATGTAATTGCCTTTCAGGGTGGATTGGTCCAGTCCTCTGTGATGCAGCAGAGGGACCAATTTTGGAAAACTAGATATTTAGAAACAAACCAAAACTACATAGTATTCCCGTCTGCTCTACTTATATGTCTCTTGTGAGCTTTTGCCTTTTAGGAAAATATGAGGAAACAGGAAAAAAAGAAACAGTTCCATTTCTGAAAAGATAAGAATAAAGTCTGATAAAAAACAAAAGGCATTTGAGGTCAGAAGAGTTAAAACAAACTCAGATGGCTCAGCCTGTTTGAAGTTGACAAGAAACAGAGAATGACCCATCCTTGCACTGTGAGCACAAAGCAGCTTAATCAGCATTTCATCAATGGAGGTGGCGCCATGGGGTGGCCAGGAAAGGCCAACTGGCACTGTGTGAAAAGCCCTGGCTAGTTTTACCTAGAGGGCATTTCTACCTGAACACGTGTGTGTGTGTGTGTGTGTGTGTGTGTGTGTGTGTGTTTGGACAGGGAACTGCAGGGGGCGTAAGTATTTTGGGGTTCAGACTTGCTTATTGCTTCCAGTAATGGGATTAACTCAAAAGATTCTTAAACAATGGTGTCATTTTGTTTTGTGATGAATTCAAGTTTACTTCTTTGTGGTAGTCCCTAGCCCCTCGCAGGTCCTAAACACCTTACTAGGGGTTCAATAAGTGTGTGCGAATTGGACATGGTTCCTTTCCAAAGATGGGTGCATGTGAGCCCACCTCTCTGAACACAGGAAGATTCACGTTAAAAACTGCTCAAACCCTAAGCCTTACTGGCTACTAAACATGTACCCAGCAGACTCAAATAACTTTCACTGGTGCTGGACTTTTCCAGGATTTTTCCTGGAAGCCAGGATCTCATACTGCCAACTGCCGGCTGCTGCGGCTACAGCTGCTTCAGTGAGCACAAAGGGAGAAAAGCCTGCTGCTGCCGCGCAACGGGTGTGCCTTTATGCATCGGGCTGTAGGGCACACCTGGGGGATTTCACTGGCTTAGAAAAAGCAACACAGAGAAAAAAAGCCCGAGCTAACATGAACACCTCCGTCCCCACCCTCGTTTAGCTCATTTCCACATCAAGGAATTAGGTTTCTGTTTTCTATAGAGCTGAGCCCAATCTAGAATGACAGCGCAAGCCACTCTTGTATCTGTTCCAATTGTGTTTTCTGACATTAACCAAACCATGTCACCCAACTTGTTTCTCCCTCATTCTTTTTTTGAATATCTGCCCGCCCCCCTTCTCTGAAGACCCTATATAAACATCTTAGCACTGAAAGGGAGTGGAAGAGGAAACACAGCAAACTATTAAAGGAACACAGAAAACCAAGAGCAGTTTAGTGTGACCCAAGCAAGGACTTTATTTTACCAACCTAAGAAAGGAAGAATGCAGATATACATGGCCTGTTTCTATGCATCGCAAGGAAATTGTCCAAATCCTTGGCCGTTAACAGAAGTCATCATCCTGTTCAATATTTTTTCCAAGAAAGAATAAACTTAGTTCTTTTACCTTTCCACCAAGTCGGCACAAAGAACAAAAATTCAAAACGAGGTGATTGTGTTTCAGTCTCCAGAGTATCCTCTCTACCCTGTGTGAGGACTGGAAGCCCATCAAAAGAACATGAACAACAAGGCTACATTTCCCGCTGGCCTGGTTATTTATAAACAAAACTCTTCCTTCTAGGAAAGACAATGGCATTTAAATTGCTGAAAATTATCAGCCTCAACTCATCTGAATTTCATCATGGGTGCACTACTCATTCAGGAAATGGGAACCGCAAGAAGTTTCCCTTTTCTGCAAATTGCCTCCAGATGTGGCACACAGAAGACTCTTTATTAAGACATCACACAGAGGGCAGCACATGTAATTTCTTCTTGTCACCTTGGTCAGAAGATGAATAACAAACCACTGATCATAGAAAAAGCTCTAGGTGTCTGAGATTAGCTTTACATGGCAAAGAACTCACCCTGCTACTGTAGCCTCCAGCTACCTTACCCCACCCTACCTTGTCTTTTTGTCATAGTGCCTTACTACACTATACAGTTTACTTATTTATTATGTTCATTGTTTATTGTCTGTCTCCCTTGCTGGACTGCATGCTCCACAAAAGAAGAGACCTTTGTTTTGTTCAGCGATGTACTTTAAGAGCCTAGACCAGTGCCTAACACACTGCACATAGTCAAATAAATATTTATTCAGTGAACACATGAGTCAGTGTATCAGCTCTCATTAGATTAAAATCTATAGTCTTTTTTTAAGAATTATTTTAAGTTTATTTATTATTATTACCTTTTTTAAAAAAAAAATTGATCAGAGAGAGAGGGAAAGTGAGAAAGATAGAGAGAGAGAGAGAGGAGAGAAAGTGAAGCCACCAGGTCCAGGACTTGAACCGTGGTCAGCCATGTGGGAGTCCAGAGCCCCTAACCACCACGCCACCTGCCAGCCCCAAAATCTATAGTCTTGAACTTAAAATTGACACATGTCCTATTCTACATAAGCCACTAAGGTGTCACAAGGATAATCTCAACCTTATTTCCAGATACTTGCACTTTCACCCTCTTTACCCTACTTTTCTTCCCAAAGTACTTCTTTTTTTTTTTTTTTACCAATGATAGTACAATTGACTAATCCTTACACTACAATCTTATTCTTCCTATTATTTTACCTGTTCTTCATCCTGCAGATCACTAATTCCTCAAGACATTTCCTTTCAAATAGCTCTCCAATTTGTCCCTTCTTTCTATTCTCATTGCCCTTCTCTACACATTATCACCTCAAACAGTCTCTTAATTGGCCTCCTAGCCTCTAGTCTCTCCCCCCTACAGGTTCTTTTGCATATCAGAAGCATCATTTTGATCATATCAGTCCTGTTCCAAAGTGCTTTTGATCTGGCCCAGCTATCAAACTCAACCCTCCTAAGTGGTCAAATGGTCAGGAGGTTAAGTCTTGGAAAAACAGAAAGTGTTGCATAGGCAAATATGTTACTATCTGGGGAGAAAAACATAACTGTCAGGCTAGGGATTTTTTGTTTTTGTTTTTTTCAGACTAGGGAATTTGAACTCCATCCCAAAAGAGATGAAAGGCAAGCTTCCCCCCCCCCCCCCCCCCCACCGCTCCCCCAGAACAGGTCTAGATGAGAACATGACAAGATGAAGACGATTTTTAGGAAACATAATCTGACTGGGTAGGGATGCCATTGACGGGAGACTAGACACAGAATTTATGGATTAATGCAAGGTATTTGACTATTAATTAGCTAATGAGTGCCCGTTCATTACATGTCAGGCTATGTTCAAGGTATTGTGGATACAAAAGGAAATAGTTATTCCTTGGGGTTCTGGGAACAGGTAGTGAAGAAGCGCTGATAACCAATAACAATCCACCCACAGCTTTATCTTTGTGCCCATCTAGTCACCTTTCCTGACCTCAGACAATCTCTTGGATTTAAAATAAGCACCGTTATGGTTATGGGACCAATGGGTGACATGGTGGTTAAAGTGCTGGGCTCCTACGGTGGATGACTGTGGTTCAAGTCTCCAACCTGGTGGCTTGCTTTCTCATCTCCTCCCCTTTCTCTGTCTGTCTCTCTGGTGAGCACATGTGTCTATAGCAAACTTTATATATATATATATATATATATATATATATATATATATATATATATATATTATATTATAATTATATATATTTATATATATTAATATATATTATATTATATATTATATATATATAATAAAATTAAATTTTAAAAAAAGTACAGTTAGCCATGCTAGTCATGACAACACCAGCAGTCTGACTCAAAGGTGGTGTTCCTGAAGACCTGAACCATACATGAATTAGGAAAAAGTAAGGACATGATTTCTGTAAGTCCAGAGTCAACAAACTTTCTCTGTCAATTGTCAGGCAATAACTATTTTAGGCTCATATACCCTACAGTCTCTGCCCCAGCTACTCAACCCTGTCGCTGTTGCACAAAAAGCAGCCACAGACAACAAGGACACAAGAAAGCAAGACACCAATAAAACTTTACATCTAAGAACAGGTGGTGGGCAGACTTGGCCCATAGGCTGAATACACTAAGTTTTGCTCTAAACTTTCAGGGTATTTACACCTAATAGTTTTCATTAGAAGATGTAGCATAGAAGAGAATGAGTTTCAGATCCCAGAAAGCTGGAATAGAGTGGTCAGCTGGTGTCAAAGTGGTTAAGGCACTGGACTCCCACATGATCAACCATAGTTCAAATTCTGGATCTGGTGGCTTCAACCTTACTCCATGTGTGTGTGCGCGCATGCCTAAAATCCTGAGAGGAGAATGGAGAAGGGATTGTGGCATGGCCATCCCCCCTAGGGGTGATTTCTCACTTTCTGTCTCTCTGGCAACCGCATACACCCTATACCAAAAATCTCTCCCCCCAATAAAGAAAGCTGGAATAGAATCACGACTTTATAACATGCTCTATAGCATTAGGAAAATAAACCACAATTTCTTTTAGTTTTAAGATTTTTTTGCCACAGGGCGCATTTGCTCACTGGAACAAGAGAGACAGAAAGAGACAGAAAGTAAGAAACCACCTCCCAGGGGCAATGGCCATGCTATCTCTTTTCTTCCATTCTCCTCCTGGGATTTTGGGCATGCATGCACACACACCTGGCATTATTATTATTTTTTTTTTTTGAGAGGTTTTCACTATAGGGCGCGTGTGCTCACCAGACAGAGAGAGACAGAGAGACAGAAAGCGAGAAATCACCCCCCGGGGGGATGGCCACGCCGCAATCCCTTCTCCTCCATTCTCCTCTCGGGATCTCGGGCACGCACGCACACGCGCCCAGCGTGAGTTTAAGCCACCGGGTCCGGGACGCGAACCACGGTCGACTACGTGGGAGTCCAGCGACATAGCCATTACGCTAACTGCTGGTCCCACACCTGGCATTATTTTCAAGCCACCAGGTCTAGGACTTGAATCATTGGCTATGTGGGAGTCCATTGCCTTAACCACTATGCTACCTGCTGGTACCCATAAACCACAACTTCTTTATGCTTAAAATGAGATGCAGCTCAGCATAGTGGCTGTGTCAGACAACCTGGGTTAAAATTTTCAGCTCTACCATTTTCTGCCCTTGTGTCCTTGGCCAAATGTCTTAGTCTCTGTGAGCTTTTGTGTTTTTCATAAGGCTAGAAAATACCACCTCAGAGCCAGCAGGTAATATGGTGGCTAAGGTTCTAGATGCCACATGGCTGACTCCAAGGTTTGAGTCCCGGACCCGTTGGCTTAAGAAACATACCTGATGTGTGCATGCACAGAATCCTGAGAGGAGAATGGAAGAGGAGGGACTGAGATGCAGCCATCTCCCTTTGGGGGTGATTTCTCACTTTCCCTCTCTCTTCCTCTCCTGGGAAGCACACATGCCTAATGGCAATCTTTAAAAAAAAAAAAAAAAGAAAGAAAGGAAGGAAGAAAATACCAACTTCCACACTGAGAGAATTAAATAAGGTCATGCATACTAAGTGATTGACACAAAATGAGTCCTTGATAACTGTTATTGTTATTATTACTTCCACTGTTACTGTGAAATTTCTCAGGGAGTGGCAATTGAGGTGATATCTGAACGTAACTGTTTTCTTATTTCAGAGATTAAACACAGGGAGGAGTCGTTCTGTTTTTACACTCCTATACTTCCTCAACATTTTTCACACATCTACTACACAGGAAGCTGGAGTCACCTTGTACGCCAGGCATGCTTTCTCAGATGACTGCCTTTAAGTGGATTTCAAATTCTGAAGATTATCATGCATAATGTATGATGCTTATGTCAGGATTAAACTCTTCTCATTGATTTTTCTCTTGCCTCCATCGAGGATTTTGTTGGCCCGGACTCTGTGTCAAGAAAACCTGCTTTTCCTTTCTCAGAATTATAAGCAGTTTCTTTCAAGGTTAACATCTTTAAATCAACTAATAAGATTTTTATCTCCAATTACAACCAAGTTAAAATTCTCCAAAATGCCCTAGACTTCTTAAGTTAGATACAAGAGTGTCCCAATAGACCCAACACCTTTCGGCAAAAAAAAACGAAGGACTGGTTTACGGGTGGCTCCTCCCAAACTACCCTGTCCTCCTAGAAACTGGTGCCAGGACAGATGAAAGAAAGCAGACTCGTAGCCTTTAGGAAATTGTGTTCTATGGCACCACGACTATAGTTTAGTATAAATACACAACCTTTGCCAGTGAAAATTTTTTTAAACTATTTTTATTTAACTTCATTTATTTATTTTAATTTGACCAGAGAGGACAGAGAGAGAAAGGGAAAGTGAAAAGGCAAGCCACCAGGTCCAGGACTCAAACTGTGGTCGGCCATGTGGGAGTCCAGTGCACTCCTAACCACGACCTACCGGCAACTTTGCAAGTGAAATTGTATTGCACATATCAAGAATAATATTTATTGGGCTGGCCCTGTAGCTCAGCAGTTAAGTGCAGTGCATAGGAAGCAGGATCCTATGTGGTGACTGCAGTTTGCATCCTGGCCCTGGTGGCTTAAAAGGTATGCCAGGCACATGTGCATGCCTGCCCCAAATCCTGGTAAGAGGGAGAAGTGGAAGAAAAAGGACTGTGGCATTACCATGTCCCACTGTGGGGTGCTTTTTCTATCTCTCTCTAGCAAGCATGCAAGCCCTCTGGCAATTAAAAATAACACATTTCTCAGGGCCAGCAGGTGGCATGGTGGTTAAAGACACTGGATTCCCACATGGCCGACCGCAGTTCGAGTGCCAGACCTGGCAGATTGCTTTCTCACTTTCCCTTTCTCTCTCTCTTTCTGTTTCTATTTCTGCCCGGTCAAATTTAAAATAATAAATAAATAAATAACAATAACAAATGGAATTAAATCAATGAAATAATTCTTTAAAAAAATAAAAACTATTTTTCTCTAAAGTGTATTAAAGCAAAGATGGTATTCTTTGAGCAAGACTCTCTCGGACTGCCTTTGCTGTCTGTTGTTCTCTACTAAACTGCACCACAGAAATCTTTACGGCTATCTATGACATCATCAGTGGCTGATGATGGGCTGTTTCCTCTGGTTATGTCACCAGTAGTCAGCAAAACTGCTCAGAGTGGTGGGCTGCATTGCAGGACGTCTCTGGTCTATCAGGAAATCCCAGCCTCTGTATAGTGGTGCTCCTTTGTTAGAAGTAATCAGTAACAGGGCCAAAGGCAGTAAACAGTAATTAATATGCAAATTTCCAAATAACTTGCCTCATGCTCAGGCTTCTTTGTTTGTTTGCATCCTCATGGACAAACTGGGGTTTGTCTTAGCCATAATTAGCAGGATAAATATAAAATTATGACATTAATTGTTAGCGGGCTTTTAAAAAAAAAATCATAATATACCCCTGCTGTGCCTGAGATGCTGTGGCTCAGTAGGGGGTTCCTTCAAAAATGAATTTTAAAATGCCGAAATACCTATTTTAATTAAAAGGCAAACACTGAAATGAGTTTGTCACTTCAAAAATCATAGTTACCCGGCAACATCGATGCATATATTAACAATTAGTATTTGTACATCAGTTAACCTTATCTCAATGTAGAAAATAGAGAACCACTCTTTTTAAGTAATAATAATGAGTAATATTTATTAAGTGCTCTGCACCAGCTATTGTGCTAAGCAAGCACTTTTCTTGGATTATTTCAATGAATATTTGCAGCAGCCAGGCCAGGTGGTGCTGTTAATATCCTCATACAGATGTGAAAGCTAAAGCTTTAGATAGACTTCCTTAAGATAGACTTTTCCAGGGGCCAGCAGCTGGTGTGGTGATTAAGGTGCTGAACTCTCACATGACCAACCATGGTTCAAGTCCCAGGCCTGGCAGTGTGCTTTCTCATTTTCTCTTTCTCTCTCTCTCTGTCTCTCTCGACATATGCTCTATAGCAAATTTTAAAATAACAATAATAAATAAAATGAAATAGTTCTTTAAAAAAAAAAAGGTAGATTTTTCAGGTTCTACTATCTCACTCCTCAAGTCTCTATGCATCCCATTTCTTTCTTTTCCTGGTTCTCCCTTCTCTAAGACACTTAACTGCTTTCAGCAAATACATCATCAGTCCTAAAGCATATCTCCAGATCTGGCTTGTTTCTTAAATTCTAGCCCACAACAGATTGTCACTTCTGCCACCAGGTAAAGCCTGAATTTCATAGCTGGATATTGAGGGCTCTCCATAAGCAGGCACAACTGCTTTTCAAATGGTATTTCCCATTTTGCCTTTTGATTATTCAAACTCAGTTCCCATGTTTTAAGTTTATTTATTCCTTCCATGAGTAAGAAAGAGAGAGGAGAGGGAGACAGGCACTCCCCACATTTCAATCTATCCCCAGCCTCAGATCATGGGCATGCATGCACTCAGCATACTCAGGGAGGTCTCTGGGTGCAAACCCAGAACCTTTCCATGAGGGTCACCTTTGCAGAATGCTATGCTACCACTGTGCCACGGTCCAGCCCCCAGCTCCCATTATTTAGTGCTCACTGGGAAAGGAACTGTTATCTACTGGGGAGGCAGTGATGTGGGGTGGAGAAGAAGAGAAAGTGGAAAACAAAAAAATTTTTAAGTGAGATTTTTCCTATAGGGTGCATGTACTCACTGGAAAGACAGAGAGATAGAAAGCAAGAAATCATTCCCCGGAGGTGTGGCCACATGGCAATCCCTTCTCCTCCATTCTCCTCTCAAGATCTTGGGTATGTATGCACACACGCCCCAAGTGAGTTTTAAGCCACTGGGTCTGGGACTTGAACTGCAGTCCACTACATGGGAGTCCAGCAACGTAACCATTACATTATCTGCTTGTTCCTGGAAAGTGAAATTTTGAAAACCACTTATTCTCTAGGAGGTTTTGGTGAAGATTTAAAGAAAGCAGATTTGGACCAGCAGTGAGCATAATGGCTATGTCGTTTGATTCCCATGTAGTCGACCACAGTTCAAGTCCCGGACCCAGTGGCTTAAACTCACAACGGGCACATGTGTGTGCGTGCCCAAGATCCCGAAAGGAGAATGGAGGAGAAGGGATTGCGGTATGGCCATCCCCCCTGGAGGGTGATTTCTCGTTTTCTGTCTCTCTACCTCTATCTGTCTTTCTGGCGAGGGCACTCGTCCTATAGCAAAAACCTCTCCAAGAAAAAGAAAGAACAAAGAAAGAAAGAAAGAAAGAGAAAGAAAAAATGCAAGCAAGCAAAGATCAATACAGACTGGATTGTCCTGCAGGTAGAAAAGTAGGAGGGAACCAATGCCTTTCTCTTTCTCATTTTTTTTTCTTTCTTTCTCTTTTTAATTAATTCATTAATTTATTTTTTATGTTTTTGCCACTAGAGAGAGGGAAAGTGAAAAGTCACCTCTCAGAGGGGATGGCCACGCTGCAATAGCTTTTTTTTTTGGAGAGGTTTTTGCTATAGAGCACGTGCGCTCGCCAGAGAGAGAGAGATGCAAAGAGATAGAAAGCGAGAAATCCCCCCCCCGGGGGGGGGGGATGGCCACGCCGCAATCCCTTCTCCTCCATTCTCCTCTCGGGATCTTGGGCATGCAAGCACACGCACCCGGCGTGAGTTTTAAGCCACCAGGTCCAGGACGCTAACCGCAGTCGACTACATGGGAGTCCAGTGACATAGCCATTAGGCTAACTGCTGACCCCTGCAATATCTTTCTCTATTCTCCTCTCGGGATTTTGGGCAAGCACACTTAACCCGTGTGATTTCCAAGCCGCCAGGTCCAGGACTTAAATTGTGGTTGGCCATGAGGGAATCCAGTGCCTTAACGACCACATCACTTGCTGGCTGCATGTCTTTCTTTTTGGGTAATACAGCCCAGTGCCTTCAAGAGAGTGCAACACCCACAAAGCCTTTGACCCTGGGCTTCTGCCAACCACAGAAGCTCTTAGTTTCCTTCCAAGTCTCACTTCTCGATGCCCCACCTGAAAGCCTGCCTCTGCTTCTCCCCAGCAGATTGAAGCAATGAAGAGTGCCTGTGCAGTCGACACCCATGAATAATGGAGCACACAGCGCACTCAGGACAATAACAAACCTTTTATCCGGCCATCCACGAAGACACTGAGGAGTAACACAAATTATTTCTGGTGGTAGGGCAGGTCTTCGTGAACACAGAGCGAATCCTTCTGCTCCACTCCCACTACGGCCTTTTTTTTTTTTTTTTTTTTTTTTTTTTTACTATTATGATTTGGGATTACACGGCAGTATATGCTTGCAGGTTCATCTGTCTCTCCACTAGACTGTGGGCAACTTGAGGTTAGAAAAAAAGTCTTTTCCCCTTTGCTGTCTTAGCCCTCAGTGGGCTCAGGAATTGCTGCTCTTTGCAAGAAGCCAGTGTCAGACCTGCTAACAAAGTCAGAATGGCCCTTCAAAGGGGAAATTAACAATGCAAAGCACCAGCCAGGGGAAAAGGAGCACCTGGGGAAATTGTTAATATTTATTCCTTGATTCTTAGTTTATTTGCCTACAAAATGAAGTTAGTGATCATCCTACTTTTTGTTGGTTTCTCATGCATTTAAATGGGTTAATGCAGGGAGAATTTTTATATATATATATATATATATATATATATATATATATATATATATATATTTAATTTAACTTTATTTATTTTAATTTGACCAGAAAGGGACAGAGTGAGAGAGGGAAAGTGAGACAGCAAACTGCCAGGTCTAATACTTGAACCACAGTTGGCCATATAGGAGTCCAGCACCCTTAACCACCATGCCACCTGCCAGCCTCAATGCAGGTAGAATATTGACAACAGTGCTGGGAACACAGGAAGTGCTGTGTATTCACTTTTACTATCACTACAATATGGAGGCCATCGAGATTATCCCAATATATGGAGGCTTTTGTCTCCTACAGGTAAAATCGCTTGTAACTGTCCTCCTCTCCTGCTCCAAACAACTGGTTATGGGTCCTCTGGCATCCAGCAGCCTAGAGAGGTGGTGTCGCAATATACCATGGCCTGGAAGAAAGGGGCACTCCAGTGAGAAGTATGAGGCATTCTGAGACCAGCTCTGTCCCTGCTACAGCTGAGGCCTCGGTTTTCCCCACTGTAAAACACAAAGGCTGGCACCAGAAGATCCAAATATAGCCAGGTGGCTCCCAGGAAAGATACCCAACCGCAGCTAGAACGGCAACTCCAATAGACAGCCCAGGTGGTTACAGCAGGCTGACACAGAGTCACGCTCCTGGAAAATAAAATCCGATCTCTCAAATTTCAGTTTGCTGTTTCTCCATTATAGCTCATTAAATGTTTTATTAGAATTATCACTCAATAATTTCCTTCAAAGCTCCACGAAGAAAAGGGCTATTAACCTGAAGATGTGCTTTAGCCCTTCCTGAGAACTTTTAACAAGCTGTATCTAGCCACAAAATAGGGATGCTCGTGAATGCTGCCCCTCACCTGGGAGAGCAGCACGTTGGGGCAACAGCCTACTCAAGATTCATTACTGCCAGGGCGGTTGAAATGACATGTATTAGCACTCAGATTAGATTGTTTACATAATAACAATTACTATAAGAGGGAAGACAGGCAATGAAAAGTGCCTGTGCAGTCGACACCCATGAATAATGGAGCACACAGCGCACTCAGGACAATAACAAACCTTTTATCCGGCCATCCACGAAGACACTGAGGAGTAACACAAGTTATTTCCGGTGGTAGGGCAGGTCTTCGTGAACACAGAGCTAATCAAACTCCTCGTTGGGCTTTCTTGTGTTAGTGAGGCCCAGCAAAGAATCTGATCGCCAGTCTTCCCTTTTCACAAACTGATCTTGATATTTAGGAGTAAGGCAATGGTTTACTTTAAAACATCCCTAAGTCATTTTTAAAAAAAGAATTATTTATTGGGACCAGCACTTAGCGTAATGGCTATGTCACTGGATTCCCATGTAGCTGACTGTGGTTCGAGTCCTGGACCCGGTGGTTTAAACTCACGCCGGGCATGTGTGTGTGTGCATGCCCAAGATCCTGAGAGGAGAATGGAGGAGAAGGGATTGCTGTGTGGCCATCCCCTCTGGGGGGTGATTTCTCGCTTTCTGTCTCTCTGTCTCTCTCTATCTTTCTGGCAAGCGCTTGCACCCTGTAGCAAAAAAAGCTCTCAAAAAAAAAAAGAGAATTATTTATTAAATTTTATTTATTATTATTTTTAAATCTGCTATAGGGCATGTGAGCTCACAGAGAGAGAAAGCGACAGAGCAAGCCACCGGATCTGGGACTTGAACCACAGTCAGCCATGTGGGAGTTCAGCACCTTAACCACTACACCACCTGCTGGCCCGCTCCCAAGTCACTTTTGCAACTTCCACAATTCTGCTCTGAAGGGCATGGATTTCCCCTTCTTTAGATTAGAAGAGCCTTTTCACTGCAGTATCCATGCTGAGTCAGGGGCTTCAGCATATTGTACACGTCAGCTCTTTATAATACAAAGGACCTTCCAACCCGACATGATCTTGAATTACCAAGTCCACAGAAATACGTATGCTAGTGAGCCAAAGTGAATCCAGAGAAACTTTAGCACTTAAGCCTGGTCTAAGCAATTCTGATAGACTTTTCCTACATTTGTAGATTTTCAGTCAGTCTTTGCCAAATTTCAGTTATGTGTGCCCTTGTTTATAGCTATTCATTCATTCATTCATTCATTCATTCATTTTATAGCTTTTTGTTGCTTTGTTTTTGTTTTTGTTTTTACCAGAAACACATACACACAGAGAAAAAGTGAGAAATCAACTCCCAGAGGGAAGGGTCATACCATAGTCCCTTCTCCTCCATTCTCTTCTCAGGACTTTAGACATGCATGCACACCTGCTTGGTATGACTCTCAAGTCGCCAGGTCCAGAACTTGAACTACACAGTTAGCCATGTGAGATCCAGCTGCCCTAACCTCCATGCCACCCGCTGGCCCAGTTGAACTTAATTTCTTTATGTAGTCTCAGCATCCAGTGCACACTACTGCAGCTGCTCCTGGTGATGTCATTTTAAAAGTTCAGACAATGATAACAAATGATTTTTTAGATTTTTCTTTATGTAAAAGATACATTGTATCTATCTTTAGAAATAATTTTAATTTTGAGGGGCTGGCTCCATAGGGCAGTGGTTAAGCACTGTGCATAGGGAGCTGACCACCTGGCTCTGGCAGCTTGAAAAAAAATGCCAGGCACATGTGCGTGTATGCTCAAATCTTGATTAGATAGAGAAATGAAGGGAAAAGATTGAGAAATGACCACACTCCATTGGGGGAACTTTCTCTCTCTCTCTGTCCCCTCTTCCCCCTCTCCTCTCTCTCTCCTCTGTAGCAAGCATATATACCCTCAAGCAATTGGAAAAAAAAAAAAGAGAAAAAGAATTTCACATTTGAAAACAATTTTTGAACAGATTTTATAGTTCTACCATTCTGACAGAACTAATTTTTTCATCAATAAATGCATATTTTAGGGACCAGTAGATGGCAAAATGGTTACATCTCTGGACACCTACATGACCAACCGCAGTTCCAGTCTCGCACCTGGCAGCTAGAAACTCACGCTGGGTGTGCGTGCGTGTATGCCCAAAATCCCGAGAGGAGAATGGAGAATGGACTGTGGCACGGCCATTCACCCTGGTGGTGGTGGTGGTGGTGGGGGGGGGCGTGATTTCTTGCTTTCTGTCTCTCCAGCGAATGCACATGCCCTATAGTAAAAATCTCTCCTAAAGAAAGTGTATATTTTAAAACATTGTGTAATTATGTTTAGTACCCTTGTCACATTTAAAGGTGCCCCCCAATTTTTTAAGGAGATTTTTTTGCTATCTGCTGAGTGCACTTGCCAGAGAGATAGACAGCACACACACACCCATGGCCATACCTCAATCCCTTCTCCTCCACTCTCCTCTCAGGAATTTGGGCAGGCACACATGTGCACTAGCCTGGTGTGAATTTCAAGTCACAAGGTACAAGACTTAAACCACGGTTAACGACATGGAAATCCAGCACCTTAACCACTACACCACCTGTGGGGGCCAAAATGTGCCCAAATTTGAATGATGCGTTCTATATCACTCTGCTCGTAAAGAGGCACTTAATTAATGTATTAATTAATTAATTAATTAATTTGCTATAGAGAGGGTGCACTCATCAGAGAAACATAAAGAGGGAAAACTGAGAGAGCACCCTAGGAGGCATGGCCACACTGCAATCCTGCAATCCTTTCCCCATTTTTCCTTTTGGAATCTTGGGCACATACACACACATACATACGTACATACATACATCCCATATATTTCAAGCTGCCAGGTCCATAACTCAAACTGTACAGTCATCTGTGGGATCCGGCTACCTTAACCATCATGCAACTGGTTGGCCCAGTAGACACTTTTATATTGACCTTTATTCCACAAAGGGGAATGCAGCATGTTCACACACATCCAGATTAAATACTCAGATGGTGTAATGGATCAATTTGCTTTGAATTAAGTTTTCCTTAGCATGGGTAACAGGCTGATTACGGCACATTGATCATACCAACAACGGACAAGGGGTCTCCCAAGATGTCTACCAAATACTGCTCAGGAAACAAAGGGGCTCTGGCAGCATCGAGGAGGAGCAATGTTTTCGCTGTACATCAAGCATAAGGGTATTCATCATGGTCTTCAGTGCCACAAAGAGTTGAAGAAAGGGCCCTTATACAGCTCTTAAACCCCACATTGTCTAGAAGCAGAAGGGTACAGCCATAACCTCCTCCCATGATACCTCTCTGGCCGACTTCACAGGATAATCTAACTTGGACAGTCCAACTGTCCAGTTCTGACAGAACCACTGAAAGACTAACATGAGGCTACATCCCATAAAGATAGCCTTGGCACACTCTGTGGCAAATTTGTAATTCCATATAAACCTAGCATAGTAGAAAGAATGTAAATGTTGGAGCGAGATAACTCTTATTAGCTATGTTCTCTTGAGCTAAACTCTTTATCTGTAAAATAAGAATGGTAATAATGATACCATGTACATAAGAGAATAATTTGCAGCAGACAGGGCAATTTGCTATTTAAAATATAACTCACTATTCCTTCTTCCATCCCTAAGGAAGGAAACAATTTCCTTTAAAAGTAGGTTAAATTGTTTTCTCCAGTGAAATCCTTTGATGAGTACCTCATATCTTCCATGGTTTAGAAAGATATCCGTGAGAAAGGGGGAAATTGTGGTTAGACTAAATTTCAGTAAATGTGAATAGAAATGTGCAGGAACACTTTCATCTGAAATTCTCGACTGCGATGAGCTGCTGTGATCCCTGGATGCACTCTCCTGCTGCTATTCTCCTAGCCACTTCAGCACCCAATGGCCTTGTAGAGTGGTATACTGGGAACATGCAGGACAAGACACCTTCATGGGCATGTGACCTATGCAGTCACGCAGGGGCCAAGCTTTCACCAGGCATCGTGCTTGCTTTAATGCTTTCCTGTCACCATCTTGAAATTCTTTATTTTTAAGGAATTAGTCACCCAGTTTTATTTATCATTACTATTTTTATTTAATTCACCAGAGAGGGAGAGTGGGAAAGCAAATTGTCAGGTGGGAACCTGAACCACAGTCAGCCATGAGGGAGTCCAACACCCCAACCAACATGCCACTTGGTGGCCCTACCATCTTGAAATTCTCAAAAAAAAAACTTTTAGCAAAGAGGGGCCAGTAGATGGCATAGTGGTTACATTGTTGGACTCCCACATGGCCAACTAGAGTTCAAGTCCCAAACTTAAAACTCATATCAGGTGCGTGTGTGTTCATGCCCAACATTCCAAGAGAAGAATGAAGGAGAAGGGATTGTGGTGTGGCCATCCCCCAGGGGTGATGATTTCTCACTTTCTGTCTCTGTCTCTCCAACAAGCACACATGCCCTAGAACAAAAATCTCTTTAAAAAAAAAAAAAGCTCCTACCAGGTGCATGTGTACGCATATCAAAGATCCTGGAAGGAGAATGGAGAAGGGATTGCAGCATTGCCATCCCCCCAGGGACGGTGATTTCTCACTTTCCCTCTCATGTCTGTCTGTCTTTCTCTCCACTGAGTGCATATACCCTATGACCAAAAAAAAAAAGAAAGAAAAGTTTTTTTAGTGAAAAGCTTTTTATTTTTGCATTTTATTTGCTGGTCTAGAGAGTTTTAAAAACATATATATTAATTTTATTTTATTTGTTATTAATTAGAGAGATTTTTGTTATAGAGTGTGTGTGCTTGCCAGAGAGACAGAAAGTGAGAAATCGCCCCCCAGGTGGGGATGGTCACACTGCAATCACTTCTCCAACCTCTCAGGATCTTGGACACTCATGCACACGCACCCTCCATGAGTTTTAAGTCACTTGGCCTGAGACTAGAACCATGGTCGACTATGTGGGAGTCCAGTGACATAACCATTATGCCAACTGCTGGTCCCTGTTATTATTATTATAATTTGACCTGAGAGAGACAGAGAGAGAAAAGAAGAGTAAGAGTGCAAGCCACCAGGTCCAGGACTCAAACCATAGTTGGCCATGTGGGAGCACAGCACCTCAACCAACAATACCTGATGGTCTAGTGAGCTTTTTAAAAGAGGATTTATTTATTTATTTTTTTTGGGGGAGAGGTTTTCGCTATAGGGTGCATGCGCTCGCCAGATAGACAGAGAGACAGAGAGACAGAAAGTGAGAAATCACCCCCCAGGGGGGATGGCCATGCCGCAATCCCTTCTCCTCCATTCTCCTCTCGGGATCTTGGGCACGCACGCACATGCGCCTGGCGTGAGTTTAAGCCACCGGGTCTGGGACTTGAACCACGGTCGACTACATGGGAGTCCAGCGACATAGCCATTACACTAACTGCTGGTCCCTTAAAAGAGGATCTAAAGATCAGAAATGCTGACTTGAAGTAGCAAACTGTCGTGAACTCTACAGCAGCAAGAAATGAGTTCTGTCAGCAGCTGCCTGAATGTGGAAAAGGATCCCAATCCTCATGAAATTCCAGCCCCAGCTGATGTCTCACAGCGCCTAGATTTTTTTTTTTTTTTTTTTTTTTTGGAGAGGTTTTCGTTATAGGGCACGTGCACTCGCCAGACAGAGAGAGACATAGAGACAGAAAGCGAGAAATCAACCCCCAGAGGGGATGGTCACGCCGCAATCCCTTCTCCTCCATTCTCCTCTCGGGATCTTGGGCACGCACGCACACGCACCCGGCGTGAGTTTTAAGCCACCGGGTCTGGGACGCGAACCACGGTCAACTACGTGGAAGTCCAGCGACATAGCCATTACGCTAACTGCTGGTTCCCTCAGCGCCTAGATTTTTGACACCTGGAACTGTGAGATCATGAATGCATGTCCTCAGGTACCAAGTTTCTGCTAATTTCCTACACTGTCATAGAAAACTTAGCAAAGAGGGCTAGAAAATTAGGATTGAGAGGCCAGCTGTGTGACCTGGCGGCTGAGGTAGCTATATCCCACATGGCTGACGTAGTGGTTTGAGTCCTGGACACAGAAGTTTGAGAAACATGCCTGGCACAACCGATGTGTGCTTTAAATCTCAAAAGTGGATGAGATGGAGGAGAAGAGATTGCATCATGACCTTTCCCTATAAGAGGTGCTTTCTCCTCTCCCTCTCTTTGTCTCTTTGTCTCTCTCTGGCAAGTGCACAAACCAATTTTTAAAAAAACGAAAAGAAAATTAGGCTAAAATAAAAAGAAGAAAGAAAATCATGGGAGAGGGCCAAATGGGAAACCTACTAACCCACCAAGGAAGTCATGAACCAGATGACAATTAAAGTTGGAATTGCACAACTGGTAGGAGCCCCAGCATGAGACTGCCACCTGTCAGGGAAACAAATCAAAAAAGCAGTAATAGGTTCATTTTCAGATCTGAAATAAAAACTACTGCTTATTTGATTACCATCTGAAGCACATCCATAATCATAGCAGGTTTGCTATTTAAGTCAGACTTCCTTATGCAGAGTAAAGAGAAAACAGAAACTTAATCTCAAAGCTATTGATTATCTTCCGAAGTGTCTATGTGCATTGTCAGCAACTCAGGCTCCTTTGCAATGTCTTTGAAAGATAACTGTATTTAGACCCTACTGCTCTGCTCCCATCCAATTCTCCAATCACTTCAAAAATGTGAAGATCTTCTTTCCAATAGTTAAAGAAAGCAGTGTATGAATGAGTCCTGGGATCACTGAAAAGCATTATCTGATCACTGATTTTCTATCATTTTGATATGCCATTTTAAAAAGAAATGAAAGGGGAAAACACTGCATTTTGTTTGAAAGCCTTAAAAAAAATCTTTAGTGATTTTAAAAAAGAATTATTTATTTACTTTTTTATTTACCATAAAACCACCTTGATTGCCAGATATTTCTAATAGTTAGCTGTCTAGAAAATTACTTATTTTGCATAGAAAAATGGAAAAATGTCATTACTTTTCTGATGACTATCTGTATCTACATATGTAGATATAGATTTTTTTAAATTTCCTATAGGACATGTGTGCTCACCAGAGAGAGAGAAGTGAGAAGGTGAGCCACATGGTCTGAGACTCAAACTGTGATAGGCCATGTGGGAGCCCAGTGCCTCAACCATCAGGCCACCTGCTGGACCAGCTTTAGTACTAGAGTTGCGAGGGTATAGGAAACATGAATATATACAAAAGAATTTAAAGTATGCTGTTTATACTTCAGTTTTTTAAAAGCTGTGAATCAATTTTATCATCAATTGAACCTCGTTTTAAATGCCGGGAGCTTGGCATTTGAAAGAATTCTAAAGTAAATCACAAGAAAGCAAATGAGTGTTTTGCAGTGTGTTTAGTTAGGCAACCCAAGGCTTCTGTTCTAGTGATATGGATTTTGTATGTATGGATTTCTTAGAGAACTGATAACCGAAAAGTGAACTAATTTCATTTCCAGGTAGTGTAGTACATAGAAACTTCGGCTGGTATGGGGTACTCCAAGATGGGCCTTGTTAAAAGACAGCTGTATAAGTAGAGGGATCTGAAACACTGAGATAAAGGATGCTGAAGGGCTACTTGATGGTTATGTCCACCAGGAGGGCTATAGATCCCGGAGGCTTCTGAGTAGAATATGGATAGACTTTCAAGCCAGGACAACGACAGACAGCTCAAGGTCTTCGATGACAGCATCTTAGATTTTGCCATTAGAATCCATGGGCAGAAGCCCTAGAACTTCAGGATACTAACTGTGCACCAGAGAAACTCTGAACCCCTCTGTGCCCATCTCTCATCTACAAAATGAAAATAATAAAATCCTAATCTCATAGGGTTCTTGTGAGGGTTAAATGCAAGAGTGCATTAAAGTACTTAGTGCTTAGTGAGTTTTTCTTTTTTTTTTCTTTTTTTTTTTTTTTGGAGAGGTTTTTGCTATAGGGCGCGTGTGCTCGCCAGACAGAGAGAGACATAGAGACAGAAAGCGAGAAATCACCCCCCAGGGGGGATGGTCACACCGCAATCCCTTCTCCTCCATTCTCCTCTCGGGATCTTGGGCACACACGCACATGCGCCCGGCATGAGTTTTAAGCCAACGGGTCCAGGACGCAAACCGCGGTTGACTACGTGGGAGTCCAGCAACATAGCCATTACTCTAACTGTTGGTTCCCAGTGCTTAGTGAGTTTTTAATCACTGGGGCCAGCAGGTGGCATAGTGGTTAAAGTGCTGAACTCTCACACAGCTGACTGCAGTTCGAGTCCATGACCCAGTGGCTTGAAAATCATGCTAGGCATATGTGTGTGCATGTGTCCAAAATCCTGAGAGGAGAATGGAAAAGGGATTGCAGCATGGCCATTCACCCATGGGGGCTTGGGGGGCATGGTAGTGGTGATTTCTCACTTTCCCTTTCTCTGTCCACACTTTATGGAAAAAACCTATGGGGGAAAAAGTTTTTTTTTTAGCATTGTTAACTATTACTCTTCAGCACAACAAGAGTTTTAGAGGCTCCAGTTATTATATTATTTTTTTTAGAGAGATTTTTGCTATAGGGTGCATGCACTTGCCAGGGAGACAGAGACAGAGAGATAGAAAGCGAGAAATCACCTTCCTGGGAGGATGGCCACGCCATAATCCCTTCTCCTCCATTCTTCTCTCAGGACCTTAGGAATGCATGCACACGCACCTGATGTGAGTTTTAAGTTGCCGGGTCCAGGACTGGAACTACGGTCGACTATGTGGGAGTCCAGCAAAGTAACCATTTCGCCATCTGCTAGTCCCATTATTTTATTTTTTAGAGTTTTGCTATAAGACACATGTGCTCACTGGCAAGACAGAAAGCTAGAAATCACACCCCAGGGGGGATGGCCATGGGGCAATCCTTTTTCCTCCATTCTTTCTCAGGATTTTGGGCATGCATGCACATGTGCCCAGCATGTTTTAAGCCACCGGGTTCAGGACTCGAACCATGGTCAACTATGTGGGAGTCCAGCAACGCAACCATTATACCATCTGCCGGCCCCTCCAGTTATTGTAGTAAATGTTTGCCAGCAGGTATGTGGACTTACCACAGAAACAGCCTGAGAGAGATAAGTATAAAGTACCCTGTCATGAGGAATGAGCATGTGCAATCTCTTCTCCATTTCTCCTTTTAGAATTTTGGACATCTAGGCACATGTGCCCGGAGTGTTTACTCAAGCTACCGGGACTGGGCAAACCCTACAGTCAGTCATATGGGATCTAGCTGCTTTTTAAATTTTTTTAAGAGTTATTTTATTTAACTTTATTATTTATTCATTTATTTTAATTTGACTAGAGAAGGACACAGAGAGAGAAAGTAAGAAAGCAAGCCGCCAGGTCCAGGACCTGAACCGCGGTCGACCATGTGGGAGTCCAGTGCCTTTAACTACCACGTCACCTGCCGGCCCGGGATCTAGCTACTTTAACCACTAGGCCACAGGCTGGCTGGAGGCTCCAATTATTAAAAAGACTGAAACTGAGAGAAAAAAAGCACTGAAGGAAATAAGCATGCCACAGGAAGAGGTGCTATTTCTTCTGCAGCAGAATGCCTTGGGCATTTTTAGCTCAATAACGATGTACAGTTTTTAATCCTTATCTTATTTAGAATTATAATGAAGACTGCTGGAAATAATTAACCCCATTTCCAGTCCCAGGAGCCTGTCCGCAGGTAGAAAGGATTAGGTACCAGGTTCTATGCTCTCTCCTGAGCAGACCCACAAGATATTTGTCAGTCATGGGCACACAAGCACATTCTCCCCACTGATAGGATGTCAGCGAGACTTTTCAGGTAGCGTCAATGAAGTCCTACCCAGTGCAGGGTAGCTGGGAGGGTATCTTGCATTCATCTCATGACTTGGTAATGCTTTTCCCAGCACAGAATAGCACCAGCTCCTGACAACACCCAGCCCTTTTAAAAGCCTCAAAACTACAATAGCAACGAGTGTGCGCCCCTTTAGAGCCTGATGTGGTAAATCCTCTCTCCACTGAGCGGCCAGCCTAGAAGCCTGCTCCCTCCTTTGTTAGGAATTCTGGTCACAAAAACCTACAATAAAATGCTGCAGGCGCATCAATAAAGGATATAATGAAATCAAATGAGTCTTGTTCCGTACATTTACATGCAAAGTATATCAAAGGGACATCCAGTTTGTTCCTGAGACCCACACAATGGATTCTTTTGTGCGAGGGGAGAGAAGATATATGAAGCTGAATTAGGAAGCAATTTCAATTAAAAGGGCTGTGTTTAAGGCTGCAAAGACAATGCAGCCTTTGCTAGACAGCTAGCTATTAGGAGTGTCTGGCTGCCGAGGTGGTTTTATGGTAATTGGCTAGAGCTGGAAGGGAGCACAGCAATACTAGCGCTGCGTCCAGGGCACGGGGGTCACACTGGCTCAGTCCGACTTACTTCTGTGTGACCTCAGGGATAACAACAGTACCTGCCTAACAGGGTTATTACGGGAATGACAAGAAATGAAGCGTGTAAGTGTCTCTGGGTGTGCCAGGCACATACTGGGCACTCTAGCTAACCACTTCTGCCGCAGCTTCCTCTGACTGGTGCCACACTGGTGCTGACATGTCGCACGTGTGCATGGGTCAGAATCATCCAGATGACAAGTGAATGGGACTCTGGAGATTGGTTTGAGCTTGGAATCTATGTGCTATGTGGTGACGAGGAAGTTGTCTTTTGGCATAAAGGCCTCTAAAAGTCAAGTCCAACTTTCTGGCCTAGAGAAACAGAGATCCTTTTGCAAATGTTAGATACCTGAGATGTACACCCTTTGCATGAGCTCCCCTGTATCCTACGTGCTTTTCAGATTTTGCAGCTTGAGAGTCAAAGGGTTGGATGACTATACCTCACAGATAGGTGGTTCTTTGTGGCAGGTGGCCTGCAAATTTCCTCCAGAGTCTTCCTTTCTCTTCAACGGGATTCACTTTAAAGCTGAGCATGGAGGCTGCTCACGTCAGCTCAGATCTGCAGCTGGAACTAGACAGTGTGCTTGTCTGGGTGGAGAATCACATTCCTAATGCTATAAAGAAACACAGCATTTGCTTGTTTCCCCTTCGCCCAGTTTGCCAAAGTACCTCTGGAGTTTTCTTCAGCAGAGGAATGCTGAAAATTCTGTTTTTATAACATTACTGTGTTTCTTCACTTACCTTACCAACAGGGTAATAATCAGCGTTCAGGAGCATGAGTTGCAAGAAGCTTGAAGCATGAATTTAGCAGAGTGAAATGATGAAATATATGAAAAATTCGGAACTAAAAGCAAGCACTGGGACTAGCAGATGGTATAATGGTTACGTCACTGGACTCCCACATAGTCAGCCGTGGTTCAAGTCCCAGACCCAGTGATTTAAAACTCACACCGTGTGTGTGTGTGTGTGTGTGTGTGTGTGTGTGTATGTGTATGTGTGTGTATGTGTGCCCATAGCCCCAGGGAAAGTATGAAGGAGAAGGGATTGTGGCATTACCGTCCCTCCTGGGGGACAATTTCTTGCCTTCTGTCTCTCCAGTGAGCGTACAAGCCCTGTAGCAAAAACTTCTCTTAAAAAAAAAGAGCACTAAATGTTTGTGTGAGGTGCCCACAGACCCCTACAATAAGCTGGAAACAAGAGAATTGCTCCAAGCCCCGCTGCAATGAGTCTATCTGCAGGCAGTTGCAATTTTCACTCTACAAAGCACCGGGGATTGTACCTGGATGCTCATTTCAGATGTGGTTTTACCATTGCAAAGACATAATGGCCCTGAATCACAGTGCCTCTGACATGAGAAAACCCTGAGGAATAAGGACACGAAGCTGTCACTCTTACACTGATATTTTAAAGTCAGCCTTGAGGAAGAGAAAGGAATAGGGATAGAGAAGGCTATAAAAGGGGATTTATTTCTGTCTGTAATATAGGTTTTTAAATTTTATTTTATTTGAAAAACAACCTAGGGCAATTATGAAAAAATATAAATAATTGCTAATCTGGTTGATGAATCACATGTATTTGTTATGTTACTCTTTGCACTTGGAAATACTAGAAAGTATTTCAAAATATCTTTCAATAATTATGAATGTTTTGAAGGGAAAACAACAGAGTTTTTGCCAACTAAAAAGGGAGAACTTGAAGTCAGCAGGTGACATAGAGATAAAAGCACTGGATCTCACATGGCGGACTCCACCATTCCTGTTCCGGACCCAGTGGCTTGAAAATCACTCTGGGGTGGGGGCCGGCAGGTGGCATAGTGGTAAGGTGCTGGACTTCCAAGTAGCTGACTGCAGTTCCAGTCCCTGACCTGGCGGCTTGAAACTCACACGGGGTGCGTGTGCATATGTGCCCAAAATCCGTGAGGAGAATGGAAGAGAAAGGATTGTAGCATGGCCATTCCTCCTGGGGGGTGATTTTTCACTTTTTGTCTCTGTCTCTCTGGCAAGCACACATGACCTAAAGTAAGAATCACTCAGAAAAAAAATAAATAAGAAAATCACTCTGGGCATGCATATGTGTGTGCCCAAAATCCCAAGAGGAGAATGGTTGAGAAAGGAGTGAGACATAGTCATCCCCTCTGGGGGATGATTTCTCACTCTCTTCCTCTCTCTCTCACAGGCACATACTCCCTATAGCAAAAAAAAAAAAAAAAAAAAAAAAAAAAAAAAAAAAAAAAAAAGATTTGGCTAAGTAGTGCAATGAAAAGCAAATATATAGGTGAAGATTAGCTCAAAACTTCCTTCGAGGTAAGTTTCAGAATGGCCTAGAAGGTGCAGTTCCTGTAAAGGAAAAACCATTCCCTTTGATGTGGCCCCATCTGTTTTAATTTTTTTTTTTTTAAAGAATAATTTTATTTAATCTTATTGTCATTATTTTATTTATTTATTTTTGAAGTTGACCAGAGAGAGACAGAGAGAGAGAAGGGAGAGAGAGAAGGAAAGTGAGAAAGCAAGCTGCCAGGTCCGAGACTCAAACCGTGGTCAGCCATGTGGGAGTCTAGCCACCTTAACCACCACACCACTGGCCAGCCCCTGCATCTGTTTTAATTTTAAGAGGCAGACGTTCTGGGATGACGGGCACTGCCCCGAACTCCCCAGCAGCTGCTCCACACGGAGTTCATTCTGTTTCTTGACTTCAGTGAGGTAGTGAAATATCATTTTAAACAATCTAACAACTATGCAACAGAACAATGGTTTCGATACTAACTGGCTTAGACAAAACAGTGATGAAATGGGAAGTAATTCTGAAACTCCTTTTTTCCTAAAAACAGGATGACATAACCAAGAAAAGGTGCAGTCAGAATATAAATTTTGAAATGAATTATGTGGGTGGAAAAAAAAAAAAAACATCAAAATGAGGCTAGGGAAAATGAAGTCAATGTTCAACCTAATCCTGAGGGTGCCTCCTGAGGCTGGCTGGCTTGGCAAATATCGCTGGATGCTGACTACTCCCCATCACCAAGCCTTAAGCCAAATTGTAAATGTTTTCCCTGCACAGAAGTTGGCTCCTGCTGGAGAATGAAACCTGAAGAGCCCTAAAGTGCTGATTGTGGAGATGCATATTGTCTGAGACCTTCAGCATACTCACTTGTAATAAAAATTTCAGGGAAGTGACAAAATACAGAATAACATCATGAGTCACCTCTGTTCATTTAAAAAAAGGCCTGTATTGGGACCAGAAGATGGTGTAATGGTTATGTTACCGGACTCTCACATAGTCGACTGCAGTTTGAGTCCTGGACCCAGTGGCTTAAAACGCATGCCGGGCACATGTGTGTGCATGCCCAAAATCCTGAGAGGAGAATGGAGGAGAAGGGATTGTGGTGTGGTCATCCCCCTTGAGGGGATGATTTCTCACTTTCTGTCTCTCTGGTGAGCACACATGCAAAATCTAGGGAAAAAAAAGACCAGTATTGCCTTGACACAGTAACGGAGGCGATCTCAAGCCAGACTTTTCCTCCTTGGAAAACAGACCACATAACAGGAAAATATAGTTAAGCAGACATCCTCCAGTGTGGAGCTGTGCACCAGGTTAGTTTTTAGTGTCCTTTCCACAGTTATTGCCTAAATATGAATTGGAAACTAGTGAAAAAGAAAATTATTGCGAATGGATCCCAAATTGTATTTTAACCTAATCCTCAATATGCTGTGATTCTGGGGGGGAAAATAATCTCTGGGTGCCAAACCTGATATACATGATTTTCGGATTCTATAGTCTGAATGTGAGTCCTCCTTCCAAACTTACCACAGACTTGTGAGCCATATTCTATTTTTCTGATAAGTAATTTGAAAGACCATATACAAATAAAGTTGGAAGTTGTGTTTGAGGATGCTTTGAGTTGCAAGTAGCAAAAGTCCACTTAAGTTAGTGCACACACACAAGGAGACTGTTTTACATATAAGGACATAGAGGCATTTCATAGAACCAGAGGGAGAACACGTGGGTCCTCAGGAACGGCTAAGATGGGATATTTCTCCCCTCCTCTCTCTCATCACTGCACGTCTCCAAGAAATAGCTTCATTCTCCTTGGAAAACAGGCTATCTTTGCTACTCAGTCCTCAGGGTGAGTAGTAGATGGTCATCGATATCTTCCAAGGTCACGTGTTTAAATGCCAGTCACTCCATTGCGAACCTGTGCTCTATCTCTCTCCTGTGCCTAAGAGTGGAGAGATAGGGTACCTCCAAGGGATGGGCTGTGGATTGCGAAAGGACAGACAAATAAAAGTGGGGGGTTGGGTGGACCTGGAGTCTCTGCTGGAGAACGCTGCACTCCCAAGCCATTCTGAGCTCATTCTTTTTTAGGGTAGGCAAAGCCGTGTGCTTGAGCTGTGGAGCACCTATTCCTGGTCCTGCGATGGCCTTTTTTGGTTCTGAACAAGCCTCTTCTGGCCTTCTCTGGCTGACCTCAGGTTTCTTCTATCGGTAAAGTCCAGCAGTAGATTATGTCTTATTTAGAACTTTTGCATGCCCTGCAGCAATACTGCAAAGACGCTATTTACTTTAAGGCTCCCTGCATCTCCCCAGTTGTGCTGTTTCCGACTTGAGCACACAGACTTTTACTGTTAAA
This sequence comes from Tupaia tana, assembly GCA_026018925.1. Lineage (NCBI taxonomy): Eukaryota > Metazoa > Chordata > Mammalia > Scandentia > Tupaiidae > Tupaia > Tupaia tana. The sequence continues at coordinate 224,056,870 of JAKSZU010000001.1, read as the reverse complement.
CACACCTGTTTTTCTTGGAGAGCTTTTTATTTTACACCCAACCTTCTGACTTTGCGGAGCTTTTATTTTAGTTTAAACTGGGGGCTTTTATTTTTTAACTGCTTTTTGTTAATTTCGCTGCTCCTAGCTTTTTTACTCTGCCAGTTTCTTTTTTTCTTTTTCTTGCAGTTTCCCCTGTTTTACTCCCAACTTCAAATTGAGTCCTGGACCTGGTGGCTTAAACTCATGCCGGGCACGTTGCGTGCCTGCATGCCCAATATCCCGAGAGGAGAATGGAGGAGAAGGGATTGCAGCGTGGCCATCCCCTCCACCCCTGGAGGCAATTTCTTGCTTTCTGTCTCTCTTTCTGGTGAGCGCATGTGCCCTATAACAAATACCTCTCCAAAAAAAAAAAAAAAAAAAGAAAAGAAAGAAAAGAAAAACACACCTGGGTGCTGTCAGGTGGCATGGTGGTTAAAGGTGCTAAATCCCACCTGGCTGACTGTGGTTTGAGCCCTGGACCTGGAGGCTTGCTTTCTCGCCTTCCCTCTCTCTCTCTTTCACTGATCAATTAAAATAACAATAATAATAATGATAAATAAAGTTGAATGAACTAATTCTTAAAAAAAAAAAAAAGAAAACTCATCTGGAGGCTGAAATCGTCTAGAAGCTTCTCCCCTCACATAGCTAATGTCTTAGCTGAAATGACTCAAAGGCCAGATGCCACTTGGAGCATTGACAGGAGCACTTACAGGTGACCTTTCCATGTGACCTGGATGTCCCACAGCGTGGCAGCTGACTCAGCGAGAGAGAGCATCTCAGGACGGAATGTCTGGGAAGCCAGCCTTCCTGGAGAGCCAGGTGAGAGCTGCATGGTCTTTCCTGGCTTAACCTTACAAGTCATCCCACACGCCGTCGCAGCATTTTATTGGCTGCAAATGAGTCACTGTGGCCGTCTCAGATTCAAGGGGAGGGAAATGACACGGCTTCCTATGGAGCAGAGCAAGGTCACATTGTGGATAAGAGGTACAGTTGAGGCCATCTCTGGAAAACGCAATCTGCTATGAGGCACGTCTCTTAGACAACCCTGGACTGCCGTGGAGAGTGGCCAGGCCTACACAACACAACAGCGACCTTTTTTTTTTTTTTGGAGAGGTTTTCGCTATAGGGCATGTGCGCTCGCCAGACAGACAGAGAGAGACATAGAGACAGAAAGCTAGAAATCACCCCCCAGAGGGGATGGTCATGCTGCAATCCCTTCTCCTCCATTCTCCTCTCGGGATCTTGGGCACACACGCACACGTGCCCGGCGTGAGTTTTAAGCCACCGGGTCCGGGATGTGAACCACGGTCGACTACGTGGGAGTCCAGCGACATAGCCATTACGCTAACTGCTGGTTCCCAACAGTGACCTTTATAGACAAGCAGAGCGCGGTCTTTGTGCTGACAGTACAGGGCTAGAGAAAACTTTAATGAAGACATAGTTCTGCTTTCTTGTACCAATGCCACGAGGCAAGCAAGGGTTAAAAAACAAAACAAAACAAAACAAAACAAAACAAAACAAAACCAAACCTATGTGCCAGTCAGTAAAGGCCAGGGACAACAAGAGGCTAAAATAAAAACACAAAACACAAGCTCTCCCACAGCTTCAGTTAATAACAACAGAAACACCTAGCTTCACACTCTGCTTCTCCTTCCCCCCTTTTGCCCTATAGAAAAATAAACTTGAAAACAGCTCGAAGCTGTGAAATCTCCATCAAAAGTACCCAAACTGCCCAATCCCCACTTTTCTCTACTTCTGTGCCTGTGTGTTCCTTTCCAAATCCACTGTCATTCCCACTCAAGTTCACGTCTCGCCGAACAGGTCACAGCAGACGACAGAAGAGATGACACGGTAGCGGAGGAACCGAGTCCCTCCAACCACCCAAGGATGCTTAGGGCGAGTTCAGATTGGCTGCTTTCCAGGCTGGCACCTGGGTCTGCAAAAGCCCATCTTTCTAAGTCTGTGGACGGGGAGTTGCCTGAGCTCAGCACAGCCAACATGGGCAGCTGCAAAACTGTACCGGAAGCTTGTCACCCTGGGTGTGGTGGTTATGCCACCAGGAAGAGCAATAGGCAAGCTGGACAACTTGAGGGCTTGCCTCTTTTCCAATTTGTGGGCCACCAACTAACTGCCGAAGTTACCAGGGCTCATGCAGAGCCAGATGTTCTTAACAGATGTGCAAAGAAGGCAGTTTCCTTAAATCGTTTTAAAAGCTGGCTGTGCTGTAAGATGCCTTTTTTAGTCTAATGCAAGGGTTGGATAGCCCTGGCAAAACAATTGTAGTCATTTCCTCTGTTTTAGTATATGTGAATTAACTAGCCATGATCTCAAACCCTTTTTCTTTTTAACCAGTTGGGTGGCTTTCCACAGCTGGGCTATAGAGACCAAGGGAAGTTCAAATTGAAGCTATATATATATATACATATACATATATGTATATATATGTATATGTATGTATATGTATGTATGTATGTGTATATATATATATATATATATATATATATATATGCAATTTCTTTTCAGTCCTGGTATATTCCAACCACCCCACTCCATGCCACTATTTCTCTCCACTAATACAAGATTCACTTGACTTATTTGGCATAAGTAAGAAAGCAGGTAGCAGAAAAAAATCACTATACATAATCGCAAATACCTTCTATGATGTCTTTCTATTCCTACCCCATCGTCTCTACCTGAACTTCACACTAAGTCCACCCTTTCCCCCTCCGTTCCTCTGACCTGGTGTTTCTCCAGTTGTGCTGTCTGTGAAATAAACTATCACCACATCAGACCCAGGAGAATTGCAAGGGAGCTGCACACCCACAAAAAACATGTTTCTGGTGAAAACAGGACTCATTTCTCTATAGAGAGAGCTATTTAAGTGCATATAAACAACTGCTTTTATCATTCATCTTAAACATAAGATTTCCCTGTTTTAAGGATGTTAAGGTATGCTGCCTCTTAACATCTGTTAAAATAAGAAAGTGCTCTAATACATTTCCGTTTTTCTTCCTGCCATCGCTGCCACCCAAATAGCAATGTACATTCAAGTTTACGAGAGCTGAGACGGAACAGGGTATGTTCAGGGGGAGAAATGCCTACGTGAGGACCTGTGAGCTACGATCAGATATCTCTAAGGAACTGGACCGTCTCCACATCACATTTGTTGAGCACAGGGAGCTCCATGTGAGAGAACCGACCCAATTCACACCCCATCTGCCATGGGCCTGCCTAGGCTGGTCGCAGTGAAACTGAGCGTAGGCCTAGGGCTCAGTGAGAAGCAGGATGTGGAAGTAGAGAGGTTTTGTGACTATGACACAAGAACTGCTTTCCATGGTAACAAAGCAGCCTCTGCACCCTCCCTCCATGCCCCCAGCCTGAGGAGATGCAGAAGGCAGCAAGCTAGAGATCTGAACTCTTCTCCCTTCACGTGTCTAATGTCTAAGCCGAAATGACTCAAAGGCCAGATGTCCCTGGGACTGTTGCCAGAATACTTACAGGTGACCTTTCCACATGACTTGGATGTCCCACAGCATAGCAGCTGGCGCGGGACGAGACATCTCAGGAGGGAGGGACCTGGCCAGTTCCTCCTTCCCCTGGGCTGGTGAAGCCACTGCACTTCACATCTGCTGAAGTCATCAGAAGCAAACATGGCGATGGACAGCCAAAGCTGCTTGTGTGTGTAACCACGTGATGGGTCATTTATTTGTCATCTTGGCTAGGCCATGGGTCCTAGGCAAACACCAGTCTAGAGGTCGCCTTGAAGGCATTTTTTTAGATATGACTGGGGTTTAAAATCAATAGCTTTTGACGAAAGCAAATTACCCTCCATAAGATAGATGGGCCTCTTACAATCAGTTGAAGGTTTTAAGAAAAACGACAGAGGTCTCCAGAGGAAGAAGGATTGGCCTCTGAACTACCTTCAGACTAGAGCTACACATTAATCCTTCCCTGGATCTCAGGGTTCCAGCCCGCCTGCAGATAATAGTCTTGCCAGCCCCCCAGTTGCATAGGACAATTCCTTCAAATAAAACTCCCCCTTTCTCTCGCTCTGTGGGTGTGTGTGTGTGTGTGTGTGTGTGTGTGTGTGTGTACCTTATTGGTTGCTCCCTGGAGAACGCTGACTCTACACCATGTCTGTATACTTTACACCGTTCACTTGCTGGTTCAGTCATGGGACAGGAACTGCAGGTCATCTGCCACGTGATTGAATATCCACCATTCTTTTCTTCTTTCACAGGCCCAGAAGCCTAATCTTATTTGGGATGGGAATGTTTTAGATAAAAGACAACATTTCCCAGGGTTCCCGATAGCTAAGGATGGCCACGTGTCTCAGCTCTGTCCAATGACAGGTAAGTGGTAGTTGTTGAATGGGATCTGTAGGAAAGCTACTTAAAAAGAAGACAGGACATAGGGACCAACAGTTAGTGTAATGGCTATGTCGCTGGACTCCCACGTAGTTGACCACAGTTCAATTCCCAGACCTGGCAGCTTAAACTCACACTGGGTGCGTGTGCGTGCGTGCCCAAGATCCCGAGGGGAGAATGGAGGAGAAGGGATTTCGGCATGACCATCCCCCCTGAGGGGGTGATTTCTCGCTTTCTGTCTCTCTGTCTCTCTCTGTCTGTCTGGCGAGCGCACGCGCCCTATAGCAAACCCCCCCCCCCCCCCCCCCCGCCACAAAGAAAAAAAAAGAAGACAGGATACCAGCACGCACCCTTTATCCTTTCCTTTTCTTCAGTTTCCTGTCTGGACCTCTGACAGGGTTACTGGAGCTCAGTAGTCATTTGGACCACAGAAGCCATGGGCTAAAACTGACAGAACAGGGAACTATTAGTTCTGGACAGCCTATTTCCCTGTTACTTGAAGGAAAACTAAACCTCTTTTTATTTTTTAAAGAATTATTTTATTTGACTTTATTTATTTATTTATTTATTTATTTAAATTTGACCAGAGAGGGATAGAGAGAGAAACTGAGTAAGCAGGCCTCCAGGTCCAGGACTTAAACCGTGGTTGGCTGTGGGTCCAGTGCCCTTAACCACTACGCCACCTGCCGGCCCATAAACCTCTTTTTTTTCATTGCCAGAGGGCATGTGTGTGTGTGAGAGAGAAAGAGACAGAGATGAGAGAGTACCCCCTAATTCCTCATTAGGTCATGGTCATTCCACAATCCTTTTTTTTTTCCATTTCTCTTTTCCATCAGGGTCTTGGGCACACATGCGCACAAGCACTGCATGATTTTCAAGCCACCAGGGTCAGGATTCTAACCATGGTCAGCCATGTGGGATCTGCTTCCTTTAACTGCTGAGCTATGGGGCTGACCCTAAACCTCTATATTTTAAAACCATTGTAATTTCCAGTTTCTGTAAACTACAACTGACTGTGATTCCTAACTGATTCAGACAATATACAAAAGCTAAGGTAATTTAAGCCAAATTCAAGCCTTTATTTTCACCAGTTCACCAGTCCCCACAACTTGTGTTCTCCTCTAGTTTTCCCTAGAAACTGTCTCTCTGGTAAGCACACACTCCCTATAGCAAAAATCTCTAAAAGAAAGAAAAAAAAAGACTAGATAACTGCCTATCAGAAGTGTTTATCTATGGTCTATTTACAGGACATTGCAATCCATGCAAGTCTCTATATGAGGAGACTTCAAAAAGTCTGTGGAAAATGGAATTAAAGTCTGAGTTTATTTTAGTGCAGAAAAAATTGAAATCCATGTATACTTTTTTCATAAAATGCATTTTCTATGAAACTTTTGAAGGCTGTAATTTGTGTTTTGACTAAATTAAGTATTCCTCACTATAAATTTCTTTTTTTTAGAGAGAGAGATTTTTACTATAGGGTATATGCGCTCACCAAAGAGACAGAGAGACAGCGAGAAATAACCTCCCAGGGAGTTGGCTATGTCACAATCCCTTCTCTTCCGGTCTCTTCTCAGGATCTTGGGCATGCACACACATGCACCTGGCATGAGTTTTAAGTCACCGGGTCTGAGACTTGAACTGTGGTCGACTATATAGGAGTCCAGTGACATAACCATTACACCATCTGCTGGTCCCCCACACTATAAATTTCAAAAAGAAAGAAAAACATAGACTTTATGATACTGCTAACTTTCCACTTCTTTTCTTTTCCCCCCTTTTTCAGAGAGATTTTTGCTATAGGGCGCTGCGCTCGCTGGAGAGACAGAAAGCAAGAAATCACTGTGGCGACCCCTTCTCCTCCATTCTCCTCTCTGGATCTTGGGCACACATGCACACATGTCCTGTGTTAGTTTTTTAAGCCGCCGGGTCTAGAATTTGAACAGTGGTTGACTATGTGAGAGTCCAGTGACATAACCATTATATCATCTGCTGGTCTCTCCACTTCTTTTATAAAATATTATTATTTATTTCATTTTATTATTATTTTAATTTCCTATAGGACACATGCACTCACCAGAGAGAGACCCAGAAAGAGAGAGAGAGACAGAGAGAGAAAGAGAGAGAGTGAGAAAGCAAACATCCAGGTCTAAGACTCAAATCCTGGTCAGCCATGTGGGAGTCCAGCACCCTAACCACCATGCAACCTGCTGGACCCATTTTCTAGTTCTTATTTTGGGTACTGGGATTGTAGGTGTCCATTTCATCACCATGTGTTGTCACATGACAACACATGTTCCACGTGCCTTTTAATATACATTAAATATAAACAGTAATCTTTTTATTCTTTATTTATTTCTTTAAAATTTTCCAGAGGGCACATGCACTCCCTGGAGAGAGAAAAAGTTGAACAGATGGCCAGCAGGTAGTGGTTAAGGTGTTGAACTCCTGCATGGCTGACTGCAGTTTGAGTTCCAGACTTGGCAACTTGCTTTCTAACTTTCTCTCTCTCTCTCTCTCTCTCTCTCTCTCTCTCTCTCTGTCTCTCTCTGGTGAGCACACATGCCCTATAGCAAATTAAAATACTGATAAATAAAATTAAATAAATAAATTTTTAAAAAGATAGAGAAAGAGAGAAAGTACCCCCCTCCCCAACCCTCATAGGGCATGGTCACACTGCAATCTCTCCTCCTCTACTTCTCCCCCCTTTTAGGATTTGGGGCATGCACCCACATGTACCTGGCATTATTTTCAAGCTGCTGGGTCCAGGACTTGAACTGTATAATCTGCCATGAGGGATTCACGAGGCTATGGCTGGCCCTCTATGGTCACTTTTTATTGGAGAAACTTTAAGAAGGCAAATTTGTTTCGATATTGTAAACAGAGGAAGCAGTAGTCAGCGCTCATTTTGCTCTTCTCCCACTTCTGGGCCACGAGTAGAGAATTTGCGGTCTGGACATTCCTTCTCTGGGTGGGTATGGTGACAGCACATTAGTTATGACTCTTGGACCAGGACTAACTGAGCTGTCCACCTGTGACTCACCCATTTCTGGAAGATGTGGAGCAGTAGTGGTGGGTCTCAGGACGTCACATGAACAGTGTGATGTGTGATGGTGACACAGGCAACCTGGCTCTGTTGCTCCCAGCCTTCTCTCCACCCCTGCCACGGTCCCTTCTTCTGTCTCAGTAAGGCTAACTTTTCAGTCAGCCCTCTCAGAGATGTCACACTTAAATCAGAAGGCTCTCGTTGACTTTTTAGTCTCAGTCGGAGTTATGAGTGGCCCATTAGTGGTCTTCAATTGATGTATCTTACTCTGGAAACACAAAAATTAAGTATAGACACTCAAGTCAATCCAGATGGATTTGACCAAAACAAGGTCAGTTTTTAAACACATATTAAGCCAAAATATACTTTCCACTCAAATAAGAAAGATGTCAGAACAATTTTTTTTTCTTTTTTTAAAAAAATTTTGCCATAAAGTGTGTGTGCTCACTGGGGAAAGTGAGGGGGGTGGGGAGTGCGAAATCACCTGCTGGGGAGATGGCTGTGCAGTTATCCCTTCTCCTCTTGGGATTTTGGTGCACACGGACCAGGCATGATTTTCAAGCCGCTGGGTCTGGCATGAACCTCAGAGTTGGCCATGTGGGATCCAGCACCTTAAACCACCATGCCACCTGCTGGCCCTTTCTTTCCCTTTTTAAAGCTTTGCCTGAGGGGGCAGGTGCTCACTAGAGAGAGACAGAGAGAAAAAGAAAGTGAGAAAACAATCTCCATGGAGAATCATCATGCCACAATTTCCTTGTCTCCATTTCTTTTGCCTTTCAGGATTTTATACATGTACACATACATGCCTGGCATATTTCTTAAGCCACTAGGTCCAGGACTTAAGCTGCATAGTCAGCCATATGGGATCCAGCTGTCTTAACCACTAGGCCATGGCTGACCCTGTTTCTTTTCCAAGGTGAGAAAAATTCAACTGTACTAAATAGAGAAAATCTCTATGCACAGGCCAATACCTACGCAAGCTTCTTCCTTCCAGACCTCTGGTTAGAAAACACAAAGTAACAGGGCAGCAGGCAGCATGGTGGTTAAGGTGGCTGGACTCCCACATGGCTGACTGGGGTTCGAGTCCTGGACCTGGCAGCTTGCTTTCTCATTTTCCTTGTCTCTCTCTGGTCAACTTCAAATAAAATAATGACAATGAATAAAATTAAATAAAATAATTCCTTAAAAAAATGAAAACACAAAGAAACACTAAGAAAAGTCCTATAAAAATTTCTGAGTCAGAAAGGACATTGCACATGTGATCTTCCTTCTTTAATGCTCCAGAAGGCTTTCTGTAGAATGAGTTCATGGCTGCACACTACAGAAAACTGACCTCAGAATATGAACTTATTGGAAAGGTATCGGTGACTCAGAATAACCTGGAAGGCTGGAGAAGGAGACTGGGAAAATGGCCAGAACTCCAGGCTCGCCAGCAGCAGCCACAGCCCATGTTACGTCATCACTGGAGCAGATGGTGCTGACACCCCTGCTGCCTCAGCTTCAGTCACTGCTGCCTCTGGACTCTGGATGCCACCAGCATGAACAAACTCCCAATGACCTTATATGTTGACATCACCAGCTGAGGAGTCAAAGGCTGGAGAAAGCACATCTGATTGCTAAGCCTTGACCATGTGTCTGCGCCTTGGCCTCTGAGGGCTGAAAGACGAAAATTTGGCTCCTTTTCAGCCTCCACAGTGGGAAGCAGGACCCCACACAATGGGATGACTTGCCAAGTAATGAGAAATTTTATGTGCTAGGTGGTTAAAAGAATGATGTCTATGTGTTTGCGTGCATGCCCAAAATCCCAAAAGGAGACTGGAGGAGAAAGGATTGTGGTGTGGCCAACCCCCCCTAGGGGTGGTTTCTTGCTTTTGGTCTCTCTATCTGTTGAATGTATGTGCCCTATAGCAAAAATCTTAAAAAAAAAAAAAAAAAAAAAAAGGACATATTTTAGGGCCAGCAGGTGGCATGAAAATTAAGGCAGCTGGGGCCCTATTGACTATGCAGGTCAAGTCCTGGACCCAGTGGCTTGAAAATCATGCTGGGCACGTGTGTGTGTGTGCCTAAAATCCTGAGAGAATGGAGAAAGGATTGTGGTGTGGCCATGCCCTCTGAGAGGGTGATTTCTCACTTTCTCTCTCCCCCAACCCCCAACTCCCCCATCCCATGAGCTCACATGCTTTATAGCAAAAAAAAATAATAATAATAAAAAAAAGAAAGGAAGAAAAAACCTAAAAAAGGAAGTACTTATTTATTTTTAGAGTTATTTTTGCTATAGTGCATGTGCACTCACAGAGAGACAGAGAGAAAGAAAGTGAGAAATCACCCCATAAAGGAGATGGCCATGCCGCAATCCCTTCTTTTTCACTCTCCTCTCAGGATTTGGGCATACATGCACATATGCAAGTGAATTTCAAGGCACCGGGACCGGGACTTGAAACACAGTTGGCCACGTAGGAGTACAGCAATGTAATCATTATGGCATCTGCTGGTCCCAGGAAGTACATAGTTTAAAGTATACAATTTGATAAGTGTATACACACACACACACACATACACACACATATATACATGATATATATATTATTAGGTTCTTACTGATGTGTAACAATTTACTACAAACTTAGTGACTTAAAACAACTTATTGGGTCTTTGGAAAAGTAATGATGTATTTGTTAATGTTTTTATATGCAAAAATGCATCATGACTTTTTCAACAACTCCATATTTATCATCCCACAGTTTCTGTGGGTCAGGAATCCAGATGCAACTTGATAGAAGCTTTTACTCAGACTTTCCCAAGGCTGTAATCAAAATGTCTGCTGGGCTCAATTTTCATATAGTGGCTTACTTGAAGAAGAGCATTTCCAAGTTCATTCAAATTGTTAGCAGAATTCATTTTTTTGTGGGTGTAAGATTGAAGGCCTCTACTTCTTGCTAACTGTTGGCTGAAGGCCACTCTCAGTCCTAGAGGTTATCACAGTTCTTAGAAGTCACTCTTAGTTCCTTTCCATCTGCGCCTCTCTAACAGCCCTTCATCTAAGCACACAAAGGAAGTCTCTAAATGCGGTCTGCTAAGATGGACTTTTCAATAATAATAGTTACAGGAATGACAGCTTGTCACTTTTGCTGCATTGTATTGGTTAGAAGCAGTTCACAGTCCCCACCTAGACTCAAGGAGAGGGAATTATGAAAAGGGGTGAATACTAGAAGGTGCAAATCACTAGGGTCACCTTTATTTTCTGTTACCTATGAAACTATTAGCACAATAAAGACAAAAATCCAGATCACCTCATGCCAATTGGAAGTCCATCCCCTTCCTACCTTGTCCCCAGGCAAACACTGATTTATTTTCTATCACTGTACATTAGTGTGTATTCTCTAAAATTTTATATAAATAAAGTCACACAATGTGTACTCTTGTCTGGCTTCTTTCTCTTAGCATACTTATTTTGAGACTCAACCACGTTGTAGGTATAGTCCATTCCTTTCCAGTACTGAGCAACATTCCATTGCATGGACATATCACAGTTGTTTATTCACTCACCTGTTGATGGACATTGGCGTTGTTTCCAGTTTTTGTATATTATAAATAAAGCTGCTATGAACATTCATGTTTGCATTTTTATATGGACATATGTTTTCATTTTTCTTGATTAAATGCCTAGGAGTAAAATGGCTGGTTTCTGTGGTAGATACATGTTTTTATTTTTCAATAAACCATTCAAGTCATTGTATCATTTTACATTTCCACCAGGAGAGTACTAGAGTTCTATGTCTTTGCCAACAATGTTATCATCAGGCTTTATAATTCTAACTAATAAAGTAAGTATGAAATGGTGTATCTTTGCGGGTTTGTTTTTGTTTTTATCAGAGCAAAAGAGACAGAGAGAGGGGGAAAGTGAGAAATCACCCCCCCAGGGGGAATAGCTACACTGCAACCCCTTCTTCTCCATTCTCTTGGGATTTGGGGCACATACACGTGTATCTCGCTTGTTTTTCCAGCCACCAAGTCTGGGACTCAAACTAGATAGTCGATCATGTGGGATTCCAGTATCTTAACCACCACACCACCTGCTGAGCCATATCTTTTCATTTTAATTTCTCTGATTTCAACTTAACGATATTGAGTATTTTCTCATGTGTTCATTGGCCATTTATACATCTTACGTTGTGAACTCTCTTTTCAACTCTTGCTATTTCTAATTGAATTTTGTTTTACTGAGTTGTAGGGATGCTTTGTGTGTGCTGGGTACAAGTATTTGTCTGATCTACATGTTACACTCTGTAAGATGGCTCTTTGCCATACCAAAGCTGCTAAAGCTTGAACAGTTGGTATTGGACAGGCATCTCTTTCTTCCTCGCCTATTCTGAGTGGTGATCTCAGATTTCTTGGTCTTTTCACAGGATGGCTGAGTTCACCTAGAGTAAATTTTCCAAAAGACCAGGGCAGAAGTTACAAGATTTATTAAGATCTAACTTTGAGATCCCAAGGACATTCCTTCTGTTGCATTCTACTGGTTGAAATTCAAAGTGAGAAAATTAGACACCATCTCTCAATGGGAAGTATAACAAAGAATTTGTGATCCTTGGGCCTCCCACACCTGGCATGATTAGCGATGTCTACAGTAGTGCAAGCTGCAACTTATTCCCAATTGCTCAACCAAACTCACTGATATCATTAAACAACAATCACAGAACTGATAGTTTCCAAAGCGCTGCACATATTTTATATACCTCTCACAAAAACTTTTGATTTAGGTAGGCAGATATTAGTATCCCCATCTTTGAAGTCTAGCAATATTGGGTACTTGTCGATAGAAAGCATCTAGAACCCAAGGTCAGTGACCTCTAGTGAGTGCAGTGATTTCTCCACTTAAGTACACAAAACTTTCTAATTAAATAAGTCCCATCTTTCCTAGTAATACTAGGTTGGTGGTGGGTCTCCATTTACTAATGATTATTTATTGATGAATTTCCAGGCAGAAATAGTTGCTTGTTTAAAAAATTAGGAACAATTCAGTTAAATATTATATGAACCAGAAGTCCTATGGTTGGAAGGATTAAGAATTAAGGGAACCAGCAGTTAGCGTAATGGCTATGTCGCTGGACTCCCACGTAGTCGACCGCGGTTCGCGTCCCGGACCCGGTGGCTTAAAACTCACGCCGGGCGCGTGTGCGTGCGTGCCCAAGATCCCGAGAGGAGAATGGAGGAGAAGGGATTGCGGCGTGACCATCCCCCCCTGGGGGGTGATTTCTCACTTTCTGTCTCTCTGTCTCTCTCTGTCTGTCTGGTGAGCGCACGCGCCCTATAGCAAAAACCTCTCAAAAAAAAAAAAAAAAAAAAGAATTAATAAACTGGTCCAGCCCCATAGACTAGTGAGTAAAGGAGCTACATCCCACATGGCCAACCAAATGGTTCAAATCCCAGTCCTGGCAGCTTGAAAATACCCTTGGCATGTGTGGATGCATGCCTCAAATCTGACAGGATGGAGAGATGGAGGAGAATGGATTACAGCATGAAGATATCCTATTGAGAGGTACTTTCTTCCTTTCCCTCTCTGTCTCTCTGTCTATCTAGCACATGTGCCCTCGGGCAAATTAAAAAAAGAAAAATGAATAATTTGACTTAAAGTAATACTTCTATTCCATGGCATTATATACTTGGTTAGAATTTTACTTACCCTCATAGAAATGACAGTTCACTCTTGGGGAAAAGCAAGTTGCAGAGCAGTAAGTATGTAAACACACACACAGAGACACATATATATTTTCACATCCATTTGTATGTATGAAAAATCATCTGGAAGGTTATATAACTACTAACAGTGTTACAGCTTAAAAATTCTGTACTGTTTGAATTTGAGTATACATTATTCTTGAAATAATAATAAATAACAACTCTTCAACTCCTTTGTAAATGCATAATAATGATCAGACTTGAAGTACGGTCACACTTTTAGAGTTCTGAGTAGGGTATAAGCATATACAAATGAACAAGCAAATTAAACTTCAGATAGTATCATAGTACAGGAAAAAGTTCTACATGTGTTGATTCATTTCCCAAAGAGAAGTTAATGTTAATGCTCGCTTTGGCAGCACATATACTAAAATTGGAACGATACAGAGAAGATTAGCAAGGCCCTGCACAAGGATGACATGCAAATTTGTGAAGCATTCCATATTTTTGTAAAGATATAGGTGATTCAATGTAATATAAACAATTATGATAATAATAAATAAAATTTTAAAGAATTTTTTTAAAAAGGCAGACATGGAACAAAAAAAGAGAGAAGTTAATGTGAAACTGCCTTTTCAACACTTAGCATTGGAAATGTGTTTTTAAACAAAACACTATGAAAATATTCTTTGAGCTAAACATATTTGGCTTCCAGAAACTCACTGGTTTGGAACTCAAACGAGGTAGATAATTCTTTCCAAACCAAGAAGTGATCAATTTTTGCAGATCTAAAAAGACCAATAAACAATCAAGGGGAAAATGAGCCAACTTGAACAAATATACATATGCACACATATAAATATTACTTAAAAGAAGCACATTCCATATTGACATTGAATTACTTAGAAATTCCAAAACAGAAGGTGGCCCCACCATGTCCTAAACGAGTCAAAGGAGGATTTAGGGGATGAGCAAAGCTATGAGGCTAAACTAGGGTGAAAAATGCTTTCCTATATGTCTTCACCTTGGGAATAAAATAGAGATCAAAGAGCCAAGTTGAAGGTCTGGTTAGGAATGCCATCTGTGGGACAGGTGCTCCGATAGGAATATCCAGGATCAAGCCAGGAGGCATGTTATCCAAATTGCTTGGAATGTGAATGACCAAGGCTGAAAAGTAGAGTCACTGTAGGGAGGTACCAAAGACAAATCTGGTAAGGACAGAGACCAATGATAATAACAACAGCTGCGGTAACCAGCAGTTAGCGTAATGGCTATGTCGCTGGACTCCCACGTAGTCGACCGCGGTTCGCGTCCTGCACCCGGTGGCTTAAAACTCACGCCGGGCGCGTGTGCGTGCGTGCCCAAGATCCCGAGAGGAGAATGGAGGAGAAGGGATTGCGGCGTGACCATCCCCCCTGGGGGGTGATTTCTCACTTTCTGTCTCTATGTCTCTCTCTGTCTGTCTGGTAAGCACATGCGCCCTATAGCGAAAACCTCTCAAAAAAACAAACAACAACAACAAAAAAAACAGCTGCCATTTGTCAAATGACAGCCATGCTAGATCCTTCTCAGACATGATACCACTTGTAGTTTGTAGTCTCCTTGCAAACAAGGTATGATAGATTTTTCAGATGACAGCATTGACTTAGGAGAGTTATATGGTATGCCCCAAACCCCAATGCTAGGAAATAATAGAACCAGAATGTAAGTCCAGTTGATTCTTACCACAAAGTCTATACTCTTCCCAGCATGCCAGACTGTGGAAACAGGAAGAATTCAACAGAAATGTATGGAACAGTTAAAGTCATGGGCCATCAGACTCAAGAAAGGTGAGCCAATGTGCCAAGCTGGGTAGGTCTCTCTGCTGTGGCCTTCTCCTACCAACAGGGGCTACCTCTTGGTGTGTCACTTTCATGCTATGTCTGGTTCTTGCTGCAAGAGAGGGTGCAGCTTCTTTGGAGTCATGGAGCAGATAGATAAAAATGAACATGGTGACTGTTTCAAGAATCTCTCAAAAAAAAAAAAAAAAAAGAAAAAGAAAAATAGAAAAGTATTGCTCTTGGAAAGGCTTGATGAGAACCCATGAAGCCAGGTCAAATAGGGAAACTCAATGAGAAACGCATTTCGAGAAGGGGCCATCGGCACTGTCAAGTACAAAAGGAAGGTTAAGCCAGAGAAAGACTGAGATACGGCCTGGATTTGGCCATGAGGAGGACACAGATAACCTTTGAGAGAACAGATATGGGGCCTTTGGGAGGCATGAATCAAATGACAGTGACCCAAAGTAGGGTGGAGAGTACTGAAATAAAGGTAGACTTTGCCAAGAAATAAATGGTGAACAAGTCAACCACACTTGGTATCACGATGTAAACCAAGAAAGCCCATGTGTCAGTAGGGAAGCATCAACATCCTCTCTCCATGGGAGTAGGCTATGCACAATCCCTACAGCCATAACGGCTTCTTCTCTTCGCTTTCTGAGGGTTCAGGCACAGGAAAATGAGACCGCCTCAAGTACAGATGGGATCCTCCCTGGCTTGGGAGCCTCATGCGACCTGGGAGCCAGTATCTCTGTAATAATGCCATAGCCCAGCTGTCGGGGTCGCCTCAAGGGCCATGCCTCATTTTAAGACTGTTGCTGGGTAAGTTAGAAGCTATAGCTTCCTCTCAGGTATTTAGTTCTTCCAGTCTAGAGGGAATTTACCAGTGAAGGGCCATGATTGGCCCAGGACTCCCAGCCTCACCAAAAATGTCCATGCTCCAAGCATGACCTGGAAGCAGAGACGATGGGCATAAAACAGGAAGGACATTGTGCAGGTATCAATAATTAAACACAATTCTTGTCTTCCAGTCCCTCACTGCTAAATCAACTCACAAAAATTACAGTGAAGAAAATCTCCTTCACCTCTCTGTGTACTGCAGCAAGAACTTACTCATGTCACTCGAGGGTAAACTAGTTAATATTGCAGAGCATGCAAAAGATGAGAGCTATATTAGTAATAGTACCAAGCACGCAAGGGGGCTGCTCATCCTCCGGGCACTTAGCAATCACAGACCATTCAATCACTGTTTGCAAAGTATTAACTGTCCATTCCCAGTGCAAACAACCTCAGCATTGCAGGGAAAGGGTAATCCCATACCAGCTTATTATTTAAAACAATTTATTTTCAACACATGGCATTATGCTAAGTTATTCTTTTAAAAGATTAATGAGCATCCATGGTTTGAAATAAATGAATTTAAGGACCACTTTTAATATGTAGTATGTGAAGGATTTTTTTTTCCTTTTTAGAAAAAAAATTCAGTTGTAAAATGCATTAGTTTAGACTCATTAAAAAGAAAAATGTGATCATATATTTAAAGCAAAAGTTTTTCTGACCTTTTCCTCACCTAGCTTCCCTCATCGAAGGTGATGATACCAGTTCATGGTGCTTCCTTCCTTCTTTGCTCAACATTTATAACTAATGGTTTGAAGTACTTCTTTTGGTTTCCAGTAAAATTATTATAGTGCAGATTCCTTATTTCCTTAGAAATTATTAGGTAGGGCCAGCCAGGGGCACGGTGATATGGGCCACGTGGCTCAAGTCCTGGGCCTAGCAGCCGGATAAACATGCCAGGTGCACATGCGTTCATGCCCAAAATCTAGACAGCAGGGAGAAATGGAAGAGAAGGAATTGCAAAGTGGCCGTTTTCCATTGCCTTCTCTCTCTGGTGAGCATATGTGTCCTCGAGCAAATTACAAATTACAAAAATTAAATAAATAAATACATACATTATTAGGTACACAGCCCTTCAGAAAATCTATTACCAGGAAATGCTAACTGTTTCAAAATTAGCTACACACTAGGGAACCAAGAACTTGTCACTGTTCTCTTAAGAAATGGGAGATGGCTACAGTACCCAAGAGGAACACTATCCAGACCCAGTAGCTTTACTCTGTAAACATCCTTAGGCTCTCTGAGCATTTTTAGCAGGCCTGCTGCCCTCCTATGACTAAGTGAAGAGAATTGGCATGTCCAAGTGGCGCAGTTCAAGCTCCAGAATATACAAAATAATACATTTGGCTAAGTAGGCACCATAGGCCCAGCTCCCTGGTACCACTCTCTCCACCTCTGAAGTTTCCGTTACCCAGAGGCTTTGATCTGGTAAACAAACCGCCTCCAACACTGTGGCAAAGGTTGTCATTCCCTCACTCTCCCCTCTCTGCTTGGCAAAATGGAACAATTAATAATAGAATGTGTTCTGTGGCAGTTCATCCTTTGTACCCGATTTGGGAAGACTGAAAAATAGCTTTTCAAGCAGACTCTTGCCAAGTTCTTCCCTTCTCTTCCCTCAGAACCTAAACTATGGGACTCTCCCTGGGGATTTTATAGAAACCAGCCCATCTGGAATATTCTGCTGACAGTCAGTAATTGATGCCAGTTAGAGAAAGCACAACTCCTGCAACTGTTTTAATTCCAGAAAAAGACCTTTTTCTTTCTTGCAGGGTTCACTACAGCCAGGCCTTTCCTCATCCAGCTGTGTGGCCTCAGTACCTAACAAAGCACCCTGGACTCCGTGCCCAATAAATGCCCATCGAACTGGATGAATTGCATTGAAGTCACTTGATCTCACAGAATCTCCTTTGAAAATAAAAAGTCATACCTACCTCACAGTGGGTTTGTAAAGACTGTTATTTGATCATATCGCTTGGCCTCTCAAAGAGAAAAATCTATTGGGTTCCTATTCCCTAAAGGAAAATGGGATACAATTTCATGCAGTTACATGTCAGAGAGGCTTTGGAGCTTATCACGTGGATGCTGTTGAGAGGGTTACTTTGTTGCTCTGGGCTTTTTGTTTTTGTTTTTGTCCATAAAATTAGAAAAATAATAACTACTTTGGAGGGTTGTGGTCGATATTAAATGAGAAGGCATGGAAAGTTTATGATATAAGCCTTGTACACAGTAAGTGCCCCATAAATGCTAGCTATTAATGTTATGAGCATAGTCTGTACATTGCAGGCACATGACTAGAATTAACTAAATTTCTGGAGAGAAAACAAATAAATGGGAGAAGTTAGCTACATAAGTTAGAAATGTGTTTGGCTTTATGTAACAGAAACTGCTGAAAGTGACCAAACAAAAAGATGGTTATTTTCCTCACATAATAAGAAGCACATATGGGACCAGCTAGTGGTGTAGAGGTTAAGGCATGGGGTTTCACAAGGCAGACTTCACTGTTCAAGTCCTGGACCTGGCTGTTTGAAAAACACACTGGGTTGGGTCGGCAGGTGGTGTGGTAGTTAAGGTGGTGGACTCCCACATGGCTTGACCACGATTCGAGTCCCAGACCTGGTGTCTTGCTTTCTCACTTTCCTTCTCTGTCTCTCTGGTCAAATTTTAAAAAATAGGGACCAGCAGTTAGCGTAATGGCTATGTCGCTGGACTCCCACGTAGTTGACCACGGCTCGCGTCCCGAACCCGGTGGCTTAAACTCATGCTGGGAACGTGTGCATGCGTGCCCAAGATCCTGAGAGGAGAATGGAGGAGAAGGGATTGCGGCGTGGCCATCCCCTCTGGGGGGGTGATTTCTCGCTTTCTGTCTCTTTGTCTCTCTCTGTCTGTCTGGCGAGTGCACGTGCCCAATAGCAAAAACCTCTCCAAAAAAAAATTTTTTTTAAATAATAATGATAATAAAGAATAAATAATTATTGAAAAGAAAAGAAAGACACTCTGAGTGTGTGTGCATGTGTGCCCAAGATCCCAAGAGGAGATTGGGGAGAAGGGATTGTGATGTAGCCACCCCACTGGGGGTGATTTCTCATGTTCCTTTCTCTCTCCAGTGAGTACAAGCACCCTATGGCAAAAATCTAAAAAAGAAAATAATAATAATAACTAGCCCACATGATGTAGGCAGCCCAGAGCTGGTACAACTACTCAAGGAAGTCATCGGGGACCCAGGCCCCGTCTTAGCATGTGGTCCTCATCCTCAGCTTTAGAGAGGCTTTACTTCCTGTGCTCCATTCAGGAAAAAGTGGGAGAGTGCTTCATTTGCCTCTTCTGTAAAATAAGCACAGCTGGCTCCTTTTCCATGAGCCGTTCTATGATTGAAATAAGCATACTCATTTGAAAAAATGCATTTGTAGACAAACTGGTTCATGTCCCATAAATAAGTGAACCAGGTCTCAATCCCACTCTCACCTGTTGTTCAAAATGATAATTACAAAATATTTGGCAACATGAAGAAACATAAAAATATTAAGTGAACAAAGGCAGATTAACATTTGGTCTAGGTACTAATGTGGAAAGTTCTCCCTAAGACATATTAAGGAAGAAGTCACAGCAATAATTGCAGATCATTTCAAAAAAACAAAGTTGGGGCCAGAAGATGGCATGGTGGTTAAGGCACTGGAACCCATGTGGCTGATTTTTGTGGTTCGAGTCCCAGATCTGGCAGTTTGGAAAGCACACCAGACGTGTGTGTGTGTGTGTGTGTGTGTGTGTGTGCATGCCCAAGGTCTCAAGAGGAGAATGGTGAAGAGATTGTGGTGTGGCCTTCCTCCCAGGATATGATTTCTCACCACCCCCCAGCCCTATTGAGTGCATGAACCTTATGGCAAAACTAAAAAAATTAAAATTGGGCCAGCCCCATAGACTAGTGATTAAGGGTGCTGGCTGTTACATAACTGACCACAGTTTGAATCCCAACCCCAGTGGCTTGAAAAACACCAGACACGTATGCATGCATGCTCAAAATCCTGACAGGATGGAGAAATGGGGAAGGGTTTGTGGTATGACCATGCCTCATTAGGGGATGCTTTATCCTTCCTCCTGTCTGACTCTCTGTCTCTCTAGAGAGTGCACATTCCCTCTGACATTTTAGAAAACAAAACAAACACCACACAAAGTTATAACAAAACAAAATCAGACTGGGGTGAGGTAATGGAGGCTTTTATTTTCAGCTCTAAGATGCCTCTTGTGTTGAATTTGTAAGGCATGTATGGATTCACATGTTGCTTACCTAATAAAATGTATCGAAATTAATAATATATTCATGTACTAATATAATTATATAAAATTACATATCCTCAAGAAAAGCTTGGAGATGTATCAAAAAAATGAAACAGGTTTGTCTAGCTCGTGAAATTATAGAAAAAATGATTATTTGTGTTACTACTGCTATGGCATGTGTGCAATAAATATTATTTTCCCATGCAAGTTGTTCACATGAGGCACAGGAAGATTTTGAAAACAATCCAAATAGAGTGATTTTTATAAATTTTTCCTGGGGCCAGCAGGTGGCATGGTGGTTAAGGTGCTGAACTCCCACAGGGTCGACTGCAGTTCAGGTCTCAGATCTGGCAGCTTGAAAATCACGCAGGGTGTGTGTAGATAGATGTGCATCCCAAAATCCCAGAAGGAAAACGGGGTAGGAGGAGTGGAATAACAGCATGGCCATCCCCCCTGGGGGAGATGATTTCTCACTTCCTCTCTCTGTCTCACTCTGTCTCTCTCCAGCCAGTGTACATGCCGTCTGGCAAAAATCTTAAAAAAAAAAAAAAAAAAAAAAAAAAAAAAAAAAAAAGTGCCAGAGGTGTGTGCCCTCAGAGAGAGAGACAAAGGAAAAAGGGGAAAGGGAGAAGGCATCCCACAGTAGAGCACGGCCATGTCACAATCCCTTCTCCTCCACTTCTCCATCCTGTCAGGATCTGGGGCACATGTGCACACGTGCCCGCTGTATTTTTCAAGTTGTCAGTCCAGGATTCAAACTGTGCAGTTTGGCCAAGTGAGCGCCAGCTCCCTTAATCATTAGGCCATGGGGCTGAGCTAAAGCAGGGTAATTTTTTTAGAGAGAGATTTTTGCTATAGGGTGAGTGTGCTCTCCAGAGAGATAGAAAGCAAGAAATCACCCCCTGAGAGGGGATGGCCACACACAATCCTTTCTCCTCCATTCTCCTCTTGAGATCTTGGGCATGCATGCACACACGTCTGGTGTGAGTTTTAAGCCACTGGGTCCAGGACCTGAACCACAGTTGACCCCGTGGGAGTCCAGAGACATAACCATTATACCATCTGCAGGTCCCAAGCAGGGTCATTTTTAAAAGTTAACTGTGGGTTTTGTAGATCGATAGATCAGACCAGTGGAATCTCACTTAGGACAAAGTTTGGCAGGAGGTGATTGAAGCCAAATGATTTTAGCTAAACCTGGTGGATAGGGCTGTCTTCCCAGCTGCATGTTTTTCTTTCCCTTCAGCACTGACAGGCAAACACACAGGAATAAGAGCAGGATAATCAGTTCTTCCTCTCTCTCAGGGATCTTGTGCATGCTGCCCCACAGGGAGTTCTGTGTTTGAATCACATCACCATGCAGGTCATGACTGACAGGCAAGGAGGCCAGAGCCCGCTGGGCCAGCTACTTAGCATTGCCTTGAAACTCCACTTTATGATTTCCAAACGGGAGGACGTTACCTGGATCATCAACCTTGATGCCTACATAAACCAAGTCACTCAAAGTAGCTCAAAATAAATTGTTATGGGAAGATTCTAAATTGGGCACAAGAACACATTGGTCAGAAGGCCTCTGCTCGGACATTCATAGCTAGTTCCCATTTATTGACTCCTTAGGTACCAAAGACGTGGCTGTCCACTCTACATGCACAACCTCAGCTCATCCCCTCTGTGATCCTTTCAGGTGGCTATCACTACACACACACTCCCCAGTTTACCTAAAGTCTAAACGACTTACTGGCTCAAGACCAGAGAGCCCCTCAAATGAGAGAACTGGGATGAAAACCCAGGTATGTCAGCAAAATCAATGCTTTTAAACTGTGTTCAACATTTTTCATGTGCATGTGCACTTGAGCAGAGTGTTGGTCCTTTGAACCAAATCATGCAGATTTAAGGAGTATCTCATTGCTATTGAGGGAAAAAAAAAAAAACTTTCTCTGAACACTCTCAATGCTGCAAACAGATTCCTTGGAAAAGTAGCTAGGCTTAATTCTACCTAAGTGTGCCCAAGACAGCATTTAGGCAGTTGGGTATGTTTTCTTCCCAAGCAATATATTACCTGAGCCCCAGTAGCCTATAATGTACAGCTTTAATAGATTAGCGAAGGGAAAATGTTCTAATGATTTACTGGGGTACACATCGTTGCCATTATGAGACAGCATTAATCAAAGCTATGGGATTGGCTTCTGAAAACCATTAGGTAAATCCCAAGCTCTACATTAAATGTAGTTACCTTGGACCACCGTCTGGAAGGAATGAAAAGATCTAATTGCCTTTGCTTTAAAGTTGCCTTCCCATTAGTAAAACCAATGAGTGTGTGTGCGTGTGTGTGTGTGTGTATGTGAGTACACAAGTTAATTGAATTTTATTTTTTAAATTTTGCTAGAGGGTGTGTGAGAGAGAGAGAGAGAGAGAGAGAGAGAGAGAGAGAGAGAGAGAGAGAGAGAAAACATTCCCCGTGAAGGAGGTCACACTTCAATCCCTTCCCCTTTATATCTTTCAGGATTTTGGGCAAGCATGTATTGCACCCAGAGCGTTTCTTAAGCCACTGAGTGCAGGACTTGAATCATGCAATCGGCCATGTGGGATGTGGCTGCTTGAACCACTATGCCATGCCACCAGCTGGCCCAAGTTATGTGAAAATTTAAAAAGTGTATATACAGAGTTGAAAGGTCTCTTCACCAGGTGTCTCTCTGAAGGAAGAAAGGCCAGTGCCCTAGTTACACATCCAAGGCAGAGAGGTCCACCTTGACTTTCTAATTCAGTAGCCAACCATAAGAACCAAAATATAAAACCAGAAGTTTTCAAAATTAGCTTGATATCAATGTTGGAGAGACAACAAAAAGCAAACTCTGAGGAAGGAAGTTGTAGAAAGGGAATCCATAGACATAGATTAAGAAATGAGATCTAGGGGCCTGCAGGTGGCGTGGTGGTTAAGGGCACTGGACTCCCACACAGCCAACCTTGGTTCAAATCCCAGACCTGGCAGCTTGCTTTCTCATTTTCTCTCTCTCTGGTCAAATTAAAATAAATAAAATAAGTAGGGTTGAATAAAATAACTTAAAAGAAAAAATAAAAGAAATGAGACCTAGAAATATATGCTCTGTTTTCTCTTTTTCTTAGGGAGAGATTTTTGCTATAGGGGACATGTGCTCACCAGAGACAGAGAGACAGACAGAGAGACAGAAAGTGAGAAATCACCCCCCCCCCCCAGGGGTGATGGCCAAACTGCATTCCCCTCTCCTTCTTTCTCCTCTTGGGATTTTGGGTATACACGCATACGTGCCCAGGGTGAGTTTTAAGCCGCCATGTCTGGAACCCACACTGTGGTCAACTACGTGGGAATCCAGCAACGTAACCATTATACCATCTGCTGGCCCCAGAATATTTTCTACTCTTAAGAGGGAAGGGAAAAAAAAAAAAAGTCTGTTTACTTTTTATTAAATGGAAGGTAACCTGCAGAGCTGTCTGTACTGACAAGAAGAAGGAACCCCAGGATAAAGACCAATGCTGGCGCTCATCGCTGAATCTTATTTTCTCAAACATACCAATCAGCCCTGGTACTATGTAAAGATGTCTACATTTGTTTGCAATTTGAAGTATGCTCTTAGCAGTAAAAATTTATCAGCCAGAATTAAAGGGCTATTCACTAGAGCTGAGTTACCACTTCTGGATTTGCTCAGAGAATCAAGGGATTCCCTGTGCTTGAGAAGATGCAGAACCTCTGAAGCTCAAACGAGCCAGGATTTCCTGCCCTCGTACATTCTGCTACATACCCCTCTGGGCCTCTGCAAGCCGTCACACCCTGCCCTGAAGTACGAGTTTGCCGTGTGGGAAGTGAGAGTAGTCCGAGTGGGGCCCTTTGATGAAAGAGAGGGAGAGCAGACAGTATGTTTTCAAGGAACTATCCTTGATAATAAAAGAAAGAAAAGAGATCAAGTGATTCTAGGCCTAGGTAACATTTTAAATCTGATTGACAAAAGGTCCTTCCTCTCATGAAGCTGAGTGGATGAGCAGACGTTCATCAAACAAAAATACAAATAAAGTGTTCATTATCGATAAACCGTTTTCCTTGAAGGATTCTCTAGACTATATTGGTACATGACACTTTTCGAGAGCTCTGCGGGGTATGGTTGGTCTCTTTTCTCCTCCTGCATGTGCAAACTTATCTTTATTTATAATTTATTTTACTAGTTTACATTCTTAAAGAACAGATGTTCCACCCAACCTCAGATAGCCCCACTCACCAGCAGAGTGTTGCTATTCTGAACTGATTACCTTGTCCTGTTCTAAGGACACCAACTTCAGAAACAGGTTACTAAATGGATATTTAAGAAATTAACATAACATTTAAAAAAAGAAAAGAAACTACAAGCGATCTCCTAAAGTGTTGGAGAATGTTTAAATGAGACTTTATTAAAGTAACAGAGTGCCTGCCATCAACAGCTCGACATATAAAATGTCTCTTCTACCACATAAAAATAGTCATATTAACTTCTGCTTCTATAGGGTCATTGGAAAGTCATGGTGTATTTTTCTATGCAAAAATGCGTCACGACTTTTCCAACCATCCAATAGATTCCTACTGGTAGGATAGTCACTAAGAAACATCTCTCCATCCTGGATAAAACAATATTTAATCACACGGTCTGTGAATCTTGTAGAAGCTTCATATTTTTCCTTCATTTTCATGTGTGCTAAACTTTCTAATGATATTTTTAGCTGTTCCAGATAACATTCTTTCTTTC
Source organism: Tupaia tana (assembly GCA_026018925.1). NCBI lineage: Eukaryota > Metazoa > Chordata > Mammalia > Scandentia > Tupaiidae > Tupaia > Tupaia tana. Next base: position 224,032,029 of record JAKSZU010000001.1, on the reverse strand, counting down.
TTTTTTTGAGAGGCTTTTACTATAGGGCGCATGCATTCACCAGAAAGACAGAGACAAAGAGACAGAAAGTGAGAAATCACCCCCCAACACACACACCGGGGGATGACCACGCTACAATCCCTTCTCCTTCTTTCTCCTCTTGGGATCTTGGGCACGCACGCATACGTGCCAGGCGTGAGTTTAAGCCACTGGGTCTGGGACTTGAACCCTGGTTGACTATGTGGGAGTCCAGTGACATAGTCATTACGCCTCCTGCTGGTCACTGTTCCAGATATCATTTATTTGATCATTTATTTATCCAAATGAACTTCAAGAGCAGAAAATATCTGTCAGATAAAGAAATAGAGTTGTTAGACATCATCTTTTACAAAGCAATTCTTCAATTCTCCCTGGAACACTGACTGAGCAGAGTTGACTAATGGGTGGTACCATCAGAAAACAACTTCATTCTTGTTCGACTCACTGCCCATCCAGCTCACTGTCCAAGGCTAATTGTTTCTTATCCCCTGGATGAAATCTAAGGTGGATAGGTTATCCACTCTTAGATGGTAAGTAATACCATAATCACATGATTAATAATTTTATTATTAATTCTTAGATTATAAAATCATTATAAGCAATATAGGGAGGCTCTACAGATATCCATTCGTTTCTAGTTAATGTAAAGTTCTCTTATCATTTACAATCACACACACACAAAATCACAAAAATCACAATGCCTTGTCTTATATGATAATTAAGATTTTGAATTGCATTAAAGTCAAATCTTCGCCATTTTTAAAAATTTATTTTTACATTTTTCCACAAACATTTACTTTACATATCAAAAAATTTTTGCTCAGGAAAAGCAGTTGGGGTAATGGCTATGTCGCTCGACTCCCATGTAGTCAACCATGGTTCAAGTCCTGGACCCAGTGGTTTAAACTCACACTGGGCGCACGTGCGTGCGTGCCCAAGATCCCGAGAGGAAAATGGAGGAGAAGGGATTACAGCATGGCCATCCCCCCGGGGGGTGATTTCTCGCTTTCTGTCTCTCTGTCTCTTTCTCTCTGGTGAGTGCACACACCCTATAGCAAAAACCTGTCCAAAAAATTTTTTTCTTTTTGCTCATACTCCATAGTTCTTGATAGTTAATAAACAACTTTCAAAATTTCAAAATACTGAATTTTTAAAATAATGTCCAAAATATTTCTTACAATTTTGTATAATTTTGTTTGTGACTCTATAACAACAGAGACAGTATGGTTTTAAATATTTTTGAGAAAATATTTACATGTCAACTACTCAACTTATTGAAAAGCAAATGCCCAGCACACAAGTCACACATAAACCTTCTCAATTCAGCCCTGCCTACCAAGTATTCTGTGATATACCATCTGCTAGCAAAGATCAGTCTTTTTCTTCCTTCAACGTCTTTCTCAAGATAATCCTCTGGTGTGTTTGCTTTTTGCAATCTTTACTGATTACAATGCTGGGCTGGAAAAGTTCAGGTTATTTTATGTTATAAGTTCTTCATATATCTTCTCTAAACTTCTCTGCCAGGCAGCACTATTTATGGTGCCAGGCCATCTTTCTAAGAACTTCTGTTGGCTTACTTGAGATCCACCTTAGTTCCATAGTTTCCTGATTAATCTCAAGATGTGACATTCTAGTTAAAGCCCTGTCCAATAATGAGTATTTCCAATTTCTGATTCAATGCAACAAATATTATTGAACTCACACAAATAACCGTTCTGCCACAAAATAAGAATACTCCCAAATATTTTCCAATTCCAGGGGAGTAAGGAAGAAAAGTTTGTTTCCATTTAAAGAAACAAACAAGAAAATATTTTAACAAATTGCTGAACCTATCAACAACTCAAAAGAAAGTAAAATGCTTAAATTGGGGAAACAAAGCATAGTAAAAAAAAAATGTCAGTAATGTTTTACTCAAAAGTCATAAAATTCTATTTCACCAATTCCGTCTTATGTTCAAACTCTCTTCTGTTGGATATGCAGTGTTACTGTGGTCCAATCTTTCCGTTTAAAACCTGGAAGGTAACATCCAATGCTGTTATTGATATTTCCTGTCCCTAGCATTAAATTGGTCGTTTTCTTGGCTGCCTTTTACTCTTTATGTGTCTTTAGTTTTCCTGATAGAGCACTCCTTTCAGAACTACTTGAAGAGTGGGTCTGCTATTGGCAAATCCTTTCAGGTCTTGTTTATCTGAGAATGTTTTTATTCTTTCTTTCCATATGAAAGATAATCTTGCCAGGTATAGTATTCTTGGTTGCAACTGATTATCACTTAAACACTTTGAATATATCTTCCCATTCTTTCCTTGCTCACATTGTTTCTGATGAAAAGTCAGAGGTTAGCTTGATTGGGTAACCTTTATAAGTATCCTAACATTTCTCTCTTGTCAGTTTTAGTACCTTGTCTTTGTTGATTTGGCCATTCTTGCTATGATGTGCCTTGGAGAAGATCTTCTTGGGTTGATTCTATTAGGGGTCCTTTGTATTTCTTGGGTCTAGATATTTTTTTTTCTTCTTTTGGAGAGGTTTTTGCTATAGGGCACATGCACTCGCCAGAAAGACAGAGAGAGACAGAGAGACAGAAAGCGAGAAATCACCCCCAAGGGGGGATGGCCATGCCGCAATCCCTTCTCCTCCATTCTCCTCTTGGGATCTTGGGCACGCACACACACACGCCCAGCGTGAGTTTAAGCTGCTAGGTCTGGGAATCAAACCAAGGTCAACTACTTGGGAGTCCAGCGACATAGCCATTACACTAACTGCTGGTCCCTGGGTCTAGATATTTGAATGCCTCTCTAGATTTGGAAAGTTTTCTTCTAAGATTTCATGGACTAGATCATCAATGCCATTATTAACTTCCTCACCTTCTGGGATACCAATTATTAGGATGTTTGGGTGCTTAATGGTGTCTAATTAATTTCTCATATAGTATTCTCATTTTTTTGGCTTATTTTCTCAGGTTTTTGTCATTGTTGTTGTTGTTGTTGTTTTGGTTGTTTTTTCTAGATCAGAGGTTTTGCCTTCCACATCAGAGATTCGATTTTCTGCATGTTCTAATCTGCTTTTAATGCTTTTGAGGGAGGTTTTGATTTCTGTATTACAGCCTTCATCTCTAATAGATCCATCTGATTCTTTTTTATGGTGTGTATTTCCTCTTTCAGATCATGGAAGAACTTCAATACCTCCTGGATCTCGTTGTCTCTATTCTTCTGCATCTTCTGGAGTTCATTATCTTTCAACTCTTGCATCTCATTTAGTTTTGTCACTATGAATATTCTGAATTCTCTATCAAACATTTCCACGAGTTCTCCTGTACTGTCTGTGGATGATGAGGGATTGTTCTTTTCCCTTAGGGGAGAGATATTTTCTTGGTTTCTCATATTTCTTGTGCCTCTGCAGTGGTTTTTGGTCATTCTGTGACAAAATCTATCCTCCACTGTGCTTGTCTGAGTATTTCAGGAGTCTAGAAGATGGAGTTTAGAGCATAGCTTCCCTGAACAGGCCAGGACACACCTCAGCTTTAAAATGGCTTCCTGTCTGAATATTTCGGGAGTCTCAACACTTTTTTTTTTTTTTTTTTTTTAAAGAGGTTTTGCCATTAGGGCACATGTGCTCACAAGACAGAGACAGTGGGAGGGAAAGTGAAAAATCACCCCCTTGGGGAGTGGCCACACCACACTCTCTTCTCTTCCATACTCCTCCTGGGATCTTGGGCATACAAGCACATGCTCTTGGCATGATTTTCAAGCCACCAGGTCTGGGACTCAAACTGCAGCTGGCCATGTGGGAGTCCAGTAACATAACCACTACACCATCTGCTGGCCCCAACCTTCACCACTTTTACAAATTAGGATTATAGCAAAAAGACTAGTAGTAATGAAGATTCCTGTCTCTCTTTTTTTTTTTTCCCAAAGAATTATTTATTTAATTTTATTTGTTATTATTATTATTGTTATTTTAATATGACCAGAGAGAGAGAGAGAAAGGGAAAGTGAGAAACCAAGCCACCAGGTCCAGGACTTGAATGGTAGTGGGCCATATGGGAGTCCATTGCCCCATCCACCATGCCACCTGCCAGCCCATTTCTCATTTTTTTTAAAGAGGTTTTTGCTATAGAGCGTTTGCGCTCACCAGACATAGAGAGAGAGACAGAGAAATAGAAAGCGAGAAATCACCCCCCGGGGGGATGGCCATGCCGCAATCCCTTCTCCTCCATTCTCCTCTCGGAATCTTGGACACGCACGCACATGTGCCCGGCGTGAGTTTAAGCCACCGGGTCTGGGACGCTAACTGCTGGTCCCCCGTTTCTCATTTTTTAAAAAAGTTTATTTAGGAACCATCAGATGGCATAATGGTTACATCACTGGACTCTCACATAGTCAGCTGCGTTTGAGTCCTGGACCTGGCGGCTTAAAACTCAAGCCAGGAGTGTGTGTGTGTGTGGGGGGGGGGGGGAATCCCAAAAGGAGAATGGAGGAGAAGGTATTGCAGTGTCACCATCCCCCGGGGAGTGATTTCTCGCTTTCGTTCTCAGTGTCTATCTCTCTGGCAAGCACACTTGCCCTATAGCAAAAATCTCTCTTAAAAATAAATAAGTTTATTGGGACCAGCAGTTGGTGTAATGGCTATGTTGCTGGATTCGCATGTAGTCGACTGCGGTTCAAGTCCTGAACCCGGTGGCTTAAACTCACGCTGGGCGTATGTGCATGCGTGCCCAAGACCCCTAAAGGAGAATGGAGGAAAAAGAATTGTTGCATAGCCCATCCCCCCTGGGGGGTGATTTCTCGCTTTCTGTCTCTGGTGAGCACATGTGCCCTATAGCAAAAAACAAAACAAAACAAAAAAAAAAAAACTCTCCAAAATAAATAAATACATACATACATACATACATACGTACATTTATTTCCTTATTGAGAGAGAAAGGGAGGAAGAGAGGAAGACAGGTACCCTTGATAGCCTCCTCGCACATCAACATCCTTCCTGCAGCCTCCCAGCCAGCCAGGGTCACGGTGTACACGGGCATACAGGCACGTTCAGATGGAGATGTGTAGCTAGTTCCTAAGCAGCACAGCTGCTTCTACTCTCTCTCTACCCACTGACTCAGAGTAGTCGCAGCTTCTTCCCTTTAGATTCCTTAGACAAAAGATAAGTAAGACCCCGATCTCCTAGGACACGGCTCTCCAGGTGGTCTTGCAGCTCCTTGTGCTGACTCCCATCAGACTCACTGCCATCCTAGAACAACTCTCTCCCAAGAAATTCCCTCTACTAGAGTATCGGCCTTTTTTGTCTTTGAGGTGGGTGTTGGGATCCAAGGTCAGGAGCCCATGGCAGGTTCCTCTAATAGTGGTCAGGCACTTCACTTTGGAATGGAAACATACTTACCATCTATTACCTACAACTCAGATTGGGGAAAAAAAAAAAAGCTCATTTTATTGACCTGTGACAGAAGGAATAATTTATTCCACAGTGAGTGCCTTAGCCCTCCTAGATGTTATTGGCACAGCTGCCATAGCAAACCCAAGTCCCAGAAGGCTTTGCTACAGTGCCTGTGGGCTGAATGTTGGAAATTCACTTGGACTAAAAAAAAAACAAAATCACAGCAAAACCCATCTTCTTTGAGAACAAGATTCATATTCTTGGTCTTTCTCAAACAGACTCCAAAAGATACCCCAGAATTGCCTCAACAGGCTCACAAACATTTGCAGAAGCAGATCCACCATTCGCAGGGCTCATCCCTGACACAGACACATGATGACGCTCCCCAAGCTGTTCTTCTCTTAGGCTTCCTCCAGCAGGTTTAATGACTTTTATTTTGGTAGAACCAGTCTGTACCAGTTCCAAGTCCTGTCCAATGTCCCGGGCCAATCATGGCCACTGAGTGCCTACCATTACCATTGAATTTTTATGGAAAGAAGACCTCTGAGGCCAGGTGAGCTTTAATAGCACCTTTTTTTTGTTAGTTCGGAGCTTCATGTCATGCCAAGAAAGCATTAGCCTCAGACCTTGTTTATACTAGAGAAGAATGGGGAAAATTGCTCCTTCCCCCTACTTCTAAATCACTCTTTTCTTAATAGGTTAAAGCTAACTTCTTATAAATCCTTAACAATAAAACATCATGCTTGAAAGGGAGTCTCAGGTTCTTGGCACCAAGCATTGCCAGCCCTTCACGGTTAGATTTTTCCTTCTAGCTAGTTGCTCTTTTCCTTTCAGCAGGAATGCTTTCTGGTTTTTATAGCTAAATGGGATGAGAGAAGCGAAACAGCAAGAGGTATTCATGTAGTCATGTTACATTAAATTTCCCTAACATACAGTTCCATTAGAGTTTTCTTTCTTACTTACAGCATATCATTGTGTATACATTAGGATTTCAGTTCTCTAAAGTAGGGCTTGCTTATAAGAAATAGGAGATTAAAGAACCAATGTCTCTATAGAAAGAGAAATAACATGTCAATTGTGTTTATTTGTTGGGTTACATGATTTACGCTTTCTCATGTGACGATGGAACAGAGAAAAGGGGACATGTGACATTGTTTAGATAATCCCCAAAGAAAGTTGGAATCTCTCCTTCAGGAAAAGGGTTGCCTGTCATTTAAAATATAAATGGTACTGACAGCTTATGGGGAAGAGAAAGATTTCTTATGTTCTAAGAAATGAATTCAAGATGTATCTAATTTAGTCTCCAGAGGAGGAGGAGGATATTCAGTATTCTGAGGAGGAGAGGAAAAAAAAAAGATTAAGGAAGAATCCCATAAAAACAGGGAATTGAGGCGCCTGTTCATGAAACTATGTTCATATAGATGTGAAAAGTGACAATGCAATTTGAGTTTAAATATACATTTAAAATTCTTCAGTTGCTCGAATATATATTTCAACCCTACTCCATTTTTCTACTTCTCTCTGCTCTATATAGATGATTAAATAAATTCTCCATCTTTGATGGATGATTAAATAAAATAATAATGCTAAACAAAACCTGTAGAAAACTCTGACATGAAAAGGAAAGTATGCTAACAGAGTTTCCAAATAGTCTCCTTACTGAATTGTTCTTTTGGAAAGATAAGTAGAAAAGAAATGCCAATTCTAGCCCTACTTATACAATCTGTGATTTTATAAGTTTCCAAATTGGATTATCATTAATAGGGATCAAAAACCCTTGCGTATTAAAGGTCTCGTGCTAAATGATATATTCATTTTTTCCTTTAAAATAAGCATCACCGCTTCATAGGAAGTTAAATTCTTTTATTAAAAGAATTATTTTGGGGCCAGCAGGTAGAGTGGTGGTTAGGATGCTGGACTCCCACATGGCCAACCATGATTTGAGTCTTGGACCTGGCAGCTTGCTTTCTCACTTTCTCTCTCTCTCACTCTGTCCCTCGCTGGTCAAATTTAAATAAATAAATAATAATGTTAAATAAAATAATTCTTAAAAAAAGAAAAACCTCTTAAGAATTATTTTATTAAACTTTATTTATTATCAGTATTATTATTATTATTATTATTTAATTTGACCAAAGAGAGACACACACAAAGAGAGAGAGAGGGAAAGTAAGAAACTAAGCCACCAGGTCTGGGACTCGAACTGTAGTGGGTCCCAAGAAGTTATATTCTAAAAGAGAAAATCCAGATGTGAATGTTAGGAAGATAAAGAAACAACCAAAGACTAAACCAAGGTTTATTAATTGTGCTTCAGAAGAGAAAAATCCCAACACAGAGACACGTTTTCTCTTTGTTGATTAGTGTTACTGCTATAGACACACAGTGGAAGTGAAGATAGAACGGTGCACCTTCTGGAAATCTACTAGGGGAGAATTTGCAATCTTCACCACTTAGAGTGGGAACCTCATCCTGTCACCCCATGCAAGTCTTCTGTGGAGTCTTCCAGCCTAAACCAAAGGCCGTCAATGCAGTCAGCGAATGAGGTTACTACCTCACAGTGCAGCGCACATCCCTTTACTAACTGGGAAGTTTAAAATCTCTGAAGCCTGACATATATTCAACTTATAAGCAAGAGCTCTGCTTACGATATGCAATGGCAAAAGAGTCTTAGGTGAATGCCAAAAACCAGATAATTGCCTCCAAAAAAATTATTCTTCCCAAAGAGAAAGATTATTAAAAGGAGAGGTTTTCAAAGGAACTTTAGAATTGTACCTCTGGGTGTTATTTTTCAGGCATCATAAAGCATTTGAATTTCGAGGTTTTTCGATCCAAGTAAAACACTTCTAAAGATAAGTGAGGTTTGTTTCCTGAGTTAAGGATATCTTTAAGTGACAGATGCAGGACAATAAAAGGCCTTTTTCAGGAGTACATAAACTGGAATGACGACAAACAAATTTCAAGACTGCTGAGAGATTGAGAAAGCTAACAGGACACCTCACATTTAACACATTCTCAATGGACTTCAGACTTCCTGGCTGTTCCTGAACTGTTTCCCATGAAGGAGGCATCATATATCAGTGTCAAAACACACTCTGGCTGATACTTTCCACAGCACTCAGACCAGTCCTCAACGACTCCGTATACACAAGAACCAGCCTGTGAAAGAGGAGGCAGTTTTAACTTGTGTGAATAACCTTGCCATTGCCAGTTGTGCACATGTGCGTATTCATTTGTTCATTAAAGAAACATATGCGGCCTCTTGTCCTCTGGTAATGGTTCCCAATCTTGCTAGCCATCGGAATCGTCTAGGCCCTTCCACCAGCTGTTGATTTGATAGCTTTGGAGTGTGGTCTGTGCAGCTTAGTTACTTTTTAATTTTCTTTAAAAATATATATATATTTCAGAGAGACAGAGGGAGAACAAACACCTCCAACAAGGTCTTGAGGCCACAATCCACCTCCAGCCTCAGCCAGCCACAGATCTTGAACACATGCCTAGCATACTCAGAGGGGTCTTCCGAAGGGAGCCCAGAACCTGCTCACGTGGGTCAGTTGTGTAGGCCATTACGTTTTACCGCGGTGCCACTGTCCTGGTCAGTCTTTTCTCCTTATTGAGTTTCTGGGTCTTTCTAGGCTAGGGCCGGTGGTGGAAAGATTGATGGTAGAGAGAAGAAAGAAAAGGAAGAGGGAAGCCTGAAGAAGAAAGTGTGGCTCCCTCTTCTTTACCATTTTTACTGCCCCTTCTCTTCTAGCTCCCGCCGGTGATGAAACGTCTCCCCGCCAGCAGCAGTGATAAGCTCTAGACAAGAATCAGTTGTCTGAAGGCACTGGAGAGCGACCAGAAACAGGTAGAAAGTGAGAATAGTCACACCATGACAAGAGAAAAACACTCTTGGTGAGATCCATGTTTATCCAGGGCACTTCCCCATGTTCATGTGCATGCAGGATCCACTCGGGCAAAAGGGGGCAGTTTTGCTGGGCTTAGAAGGCATAATAAGCATTCAGGGCTCCCAGAGAGGCTGAAAACTGAGGAGGGAAATCCAATAATGAAGTGAGCCACATATAGGGTATGGGGGGCAGATTCCCAATATCCACATACAAACGCTTAAATCCTGACTGATTCCTGAACTACCAGTGTGCTGGGCCAGAATCCAAAGAACCCAGTGGCAGGCAACAGCTGGAAGCCTGAAAGAGTTGATAGATATGTCAACAGTTGCCTGATTCTGGAAAGATAAGAGTTTAGGATTCCCATCCCTCCAATGTAGAGGGGCTTTGTAAACAATTTCAGCATCCCACTGAAAGCCTAGAAGGGTCTTAGCTTAAAAATAAGGATCACGTCCAAAGACTGAGGGCTATACTTGTTAGTGCTAACCCTATTAAGATTCAGAGTGATCTTTTTTTTTTTTTTTTTTTGGAGAGGTTTTTGCTATAGGGCGCGTGCGCTCGCCAGACAGACAGAGAGAGACAGAGAGATAGAAAGCGAGAAATCACCCCCCAGGGGGGATGGCCACGCCACAATCCCTTCTCCTCCATTCTCCTCTTGGGATCTTGGGCACGCACACACACGCGCCTGGCGTGAGTTTTAAGCCACCGGGTCCGGGACGTGAACCGCGGTCGACTACGTGGGAGTCCAGCGACGTAGCCATTACGCCAACTGCTGGTCCCCAGAGTGTTCCTTATAAACTCCTGCCCAAATCACACCAGACTTACTTAAACATGAAGCGGTCTCAGGAAGCAACCTCATTTCATTGTTTTGTTAAGAATAAAGACTACTAAATATTTGTGAAAACATGTAAAAATAAATAAATGGAAAAAGAAAAAAGAACAAAAAATATATGAAATAACATAAAAATAAAAAAATAAAGAAAAACACACACACAAAAGAATAAATAATAAAATTAATGGGAAAGACCACAAACTTGTTTAAAAATTCAGAGCAATCAACGGAATTATAATTCTTAGATTCCTAGTGTTTCCCATCCAAATTGTATTTTGTCTTCCATCTTCTCTGTGAGTAAATAAATATTCTACTGTAATGGTTATGTATGCAGCTTTCTTTAGCAACTCATAGTTAAGGAGAACTGGTGCTCACTTTACGTGTGCGAATCATGGGACTTAAGGATTTATGGAATGACCTCATTTTTCTCACTATCCAAGTAAGTGATCTTAAGGGTCTAATTTTCCATGAGGATTCACCCTTTCACAACAAGTAGATAATTTATTGCTGTGTTCTTCTGCTCCAAGATTTCAACTATCTTAATAAAAGTGGCAGAAGAAGGACATATAGTGTCTATAGCAAAGTTACAACACCATGTAATTTTGGTCTAGAAAACTGAAAGTTTATAACTACCTAATTGCCAAATAACTACAACATTAAAAACGATATAATTTTGGTTATGGTTTGTCTGTAGACAGAAACTCTGTTATGTTCCAGAGTAAAAATGATTCTATTATATTCAAAGTTCCAAACTGAAAGACATCTGAGAGAATATTCAGGATTGCTTTTAAAAGAACTTACTGAGACAGAAACCCTTACACAGGATGTGAAGGCAGAAAAAGGTTTCCCCTCTCTGAAGCCTCCTTCACAAACTCCGCAACTTGGCATGTTCCTAACTGTGTTAAATCCTCCTCTCCAACTATTCGGGCAAGACAAGAAGTGTTAATTCAGCAGAGAGATACATACAGGAAGCTTATTGCCTATTTGAACAAATTTCTTGGCCTGGTGATTGTGGGGGCTGCAGCAGCTTCCACACTCAAAATTCTGCAGGTCAAAGTTCTGCAATAGGCTGACTAGTGCTTAGTTATGACTCTGAATTCTCCACACTGTGCAGTTCCTCATTCTTCTGGGCAACACTCAGCATCTCTGTCAGTTGCCTTACTGATAATGAAATCCTTCTACTGTCCACTAATCCCACCATTTACTCCTTCTTCTAGATGAACAGAAATCCATGATGCTTTAGCAGTACCTTGGGAATTAAGAATGCCCAGATCCTCAAGGTCAGCAGGTGGTTAAGGCACTCGACTCCCACGTGGCTGACCGTAGTTCAAGTCCCTGACCTGACGGCTTGCTTTCTCACTTTCTCTCTGTCTGTCTCCCTCTGGGAGCACATGTACCCTATAGCAAAAATTAAAATTAATTAAATTAAATAAATAATTGTTAAATTTTAAAAATGCATGGACCCTACTAAAGTTAAACATATGCCTGCCCATTTCTATTACTCAGAAATGTGCCCAAGATAAATCAGTACATCCATCTACCAAAACAAATGCACAATAATATTAAGAATTTATTCATAACAAAGAGTGGTAACAATCCAAATGTCTACTGACAGAAGAATGAATAAATGAACTGTGGTATGTTTATCCAGTGGAATGTCACACAGCCATAAAAACACACACACACACGCACACACACACACGTACATACAAAAACACATATGAATCTCACGGGCATTACACAGACATTATACTTAACAAAAGAAACAAGAAAGAAGAGAACAGACTGCATGAATCCACCTACATAAAACTCGAGAATAAGTACAACTAACTGACAGTAAATGGAAGTCAGATTGGTACATTTTTCTGGGCAGAGAGTGGTATGCACTAATTGAGAAAGGGAGAACAAGGACTTCCAGAGCACTGAGAAATGTTTTTTTTTTTGTTTTGTTTTTTGTTTTTTGTTTTGTTTTTTTTTTTGTGGGACCAGCAGTTAGCGTAATGGCTATGTTGCTGAACTTCCATGTAGTTGACCGCGGTTCGAGTCCCGGACCTGGTGGCTTAAACTCACGCCGGGTGCGTGTGTGTGTGTGCCCAAGATCCCAAATGGAGGAGAAGGGACTGTGGCGTGGCCATTCAACCTGGGGGGTGATTTCTCGCTTTCTGTCTCTCTCTGTCTTTCTGGCGAGAGTACGTGCTCTATAGCAAAAACCTCTTCAAAAAAAAAAAAAAAAAAAAAAAGAAATGTTCTATTGCTACTGAGGAGGTAGTCGCATATGTATACACACTATGGGACCCTCAAAATGTTCACAGAAAATGCATCTTATGAAAAAAATATACATGGATTTCAATTTATTGTAATTGCCAGAAGACACATATGCTTGCCACAGAGAAAGAGAGAAAGTAAGTCTCCCCATGGAACATAGTTACGCTGTAATCCACTGTCCTCCACTTCAACTTGTTAGGATTTGAAGCATGCAAGCACACATACTCAACATGTTTTCAAGCTGCCAGGGCCAAGATTTGAATCTTTGTTGGCCATGTGGGATCTAATTCTCAGTTCTCAGTGCTTAACCATTGTACTATGGGGCCAGCCTTCTTCTTCTTTTTTTTTTTTTTTTTTTTTTTTCCCCCTTGGCAACAAATAAACTTGTCTGTTAGCTCCATTTTTTCACAATCTTTCTGAAGTATCCTAGAAGGTGAAAATTCACTGAGCTCAGCATATGATTAGTACTTTACTGTATAAATTACATACCTCAATAAAAAGTAAAAACTACTCCCAGGAGTCAGCAGATGGTGTAGCAGTTATGTCATTGGACTCCCACATGGCTAACTGTGGTTCAAGTCCCAGACCTGCTGGCTTAAAAATCATGCTGGGAGTACGTGTATGCATGTCCAAGATCCCAAGAGGAGAATGTAGGAAAAGGGATTGTGGCGTGGCCTTCTCCCCTGGGGGGTAATTTCTCACATTCCCTCTCACTTGTCTCTGTCTCTGTCTAGCGAATGCTCATAGCCTAGTGCAAAAAAACCTCTTAAAACAAAAAACAAAAAAACTGAATACCCAAGAATACACAGGTCAAATCTTAGTCAATTGTAACTTAATATAATTTGTAGATGGCTCCTATTTTTAAAATAACAAAGGCATTTCCTGTGTAGGATATACTGTTACTACTGAACATGTGACTATCACAGCGACTCCATTGCCTACTGACGTTCAGTCTACTCAAGTGGACGAACTAATTGCACTGACTTGATCTTGCACTCTGGCAAAAGAAGAAATAATAAACATTAAACAGATTGTAGATATGCATTGGAATTATTCATAACTTTAGAATGCTATGGAACCAAAGGGGATTTTTTTTTTTACTTCTTCAGGAACCCTGGACAAAAATGATAAAGACATTAATGATTTATTAAAACCTATTCAATACTGAAAAATACATACTAGTTTAAGTAGAAGCTCATAGAGAAAAAAACTACACACACAAAAAAACAATGGCAATGCCCTTGCTTAACTCAAGGGCTAAACCGTAACTTTTGTTACACCAACTATAAAGAGTTCCACGAAACTGACATCTATCCCCATTAAACTTGGAAAGTAGGCTCAATTTAGACAGGCTAAAATGAACTCATAACAATCAGTCCAACCCTCTGAAAAACAACACTGGCAATTACAAGAACATTTTCTTCTTAAAGATGGGTCCTGGCAGTCTCCTGACAGCTGCCCAGGAGTACCAAGATCCATCCAATGAATGCTAAACCAGCCTATGATATTTTGCATCATGAAAGAATCAAATTAAATTCCAGAGTAGCGGCCAGCCCATGGCATAGGCAGCTAGATCACTCAAGGCCAACTACACAGTTCATGTCCCAGTGGTTTGAGAAATACACCAGGCAATGTGTGTGTGTGTGTGCACATGTGTGTGTTCACCCAAAATCCCAAAAGGAGGGAGATGGAGAAAGGATTGTGGCATGGCCATTTCCCATGGAGTATGCTTTTTCACTTTCCCTCTCTTTCTTGTCTTCTATGGTGAAAGCACATGCCCTTGAAAAAATATTTTTTTTTAATGTTTCATAGTAAATAATGGGAAAAAATTCAAAATTTGATCAGGAAATAGAATCATGTTTACCTATAACTAACATAACCTAGGAGACCTAAGATGGTAAAACAAAATACAGAAAAGTGCTCAAGGACCTTTGAATATTTACAAATGGACTTTATATAAGTACCAAGGTCTTTAGGTTACAAACATGTATTAGTAATAGTCTGTAAATTATTAGGATGGATAGAACCCACTACTTGATGAAAAGCTACAGACTTTACAGATAGAAAACCGAATTCCTACTCTCCATCCAGTGACTGAAGAACTCATTTCATTACAACAATCATATAGGAACTCTGCAAAATTTCTCTCCTAACACAAAAACTTCACTTTCCATTTAGGATAGATATAAAAGACTACTTAGAGACATTAAATTAAAATAATCTCAATCAGGGGTTGGCAAACTTCAGCCCATGGACTAAATCAGGCCTGCGGTCTATTTTCATGTAGTCCATGAGCTAAAAAAATGTTTCATCTTTATTTTAAAGTTTTTTTGTTTAACGTTTAAAAAAAATAGAAGAATATAGAATATATGACAAAGGTCACAGGGCCTGTAAAGCCAAAAATATTTACTATCTGGCTTTTAACTGAGATAATTTCCTGACTCCGGGTCTAAACTATCAGAAGTTCCTAATCTTCCTTGGCCTAACATTTTGTCACTGCTGTGAACAGTCACAGCCACATGATCACCTCCTCAGAGGTCACACACATTTTTCCCTAGGACATCATTTACAGAATGGCATGTGATTAAAAGTATCTCCTCCAACAACTACATTCTGTCACATATAGAGCCAGCTAAATTCTGTCAGAAGCTAATCTAGCATGCTGTTTTATGCCCAATCTGTCTAAACTATCTTTCAACCTTTATATGACTTCTAGCTCAGTTGCCAGGTCCACTAGGAAAAAATCCATGGGCCAGTCGGTGGCTTGACAGTTGGGGCAGCTGGGTACCATATGGTCAACTGGGTGCTTCCAGTTCTGAACCCAGTAGCTTAAAAAACACAAGGTGTGTGTGTGTGTGTGTGCACACCCAAAATCCCATAAGAAGGGAGAAATGGAGAATGGATTGTGGTCTGATCATTCTCCGCAGTGGCTACTTTCTTGTTTTCTCTTGTACTCTATCTTTCTCCGGTGAGCACATGTGCCCTCTGGCAAATTAATTCAAAAAGAGAGAGAGAGAGAGAGAAATCAGAGCATGTTAAGTTGTAAAAATGGCCACAGATTCTTCCCAACCCATATCCATGTTATCTTCCATGTGACTTTACAGATCTGAAGCAGAAATCTCTTTGAATCTGGGCTTGCTCTGGACCAGAAGGCATTCGCAACATTGATAAAGTTTAAATCTGCCAGCATATTGAGATCACTCCGGCTGTTCATAGGAACCCTCAAATCAGCATTACAGGAATAAGCTTGTGCTAGCCTGAAGGATAATGAGACACACATGGCCCAGTTACCTCTACTGCCCTGCCAAGAGCCAGCAACCACCAGACATGTGAGTGAGGCCCTGGACTATCAATTAACAGTAAATGCATGTGGGAGGCCTCACCAAGTCAAGCATCCCAACTGAGCCCAGGCCAAATTATTCATCCACAGAATCATGAGTAGGTGATTCTGTGGATCCAAATAAATGGCTGCTTAAAGCTCTGTATTTTGGGGTGGTTTGCTCTCAGAAAATGCTAACGAACACATATACAAAGATGCTTAAGAACATTTTTAGAAGGAGCCATTTCAGGTTCTCTTGACAGTCTCTACAATTGACCTACAGTTCTGTGTATCATAATGAAAATGAACTTCCAGCTCAGAACAATGGCCTTCCAATCACATGAATGTCTGCAAATTGAGTCTAACCAGAAAGCCTCCAGAAAATGATGACTTCAAGGCACAATTTACCCAGTGCCTCCAGTGGAAGTAGATAACTTCAGAGGTACAAATTTCACCCAAGACAACAAAACAAAAACAGAATTTTTTGCTATGCACAATCACAGACTTCTTTATAAGATTGTTAATGTGTAACCACGAGCTACTCCTTTCCTTCTCTATGACTCTATTTTCTTCAATTTTTTTCTTCACTTTTTAAAAATAATATACATTTCATCTTCCTCATATTTAAGAATGAGTGAGGGGCCAGCAGGTGGTGTGGTGGTTAAGGCACTGGACTCCCACATAGCCAACAGTGGTTTGAGTCCTGGATCTAGTGGCTTGCTTTCTCACTTTCCCTTTCTTTCTCTGTCTCTCTCTGTCAAATTAAATAATACTACTAATAATAATCAATAAAATAAAATAATTCTTTAAAAAAAAGAATGAGTGAGACTACAGCTTCATCTGCCAACCAGATCTCTTGCTACACCTGTTACCCATTTCTAAACTCCAGGTGTCACTCAAATCACACTTCTGCTTAGTGATGGCCAACAACCCCATCAAGCATCTGATCTAAATCTCTCCTTCATACTTTAGAATATGCAACTAGTATCTCTATACTCAGACACCCAGGATGACTACACGGTCAACATGTTTTACTCAGAGAAAATGTCAACTTTTATTTAAGTTTCTTTCTTTCTTTCATAAGAGAGCCAGAATGACAAGCATCCTCAACAGGGTCTCATGCCGCAATCCAACTTTCCCAGCCTCTCCTTCTAGCCAGGCTTATCAGCACACGTGTGCGCCCGGCAGATACAAACCGACACGGGAACCCAATCCCAATCTTCCAAATAGCTTCCAACATTGCAGAACGTTGTGTTGCCACAGCACCGTGATTGGGTCCCCAGTCACCTATTAAAATTGTCCTGGGTTTCTATGGTACTTTCGTACCGCATCCAACTACTGGGAACTAGGACCAAGGGAAATAATATTTACAAAGCCTATCAAGAAAGTCCATACAACTCTCCTGATGGTAGAAATACCTCTTATAGTACAATGTATATATTACCTAAAATGTAACACCTTGTGAGACATAGAAAAACATCCATGTTCAGGAAAACAGGATATAGAATGTTTACTGAAATAGTTTTCACTGCGCCACAGTAATTCAGGAGAATAAGACCTATATGTTCAACTCTTTACATATATATCAGATCAGCTGAGCAGCACTGGGCCTGTGTTTTTAATCTGTGACCTGTACGTATAGGAAGAACTACGTTGGGACTCCTTACCAGCTCCTTTGAAGATTTTGAGTTCTGTTCAGTCTCACCATCTGGGTTCCTTCGAGCGTCTCACAGGAGAGGCCTCCTAGAAGTTAAAGGAGTCTGTTGATTAGCTTAAGGGCTTTTAACCTTAATTAGGGGTTCTTGAATTCAAGAGATGGTATCAGTCACTTTTCCCTCACAATGGCTGAAATTATGTGACCATTCATACTATAAGGACCCAGAAAAAAAGAGCTTTGATCTGTTTGCTGTTTTGGTAACTAAAAAACCATCACACAGATTTCCTTTTTTCTTTTTTTTTCCCCCCGATTTTGCCAGGATGCACGTGTGCTCATTAAACATGGTGAGATGGAAAGCAAGAAAGCATCCCACTTAGGGAATGGCCAAGCTGCAATCCCTCTCCACCTCTCCCTCCTGACAAGGCTTAGAGCGTGCGCGCGCACACACACACACACACACACACACACACGCTCAGTGTATTTCTTAAACCACCAGGTCCAGGACTTGAACAGTACAGTCACTCATGTGGGACCCAGCTGCCTTAACCACCATGCCACAGGTTGGGCTCAATATAGTTTTTTTTTGTTTTGGAGAGGTTTTTGCTATAGGGCGCGTGCACTAGCCAGGAAGACAGAGAGAGACAGAGACAGAAAGCGAGAAATCACCCTTTGGGGGGATGGCCACGCCGCAATCCCTTCTCCTCCTTTTTCCTCTCGGGATCTTGGGCACACACGCACACATGCCCAGCGTGAGTTTAAGCCACTGGGTCCGGGACTCGAATCACGATCGACTGCATGGGAGTCCAGTGACATAGCCATTACGCCAACTGCTGGTCCCAATATAGTTTTAATATTATTTCTCACAAGGGGACATGTGTACTTTGGCTAATATTTTTATTGTTTCTAGGTAAACACAGAATAAGAAAAAAAAATCTTTCAAAAACAGACACATGGGACCAGCATATGGAGTAATGATTACATCGCTGGACTCCCAAGTGGCAACTGTGGTTCGAGTCCTGGACCCAGTGGCTTAAAACTCATGCTGGGTGCATGTGCATGTGTGCCCAAAATCTCAAGAGGAGAATGGAAAAGGGAATGCAGCATGACCATCTTCCCTGGGGGGGTGATTTCTCACTTTCTGTTTCTCTGTCTCTCTAGTGCACGTACATGTCCTATAGCAAAGAAACTCTCTTTAAAAAAATACACATAGGGTCAACAGGTAGTGTAGTGGTTAAGGCACTGGACTCCCACATGGCCAACTGTGGTTGAGTCCTGGATCCAGTGGCATGTTCATGTGTGCCCAAAAATCCCAAGAGGAGAATGGAGGAGAAGGGATTGTGGTGTAGTTATTCCCCTGGGGGTGATTTCTCACTTTCTGTCTCTCTGTCTCTCCGGCAAGCACATGTGCCCTATAGCAAAAATCTTAAAAAAAAAAAAAAAAAAAAAAAAGCAGATAGATAGATAGATAGAGATAGAGATAGAGAGATAGATATAGATATAGATATAGATATAGATATAGATAGATATAGATATAGATAGATATAGATATAGATGTCAGTGTTTTCCCTGCAAAAAGTCCGGATGTTTGAAGACGCGGTAGTCAGTTGGCAGATGAGGCAAAACTTCGTAGCCTAACTCATTTAACCTTCAAAGTGTTGGTTATGTGACATGCCGTGGAGTGTCATGAAGAACTGGACCTTTTCTGTTGACCAATGCCAGCTGCAGACATTGCAGTTTTAGGCACATCTCATCGATTTGCTGAACATACTTCTCAGATGGAATGGCGTCTCCAGAATTCAGACAGCTATAGTGGCTGAGACCCCACCAAACGGTGATCATGAAGTTTTATTGGTTCAAGTTTGGCTTTGGGAAGTGGTTTGGAGCTTCTTCTCTGTCCAACCACTGAACTGGTCATTACCAGTTGTCGTTTTTGTCACATGTCACAATCTGCTAGAGAAATGGCTTCTTGTTGTTGTTGTGTAGAATAAGAGAAGATGACACTTCAAAACCATTTTTTTGACTTTTGGTTAGCTCACGAGTCACACACTTATCAAGTTTTCTCACCTTTTCAATTTGCTTCAAATGCCAAATGACTGTAGAATGGTTGACACGGAGTTCTCCAGTAACTTCTCATGTTATAAGAGGATCAGCTTTGATGATTGCTCTCAATTGGTCATTGTCAACTTGGGATGGCCAGCCACTGTTTCTCATCTTCAAGGCTCTCTTCTCCTTTACAAAACTTCTTGAACCACCACTGCATTGTCCATTCATCAGCAGTTCCTGGGCCAAATGCGTTTTGATGTTGAGAGCTGTCTCCACTGCTTTACAACCCATTTTAAACTCGAATAAGAAATCACTCAAAATTGCTTTTCATCTAACACAATTTCCATAGCCTAAAATACATATAAAATAAACAGCAAGTAAGTCATTAACAAAAAAAAGTAAGAAATGCACATTAAAGTGACGTATAACCTAGGACCAGCAGATGGTGTAATAGTTATGTCACTCAACTCCCACATGGTCAACTGTGGTTCAAGTCCTGGACCTGAAACTCAAGCCAGGTGTGTGTGTGTGCATGCCCAAAATCCCCAGAGGAGAATGGAGGAAAAGGGACTATAGTGTGGTCATGCCCCCTGGGGGATGATTTCTCACTTTCTGTCTGTCTCCTCCTGTCTCTATGGTGGGCACATGCACCCTATAATGTATAACCTAACCACCTTTATTTATATAAGAGTGCATCTGATATCAAACGGCAAATCTCAATGATGCAAAACAGCAATTATCTTTGCAAACTAATATTAGGGCATGCTTTAAAAGATAAAAATGTTTCAACTAAAGAGCCAGCCCTGTGGCCTAATGGTTTAAGGGAGCCAAATCCTTCAAGGCCAACAACCACAGTTAGAATTCCTGACAGGTTGGAGAAATGAAGGGAGACCATACCCCACTGCAAGATGCTCTGATGAGTGCGTGCATCCTCTGGCAAGCAAAAAAAAAAAAAAAAAGTTTCAACTATGAAATTCTTTTGGGGATTAGCATAGTATTCCACCATGAACTAGGAAGTGCTATTTATCTTTTGGGGTGTTAACAGAAAGACAATAAAAGAGACCTAAAGATATATGAATATGTTTAGCATTTAAAAAGTAAACTCATTAAGAGGCCACAAATACGCAAGTAGAAATATGCTGAAGTCATCATCTTCTAATTTGATTCTATTAAAGCATAAAAAGAGATTTATCCTAGGATTTAAACCAAGGGAACATTTTAAATACTTGTTACCCAGGTATGAAGACCTGTTAGCCCTGTAGTATTAGCCTTGATCTTGGTAGAGTGTTTCCTAATAGCGTGTTTCAGTTTATTCTGAAGGTGGGAAATTATAAAACTAATATAAATCATAATTTTAAGCATATAAAGTTAAGTGTGAGAGTCTGGCAGGTGGCATGGTGGTTAGGGGCGTTGGACTCCCACGTGGTTGACCATGATTACAGTCCTGGACCTGGCTGCCTGCTTTCTCGTTTTCTCTCTCTCTCTGGTCAAATTAAAATAAATTAAATAAATAAATAAAGTGAAATAAAATAATTTTTAAAAATAAAATTAAGTGTGATTTCTTTTTACATAGTCTGATCCCCCCAAAAAATGAGGTGGTTGGCAGAGGAATATGTATGGAGTAACCCTGAAGAGAAATTCTATAAAACAAAATACTAGTGAACAAATGCTAATTTTTTTTAAAGAAGAGCACAAGTTCACAAAGAGTAAGATAAATCAAAGATTACATTAAAAAAAAGAAACCAAAGGAGATAAGATCCAAAAGGAAGCAGCACTAAGAAATGTCTCCCCAGCATTCACCCTACAACAAGACATAGAAGGACATCGAAAACAAAACAGAATCCACAGAGCAGCATTTTTCTTCCATCTGTTTAAAAGCAAGGATTGTTAAAACTGAAGGGGCACAGCTAAGTACTCAGGTTTGAAAGTGAAACATAAAGCATTTCAGTAACCGAATTCCCAAAAAGTTGGAGAAGCTATGACCTAAGAGGAAATGCATGTGGAACGCTGACACGCATCGGAGTTTCCATAGGTTCTTGCAGCGTCTACCTTCAGTGACAAGAAATCCCCAGCCAATGGCCCTACTACACGTTAGGAATTCTAAATTGCTCTTCAGTAATTCTCAACCTTAAGTACACAGTAAAATCACCTAAGAAGGTGGTCTTTTTTCTTTTTTAATAACCAGCGCCTGGACTCCACCCAAGGTCAACTCAATCAGAATCCCTGGTATGAAGCCCAGGCATTAGGGTTTTTTTAAAGCTCCCAGAGGTTCTAATGTGCGGCGAGAGCTGAGACCCAGTAAGTAACCTGGAAAAATACTGAGAAAAGTCGATGGCTGTCATTACTGGGGGTTTGAATGTTAGTTGGGACAGAAAATAATTTTCAAGGAGATAAACTTTTTTGCTAATGCTAGGCTGCCCTTTGCATGTGCTTACCCTCTACTATATGATGCTGAAAATTCCTCAAGATAATGATAATGACACCACCATTTATTTACTGACCACTTACCTGAGGCCAGGCAGACACTGTGCTGAGCAATGCCTTTACACCACCCCCCTGACCAGACCCCTCCACTAATCCCCCATTATTCTACAAAACAAATGGTAAGCCCATTAATCCAAGACAACTGGGGAGAGGACTTATTTGTCCCCCATCATAGTTAGCAATTAGGTATCAAAGCTGAATTAGAACCTATATGTGCCTGATTACAGAGCCATGTTGTTTTAAAAACTTTATGTATTCTTTATTTCGAAAAGTAATATAGAGACATATTTTACAGGTTTATAAAATATAAAGGGTGATAAGACATCTTAAACAAAAATGATCTCAAATGTTTTTCCTGTTGCAAGGTTTGAATACATAGTAACTACAGTCATCCTGGACTCCTATCACTTGCTTCTATCACCAAGGCCTTGGGTCCCCTCCCTGGAGATGACGTTAACAGTTCCTTCTTTATCCTTCCAAAGATATTTAATGCCTATGGAAGTCAATACATGTAAGTGTATTATGTGTACATATCATATATTTGAATTCCTTCCCAACCCATTTTAAACAACAGTAGTATGGATCACACACTTTGGCACTAGTTTTTGTTTTTGTTTTTTACTTTGATAGTGTATCTCAGAGGTAATTCCATATCAATACATAAAACATTTATTTTGTACCACATTGTATTCCATAGTAGGACATACCATCAGTTTTTTAAACAAGTGCCTTATTGATAGGCATTAGATTGCTTCCAATTATTTGCTGTTATAAAAAACTGTGGGAATTAATAACCTTGAGCTACACAATTTCATAAGCATGTACAAATAGTTACAGCTGTAAAATGAAAATTTTTTAAATTGTTACAGGGCATGTGCACTTGCCAGAGAGAGGGAGAAAAAAGAAAGCATCCCCGACTCCACAATCTTTCTCTTCCGTATTGCCATCCTGTTGGGATTTGGGGCACACACGAACATGTGCCCAGTGTGTTTTTCAAGCCACAATGGCTGGGATTTGAACTGTAGTTGGCCACGTGGTATTTAGCTCCTTTAACCATGAGGCCATGGTGCTGGCCCTAGAATAAATTCATTTTTTAAAGAATTATTTGATTTAACTTTATTTATTTATTTAAATTTGACCAGAGAGGGACAAAGTGAGAGAGAGAGAGAGGGGTAGAGAGAGAGAAAGTGAAAAAGCAAGCCACCAGGTCCGGGACTCGAACCGTGGTCAGCCATGTGGGAGTCCAGCGCCCTTAACTACTACGCCACCTGCTGGCTCCCTAGAATAAACTCTTAAGCATAAAGAGCCATGCTCTTTCCATGAGTCTGTGCTATCTCAGGCTTCTTAAGAAAAAACTCACAGTCAAGAGTCATGATGGTTTATATTTATTTTATTTAAAAACTTTACCTAAATACCCAAATTATGCTTTTCATTTTAAGAAAAAAATTAGAAAAGGTTTTGTAGAATATGTCCAAAGACCAAAATAGACTGTGAGATAGTTTTAAGTCAAAATAAAAAGACTTCGAAACCAGTAGCACAGCCATTGTGCTGGCGGTGTTCAGAAGGTATCTGGCCCCGAGGACTCGGTGTCCCCCTGCTTCGAGCTGACACTCAGAGACTGAGAGCAATCCTCCAGGTTCACCGCGGGCAGCGTCACGGACATCTTGGCGGCTGAGCTCTGAGAGGTGAAGAGTGGTACTTCTCTCTCACCTGCACAAAAGAGAAACTCATTCAGAGAAAGAGGCAGATCCTGAGCGTTCCTAAAGAATATGGGCCTGGGGGGCCAAAACAAGACTTGCAATGAAGGAGTTTCCCTTCTCAAGGTGCTTATAATTTGTCAGAGATAAACACACTTTCCTCCTTTACACACCCACATATGCTCTCCTTTTTTTGAAGGATTATCTATCAATTTTTTTTCACGAGAGGGAAAAATGCTTTTCCTCAACAAGGTGTCACACTGCCCTCCACTCCCCACCCGCCCTCCAGGAGCAGGGCATGCACGTGCACTGGCACACACCGCGATCTTCGGTGTGCCCCACGGTCCTGCCCAGTGCAGCACCGCCACTGCAGCTGGGCCCACCTGGCTCCTAATCAGCTAGGAACAGAGTCTGAAAAGCGCACAAGTGCTGCAGTAGTGGTGCAGATGATAAATGCTTGGTAAGAGTGAGTAGGGTTAAGAGTCTAGTCTCTGAAATCCAGACAGCCTCTTACTGGCTGTGTAACTGGGCAAGTTACTTTACTACTCAAAAATTCTGTTTCCTCATATGTTAAGTGGGATAATGGTGCAGGCGAAGCATCCTTAATCCAAAAACTCAAAACACAAAATGCTCCAAAATTCAAAACACGTTAAGCACCAACACGACGCCACAAATAGAAAATTCCACGCCTGATCTCATGAGGAGTAGCAGTCAAGTCACTGTAATAAAATGACCTTCGGGCTACATGGATCAGGTGTACATAAAACATAAATGAATTTCGCATTCAGACCTGAAATCCTTGCCTTAGGTACCTCATTATATATGTGCAAACATTCTAGATAAACAAACAAACAAAAAACCGGTGAAATCTGAAATCATTCTGGTCTCAAACATTTTGGAAGATAATCAGTCTGTGTTAATCTTGCAGATTATACTGAGGATAAAATAATATGATTAAGAGCTCAGCAACAAGGCCAACAGTGAGGAAGTTAAGACAGCTAGATCCCACATGGCCAACTTCGTGGTTGGACCCTGTGACAACCCCAGAAGAGAATGGAGCAAGGGACTGTGGTATGGCCATCCCTCTGCAGGCTGGGGATGATTTCTCACTTTCCCTCTCTTTCCCTCTCTCCAGTGAGCGCACACACCCTATAGCAAACTTAAAAAATAAATAAATAAATAAATAAAAAATAAAAGCTCAGCAGCACAGCATAGTATTTAGTAAGTGCTCAAAACTCAATAGCTAAGACCTACCATTGCCAGGAAAAGACGGCGACTACCAGTATAACCATTAAATAAATTCTTAGAGGTCCAATTAAAAACACACTATAATTGCTCTAAAATAAGAGTTTGCTGTTAGTTATAGACAGGATATGCTTAAAAAAAAAAAAGAGGAAAAACACGAACCATGTAAAAAGTATCTGACATCAAGTCAAAAGCTGCCAAGGCAATTTGCTCTTCCTCCAACTCCTGAAAAATGAACCCTCAGCTCATGATCATGTCACTAAAGATCATTTACTGAGTGCCTGAGGGTGCCATGCTACTAGTTAACAGAGTAGTATAAGAGAAGCAATGTCAAAGGAAACAAAATATTCAAGTGGTCATTTAAATAACATTTGACTTAGGAAAGCATTCTTCATTATTTCTACATTTAATTAGATATGGAAAAAATTTCTCATTCCATGGATTGAGAGCTGTATGATATCATCTGATATAGAATCTGGCTGGTGGCAAAGGAGAGGCAGTTTGGGATGAAAAATTCATTAATATGTTAAAAAATTTAGAGTTGAGGGACCAGCAGTTAGCGTAATGGCTATGTCGCTGGACTCCCATGTAGTTGACCATGGTTCAAGTCCCAGACCCGGTGGCTTAAGCTCACGCTGGGCGCGTGTGCGTGCGTGCCCAAGATCCCGAGAAGAGAATGGAGGAGAAGGGATTACGGTGTGGCCATCCCCCTGGGGGGTGATTTCTCGCTTTCTGTCTCTCTGTCTCTGTCTTTTTGGTGAGCGCACACGCCCTATGCAAACGTGACTATCTGCCTACACCCTAATTCACTCCTCTAAGTTTTAAGTGCATTGCCTAAGAATATAAAGAATGCCAATTTGGTATTATTTAAAACCACAGAAATCCTCATTTTAAATTTAATGGACTTACTATAGATACAATAATAATAAACACCTTAAAAAATTACCTTACGCAGTTTTAAAGGTACCTCTGAGTCAAGCATCACAATGATTTTTCTAAAAGCTCTTTAAATTTTTCAAGCAGTTTCCCTAGTAATAAGGTGGAATTTTCCATTAAACTTTTATAGGGGCCACAGTAAAAGTTGACAGTGCTGGAGATTTCGAAGACGACTCAAACACAGCTGTCCAAGATGATCAGAATACTTGCAAACGGCAAATTCCTTTCATATTAGGAAGTCTAATAACAAAGACTATCTTAAATACTAAACTATTCCTTTTTGTTATTTGTATCCTTTTTTTGGTTATAAAATAGAGAAATAAGAGATAAGATTTGGCATTACTATAGGCTATTACAAACTACAGTACCATGGTATTTAAGAAGTAAATCTATGTCAATTTACATAGATTAAATCTTTTAAATAAAAAGAAACTTTTTGAAATTGAGTTCTGTCAGAATGATAAAAACTAAATTAAGAAATAATAACAACTATACTTAAAAAAAACTTTGTGGGGCCAGCAGGGGTTGAGGTGGCTAAAAAGATAGACTCCCCCACATGGCCATGTGGTTCGAGTCCTGACCAGGAGGCTTGCTTTCTCATGTTCCTCTCTCTCTCTCTCTCTCTCTCTCTCTCTCTCTCTCTCTCTCTCTCTCTGGTGAGCACATATGTGCTATAAAAATTAAATAATAATAATAATGATGATGATGATGATAAATAAAATTAAATAATTATTAAAAGATTTTTATAAGACATAGCATTGTTGAAATATTCTTTCATTTTACAAAGTCAAGATACAGAAAGCTCAAAGTAATCCAAGAAAATATCCAAAATCAGAATTTATCTCCTCAATAAGGTAAAACACTAACAGAGGGGAACAGCAGGTGGCATAATGGTTACATCACTGGACTCCTATGTAGTCAACTGTGGTTCAAGTCCTGACCTGGCAACTTAAAACTCACGCTGGGTCCATGTGCATGTGTGCCCAAGATCCTAAGAGGAGAATGGGGGGAGAATGGACTGCAGTGTGGCTGTCCCCCAGGGGAGTGATTTCTTGCTTTCTGTCTGTCTCTCTCTCCCTCACACGCCCTATAGTAAAAATCTCTCTCTAAAAAATAAATTAATTTTTTTAAAAGAAAAAAAAACACTAATAGAGAAGCTCAGCTGCTGTGATGCAGTGCCCTGAAATTGCCATCTGGCTGGCCATGGGGTTCAGAACCCCATGTCGGCCTGCAAACACATTGGGTGCACACATGGGCACCCAGGATCCTGAGGAACTGGAGGACAGGGGAAAAGGGATTATGGCATGATTAGACCCTGTTGAGAGTGTCTTTTTCTTCTCTATAACATGTGCACACATGCACATGTACTATCATTAAAAAAACAAAATGAAAAAAACTAATACAGGATACAACTAAGGCCTAGGGTAAATCAATTTTTTCACCCATATAATCAATTCAATGTTTAGCTTTCCCTAATTATTAAGAAAAACTCTAGGGACCAGCAGATGGCATAATGGTTATGTTGCTGGACTCCCATGTAGTTGACAGTGGTTCAAGTCCTGGACTCAGTAGCTTAAAACTCACACTGGGTAGGACCAGCAGATGGCATAATGGTTACATGACTGGACTCCCACATAGCTGACCGCAGTTCGAGTCTCAGACCTGGTGGCTTCAAACTTATGCCGGGCGTGTGTGCATGTGTGCCTGAAATCCCAAGAGGAGTGGAGGAGAGGGACTGCAGTGTGGCCATCCCCCCAGGGGGTAATCACTGGTGAGCACTCACACCCTATAGCAAAAAATAGCTCTCTTAAAGAACAGGAAAAAAAAAACAAACAAACTCAAGCCGGGCGTGTTTATGTGCATGCGTGTGTGCCCAAAATCCTGAGAGGAGAACAAGGGAGAAGGGAACTGTGGCATGGCCATCCCCTTTGGGGGCTGATTTCTTGCTTTCTGTTCCTCTATCTTGCTCTGTCTTCCTGGTAAGCACATGAGCCCTATAACAAAAATCTCTCTAAAAAAATAGAAGAAAAACTCTATTCATTGAGTTACTCACATATCTGCCAAAAAAATATATGCATACCAAATATTCTAAATTCATAAACTGCTTTTTATGTACCTCAATTTTCTACTATGTATAAAATTAATTACTAAATTGTTCAACAATATAACAAGAGCTATAAACTATTGGGTCATCGGTAAAGTCATGACACATTTTTGCATAGGAAAAAAAACAGAAAAGTACATCATAAACTTTTCCGACAACCCAATGTATCCTTTTTGGGGGGAATTTCAAAATGTTTCCAAGTCTCAAGGAACATACTAAATATAATCATTGAAAATTTATGTTATTTCTTGCAGTTATAGCCTTATATTTATATAGTAATCCAAAATTCTATAAATATCTTTCCCCCATTATCTGATCCTAACAGTAATTCTGGGAAATGGGCAAAGGAACCTCAGGCAAAGAAATTAAAGTGAGCTTTGCTCCTTAGCGGAACATCCACACAAACCTATTGTACGTGTGGATCTAAGATGGTACTGAAAGCATATGAACACAGAAAAGATGTGTTCATCCTCTAGACACTTGTGGCCTAGCAGTAGAGATAAATATGTAGAGGAATATTTAGTTTAAATTAGGAGGAAGAGGACTCGAGACGAGACTTGAAAGATAACAGGAAGGCAATGAAGGGAAAAAGAACAACAAAATGAAGTTAAGATATACTCAGTGTACTAATGGAACTTGGAGTGTTCTGATACCCAGTTATGACTGGATAGGAGGAATAGTGAGAGAGGAGGCTGTAAAGGAAGGCTGGAGCCAAGTCTCATAGACAACGAGGAGTCACAAAAGACTGAATAAATAAATAATATGAGCAAATGTATTTTTGAAAAGATAATTCTAATAGCTATGTGGAAAATAAAGACAGAGTAGGATCCCTGGAAATAGCCTGTGGGAGAACTGATGATTCTTTTTTTTTTTTTGAGAGGTTTTTGCTATAGGGCATGTGCGCTCGCCGGAAAGACAGAGACAGACAGAGAGACAGAAAGTGAGAAATCACCCCCCAGTGGGGATGGCCACGCCGCAACCCCTTCTCCTCCATTCTCTTCTCAGGATCTTGGGCACGCACATACACGCGCCCGGCATGAGTTTAAGCCACCGGATCCGGGACTCGAACCGCAGTCGACTACATGGGAGTTCAGTGACATAGCCATTGTGCCAACTGCTGGTCCCAAGAACTGATGATTCTTTATAGTGGAAATAGAGGCAAAATATCTTGCAGAGGGATAGCAGGTGGTGTGGAGGTTAAAGTACCTGGATCCTACACAGTCAACTATGTGGTTTGAGTTATGAACTTGGTGGCTTAAAAAACACACCAGGCACATGTGTGTGCGTGCCCAAAATATGAAGAGAATGGAGGAAAAGGGTGCTGTTTTGCCATCCCCCTAGGGGGTGATGTCTCACCTTCCCTTTCTATCTCTTGCTGTCTCTCTCCGGCAAGCACACATGCCTTTAAATACACACACACACACACACGCACACATGCCTTTAAATACACACACACACACACACACACACACACATTTTTAAAAGTACACAATTTGTACTTGAAAATATAGAATGTGGCTCTGAGGTGAGAGATCTGGGTGACTGAGCAGGCAGTAATTCACAAATTCACAGCCCCTCAAACTCAGGGGGCGGTGGCAGTGTAAAGAGAAGGGGAGGTACTGAATTAGTGACTCGGTGAAGTTGAACGTCTGCAAGATGTGTGAATGGACTTTCCCAGCAGGCCACTGGAGTCAAAGATTTCAAAAACTATAAGATGGTTTTAGTGATACAGAATTTGCAGTCATCTACACAAATATAATAATTAGATAATGAGAACTGGAATCACTTTGGGAGAGAAAATAGATTGAGAACAGAAATGATGATGAAAATATGGGAAGGGCAAAGAAAGGTAAATAAAGAAAAAATGACCGAAAACAACAGGTGAACATCATAGAGATAAGTAGGAAGAGACCCAGACAAGTGAAAAGTCACACAAAGTAAGAGACAGTTTTGAAGAGATGAATACAGTGGCCCCGCTTATCCACGGGGAACTAGGTATGAATGTTACTTATCCACCCGCAGTGGATGTCCGACACCAGAGTAACAAACTCTCGCTATATACTGCTTTTTCCTATATGTGCATACCTGTGATAAAGCTGAATTTATAAATCCGGTACAGTAAGAAATTGATGATAATGAATAATAAAATAGAACAATTATAGCAATATATTGTAATAAAAGTTGTATGCAGATGGTCTCTCACTCTCTCTAAATCTCTTAGTGTACTGTACTCACTCTTTTTTGTTGGTTGTGGGTTACTGAAAGCATCTAATTAATTAGTAATTGGTAGAGTTGAGACTACAACTCACTACTCTTTGCACTGTGCCAAGTATCTTAATTATCTACAATGAAAATGACTACTTTTAAGGGTATTGGAAGGCAATTCCATTTAAGTAGTGTGAGTAACGGGAGGGGCAGCTAAGGAGAAGACAGTGAGGAGATTTCCAGCACAAGTCCCTTTATGAAGGGTCAAGCCTAGGGTCCGAATGAAGTCTGCTGCTCTGTCACCCAGATCAGTGTGAGGCTTCTGTGTGGGACGGAGGAAAGGGCGGGGAGGAAAAGGTATGGGTTCTGGAATGGGGCAGAGCTAGGCTCATTCATCCACTCAACAAGTATCAACTGAGCACCACAATGTGCCAGCACTGGTCTATTCTGGAGAACATGGCAGCGACGAAAACAAGGGCTCACTGACCTCACATTCTATGACGTAGTTGGAAAAGTCAGGACGGATCTTTCTGTTTTTCTACGTAGAAATGCGTCATGACTTTCCTGACGACTCAATAGTTGGGAGAAGGGCCAAATGACAAATAATAAATAAGGAAGTGATAAGTATCATAAAAACAAATAAATAAGTGATAAGAAACAGAGAATGGTAAGAGATCTGGGGAAAGTTATGTAACTTAACTCGTAAGCCTCAGTTTTCACATCCATAAAAGAAAGAGTAACTACCTCAGAGGGTCTTGTGAGAACTAAATGAGAGTAACGTATGCAAATTGTTTTGTTTAGTAGTGGCAATAGAAAGCACTCCAACAAGTCAATTCTTTTTTTTTTTTTCTAAGAGAAATTTTTGCTACAGGGTGTGTGCGCTCACCAGAGAGACAGAAAGCAATAAAACACTCCCCAGGGAGGATGACCACACTGCAATCCCTTCTCCTCCATCTCCTCTTGGGATTTTGGGCATGCACACACACACACCTGGCGTGAGTTTTAAGCCACTAGGTCTGCACATTAACTGCGGTGGATTACGTGGGAGTCCAGTGACATAACTGTCAATGCCGTCTACGGGTCCCAAACAGGTCAATTCTTACTTTTAGGTAACTGGAAAGGAACTATTCCAAGGGGCACTGACTTTTAGGGTGGGCTGCAAATGTGCTTTGCTGTAGGAATAAGAATGTTTCTCTGAAACACAAGAAGAAAAAAATGAGAGTGAGTTCTGGAAGGCCTCCAAAGAGTTATACTATTTGCATCTAGCTAACTTGTGTTTTAATCAAGTTACATTAATAAAATTTACCATCTTATCTAGATGTATCTGTTGATGTACATTCTGGGAAGGTTTTAAAAAGTGTTTGTTCAGGAACCAGCAGTTAGTGTAGTGGCTATGTCGCTGGACTCCCACATAGTCGACCGCGGTTCGTGTCCCGGACCCGGTGGCTTAAAACTCACGCCGGGCGCGTGTGCGTGCGTGCCCAAGATCCCAAGAGGAGAATGGAGGAGAAGGGATTGAGGCGTGACCATCCCCCCTGGGGGGTGATTTCTCGCTTTCTGTCTCTATGTCTCTCTCTGTCTGTCTGGCGAGTGCACGTGCCCTATAGCGAAAACCTCTCAAAAAAAAAAAAAAAAGTGTTTGTTCATACAAGCTAAACAATCACAAATTTAGAACTTTATAAAAGAACTTTTCAGCCTGGGAACATTAAAAATAAAAAAAAGTTTTACTTTGATTACTGTGAATCCAAAGGGTAACATTCATATTTAGTTACAGTCTTCACAGAGTTTACTTTTTTCTCTTTTGAAAAGAAAGGACATATCTTAATAAATAGATATTAAATCAAATACAAATCTTCTACTTATATTAAATGTAGCTTGACAGTTTTAAAGTTTGACTTTTTAAATTTCCACAGTCAAGTCAATACTCTATGATGTAATTGTTTCAACAGCTGTATTCAGATCTAAAAAAAGACAGTATTCCTTGACTCCATGGGTTTGCAGTATGTCATTTAACCTGAAATGCATTTAAGCTTGGGAAGTCATCAAGCAAACCATGGGTTTTCAGCTTCCTAAGACATAAGTCAATATACTTTTAGACATTTGAAATTCCACTTTTTGCTTTAAAATTTTTGAAAATTTATATATAATTTTGTTAAGTTTTCTGTTCTCAATGTTGGATTTATAAGACTAGGAAACAGAAAAACTAAACCTATTTATTCAAAGTAATACAAGTAATGATACAGGTTTTTTTGTTTGTTTGTTTTGTTTTTTTAAGAAAGAGATTTTTGCTATAGGGCCTGTGCGCTTGCCAGAGAGACAGAGAGAGACAGAGAAGAAATTATTCCCCAGGGGCGATGGCCACACCACAATCTCTTCTCCTTCATTCTCCTCCTAGATTTTGGTATGCACATACACATGCCCAGCATGAGTTTCAAGCCGCTGGGTCTGGGGCTTGAACTATGGTTGGCCATGTGAGAGTTCAGTGCCTTAACCATTATGCCACACATTAGTGTGTGAATTCCTAATGTCCATTTTAGAAATTGCTTGAAAGGGACCAGCAGGTGGAGTAGTGGTTAAGGTGCTGGGCACTCCCACATGGCTGACCACGGTTCAAGTCCTGGGCCTGGTAGCTTGTTTTCTCACTTTCCCTCTCTCTCTGTATCTCTCTCTCTGGTCAAATTAAAATAAATGAATGAATAAATAAAATTTAGAATAAAAAAAAAAAAAAAAGAAATTGCTTGAAAGAAGGAGAGAGACAGCCAGCGAGACAAGCACACCCAACAGGGTGCTCAGTCTCAGCTGATCCAGATCATGCATGTACACACACCAGCATGCCTCAGGGAGGTCCTCGGATGCAAACCCGGAACCTTTCTCATGTGGATCCAGTTATGTTACTACTGCACCACCCGCTGTACCTGTAAAATATGGGGCCAGCAGGAGGTGGTGCGGTTAAGGCGCTGGACTACCACATGGCCGAATGCAGTTTGAGTCCCAGACCTGGTGGCTTGAAACTCATGCCAGGCATGTGTGTGTGCATGCCCAAAATCCCTAGAGGAGAATGGAGGAGAAGGAACAGTGGCATTCTCATCAGTACCCCCTCTGGGGTATGAGTCTCACTTTCTCTCTCTCTGTCTCTCCAGTGAGCACATACATCCTGTAGCAAAAATCTCTCTCTAAACACACACACACACGTATAACATGGCCTTTAAAATATTTTTTAGGTTTAGATAGTCTATTAGGTTGCTGGAAAAATCATATTTTTCTGTTTTTATTTTTTCTATGCAAGAATACGTCGTAACTTTTCTGATAACCCAATATTTCATCAACAGATTTTAGGTTCTACGTCTAATCCTCAAATACTTAGTAATTCATTACTATATCTATGCTACAGTATTTGCAAACTGAGAGGAATTCAAACAAAGCACCTCTCCTAAAATAACATAAGACTAGCTGAGAAATAACACAGACAAGCTGACAAAAGAAAGAAAAGTTTCCTCAGTCGCTCCATAGGGTTTTACATCTCAAAATTCCTTTCTAAGCAACCACATGTGGCACAGAACATATACATTAATTTATCATGCTTTTCTAGAATATAAAGAGATTGGAAAGTGATTTTTATTTGTCTAGATTTGAGTTTTTCTATAGATAGGTAGACACTGGTTTTTTATAAACTGGTATTTAAAAACAAAATTAAAAATGAAACAAATGTAATAACCTTTAATCCAAGTACATGAAAGATCTTAACCTAAGGTCTACGGACAGGTGACAAGAATCTGTGGATACTCTTAAATTTTATGCAAATTATTTTCATATAAGTAGGATTTTGGAGGGAGATGTGTGGTAAGAGCTATCAGTATCTTTTTTAAAGAATTATTTAATTTTATTTAACATTATTATTATTGTTGTTATTTTAAATTTGCTACAGGAAGAGAGAGAGAAAGAGAAGGAGAGTGAGAAAGCAAAATGCCAGATCAGGGACTCAAACTGTGGTCAGCCATGTGGGAGTCCAGCATCTTAACCACCACACCACCTGTTGGCCCTCAGTTATCTGGAGCTTACAGGAGTCTGTGGCTCCCACACATATTTAAGAATCACTGAAATAAAGGAGATCCCTGGCCCATGTGAAAGTGAATCACATTCTGAATTATTTTCCTAGCAGCAGTGGAGAAATATTAGCAGTCCCTCTCTGTTAATTATGGACACCTTCTTTGGCAATCTGACTGTAGCACTTACTAAACTGCATTACAATTATTTGTTTATGTGTCTGTCACTTCCGCTGGAGGATATATTCTTTAAAAGCAAGGAAAGGACTTAGGCTTTGTCTTCCAAGTGACTAGTACACAATAAATAGGTATACAATAAGTAGGTTACAATAAATACCTATGACCTTATCATCTTGTATAATTAGCTTGGTAGTCTACTGTTCCTGCTAAATACATGTTCCATGAGCATAGCAACTATGTCTCATTTACTTCTGCATCATACAAAGCTGTAGCATGATGCTGGGCATGTAGTGAGTCTTGAAATGATTGCTGAATCAAGTTGATTTGTTTCTACCTAGAGTCTGTGGTTCCTTTAGCCTAACAAGCAATCCTTTTGCTTGGATTCATACTGACCAGATCTTGTCTAAAAATCAGTCCTGAGTTCCCACAAGACAGTTGCTTCCCAGCTGTCTCTTGATATAATATTTCAGTTGTGTTTTACTGAGTTCTCAAAGCATCTTTCCTGTCCAGCCTGGACTCATCTACTCTTGCTTCAATTCCTGTATCAGCACGTAAACTATGCTGTTGTTTTCAATTCTTACATACTCAACCCAGCCCTGCAGATTTTACATCACATCTTCAGTGCTTTCAAACAAATATTACCTACAGGTCTTGATGAAGAAGGGACCTGGTTATTTGACGTTTAGTATGTAATATTTTCTTTGCCTCTACTTTCTAAAATAAGTCACTATAAAACATTTCTTTCCCTAATTTCATGTTTAAAAGGGTGATTTAGGGCCAGTCCATAGTTTTGGTCTCCCAAAACTCTTTAGTGGTAAAGGGACCCAGATCCCACATGGCTGACCACAGTTCAAATCTTGGCCCCAACGACTTGAAAAACACACCGAGCATACGTGTGCACTTGCCATTATGATGGAGAAATGAAGAGTGGATTGTGGCATGACTATCTTTCCCCCGCCCTCCCTTTTTCTAGTGAGTGCAAAAAAAAAAAAAAAAAAAAAAAAAAAAGAAAAACCTTGCAATAGTCTTATCCCAAAATATGTTGTAGACATTAAAATCTTAGTACATTTTGAGTTTACTATTGCTTCTGTTTTTCAAATGAGTTGACAAATGCTTATTTTAAAATTTATAATTTAAGGCAAAAATAAAGCAATTCCTATAGGAAGAATAAATGTACTGGCACCTGTAAAAACAACTCCAATTCTTTTTCCTCTAAAAAGCAATAGTTAATGTGAAAGACTTGTTTCTTCTCATGCCAGGTTCCAGCTGCTTCACTTTGTTTAAAACTGACTTCAAAGTTCAAACATTGTCCTGTCCCAACAAACAGCCTCCCCCAGATGGAGTTATCTCCAGCACTATCCGTAGCGCTCTGAATACCACACCTGCAGCCTTTTAATTCAACAGTTTATAAACTTTCCAAATGGAAACTACATTTTTTTTTAAATTCTGTCCCTCTAACTTCTGCCTTTTGAAGAGCTGAGCTTAGTACATGAAGAGAGTTTAATATCTGTGGTTAATTTGTAGGTATTTTAGAAGAATTAAAAATTGATCTTAATATTTCTCCTGTGAGAGAAAGAAATCATAAGGAATGAAAAGATTTGAACATTTCCAAGTTCAAGAACTTTTAAAGTAAAAACCTTACTGCTAAATATAGATGCAAAGCACAGACTGGGTTCAATTTGTGTCTGATCCACATCACCTGGCGAAGCTACATTGAAAAAATTGTTTTTCAGAAAAAAATCGGTTAAGCATAGAAATAATTATGATTCACTCCTATTTGCTGAGACACAAACCAAATGCACTCCTTCAGTTATTCTCATAAAACCAGGTAAACAGAAGCCTGATCTAGTGTACTTAATGTAAAGAAGAGAGTTAAACAGCTGAATTTTAATGACTGTCAATAGAAAAATACTTCACCTAACAGATTACTATCTTTATGCATCAAATATGAGGGAAAGAGGAAGTAAAGGATCATGAGAGAATTTGCAATTGGTTATTAAGATAAAAGAAACTTATGGGCCATTTCTTCTAAGGTTAGAAGTTTTCACAGAGTCTCTTACATAAGGATTTAATTATTATAAAATGAGGTTTAAAATCACTCTTTTCTCTAGGCCAGCCTGGGGCATTCTGCTTAACATAATGTACATGAAACAACAAAAGAAGTTGTCAGGGAGCACAGAAGAGTAATACACTATTAAACCAAAGTAAAATGTTAATATTAAAATGAAGTAAGCAGGATCAGCAGACGGTGTAATGGTTATGTCACTGGACTCCCATGTAGTTGACCTGGGTTTGAATCCCAGACCAGGCAGCTTAAAATTCATGCTGGGTGCATATGCGTGAGTACCCAAAATCTTGAGAGGAGAATGGAGGAGAAGGGATTGTGGTGCGGCCAACTCCTCTGGGGGCGAGTTCTCGTTTTCTGTCTCTCTGACAAGTGCATGCACTCTGCGGCAAAAACATCTCTCATAAAAAAGAAGTAGTAAGCTGAGCAAAAACTTTTTAAAAATTATTTTTATAAAAAATTATTTAATTTTTATTTATTCATTCATTTATTTTAATTTGATGAGAGAGAAAGAGAACTGCTGGTCCACCAAAACTCTTTTTATAACTAGAGAATCAGGAAGCTGAGAACAGTTAAATAACTAATGAGAGAATCCTACAGCACATATAGTCCTCAGCCAACAAGATACTCTGAATGCCAAGGGCATAGTCCATGTTGCATGCTATTATCCTGTGCTCTGAAAAAGTCAGTCTATGGCCATCAATAACTGTTGTTTCAAACTAATTCTTCAGAATGAGTGAGATGGAAAAAATTTATAATATGGCTAATCATTATTTCTTTTCTAAGATAAAAATTAGTTGTCTCTTTAGCTTCTTTTATTTCATAAAACTTTTAGGAAGCATTTTACAAAAAGGTATTTAAATGAACAAGATTATAGGCATTATATATTTTACTACACTAACTAATATTTTCTCACTAGAGACAAATATTCATGCTAAACTATTATAGAAAATGTATAAAAATTAAATATGTTAACATAAAATGCAGGGTCAAAAGGTGGCACGGTGGTTAAGGCACTGGATCCCACATGACCTATCCTGTGGTTTGAGTCATAGAACTCACAGCTTGGGAAAAAAACATGGTGGGCATATTTGTGTATATGCCCAAAATCCCAAGAGAAGAATGGAGCAGAAGGGACTGCACATGGCCATCTTCCCCTGGGGGTTGATTTCTCACTTTCCCTGTCTCTGTTTTTATCTGTCTTTCTCTCGAGCACATGAACCCATGGCAAAAATCTATTAAAAAAATAATAAAATACAATACAATACAGATCAATGAGGGAAAAAAAACAGGCTTAAAAAAAGTAGTTTTAGGCCCAGCCATGGTGGTACAGGCACTAGAGTGTCACTGCATATAATGGAGCCACAAGGAAGGCCCAGGTTTAGATCCTGGAGTGATCTAAACACAGTGGATGTGCCCTTGAATGCCTGTGATCCTGGCTGGCTGGGAGGCTGTGGTGAGAATTACAGTGTGTCAAGACTCTGTCAAAAGTAACCCCCCCCCTCACTCCCCCCTCCAAAAAAAGTAACTTTCTCCCTGCCTTTCTCTTTTAATGTCTCTTTTGTCTCACAAAAGAAAGAAATGTTTAAAAAAAAAAAAAAAAAAAAGAGAGAGAGACAATAGTTTCAGAAGAAAATGTAGGGCCCAGCAGATGGCGTAGTGGTAAAGTCACTGGACTCCCACATGGTTGACCGCAGTTCAAGTCCAGGACACAGTGTCTTGAAAATCATGGTAGGCGTGTGCACGTGCGTGCCCGAGATTCCAGGAGGAGAATGGAGGAGAAAGGATTGCAGCATGGCCATACCCCCTGGGGGGTGATTTCTCATTTTTCCTCTCACCGTCATTCCCACCCTCCACCACAAGTGCACATACCCTATGGAAAAAAACCCTAGAAGAAAATATTGTTTTATCAAGGTAAGATGTTGACAAATATAAGTTACTTATACATTTGACCAAAATTGAATATACAACTTTGATACCATTTTTAAAAATCTTTAAACGTATTAAAGGTGTTTACTAAGATGTTAACTATTAGATGCCATCTATGTTCACTTCCCACTCTGCCTCTAAGTTGCCAAGAGTGAGAGAGAAAGAGAAGTTACTGTGTGGTCCCTCTGGCTTACTAGAGTTGCCTTTTAGATTCTACAAAGCACACATCATTACAAACATGAAAACAAAGGTATCAGCACCACCCCAGAGGCCCCTTGCACTAAAGAACCATTAGTCTGTGGTAAGTATAATTAAATGGCGATCTTTTCTGAGAATATTATCTACCTCACTGGGCTGATTAAGAAACTTAGCAGAGTATTCACATTTATTGTAGAAGTATATCTAAATGGTAACTATTATTAGGTTGTCAGAAAAGACACAGGATATTTTCTCTGCATTTTAGGGAAAAATGTGTCATGACTTCTGACAACTAATACATATTTTTGTTATTACAAACATAAAGCTCTTCTCAACCAAAACTGTGGCAGAAGTTTGATTTCTAAAATAATATCTCCTAAAAACAAAAGAAAAGGAAAAAAATGCATTATCTCACTATAAAGGATTACTATTTGATCTATAAGTTTCCATTACATTTCCATGGAAATTTTTAGGGGATAATACTAAATTGAGTCATAAATTACCTATGAATAAAATATATCCTTTTGCCTTTACCACAAAAAGCAGACTTATTAACCTTTACTTAAATGTTTGAAGATACCACAAAATAAAGAAGTGACCTCAGATTTGGAAATAGAATCAAAGGCTGGAAAAACAGGGATACCACTGAAATAACTTTTAATGAAACACGCAGATGCATGGGGGTTGTATAACTTGAACACACTATTTCTTCCAAACACTATATGTATTTCAAAACTTCAGCTATTCACTTTACACAGTTATTTAAGTTTTGTAGCTACTGTATATGGTGACATGGAAAGAAAGCTATGTTACAGTTAGTGCACAAGGTTTTCTAAAGTTTGTATTTAAAAGGATAGGAATCTGGGCTTTATAATGTTTATATTCTTTTATTTTAAAAAAAATTGGGGGGGGGGGGAGTACCAGCAGTTGGTGTAACAGCTATGCCACTGGACTCCCATGTAGTTGACCATGGTTCGGGCACATGTGCATGCACGCCCAAGATCCCGAGAGGAGAACAGAGGAGAAGGGATTGCAGCATGGCCATCCCCCCAGGGGGGTGATTTCTCTATTTCTGTCTCTCTGTCTTTCTGGCGATCACACATACCCACAGCAAAATCCTCTCAAAAAATTTTTTTTTAGTTTGAAAGTTTATCTTCCAGCTCCTTAATGCTATCTTAAATAAAAATCATTGCTACAGGAATACTTTAAAGTGTATAAATCTTTATATTATTGTATAAAGAAATAAACAAATTATTTATGAATTAGCTAAGAAAAGTGCATATTACTATAATTCTGTTAACCACAAAAGAAGTGTGTATATATATATATATATATATATATATATATATTATATATATATGTATATATAATATATATATATATATATATGAAGGTCCCCAAAACATGAATTTTTCAACCCACAAAACAAAGCATGGATTTTCAAATGAATGATGTCTGCAACTTAAATCACACACACACACACACACCCAGGAATATTATTAGAGTATTTAAAATTGCATAAAAAGATATTAGAACTTTTTATTTATTTTTAAAAGAATTAGTTAATTTTATTAGTTATTATTATTATTTTAAATTTGACCAGAGAGAGACAGAGAGAAAGGGAAAGTAAGAAAGCAAGTTGCCAGGTCTGGGACTCAAACCATGGTCTGCCATGTGGGAGTCCAACAAATTAACTACCATGTCACCTGCCAGCCCCAGTGTTAGAACTTTTTAAACAAATAATCTGGGCCCATGTGCTCAGCCAAAGGCTGCCACCTGCCAGTATGTTCACTGGTCTCTATCACCACCTGATATGTTTCCTACACCATCTGCTGTGCTACAGCCACTACTTGGCAACCACCTCCCCAGCTCAGCCTCTGGCCACATCTTGCCCAGAGGTTGGTGTGAGTCATGTGAACATGCTGCAGCCTGAGGGGAGGGCAGACGACCACCACCTTTACAGCCCACAGGTACCTAGGCTGTGGCCACTGTCTGTGAGCAGCCTCCACAAAGGGAGAAATCAGGCAGGACTGCTGGTAGCAGGGAGGAGTCAGAGGAACTTCTAGTCTGCACGGTTTCTACTTGCAAAAGTGGAGAGGAATCAACTGCCTGAAGCTGGAGAGGATCTGCATTTTTCCCTCAAACCTCCCTCCCTAGTAGAAAAATGAAAGAAACTGTCCTCTGAAACTCCAAACCCCATACTGTCACCATGGTTTTCAGCCCTCCTAACCAAAGACTGACACAGAGCTAATGCACATCACAGGGAAACACAAGAGCAAACAGCTTCAGGAAAAAAATCATACCTCCTACCCCATCTTCACCCCAAGGTGGAAAGACAGCTACACCATCCTCCACGCTGATCAGCAGGTGTAGCTCCATTTACAATAAAGTCTCCACATCCCAGAAGGAACAGAGAATACAAAAGAGAGCACCCCCATCCCAACAGAGACTGAGGAATTTGGGCACTACTCCCTGTCTGGCAGGCAAAACGGGCCTGCACTCTTCCTTCTGTCAGGCTCAAGTCCAAGGGAATAGTTAGTTACCTGCTCCAACTAACACCACCCACAGTGCAGTTCTTCTGGACCTCCCCAAACTGTCTTATGTACAGGCTATGCAAGCCCTGCTCTGATCTGGAAGATGTATAAGGCACTGGCCTCTCCTGAACTACTTTGCAAGGACATACCTAGAACCAGGCTGTTCTTCCCTTGACACTATAAACCTACTCTGAAAATTAGGAAGAAGCCAGTACTTCACCAGATGCTTAAAAATCAATGCAGACACACAAAAAGTAGGACAAAACAAGAAAATATCTCTCCCCCAACAGAACAAAGTAACTCTTTACCAGCAATGGAAAAACAAACAAAATCACAGAGATATCAGAAAAAGAGTTGAGAACATTCATTGTAACAAAACTCAATGAGATGCAAGCGAAAATGGGCAATCAATTTTAGGTGATAAGAAAATTATTCCAAGACATGAAAAAGGAATATCATAAAGAGATACATACTCTAAAAAAGAATCAACAGATTTTCTGGAGATATTATAATATAATGCTATATATTATAATATAATATATGGAGATATTTTCTGGAGAATACAATACAGGAAATAAAAATCTCCTGTGAAAGTATTAACAGCATATTGGACTATGCAGAAGAAAGAATCTCTGACCTTGAAGACAAAATGTACAATTTAGTCCAAGCCTCCAAAAAAAGACAACAAATGGAAAATTCTAGACACTATTAAGTGGCTGAATATCTGCATAATAGATGTCCCAGAAGGTGAAAAGATGAGTAAAGGCAGAGACTACCTCTTTCATAAAGCACTATCTAAAAATGTTCAAATCTAAAGTGACATACATACATCCAGATCAAGGGAAAATAACACCAAATAGATGCACTGCAAGATCCTTTCCAAGCCAATATCCTAGGCCAAACTGCTAAAAACCAAAGAAAATATTCTAAAAATGGCAGGAGAGAAACATCAAGTTACTTACAAAGTTTATCCCATCAGACTAATCCCAGATCTCTCAACTGAAACAATGCAGGGAGAGAAAGAATGTGAAGATATTTTCAAAATTCTGAAAGAAAAAAAAATTCAGCCAAAGATACTGGTAAGGTTATCCTTCGAATGGGAAGGAGAAATAAAATTATTCCCAGGTAAACAAAAACTGAAAGAAACTACCAACAGTAGATGAGCTCTACAAGAAATATTTAAAGGAATACTACATCAGGAAAATGAAAAGGAGACAAATAGAAATAAGAGAACACAAAGCAACTAGGAAAATGACTAACAAAAGGGCAGGGATATGTCTGCAAATATCAGTAATAATGCTGAATGTTAATGGATTGAATTTCTCAATTAAAAAACACAGATTTGCTCTATGGATAAAAACAAAACAAAACAGGAGCCTTCTATATGCTGCTTACAAAAAACACACCTCACTGATAAAGACATATGCAGACTTTTGAAAAGGAGGAACTGGAAAAAATCATTTCATGCAAACGGAAACCAAAAAAAGACTGGAATTATGATACTGATATCAGACAAAATAGACTTTAAGACAAAAACTGTAAGAACAAAAAGAGGACACTATATAGTATTAAAAGGATTAATTCACCAAGAAGATATAATAATTACAAGTATTTATATACCCAACACCAGGGCACCCAAATACATAAAAGAAAGACTGCTTGCTCAAAGGAAGAGAGACTGCAACACTGTTAGGGATTTCAACACCCCACTTTCACCACTGGAAGGTCATCTAGACAAAAAATAAACGAAGAGACAGAGGAGCTAAATGATACCATAAATCAAATGGACCTGACAGACATTTATAGAATATTTTACCCAACGACCACAAAATACACATTTTTCTCATCCCAACATGGAACATTTTCAAAGATCAAACACATAATTGGACACTAAACAAGCCTTTACAATTTTAAAACTATATCCAGTCTTTTCCAACACAATGAAACTACACTTGAAATCAGTAACAGAGCCTTTAAAAATACATAAAAACGTGGAAAGTAAACAATATACTCCTGAACAACTTCTAAACTATTGAAGAAATTAAGACTGATACCAAAGGTTTACTGAAACTAACAATAATGAACATACAACTCTTTGTAAACTTTGGGTATGGCAAAAGCAGTCAAAGAGGGAAGTTTGTAGAAACTAGTGCTCACAATAAGAAAATAGTGGTGGCTGGGACCAGCAGGTGGCATGGTGGTTAAGGTACTGGACTCCCACATGGCTGACCACAGTTTGAGTCACAGGCCTGGTGGCTTGCCTTCTCACTCTCTTTCTCTTTCTCTCTCTCTCTCTCTCTGGTAAAGACACAAGCCCTATAGAAAATTTTAAAATAACAGAGGTGACAAATAAATAACCTAATGATGCATCTCAAGGACGTGAAAGAAAAACAACAAACCCCAAAAAATACTAGTAGAAAAGAAATAATAAAGATTAGAGCAGAAATAAATGGAAAATAAAAGAACTACACACACACACACACACACACACACACACATACACACAATCAACAAAACAAAAAGGATTTTTTAGAGGACAACAAAATTAATAAATGACTCGCTAGAGTAATCAAGAAAGACAGAAAGGAACCAGATAAATAAAATCAGCGATGAAACAGGCAATATTACAACAGACATCAAAGGAATATAAAAGACGAGAAAATATTATCAGTGACTGACTGTATACAAAAAAAAAAAAAAAAAGAAAAAGAAAACCTAGAAAAGATGGACAAATTTATGGACACATATAATTTACCTAGATAGAACCAGGAAGAAACAGATAATCTGAATAGATCATAACAAGCAATGAGACTGAATCAGTAAAAAATAATCTCCCAACAAGGAAAACTCTAGGTCCTGATGGCTTCACTTCTGAATTCTACAAAACTAAATTTTAAGGTG
The DNA here is from genome assembly GCA_026018925.1 of Tupaia tana. Lineage (NCBI taxonomy): Eukaryota > Metazoa > Chordata > Mammalia > Scandentia > Tupaiidae > Tupaia > Tupaia tana. Next base: position 223,988,117 of record JAKSZU010000001.1, on the reverse strand, counting down.
TTAACCTCAATTCTCCTCAAACTATTAGTAAAGATGAAAAAAGGAAGGAACTCTTCCAAACTCATTATATGAAGCCTTCATCACCTTGATACCAAAAGTAGAAAAGAATAACAACAACAACAAAAAAGCCCCAGAAAATTATAGATCAATATCCTTGTTGAATACAGAGGCAAAAATCCTCAACAAGATACTAGCAAACCAAATCCAACAGCACATCAGAAAATTATATACCACAACCAGGTGGCAACAATATCAACAATGCAATGATGCAACAATGATTCAACACATACAAAGCAATAAATGTAATATATCACATTAAGGATGGAAGGATTAAAAATAATGTGATCATATCAATTGATATGGAACAAGCATTTGACAAATACAACATCCCTTCATGATTAAGATTCAGAAAAATAGGAGTAGTGGGAACATTTCTCTCTCTCTTTTTTTTTTTTTTTTTTTGGAGAGGTTTTTTTGCTATAGGGCACGTGCACTCACCAGACAGAGAGAGAGAGAAAGAGAGACAGAAAGCGAGAAATCACCCCCAGGGGGGATGGCCACACCACAATCCCTTCTCCTCCATTCTCCTCTCAGGATCTTGGGCACACATGCACACGCGCCTGGTGTGAGTTTTAAGCCACCAGGTCCAGGATGTGAACCATGGTCGACTACATGGGAGTCCAGCAACATAGCCATTATGCTAACTGCTGGTCCCATAGTGGGAACATTTCTCAACCCAATAAAATCTATACATTACAAATCATAGAAAACATCATACTAAATGAGGAAAAGATGGAAGTTTTCCTACTAAAAAGTGGAAGAAGACAAGGTTGTCCAATTTCTCCACTCCTTTTCAATACAATGCTGGAAGTCCTAGCCAATACAATCAGAAAAGAAGTCAAATAAAAGGCATTCGAGTAGAAAAAGAAGTGGAATTGTATCTATTCATAGACATCATTATATACATAGAAAATTCAAAAGAATCCATGAAATAAAAAAACTCTTAGAAGTAATAAATAAACTCAGCAAAGTGGCTGGATTCCAAATCAATACATAAAAATCTATAGTGTTTTTATACACCAATAATGAACAGACAAGGAGAAATGAGAAAGCAATCACAATTACAATAATCACACACACACACAAACCAAAAACTAAACAAGGAATAAACCTAACCAAAGAGGAGGAAGACCTCTCTACAAGAAAAACAATGAAAAACTGAAAGAAGAAATTGAGTGTGATACAAAAAAAAAAAAAAAAAAAAAAAAGGAAAGACATCCCTTGTTCTTGGATAGGAAGAATCTATATCAAAATGTCAAATTCCACCCAAATTAATTCACAAATTCAATGTGATTTTGATCAAATTACCAGTGATATTCTTCACAGAAATAGAAAAAAAGTCATAAAATTGTCTCCAGTCATAAAAAGTCCTGTATCACCAAGGCAACACTATGCAAAAAAAGAATAAAGTAGGAAGCATCTCACTAACTGACCTCAAAATATATTGTAAAGCTGTGATAATCAAAACAGTAATGGTACTGGAACAAAGCAGACAAATAGACCAATGAGACAGAATAGAAATCTAGAAATAACCCCCAAAACATAGTCAACTATCTTTGACAAAGGGCACAAGATGATGCAGTGGAGAAAAGATTGTCTGAAATAACTGGATATTTACCCACAGAAACATGAAACTGGACCCCTATCTCTCATCATTAATAAAATCAACTCAAAATAGATCAAACATCTAAATGTAAAGCACCAAACTATAAAAATACAAGTAGAAAACACAAGTGAAACACTTGAAGACCATGGAGTAGGCAAAGATTTCTTAAATAAGACCTCTAAAGCACAGACAACAATTTCAAAAACAGACAAATGGGATTACATCAAGCTGAAAATCTGCAGCACAGCAAAAGAAACAATAATCAGAGTAAAGAGACAACTCACAGATTGGGAGAAAGTATTTGCAAACTATGCTTCAGATATGAGAATGATAACCTGAATATACAGGGAACTCAAGCAGCTCATTCACAAAAATATGAATTACCTCCCTAAAAATGGGCAAAGGATCTGAACAGACAACTCTAAGAAAGACATATAAATGCCAAAAAATTATGAAAAAATGTTCAACATCTTTTATCATATGGGAAATGCAAATCAAAACCACAATGAGCTATCACTTAATTCCAGTCAGAAGAGCTACAATTTAAATAAATAAAGAACAAGTTCTGGGACCAGCAGTTAGCATAATGGCTATGTCGCTGGACTCCCACGTAGTCGACCGCAGTTAACGTCCCGGACCCGGTGGCTTAAAACTCACGCCAGGTACGTGTGCGTGAGTGCCCAAGATCCCGAGAGGAGAATGGAGGAGAAGGGATTGCGGCGTGGCCATTCCCCTGGGGGGTGATTTCTCGCTTTCTGTCTCTCCGTCTCTCTCTGTCTTTTTGGCAAGCGCACGCGCCCTATAGCAAAAACCTCTCAAAAAAAAAAAAAAAAAGAAAAAAAAAGAAAAAAGTTCTGATGAGGCTGTGATAAAAAGGGAACCCTTATACACTATTGGTGAGAATGTAAATTAGTACAACCACTGTGGAAAATAATACAAAGGTTCTTCAAAAACCTAAAAATAAAACTATTAATATATGACCCAATAATTCCAACTTCTTTGTATTTACCCAAAGGTTAGGAAAACTGTCCAAAAGATGATTGCACATTCATGTTTATTGCAGCAAAATTCACAGTTGTTAAGAAATGGAAATAGCCTAAATGCCAAGAGCTGATGACTGGATTACAAATATGTGACACATGGGAACAGCAGTTGGAGTAATGGCTATGTCGCTGGACTCCCATATAGTCAACCACGATTCGAGTCCTGGACCTGGTAGCTTGAACTCATGCTGGGCGTGTGTACGTGCATGCCCAAGATCCCAAGAGGAGAATGGAGAAAGGACTGAGGCATGGCTATCCCTCCTGGGGAGTGATTTCTCACTTTTTGTCTCTCTTTCTGGTGAGTGCATGTGCCCTAGCAAAGACCTCTTAAAAAAAAAAATGTGACACATTGGGGCCAGCAGGTTGCATAGTGGTTAAGACACTGGACTGCCATATGGCCGACCACAGTTTGAGTCCTGAACTTGGCTGCTTGCTTTCTCACTTTCTCTCTCTCTCTCTCTTTCTCTCTCTCCTGGTTAGCACATGTGCCCTATAGCAAATTAAAACATAATAATAATAACAATAATAATAAGTAAAATTAATTCTTTTAAAAATAATTATTTTTTAAAAGGCACATATCTACTCTGGAATATGTGCCATAAAGAACAATGAGAGGGCTGGCCGGTGGTATGGTGGTTAAGAGCACTGGACTCCCACATGACTGACATGGTTGGACATGGTTCGAGTCCTGGACCCAGTGGCTTGCTTTCTCACCCCCTCCTTTCTCGTCAAATTAAAATAAATAAGAAAAATAAATAAATAAAATAATTCTTAAAAAAAAAAGAACGATGAGATTCTATCATCTGATACAAAGCAGATGAATATAGATGATTTAATTCTAAGCAAAACAAGCCAGATTCTGGAAGATAAACACTGTTTATCCCTATATAATATGTATTGAATGTCTACATTCTATGGCAGAAGTTGAAAGATTCAAAGATATAACAGTAAGGAGGACATGTGTAGATACCAGAGACTACAGAGAAGGGTGGGGGACAAAAAGGGGTGGGTAGGAGGGGTTCAGGGGGTAAAGATTTGACATAAGAATATAAAGTTCCCTGTCGAAAATGATATATATGGGGACCTGCAGATGGTGTAACAGTTACATCACTGGACTCCCACTGTAGTTGACTACAGTTGAGTCCCAGACTCAGGGCCTTAAACTCACACTGGGTGCGTCGTGTGTGAGTGCCCAAGACCGCGAGAGGAGAATGCAGGAGGGACTGTGGCATGGCTATCACCCCTGGAGGGATAATTTCTTGCTTTCTTACTCTCTGTCTCCCTCTGACTCTGTGAGCACACGTGTCCTATAGCAAAAATCTCTCTTAAAAAAAAAGAAAAAAGAAAATTATATATATGATTTGACTGTCACACAGCGCATACAGGCTTTTTTTCTTCCTAATTTTTTTAAAAGAGATTTTTGCTATAGGGCATGCATGCTCGCCAGAGAGACCGAGAGAGAGAGAAACAGAAAACGAGAAATCACCCTCAGGGAGGGATAGCCACACCGCAATCCCTTCTTCTACATTCTCCTCTCGGGATTTTGGGCACACACATACATGCATCTGGCATGAGTTTTAAGTCACTGAGGCCGGGACTTGAACAGGGGTCGACTATGTGGGAGTCCAGCAATGTAACCATTATGCCATCTGCTGTTCCCTGCATATAGGCTATTAAAAACCATATTGTTTTATGCTATAAAGATGTACAATGATTAAAAGTAAATAAATCAGGGGCCAACATATGGCATAGTGGTTACATAGCTGGACTCCCACATGGCCAACCATATTTCAAGTCCCGGACCCAGCAGCTTGAAAATCACACCCAGTACATTTGCATGAATGCCCAAGATCCCAGAAGGAGAATGAGGGAGAAAGGACTGTGATGTGACCATTCCCCCAAGAGGTGATTTCTCACTTTCCCTCTCACTGTCTCTGTCACTGTCTCTCTGGCAAGTGCACACACCCTAAGGCAAAAACCTCTTTAAAAACAAACAAACAAACAAACAAAAAAAAAAAAACAAAGGAAATAAATTATTGAGGTCAGCAGGTGGCATGGTGGTTAAAGCACTGGACTCCTAAATGGCATAGTTTGAGTCCCAGACCTGGCAGCTTGAAAATCACACCATTGCAAAAAATCTTTAAAAATAAAAAAGTACAAAAGAGTAAATAAATCATTAAAAAATAAAAAACCTGACCAGATACTCCAAAATAAGTTACTTATTGGCTGCATATCTAGGTTTATTAACTTTCTCAAATAATGGCATTTTTTAACATTTTATTTATTATTATTATCATTATTATTTTCCAGTTTGATCAGAGAGAGAGAGAGAGAGAGGAAATGAGAAAGCAAACCACCAGGTCTGAGGCTCGAACCGTGGTCAGCCATGTGGGAGTCCAGCGCCTTTTACCGCCATGCCTCTTGCCGGCCCCAAATAATAGCATTTTTTTTTTTTTTTTTTTTTTGGAGAGGTTTTTCGCTATAGGGCGCGTGCGCTCGCCAGACAGAGAGAGACATAGAGACAGAAAGCAAGAAATCACCCCCCAGGGGGGATGGTCACGCCGCAATCCCTTCTCCTCCATTCTCCTCTCGGGATCTTGGGCATGCACGCACACGCGCCCGGCGTGAGTTGTAAGTCACCGGGTCCGAGACGCGAACCGCGGTCGACTACATGGGAGTCCAGCGACATAGCCATTACGCTAACTGCTGGTTCCCAGCAGTTTTTCAAATAGGATCTTGGCACCATAAAAGCTCATAACTGAAAGCTAATAAGTTGACTGTTAATAAAGAAAATAGGTAAGTCACCTAGACTTAACACAGACCACAATTTATTTGAATAATGCACATTTAATTATTAAAGCTTATTAAAAAACATTTCATTACCTAAATGTATTTCTGTGTGGTATTATGACAGAGAGTGCTTTCCTTTTAGGAACAAGAATGTCTGGAGAGACCTTCCAACATTAAAATTTAGCTGCAAACTGAGAGACTCTACATTTTAGTAGACAATTTTATCTATGATGCACTTCCTGTTGGTAGAACAGTCTGTGAAACAGCTACTAAAACAAATTCCTCTCAGATAATTCTTTATAAAAGCATGCCATAAAGATTTGAAAACTAAAAAGTCTTAAATATTATAATAGTTTGACCCAGGAAAGAAGTCATACGTACCATCTGATCTCATGTAAATCATTTAGTAAAGTACAAAAACAAACCCTAACAATGCTGTCAGAAATCAGAATAGTGGTTTTATCCTGCAGGGGAGAATGCCGTTAACTAAAAGGAACACGAGGAGCCACTGAGGGTGCTGGCAGTGTTGTTGTTTGAGATGGGCGCCGGCTATTCCAGCGTGCAGTCTATGCAAATTCTTTGAGCTGTACATTTGTGATAGGTGTACTTTTCTGGATGTATATTATTCTCCCATTAAAAATTAAAACTGAAAAAAACATGATAGATTGCTTTCAGTAACAAAAAGTGATCACTCTGCAGCTGTGAACTGTTTTTCAGCGATGAAATAGCCAAATTACTAAACTAACTTTACTGGTTTCAGCCTTTAAAATCAAGTTAATAGTTACCACTAAGTCATAGGCCACACTGGTGACTACAACGATGAATTCCTTTCTTTTCTCTTAAAGCCTTGAAATACCAGGGAAGTTACTAAGGAAAAGGTGAGTTTTTGCTGTTATTGCTCGTCTGACCCATGCACAGCTTACCTGATCATCTGTAACAATGAGCTGCTCAGTTTAATTTAGAGCACAAACTTTAATACATTTAATCTTGAAAGCATTTCTAAAATCTTAGTATGTTCTATAAATATATATTTAAAACATTTTTTGGTTCAAAATGTTTGCTGTTTCAGTTTATGCCTATAAAGAATGACATAACTAGTTAAACTCAACTGTGACTCGTTTTTGTTTTTATTATTTTGTGATAGCGAGCATATGCTTGTGAGAAAGCACCCTCCCACCTAGGGGAGATGGCCATACCACAACCCCTTTCCATTTTCCTCTCAGGATTTTGGGCCTGCATGCACACGTGCCCAGTATGAAGGGAACAGGACCTGAACCATGTAGTCAGCCACGTGGGATCCAGTTGCCTTTACCAAAACCACTCGGCCAATGGCTGGCCTTCAACTATGACTCTTATGTGAAGATAATTCCTGCAACTATAATTATATTATAGTTATAATACTATATTACACCAGGTCACGAACTGTTAGAGAGGGTTACTTTTATGACATTCTTATATGTGGCACAGGTACCAAAGCAAAAGGCAACATAACTCCCTAAGATTCATTAAGCAGTTTGATGCTAAGTGCCTACATAATCTACATACAGGAAAGTCCTTCCTAAATATGAAAACTTCTTGTATATTTTGGCTTGCGACTATCACTAAAAACACACTGTATTATCTGTGTAGCCTTTACAATGAGTTTTGCCATATCTGGCCATTCCTAACTAAATTTGGAAACAAAATTTAAATGTGACATGGTGACCAGTTCACTTCCCCACTGCCATACCTGGTAACTTTTTGAAAGCGTGAAAGAATGAAAAATGAGCTCTCAGATGCAGGAAGTCACTAGAAAATAAGAACAACACCATCCCATATCCTAAAATAAGAGCTTTAAAGATTTTCTGTTGAATAGTAAGCTGGGGGAAGTGGGGGAGGAAGGGGTGGATTTCTATTCACTGTACACACAACACCAATGGGAATAAGGGCCAGTCTAAGTTCCACATTACCATGACTCTGGGTAATAGTTCCAAGCTGTGGGGCACAGCTGTAGGCCTAGCCAGCAAGGTCATTGCAGCAGGCTTTGATAGCATGGGCCCCGAAGTGTCAGGATATAGAGAAGGCAGCAGTCGTTGGCTGTGAAAACAGTCTGATACAAACCAGATGGGAACTTACTAGATGGGCAACACGAAGGAAAACAATTGGCTCATTCAACAAAGTCAGGACCCTGCCCCAGAGAATTCACAGAAGACAATAACAGTCACCCAGAGTTGATGCAAACAAGAAACAGCCATGTGGTGACAGTTTAAAGAATTGTTTTTCCTCAGACTAAACAAAGTTTTGATTTCTAATTCTTGTATTCATTAGTTGTGTTTTGGTGTACAGGCCTTTTGCCAAAGACACATATTTCATTTATATAATGTACACTTTTATGACACCAAGAAAAATATATGGGGACATAGAAACTAATTTTATGCTGCTTCCTGTAAAGTGCTATGAACATAGGCAAAGCAATTTCAGGAAACTGGCAAATTTAGAAAATGATTGATCATGCTGACATAGCAACTAGAAAATATCCAACATAGTATTTCCAGGACTTCCTAAGTTCCTGATTTGTACTAAAGAGAAGCAATAACTACAAGGTTCTCAGTACAATATTTCTACCTAATTGATTTTTTCCTGCCTTCGTAAGTTAATACGGTATTACTGCAATTAAATTCACAGAAAAAAAAGGACCCACATTCTCTATAACCTTACTGTGTCAGCCTCATCATACAAAAAGATGTCTGTCCATTCCAAGTTGGCAAGTATAACAAAGACAAAAATTAGATTTTAAGGTACCTTTTGTTAGTAACAGTTCACTCAAGGATTTTTGAAGATATGTGTTGCATAGCAGAGTGACTTGTTTTACTATTTCAATAGAGTAAATAATATTACAGCTTAAAGTAATTCTCTAGCAATTGCATTTCTTCTACTGGAAACTCTAGCACAACTTAGGTCTCTACATTTATTACTATTCAATAATTTTAAAATACACCCAAGAAAACTTAACTTTGTAAATATCATTCTCAGGCTGTGGAAAGGGGACAGAGCACATACTCTATGCTGTAGTGCCTCTAAGTCTACAGCAGAAAAATAGAAATAACTGAAAAAATAACTTATGTGATATGTCTCAAAAAGTAGTCCTCTCAGTACTAGCACATGACGTAACAGTTATGTTGTTGGACTCACACATGGCCGAGTGCGGTTTGAGTCCTGGTCTCAGCAGCTTGAAACTTATGCTGCGTGTGTGTGTGTGTGTGTGCATACCTAAAATCCCGAGAGGAGAACAGAGGAGAAGGGATTGTGGCATGGCCACATATACCCCCTGTGGGGGGGGGGGGAATGATTTCTTACTATCTCTCTGTCTCTCTGGTGAGCACATACATTCTCTAGCAAAAATCTCTCTATATATTAAAATAAAATAAAAGGTGGTCCTCTCACTTCTACATCAGAATCACCAAAGATACTACAATAGTTTCACATTCACGTTCCTGGTTCCTCTAGCAAACAATGAGATTCTGGGGAGAAGACTATGGTCTGTATCTTAAATGAGTACTACAAGAGATGTCCATGTCTGCTAACTTTTGATAAACACTGTATTAGGGACTAACAGATAATAGTGGTTCAGTAGTGGTTCATCCAACAAGTAAAATTCTCTATCACTTCTCTGTTCTAATTCATTCTAAATGGGAATAATGAAGCTTCTCTTTTCTTTTCAGATGTGAGTTAGAATAATCCACTGTTATTCTGGTTGAAGTGGTCTTATTTATTTATTTATTAGAAAGAGATTTTTGCTATAGGGCACATGTGCTCACCCGAGAGACAGAGAGAGACAGGGAGACAGAAAGTGAGAAATCACCACCTGCAAGGACGACCGTTCTGCAATCCCTTTTCCTCCATTCTGCTCTCGGGATCTTGGGCACGCATCCACATGCACCCAGTGTGAGTTGTAAGCCGCTGGGTACAGGACTTGAACTGTGGTCAACGATGTGGGAGTCCAGCAACGTAACCATTTTGCCATCTGCTGGTCTCAAGATGGTCATATTTATTTTGTTGTTTATATGTTTTGATATCACTAAAAATTTTTAAATAAATAATTACTGTGCTGATTAAAAGAGTATACATTAACTTGCATGTGTAGTTAATTTTATTTTAGGGAGGCAGCGTCATATATTACTGAACCAGAAAATTAGATGCTACCACTAATTATAACTTTTGGTACTATTGAAGTAGAAATGATTCCTCAGCTCTCAAGTTATCAAATCTATATTTACCTCGATGATTATTATTCTATAAGGTTAAATTATAGCCTTTGAATAAAAAGGCTTCTAATTGGGCTAGTCACGATGGCACACAGATAAACCTCACTGCCTGGGGGGCCGGAAACTGCATGGGAGGCTTGGGTTTGGTTCCCAGGCCAACCTAAACATGCTGGATACAGGTAGCTCATGCCTGCAATCCTAGCTGGCTGGGGAGCTGGGGTAGTACTGTTACACAGTGGGACCCTGTCAAAAATCTATTTCTCCTGTCCTGCTCTCTCTTCCTTTCCCTCTTTCTCTCACATTAAAAAAGAAAAAAAAAAAAAGCTACTAATTCCACTAATTGATTTAATGGTTTAACTTATATTTTACATCAGTTTAATTTCTTGTATAAAAATGTAATAAAAAACTTGAGAGTCGAGTTTTAGGAAACCTGTCTAAAAACAATAAAAGAGCTGCAGAGGTTTTGGGAATGTTGACAAGTCTTCAAAACAATTCTGGTGTACGCTTCTGATGCAATGTTTGTTTTTTTGGTTTTTTTTTGAGAGGTTTTTGCTATAGGGCACGTGCGCTCGCCAGACAGACAGAGAGAGACAGAGAGACAGAAAGCGAGAAATCACCCCCCAGGGGGGATGGCCACGCCGCAATCCCTTCTCCATTCTCCTCTTGGGATCTTGGGTACGCACACACACGCGCCCGGCGTGAGTTTTAAGCCACCGGGTCCAGGATGCGAACCACGGTCGACTACATGGGAGTCCAGCGACATAGCCATTACACTAATTGCTGGTCCCAGGAGCGATGTGTTTAATGTCAAAGAGATTTCAGAAAAATCCAAGCTCTCCATATACAGTGTGTAATTAATTCTACAAAAAGAAAATTAGTTTTCACAATTAAAATATGTCTACATTGAAAAGGAAATTACTTTTAGCACCAACAAGTGAAAATGTTAGGGAAATCCTTAAATAATATTTGGTATCTTTTTTTTATTTAAAGAATTATTTATTCAATTCTTAATTTATTCATTAGGTATCTCATTTAATAGATTTTTCTGTCAATCCTTTATGCCTTTTGCTCATTCTGAGAAAACATCTTTAGTTATGCACATTTGTCTTCTTGATTTAATATATACATGCATTTATATAGTAAAAGTATGTATTTATATGTAAAATACATGTATATTTTTTCTCTTAAAGGTATAATTTTTCATAATGAACAGCTGAAATAATCACCTATGTTTACAGATCCATGATTGTGCCAGACATGTATTTTTGCATGCAAACTATGCCCCTGCCTCCATCCAAACAGCCTCATATAAAAATGTAAGAAATGTACACACATAAAGCAATCTGCAAGCTGACCTAACACACTTGTTGCCATGTGTTTATTTTTCCAGCACTGTAAGAAAGAAGTGACAGTTTGACAGTATGATTACATAAAGATGTTTGTTTCATTGTATCCAATAGCATTCTAACATACATTTCTGAGACTCAGTAGTCTAAAGAAAATTTTTCTTCTCAACTGGTAACGTAAAAATCAGTTGACCATGTGTACACTATTTTATACTATTCCATTTACCTGTGTGTTTATAACACCACTACCACACCATCTTGATTATTGGTGCTTTATAGGAAGTTTTGGAGTCATGTAGCATAAATCTTTGTTTTCATTGTTAACAGGTTTTTCATTGTTGTTGTTGCTTTTCTAGGTTCTCTGCATTATAAGTTTTAGATTCAGTTTGCCAATTTCTACCCAAAAAACTTTGCTGGAATTTCCAGTGAGACTGCACTGAATCTATAGATTAATCTGGAGCAAATTGATGTCTTGAGTCTTCTAATCTACAATTATATATTCTCTCAATCAATTTAGGTCTTCTTTGATTTCTCTCAACAGGCATTTTGTTGCTTTCGGAGACAGATTATGCATATATTTTATTTAAGTCACACATATTTCTTTCTTTTTCTTTTTTTTTTGAGAGAGATTTTTGCTATAGAGCATGTGCACTCACCAGAGATAGAAAACAAGAAATCACATTCCCCCCGCCCCCCGCCGCAAGTGGACGGCCACACCACAATCTCTTCTCCTCTATTCTTCTCTTGGGATTTTGGGCATGCACACAGTCACGCTTAGTTTGTTTGTTTGTTTGTTTGTTTTTTGCTATAGGGTGCGTGCACTCGCCAGACAGAGAGAGACAGAAAGCAAGAAATCACCCCCCAGGGGGGATTGCCATGCTGCAATCCCTTCTCCTCTGTTCTCCTCTCAGGATCTTGGGCACACACACACACACGTGCCTGGTGTTGAGTTTTAAGCCACCAGGTCTGGGACGCAAACCGCAGTCGATTACGTGGGAGTCCAGCAACATAGCCATTACACTAACTGCTGGTCCCTCATGCTGAGTTTTAAGCCACTGGGTTTAGGGCTTGAATCACTGTTGACTACGTGGGAGTCCAGCAACATAACCATTACACCATCTGCTGTTCCCTATGTTTTTGTTAATATGATAAATGTATTTTTTCAAAAGAATTACTTATTTATTTTAATTTGCTATAGGGACATGTGCTCACCAGAGAGAGATGGAGGTGCGGGGAGAGAGAGGGAAATGAGAAAGCAAGCCACTGGGACTCAAACCACTGTCAACTATGTGAGAATCCAGTGCCTTAGCCACTACGTCACCTGCCGGCCCCAATAAATGGTAGTTTTTAATGAGAATTTTCAATTTCTCACAGCTAGTACAGAAATAGACTTTATGGGAACCAGCAGTTAGCATAATGGCTATGTCGCTGGACTCCCACGTAGTCGACCGTGGTTTGCGTCCTGAATCCGGTGGCTTAAAACTCACGCTCGGCGCGTGTGCATGCATGCCCAAGATCCCAGGAGGAGAATGGAAGAGAAGGGATTGCGGCATGACCATCCCCCCGGGGGGGTGATTTCTTGCTTTCTGTCTCTATGTCTCTCTCTGTCTGGCGAGCGCATGCGCCCTATAGCGAAAATCTCTCCAAAAATTAAAAAAAAAGAAATAGACTTTGTATGTTGATGTGGTAGTCTGTAAATATGCTAAACTCATGTACTAGTTTTAGTAGGTTTCTTTGTAGGTCTGTGAGATTTCCTTTCTTTTGTAAGAGAGATTTTTGCTATAAGGCGCGTGCACTGACCAGAAAGACTGAGAGACAGAGAGATAGAAAGCAAGAAATCACCCTCCCCAGGGGAGATGGCCACGCCACAATCCCCTTTGCTCCAGTTTCCTCTCAGGATTTTGGACATATATGCCCACATGCCTGGCGTGAGTTTGAAGCCACCAGGACTCGAACCACAGTTGACTATGGGAGACGAACAACGTAACCATTACACCATCTGCTGGTCCCAGGCTGTAAGATTTACGATCATGTATCGTAAATAGAAATGAACTTAATTCTTTCTAGTTGTTATACCTTTTATTTCTTTTTCTTGCATGACTGTATGGTTAGGACTGCCAGTATGGTTTTTTTTTTTTTTTTTTTTTGGAGAGGTTTTTCACTATAGGGCGCATGCACTCGCCAGACAGACAGAGAGAGACATAGAGACAGAAAGCGAGAAATCACCCCCCAGGGGGGATGGTCACGCCGCAATCCCTTCTCCTCCATTCTCCTCTCGGGATCTTGGGCACGCACGCACACGCGCCCGGCGTGAGTTGTAAGCCACCGGGTCCAAGACGCGAACCGTGGTCGACTACGTGGGAGTCCAGCGACATAGCCATTACGCTAACTGCTAGTTCCCTGCCAGTATGGTTTTGAATACAATCGGACACCATTGCCTTGTTTTTAATTTTATTGGGAATGCATTTATTCTTCCACCATTGAAGTGTGATGTTATCTGTAGGCTTCTTGTAGGTATCCTTTGTTATGTTGAAAAAGATTCCTTTAACTCATTTCTGAGAGTTTTTACTATCAAAAGCTTTTCCGCATCTATTGAGATCATTATATAGCCCTTCTTCCCTTTTTATTCTGTGCACATGGTGAATTACATTGATTTCTGAATGTGGAACCAAACTTGCATTCCTGGGATAAGCCCCACTTGGCCCTGATACATTGTCCTTTCATATTGTGTTGGATTTAATTTGCTAATATTATATAGAGAAATTTTGTGTCTATATTCATGGGGGATATGGTCTATAATCTTCCTTTCTAGTAATGTCTTTGGCTGCTTTTGGTAACAGGGTAATATTAGGAATAAATCATTCCTCTTCAATTTTCTGGGAGAGTTTGAGTAGAACTGTTATTATTTATCCCTTATATAGTTGGTAGAATTCTCCACTGAAGTCATCTGAGCCAGGAGTTTTCTTTGTTGGAATGTTTTAAACTAAAAATTTACTTTCTTTAACAAACAAAGGATTATTTAGTTAGGTTACCAGTTTCTTCTTGAGTTAGTATAGAGAAAATTTTTCCATCTCAGTATGTTACTAAATTTATAAAAATAAGGGTATTTATAACATTGCCTTCTTTTTTTTTTTTTTTTTTTTTTTTTTTTTTTTTTTTTTTGAGAGATTTTCGCTATAGGGAGCATGCACTCCCCAGACAGAGAGAGACATAGAGACAGAAAGTGAGAAATCACCCCCCAGAGGGGATGGTCACACCACAATCCCTTCTTCTCCATTCTCCTCTTGGGATCTTGGACACGCACGCACACGCGCCCGGTGTGAGTTTTAAGCCACCGGGTCCGGGACGCGAACCGCGGTCGAATACGTGGGAGTCCAGCGACATAGCCATTACGCTAACTGCTGGTTCCCTAACATTGCCTTCTTTAAGAGGAATTATTTTATTTATCTTTTTTATTTTAACTTGACCAGAGAAGGTCAGAGAGAGAGAGAGACAGAGAGAGGGAAAGTGAGAGAGCAAGCCACTAGGTCCAGGACTCAAACCTCAGTCAGTCATGTGGGAGTCCAGCATCCTTAACCACCATGCCACCTGCCAGCTCCATAATGTTGCCTTTTAATGTCTTTAATTTCTGTAGGATCTGTACTGATTTCTGCTCTTTTATTCCTAACAATGATAACGTGTGTTTTCCCTCCTTTGTTCATTATTCTCTCTAGGAGTTTATCAATTTTATTAATTGTTCTCAAGAACCAACTTTTGGCTTCACCGATTTTCTAAAATATTTGTTTTCAGTTTCATTCTTTCTATTCATTATTATTTTCTTCCTTCTGCTTGTTGAGGGTTTAATTTTAATGCTCTTGTTTTCTGGTTTCCTAAGCTAAAAGTTTAGAGCACTCACTGGTATTAATATACTTTTCTTCTGCTCTAACTTTATTCTAATATAAGCATTTAATGCCATAAATGTTCCTTTAGTTGCTGCTTTAGTTGCACACTACAATTTTTGACATGAGGTGTCTACATTTTCATTCAGCTCAAAATACTTTTTAATTTCCCTCATAATTTCTTTGACCCATGAATTGTTTCAGAGTATGCTGTTCAATTTCCAAACATTTAGGAATTCTCTAAGTATTGCTCTGTAATTGATTTTCAGTTTAATTCAGAAATTAATTAAGTCAGAAGATATTTTGTATGACTTCAGGTCTTTCAAATTTTTCAGGTTTGTCACATGGCACAAAATATGGTCTGCCTTGGTGAATGTTACACGTGCACTTTGTAAGAAAGTATAATATGCTTTTTTATCCATTAAATCAAATTGGTTGATATCGTTGCTCAGGTCTTCTGCTCTTGTTGATTTCCTATGTACTTTTTCTATTATACTGAGGAAGTCTCCATAACCATCAGTTTGTCTCTTTTTCTTTGATGTCTATTTTTTTTCAGCTATGACAGAAGAGATGATTTACTGTACACGCATAACACTTGGCCACAACTAAAGCACTACTCCAGAATGTCAAGATCCAGGAAAAAGGATCGCAGGAGCTGCTTTGGTATGAGCCACGTGGGTCTCTCTCAGAGGTCTTGGCAATCCACTGGCAATGGAAGTTCTAGATCCAAAGACAGATTCAACAGCATCTTGCAGTTCAACGTGTACCAGCGTCTCAAGCTTCCAACATTCCGTTTCTGCTCCTATGGCCTCCATAGATGCACAAGCTGTTTACTTGGACCTCTGCCTCATCTTTCTTCTTTTATGCTTCAGCCTGTGCATTTGCGTCTTCCTCCACTTGGCTCTCGTGGCACAGAGACTTCCCAGAAAATGGTGCTGAGGCCAAGAGAGTGATGTTCTATCAATTTTTGTGCCATGTATTTTGAAGCTATTTTGTTTAGGTGTGCACATACTTCATTATTTTATTTATTTATTTTTAAAGAGGATTTTGCCTTAGGGTGCAATGTGCTGGCCAGAAAAAGAGAGACAGAGACAGTGAAAGGGAAAGTGAGAAATCACCTCCCCGGGGGTTATGGCCAGGCTGCAATCCCTTTTCTCCATTCCCCTTCCAGGATCTCGGGCATGAATGCGTACATGTGCCTGGTGTGACTTTTAAGTCACTGGGTCTGAGACTTGAGCTGTGGTCAGTTATGTGGAAGCCCAGCAATGTAACTGCTATGCCATCTACTGGCCCTGTTGCACACATATTTATGTAGATTATTATAACTTCTTGGTGATTTAATCCTTTTATCAATAACTGATGTCTCTCTTTCTTTTGTAATAATTCTTATTTTGAAATCTAATTTGTCTCATAAAAATATGGCCACACAGGTTACATTTGATTAGTCTTTGCATTGTTCATCTTCTTCCCATACTTTTAAAAGTATGCCTTTATATTTAAAGCAAATATTTCATAGACAGTATAAATTTGACCTTTATTTTTATACAATATGAAAATCTCTTTTTATTTTTTGGAGAGGTTTTTGCTATAGGGCAAATGCGCTTGCAAGAAAGACAGAGAGAGACAGAGAGACAGAAAGCGAGAAATCACCCCCCTAAGGAGATGGCCACGCCGCAATCCCTTCTCCTCCATTCTCCTCTTGGGATCTTTGGCACACACACACACACACACGCACGCCCAGCGTGAGTTTAAGCCACTGGGTCCGGGACTTGAACCGTGGTTGACTACATGGGAGTCAAACAACATAGCCATTTCACCAAATGCTGGTCCTGAAAATCTCTTTTAAGTAACTTATTTATATTTAATGTAATTGTTGATATGGCTATATGTAAATCAATCCTCTTGCCTTTCCTTTTTGTTTTATGTTTCTTTTCTCTCGTTTTCTGCTTCCTATCAGGGTAATTGAGTTTTTTTCTGTTTTTTTGTTTGTTTGTTTGTTTGTTCGTTTGCTTGTTTTTTAAGACATCATCTGCCTGTGTTATGATCCTCCTACCTCAGACTCTCAAATGACTGGCCCACAGGTATGTGCCATTATATCCTACTCTTTCAGTTTTGCCATGTTGGCCAGGCCGGCCTCAAGCTCACAATCCTTCTGCCTAAGCCTCCCAAATTGCTTGGATTACAAGCACATCCCATCGTGCCCAGGTTTTAAGTTGAACTAGGAATTAAATCCAGGCCTCCCACGTGGTCTCAGCCTGCCAAGTACAGTGTTATAGCAGAGCATGCCACAGTGGCTATTTGAGTACTACTTTCACATTTTTTAGTGATTTCTCTAGAGTTTACAATATATATCTTTCACTTATCAGTCTATTTTTAAATAATACATCACTTAACATCTAACAATCTTTCATTAGTATACCTCCTATTCCTCCATCCCATCTTTCATGCTATTATTATCATACATTTGGCTTTTATAGGCATTATAGACTATACACTGCTATGATGTTTGCTTTAGATAGTCAATTATCTTTTATGGTAATTCAAAGTAAAAAACCTTTTTTTTAAGGAAAAAAAGGTTCATTTTAACAACTCGAGAACTCTTCATCTGTTTGTATAAATCCAAGTTTCTGTCTGACATCATATACGTGAAAATTCTTTAATTCCTTTCTCCCTCCCTCACTTGCTCCCTTCTTCCCTTCTTGGATTACACGTCTGTTTCTCAGTTTTCATTTACCAGAATAAGTATTCACTGCACTTTCATTTCTGAAATATATTTCTGCTGGGTATAGAATAAGGGGTTGATTTCTTTCTCTATTGTCTTCTGGACTGCAGGGTTTGTAACAAGAAGCTGATAAATATCTTTGTTCTTCTCTAAGTAATATGCCTTTTTTCTTGAACTTCCTTCAATAGTTTCTCTTGATCTTTGGCTATCAGTAGTTTGTATATGGTATGTCTGTCTATGTATGTATGTGTATGTGTGTATTCGTTTAATTTTAAAATCTTTTTTTTTTTTTTTTTGAGAGGTTTTTGCTATAGGGCGCGTGCGCTCGCCAGACAGACAGAGACAGAGAGATAGAAAGCGAGAAGTCACCCCCCAGGGGGGATGGCCAGGCCGCAATCCCTTCTCCTCCATTCTCCTCTCAGGATCTTGGGCACGCACGCACACGTGCCCGGCGTGAGTTTAAGCCACCAGGTCCGGGACTCGAACCACGGTCGACTATGTGGGAGTCCAGTGACATAGCCATTATGCTAACTGCTGGTCCCAAATTTTAAAATCTTGCTTAGAGTTCTCTGAGATTCTTAGATCTGTGGTTTGATATTCATCATCATTTTAACAAAATTACTGGTAAAATAAAAAATCTCAAGTACTTCTGTTCCATTTGTTTTCTCTTCCTGCTGGGATTTTGATTACATGTGTGTTAGAATATTTGATATTGTCCCACAGTTCTTTGATACTCAGATTTTTATCCCTACTCTTTTGTCTCTTTGTGGTTTTTTTTTTTTTTTGGAGAGGTTTTTGCTATAGGGCGCGTGCGCTCGCCAGACAGACACAGAAAGACAGAGACATAGAGACAGAAAGCAAGAAATCACCCCCCGGGGAGGATGGCCACGCCGCAATCCCTTCTCCTCCACTATCCTCTCGGGATCTTGGGCACGCACACACACATGCCTGGTATGAGTTTTAAGCCACCGGGTCTGGGACGTGAACCGCGGTCGACCACGTGAGAGTTCAGTGACATAGCCATTACGCCAACTGCTGGTCCCGTCTCTTTGTGTTTTAATTTCTATTTATTATATTCCAGTTTACATATTCCTTGGCTGTGTTGAATCTACTAAGTCCACAGTATCGTTCTTCTACCGTTTTCCCTCTAATGTTTCTATTTGACCCTTTCTTTCAATTTCCATTTCTCTGCTCAAATACTCATCTGTTCATGCATGTTTAGTCTATCTTTCCTACTAAAGCCTTTAACACATTAATCACAGTTATTTTAAATCCTGTCTGACAGCTCTAACATCTGAATTTTCTCTAAGTGTTGCTCTTGTTTCTTAAGAGTAGATTGTTATTGTTTTCTTGCTTTCTTATGTCTTGTAATTTTAATTGTCTGCCAGACACTGTGTGTAATTATGTGGAAGATAATAGAAACAGAGAGAGTGGTATTTATGCCTAGGAATGAGAATACTTCTTCAGCTAGGCCATTATTGTGAAGAATTGAGTCCAATCGTGTAAATAATTTAGCGAGTTTTGGGACCAGCAGTTAGCGTAATGGCTATGTCGCTGGACTCCCACGTAGTCGACCGCGGTTCGAGTCCCGAACCCGGCGGCTTAAACTCACGCCGGGCGCGTGTGCGTGCGTGCCCAAGATCCCGAGAGGAGAATGGAGGAGAAGGGATTGCGGCGTGGCCATCCCCCCTGGGGGGTGATTTCCTGCTTTCTATCTCTCTGTCTCTCTCTGTCTGTCTGGCGAGCGCACGCGCCCTATAGCAAAAACCTCTCCCAAAAAAAAAAAAAAAAAAAAAAAAAAAAAAAAAAATTTAGCGAGTTTTGTTGTTGCCCCAAACTTAAGTGCACCACCAGCTTCACAATCCTGTACTGTTACTTTGGGCTTTAGGATGCTGGAGGGTTTTCCTTAATATTCCTGTTCCAACTTCAGCTTCTGGCCTTCACTGTGTACCTGTCTGTACCATAGAAAGAGTATCAACAGACTGCTGATGCTTGTTATTTAGATGGGATGAGGCAGGGTTGGCTCCCTGTTGATTGGACCAGTATCAGTTCCAGGCAGACCCTGGATGCCTGGGTCTCTCTCATGGTGGCCCCTGTTTCTTCTCTCATTGGCAGCCAAATTTGGCCTTATCGCTTTAATATGTTTTGTGCTGGAGAGTTTTCTATTTCTTTTTTTTTAATTATTTTTTTCTTAAAATTACTTTATTTAACTTTATTTATTATCATTATTATTATTTTCCAGTTTGATCAGAGAGACAGAGAGAAAGAGAGAGAGGGAAAGTGAGAAAGCAAGCCATCAGGTCCGAGATTTGAATTGCAGTTGGCTATGTGGGCGTCCAGTGCCTTTAACCACTACGCTACCTGCTGGCCCTGAGAGTTTTCTATTTCTCACCCATAAATAAAAGACTTCTGATAGTACTGACATAACTGTGGGCCGAAGATTATTTCCTTCTTCTTCCCAAGGAATGAATAGTTTTATCCTAGACCCTTTCCCAACCACAATGGACTTTCACCTATACACTGAAGGTGAAAGAGATGCTACTCCTTCGTCAGTGGCTTAATTCTTTTGTTCTTACAGGAGAAGAGTCAAAATGAGGCATCTTATTTTTCTGGTAGTGACAAACAATGCCCTTTTTTTAGGTTTGTACCAGTAAATGAGACTATGTCCCATTTTCTGCCCTGTTCCCAGATCTTTCACTAGAGGTCTACAAGTGGGTATGAACTCCTGTGGATCTGTGACTACAATGGCTTTATACTTGGCCTTTAGGAACCCACTGAAAAAGTTTAACCTGGGACCAGCAATTGGCGTAATGGCTATGTCGCTGGACTCCCATGTAGTCAATCGTGGTTCGAGTCCCGCACCCAGTGGCTTAAATTCATGCCAGGCATGTGTGCATGCGTGCTCAAGATCCCAAGAGGAGAATGGAGGAGAAGGAATTGCGGTGCCATCCCCCCTGGGGGGTGATTTCTCACTTTCTGTCTGTCTCTCTCGTCTTTCTGGCAAGCACACGCACCCTATGGCAAAAACCTCTCAAAAAAAAAAAAGAAAGAAAGAAAGAAAGAGAAAGTTTAACCTAGTGCCTGGTGGTTTTCCTGTGTGTGTGCTCTGGCACAGATGAGACAGTGCCCACGTCCCATCATTTTTTTTGAGGAGTCTATCTTTCCTTCCACTTTAGGCTATTTAGTTGATGTGATTTTTCAACCAACCTTGACAACTCAATCTAGCATTTAATCATATAATATGTGACCTATTTTTCCCCATTGATCATCATATATTGCTTTCAATTTTCTTTTTTTTTCTTTTCTTGGAGAGGTTTTTGCTATAGGGCGCGTGCGCTCGCCAGACAGAGAGAGACAGAGAGACAGAAAGTGAGAAATCACCCCCCAGAGGGGATGGCCACGCCGCAATCCCTTTTCCTCCATTCTCCTCTCAGGATCTTGGGCAAGCACGCACACGCGCCCGGCGTGAGTTTAAGCTGCCGGGTCCGGGACTCGAACCGTGGTCAACTACGTGGGAGTCCAGCGACATAGCCATTACACTAACTGCTGGTCGCCCATGCTTTCAATTTTCTAAGATTAGTTATCATTATCTTAAATTTTAAGGGAAAATTTAATGAAGAAAAATATTTCTTTAAAGTGAACTAAATACATCACTTTATATAATATCCTTATTCCTGGGTTCACTCCAAATAAATGGATTTAAAAGTTGTCTCTCGTTGGTATCAAAAACAGTTAACTTACACAACAAAAGATGCAGTAAAAGTTAACTTGCATGGTAAAAGAAAGTAGTAGAAATGGTCCATTAAAATCACTTGTTTAAAAAGTTGCTTTTGGGGCTGGCAGGTAGCATGGTGGTTAAGGTGCTGGACTCTCGAGAGGCCAGTTGTGGTTTGAGTACTGGACCGCGTGGCTTGCTTTCTGACTTTTCCTTTCTTTCTCTCTCTGGTAAAATTTAAAAAATAAATAAATAAAATAAAACAAATAATTCTTTTAAAAAAAAGTTGATTTCACTATAAACTATCAGATACATTAATCAGTACGTAGAACCAGTGGCACTGTAGTCAAAAATTTACCCAATGAATTTAATATCAAATGAAGGGGTTTTAATACTAAAAATAAAGACTCTGGAGATATGTTAGAAGTCAATTTATGGGAACCAGCAGTTAGCGTAATGGCTATGTCGCTGAACTCCCATGTAGTCGATCGCGGTTCGCGTCCCGGACCTAGTGGCTTAAAACTCACGCCGGGCGTGTGTGCGTGCCCAAGATCCCGAGAGGAGAATGGAGGAGAAGGGATTGTGGCGTGACCATTCCCCCTGGGGGGTGATTTCTCGCTTTCTGTCTCTCTGTCTCTGTCTGTCTGGCGAGCGCACGCACCCTATAGTGAAAACCTCTCCAAAAAAAAAAAAAAAAAGAAAAGTCAATTTAATTTTTCTCACTTACATTAAAATCTAAAGGTAATAATCAAGAGACCAAAAAGGAAATGCAAAACCAAGCCTTTTATAGATTTCTCAGCAGCCAAGTGCAGTATGTATGTCCTACCATATCTTCAGTTAATTTTTAATGGGTCATCACGAAAAGAACTGTTACTGCTAATAAACTGCTGATTTCTTTATACATTCATACTAAACTACTATGTATTTCAAAGTGGAATATTGTACACAATACTTCCCTCTGAAATAGCCAAAATTTGGGGTTCGAGAAGCATTCAGCTGCCAGAAAAGATGTGGTTTTGATTCCCTCGTGATAAAGTGAATTTCCTTCATTATCTTCAAGGCCTCTGTGTATGAGAGATAGGACTGAATTCCTTCAAGGTCACCCAAAGTCCTGAGAGCTCTGGAGGATTATTTTGGCACTGACTTTCCTGTTCTTTGAAACATCTGGCAATGTCTCAGAGTTTCAGCAGAGAAAAAAATAAAACCTGTAAGATCTAAGCGAAAAAGGTCAGAACGGACTATGTTTGCCAAGGCGATCATATTCATTCAAGAAATATTCAGTATGAAGATTTTTATCAATTATAGAGTAAAAGATTTGACTTCTACTTAAAATGCTCTGTTTATAGCTCACTGGACAATTATTTTGTGTTAGTCAAGGCTGGTATGTTTGCTTTCTTAACTTTTGTATAAGATGTAAAATTAAATGCAAAAGGTTTTAAACATATTCAGTCTAACTGCTTAAACCCTTTCTTATTTATGTATTTTTATTGCCAGTGGCTAAGCAATGTGGGAGGTGGATCCCACATAGCCAACAGTGATTCAAGCCCTGGCTCCTGTGGCTTGAAAATACACTCTAAGCCAAAGCATGTGCCTGAGTGCCCCAAATTCTGAAGAAATGGAGAAATTGAGAAAAGAATGATTGTGGCATGCCCCCCCCCCCCAACTGAGTGGTGCTTTTTCTCTCTTTCTTTGGTAAGTATATGTATCATATGGCAGTAGGAGGGGAAAAAAAGAGAAGGTGCAATCCCTTTTTCTTCCAGTTCTCTATCCCAGCAGGATTTGAGGTATGCGTGCACACGTGTGGTGTGTTTTTCAAGGCTGCCAGGTCCAGATTTCGGACTGCACAGAGATGTGGATTCTGGCTTTTTTTGCTACAGGGCATATGCACCTACCAGAGACAGAAGACAAAGAGGGAGAGGAGAAAGCACCCTTAATAAGGAAGGTCACTCAGCAATCCCTTTTCCTCCCTCTTTTTGGGATTCTGGGCAAGCATGTACATGAACCCAGTGTGTTTCACAAACTGCCAGGTCTGGGATTTAACTACACTGTCAGCCAGGGATCTAGGGATCTGAATTTCTATGCACAGCACTTAACTACTGCACTACGGGGCTGGTCCTGTTGTAAACCCTTTCTAAATAAAACCTCCTCTTATAACCTAATCCTTTGGTATCTTTCATTCTTCCTATGACTTTCACTGACTTCTTAAATGTCACACAGGCATTTTTAAATGCCATCCTTGAGTCAGACATTTATATATGTGAAACTGAAAACATCATGTTTCTAAAAAGAGAAAATCTTAAAATCTTAGGAAATGTATTTTCCTATCACTTGAGAAAAAAAATATATTGTTTTATTAGATACAGTATCCCCTAAGGAAATAAAATGCATTTATAATTTTAAAAAATTATTATTTTTATAAACTAAATGAACTATCACTGACCATGAATATTAACAGTATTCAGTAAGACATCAAGTTAGTCCTATATTATCTTATAAAAATTCATTTGCTTATATCTATATACTACCATGACTAATTTTTATATTGATGAAAATAATTTTATAGGCAATTTTTCATAATGCTCTAAAATGTAATATTAACACTATTGTGCTATGGTTAGGTTTTAAAAAAAATGGCCAGGAGGGTAAAGTTCTGAGAAGTTGGATCAAGAGAGAAACAGAAAATGAATTAAAGAGTAAAAACCTAGACCTTACATGGCATAATCTTTTTATTTTTGGAGAGGTTTTTGCTATAGGGCGCGTGCGCTCGCCAGAAAGACAGAGAGAGACAGAGAGATAAAAAGCGAGAAATCACCCACCATGGGGGATGGCTACGCCGCAATCCCTTCTCCTCCATTCTCCTCTGGGGATCTGGGGCATACACACACACGCACCCAGTGTGAGTTTAAACCACCAGGTCCAGGACTTGCATTGCGGTTGACTACATGGGAGTCCAGTGACATAGCCATTACACCAACTGCTGGTCCTGTATGGCATAATCTTTTTTTTTTTTTTTTTTTTTTGGAGAGGTTTTTGCTGTAGGGCGCGTGCGCTCGCCAGACAGACAGAGAGAGATAGAGACAGAAAGTGAGAAATCACTCCCCAGGGGGGATGGTCACGCCGCAATCCCTTCTCCTCCATTCTCCTCTTGGGATCTTGGGCACGCACGCACACGCGATCTTGGGCACGCACGCACACATGATCTTGGGCATGCACACACACGCACCCGGCGTGAGTTTTAAGCCACCGGGTCCGGGACGCGAACCACGGTCGACTACGTGGGAGTCCAGCGACATAGCCATTACGCTAACTGCTGGTTCCCATGGCATAATCTTAATAACTGTTTTGAGTACTTATTGACTTAGGTCCTTCCCGAAACACCAAATGCACAGTTACACTTGGCAATTACATTGGCATTCAATAATACTCACTCAACTAAATATTGTTTGAAAATTAAATGAAGATCACAGTTATAAAAGCTTATTAAAACATTACACCACTCAAAAAAGTCCTAATACTTCTTCCTGGGTTAGGGACAGAAAGTTTCATTTTTTTAATTTTTGCTAGGAGATTCATGTGCTCACCAGAGAGAGACAGAGAAAGAGAGTGTGAGAAATTACCCCCTAGGGTGGATGACAATGCCACTGTCTCTTTTCCTTCATTCTCCTTTTGGGATTTTGGTGTATATATATGCATACCTGGCTTGTTTTTCAAGCTGCTGGGTTTAGGACTTGAACCACTAACTCAGTCATATGGGATCTAGTGCCTAAACCACCATGCCACAAGCTGCCCCAAAGGACAGAAAATTTTTAAACAGATGAGATATTAATTTGTATTGTCAATTTTCAGAATTTGGATTTTATAAACTGTAAATGACTAACAAGCAAAAAGAAAAAGCACAAGGTCAGTAGCCTTGCAAAATATAAAAACAACATCAGAATGCTTTAGTGCTAACTGTGAAATTAAAGTTCAAAATATAATTTTGTAAACAATAGTATAGAAAAGTTAGTTCTCAAGGGACCAGCAGTTGGCATAAACAGCTATGTCGCTGGACTCCCATGTAGTCGACCGCAGTTCGAGTCCCAGACCCAGTGGCTTAAACTCATGCCAGATGCATGTGTGTGCATGCCCAAGATTCCGAGAGGAGAATGGAGGAGAAGGGATTGCGGCATGGCCATCCACCCTGGGGGGGTGATTTCGTACTTTCTGTCTCTCTGTCTTTCTGGTGAGCACACGTGCCCTATAGCGAAAACCTCTCCAAAAATAAAAAAAAGAAAAGAAAAGTTAGTTCTTAAAATAGCATGGAACATAAGAACCATTATTTTTTTAGTTATACTTCTTGGTTGGCATCACCATACAACAATGTGCCTTTACAAAGCACAGTAACAACTAGAATTTCTACCTTTAGCATATTAAAATTTAAAACAGACAACTATGATATAAAGCTAGATCTGAATTGTAGGTGAAAAAAGACCTTGACATTCAACTGTACAAGAACAAAAAGGTAATACAAAAAAAAAAAAAAAAAAAACCCTAACTGTTTTACAAATCCATAAGGAATAGCATTTATGGTAAAAAGAACTAACAGATTACAGCAAGTATGATACCAAATTCTTTCTCCAAATGGCCTAAGGAAAAAAAAAAAAAAAACCCTAGAGACAAGAGTAAGCTATATAGGAAAATATAAAATCCTCATTATGTATTTATTCAATATCAAGGCAAGCATCAAATGTTTACACTGTCACATGAAAACAAATCTCACCTTGTTGCTGTGAAAGTGAAACATCTGGTTTACTTCTTACACGGATGAGACGACTTTGTACTGGCTTGTGTTCAACCTGCTCAACATCCTGGCCTTGTTTTTGCTGGCACTAAAGAATTTAAGACACCAAAGTCATAGTGTTATCTTTAAAGTTACTTAAAAAACTGTAAGTAGTAAAATTATTCAAGTGTTTGTTATATCAAATTATAGAAATTATATAAAATTTTCATAATTTCCTTGCTTTCGAATTGTTTTCGTCATTTATATTTATTAGTACATGAGTAATAGAGTATGTATTTCAAAAGAAAAGATAATGTCAAAAACTAAGATTTAGATAAAATATGGAATTCAAATATTCAAGTCATTTCTATCAATTTTTATTAGATACTTTAGAGCTACTTATAAATCATAGCATTCTGGATTCACATGCACATGATGGATTTAGACAGGATAAGAACTTAATTTAGCTGTAAGCTCTCCCATATAACCATTTTTGCATAAAATGAAAATTAGCATAATGCACTGCAATTTTCAAAGAGCTTTTATATATAGTAACATCATTTTAGTCTCACAAGTGTGAGTAGGTATTGTTATCCCCTGCTTGTCATTCAGGAAACGTATATTCCACTATAAGCCCCATCATCCCTATTCCTTACCTATACCCTACCAAAATTTAAAATTTACACTAGTCACAAATCTCTTCATAATCACACATCACAAGTTGGGATGACTTTAGCCATTTTCTTTCTTCCCTTCCTGTTCTATTTGTTTAATTATATTACGAAGGTGTCCCTGAAAACTGTCAGATACACTTTAATGGGAACTTAAATAGGTATTTCTGGGCCCTTTGCAATAGAGTAAATATTAATACAACTAAAGAAGAATCTGAAATACCTGTCCATACAAACTCAACTGTAACTATTCCACATCTGTCTGGCCCTTCTTAATCAAAGAAGATGGGTTTGACCGTGGTTCAAACCCAGGTAAAGATGAGTGGCTTCAGACAGTAGTAATAAACAAGTAGTCTTAACCCCGGTCTTCCAAGTTTAGAACCATTAGTCATATAAGTTTCTACCCTGAAAATATTTGGGTGTGTATTTCTAAGGTGAGTACTCTGATGCACTGGCTCTGGCTTCAACATTTAGAAAATCCCCATTTGTTCCCTTCCTTAACCTCAGTGAAAAAGAACTGTGTATTGCGCAGCTAACCCGCCTGATCATATTAATAATAGCTATCTCATTAGGTTGTAAGGATTAAACGAGTTAAAATATGTAAAGGACTTCGAATAGCATTGGCAGAGTAAGCACTACAAATAAGCATGAGCTATTCCTATCGATAACCATATTTTCCTGTAAGCTACAGAAATCTGACAAAGGAATTTTTTCTGGGAGTACCTGTTGAGCTTATTGTTCTGGGAGCACTTCATGGTTCTATTTAAAAATAGGTCAACAATTAAAGGAAAGCAATCTTTTTTTTTTTAAATAAATTTATTGAGGTATGAGTGACAGTAAACTGTACATAAAGTGTACAATTAGCTAAGTTTTGACATACATATATACCTATGAAACCATCGTCACACTTGCACTCACTTCCCTCCCACCTCCATCCCCTACAGTCCCCGCCCCAGAACTGAAATGCTTTTTTACTATAGTTGGCATTTTCTAGAATTTTAAATAAATGGAATCAGAGTATGCATCATTTTGTTGTTATTGTTGGTTTTTGGTCTGGCTGGTTCCTTTTACTGGATGTAATTTTCCTAAGAATCATCTAGGGGCCAGCAGGTGATATGGTGGTTAAAGTGGTAGAATCCCCCATGATCGACCACAATTTGAGTCCTGTACCTGGCAGCTTGAAAATCATGCCAGGCACATGTGCATTTGTGCCCAAAAATCCCAAAAGGAGAATAGAGGAAAAGGACTGTAGCATGGCCATCCCTCCTGGAGAGTGATGGAGTGATTTCTCACTTTCCCTCTGTCTCTCTCCAGAGAGCAAATGTTTCCTATGGCAAAAAAAAAAAAAAAAAAAAAAAAAAAAAAAAAAAAAAAGTATATATACACACACACACACACACACACACACACACACGTTATCTAAGTATTAACAGTTCATGCCTTTTTATTGCTGAGTAGCATACACCAAAATTTGTCCATTCAACAGTTGGTGGATATGTGTGTTGTCTCTAGTTTTGGGCTATTACTAATATAATGCTGTGCAAATGTGAACATTCACGTACAAGTTTGTAGAGCACAAGTTTTTGTTTCTCTTGAAAAATGGGAGTGAAAAGTATGGGTTATATGGTAGGTATGTGTTTCTTTTTTTTTTTTTTTTTTAAGTTTGTTCCCTTTGAAATTTTTCTTTAAATGTTCACATGAGAGTGAAAGACAAAGGGACAAGCACCTCAATGGTGTCTCACTACCACGATTCCCACTACTCCAGCCTTCCCAACCAGTTAAGATCATGGGTACATGCACTTGGCCTGTAGAGGTAGATCCATGAATCTAACCCATAATTTTTGTACCACATAGATCCAGAATTATTTGAACAGCACATTACTGCTGTGTTACCTCATTGGCCCTGTTTTACTTTTCAAGAAATTGGCAGGACTGGCAGGTGGCATGGTGGTTTAAGTGCTGGACTCCGACATGACCGACCATGGTTCAAACCCAGACCTGGAGACTTACTTTCTCATTTTCCTGTTCTCTTTCTTGCTCTGTGTCTCTCATGTGACTATAGCCAATTAAATAATAATGATAACAATAATAAATTAAATAATTCTTTAACAAAAAAAGAAAGAAAAAGATATTGCCAAGTTGTCTTCCAATCAATAATGTATTAGAGCTCAGTTACTCCACATCCTTGCCAACTCTTGGTGCAACAGTCTTTTAAATTTTATATATTCTAGGCCAGCCCATAGTCTAGTTGTTGAAAGAGCCAGATTCCACACGGTCAACCATGATTTGAATCATGGACCCCAGTAGCTTGAAAAACACACCAGGCATGTGTACACTTGTGCCCAAATCCTGGAAAAATGGAGATGGGATTGCAGTGTGACCACATTCTATGGGAGAGAGGGGGTACTTTTTCAAAACCACTTTCTCTGTCTCTTTCTGGCAAATGTATGAGCCCTCTAGTAATTAAAAAGAAAATTCAGATATTCTAATGAGTACATAGTGATATTGTGGTATTTTAGTTTATATTTTTCTAATGACGATACTGAGAATCTTTTTATGTGCTTATTCATATGTAATTGCTCATCAACTTTCAATGGAATGCCCTGATAAACCCATCATAAGTTAAAAATATTAAGTCAAAATATGTTTAGTAGACATCTACCCTACCAATCATTATGACCTTGCCTAGCCTACCTTAAATGTGCTCAGAACATCTATTCTGGCCTATAGTTGGAGAAGAATCACCGAATGCAAAGCCTATGTTACAATAAAGTGATGCTATCTCACGTTAACTTACTGAGTACTGTACTGAAAGTGAAAACCAGAATAGCTTGCTGCTGCTGACCAGCATCAAGAGATTATCATATTGCATAGTTAGCCCAGAAAGAGATAAAAATTCGAAATATGAGCACGGTTTCTGTTAAATACTTTGCTTTTACATCATTGTGAAATTAAGAAAAGTCAAACCATTGTTAAATCAGGGACCATTTTATATCTTCCTTGGGTGAAATATCTGTCCAAATCTCCTCCCACCCTATAGGACGTGTGTGCTTGCCAGAGAGAGAGAGAGAGAGAGAAACCACCCCTCAGGGTGGATGGCCACACTGCAGTCCCTTCTCCTCCATACTCCTCAGGATTCGGGGCACATAAGGCTGGTGAGCTTTTCAAGCCACTGATTCTGGGACTCAGTTCTGGAGTCGACTATGTGGGATTCCTCACTAGGAATCCCTCAGCCACATGCTACTTGCTGGCCTTCTTTTGTTTATTTTAAAAAAATTTTTGCTGGGAGAGACAGTGGGGGGGGGGGGGGAGGAGAGAGAATGAAAGTAAGATCCCCGCCCCAACCCTCCCAGGAATTGGTCATGCTGCAATCCCTTCTCCTCTGTTTCTACCTCCTCTTGTGATTTTTGAGTATGTGTGCACACACACTCCTGGCAAGTTTTTTAAGCCATCAGGTCTGGAACTTGAACTGTGCAGTTGGCCATGTGGAATCCAACACCTTAACAACTATATCACCAGTGGCCCACTTTTGTTCATTTTTTTAGTGTAATTATTTTTTAATATAGTTTTCTGAGTCCCTTATATATTCTGGGTAAGTCTTTTTTTTTATGGAGATGTTTTTGCCTAGGGCACGTGCACTCACCAGAAAGACAAAGAGACAGAGAGACAGAAAGTGAGAAATCACCCCCCCCCCGGGGGGGATGGTCATGCCGCAATCCCTTCTCCTCCATTCTCCTCCTGGGATCTTGGGCACGCACGCACATGCGCCCGGCGTGAGTTTTAAGCCACCGGGTCCGGGACACGAACCGCAATCGACTACGTGGGAGACCAGCGACATAGCCATTATGCTAACTGCTGATTCCCTCCTCTTGGGATCTTGGGCACACATGCACACGCACCCAGCGTGAGTTTAAGCCACTGGGTCCAAGACTCGAACCACGGTCGACTACATGAAGTCCAGCGACATAGCCATTATGCCACCTGCTGGTCCTGCCTGGGTAAGTCTTTTATCAAACACGAGATTTGCAAATATTTTCTCCTAGTCTGTGGATTATCTTTTCATTCTCTGAACAGTATGTTTGGAAGAGCTGAAGTTCTTATTTTTGATAAGACAATTTTTAATTTTTTTTTCATGGATAGTGCTTTTGGCTCATATCCAAAAAATTTTTATCTAATTCATGGTCACAAAACTTTTTATTTTTAATATGGAAGCTATTAACAGATATTTATTCCTTATTAACTAGTTTTCCCTGGTCTTTGCTTGGTCATAAATTGGTAATACTGAACCTTTTATAATGGTGTGTTCCATTGACAGTATTCATTGCATATATTTTTGTTTTCCTCCTTAACACTGTGCAATGCTGCACAATACTATGCAATGGATACTTATCTTATAAATGAATCTACAATGAGAAATAAAGGGCCAGTACAAAAAATACAAAATTGTGCTGAATTAACATGAGCTTCTGGGTTAACATCTTAGAAAGCACTTACTCTATCTTTTCAGGACCCAAGATTGCGTGAGTCATTAGCTTCACTCGGTGTGAAATTTATTATACTTTAACAGAATATATTTTATGAATTCTAATGTAATAAACATCTGTTGAGTTCCTACTATGTGCAATTACTGAGCTAAGTATTACATGGAAATTCAGAAATGTAAAATGTTAACAGCTACCTAACTAGGTGCCAGACATTTATTATATATACATATTAATTTTATTTAAATTAAGCCTAGAGAAGCAAAGTAATAAGTTCAAGTGATATGTTCAAGGGCACAGCTAGAAAGTGACTGAACAAATATTTAGATATAGGCTTGAGTTACTTAATAAAGGAGGCATGATTTGAGGCTGTCTGACTTCAAAGACTATGTTCTTGACAGTGTACCATGCTAAGGCAATACTGTTACAATTCTCATTTTAAGTGAAGTATAAGTGCTATTAATTTGGTACCTGAGAAATAGCTCCAGCTGTTACTGGTAAATTAACATCATTTTCTTGTGATGTCCCAAGTGTTGCAGGAAAAACAAGGTTAGAATTTGAAAGCAACTCCAATTCTCCCAAACTCATTGGACCATGACTAGCACATGAATCTTCATAAATACCACCTGTAATGAAATATGTGGGGGGGGGGGGAGAACAAATAATTAACTAAAGCTACCAATATATTTCATCTACTAAATTAGGAGTAACAGTAAACTTCAACCAAAAACACCTGGTGTACATCTTCACTGCAATTAAAATCAAAGCTTATAGAAAATGCACAAGTACACACGTTAAAATAAAACTCTGTAATATTGTAAGGTTCCAACAGACAAGATGCCCTCAGTCTCGCATACTAACTCATAACACCTCTTTGTTTAATCATGAAGAGTCAATAGACTACTTTCTATCTTAGTGTGATCTTAAAGCAAGGACAATTTCCTGGCTAGAAAATGTCAGTATTGTTGGGAACCAGCAGTTAGTGTAATGGCTATGTCACTGGACTCCCATAGTCAACCGAGGTTCGCGTCCCAGCCCCGGTGGCTTAAAACTCAATGCTGGGCGCGTGTGCGTGCGTGCCCAAGATCCCAAGAGGAGCATGGAGGAGAAGGGATTGCGGCGTGACCATCCCCCCTGGGGGGTGAGTTCTTGCTTTCTGTCTCTATGTCTCTCTCTGTCTGTCTGGCGAGCGCACGTGCCCTATAGCGAAAACCTCTCGAAAAAAAAAAAGAAAAGAAAATGTCAGTATTGTTTAGCTCTGTTCTGCAGACATTTTTCTTCCAATGATCAATCTCCTCTTTTTTTCCATCTAAATGGCATCTTAATCAAGTCAATAAAAAGAAGACAATAAAAGTAGAGATAGCTATGTATCTAATAATAACATCCCTGTACATTTGTATTGCAGTTTATACTCCAAGCACTTTCTCATATTTTACTTTATTTAATTTGAACTTCTAATCATTCTATAACGTAAGCAGGTTAGATAGTACTATAACCTTTCACTGACAAAACTAAGGTTCAGTGATGTTAACTGTACAAAAATTAGAGTTAGTAAAAGGAACAGGAATTAAAATCTGTATCTTCCAACTCCTAGTCACTGTTCTATATTTCATATTAAAATATTTTTAAGAAAATACAGCTTTTTGGGGGCTGTCAGGTGGTGGGGTGGTTAAGGTGCTGGACTCCCACATGGCCAACCACAGTTCGAGTACTGGACCTGGTAGCTTGCTTTCTCACTTTTCCTTTCTCTCTCTCTCTGGTCAAATTAATAATAAAATAATAAATAAAAAATAAACAACAACAAAAAAGAAAATACTGTTTTTGGGGGATCAGCCGGCATACTGGCTAGGGCACCGGATCTCACATGATCGATTTCATGGTTGGAGTCCTGGACTTGACAGCTTGAAAATCATGCTGGGCATGTGTGCATGTGTGTGTGCCCAAAATCCTGAGAAGAGAATGGAGAAGGGATTGCAGCATGGCCATCCCCCCTGGGGAGTGACATCTCACTCGCGCTCTCCCTCTCTCTGTCTAGTAAGTGCACATACCCCATGGTAAAAAAACTAAAAAAGAAGAAAATACTGTTTTTTCCCCAATCAATGGCCACATTTCAAATATAGCATATTATAGGATGTGGATCTCATTTTAATAAATAGAAAGAGACCCAAAGACTTACATATAAACTAAATTGTTTTCATTGAAATAATAAAGACATTATACTTTCCATTTAAAGGCAATCTATTGATAATTTCCTAGGTACAGCAAATAATTACAATCCAACTGATCTTTCATGTTAATCCAGGTTTTTAAGGCTTGTTTGATGCAAAACTTCTGGGTTTAAATTTTCACCCTTATAGTAATCAATCTGTACAAAACAATTTGTTATAACTGTTACCTGGTTAATTCTCATGTAATTAGGATAAGATTAATTCAAATAATAGTTACAATATTCATAATTTAGAGTAACTAATGCTGTAGACCTTACATTTTTGGCTTTTTATTCTGATATGCTTTTTCTATTTCCATGGCATTTACCCCACATTTTCTTAAGAGTGCTTGGAAAAATTAATGAAAACAATTAGCACATGTAATATTGAAAAATATTAAAAACACTTTTTGCTGAGGATATGGCATACACCTAGAAAATCTAAGAGATTCTCGTAAAGAACAAGGATCCTATTAGAATTAATAAGAAAATCTAGAGCCAGCAAGTAGTGTGGTTTTTAGGGGCACTGGACTCCCACATGGCCAACTGCAGTCAAGTCCCAGACCGTAACTTGCTTTCTTACTATCCTTCTTTCTGCCTTTCTCTCTCTGTCTCTCTTTGATCAAATAAAATAAATAAGTAAATAATAATAATAAAGTTAAATAAAATAGGCTTTTAAAAAAGAAGTAAGAAATTTTAATAATATAACTGGATACCAGATAAATACATAAAAATGATCAGTTTTTTTCTGTATGTCATAGAAATAAGCACACAGAAATGGTAAAAAAAAATCTTTATTATAGTGATCTGAAATATAAAATAATTAAGAATAGGAAAGCAGTGGTGTAGTGGTTACATCACTGGACTCCCACGTAGTTGACCAAAGTTCAAGTCCCAGACCTGACAGCTTCAAACTCATGCTGGGCACGTGTGTGTGCATGCCCAAGATCCAAAGAGGAGAATGGAGGAGAAGGGACTATAGTGTGGCCATCCCCCCAAGGGGGTGATTTCTCGCTTTCTGTCTCTCCAGCGAGTGCATACGCCCTACAGTAAAAATCTCTCTCTAAAATAAAATAATAATAATAATAATAATAATAATAATTAAGAATAAAATTACTTGGGGCCGGCAGGTGAAGTAGTGGTTAAGGGTGTTGGACTCCCACATAGCCAACTGTGGTTCAAGTTCTGGACCTGGTTGCTTGTTTTCTCACTTTCCTGCTCTTTCCCTCTCTCTCTCTGTGCCTCTCTAATCAAATTAAAATAAATAATGTTAAATAAAATAATTCTTTAAAAAAAGAATAAAATTACTAAGGAAGGTATAGGATTCATATAAAGAAAATTAGAAAATCTTATTGAAGGGCATATAATAATATCTAAAAAAATAGTAAGACTAACCACAAAAATGTCAATTTTTCTAATATATAAATCAACCTAACCAAAATTTCAACTAGGGTAATTTTTTTTTTAGTTTTTGCTACAGGACATGTAAACTCATCAGAGAGAGATAGAGAGACAAAGAGAGAGAGGGAAAACAAGAGATTGCCCTCCAGGGAGAAGGCTATGATGTAATCCATCTCCTCCCATTCTCTTCTTGCGATTTTAGGCATGCACACATGTAAGTCCAGCATGATTTTCTTTCTTTTTTTTTTAATACATACATACATTTATTTATTTATTTATTTATTTATTTATTTTGCTATGGGCGCATGCGCTCACCAGAAAGACAGAGACAGAAAGTGAGAAATCATGCCCCAGGGGGGATGGCCATGCCGCAATCCCTTCTCCTCCATTCTCCTCTTGGGATCTTGGGCACGCACGTACATGCACCCGGCGTGAGTTTAAGCCACCGGGTCCAGGACTCGAATTGCAGTCAACTACACGGGAATCCAATGACATAGCCATTATGCTAACTGCTGGTCCCAATCCAGCATGATTTTCAAGTCCCAGGACTTGAACTATTTAGTTGGCCACTTGGGATCCAGCCACTTCTAACCTCCATATTACCTTCTAGCCCAATTAGGGAAATCTCTAATTGGATAAAATAATTTTGAGTTTATATAGAAGAGTAAGTGCCTGAGAATTACCAAGTATGAAAAAGGGAAAAAAGGGACCAGAAGATGGTGTAATGCTTATGTCGCTGGACTCCCATGTAGTTGACTGCGGTTCAAGTCCCAGACTTGGCAGCTTCAAATTCACGCTGGGCACGTGTGTGTGTGCCTGAGAGAATGGAGTAGAAAGGACTGCGGTATGGCTATCCTCCCTGGCAGGTGATTTTCCACTTTCTGTCTCTCTGGTGAGCACATGTACCCTATAGCAAAAATCTCTCTAAAAAGAAAATGGGGAAAATAAAAAAAGGAGAGAGATAGGGACTTTCCTCAACAGATAACAAAACATGTCCTAAAACCACAACAGTAAATGTTTAGATCATAAAGAATTCCAAATACTTATAATAAAGAATCCAGGGGACCAGCAGTTAGTGTAATGGCTATGTCACCAGACCCGGTGGCTTAAACTCATGCCAGGTGTGTGTGTGTGCGTGCCCAAGATCCCAAGAGGGGAATGGAGGAGAAGGGATTGTAGCATGGCAAGCCCCTGGGGGGTGATTTCTTGCTTTCTGTCTCTTTGTCTCTGTCTTTCTGGAGAGCGCACGCAACCTATAGCAAAACCTCTCAAAAAAAAAAAAAAAAAAAAAGAAAGAAAGAAAGAAAGAAAGAAAGAGAGAAAGAAAAAAAGAAAGAAAAAGAATAAAGAATCCAGAAAAATGTCCCTACATCTATGAAAATTTAATATATAAGTGGTTGATATTTCAATTAAGTAGGAAAAAAGACAGCTTACATAATTGACGCTAGCACAGTTAGCTATTTATTTGGAAGAAAATAAAATTGAACGTCTGCATTACATCATCTACAAAACAAGTTCCAGACAAATTTACATATAAATATATACTAAATTAAAATCTTGCAAGAAAATCTAGGGAACTTCAGGTATAAGGTTTCAATAGGCAAAACCTAACCAAGCCATGAAAACATCAAGTATACAAGACAGGAACCCCGAGCCCAGCTGCAGTGGCCTGAACTGCCGAGATGCTGTTACGTGCAGCCTGGGACCACCTAGGAGGCCCAGGTTCAGTTTCCAGGTCCGACCTAAAGGTTAGGTGCAGTGGGGTGCGCCTGTAACCCCAGCAACTCAGGGAGGCTAAGGCAGGAGGACCACAAGCTTCAGGCCAACCTTAGTGCCTTAGAGGAAATCTAAACTCTACCTGATAGATCTTTGAGGGTTCTCCGGGACCTGGCTTCTGCTCACTGCTATAGTATCAATGTATTGTAAACTCTGATTCATTGACAAAGAACTTCTATTTCTCTGATTACTCCTTGCTATTTTTCTAACTTTGACCCATCTCATTGCATATGGTGTGTGGAAGACCCCTCCTCACTTACCACATGGCAAACATCTTTTTATCTTTGAGGACACACTTCAGGCGAGACTCCCCTCACCGATGAAGTCCTTGCTGAATGCCCTCTCCCGCTACAATTGAACTGTACCCCCGGCCCATACAGACTTCTTTGCAATAACTACAATAATTGACCACACGTTTTTACCTTCTCAGCTACCACCTCTGCTAGAGAAAAAATAAGTGGACAGAGTCTTATAAGCTCATATTAGTACATGCTCAGAGCACTTAGTACATGCTCAGAGCATAGCAGGCACTCAAAAACTGTCTTCTGAATGAATAAGTGGAATATTCTCATAATTCACCACCTGGCTAGCTCCTTTACGATTCAATTCATATTGGCCCTTGTTGGAAACCTTTCCTGAGTCATCAGTGTGGGCTGTGCTGTTGTACTAATCACACGATATTACACTTTTTATCTTTGTAATAAACCCTGAGTGCAGATGCCTGTCACCTCTGAGCCCTAATGTAATACTAATATAGTTCTAGGTATTCAATACAGGTTTTCTGAAATAGATCAAGAGCTGTAATCGGCAGTGTGTCCCAGAGTCCTCACATTTTGTTCAAATTGTCAGCTTATATTGTTACGAGGTAAGTCCTCAAAGCTAATTCTGCATCTTTTTGTTACTCGACCCAACCTGAGAGCCTCAGGAATGGAGGGGGGATATAGGTTGCAAATATGACACTTCCTGAAAATAAGCAGGGGTGGGGAGAGGCAAAATAAGAATAGATGAGACTCTCGAAGCAATGTTATTTTAACATCATACTATTAGCCACAGCAGAAAATCTAGAAGCAAGAGGAATAAATTAGTTCTCTACAGGCACAGTCTTTTTAGTCAGCTGAGGAATTTCTGGATCTCTTAAATACACGTGAGACAGTTCTTTTACATACTCTGAGTATTATTAAATTGAACTGCAATTACAAAGGGCCAAGCCCTGTGCTGACTCCTTGACATGCATTGTCATTTACTGTCCCTAATAACGTTATGAGGTAGATTCTGTTAGCTCCAAGACAGCCTCTAATGCTCCCTGTCTCCTGGTATTTATCCCTTTTCACAGTTCCTTCTTACACTGTTCCAGGATTGGCCTGTTAACAGCAGAATACAGCAGAAGTGATGGCAGGCCACTTTGAGATTAGGCTGTAAGAGACATTAGGGTTTCTATTTTGGCTACTCCCTTTCTCTCGGACCAATGACTGTGGGAGAAGCTAGCTACCATGTCATGAGCAGCCCCGTGGAGAGGTGCATGTGATGAGAAGTAAGGCCTCTTGCCAATAACCGCATGAGAGAGCTTGTTAAGTGGACCCTCCAACCTAGGAGCATTCAGATGACCTCAGTCCCAGGCCACAGCTTGACTGCAATCTCAGGAAAGATCCTGAGAACCACACAGCTAAGCCACTCAGGATTCATGACCTTGGGAGTTACATGACAAAATAAACAAACAAACAAAAAACAAGAAATAATGCCAACCTTTACATTTATCCTCGTGGAATTTCTCTCTCAATTCTGAATAATATACAACATTCTCATATTAAATATAAAACTAACACACTAAGTACTTTTATGCTAGTTTTGCTACTATCAGGCATGTCTCTCTCTGATTTCTGACAAATCCGAATACCTACAGAATTTTCTTTTCAATGAAGAAAATGCAGCAACATGGAAAAATGGTTGATTCCTGACTTTCAGAGTTGTATGAGATAATAAATCTTTGTTGCCTTCAACTGCTAAATTTTGGGTGATGTTTAAATAGCAATAGATAACCGATAACTAATATTATCCCCACATGATGGATGAAGAAATTTGGGCTCGGGGACGACAAGTTACTTGACAGAAGATACAGAACTGGAATTTAAACACATTTCTGAAACTCTAGAAGCCCCAACTCCTAGTTACTCTGCTAATTATTTTTTCTAATTAAACAAATACCTACAAAGTAGTTACTATTAAAAATTCACTGTATCCTAAGTTACCTGCTAGATGCTACTAGAAATAAGACTGGATAGCTATATCTTCATGGATTTTAGTCGACAACAATTTAACAAGCACCAGTTACGCTCAAGCAGCATTAGTACCTCTCAAATGATCTGTGAGTGCCACCTAGTGTCAATTCTGTTCAACTGCAATCTGCACATTAGCTTGATGTAAATGTAAGTCACATTCTATATCATTTGAGTCCTACAAATATGAAATAATGGAAAACATTTAATACTCTCACTGTGCACAAAAAAATGAGAAATAATGCCAATGTTTACATTTATTCTCATGGAAAATTCAGTCTTGAATTTCCCTCAATTCTGAATAATATACAATTCTCATAGTAAATATAAAACTAACACATTAAATGCTTTTATGCTAGTTTTGTTCATGTCAGGCATGTCTCTCTCTGATTTCTGACAAATCTGAATACCTACAGAATTTTCTTTGCACTGACGAAAATGCAGCGACATGGAAAAAATTAGTACTGAGGATGCAGTCAATGTTCATTCATTTCTGCACATCTACATCTGCAAATTTACCTACTTGCTAAAATTTATTTGTAACCCCAAAATCAACACCCACAGCACTTTGGTGATAGTCATGGATATGTGCAGAATGGTGAAAAACTTGAATTACCTGATGTGTATTTTCCTAGTTAAGGACTGACCAGAAGATACTCTGTCTTCTATTTCAGCCCTTACACTGTATGCAATTGAACTTTTCGCAGTACAGATACTCCTTGACTTACAAGGAGGTTACATCCTGATAAACCTATCTACAGTATCGTCTCATTTAACTTAGTCCGAAACAAAAACAAAAATCTGCTATGCCTCAGTTTTGATGGGTTATAGTTTTCTAGATTACATTAAAATAAATACATCACTATTAAAATTTTGAGTGTACATATGTGTACGTATCATGCTCCCTCCAGTGGTTCAACATATATCAACACTGATATATGAATTACACTTGGGAAACACAGCTATATGTACCAAAGAGAAAGTTATCACCACATTTTTCAAATTATGAAGATTCCCTTTTATACAGTAATTCTGGGGACCAGATAGCCTAATGGTTACATCGCTGGACTCCCACGTGATTGACTGCCAGGCACATATGCATGTGTGCCCAAAATCCCAAGAGGAGCACAGAGAAGGGATTACAGCATGGCCATCCCCCCGGGGGGTGATTTCTCACTTTCCGTTTGTCCGGCGAGCACACGTGCACATCTCCATCTGAAAATAGTCACTCAGTTCAGATGAGGAGATGAAGAACACTACTATAGAGTGTAATACAGAACAGAATACAGCATTCAACACGGAAATAGCACAAAGGAAGTATGATGGGATATAAAACGAATAATCCAAAGACACAACAGAAACGGTATTTTGGTGTATACCTGAAACTGTGTCAACGTGCGGAGGTAACAGATTAGGATCACAGTGTTGAGCCGAAGACTCGGCAGTGACCATTCGCTGCTGCGTAGAGAGAGAATGTCCCACTAAGATGCTCTCTGCTGCTGCCTTCAGCCTGGGCCTTTGTCCTTCGCTAAGTTCACCCACACTGTTTTCCAAATCCTTTAAAAAAAAACAGAAACAATTGTTAAAACCATTATAGTAAAAATTAAGTCAAAACAAAATATTTGTTAATTATCATGACCCACATAATGTAACTGTTTGAATGATATGTTAGAAAATGCTTATTATGCCACATACATATTACACTAAAGACAAAAATTTTAAGTTAGTTTAATAAGGTATCTAGTGATAGACTTTGTTTATAATATCTTTTTTTTTTTTTTCTTTTTGGAGAGGTTTTCGCTACAGGGCGTTTGCGCTCGCCAGACAGACAGAGAGAGACATAGAGATAGAAAGCGAGAAATCACACCCCAGAGGGGATGGTCACGCCGCAATCCCTTCTCTTCCATTCTCCTCTCAGGATCTTGGGCACGCACGCACACGCACCAGGCGTGAGTTTTAAGCCACCGGGTCCGGGACGCGAACTGTGGTCGACTACGTGGGAGTCCAGTGACATAGCCATTACGCTAACTGCTGGTTCCCTATAATATCTTTTTTTTAATGAAATCACCATTATGTTTTCAACTTCCAGTTAAATAGCAAAACAATTTAAGAAAAATTTGACTACCATTTAAAGCACTAAAAGTTGGCATACATTATACATTGTTCATATAGAATTAGAATTAGAATTAGAATAGCAGGGGCTGGCAGGTTGCATGGTGGGTAAGGGCACTGGACTCCCATATTCCAGACTGTGGTTTGAGTCCCAGACTGAGCAGCTTGTTTTCTCACTTTCTCTCTCTCACTCTGCCCCTCTCAGGTCAACTTTAAATAAGTAAATAAATAAAGTTAAATAAAATCATTCTTAAAAAAGAATTAGAATAACAGAAAATCTATCTCTCATTATTCATGAATAAAAATTGCATAAAGTTAGTGTGAACTTTGTAATTAAACAATTGATGAGAATAATACACATTAAATAACATAAAGATTATCCCTATGCAAATAATTATATTTTTTACAGATTGGAGAAGACTCTTTTAATTATATTTAATAAAGAAAGCTCTTTTCCCTGGCAAAGTAAAAACATAAAGTATAAATATATTTCTTTATTTTTTTTTTCTTTTGGAGAGGTTTTTGCTATAGGGCACGTGCGCTGGCCAGACAGAGAGAGAAAAAGAGAGACAGAAAGCAAGACATCACCCCACCTTCCCCAGGGGGGATAGCCACACCACAATCCCTTCTCCTCCATTCTCCTCTTGGGATCTTGGGCATGCACACACATGTGCCCGGCATGAGTTTTAGGCAACTGGGTCCGGAACGCTAACCACAGTCGACTACATGGGAGTCCAGCAACATAGCCATTACGCTAACTGCTGGTCCCCATATATTTCTTTATCAAATATAGGAGATATTTAAAAGTTTATGAAAAAATGAAATTAAAGTGTGAGTTTGGGCCAGCCTGTGGCCTAGTGGTTAAGGCAGCTAGATTCCACATAGCTGATCACAAACTTTGAGTCCCAGACCTAGCAGCTTAAAAAAACATGCTGGACATGTGTGCCCGTGTGCTCAAAATCCCAAAAGGAGGGAACAATGAAGAACAGACTAGAGCATGACTGCGTCCCAAGTGGGGGTGGCTTTCTTGCTTTCTCCTACTCTCTCCACTCTCTCTAGCAAGTGTATGTACCTTCTACCAAAAACAAAACCAAGAGGCAAAAACTTTTAGTTTATTATGGTGCAGAAAAAACTCTGAAATCCATGCACAGTTTTTCCATAATATGCATTACCCATGAATTTTTGAAGATCTATGAAATAAATGATAAATTAAGACATTTTATGAACTCTGTTTGTTTGTTTGTTTGTTTTTTTGTATTAAAAACTACATACCCTGGGTCACCCTGTAGTATAGGGGTTAAATGCTGTGCCTGAGGAGCCAGATCCCACATGGAGGAATGTGTGTGGTTCAAATCCCAGCCTGGCAGCTTGAAAAGAGGCCTGGTGAACATGCACGCATGCCCACAACCTTTATGGGATGAAGAAAAGGAGAAAAAAGGATTGCAGAGTGACCATGCCCCACTGGGGGTTCTCTCTCCCTTTCTCTCTCTCTCTTTGGCAAGCACATGTGCCCTCTGGTAAGTAACAAAAAAAATAGTAAAAATTATGTCACCTAATCACTAGTATATTTTGCGACTTGGGGATATTTTAATTAATAAGTTTACTAATCATGAACTAAATAAAAATTCCAACATTCTAAAAGCTTCTATGTTTCTTATTGAAAAGTGATTTAATTTCAGCCAAGAGTATTTTTAAGTAGAATATGATGAAATTACTGCTGAAAAATCATAGATGAGCCTATGGACTATAAAA
Organism: Tupaia tana; assembly: GCA_026018925.1. NCBI lineage: Eukaryota > Metazoa > Chordata > Mammalia > Scandentia > Tupaiidae > Tupaia > Tupaia tana. The sequence goes on along the minus strand of JAKSZU010000001.1, from coordinate 223,945,282 downwards.
GAAAATATAAACTCCTTAGCTCAACATTCAAAATTCTCTACAATTTGCACTAATTCTCCTCTGTCCATATCTATTTCTTCTTATTCCCTTAACTAGATTCTTCTGTAGTAATATTAATTGCCTCAGGACCAGCAGATGGCATAATGGTTATGTCGCTGGACTCCCACGTAATCGACCATGGTTCAAGTCCCAGACCTAGCAGCTTAAAATTCACCCCAGGTGCGTGTGCATGTATGCCCAGGATCCCAGGAGGAGAATGGAGAAGGGACTGAGGCGTGGCCATCCCCCCCGGGGGGTGATTTCTCACTTTTTGTCTCTCTTGTGTCTCTCTGTCTCACTGGCAAGCACACACACCTTATAGCAAAAGTCTCTCTCTTAAAAAAAAGAATTATCAATTGCTGCAACATCCTTTAAACAGAAAAATAAAAACTTGCAATTAATGTGAAATCCCTTAAAAATTCTTGGGCAATGTTTAGGATGATAGCAGACATAGTTTTCTAAGACTTTAGAAATATTTTGTAATGCCTATATTACTCTGCATCACCATAGATAATGCTGTATAATACACAATACCTTCTTTATCATGTATTGAGTTCCTAGGGCACTTAGAAATACTGAACTATTTAACACCGTACGAATTCTCTATGACTACTGAAGACTTGGGATTATCTGTTTCCAAAATGCTCTCATACTCTTTCAGTCTAAAAAAGTCATTCAATAGTAGAATAGTTAAGCTATAGTATACTATCTACTCGATAAATATGAGTATTATATACATACTATATATATATATATATATATATATATATATATATATGATATATACTATCTACTAGATAAAATAGAGTATTATAGATGTTCAGGATTTATATTAAAATTTAAAAAGCAGGTTGTAAAATACATAAATGTACCTGAAAATTAAATGTATATTACATATAAAAATATATGTATACAAATATATACGTACATGTATACAAATGCTAGATACTTAGAACAGATCTGGAAAGGATAGAATCTGATAGAATCCCAACTTCCATGCTTCTGATCTGGCCAGGACAGCACTGTAACAAAGGCTCCCATTTTTCTTCTCCCAAGAGCAACTCAGGAGCAAGTACAGAAGTAGGAAACTACAGATTCTGGGAATTAAAGTAACACATGTGAAAAACCACTGGGACAGACGAACAGCTAACTTTAACTGGTATGTGGGGGAAGAAAGGGCTATACCCTGGGGAGGACGGTTGTTGGAGGCTGTCAGTGAGAGGAATGATTGGACAAAAGTGCTCGCTTTTTTCCTCCGTAACTTGAGATGATGACTGCTCGTCCCTTAACCAGAAAGATCTTGGCAACCAGGCTGTAGATGCTGGCACCCTAGAGTAATATCAGGGAGCATGAAGGCCCAGCTAGAGTAAAAAGCTGTAGGTGAAATCTAGCCAGGATTCCATGGGCATTAGTTCTTTCGCCTTCTTCCACTCCAAACTAGAAGACTGAGGAGTTACAAAAATCTCCCAAACATTTAAAGATAAGAATCACTAGAAGCACAGTGACCAGCAGTTAGCGTAATGGCTATGTTGCTGGACTCCAACGTAGTCAACCGCAGTTCATGTCCTGGATCCAGTGGCTTAAAAAAACTCATGCCGGGCACGTGTGCATGCGTGCCCAAGATCCTGAGAGGAGAATGGAGGAGAAGGGATTGTGGCGTGGCCATCCCCCCTGGGGGGTGATTTCTCACTTTCTGTCTCTCTGTCTCTCTCTGTGTGTCTGGCGAGCGCATGCGCCCTATAGCAAAAACCTCTCAAAAAAAAAAAAAAAAAAAGAATCACTAGAAGCGCTAAAGAGTGAAAGAGGGCAATAGCAGCAAACAGCAGTGATGATAACCATGGGACTCTCCTCCCTAGGGCTCTTTCTTCCCCTCCTTTTCATTCACTGAAACAGATATGGCCTGGAGTTACTCTTATTCAAATTCTTGGACAGTAAGGCTAACCTAACCAGTAGAACCTGAGCTCCTAAGTCAAAAGAACCAAATATCAGAAGAGTCAATACACAAAAAAACAGACAATGAAGTAAATGATAGTGCATGCTCACACACACACACACACACACACACACACACGGAGATAAAAGATACTGAAGTGCAAAGTAAAAAAAATCACATAGCAATATCAGGTTATGAAAAATGTAGTAAATAGGGGAACCAGCAGTTAGCGTAATGGCTATGTCGCTGGACTCCCACATGGTCGACCGCGGTTCGCGTCTCGGACCCGGTGGCTTACAACTCACGCCGGGCGCGTGTGCGTGTGTGCCCAAGATCCCGAGAGGAGAATGGAGGAGAAGGGATTGCGGCGTGACCATCCCCCCTGGGGGGGTGATTTCTCGCTTTCTGTCTCTCTGTCTCTCTCTGTCTGTCTGGTGAGCGCACGCGCCCTATAGCGAAAAACCTCTCAAAAAAAAAAAAAAAAAAATGTAGTAAATAGGATAAACAGTAGGCTAAAGAATGAAGTAGTTAGTGTCAGATCGAATTAAGGAGCTCTCCCAGAAGAGAATAAGAAAGAAAGAGAAAAATCTGAGAGAGAAAACAAACAGAAATGCCAATATCCAGAAATAATGAATACTAGGCAGAGAGGGAAAAAATGAGAGGAAGAAAAAAATTTAAGACATAACAGAGATAAATTTCCCAGCATAAAAAAATTGAAAAGATCTGATAGGCAGAATAAACGAACCAATAATAGTAATTTACATAAAGGCAGGAAACAGGAACTATTCAGTAGAACTTTTAAATTACACTAACACTTCCTCTATTTGCCATCTCTTTTTTGTGCCATTTGCTTCATTTTCGGTCGTTGTGTCTCTCTCTCTCTTGGCTTCCTGGTTGCTATACTAAACACTTTAGTTTCTGTAACCATAAGAATACTTTCTTGGGTGTAGCAAAACAGCCAATCACATATACCATGGTCCTAGTAAAATTAATTTTAGGTTAAGAGCTAAATAAATTACAAAAATCTAATTACTTTTTAAAAAATTATTCAATGTTATTTAGTAGTAATAGTATTCCATTTTACCAGAGAGAGAGGGAGATTGATACTGAGAAGGCAAGCCACCAGGTCCAGGACTTGAACCATGGTGGTCAGCCCTTAACAACCAGACCACCTGCTTGGCCCCCAAAATAATAACTCTTTAATAAGAAGAAATAACTTTTCATATTTTCCATGACTGAATTTTATATCTTCTTCTCTTACACTTCCTAATCATGTAAAATTTTAAGAACAAAAATTAACAGAAAATAATACCAACTATTTCCTTTGGTTTTTACATAGTATTCAGAACTTCAGCTCATCTAAAGCCAGTTCCATATTTGTTCCAGCAAACACAACCAGGCATAATAGAAGTGCACTAAAGAGATATCAAGAAATCTAGTTCCAGGACCAGCAGTTAGCATAATGGCTATGCTGCTGGACTCCCACGTAGTCGACCGCGGTTCATGACCTGGACCCGGTGGCTTGAACTCACGCCGGGCGCATGTGCATGCGTGCCCAAGATCCCGAGAGGAGAATGGAGGAGAAGGGATTGCGGCGTGGCCATCCCCCCTGGGGGGTGATTTCTTGCTTTCTGTCTCTCTGTCTCTGTCTGTCTATCTGGCGAGCGCATGCGCCCTATAGCAAAAACCTTTCAAAAAAAAAAAAAAAGAAATCTAGTTCCTGCTCCACCATTAGCCAGCCTGAATGACAATGCTGTGTATTTCCACCTGGAATTTCCTTAAGCATTTTAAATTTCACATGTCAAATCAAACTCATTATCTTCCCCACAAAACTTGGCACTCATCTCTCTCCAACTCAAGGCCAACAACTATAGAACTACTCACCTACCCCCTCCCAATACAGAAACCTCAAGGTTATCCTTTAAAAACTTCTTCCTTAGCTCTCTCAACCCAGCGACCAACGAGGCCCTTACATTTCCATCCTTTTCCTCTCTACTTCTACTGTGACCATCTTTGTTCATTCTTGCTTTCTCTCTCACCTATACTACGCCAGTGGTATCCTGACAGACCTTTCATATCTCCCTCATCTGTCCATAGGTCCACAATCCTCAAGTATTTTAGCATGACTTGCCCAAAACCTGCCCAAACTATAGTGCCCAAGTCTTACCAGCACCTAAACAGAAAGTTTTTTATGATCACTGGTTCAATCTGCTTCTCCAGACCTACTGACTTTGTATAAAATTCTAGCTACACTGACTTTTTATTTTTTAGAGGTTTTTGCTATAGGGCGCGTGCACTCGCCAGACAGAGAGAGACAGAGAGATAGAAAGCGAGAAATCACCCCCCAGGGGGGATGGTCACGCTACAATCCCTTCTCCTCCATTCTCCTCTCAGGATCTTGGGCACACATGCACACGCGTCTGGCGTGAGTTTTAAGCCCCCGGGTCCAGGACGTGAACCGTGGTCGACTGCATGGGAGTCCAGCGACATAACCATTACGCTAACTGCTGGTCCTGCTACACTGACATTTTTAATACTTTCTAAATATGCTCTAATAAATCTTGGCTCTTTGTCTATTAAAATTTGTATTTCATTTAAAAAAAGTTATTTATTTATGTATTTATTTGTTATTCTTGTTTATTTTTTAATGTGACCAGAGAAAGAAAAAGTGAGAAAACAAGCTGCTGGGTTGTTTTCTTTCAGGACTTAAACCATGGTCAGCCATGTGGGTCACCCCACTAGCACATCACTTGCCAGGCCCTTAACATATGTATTTCTGCCTCTGAAATGTCCTTTCATCACTGCTACAAAGTCCTATTCAGTCCTATGTTGACCCAGATCAATATAACATCTTACTTGAAGTGTCAGCTAACTTCAGTCTTCCCTTTTCTGTGTTCATATAGCACTTGAGAATGCAGTTATTTGATTAGTTATACTTTTGTTTGATAGAACTTAATAACTGTTTAGGCCCTTGTCTACCTACATGACCATAAGCTACTTAAAGGTCAGGGTCATATTTCATCTATCTTTTTGAAGGCTGTGTCTGATATGGTAGATGCTCAGTAAATGGCTTCAGAAAAAATGAATTAATGATTGATTCATACAAATTATTTAAAAGAACTGTAGTGTTTCCAAATGTAGATCAAGTGTTAGAACAGATGGTCTAAATTCTTTTCAGTTATAAAACTACAGATCTAGGTGAAATATTAGTATGTTTTAACTAAAAATAGCAATATTTTTTTCTTGTATTTATAAATAACCCTCTAAAACTTTGATAAGGCTAAAAAGTACCTCTGAATGATAGACTGCTTCTGGTGAAACTAGTAATTCCTGATTTTGTTTAGCAAGAAGAGAAAGAATTGCATCTGTATGAAAATTCTTACAGGGCATCCTAATCACTTGTCCTTCACTGAGAGGATCATCTTCCTGAAAGAAACAAAAAGATAATTAATACCACAAAAAACCTTTATCCAACAATTGCATTTTTCTCTATGGTTAATGAGAACATAGTAGCCATCAAATGATGACACTAGCATTTTTTTGGAAAGAAGAGGAACTCATTTTCATTAATTCTCATGTCCATTTGACTATAATAAAACCCTTTATATCTGTTTTAAATATAAACAGCAGCATAAAGTAATTTGCTAAAATCCAGAGATTTATTGTAAAAGTATGAAAATTGGACTTTCTGTCCCATGATATTGAATTACAGTGATTCATATGTTTTATACAATATCATCAAGTTTTTGGCTCACGGAGCTTCCTGCTTCAAATTTATGTACAAAGCAATGCCAAAGCATGGCAATGTGGGCAAAGTACTATGAGACTACCACAACCTGGACCACAAGCAAAAAGGAAAATCTGCAGATACATGTTATGGAACCTAGTGGTCCTCCATGTCCCTTTGCCTTGGTGCCAACATCTAGCTTACTTGACCAGGGAGCAGATTCTGAAAGCCCCCATGGGGCACACTGCATAGAGAGGCTCCTATGTGCCTCAAAGTAGACCTGTCCCAAAAATGAGAGACAGTGTGGGCCCTGGTCACCCAAACGAAATACTCATAAATTCAGGTATTAACATGATTTTTAAATTTATTCAAAATATTTCTAATTATTTATTTATTTTCTTTTTAAATTATTTTAAAATTTATTTATACTAATCACATATCTCTCCAGTGTACAGTATTTCTTTTTCCAGCATGAATACGTTGCATATCATTCAATACAAAGATACTACTATAGGGACCAGCAGTTAGTGTAATGGCTATGTCGCTGGACTCCCACGTAGTCGACCGCGGTTCGCTTCCCGGACCCGGTGGCTTAAAACTCACGCCGGGCACGTGTGCATGCGTGCCCAAGATCCTGAGAGGAGAATGGAGGAGAAGGGATTGCGGCGTGGCCAACCCCCCTGGGTGGTGATTTCTCGCTTTCTGTCTCTCTGTCTCTGTCTGTCTGTCTGTCTGGTGAGCGCATGTGCCCTATAGCAAAAACCTTTAAAAAAAGGAAAAAGAAAAAAGATACTACTATATACATTATCATCAGCAAATAGCTTCTTGTTTTTTGTCAATTAGACGTACTTTTACTTTTTTTTCCTTCCCCTTTCTCCTCTCTTTCTTCCATATTAAACCTTTTTTTCATTTTACTGATTCATAAAATATCTTAATTAAACTAAAAATATAGGCAAAGTTAAAATCTAGTGACAAGTGCACTGCAATTTTCTTCTGAAGTATTTTTTTCTCTCTCCATTTCCCCTTTTGCTAAAGAGAGGTATAAACTAACTTACTTGCAAAAAAATACGTAAGTTTAGTCTCAATTAGGTCTGTTATTTGCCCAAAGCCCATAAGAATTCAATTTCTGATGCATGGCAATAGATACTACTATATTATTGAACTTATGCTAATAATCATTCTGCCACAAAATAAGAATGCTCAAAAATATTTTCCATTTGCAGAGGGTTTAGGAAGACAGAAAAGTTTATGGTTCAATAAAAAAAAAATTTAACAAATTGCTAAACCTACCAACAAGTCAAAAGAAAACAAAAATCCTTAAGTGTAGAAGACAAAGCATGGAAGAAAATCAGTAACGTTTCAGTCAAAAGTCATAGAATTCTATTTCGCCAGTTCAGTCTCACGTAATTAATCTCTCTTCTGTTGAATTTGTGCTATTACTGTGATCTGATCGTTCTGTTTAAGTGTTTAAATCCTCGAAGTTAACATTCAACATTATTATTGATATTTCTGGACTTGTCCCTATCATTAAGTTGGCCATTATCTTAGTCCTTTTTTGTTCTCTTATTTCTGCCTGTCTTTAGTGTTCCTGGTATTTATTTGCTTTTAATAATTGCCAGAGGGCATGTGGGCCCACCAAAGAGAGACAATGGGGTGTGGTCACACCACAATCCCTTCTCCATTTCTATATCCTGGGGCATGCAGGTACATATGCATCCATTGTGTTTTTCAAGTCAATGGAGCCAGGATTCAAACTATGGTCAGTTACATGGGATGTGGCTCCTCAAACTATCAGGCTTCAAGGCTAGCCCTATTTTATTTTTAATGAAATAGTTTACTTAATTTTGGATCATAAATACATATCCCTGAACTACATAGATAAATGACTACTGGTACATGATTTTGAAGTTATTCTGAGTTTTACCAGATTATATATCTGCATTTGACTTTATTGCAAATTTGTAACATATCTGATTTAGGCATAGTAAAAAATATCAACCTTAGAATTTAGTTTCAAATGTAAAAAAAAAAAAAAATTACATCAATAATTTAGTCCTAGTCCAAGTTAGCTAATTTAAGGAAACTTAAACATGCTTTGGCAGCTAATAAAGTTCTAAGAATAGACAGAAATACTATAATGGCACATTAAAGAGGCCAAACATTAGTACAGTGCTTCTTCTGAAAATAAAGGTATCTCAAGACCAGCAGTTAGCGTAATGGCTATGTCGCTGGACTCCCACATAGTCGACTGCGGTTCGCGTCCCGGACCCGATGGCTTAAACTCACGCCGGGTGCATGTGCATGCGTGCCCAAGATCCCGAGAGGAGAATGGAGGAGAAGGGATTGCAGCGTGGCCATCCCCCCTGGGGGGTGATTTCTCCCTTTCTATCTCTATGTCTCTCTCTGTCTGTCTGGCAAGCGCACGCGCACTATAGCAAAAACCTCTCAAAAAAATAAATAAATAAATAAATAAATAAAGGCATCTCATTTATACCTTATTCATATATTGTTTCATAAAAGAGACAGCACTCTTTTCTCAATTGATTAAACAAATAAATTACAATAATCACTGTCAAAAAATTAATTTTCAGAACAGCAGGTGGCGTGGTGGGTAGGGCACTGGATCCCACATGGCCAAATCTGTAGTTTGAGTCCTCAACTTGGTGTCTTGAAAAACACACTGGACACATGCGCATGCATGTCTCTGTCTCTCCTCCATAACTGTACGTACCTTATAGCAAAAAAAAAAAAAAAAAAAAAAAAAAAAAAGAGTTTTTCTAGGGGCTAGCAGGTGGTATGGTGGTTAAGGTGTTGGACCTCCCACGTGGTTGACCATGGTCTGACTTCCAGACCTGGCAGATTGGTTTCTCACTTTCCCTCTCTCTCTCTCTCTCTTTCTGGGGCACATGTGCCCTATAGCAAATTAATAAATAATAAGTAAAATTAAATAATTTTCTTGAAAAAGAAAAATTAATTTTTCTCTTAAAATTGTATCAAAAACTCCTTAATAAGAGCCAGCAGGTCACATAGTGATTAAGGTGCTAGATCCCACGTGGTTGACTCTGTGGTTTCCAGCCCCAGACCTGGAGGCTTGTAAAACACATCAGACACGTGTGTGTGACCAAAATCCCAAGAGAAAAATGGAGAAGGAATTACGGCATGGGTATCCCACTAGGAGGGCGATTTCTCACTTTCCCTCTCTCTCTGTCTCTCTCCTGTGAGCCCATGCATCCTATGGGAAAAAAATATCTTAAAAAAACTCTTTCACATTCCTGTGTAAATTTAAAAAAATAATAAAACAGCAACGTCAGAGCCAGCCCTATAGCATAGCAGTTAAGGGACCTGGATCCTACATGGCCAATCACAGTTTGAATCTCTGCCCTGGTAGCTTAAAAACATACCGGGTACAAATAAGTATGTGCCCCAAATCCCAATAGGATGGAGAAGGGACTGTGGAGTGACCACATCCCATTTCTTTCTCTTTTTCTCTCTCTCTGGCGAGCACAAGAGCCCTCTGGCAATTCAAAGAAAACAGCGACAGTAACAGCAATGCTTAGCAAAGGACATAGATAAAAATAGAAGATAGTTGAATGTAATTCATTCAGAGATACCCTCCCATACGTCCATATTTTAAAAGTATATTTCAGGGGCTGTCAGGTAGCATGGTGGCTAAGGGCCCTGGACTACCACATGGTCAACTGCGGTTTGAGTCCCAGGCCTGACAGCTTGCTTTCTCACTACCCCTGCCCCCATACACACACACACACACACACACACACACACACACACACACACAATTGCTCTCTCGTCAAATTTAAATAAATAAATAAAGTTAAATAGAAAACAATTCTGTATAAAAAAAAAAGTATATTCCAACTCAGTAATTATATTTTTAGGCATATATTTTAAGAAAGTTATCAGATAAGTGCACAAAGATATCATTCAGGCAAGAATGGCCATTAGAGAGTGGTATCCAGTCTGGAAACACTAGTAACAATGGTCTATTCTTTTTTCTTCCTTTCTTTTCTCTCTCTCTCTCTCTCTCTTTTTTTTTTTTTTTTTTTTTTTTGTGTGTGTGTATGTGTGTGTGTGCTCTACAGGGAGCATGTACTCTTCAGAGATAGAGATACAGAGAGAGAAAGTGAGAAATTACTTCCCAGGAGGAAACAGGAAATGGCCACACCACAATCCCTTCTCCTCCATTCCCTACTCAGAATACTGGGCATGCACACACATGCACCTGGCATGTTTTTCAAATTGCTAAATGGGGGACTCAAACCATGTGGTCAGCCATGTGGGATCCAGCCACATTAACCACCATGCCACTTTCTACCCAACAGTACTCTTTTCATTTTCAGTCGTAATAAGATCACATAATGAAATGTACAAGAAACCTTAAATTCATGAGTATTTTATTAAATTTGATGTCTACAATTTAAATAATCGAGAAAAGAACCTGATCAATGCCAACAAGTTCATCAAGATATGCTTCCTGTTAAAATCACTGGAGTCCATCATTCCTTACCATGTCAAGGGCATCGCGCAGAGTGCTGGATAAGCTATCATTTAGGTTTGTAAGACACAGTCCTCCACCTCCTAAAACTAGAAGTAAAAATGTAAGAATTTGGAAAGAAGAATCATAAACTTCATAAATAATCTGACCATGAAACAACAGAACATTAAGCTTAAACTTATACTGCAGCAGAAAAACTGGCAAAGTTCATATGTAAGTAATTTACAAACTACTCAATCTGACCAGTTTTTTACAAAGTACAACTCATAACAAAGATTAGATTTTTATTTCATCTACCAGTTTGTCAGAAAGTTTAAAAACCTAAAAATATCAATAGCAGCTATGAAATTGAGAAATGGGCACTCCTATAAACTGTTGATATAATTAAAAACCAATTATGGGACCAATGAGTGGAGTAATGATTACATTGCTGGACTCCCACGTAGTCGACTGTGGTTTGAGTCCAGGACCCAGAGACTTAAAACTCATACCGGGCACGTGTGAGAGTGTGCCCAGAATCCTGAGAGAACAGAGGAAAAGGGATTGCGGCGTGGCCATCCCCTCGGGGGGTGATTTCTCAATTTCTGTCTCTCGAAAAGCACACGCGTACTACAGGAAAAAAAAATCTCTTAAAAAAATAAAGAAAGAAAAAATAATTACAATGAAAGGTTGATTAACTGTTCTAGAAACCATGTTTGCAATTTATCCAACTTTTAAGGTATATTCCAACTCAGTAATTCCATTTCTAGGTATGTATTTTTTAAATAATTATTTTATTTCACTTTATTTATTTATTTTTAATTTGACCAGAGAGGAATAGAGCAAAAGCGAGAGAGATACAGAGAGAGAGAGAGAGAGAGAGAGAGAGAGAAGCTGCCAAGACCGGGACTCAAACCGCAGTTGGCCATGTGGGAGTTCAGTGCCCTTAACCATGCCACCTGCCAGCCCCTCTAGGTATGTATTTTAAGAAAGTTATCAGATAAGTGCACGAAGATATACATATGGGCAAGAATGACCATTACAGAGTTGTGTGTAATCTGAAAACAATGTAAGTGCCCTCATTAAAGCACCGTTTAAATATACTGCATACCCATTAAAACAAAAAGACAGACAGACCTATATGTATTGACACTGAAATATATTTATAATATACTATTAGGTAAAAAATATTCAGGTTTCAAATCAATATACATAGTACGATCTTATTTTAAAATATAAACGTGTGTGTGTGTGTGTGTATGTGTGTGTGTGTATTAAGGTGTCGATAAATCCATACACTATAAAAGACTTGGAGAGTATCTCTCAAACTAGTTATATTATTTCTGGAAGGTAGATTATGAGGGATTTTACTTTCTGAAATCAAGGCCTAAAATAGCTAACTAAGTTAACTAACTTGTATAGGACTCCTAGTCTTTCTAATAGATGATGTTAAAGCTTGAAAATTAAGTAAAAACACTTTTTTTTAAGAGATTTTTGCCATAAAGCATGTGTGCTCACCAGAGAGAAAGTGAGAAAACAATCCCCAGGGAAGACGGCCACACTGCAATCCCTTCTTCTCCATTCTACTCTTGGAATCCTGGGCACTCACTCACATGCACCTGGCCTGAGTTTCAAGCCACTGGGTCTGGGACTTGAACCGTGATCAACTAATATGGGAGTCCAACAATGTAACCATTACACCATCTGATAGTCCCAAGTAAAAACACTTTAAACATGGACCAGCAGGTGGCTGGATCTCACATAGCAGATTGCATGGTTGGAGTCCTGGACCTGGCAGCTTAAAAATCATGCCAGGTACATCTGCATGTGTGCCAAAATAATACACAAAAAGGAAAAATGGAAAAGGGACTGTGGCCTAGTCATCCCCTCTGGGGGTGATTTCTCACTTCTCTCCTCTCTCACACTCTGTCTCTCTCAGGTAGGTGCATACGCCCTGTAACAAAAACTAAAAAACAAAAACAAAAAAAATGCCAGATACATATGCATGCGTGCCCAAAATCTTGACAAGAGATGGAAAAGGGACTACAGCATGGCCATCCCCCCTAGGGGATGATTTCTCACATTCTCTCTCTCTTTCTCTCTCTCTCTCTCTCTCTCTCTCTCTCTCTCTGTATCTATCATTAAGCACACATGCCTGATAGCAAACTATATGTAAAAGAAACAAAAACACTTTAAATACAAAGTTATCACTTAAGCAATTATCATAATCTGATCAGTAAAAGAAAAGAATACAAATTAACTTACTCTTGGGAACAGATTTTTGACCGCTAAATAAAATCTCCCCTTCAGAGATGGGCCGATCTAGCGTTTCTGTATCAGTGACAGTAGTGTTTGAGGTGCTCTCCAGTGTGGATGACTCTGAACTTGGCATCTGTAAGGGAGAGGCAACTTTGGTGGTAGTAGGAAGAGGCATATCGGGAACTTGTTCTGGAGGTGCTGGTTGAACAGGGAAATCCACACTCTCAGGTTCTTCATCCTTAGCCACAGACATGACTCTAAGAAGATAAAGACATATTTGAACTTAAGTCACTGAATGCCAATATTATATATTATAATTTAATAATATTGAAATATATCTACAATATGCTATTAGGTTAAAAAGTTTAGGTTTCAAATCAATATACACAGTATGATATAAAAATAGATTCAAAGGTACTACATCTCTAGCAAAGTATTTCCTATAATCTACATTACTGTAATTAATTAATAAAATTTATTTTTCTAAAATTCTCATGGTTTTATCACAGATCATCTTGAAAGCTCTTCTAGCCATAAAATAAATCAACTGGGGATATGTAGTAATACAGATGTTGACTGATCATAGTAAGTAATCTATACTAAGAAAAAATTGTTTTCTACGTTATAATGGTGTGAAAGATATCTTTAATTCAGTTCTAACCTTTAAAGAAATGAAAAGTAGAAGAAAGTATACATATATACATATATATATATGTATATGTGTGTATATATATATATATATATATATATATATATATATATATATATATATTTTATTACCAGAAGGCATGTACACTCACCAGAGACAGAAAAAGAGAGAAAGCATTCTCCAATGGAGAGTGGCTAAGCCATAAACTCTACTCCTCAATTTCCAACCTATCAAGACTTTTAGCATGCATAACATAAGTCCAGCATGGTTTATCAAGCCACTGGGGCCAGGTTTCAAACCATGGTCGGCCATGTGGGATCCAGCTCCCTTAACCACTAGACTACAATGCCAGTCCAATAAAAAATTTTAAGCACTTAAAATTCATGAAACTTTCTTCTAAAGTGTAGAGTAGCTTACAGTTTATAATGCTTATCTTTTCCTTGTTTTCAATGGGTCACATAAATCAAACAAGTAGGAATATATAGTAAGAGTGAACATTTTCTCATTTACATAGCTCTCGGGTGAAGAAGCTCTTCTTGAGGAGAATTAGGATTTTCTTCTTCCAGGGGTAGGTCTCCATCCTCCCATGGCTTAGGAACCCCTGGGCTGGATATTTTCAATTTATCCATGGAAATCTCTGATAAAGTTGGTGTAAGAGCCACTGCCGGAGGAGGTGTAGTAACAGGAGTAACTGTTGGAGTATTAACAAGCATGATGGTGGGCATATCATTTCCTAAAATTTTTTTTTAGAAAAAGAAAAAGACAGAAGTCAGTAACAACTCCACAGTAAGGCAAGATACATACTTTTAGACATCACTTAATGTTTTGGTATATAAATAATGGCAATAAGAATGATGATGGTGGGGACTGGCATGTGGCATGGTGGTTAAGGCAGCTGGACATTCACATGGCTGACTGCAGTTTGAGTCCTGGACCTGGCAGCTTGCTTTCTCACTTTCCTTCTCTCTCACTATCTCTGGTCAACTTCAAACAAATAAAATATAAGATAATGACAATGAATAAAATTAAATGAAAAATAATTCTTTAAAAAAAAGAGTGATGATGGTTATTGCTATAGTGAGAAAATTCCTAAATTAATCTAGTAAAGCATATTAATTTAGGAATTAAATAAACTAGAAAGACATCACATAATACCACCATATACTTAAAGTAGTCTATTAGCTTATTAAATATCCCTTTTTTTTCTTTTTCTTTTTCTTTTTTTTTTTTTTTTTTTACTTTGCTACAGGGCACTTGTGCTCACCAGAGAGAGACAGGGAGACAGAGAAAGCATGAGAAATCGCCCCCTACAGAAATTAGTCATACTGCAATCCTTTCTCTTCCATTCTCCTCTTGGGATTTTGGGCATGCATGCACATGTGCCCAGCAAGATTTTTAAGCTGCCGAGTCCAGGAAATGTGCCAGCTAGGCATGTGGGGTCCGGCTGTCTTAACCTCCAAGCCACCAGTTGTCCTCAGATTATATACTCTTTAAGAAGTGGAGGACCAGCAGGTTGCAGGTGATTAAGGCTCTGAATTCCCACATAGCCAACCACGTTTAAGTCCTAGACCTAGTGGCTTGAATATTGCCCTGGGCACACATGCATGCATACCCAAATTCCCAGGAGTAAAATGGAGAAGGGGCTGCAGCATAGCCATCCCACTTAAGGGAGGGGGGTCATTTCTTACTTTCCCCTCTCTCTGGTGAACGGACACTTCATGTGGCAAAAGCTTAAAAAACAAACAAAGAAAAAAAGAAGGGAGGTTCAGCCTGGTGGTACAGTCAGTAGCAAACTGAACTGCAGTGCTGGAAGCCACCTGACTAATGTGGGTTCAGATTCCTGGGTCAGCCTGAAAACACAGCAGGAACAAGAGTATGTGTCCAAGGTCTGACAAGGTGGAGGGCTGAGAGAAGGAGATTGCAGCATACCAAGACCCTATGAGAGTGCTTTTTTCTCTTTCTCTACCATGCATTCACATGCTATCATGAATAAAAATAAAATTAAAACAAAAAAGTAAAAAGTGGCAATCAATTTCTTCATTTTCTCGCAAGGAAAAACAATTTACTGAAACCTAGTAAAGCAACAGGTATATATATATCTATAAAACATATGAAACAAATGATGAAACTAGGTGTTAACATTAAAAGTGAATCATAGAAATAAGGTTTCAGGACTAGCAGATGGCGTAATGGTTACATCACTGGACTCCCACATAGTTGACCGCGGTTCGAGTCCCAGACCCAGAAGCTTAAAAAAACTCATGCTGGGTGCATGTGCGTGCATGCTCAAAATCGTGAGAGGAGGGGGATTACAGCCTGGCCATTCCCCCGGGGAGTGATTTCTCGTTTTTTGTCTCTCTGGCAAATGCATACTCCCTATAGCAAAAAACTTTCTAAAAACACACACAAAAACAAACAAACAAACAAATAAGGTTTGTACCTTTTTCAGCAAGTATATCTTTCACAGGGAGAGCCACATCATGATCTGAATCAGAGGGAGAAGAATTTGGAGTTTTTACCAATATATGCTCCTCAAGAGGTGACAGAGGTGAGAGAGGAGGAGTAGGCTGTGGAGTGGTCACTGGGGTACACACTCTTGCCTGAAATAAATTAGCAAGATAAGATCAATGGTGCTTATTATTATCCAAATAATGGTAACCTGAAACTGTATGAGTTCATTCAGAGACAATGTAGAATTTAAGTAAGGGCCCGCAAGTGGCATAGTGGTTAAGACTATTAGATCCCACATGGCCAACAGCGTAGCCAGTTCCAAACCTGGCAGCTTGGAAAATATGCCAGACACATGTACATGCATTTCCAAAATTTCAAGAGGAAAATGGAAGAGAAGGGATCACAGTGTGGCCACCCACTTGAGAGGTGATTTCTTCCCCCCCCCCACCCCCAATCTCTGTCAGGTGAGAGCAAGCACATACCCAAAAAAAAAAAAAAAAAAAAAAAAACTAAATAAAAAAAAAATGATAAAAGAAATAATAAAAATACTAGGTTGTCAGAAAAGTCGTCACATGTTTTTTTCTTTTTCTTTTTTTTTTTTTTTTGAGAGGTTTTTGCTATAGGGTGCGTGTGCTCGCCAGAAAGACAGAGAGACAGAAAGTGAGAAATCATACCCCCCCGGGGGGATGGCCACGCCACAATCCCTTCTCTTCCAACCTCCTCTCAGGATCTTGGGCATGCACGCACACATGCCTGGCATGAGTTTAAGCCACTGGGTCCAGGGCTTGAACTGTGTTCAACTACATGGAAGTCCAGTGACACAGCCATTACGCTAACTGCTGGTCCCCTCATGACATGTTTTTTCTAAGTAAAAATGCATCATGACTTTCCTGGCAATCTAATAAATACATGGCAAAGTTAAAAAGAGAAAAGAGCCTTAAGTACCCTGGCTACTGAATGTTTAATGTCTAGCTGTTAGTCTAAGATTGGCAAGCAGAAAACCTCAGGCAATTGTGAAATAACTCTGCTTCTGAAGCAGGTCCCAAAGAAATCTAAGCTACCCTCTTTGAATAGAGAGAGGAAGATTAAACAGATATTGCTGAAGATCAAACCCAACTATAAACTTGATCGGCCATGAAACAGAAAGGAAGCATTTTAGATGTCAAAAAATCAGTCTTTTAGCACAAAGAATAGAGCATATAAAAAACAACAGACAGATTTAAAAAAAGTTGAGAGTGAGAAGTGATGAATACAATAGGAATGTGGAAAGTACTGGAAAAGGAAAAAGTGGAACATTTTAAAATTAACTTGTTGAATAGGTAATCCTTCAAATGATTCAAAATTTAAAAGCTATAAAAGGATAATAATAAAAATTAGGTCCCTTCTCCTACACATGTATTTTCTACCTAGTTCCCTTCCTCAGAGTTATCAAACAGTCTTGATGTAAGTCATTTCATGAACACACACACACATCTATGGAAGAAATACTCAGGAGAGGAACTGCTTGGTTAAAAGGCTGTGTTTTAAAATTGGATACTGTCAAATTTCCCTCTACGGGATTGTACTATTTTATGGTATCACCAGAATGTATAAGAAAAAAAAGAGTGGGACCAGCAGATGGCGTAACGGTTACGGTGCTGGACTCCTACATGGTTGACTTCGGTTTGAGTGCCCGACACAGAGACTTGAAATTCAGGCCAGGTGCATGTGTGTACATGCCAAGCAACATATAAACGGTTTTTAAAGGATATATAATAAAAGATATAAAGACAGATTAAAAATTATGCCAAAATGAAATCAGCTGGTAAATATAAGTAAACAATACAGAGATGTCCATTGTATCATACTTTGAACTTATCTATAGATTTAAAAGTTTTTAAGGAGGCTGGCAGGTCGGGTGTGATGGTTGAGACACTGAACTCCCACATGGCTGACCAGAGTTTGAGTCCCACACCTAGTGGCTTACTTTCTCACTTTCCCTTTCTCTCTCTCTCTGGCCAAATTAAAAAATAATAAGGTGTGTGTGGGTACATGCCCAAACTCTTGAGAGGAGAATGGAAAAGGATTGTGCTGGCCATTTCCTCTGGGGGGGTAATTTCTGTTTCTTTCTCTCTTTCTCCCCAGGAGGCACACACATCCTATAGCAAAAACAATAAACAAACAAATACATAACCTTTTTTTTAAAATAAATAAATATGTCAAAAATTCCCCAGAACTCTACATCATAAAAGGAGAGTGGATCCTACCGGCAAGAACGTTTCATTTGTTGAAACATCCCCAGAAACATCTGTAACAACAGGAACTTGTTTCTTCACTTCTCTATCACCCAACATAACCGCAATGGTCTCAGCAAGAGCTTCATTCACAAAATGGCTAATCATGTCTGAATTCACAGGAACTCCAGCATCAACAAAAAGCTTGAGGGCACCAGCACTTGTTCCTTCCACTAAAAAAGAAAAAAAAAAAGAAAGAAAGAAAGAAAAATTTTCAGAATAATGGGAAATAAAGATACTTGCAAACCAAAACTTAATTATTCAAATTTTAGAGATGCAAATTTAAGTGTGTATGGAAAAGAGAAGAGGGATAAAGTGAAAATGTAAACATATATAACTATTAAAAAAGAGGGACCAGGGACCAGCAATTAGCATAATGGCTATGACGCTGAACTCCCATGTAGTCGACCACAGTTCAAGTCCTGGACCTGGTGGCTTAAACTCACGCTGGGTGTATGTGAGTGTGTGTACGTGCCCAAGATCCTGAGAGGAGAATGGAGGAGAAGGGATTGCGGCGTGGCCATCCCCCCCGGGGGGGTGATTTCTCGCTTTCTGTCTCTCTGTCTCTCTTTGTCTTTCTGGCAAGCACATGCGCCCTATAATAAAAACCTCTCAAAAAAAAAAAAGGCACCAGGGTAATAACTTACCTAACCAATATCCTCTTCTAAAACAAATCATAATGAGGTGGAAGATAAAAACTTACTTATATGGTCTCTTTTCTAATGCTAAAGAATTCAGTGATAAAAGGATTTGTATGGGGCCAGGCAGTGGCACAGGGGTAATGCTACAGGACTCACATGGAACTGGGAATACATCCTGGGAGCTCCCTGAGCATTCCAGGTATGCCTGCACGCATGTGATCCAGGCCGCTGAAGCTAGGAAGGGACTGTAGCGTAAAGACCTTTTCGGGGAGCCTGTCTCTCTGTTTCTCATTCTTACAAAAAATATAAATAAACAAACTTTTTTTTAAAAGGTGCCTAGCCATGACGGTACAAGTGACAGGGCTCCACTGTGTGATGGTATCATATGGAATGGTTCAGAGTTCAGGTTTTGGATCATTGGTTGACCTGAACATGCTGGGCACCCCCAAAGACATGCCATGATCCTGGACGGCTGGAAGGCTGTGAGGGGAGGAAGGACTGTGGTGTAGCTGGACATCGTCAGGGTCTCTATCTCTCTCACTCCGTTTGTCCCTCTCTCTTTCGTGAAAGAAATAAACAAACAAAATATTACACCCACATCAAATAGCCTTATCTGAAAACAGTCCACATTTCTAAGAGTATGGTCATAAGAAACCTTGTGATAGCTCTTAATCATAGCACAAGGAAGCAATAAATATGAAGGCAGGGTCGGCACTCTAGTACAACCGTTAAAAACTATCCAAAGGGATCAGATTCCACATGACTGACTGTGGTTTGAACCCCAGCCCTGGAGGCTTGAAAAATATGCTGGGCATATGCACACATGCCTAAGATTCTGAACAAATGGAAGAAAAGACTGTAGTGTGACCAGGTCCCCCTGCTGGGGGTAGGGGTTCTCTCTCTCTCTCTTTCTCTCTGTCTCTCTCATTAGCACAAAGGTACACTACTCTTGCATTAAAACAATATAAAGGCAAACATTATTAACATTCTAGACTAATCCTCCTCAAATCTATATCCAGTTTAGTGGCTTGTTATCAGATGATCCATAGGAATGTAAATCCCCAGATGGGTTGTACTTTCTCATTTATGTGAATGCACATAAAATTAAGTAATACTTGAGACTGCATTCACCTTAAGGGGTGATATTCACCTTAAGGGGTAATATTTTCTAAAGCTCTTGTGGAACATATGTAAACAAGAAAATGAGATGAAAAATGGCATGGACCCATAATGAAAGGGTTTTTTTTCTTTTTTTTTTTTGAGAGGTTTTTGCCATAGGGCGTGTGCGCTCGCCAGACAGTCAAAGTGAGACAGAGAGACAGAAAGCAAGAAATCACCCCCCAGGGTTTTTTTTTTTTCTTTTTTAAGGGGTTTGCCATAGTACACATGCACACGCCAGGAAGGAAGAAAAAGGGAAAGTGAAAAACTACTCCCCCTACCTCCCACCAAGGGAGATGGCCACACCACAATCCCTTCTCCTCCATTCTCCTCTTAGGACTTTGGACGTGCATGCACACATGCCTGCTGTGATTTTCAAGCTGCTGGGTCCAGGACTCAAACCATGGTCAGCCATGTGGGAGTCCAGCAACTTCACCACCACACCACCTGATGGCCCCTAAAGAGGCTCTTTTAGCCATTCAATGAACACTGAACTCTTCTTAAGTGTCAGTCAAGGGCGAGGCAGTGAAGGAGAAACTTCATAAACCTTTAGTAATTTACATTCTAGAGGGTAAAACAGGTACAGAAACCAACCAAAACAATTACTATAACAAAAAGATATACAAAGCACCATGGAAATAATAGATTTAGGGTGGGAAGGATGGAGAATGGTTTAATAATCTGAAAGCTGCAATGTGAAATGAGGGGGCTGAGGTAGAACTTCCCTGCACTGCAGAGAAGGATGAGGAAGTGAGATGGAAAGTAAGAGCTTATCTTTTGTCAAGTAAAGACTTACTTGACCCCTAGACTACACAAGTCCACAATAAACTAAAGGTTTTGTCTTTTCACGACAAAAATAACAAAAGATTCCATTTCACCTACCAACGTCTGAAGTCAATGGTTCACTTGCCTCGCTGGCTGAAACACTGACATTCGTTATAGCCTGTTGTTGGACTGGAAAGAGCCCAGAAATAATTCTTGACATTATTTCTTGTTCCACCCTAGGAGGGGATAAAATTTAAGAATTCCTAAATATGATTGAAATGTATAAAATGTTAGACATACTACCCTTGAATATAACCCATGGGCACAGACATTTACATGTGAAAGTACTTATCTTGAAAGTTAAATCTGGAAAGAGAAACAAATAGTAAAACTTATCTCTTAACAAGATAAAGCACATGAAACACAATCTGTGTGGGAGGCAGTTCATAAAATCAAATTAAAAATATTTCAGATTAGTCTAATGGAAAGTTAACAAAAGTCCCAAATTCAAAATAAGATTTGGGCTAATGATTATCTGGCAAATTGAACACTTGAAATGTCTGATTCCAGCTCTGAGAGCACATGTGTAAAACCATACAGAAAGAGAAGTCCAGCGCCAGTCAGTGGTGTGGTGGTTAAGGCAGCAAGATCCCATATGGCTGACTGGGTGGTTCGATTCTCAGACCTGGCAGCTTGAAAACTATACCACATGTGTGTGCATGTATGCCCAAAATCCTGAGAGGAGAATGGAAGAGAAGGGAGTGCAGTGTGGCCCTTACCCCAGTGGGTACTTTCTCATTTTCTCTCTCTCTGTCTGTCTCTGGGAAATATGCATGCCCTATTTCAAACTCAAAAAAAAAAAACAAAACACCAACACAGAAGTTGTCCAGCTGACCTCTCTTCAAGGAAATACATATATAGGTCAAGATGCAGGGTATTTTTCTTGTTAAAAAGGAAAGGGAACCAGCAGTTAGTGTAATGGCTATGTCGCTGGACTCCCACGTAGTCGACCACGGTTCGCGTCCCGGACCCGGTGGCTTAAAACTCACGCCGGGCACGTGTGCGTGTGTGCCCAAGATCCCGAGAGGAGAATGGAGGAGAAGGGATTGCGGCGTGACCATCCCCCCTGCGGGGTGATTTCTCGCTTTCTGTCTCTAATGTCTCTCTCTGTCTATCTGGAGAGCGCATGCGTCCTATAGTGAAATCTCTCCAAAAAAAAAAAAAAGAAAAAGGTTATTCCCAAGCTCATTTTAAGGAAAGAGAGAAAGAGTAAAAAAAAATAAGAAGAAGAAGAAGAAGACTTCTGTTAATTTCTTTCTTTTTTTTTTTTTGGAGAGGCTTTGGAGATAGGGCACGTATGCTCGCCAGAAAAACAGAGAAACAGAGATAGAAAGCGACAAATCACCCCACAGGGTGGATGACCATGCCACATCCCTTCTCCTCCATTCTCCTCTCGGGATCTTGGGTAGGCACGCACATGCGCCTAGCATGAGTTTAAGCCGCTGGGTCCGGGACTCGAACCACAGTCGGCTACATCGGAGTTCAGCAACATAGCCATTATGCTAACTGCTGGTCCCTTCTATTACATTTCTTTAGAGTAGCTAATAGACTTCTTAAAAGCTGGGGACCAGCAGATGGTATAATGGTTTTATCACTGGACTCCCATGTAGTCGACCATGGTTCGAGTCCTGGACCCAGCAGCTTAAAACTCATGCTGGGCGCATGTGCATGCATGCCCAAAATCCCAAGAGGAGAATGGAGGAGAAGGGATCATGGCATGGCGTCCCCCCTGTGGGGAATCACTTCTCAAGAGTTGTCTCTCTGTCTCTGGCAAGCACACATGTCCTATAGCAAAAATATCTCAAGAAAAAAAACTTAAGGGACCAACAGAAGGCATAATGGTTACATCACCGGACTCCCATGTAGTTGACCACGGTTCAACTCCTGGACCCAGAGGCTTAAAACTCACACCAGGCACATGTACATGTGTGCCTAATATCTAGAGAGGAGAAGGGATTGTGGCATGGCCATCCCCCTGGAGGGTGATTTCTCACTGTCTGTCTCTCTGTCTCTCTCTGTCTCTCCGGCAAACACATGTGCCCTATAGCAAAAATCTCTCAAAACAATTATTATTATACAAATAGTATATATGAAAATACATAGGGTTTTTTTATTTGTTTTTTTGTTTTGTTTTTTGGCCATAGGGTGCATATGCTTGCATAGAGACACAGAGAAAGAGAGACAAAGAGGGAAAGTGAGAAATTAGCCCCCATGTGGATAGCTACACCCCAATTCACTATCCTCTTGGGATTTTAGGCACACACACATGCACAAGTGTCCACTGTGTTTTTCAAGCCACTGGGTATAAGACTTGAACTACACAGCGGGCCATATGGGATCTAGTACCTTTATCACCACACCACCTCTGGTTCCCCATAAAGGTTTCTTTTTTTTTTTAAGTTGAAAATGCTCACCCATAACCCTAGATTCAGGTATAAAAATGAATATAATTTAGCATGTATGCTTTTCAAATTTTTGCTCAATGCACATTTATTCTGGAATAATCTTGTAAAGTGGGGTTATATTATTATTATTATCCTGTTTTGTTTATGTAACAGTATATTAGTATCTTTCAACATCACTATTCTTCTAAGCCTAAGTTTAGTATCTCTATTAATATTTAGTTGTTTAGCTTGTTCCAGAACGTCCTTAAGGTTTCTCACAAATAAAAATAGGGATAATAATACAGTTATTTTATATTCTTGTGCAATTTGTAGAAAAATCTTATTGTTGTAAGTATATGACAAACTTAATTCGTTCTTTGCAGTGCTAGCTATTTTATGGCCTTGTAGCAGAGCCACAATTATCATCTTAGAATACATTTCCACAAGTGAATCACTGGGTTAAAGAAATGTACATTTTGGGGCCAGCCCCATGACCTAGAGGCTAAGGGAGCCAGATCCCACACGGCAGATGATGCAGTTGGAATGCTGGTCCGGGTGGCTTGAAAAACACACAGGCATGTGTGCAAAAACGCCCCAAATGGAGAAGTGGTGGAGAAGGGACCATGGTGTGACTACGCCTCCGTGGGTGTAGTCACACCATGGTGGGGAGAAGTACTTTCTTCCTGTCTCTTTCTCTGTCTCTCTCTGACAAGCACACATACACTCTGACAATTAAAAAAAACAAAGAACATGTACATTTTTGACCCTTCTGTTTCTTAATAATAGTCTCTTTTACCACAACAGACAGCCTAAATACAAATATTCAAGGACAGGAACAATACCTTTAACAACCAGCTAAACCTTGTATCAGTTTCCAGGGACTATAGCAAAGTGATGGCTTAACAAACAAAAGACAAGGCAGACTTCTGACAAAAATGAAATAACTTTCCATTTATATTTCTACTATGATTCTATTCATACCAACCTCAATGTAAACTCACCATTGAATTAAGCTATTTTCCAATGTTTCTTTTCTCTTGATTACTTTGTCAAGAATATCAGTAGTGGGTTGAAAGGAAGAAGCAACTGGTGGAAATGGAGGACCATTATATTTTGTAGGAACAACTTCGATATTTCTGTTAAACTCCAAAATTGGTTCAGAGGATTCTGGGATTTCATCACACTTTTCCTCTTCCTGGTAATAATAAAAGCAAAACTTTTATAGTCATGTATCTGTTTGACATTTACTGGGTGCCAACTATAGACAAGATTCTGAGCTGGTGAATTAAACATCACTTCTATATTAATAAACACCATTTCTAAATACGTAGACTCACAGTCATTATAACACACATGGTCCACAAATGTACACTGAAGATGCCATATTTACACAATTAGTTTGTCTTTTTAAAAGCCACTATTCATTTTATACAGTCATAAAACAAATTAGAAGACTTGATTGTTTCTGCATAAAACATTACTGACATTTTCCTCTAGAAATTTATGGACTTATTATCGTAAAAAAAAATAACACTGATGGCTCTACATCATCACTTTTGCTCTTACAGGACCTATACTGTACATTTAAATATGCATTTAGGGGGACCAGCAGTTGGCGTAATGGCTATGTCACTGGACTCCCATATAGCCAACCACGGTTCAAGTCCCAGACCTGGTGGCTTAAAATCAGCCAGGCACGTGTGCGTGCATGCTCAAGATCCTGAGAGGAGAATGGAGGAGAAGGGATTACAACGTGGCCATCCTCCCTGAGGGATGATTTCTTGCTTTCTGTCCCTCTGTCTCTCTGTCTTTCTGGTGAGTGCATGTGCCCTATAGCAAAAACCTCTCCAAATAAAAAATAAATAAATAAAAATAAATAAATAAATATGCAGTTAGGTCATCTTACACATTATTTGCATCAGGATATCATGATCAAAAGAGTAAGTTCTGAAATTTTGAAGCTATTATGAAAAATGTCATATGTGTTTGTAAGTACACAAAACAGTGTTCATGGGCTATATCTGTTATACATAAATAACGCGAATCACATTTACCTGTTTTCCAGTTTCAATAATTACCAACTCAAGTCAATCCTGTATCATCTAGATTGTTTCCCACCTACTATCTAATCTCTCTTTCACATATCCTGAAGCACATCAGACATCTTATCTTTTTATGTATAAATAATTTGATATGTATCTTGAAAAGTGTTGTCTTTTTAATTATTGTAACTTATTAATACTATCCCATCAAAAAATAAAGTCCACAGCTCTATGCTAGGAACACTTGTTTTTGAATTCCAAATCCTTTGATATTTCTATAACTGTTCCTTTTTTTTTTAATCATTAATTTTATTTGCTATAGGGCACCAGCACTTATCAGAGAGAGACAGAGAGGGAGAGGGAAGGAAAGTGAAGAAGCAAGTACCAGGTCTGGGACTTGGACCGCAGTCAGCCATGTGGAAGTCCAGCGCCTTAACCACCATGCTACCTGCTGGTCCCATCTATAACTATTTAACTTGTACACTGAGTAGAGCTATCAAATATCTTTGCATTATAAATATAAAGATAAATAAGGGCCAACCAATAGGCATGGTGGTTAAAGAGGCTGAATTCCACATGGCCTACTAAGTGGTTCAAGTCTCAGACACGGTGGCTCAAAAGAATAAGCCATTGGGAACCAACAGTTAGTGTAATGGCTATGTCACTGGATTCCCACGTAGTCGACCGCAGTTCGAGTCCCGGACCTGGTGGCTTAAACTCACGCGGGGCGTGTGTGCGTGCGTGCCCAAGATCCCGAGAGGAGAATGGAAGAGAAGGGATTGCAGCATGGCCATTCCCCCTGGGGGGTGATTTCTCGCTTTCTGTCTCTCTGTCTCTCTCTGTCTATCTGGCGAGCGCACACGCCCTATAGCAAAAACATCTCCAAAAAAAAAGAAAAAAAGCAAGAATAAGCCAGGCACGTGTGTGTGTGTGTGTGTGTGTGTGTGTGTGTGGCTAAAGTCCTGAGAGGAGAATGGAGGAGAAGGGACTGTGGTGTGGCCATCCCCCCGAGGGGTGCTTTCTCATTTTCTCTCTCTCTCTCTCACTGTGTCTTGCTGGTGAGTGCACATGCCCTATAACAAACATTACCAAAAAAAAAAAAAAAAGATAAATAAGATTCCTGCCCTTAAAACACTTCTGAGGCACTCACATGAGAAGATACAAATGGCAAATAATATTGATATTATATATTGCATTCCTTTGCATATTCTAAAATAGGTTTTTATTTATGATAAATAAAACTGATCCTAGCTCTGAAAGTCAAAGATATGAACAAGTGTCTTCTTTAAATTCTACTGACATATTAACATCAAGTAGTTTCTATTTTCTATAATAATTTCTCCCAACCTATATATTTTTCTTCACCTTATTTTTTTCCCTCCTTCTATTTCACTAATTTGATCATTTCTATAACTTGTCCTTCCACATGTGATCTTGCCTTGGATTTAAATTCCTCACTTTTTTGTCAATACAAACTGTTTGCCTTCCCACTTCTCATGAATTCATAAATCAAATGAGATCAGTGTAATAGAACATAAAAAGAAGACTGGAGAGAGGGAAGCCAAAGGAAATAAAAAGAATAAAGAAGGAAGCAGAAGAGGTGAGATCTAGGAGGGAAACAGCAGACAATCATTAAATTCTATGGAGGCAGTTGGGTGACACAGATGAAGATACTCTATTATAGAATAGTAACTTTATACTTTTCAAAGATAAACGTATATTGAACTCAAAAGCAAAGACAAGTTTCTCAAAGCACTACAATATAATATTGATAGCAAAAGGTATGCAAATGTTGGTAGAAAATAAACTTCTCATAATTTCTAAGCTTTGTTACCTGTATGATATCAACTACTTCATCGAAGTTAGTTCCTGGAAACTTCACCTCTTCTTCATCTATATTCATAAATTCTGGAGTCTGAAAAGCATTTTCAGAATGTTTTTACTGTGTTAATGTCTTTAAAATGTGTATGATTTATCATATTTCCATTTACAGAATAAGTTTATAATAACATGACCTTATATTTTAATACCCAATTCAGAATTGATTTAATTAGTGAGTGGAATCCACACTAGTCCCCAAGCAATTAGGTCATCATCAAAATAGCTATAAAAAGTAAGCATCAGTTATTCTGTCAAGGACTCCATCAACAATGCAGCTTAAGTTGATATGATTAAGACTTCCTTCCTAGTAAGATAAAGAAATGAGCTTATATGTATAGATATATAATTATATGCAAAAAAACTCGTAAAAAGATTCAGAATCAAGTAATTTTTAAAAATAAACAAATAATAATTTTACAAATTTAACCTGTAGGCCACACCATAATCTCTTAGTCACCAAAAGCTACAATAGCCTTACTGAGAGCAGAATAATAAGTGGTCCAAAAATGTATTATTTGTTTTCATTTATATTTCAATAACTATCTGGTGAAAGATCACTGATTAAAAGTTAAATTAAGTACAAAGACCATTTAGGGTCAGTTCTATCTTATTATTCATGATCATGAGAGATTCTTAGTACTCTCCCTTTAAAACAGTATCCGTGGGGACCAACCAGCAGATGGCATAATGGTTATGTTGCTGGACGACCACAGTCAACCATGTTTCGAGTCCCGGACCTGCCAACTTAAACTCATGCTGGGCATGTGTGTGTGTGTGCCCAAGATACCGAGAAGAGAATGGAGAAGAAGGGATTGCAGTGTGGCCATCCCCCCGAAGGGTGATTTCTTATTTTCTATCTCTCTTTTTCTGTCTTTCCAGCAAGCACGTGCCCTATAGCAAAAACCTCTCTTAAAAAAAAAAAAAAATGTATCCCTGATGACCAAATTTGCTATGACAGGTGCAGCCTAGGATAAATTACAGTGCTATTTTACTGTATAGTAAAATCGAAACTTCACTATTCAGAAGAAAATACCAGAAAGAAATGCATATTTCTGCATCATCTCAACATCAGAATGATAAAATAGTATCCTAAAATATGAACTTCAGTGTCACTATAAAATTCACACTCAGGAAATCTCTAATTCTCATGTAAATTAAAGATTCTTCACCAACAAAACAGAAATTCTGTCCTCACATAAAATTCTCACAACTTAAGTTACCAAAATGTTATATTAAGAATCATCGCTCTTAAGCCAGTCAGGAGGCAGGTAGTTAAGGTGACTGAATCCCACATGACTGTACAGTTGGAATCTCAGACCTGGTGGCTTGAAAAACACACTGGGTGTGCATGCCCAAAATCCCAAGAAGAGGGGCCAGCAGGTGGCAGTTAAGGGCGCTGGACTCTCACATGGCCAACCACAGTTCAAGTCCTGGACCTGGAAGCTTGCTTTCTCACTTTCTCTCTCTCGCCCTCTCACCCTCTCTCACTCTGTCCCTGTTTGGTTAGTTAGATAGATAGATAGATAGACAGAAAGACAGACAGACAGACAGACAGACAGAGAAAGTTAAATAAAATAATTCTTAAAGAAATTCCCAAGAGAAGAAAAGAATGGACTGTGGCATGGTCATCTCTCCTGGGGAGTGATTTCTCACTTTCTTTCTCTCTCTTTCTTTCTATCTCTCTCTTTGTTTCTCCCTCCCTTCCTTTCTTTCTGGTAAGTGCATGTGCCCTAGAGCAAATAAAAAAAAGAAAAGAGAAAAGATGGTGTGGAGGTTGAGGCAGCTGGATCCCACATGGCTGGCTGCATGATTCGAGTCCTGGACCCAGTGGCTTGAAGATCATACCAGGCACATGTGCATGCTTTTCCAAAATCCTGAGAGGAGAATGGAGAAGGGATTGCAGTATGGCCATCCCCCTGAGAGGGTGATTCTCACTCACTCTCTCTCTCCAAGCACACATGCCCTACAGCAAACTAAAAAAAAAAGGGGGGGGGGGGACCACCAGATAGTGTAAGGACTCCCATGTAGCTGACTGTGATTCAATTCCAGACTCATGCTGGGAGCATGTGTATGTGTGCCCAAAATCCTGAGAGGAGAATGGAAGAGAAAGGATTGTGGCATGGCTATCCTCACTGGGCCAGTGATTTCCCACTTTCTATCTGTCTCTCTCTGTCTCTCCAGTAAGCACATGCATCCTATATCAAAAACCTCTCTTAAAAAAGAGAAAAAGAAAAAAAGAATTGCTATTCTCTAAATATTTATAAATGTAAGGATTTGAAACAAACTTTTTAAAGTTCACAATCAATTCGAGATTAGTTTTGAATACTTTCCTCAAAACCTAATAGATTATGATTACTATACAAGGCTTTGAATTAATCAAAATCTATAGTCAGACATTACGCAACACAACGATAAAGTACTGAAACATACCTGAATCCAGTTTTTCAGAGGAGGAAGAGTTGCTTCTTTGGGACTAAGCAGAGGTGGACTAACGTCAGCACTACCATTTGAAATGCTGTCAATGTCTACATTTGGCAACACCTAAAAACAGAGCACAACATCCAGCTTTCTGTTCATTATATTTGTGTGTGTATCAAATACTCTTGTGTGTGTGTGTGTGTGCGAGCACTCATAACAAAACATATTCTTTGTGTTTTTACTGTGAAGACAAGGATAACAACATTTTTAAATTATGAAATCCTGTTTTATAAGTATGGAAAATAAGAGGAAAAAGAAAAAATCCTACTATCTTTTTTTTTTTGGGGGGGGGGGAGGTTTTTGCTATAGGGCGCGTGCACTTGCCAGACAGAGAGAGACAGAAAGTGAGAAATCACCCCCCGGGGGGATGGCCACGCCGCAATCCCTTCTCCTCCATCCTCCTCTTGGGATCTTGGGCACGCACACACACACGCCCAGAGCGAGTTTTAAGCCACTGCGTCTGGGATGCGAACCGCGGTCGGCTACATGAGAGTCCAGCAACATAGCCAATACGCTAGCTGCTGATCCCAAAATCCTACTATCTTAAGAGAACTTCCTCTTCATCATTCCCTTTGTCTTTTTACTTTCCACTATGCAGTTAAAATCTAAAATGCTTCTCATTCCTGATTTTTCATTGTTATTAGGTAACACCTTGTCGTGCTTCTGCATATTTTTAAATGCCATATAATATTTTAACAAATTGCCTGAGATATTTATGTTCCTACTGGCAAATCTTTAAGATATTTCTATTATACACTATTACATACACACACACACACACACACACATATATATATATATATATATATATATATATATATGTATCACTATAAAACAAAACTTCTTCACATATATAGTGTTTTCTTTCTAAACTTTTAATTATTTCATTATGCCAGATAAATATTAGGCTAATTTATTGGGCCACAGGGCATGAATATTTAAGATTCTTGGTAATTACTAGCAAAATATAATCCAAACAACCTCTATTTATAACATGAAAAACATAGTTAACTCTAAGTTTTATCTAACCCTCACCAAATTCGATAATACAATTGTTTCACGAGTAACCGTTTTAGGGCCAACAGGTGGAGTAGAGGTTAAGACGCTGGATCTCACATGGCCGACTGTGGTTCAAGTCTTGGACCCAGTGGCTTGAAAAACAGACCCAGTATGTGTGCGTGTGTGACCAAATTACTGAGGAATTGCAGTGTAGTCATCCCTCATGGGGGGCGATTTCTCACTTGCTCTCTCTTTCTCTGTCTCTGGTGAGCACACACACCCTATAATAAACAAACAAACAAACTTAAAAAAATAGTTTTAAAATGTTTAATAAATTAAAATTGTTATTTTAATTTACACTATCTTGGTTAATGGTAAAAATTAAATTATTCCATTTGCTTGTTAAAAAAATTTCTTCTGGGACCAACAGTTAGCATAATGGCTATGTCGCTGGACTCCCATGTAGTTGACCACAGTTCAAGTCCCGGACCCGGTGGCTTAAAAACTCACACCGGGTGCATGTGTATGCGTGCCCAAGATCCCGAGAGGAGAATGGAGGAGAAGGGATTGTGGCATGGCCATCTTCCGTGGGGGGATGATTTCTTGCTTTCTGTCTCTCTGTCTCTCTCTGTCTCTCTGGCGAGTGAGTGCGTCCTATAGCAAAAAAAAAAAAAAAAAAAAACTCTCAAAAAAATTTTTTCTTCTTTTGTACAGTCTTATTTATACCCTTTAAATATTTCTGGATTTGGAACTATATATTTTCTTACTGATTTATGGGTATATTTATATTTAATTGATTGTTTACTAGTATCTTCCTTTCATATGTTCTCACTGAATACTACTCTCTTTCGTTAATATATTTTTCTGAAAGAGTTTTGCTATAGGGCATGGGAGCTCACTGGAGAGACAGACAGAGAGAGGAAAAGTGAAAAATCACCCCCCAGCGGGAATGGCCATGCCATGATCCTTTCTCCTCCATTCTCCTTTTAGGATTTGGGGCACACACATACATGCATCCAGTGTGAGTTTCAAGCTGCTGGGTCTAGGACTTGAACAACAATTAACCATGTGGGAGTCCAGCGCCATAACTACTATGCCACTTGCTGGCCCCAGTTAAGATTTTTTTTATATATGTAAATTTTAGATTTTATAGATGCAAATTTGTTTAGTTTTCTGTAATATCTAACTTTTCTTCTATCTAATTTAGTATCAGTTTTGATCAAAAAAAAAGTCCTTATAATTATCTTCTAGTTTTTCTGTGTTTTCAAATTTTATAGTTATTCTTTAGGCAACTGCCTATTTCAAACTCATTTGTTATTTAGTAGGAGTTTAGAGTTTAAAATGAATATTTTGGGGGCCAGCAGGTAGCATAGTAAGTAAGGCACTACACTCCTACATGGTTGACTGTGGTTTGAGTCCTAGATCCAGGGGCTAGAAACTCATGCTGGGCACATGTATGTGTGCCTAAAATCCTGAGAGGAGAATGGAGAAGGGATTACAGCATAGCCATCCCCCATAGGGAGTGATTTCTCACTTTTTCTCTGTCTCTCTGGTGAGCATACGTCCTATAGTAAAAATTTCTCTTAGAAAAAAAAAAAATAAATTGGATGTGTTTCCACATTGTTAAACCAATTATAACATACATTATTTAATTCATAAAATCCTATTTCCTACTGATTTATGAAGTCCCCATGATATAATCTTTTAAAATAACAGAGGCCAGGGTGCCCCTATAGCATCTGGTTAAGGGAACCAGATCCAACATGGTCAAATGAAGTTTTAATCCTGGCCCAGCAGCTTGAAAAAAAATACCAGCTGCTTGCTTGTGCATCCGCAAAGCCCTGACAGAAAGGAGCAAAGGAGGACAGAGACTGCTCCATAAGGGTAATTTTTCTCCCTCTGCAAGTCCATGTACCCTCTGGCAATAAAAATAGTAATAAAAAGATAAATAACCAAGGCTGTTTCTGAAATACTCTGTTATACTGAACCCATACCAAAACCTTTTACTTTTCTAAGCTGTTAGTTCTTTCAGATATCAAAATAATCCTAAATTTAAAACTTTTTCATGTAGGGGACCAGCAGATGGCATAATGGTTATGGTGCTGTACTCCCACACAGCTGACCACAATTCAAGTCCTGGACCTGGCAGTTTGAAACTCATGCCAAAACCTGAAAGGATTTATCAACACCAGACCAGCTCTCCAAGAAGTTCTGAAGGGAGTGCTATACCAGGAAAACTAAAGTCAGACACACAGAAATAAGAGTTCTAAAACAACTAAGAAAATGGCCAGCTTAATGGTAGGGACAAGTCCAGAGTTGAACGTTATCTTCCAGAATTTAAACGGAAAGATCGGACCACAACAGAAGACAAACTTCATGAGCTTGAACTGGTGAAATAGAATTTTATGACTTTTGACTAAAACATTACTGACCTTCTGTGCTTTGTTTTCTAGTGTTAAGGAATTTTGTCTTCTCTCGAATTGTGAACAGGTCCGTGTACCTACTATTCAAACAGAATCCAACTGCTTCCTGGCTTTAAGTGTTAAACGAAGTTCTCTTAACATTTTAAAATTTTTTTTTTTTTTTTTTGGAGAGGTTTTTGCTATAGGGCGCGTGCACTCGCCAGACAGACAGAGAGAGACAGAGAGATAGAAAGCAGGAAATCACCCCCCAGGGGGGATGGCCACGCCGCAATCCCTTCTCCTCCATTTTCCTCTCGGGATCTTGGGCATGCACGCACACGCGCCTGGCGTGAGTTTAAGCCACCGGGTCTGGGACTCGAACCGCGGTCGACTACGTGGGAGTCCAGCGACATAGCCATTACGCTAACTGCTGGTCCCAACATTTTAAAATTTTAATTTATTAAAGCTGAAACTACCGTTTTTGAAATTTAAAAATGTATTTAAAAAATACCTATTTGGTAACCACAGTAAGCTATATAACCTCAGCTATGTGCTATTTTACAGTATATTCATTCTACCCACAGGTTTCATGCCTAAAGTCAACTTTTGTTCACAGATATTTATATATCAGCTGAACTTACTACTCAAAGTATTTAGATTAATTTAGGTATTTTGTGAACCAATGAGATGTGGGGAAGAATAAAGAAATGGAAAGCAACTGGAGAAACCAGAGACAGGGTGGGAAGAGGATGGGAAATGGCAGAGGGTGAGAAATAAGGGGAAAATATATTTATATAAAAGAAACAAGAAATGGAAAATTATTTGTTGACAATAACATGTATGATAAGCCACTTTACAGTGTATTCTGGCTGGAAAATCGCATTTTGTATGCTGTCGTGGTGTTCAGTGAAAGTATGTAAAATAAAGAAACATAAAAAATAAATAAATAAACTCATGCCAGGCACGTGTGCATGCGTGCCCAAAATTCCGAGAGGAGAATGCAGGAGAAGGGACTGCAGTGTGGCCATCCCCTCTCAGGGGGTGATTTCTCACTTTCTGTCTCTGTCTCTCCAGCAAGCACAGACACCTTATGGCAAAAATATCTCTCAAAAAAGAAAAAAATTTGGGGACCAGCAGTTGATGTAATGGCTATGTCACTGGACTCCCATGTGGTCGACCACGGTTCAAGTCCCAGACCTGATGACTTAAACTCATGCCGGCGTGTATGCATGTGTGGCCAAGATCCCAAGAGGAGAATGGAGAAGGGATTGCAGCATGGCCATCCCCCCAGGGGGTGATTTCTTGCTTTCTATCTCTCTGTCTCTCTCTTTCTGGTGAGTGTATGCACCCTATAGCAAAAATCTCTCCAAAAAAATTTTTTTTTGATGTTTTCCTTTTTTTTAGAATCTCACTAAAATTATACATTAAATGAGAAGAATTTACATCTTGAATAGTCTTTGCATATAAAAATAAGTTCCCTCTGCATTCACATATTCTTATATACCTGTATAAAGTTTAAAGTATTAATTATATGTCACACGTGAGATTTTGAAAAAAGTTATTTTAGGCCAACAGGTGGCATGATGGTTAAGGCCGACACAACGGTTCAAGTCCCAGACCCAGGGATCTGAAAACACACCATGCATATGTATTTGTGTGCCTAAAATCAGGAAAAAATGGAAGAGGAGGGATTGTGGTGTGGCTATCCCCCCAGGAGGTGATTTCTTACTTTCCCTCTTTGTCTCTCTTTATATCTCTCTGGTGAGTTCACGAGCTGTATGGCAAAAAAATCTTAAAAAAAAAATCCGTTATTTTATATTCTTCGACTCTTCCCTTTAGAGTATCATCAAGTCACCTGGATATAAGTCACTGGCCTAAAAAAGTAGTTTAAATCATACAGAACAAGGACAGAGCATAAAGATATATCAGTTTGGGCATAGCCATGGTAACAAGTGAGGCTATGACCCTATGTTCCTCAGGCTAGGACTCAATGGCCCAATTTAATTCCTTGTCCAACCCAAAGGCTAGGTGTGGTAGGATGTGCCTGTAGCCCCAGTGACTTGAGAGTTGAAGCGGGAGCAGTATGAGTTCAAGGCTGACCTGGACAACAAAGAGATCCCATCTATTAAAGAGCCAAGTACAGTGGTCCACATCTACAACTGCAGCTGAAAGGCTAAGGCAGGCCACAGGGCATGTGTGCTCACTGAAGAGATATACAGAGAGAGAAAGAGAGAAAGGAAAGTGAGAAAGCACACATGTGTACATGCCAGTGTGTCTCCCAAGCCTCAAAGTCCAGGTCTAAAACTGTACAGTCAGCCATGTGGGATGACTGTAACTACCACACCACCACACCAACTGCATATGGTCTTATCTTTAAAAACATTTTTTTTAAAATTCGTTACAGAGCACATACACTTGTCAGAGAGAGAGGGAGAGAGGAGAAATCACTTTCTCATGAAGAATGGTAAAGCCATAATCCCCTCTCCCCCATTTCTCCCCACTTTCAGGATTTAGGGTGTACACACACGTGTTTGATGTCTTTCTTAAGCCACCAGGCCCAGGACTTGAACTGTGGGGTCAGCCATGTGGGATCTGGCTGTCTTTTTTTTTTTTTTGGGGGGGGGGGAGGTTTTCACTATAGGGCGCGTGCACTTGCCAAAAAGACAGAAAGAGACAGAGAGACAGAAAGCGAGAAATCACCCCCTGGGGGGGGGGATGGCCAAGCTACAATCCCTTCTCCTCCAATTCCTCTTGGGATCTTGGGCACGCATGCACATGGCTGTCATGAGTTTAAGGCACCGTGTCCGGGACTTGAACTGCGGTCAACTACATGGGAGTCTAGCGACATAGCCAACTGCTGGTCCCAGATCAGGCTGTCTTAATCACGCCACAGAACTGGCCCATAAAATCATAGTTTTAAAAAATAAAGTGGCCAGAGACTAGCAGTTAGCATAATAGCTATGTCACTGGACTCCCATCTAGTCGACCGTGGTTCAAGTTCTGGACACGGTGGCTTAAACTCACACTGGGTGCGTGTGTGTCCATGCCCAAGATCCCAAGAGGAGAATGGAGGAGAAGGAATTGTGGCGTGGCCATCCCCCCTGGGGGGTGATTTCTTGCTTTCTGTCTCTCTGTCTCTCTCTGTCTGGCTGGTGAGTGCATGTGCCCTATAGCAAAAACCTCTCCAAAAAAAAAAAAAAAGTGGCCATGACAAAACCAATGTTTTCATGAAGCAATGTAAGGGATTTTAAGTACTAATATTAGGCTGAAGTGTTTCTCCTGGAAACTTTTTGCTCGTGTGTCCTGACATACCTGTACAGTAAGCCGAGGAGGATCCTTCTTTTCTGACTTCATTTCTACAACTGCTATGTTAGGTTTCTTTACCGCAGTTTCTATTTTCCGAGGTGATGGAGGAATAGAAGTAGTCACGGTGATTGGATGTGGCTTGTTTACAATCACTCCAGCAGGGGGCATGGACTCACTATTACTTTGGGTTTGTCCTAAGAAGTTTAGGGGAGAAAATGAGTCGAGTATTTCAGAAGTAAACAGATGAATCTGATAAACTGCTAGGTTATTTGTAGCTTTCTTTTACATGGAAAGAAAGCAGTACATGACAACCACTTCTCTTCCGTCATTACTGCCAACATGCTGTGTTACCCTTTTAGCAGCAACAACATTTATTAGGCACCTACATATGCTAAACACCTCATGTACACGCTCTAATCCTCAAAAAGAGGCAACCACAAATATTACCCACATTTTAAAACATGTCAAAAATTTATTAGTTTTAACTTTTTTGCTGTTTTTTTTAACTTTCACAAATGGATACATGTAGTTACCTAAGAGAGAAAGAGGGAGAGAGAGAAAATACCTCCCAATGAGTCATGCTGCAATTCCTTCTCCTTCTTGTCTATCTTCTTGGGATTTGGGACACACACACACCCAGACGTTGTTCAATTTTTAACATGATAACTCAAGAGACCTCAAATAAGAAAACAGCCAACTACTTCCTTATAACTACAGGGCCAGCCAGGTGGCATGGTTAAGGTGGCTGGATCCCACATGGCCAACTGCAGTTCGAGTCCCAGAACTAGTGGCTTGAAAAAAAAACACCAGGTATATGCGTGTATGCCCAAAATCCTGAGAAAAGAATGGAGGAGAAGGGATTGTGGCATGGCCATGCTCCCAGGGGAGATGATTTCTCACTTTCCTTCTCCCACCCCCTCTAAAATCAACACTACCACATAATTTTTTACTTATCACACCTAGTTCTAAAGTACATAAAAATTATTTAAGGGACCAGCAGGTGGCATAGTGGTTAAGGCACTGGACTCCCATATGGCCAACCACAATTCAAGCCCAAAATCTGATGGCTTAAAATTCACACGAGGCACACATGCAAGAGTACCTAAAATCCCAAGAGTAGAATGGAGGAAAAGGGACTGTAGCGAGCGAGGCTATCCTCCATGGGAGTAATTTTTCACCTTCCCTTTCACTGTCTCTGTCTCTCTCAAGCCTTATGGCAAAAAACTTAAACAAAAAGGAAAAAAAGTTCTTTGAAATACCTCCCCTAAGGGCTACCCACTCTGTGGCCTGGTACTTTAATCAGTTGGAGCCCATATGACTGACCTCATGTATGAATCTGACCCAGGCAGCATAAAAAGCATGCCAGGCACATGTGCATGCATGCCCAAAATCCCAACAGGGTAGAAAAACGAAGGAGAAGAATTGCAGCATAACCATACTCTGTTAGGAGTGAGTTCTCTATTTCCTTCTCTCTATGTCTGTCTCTCTCTTCAGTGAGTGTATGTGCCTCTAATAAATTAAAAAAAAAAAAAAAAGAGGAAGAAACCAACTAAATTTCTTGAATTCTTGAATTATTATGAATATCCCTGGCATATCTAAACACTTTTCAAAAATTCAACTCATCTACAACAATGTTCTATAAAATAGTAGAAGAATGTTTCCACTGTGAGTGAAACTAGAGCAGGGGGGCAGCAAGTGGAGTGGTGGTTAAGGCACTTGACTCCCACATGGCCAACTCTAGTTCGAGTCCCAGGCCTGGAAGCTTGATTTTCTCACTTTCTCTCTCTCTCTGTTGGTGACCACACATTCCCTATAGCAAATTTTAAAATACTTAATAAATAAATAAATAAAGAAAAATAAACTGGAGCAGGATCCAACATTTTAGAGACTGCTATTACACAGACTAAGATATATACTGAGGCCCTCCTCACATATATAAACAGCACATACAGGGAATGGTAGGCAGTTATCATGTCAGTTCTATTTTATAAATTCTCTTCCTGCTGCAAAGAAATTAAATTCTCCCTACATATTCTGTTGGTTCTTACCTAAAAGAATCGCCATAGGAATTAGATGACCTTCCAGTGTGCCTGAAAGAGTAGCCATTTCTCTGCTTGGACTAAACAAATACTGTTTATCACCATGAGGCAGTGCAGTCACGGAATGCTGCACTTTAGAGTGCATCTTCGTAGGTTTCGTTGCATAAAAGTCAGTCTGTGTTCTTATTGACTTGACTTTAGTGCCTGCAATAAAAATCAATGACAGATATTTCAAAATACTGTTGAATATCTACTCTCCAGCCACCTTGAATATACCAACTCTTCTTCACAGAAAGATCCCAGTCTAAATTAGAAGGTGACAGGGCCCCAAAATAGAAGTAACATACAGAGCATAGGTTGTCGAAACCCTTTCAAGAATGTCCAGACAGTAAATATTAAGTCTTGTGGATATGTGGTCTCACTTGCAACTACTCAATTCTGAAGCTATATCATGAAAGTAGTCACAAGCATGGCTAGGTTCTTTTTTTTTTTTTTTTTTTTTAAGAGATTTTTGCTATAGGGCGTGTACACTCGCCAGAAAAACAGAGCAAGACAGACAGACAGAAAGTGAGAAATCACCCCCTAGGAGGAATGACCATGCCACAATCCCTTCTCCACTTGGGATCTTGGGCACACATGCACACAAGCCCGGTGTGAGTTTAAGCCACCGGGTCTGGAACTCAAACCACAGTCGGCTATATGGGAGTCCAGTGACACAGCCATTATGCCAACTGCTGGTTTTCAAGTATGACTAGGTCTCAATAAAACTTTATTTTCAAAAACAGCCAGCTCACTTGTAAACCATAATTCACTTACCCTGAATATATGTGCAACTTGTATAATAACTATGATACAATGGGTACAATGATGAGTAACATGAACTAAATATTTACTAATATGTTTGAATTCATTAATTTTTTTTCCACAGGTAGAAAAAAGTTAAAAATCATGGTCAGGGACCAACAAGTAGTGTGGTGGTTGAGGCGCCGGACTCCCACATGGACAACCGCAGCTAGAGTCCCAAACTTGGCGGCTTGCTTTCCCACTCTCCCTCTCTCTGTCTTTTTCTGGTCAAATAGAAGAATGACAATAATATATAAAATTGGATGAGTGATTCTTAAAAAAAAAAAAAAAAAAAAAGGTCAGGGTCAGATGGTGGCACTGAGTGAATGCAATACTTCCAGGCTGACAACATGGGAAGGTTCCAGGTTTATATTTTGGAGACCTCCCTGCATATGGTGGGCACATGTTTGCCCAGATCCACAACCAGCTGAGGCTGAGGATAAAGCACCATATTAAGACCCTGTGGTAGGTACCTGTCTCTCATGAAAGAATTTTAAAAATATTTAACTGTTCATGATTATTTTTTATAATTAGATTTTTTTTTAATTTTCTCATTATATCTTTATTTTTTTTCTTTTTTAAGAGAGATACGGGGCATGTGTGCTCACTGACAGAGAGAGACCAGCAGTTGGCATAATGGCTATGTTGCTGGACTCCCACGTAGTTGCCCACGGTTTGTGTCTTGGACCCGGTGGCTTAAACTCACACTGGGCACGTGTGTGTGAGTGCCCAAGATCCTGAGAAGAGATTGGAGGAGAAGGAATTGTGGCATGACCATCCGCCCAGGGGGTGATCTCTCACTTTCTGTCTCTCTGTCTCTTTCTGGCGAGCACACGCACCCTATAGCAAAAACCTCTTAAAAAAAAAATCACCTCCTGGAGGGATGGCCACATCACAATCCCATCTCCTCCATTCTCCTCTCAAGAGTCTGGGCATACACATACATGCACCCAGCCTGAGTTTTAAGCCGCCGGGTCCAGGACTTGAACCATGGTCAACTACGTGGGAGTCCAGAGACATAACCATTACACTATCTACTGGTCCCTACACCTTTATTCTTAATTCTAAATTTCTAGCCTTTATCTTTTGAAATTAAGTATATGTAGTCTAATTATATACCTACTTAAACCTTAAGGAAGTTATTATCGTTAGATGTTGTTTCTACTCTTATGAAGTGGATCTATATGGAATTATACTCTAAATTCTTAGAAATTAATAATCTGTCATTTTGAAGAAGAGGATAAACTTATATGGAACCTAAGAAAAGTAAAGATAAGAAAAAAGTACAAGTACAAAAGAAAATAGAATGCAATAGTTTCTAAATAATTCCCTAACATAACTATGGTTTTATTTTTAACATGTGTGTGGTTTTATGCATCTAAATTTTTGTTTTGTTTTGTTTTTTCTTTCTTACTTCCTTTCATAAGTAAGAGAGACAGAGAAAAATAAAAAGATGAAGAGAGAGGCACTCCCCACAGGGTCTTCACACCACAGTTACCCCCTAGCCTCAGCCACCCCTGGATCATGGGCACGCCTGTGTCCAGTGTGTTCAGGGAGGTCTCCAAATGCGAACTAGGAACCAGTCCATGTGGGTTGGCCTGGCAGAGCGTCGTATTACCCCTGCACCAGCATCTGGTCCCTGCAACACCATGTTAGGCATTGTTCCAAACATAGGAACACAGAGGTGAGTAACCAACTATACTCAGAGAGCTCACAGTCTAGTAAGGAAAATGTTCAAGAAACAAAAATGTAACAACAGATAGTGAAAAGTGCTAAGAAGAATAAGGCAGGGTGAAGGGATATGGAAAGATGAGAGGTAATTGTACAGGCAGGATGGCCAAGGTAGACTTCTTTGAGGAGATAACATCTAAGAATAGAGAAAAAACAGAGAGTAAGTCATTTAAGTGTCTGAAGGAAGAGCTGAAGGAAGACCTCTCCAGACAGAGGAAATAGCAGGTACCAAGGCATATGTCCACAGGTTCTCAATCATGTCTACCACTAAAAAGACTTAATGAAAGGACCAGCAGATGGCATAATAGTTACGTCATTGGACTCCCATGTAGTCGACAGCAGTTCAAGTCCTGGACCTGGAGGCTTAAAACTCACGCCAGTCGAGTGTGTGTGCATGCCCAAAATCCCAAGAGGAGAATGGAGGAGAAGGGATTGCAGTGTGGCCATCTCCCCGGGAGAGTGGTATCTCGCTTTGTGCGTCTCTGTCTCTATCTTGCTGGTGAGCACCTGTGCCCTACAGCAAAAATCTCTCTTTAAAAAAAAAAAAAAAAAAAAAAAAAAAAAAAAAAAAAACCTCATACCGGGCATGTGTGCAAGCATGCCCAAAATTCCCAGAGAATAATGGAAGAGAAGGGATTGTGGTGTGGCCATCTCCCCTTGAGGGTGATTTCTCACTTCCTGTTTCTCTGTCTCTCCAGTGAGCGCATGCGCCCTGAAGCAAAGATCTCTCTTTAAAAAAAAAAAAAAAAAAAAAAAACTTATAGAATAATCTTAAGACCTGCAAGTATTTTAAAATCTTGTTACTTTTTCAAAGGCTTTCAAAAAATTCCAAATATAACTTAACAGCAAAACCCTATAAATAAGGGAAAACATTAGGATAAATTTCCATTAGGGTAAATATCCATAGTTAGAGGCTTTACTTAAATAACATCAGTACTATTTCTAAATAACTTGATACCCTACATTATTGCCTAGTTCTTACAAAAGAAAGAGAACTAAAGAAACCAGTATAGTTCCAATTCTAGGAAGGATAAGAAAGAAAATTGAGTGGCTTCTACTAATTATCACATTTTGTCAAGAGAGTTTACTGACGGTCAAGAACAAGGTAAGAAATTTCAAATTGTAACTAAAGTCAATAAACTCCATATTTAACTAAGAGTTATATTTAAAAACACCAGTGAAGTCACATAGTAGAAACATGTAGTAATAAATAAAAATGTTTTTGTTGCATACCCAAGCAACAAAAAAAGTTCACCTTCGCTACACAAGACTGAGAACAAGCCAACAAAACTGTAAAAAGTACCCGTAAACACTTTTAGTATAAGAACATGATGGACCACAGTCTTCAAGGAAATATCTACTTTCCCGTGGATATAACTTCAGATTCGTCAAGATTCCTCATTTCCTAAACTAAAATGTCCTGATGCTTTCTTTACCTGAAGATACTGTCTAATCCTACATTTCTGCCCACTTATTCCTTTCTTATGCTGTGGTCTTTTAAGTTCTGCTCTATTTCTTCCTACCTCTCCTACAAGTTCATGTTCTGTAAGCATTATATAATTTGAACTGTATTTACAAATAATAAGTAAAAAAGAAAACAGAAGGAAGTTTTAGGTATTAAACTGGTACCCTTAGAAAGATGAGGTTAAACACAAAAATGGAGTTTCTTACCTTTAACTTGTTCTATTACTTTTGGTCTGTGTGGTTTGGACTTGGGAGATGGAGAATTAAATCTGAGGTACGGTCCTTTTTTAAGAGTGCTCCGATGGCCCTGGTAAACTGGTTTTCCATATATTTGTAACATATAATCCTCATCTTGTATCACTGTGGTTGCTTTCAAAAGTCCCTATGTATACAAAGTGATGCAACTCACCACAAGAATAGTCATCAAAACTTATTTTCTAAAGCCTCCTATTGCTAGCTTAAGGACGATAATAAGAATAAAGGTCAGAAGAATCCTCTCTCTTAAATTGCCCTTAAATTCTGGATATAGTTTTTAAACATGAGTTTAAAAAGCATGAAATTCAAATATAAAAATCATCCACCTAAGAAACATAGAGATTCTTACATTACTAAGTGTATTTTCAGCACCAAAGAATAACATTTAAATATATTTACAGTTACTACATTCAAGCACCATATGCACTAAATCTTTAAATGACTTTATACATTTCTGATCCTACCTTCAACTATAATCTAAGTGAGCAGCTACTAAAAACACCAAACACTGAATTAGATGCTTTACTAATCTACTCAGTAATCCCTGTTTAGCTTTAAGAAAGTTACAGCGGACCTAATCACAGTGGCTCAGGTGCCACTATGCGATGGTGTAATGCTGAAGCCACATGGAGGGCCCATGGTATGTGGACCAATGTATAACATGCCTAGCACAACGGTGTATGACTGTATCCTAACTAACTGGGAATTTGGGATGGGAGGGTCACAGCATGGTGAGACCGTGTCAAAAAATAACACTCTTCCTTGCTCTCATAAAAAAAATAAATAAAAAATAAATAAATAAATAAATAAATAAATAGAAAGAGGAGAAAGGAAGAAAGAAAAATGTTACAGCCTTATTAGAGCCACCAAGAAATTCCTTCATAGCATCTATTGACAGTACCGTGCCTCACTCTCACTAGGCATTAAACATACATTTGTTAAAATAAAAACTAAACAAAGAAATATATTCATAT
The DNA here is from genome assembly GCA_026018925.1 of Tupaia tana. Lineage (NCBI taxonomy): Eukaryota > Metazoa > Chordata > Mammalia > Scandentia > Tupaiidae > Tupaia > Tupaia tana. The sequence continues at coordinate 223,902,037 of JAKSZU010000001.1, read as the reverse complement.
ATATACACATATATTTATGTATTTATCTCCACAAAGATGAAACACAATTTTGAGTACCATAAATGAGAGAATCTAATTTTCGACTAGATGATCTCTTGATACACCTGCTATAACTGAACTACTACTTGATACAGTTCTAAGTGCTCGATCTCAGAAGGAAAGGGCTATGCATTTTGTGCAGTGCTTCCCACATTACGGATCCAAACCATGTGTGCCAACAGTGTAAGCACAGTTTACATTTGTATAGTTCTTCATGCTTTTACATATCTTCATAGCCACTTTATTATACACATCTTAAAGGAAATGATCAATTGTAATGCAACATTTATGTCACAAAACCAGAATCTTACTTCTTTTCTCTCTTTCTGTAAACTTGAAGCAGGCATGCTCCTCACAGCTGGATTTCTACAATGTCCTTCTTGTTTTTGAGAAGGTTTTCTTGGAACAACAAATTTGTTTACAGTTTTGTCTTGTGTGTTGGTTTTAATATCTTTATTTAGATTCTGAACTTTCTTGGTCTTTTGACTCCTCTGATCAAATCTTTTTTGTTCATAATCTTTTGTCAGTTCATCCTGAACAGAACCAAAATGAAAATTATTTAAAATCTAGTCAAATAGTAATGATTTTCAATCAGAATTTTTATTCTGTTATAGAAACATAACTTATCAGTTATAAATGTTTTAAATATAAAGAATATTAGCTTGCAGGGACAAAATTATCTGGAAGAATAAACAAAACCTAAAAAGACTAGCATCTCATGGAACAGGGGAAATGGGAAATGGTATATGAAGTATAAGTAGAAGGGCAACTTTTCACTTTAAACCTTTTATACTTTTTGATGTTTAAACCTTATAAATTTGGTAAATTTATAAAGTTTCAAAAACAGAAAAGAATTTCATAGTAAAACTAAGATAAATCATTATGAGCTAAAACTACTGGAAGCTTAAACAAAACATTTTACATGGAACTCAGTGATAGAGTGACACACGTTGCTAGTTGGCTGCAGAGGTAGAACTAGGCTCCAAGTCTTTTTTTTTTTTTTTTTTAATTTGCTATATGGTGCACACATTCGCCAGAGAAAATCAGAGAGAGACATGGAGTGCACCCCCACCCCCAGGGATGATGGCCTCACCACAATCTCTTCTCCTCCATTCTCCTCTCAGGATTTTAGGTACACACACACACACACACACACGCACGCAGTAGCATATTTTCCAAGTCACCTGGTCTAGGACTTGAACTGAGTGGTCAGCCATGTGGGATCCAGTTGCCTTAACCACCACGCCACCAGCTGGCCCTAGATTCCTAGTCTCCTAACTCTTGGTTCAACTTTTTTTCTGGTCCACATAGTGGCTAATGTAAACTCTTCAAAACTCGGGACCAGCAGTTAGCGTAATGGCTATGTTGCTGGACTCCCATGTAGTCGACTGTGGTTCACATCCCGGACCCGGCGGCTTAAACACGTCGGGCACGTGTGTGTGCGTGCCCAAGATCCCGAGAGAATGGAGGAGAAGGGACTGAGGCATGGCCATCCACCCTGAGAGGTGATTTCTCACTTTCTGTCTCTCTCTGTCTGGTGAGCGCATGTGCCCTATAGCAAAAACCTCTCCAAAAAAAAAAGTTATAGAGTTTCAAAATACATTCCACGATTACTACTGTGAAGACAAAACTACCACTTCACCTGCTACCACCATAAGCATACAAGCATATCATGTAGTCTGGAAAAATACATTTTGTAAAACAACAGGTTACCCAGTCTAGTTCTGCTTCTTCAAATATATAAAATGCTAAAAATTTCCTTTAGATTACTGACATCCTAAATAAAATTAACTCCCAGACTTTTTCTCAGGTCTCAGGATGTACCATGCCCTTTGTGGACGTGAGAGAAAGACTGCTTTTCCGCTGGGACCTGACTTTGGTAAACTCAGCAACCTTGGAAATTAAGTGTATTTTTTTCCCCTTTAAATAACCTTGGTATTTTTACCTTGGTAAGACAATACTTCTAGGGACCAGCAGATGGCATAATGGTTATAATGCTGGAGTCCCACATGGCCAACAGCATTTTGAGTCCCAGACCCAGCAGCTTGAATAAAACTCATGCCAGGCAAGTGTGCATGCATGCCCCAAAATCCCAAGAGGAAAAATGGAGGAGAAAGGACTGTAGTGTGGCCATCCCCTCTGAGGGTGTGATTTCTCGCTTGCTGTCTGTCTTTGTCTCTGTGGCAAATGTGTGAGCCCTGTAATAAAAATCTCTCTTAAAAAAAATAAAAAGACAATACTTCTAACTCTACTGTCTTGAAACATCTTTGTAAGTGTAATTCTTTTCTTTCATAAATGATAAATTTTCTTTCAGATTACTAATATTTTAGTTATTGTCCAATAATGTGCAAGAGCCATAATTCATGTGACAAAGCAACAGTTAAATAAAGCTATATTTATTACTAAGTAAACATAAAGAGTGACAGAGTAAAATTAGGAATTCTAAGTGGACTTATACATAAGGAGTATTTGGAGAAAAAGTAAGATATTTATAAATTGGAATGAATGTTACCTTCTGAGAATTCACTTAGTTTCTAGTTTTATCCAAACATACCTGAATTTCTGCAGAAATAGTTTTAATCCACTCATCTACTGTCTTTCTGATCCTAATCTTCTCTGACATCTCTCTATAAAAGAGAAAAAAGATTTTTTCTTAAATTAGCACAAATGTCCTTAGATAATTAAAACTCTCACCAAGTTTTGAATCTACTGTGTATGTACCCTAATATCCTTCATTTGAAAAGTTTTCATCTAATTTGTAAAAGACGTATGTTTGAAAAACACAGGGGGACTCCAGCAAATGTGTACCAGATAGATAAAATATTAAAATTTCCAAGAGTGAAAAGTAGTATCACTATATATACACACATTTTAACTTTATAAGTTCCATGCCTTCAGTGGCAATAAAGAATCTTTTCTAAAATAACCTTTGGATGAATGCCTGTCTTACCTGTTGGTAGACAGAGCATTGATAAACGAGTACATGGCAGCTCCATCCTTTGCCCGAATAATAGCTTCCAAGTTTTCTTCAAGCACTTTCTTATTGTTTTGTACTCCTCTCAAAATCTTCTCGGCATCTTTCAATATGGATCTCGTTGTATTGGCTGTCTGAAGCTTGGAATTCTATGGAAGATCACAGAAGCTTTAATATAATCACAGAACCTTTTGGCTTAAAAGAAAAAAAGGCAAAATCCTGATCATAAAACTGACACTGATTATTTGAATCCAAACAAGAACTTTTACTATGGTGGAGGACGTACCCCACGCAAATATTTCCTAAGAATTCAATTTGTCAAATTGAAGAGTTACAAAAGAATACCTTTCAGTTAAGTTTTTTTTTTTTTTTTTCTATTTAAAAGCACTAATATGAGTTTTAAATAAAATTGATGAGAAATCCAGAGCAGTGCTAGGCAATCCTGTGCCCAATAAAATCTCTATCTAAGCTAAACTAAAAGAAGAGCAACTTGGCTCTAGGCAGCTTCGGCAGATCCCGTGGATGAGATAAACCCAGGTCATTCATGGCTCTTTCCCCTTTCTGTTCTCTCCAACAGAAGCTGGAGAGCCGGAGAACGCCACATGGCTCAGTCCTGCCCAAGGAGCACTAAGTGGAAATCACCTAGTGGGGGACATTATGTAAAGGGAACAGACATGGCTATCATATCTTTTTCGGTGCTTTTTTTTTTTTTTAAGAATTATTTCATCTTTTTCAGTGCTCTATCTTCATCCTTCCTTTGATTTCTGTCTTTATAATTTTTTAACTTTTTCCTAATTTTTATTTATACTAGTCATCAGTTTTAACACCATACCTGTTTTACCTGGAACATGCCATTTGTTTCTTTCCTCTTTTGACCAAGATCATGAAGAACATCATCAGACCTCTCCATAGTCTTGGTGGCTGTTCCAAGCTCTTCATAGGAAGGAAATTGTTGAGAAAGTAGAGTTTCAGCACTATAGGAGATAAGAAAAATTTTCTTAAATTGTCAAAATTCAGTAGATTACATGACCTTTTGATACATTCTTAGTCAATATTACTAAATAGTATGCTATTAAAATTCTATCATGGAGTTAATCAGCTATGTGAGTAAATATAGGAAACACAGAAAATCACAAGAAATGAAATTAGTCTGACCAGAAAGGTTTAGACATAGCAGGAAAAGAGCAGAAAAAGGTTTCCAAGAAGCCAACATTCAGAAACACTTCCTAATTAGTGAAGTAGGAACCTCTGAAAACTTGCTCCTCCCTAAGAACAACAAAACCACTAGTAAAAATCATCTAAATCAATTTTTTCAGAACTCTAGAAATTAAAGAAAGGCTTGTAACAATCCAAGGAGCACTATACTCAAGAAAAATGGCTGATTATGAGTAAGAACAGTGAGCTCTATGGCCTTTTTTTTTTTTTTTTTTTAAGAATTATTTCATTTAACTTTATTTATTTTACCTTGACCAGAGAGAAAGCAAGAAAGCAAACCACTAGGTCCCGGACTCAAACCGCAGTCGGCCACGTGGGAGTCCAGTGCCCTTAACCACCACACCACTTGCCAGCCCCGTTTTATGGCATTTCTTAAACTTGTCCCATTCTCAGGAAGCTTTCTGAAAGCTTTCCCAAAGCAGACAACAGACACTGTCCTTGAGGAAACCCACACATTAACCTTGTTAGATAAACATTATAATTTTTTAAAAAGGGGGAGGAGTTCAGCAGACAGCCTGGTGGTTAAGGGACTGGACTCTCACATGGCCAACCATGGGTTGAGTCCCAACATAGAGGCTTAAAAATCATGCCATATGGGGACCAGCGGGTGGCATGGTGGTTAAGGCACTAGACACTCCCACATGCCCAGCCACAGTTCAAGTCCCGGACGTGGTGGCTTGCAGTTTCTTTTCTTACTTTCCCTCTTTCTCTCTCTCTCTCTGTCTCTGATCAAATTAAAATAAATGAATGAATAAATAAAATTAAATAAAAAATTATTTTAAAAAAATCATGCCAGGCACATGTGTGTGCATGTTCAACATACCAAGAGGAGGATGGAGAAGCGACTATAGTTTGGCCACCCCTCCTAGGAAAGGTGGGGATGATTTCTCACTTTCTGTCTCCAGCATGCACACATGCCCTATGGCAAAAACCTAAAAGAAAAAACAAGTTTAAAAATTAAAGTAAATGAATGAAGTTGTGGGGCCAGCAGGTAGAGTGGTGGTTAAGGATGCTGGACTCCCACATGGCTGACCACGGTTCAAGTCTTGGACCTGGTAGCTTGCTTTCTCACTTTCTCTCTCTCTGTGTGTGTCTCTCTTTCTCTCTCTGTCCCTCTCTGGTCAAATTTAAATAAATAAATAAGTAAATAAAGTTAAATAAAATAATTCTTTTAAAAAAAATGAAGTTTTGCCAAATAGAGGATGGTCAATAAAGAAACAAAAATTAAGTAAAACTAATACAGGGACTCAACCGCCATATCTTTTTTTTTTTTTTAACAATTATTTTATTTAACTTTATTTATTTATTTAGTTAGTTAGTTAGTTATTTTAATTTGACCAGAGAGGGACAGAGTGAGAGCAAGAGAGTATGAAAGCAAGTTGCCAGGTCCAGAACTCAAATCATGGCCGGCCATGTGGGAGTCCAGCACCTTTAATCACCACACCACCTGCCAGCCCCCTCAACACCATTTTTCTGAGTTGGCAGAAAAATCAGTAAGCTTGAAGGTGGGTTGACAGAGATTATGTCATCTGAAGAATGGAAAGAAAAAAGAATGAAGAAAATGAACAGATCCTCAGAGACCTGTGGAACATCACCAAGCACACCAAAACACAATACAGTCCTGGAAGGAAGGGAAAGGTCATGCACACTGCTTAACTGTAGGAAGAAATAATGACTAAAAACTTCCCAAATTTAACAGCAATTAATCTATTCATCCAAGAAGCTCAATAAAGTCCAAGTAGGATAAACTCAAAGATATATTCATACTCAGACACATTATAGTCACACTGTCAAAAACTAGGACAAAGTGAGAACCTTGAGAGCAACAAGAGAAAAATGACTTATACTTAAAAGATCCTCAATAAGATTACCAGCTGGTTTCTCCGGCAAAACTACAGAACCCAGAAGGCAGTGAGATATATTTGAAGTGCTAAAAGAAAAACATCATGCAAAAATTCTGTATTTACCAAAACTATACTTCAAAAGTGAAGGAGAGAACATGAAAGATGCATGTGCAGAGAGGTGGCCATATGAAGAGACAACCAGAGGAAGGCCATCTGCAAGTCAAGAAGAGAGACAGAAAGCAAGAAATCACTCCCCAGGGGGGATGGCCAAGCCACAATCCCTTCTCCTCCATTCTCCTCTTAGGATCTTGGGCACGCACGCACATGTGTCCGGTGTGAGTTTAAGCCACTGGGTCCAGGACTCGAACCGCGGTCGACTACGTGGGAGTCCAGCAACATAGCCATTACGCTAACTGCTAGTCCCACATCTATTATTATTTCATCTATATCCTCTCCCTACATCTCCCTACCATACACTGGATTATTTTTAATGATCCCAGATGCCTTTTCATGAGAAATGAAGAATTTAATTCATTAGAAATTAACAATCACATTCTGAGAAAATAGAACATTCATTGAATAACTATATTATAAAGAAGATACATTAAAATCAGAAAATAACTAAATCCAAGATTAAAAAACAAAGCAAGGCTACTATTTATTAAAATTCCTAAAGAAGTTTTAGAAATCTGAACAAAGCTCTTTTTAATTTAGCTTTCACTCCCATCTCGTTTTTACCTGTCTCTTTTCTCAAGACTCCACCCTATTTTTGACCTAGTTAGTGAGGTTTTGTCTGATGATTCACTTTTTCTTGTCGAAGAGTCATTGTTATTTAAAATTTGCTCCAACAGTCTTACATTTCCTACAATAGAAGAAATACAATATTATTTTCAAAATACAAATTTATCTTTTATAGAATGTTACATATATTATAGTCTGATTTAGGTTCTTATGATTACTCAATTCACTCTAGAATATAAGCTATAAATACAGTCACCAAATAAAACCAAATAATTATATCTCATAAAAACTATACTGATGGGGCCAACAGGTGGTGTGGTGGACACTTCGGTATTTTGAGACCTAGACTCAGCAGCTTGAAAATGACACCAGGTGCATGCGTGTGTGCCGATAATCCCAAAAGGTAAATGGAGGAGAAGAAACTGGCTTTGCCATCCTCCGGGGGTGATTTCTCATAGTCCCTCTCTGTCTCTCTCCGGCGAGCGCACATGTCCTATGACAATAACCTTTTTTTTAAAAAATCATCCTTACCTTCAGCAGAACATTATTTTTTATTTAGCAACAACAGAACTTGTTCATTAAATGTTTAATAGTAACCTATAGGAGATAGTCAGAATAATTATACACATATATCTACAACTTCCTCTGTGAGGAATCTAAGGAAGCTTGGTTAGCTCCATGTCATTTAAAGAAAAACATTAAAAACAGAGATCATGGGGCTGATGGATGGCATAGTGGTTAAGATGCTGAACTCCTGGAGCCAGCAGTTAGCATAATGGCTATGTCGCTGGACTCCCACGTAGTCAACCGTGGTTCGAGTCCCGGACCCGGTGGCTTAAACTCACGCTGGGCACGTGTGCGTGCATGCCCAAGATCCCGAGAGGAGAATGGAGGAGAAGGGATTGCGGCGTGGCCATCCCCCCTGGGGGGGGGGGGGTTGATTTCTCGCTTTCTTCCTCTCTGTCTCTCTCTGTCTGTCTGGCGAGCACACGTGCCCTATAGCAAAAACCTCTCCAAAAAAAAAAAAAAAAAAAAAAAAAGATGCTGAACTCCTAATGGCAACTGTGGTCTGAGTCCAGGCATGGCGACTTGCTTTCTCCCTCTCCCTCTTCCTCTCTGGTCAAATTGAAGAAGTAGTAAAATAAATAAAACTAAATAAGTCTTTTAAAAATAAAAAAAATAAATTAAGTAAAAAATAGAGATCTTGGGACCAGCAGTTGGTGCAATGGCTATGTCGCTGGACTACCATGTAGTCGACTGCAATTCAAATCCTGGACCCAGTAGCTTAAACTCATGCCGAGCGCGTGTGCGTGCGTGCCCAAGATCCCAAGAGGAGGATAGAGGAGAAGGGATTGCGGCGTGGCCATCCCCTCTAGGGGGTGATTTCTCGCTTTCTGTCTCTCTCTGTCTTTCTGCCGAATGCATGCGCCCTAAAGCAAAAATCTCTCTAAAAAAAAAAAAAAAAATAGAGATCCTACATCAGTTACTACTAGGCCCACAGAGACTTATAAACTATGAGTAAGAAAAGTCTCACGACAATTTCCTAATTTGACATAAGGTCTAGTGAAAAGTGGGTGCTAATTATAATTGTTTTATTACCTCTATGACCTGAAATTTGCATATTTTCTTTTTCTTCCATAGTATTCTCCCTCTTTAATATTTCACCATCCCTTGAAACAGGTATAGGAGCAAACCTGCGAGGTGCTGGTGTTTCCAAAGATTTCTGTTTATCAAAGTCCATATCTTCAACCTCTCTTAAAGGTACTTTAATAGGAAATAAAATAAATAAATTTAACTTATTTTTTAAAAAGTTTAATTACAGGGTATTACTCTTCTCCATACTTTAAAAAAACAAAATTATATACAACACATAAATGAACACGTATATAGAAATAAATTTATCCTCACTAAAATTTGAATAATAAATGAAGACTACAAACATTTTACACATATAACTAGTAAGTAAGAATCAATATAATATCTGGGACCAACAGATGGCGTAATGGTTATGACACTGGATTCCCACATGGTCAACTGCAGTTCAAGTCCAGGACCCAACGACTTAAAACTCACGCCAGTTGTGTGCGCATGTGTGCCTAAAATCCTAAGAGGAAAATGGTGGATTTGCAGTGTGGTCATTCCCCATGGAGGCTGGTTTCTCACTTTCATTCTCTATGGTGAGTGCATGAGCCCTATGGCAAAAAAATTTCTCTAAAAAAATTAAAAAGAATCAATATAATATTCAATATTATTAAAGCTATAATGAAAATGGCATAACCAGGGACCAGCAGTTAGCGTAATGGCTATGTCGCTGGACTCCCATGTAGTCGACTGCGGTTCGAGTCCCGGACCCAGTGGCTTAAACTCACGCCAGGCACACGTGCGTGCGTGCCCAAGATCCCGAGAGGAGAATGGAGGAGAAGGGATTGCGGCATGGCCATCCCCTCTGGGGGGTGATTTCTCGCTTTCTATCTCTCTGTCTCTCTCTGTCTGTCTGGCAAGCGCACGCGCCCTATAGCAAAAACCTCTCCAAAAAATAAAATAAAATAAAATAAAAAATGGCATAACCACACACTGCTCGCAGCAATGAAAACTGATAAACCTCCTGTTAATAAGTATAGGAAGTCTTAAAATTCTTAGATACTTTGACCCAATAATCTCACTTCTGGGAATTTATTCTAAAAATAAACATAAGAGAAAGAAAATGCTACATATGCGTTTACATCTTTCAACAGTATTATATATAAAAGATAAAGACCTAAAACCCAACTAAGTGCCCAATAGTAGGAAAATGGTCAAGTAAACTGCAAAATAGTTATCTGAGACACTATCCAGTAATTATCAAAAACTAAAATTATGGGACCAGCAGTTGGTGTAATGATTACGTTGCTGGATTCCCAAGTAGTTGACGCGGTTCGAGTCCTGGACCCAGAGGCTTAAAATATGCTGGGTATATCATCTAGCATCCTGAGAGGAGACTGGAAAAGGGATTGTGGTGTGGCCATCCTCCTGGGGGGGGTGATTTCTCACTTTCTGTCTCTCTATCCCTCTCTGTCTCTCCAGTGAGTGCACACACCTTTCAGCAAAAATCTCTGAACCAAAGAAAAAACACTGAGATTATAAAGATAATTACATAAAACATTAGCAATATTTTTATATGCTAGCAAGAAAGCAGTATAAAATTATGTTTATGCTATAATTACAACTACATAAAAATGATAAATGCTTACAGAAAAATATGCTTTTCTTGTTGAATTTTTTTAAGAGAGATTTTTGCTCTAAGGCACATGCACTTGCCAGAGAGATAGAGAGAAAGAAAGTGAGAAATCATTCCCCAGGGGGGATGGCAACACCCCAATTCCTCCTATTCCACTGTCCTCTAGGGATTTGGGGCATGCACCCACACGCACCCAACATGAGTTTTAAGCTGCCGAGTCTAGGACTTGAACTGCAGTCAACTACATGGGAGTCCAGTGACGTAAGCATTACTCCATGTGCTGGCCCCCTTTGTTGAATTTTTAATTTATATGTTTTGTTGTTATTGTAACTTTGAACAAAAAGAAACAAATTCAGTATACAATTGATAAAACAAAACTCTTTCACATTTAAAACCCAAATGTAAAGAAACAAAATTAAGCAGTGGCTCTATAACCTATTGGTTAAAGGAGACAGATCCTACATGGACAACCTCAGTACAAATCCCAGGCCTGGCTGCTTGAAAAAACACACCAAAAGTATATGTGTGCCCCAGATTCTGAGAATATGGAAAAATTAGAAGAGAAGGGACTGCAGCATGACCATGTCCCACTGGGAAATGCATCTTCTCCCTTTTCCCTCTGGTGAACACATGTACTCTCTGGCAATTAATTAATTAAATAATTATATATATCAGCCAAAGTGAAACACACTGCTAAGATGTCATTACTCGGAGACTGAGGTTACCTGGCAGGCACAGGTTCATTCTCACCTTTACCTAGAAAGGATGTTTCCAGCTAACTGGAAGGCTGGGGTAGGAGGATGGTGGCAACACCTTGCTAAAAAATAACTCTCTCCCTCTCTCATTAAAAAACATAAATTAGAGGCCAGCAGGGGGCATGGTGGTTAAGGCGCTGGACTCCCACATGGCCATCCATGGTACAAGTCCCTGACTTGGAGGCTTGCTTTCTCATTTTCTCTCTCTCTCTCTGTCTGCCTTTCTCTGGTGTGTGCATGTGCCCTGTAGCAAATTTTTAAAATAACAACAACAATAATAAATACAATTAAATAATTCCTTTTTAAAAATTAATTAATTTAAAAATATAAGTAAAATTATAAGTAGTAAATTCTGCAGAATCAAGTAAGAAAAAAATATCCTCTTCCATAGAAGGCACGCGGCTGGCTCACAGTGAAACATGAGTTCTGGCTCTAGTTCTGGCATCCTCCCTCTCAGCCCAGGTATCCCTGAGCAGGCAAGTTATAAATTTTCTGTGCTTCATTTTTCTCTTCACAGCTTGAAAACTGACTCATATTGCCTCACAATAGTTTTGTAAGGACCACTCATCTGTTGCAAACTGTAAAGCCTCTTACAAATATAAGGCATCTTTAATACTATACACCAACAATGTTCTAACAAATGAAATTCGGGAACTACTGTACTACATGGATCTGTGTATCATTAAAGGTCTAGTCCCTTTATTTTCTTTAGTTCATTACTCAAATATCAATAATTTGGAAACACGTTTACTTACTTTAAATTCCAAAAATTTAACAAACAACCTATATATTATAGGTTAGCATAAAGCATTTTGAAATTCTATTAAGATAAGCAGAACTGAATTACTAATTGAAAATATTTGGAAATAGTTTAGGATTGTACTCTCCTGATAGAATCAAGAAAAATGTAAATATTCAGTTTGTCAGAGAAATGAAGAATTGATCTATTACAAGTACATGTGATACTAGAGAAGTAATGTTCTTCTAAACTTATAAGTACTACTGAAAATTTATGAAGATGATTAATTAAACCAAGAATCGGGACATGACTCATAATGTGAACACATTTCAAAATAATCTAAAACTTACTAAACTTAAAAATAATAACTAGTTTTGAGGCCAGCAGGTGACATAGTGGTTAAGGTGTTGTACTCTCACATGGCTAACTACAGGTTTAAGGTCCAGACCCGGTGCCTTGATCCTCATGACAGTGTGGCATGTGTACACGCATGCCTGAAATCCAGAGAGGACAATGGAGAAGGGACTGCAGCATGTCCAGCTCCACTAGGGGGTGATTTCTTACTTTCTCTATCTCCATCTCTCACTGTCTCTCCAGTGAGCACACATGTCTCATAGCAACAATCTTTCAAAAAAAAAAAAAAAAAAGGCAGGGGGAGAGCCAGCAGGTGGCGTGGTGGTTAACGGGCTAGACTCCCACATGGCCGACTACAGTTCGAGTCTCAGACCAAGAGGCTTGCTTTCTCCCTTTCTCTCTCTCTCTCTCTCTCAGATGAGTGCACAGGCCCTATAGCAAATGTAAATAATAATAAATAAATAATTCTTTAAAGATGAACAAATTTTATGAAACAAAATCCCTTACAAATAAATTCTATAAAACAAACACTCCTACCACTTAGTATATTACTTTTCAACTCATACAGAACGACAGTAACAAAAAATTCATAGCTGGCATTTTGTATTTATAGAGGGACTACATACTGTACCTTGTTTGGAGGCGAATGTGTTATGTGGAGACAGATTACTGTTACCAAGATTAGGATGCTCTGATTTTACAGAATACCTTTCCACTGCTCTTGAAGAGGGCTCACTAGCAGGCTGAAAACTACTAGTCTTGAGTGCAGCACTAATAAAATGAGTCTAAAAGACATAAAATTATTTTTATAAATATCAAATATCATTTGAAAAAATTAGATGATAAAATATATTGAAATTTATTAGAGAACCTGAAAAAATTGTATTACATTTAATAAACAATGAAAATAGGGACCAGTCAGTGGCATGATAATTCAGGTGGCTGGATCCTGCAAGGTCAACTGCACGGATTGAGTCCAGGACTGTGCAGCTTAAAAGACACACGAGGCCCATATGACTGCATGCCCAATCCTAGAAGAGAAGGTTCTGTGTCATGGCCATTCCTCTGGGGTGGGGTTGGGGAGGGGTGCTTCCTTTCTCTCTCTCACTCTCTCTCTCACGTATCATAAAGACTTGGGTTAAGACTGATTCTTCTGTGTGACTTTAATCATTTTCCTTAATGATTATGATTTCCTAATGGGTCATAGGAAAAGTCATGACACATTTTTGCATGGAAAAACAGAAAAATACGTCATGACTTTTCCACTGACCCAATAAACTTCAATGTCTTCCTTTCTACTTTATTGATGGCTTAGTAGCCACCACAGCAGGCTAGGAGAACCAAAAAGGAAAGGCTCTTGCCTTAAACCTCTATGTCAACCAGGGAATTTAAACCCAACAGATATCATCCTTTATAGCTTCGAAGGTAAGATTTCATTTGAAGTAAAATTATAAAAATCAAAGACAGTAAGTATTCTAACAAATAGTAGACACATTTAGTAGCAGTAATAATACATGCATTTACATATAAATGGAAATTATGACAACAGAGTTTTTAGTACTATTTACTATCTGGAATGTATAAGTATCTTAATAAAAGCAATTTCAGAAGAGTTTTGTGCCATGCAAAGAAAAGCCTATAAAGATTTATATACCTCGTATGTTACGAACGCTTCAGCTTTCTCTGAAAATAGCAAAGATCTGACTCTCTCAAAACTGGAAAGTTAGGTTATGCAGTTAGTGTAGAAGGATGGATGGATGGATGGATGGATGGATGGATGGCAGACAGACACTCGGATTAAGAAGGATCCTCTCCTTATGAAATGAATGTGCTTTTAAAATGTGTCATTTCATTTTATCCAGAATAACAACAAAATGTTCTAGGTAAAGAAATCACAACTTGAAGAAGTCAAGTCATTTACAGGTTGGGCACCAGCACTCACAGATTTGGCCCTGGCCTCCCACTAGATGGCACCCTCAATTCCCGTCACACATACAAAGTCTAAAACCAGTAAAGCTGCTAAAACTCTACTTTGTATAATCATTCCACAAAAATACTATTCAGTCACTTGAAAAGCTCAAGACAAGGCCTAATAAAAGGTCTTGAAAATGACAGCACACTCATGTTCATTCTGGGATAATACACTGAGCTATAATGATCTTACTTTTGTACACTCTTGTGAATGCTATGGGTTTGTTTTTATTTTTTAGGTTTTTGCTATATGGCACATGCACTCCCCAGAGAGAGAGCGAGAGAGAGAGAGAGAGAAGGAAAGTGAGAAATCATCCCCCAGAGAGGATGGCCACACTACAATCCCTTTGTCTTCTATTCTCCTCTTGAGATTTCAGGCATGCACATACATGCACCCAGTATGTTTTTCAACCCACCAGGTATACGACTTGAACTGCAGAGTCAGTCATGTGGAACCCAGTGCCTTAATCACCATATCACCTGCTGGCCCCTGAATGTTATGTTTTAATATAATTTTTCAAAGTTTAAAAATTGTAAATTACAAAAAAACTAATAAATAAAAATTTAAAATTTACACATTAGAGGGCCAGCAGGTGACATGGTTATTAAGGTACTTGATACCACATGGCCAACTGCAGCTCAAGTCCAGAACCTGGCAGATTGAAAATCACACATTTGTGCCCAAAATCCTGAGAGAAGTATGGAAAAGAAGGAATTATGGCATGGCCACTACCCCTGGGGGGTGATTTCTCACTTTTCCTCTCTCTGTCCCTGTCCAGTAATTGCATACACTTTATAGCAAAAACCTAAAAACAAACAAAAATTGTAAATTATCAAAAAAGAAGCAAATTAGGGAACCAGCAGTTAGCGTAATGGCTATGTCGCTGGACTCTCACGTAGTCGACCGCGGTTCGCGTCCTGGACCCGGTGGCTTAAAACTCACACCGGGCGCGTGTGCGTGCGTGCCCAAGATCCTGAGAGGAGAATGGAGGAGAACAGATTGCGGTGGGGCCATCCCCCCTGGGGGGTGATTTCTCGCTTTCTGTCTCTATGTCTCTCTCTGTCTGTCTGGCGAGTGCACGCGCCCTATAGCGAAAATCTCTCTCAAAAAAAAAAAGGAAGCAAATTAAAACCATTTCATTTATGATGCTCATCATTTCTTTAAAAGAAGAAAAAAAAAATAAAAGTACTGGGTAGTGTTCAAGGAGCTAGAAATTCCAAAACAAAAAACTATGCTATTAGCTCCTTGTGAAGATAATTCTTTTTAGAATAGCCTCACACTCAAAAGACACTGAAAAAGAAGTTTATTCTTCTAATGAATTAAATGCAAAACAAACATGTAAACTAGGTGTTCTCATCCAAGGAGTCAATCAGAATCATTAGAGATCGTTCCATGATTCCCAGGCCTACTGTCTCAAAACCGCTGAGGGGCCCAAATGCATGCGTTTTACAAAGCTGTCCATGTAATTCTCACGCACATCCCTAGGCTAAGAACCACTGATGTAAATAAGTAATAGCGACATAATTAAGTGTTTCAAAAATGACATGACCAGGGCTGACTGGTAGCACGGGGGTTGATGCACCTGGGTCCCACATGGTTGGCTGCTCAGTTTGAGTCCCAGATCCAACAGCTTGAAGGACACACAGCGTACATGTGGTACATGGCCAGAACCTTCTCCCAGGAAAAGAATGGAGAAGGGACTGCAAGGTGGCCATCCCCTGTTGGGGGGTGATTTCTCACTTTCCTGCTCTCTCTTTCTCTCTCTCTTTTCAGTGAGCACATATGCCCTGAAGCAAATTTTAAAAAAGAAAATAAAAAAGATGGCATGAACAAAAATAACTACAAAAAAAAAAACAGAAAAGCCATCCATAGTGAAGACTGCACAGAACTAGTAGCATTTGCACTAGAAGATGCAAAGTTCTCCACATAGAGGGTAAAAATGATGAACAAGCAAAACCATGATTTAAAAACTAAAACTTAAGGGGCTGGCAGGTGGAGGGAACCAGCAGTTAGCGTAATGGCTATGTCGCTGGACTCCCACGTAGTCGACTGCGGTTCGCGTCCCGGGCCCGGTGGCTTAAAACTCACGCTGGGCGCGTGTGCGTGCGTGCCCAAGATCCCAAGAGGAGAATGGAGGAGAAGGGATTGCGGCGTGACCATCCCCCCTGGGGGGTGATTTCTCGCTTTCTGTCTCTATGTCTCTCTCTCTCTCTGTATGGCGAGTGCACGCGCCCTATAGCGAAAAACCTCTCCAAAAAAAAAAAAAGGGGGGGCTGGCAGGTGGGGTGGTGGTTAAGGCGCTGGACTCCCACATGGCCAACCACAGTTCAACTCCTGGACCTTACAGTTTGTTTTCTCACTTTCTCTTTCTCTCACTCTCACGTCAAATTAAAAATAATAAGTAAAATTAAATAATTTTTAAAATAGAACTAAAACTTACAATCTAATGAGTAATTGTAATTGTCAATGAATACTAATTGTGATTATCAAAGAATATGAGCTTAGAGGTTCAAGTGATAAATATCACAAAATGAGTTTTATTACAGATACCTGAATATCTATTTGTTGTTGTTGTAATTTTTCAAGATGCCTAATATGCTGCTCCATAAACACATTCATTTGCTTTTCATGATCGTGACAATGTAGTTTCTCATGCTTATTCTGAATGCTTGTTTGCTGCTCTGTAACTCGTTGTAAGTGTTTATCGGTCTCCTGTAACTTATTAAGTAATTCTGCAACAGAATTGACTTTTGCTTCCAAATCACTCTGCACCTAAGACAATAAAAGTAACAAAATAACATTTCAAGTTATGGACCGATACCAGAAAATTACTAGAATGATTATTCAAAGCAATTGTTATTAAGAAATGATCAATTAGAAGCTTTAATCAAACTGATTTAATACTTTTATTATCAGAGTCACATAACTAAAAGGCAGGAGATAGCTATCTTTAGGTAAATGCATCCTCTCATAAAAAAGATTATATCAAATTTGCCACATAGAATTTTGTTTAAGACAGAGCTAGCATGAGGGGGAAAGCAAGAGAAAAAGTCAGGGAGGGAGAAAAACAGCTGATAGGGTTACATGTTGCTATCCTCCTGCCCAGTCTCCCAGTTAGCTAGCTCCACAAGTGTAAGTTGGGCCAGAAACTGAACCCCGACCTCTGTGGCCTAAGCCACGGCTCACTGGCAACCTTCCCACGTGCATCACCACACCTGAGTCCACAGAGAATTTTATAATGCCAGAAATAAGATACTTAAATGAAAACTAAAAAGAAGGAAATAGCAAAACAAAGCGACTCTTGATACCTCACTAAGGTAAGGCTAGTTTACATCGGCAGCCTTGTGTTCTCATGGGGCTCCAACACCTGTCACTCTAGAATCTTGTGCCTACTCTGACCTGTTTCTCTGTTTCTCCAATTTCCAGCTGACAGTCTAAGCACAACTTCTAAGGTTCCCTCCAGCTCTCAAATAAAGATATCTGGGTTGCCCAGGACCAGGTGGTTTCTCAGGATGTGGGACTTCAGGTGCTACAGCTGGGCAAGACCTGGATTCACTAGTGCCGTCACAGCGACGTGGGGTAATTTTCATCACTCCTGAGAGGTAATGCACAACCACAAACAGGACCAGCTTTTCAAACTGAGAGGAACAGAACACCCATTGTTCACAGCTGAACACAACCATTTACAAAATCAGTTTTTAATAATTTTATATTTCACAAAGTAGATATGAATATATGAAGAGAATAAAATACTTTTATGAGTGGAGCTGCTGTGGCGATGGCAGCAGCAGTAGCTGCAGCCACAGTGGTAGCTGAGTCAATTCCACTGGGTGAAATTCTGGCCTCCTGAGTGACAGCGTCCTTTTCTGTTGCTGCATCTTCTAGAAGGTGTACCTTTGCTTCTTTAAAAACAGGCATGCTTTGAGCTCTGTACGTAAAAAAGGAACAAAAATATATTTAGTAAGCTACAGTGAACCATTTCAAGAAATACCATAAAGTGGTAATCTGCTAAAGGGGTTTTTCATGATTCTGTTTAAAATTAAATCACTTCGTAGGGCTGGCAGGTGGCATGGTGGTTAAGCACACTGGATTCCCACAGGCTGACCATAGTTTGACTCCTGAATGTGGCGGCTTACTTTCTCATTTTCCCTCTCTCTCGCTCTTGCTCTGTCCCTCTCTGGTCAAATAAAAAAAAAATTTAAAAAATTTTAAAAAAGTAAATAAAGTTAAATAAAATAACTTAAAAAAATTAAACCATCTATCAAGCAAGGTCATTATGTTAACAAAATTTATTAAAACTCAGGTCAATAAAGACTAAAGAAATAAAGTTAATTCCTTTAAGGCAGAGATGTTATTTCAGAAAATAAGACTTACATGTATGAAAAAGGCATGAGCACAAATATAAAAATACATAATCAAGAAGCACACATTTAAAGTATGCAGAAAAAGCTCTAAGAATTCAAATACCAAGTATTACTCCCAAAGGCAGACAACCCAAGAGAGACCGTTGTTTTTTTGTTTTTTTGGTTTTTTTCATTTCAACTTTCTAGTCTTTATTATAAGGCTATAGCTTTCATAGTGATTTCTCTGATGAATCCAGGTCATGTAAATTTTTTTTAATTTCAATTTATTTATTTGCATTCATTCACTGTACATCATTATAGCAAACAAAATGAGATTTTCCATCCAGAGAACACTATATATTGTCTCAATCAAACACATCAACAAACATGTTATTGTCAGCAAATGATCTTCCATTTCCTGTTTTCTGTATGTTTTGCTTTTTTTTCTTTTTTTATTTTCTTTTTTTTCTTTTTTTTTTTTTCTTTTTTTTCCCCCATCCTTGATTCCCTATCTCTTACCCTCTGCCATCTCCCACTCTCCTAGACCGTTGTTTTTAAGTCATTGCTAATTTTACTCCATAATTATATTTTATAAGAACTATTTTACTTTCTTTTTTTTTCATTGCCAGAGGGTATGTGAATGGTCATGTCACAATCATTTTTCTTCTGTTTCTCCATCCTATCAGGATCTTGGGTACACACATGTGCCCAGTGTTTTCTGGGGATTTCTTCTGAAAGATTTTTGCTAAAGGGTACATGTACTCTCCAAAGAGACAGAGAGAAAGTGAGAAGTCACCCCCCAGGGGGGATGGCCACACTGCAATCCCTTCTCCCTCAGGATTTTTGAGCAGACATACACACGTGCCCAGTGTGAGTTTTAAGTCACTGAATCCAGAAATCAAACTGCGGTCGACCATGTGGGAATCCAGTGCCTTACTGACTATGTCACCTGCTGGCCCCATGCCCAGTGTTTTCTTAAGCTGTCAGAGCCAGGATTCAAACCACAGTTAGCCACATATGAGAGCCTGCTCTCAATGTACAGGCTACAGGCCAGCACAGAATTGTATTATTGATTGTGATTTTTTTCCCTCCCTTTTTTGAGGCACAATGGACAAATAACTGTATATGTTGATATTATACAACGTAATGTTTTGATATATGTACATATTGTGAAATGATTACCACAGTCAAGTTATTAACACACCCATCAACTCACACTTTGTGATGAGAACATTTAGGATCTACTCTCTTGCAATTTTTTTTTTCTCTCTTTCTTTTTTTTTTTTTTTTTTTTTTTGGGGAGAGATTTTTGCTATAGGGCACGTGCACTCACCAGAAAGACAGAGAGACAGAAAGTGAGAAATCACCCCCCCCAGGGGTGATGGCCATGCCGCAGTGCCTTCTCCTCCATTCTCCTCTCAGGATCTTGGGCACGCACGCACACGCGCCCGGCGTGAGTTTAAGCCACCGGGTCTGGGACTCAAACCGCGGTTTACTACATGGGAGTCCAACGACATAGCCATTATGCTAACTGCTGGTCCCCAACGCCTAGCATGAGTTTTAAGCCACCGGGTCCAGGACACAAACCGCAGTTGACTACATGGGAGTCCAGCGATATAGCCATTATGCCAACTGTTGGTCCCTCTCTTGCAATTTTCAAGTATACAGTATCTCCAGTCACCATGCTGTACAATGCATCTCCACCCCCAGTCTCACCCGTCTAGCTGAAACTGCATCCTTCCGCCAACATATCCTCATTCCTCCACACCTAGCAACTGCCATTCTGCTCTCTGCTTTTATAATCTCCACTTTTCCAGATTCACATATAAATGAGATTATGCAGTGCCTGTCTTTCTGTGCCTGGCTTATTTAGTCAGCATAGTGTCTCCAAGAGGGATTATTAAAACCACTGAAAGAAATTTTCTGGGAGCCAACAGGTGATATTATGTTTAAGGTGTTCGAGTACTGGACTCCATGGCTTGAAAAACACGCAGTGTATGCACATGTGCACAGAATCCTGAGAGAAGAATGGAGGAGATGGGATTGAGACATGGGCATCCCCTTGGGAACTGATTTATCACTTTTCCTCTCCCTCCTTTCTCTCTCTGGTGAGAGTGCACACTTTATGGTAAGACTCTAAAAAAAAGAAAAGTTTCAAATTCTAGGTCATTTAAATGTAACTAATACGCATCACCCAGTTTATTTAAATGGGCACGAAACACATTATTAAACAACCTGTACTAAAAATGAGTCTGGCAAATAGATACATATTTGCCATAAGGTATTTAACAAAATACCAAAGACGTGGGGGAAGGCTGGCCAATTTTGCTCTGTTTTTGACATCAATAAAAAAATAATAAAAGCAGTCATTGACAAAACTACAGAATCCCTAGGCACGTCAAACTAAGAATAGCAGGAACACACTCCACCTCTAGCTTCTGGATTTCCTCTTTCATTTTAAAGTCAGTGTAGAACTCTTAAACTTACTCTT
The DNA here is from genome assembly GCA_026018925.1 of Tupaia tana. NCBI lineage: Eukaryota > Metazoa > Chordata > Mammalia > Scandentia > Tupaiidae > Tupaia > Tupaia tana. The sequence continues at coordinate 223,881,353 of JAKSZU010000001.1, read as the reverse complement.
CTTTGATATTTCTCCATTTCTACTAAGAGCAGCATCTTTTCTCTCAGTCGCAAAGTCTGAAGTCACCTTGACTGCTTAACCTCTAAACCCAAGAATCATCCAGTTTTGTCCATTATTTCATCATAATTACATGAAGAGTGTCACAGAATTGTAGAGATGGGCGGACCCTATGGGTCCTCTATTCCAATCTCCTACTTTTTCAGATGAGGAAACTGAGATCCACAGAGGTTACAGGATTTACCGGAATGGAAGCCACAGAGCTAGTAAGTGGCAGAGTTAGGGCCCAGTTCCCAGAGATCATCCCAGGATACCAGGGCTCCTTCTTTCTCAGATTAGCACTTCAGCCTTATTCATCCTTCTCTGCTACAAAACTTCATTACCTGCTACCAATTATTCCATCCTTCCAGCTTTTCTTACTGAAGTACTTCCCACACCTGTCACCACCATTCAAAAATCTCTAAGTGTCCTGTATAAACAACTGAAGAGACAAATTTCCTGTTAGTTTTTCCACACACTCTATACTCTGGCCCTGCCCTACCTTCCAATACACACTTCCATTACTACACAGAACAATCTCTCTCTGAATCTCACTGCTGTCATCACCGAATGTAGGCACTGTGCCATGCCTACAGCTAACTGCTTTTTCATTTCCCTTTTTTTTAAGAGAGAGATTTTTTGCTATACGGTATGTGCGCTTGCCAGAGTGACAGACAAACAGAGAGACAGAAAGCAAGAAATCACCCCCCAGGGAGAATGGCCATGCTGCAATCCCTTCTCTTCCATTCTCCTCTAGAGACTTGGGGCACACACACACATGCGTGTCCAGCATGAGTTTTAAGCTGCTGGGTCCAGGACTCGAATTGTGGTCGACTATGTGGGAGTCCAGCGATTAAGCCATCTGCTAGTTCCTGCGGGCTTTTTTTTTTTTTCTTTCTCTTTTTTGAGAGGCTTTTGCTATAGAGGTTTTTCGCGTGTGCTCGCTGAAAGAGAGACAGAGAGACAGAAAGTGTGAAATCACCCCCCAGGAGGGATGGCCATGCCACAATCCCTTGTCCTCCATTCTCCTCTCGGGATCTTGGGCACACATGCACACGTACCGGTGTGAGTTTAAGCCACCAGGTCCAGGACTCGAATAGCAGTCGACTACATGGGAGTCCAGCAACACAGCCATTATGCTAACTGCTGGTCCCCCGGCATGCTTTTTCAAACTCTGTTCTCTCGACCATCTTCCACTCCATTTATTATAGCCTTATCCTTTATGATGCAAGGCAAGTCTTATCCCTTTTGATAAGACTGTCCTCAAAATACTTCCCCTTGACCTCTCCCTTCTTTCTTTCTTTCGTTCTTTCTTTCTTTTTTAGAGAGAGAGATTTTTGCTATAGGACACTTGCACTTGCCAGAGAGACAGAAAGCAAGAAACCACCCCCTGGGGGGATGGCCACACTGCAATCCCTTTTCCTCTATCCTCTTCTTGGGATGTTGGACATGCACACACATGTGCCCGGTGTGGTTTTTAAGCTGCAGGGTCCAAGACTTGAACCACAGTCAAATAAATGAGTCCAGTGATGTACCCATTATGCCATCTACTGGTCCCTCCCTTCATTCTTTTTGCATTTACTGCCCATACTACACAACTGAGACTTGATAATCAGCCATCCCACGGTTTAAATGTCTCTACAGAACAATTTAATAATACACTGCATGTGGGACCAGTAGATGGTGTAATGGTTACGATACTGGATTCTCATGTAGTTGACTATGGCTCAAGTCCTGAACCTGGTGACTTAAAAGCCACTCCAGGTGTGTGTGCGTGCATGCCCAAAATCCCGAGAGGAGAATGGAGGAGAAGAGATTACAGAGGGGTCATCCCCCCAGCAGGTGATTTCTTACTTTCTGTCTCTCTGTCTGTCCAGCAAGTGCATGTGCCCTATAGCAAAAATCTCTCCAAAATAAATAAATAAATAAATAAAAAGTAATACATTGAGGAAACCAGCAGTTGGCGTAATGGTTATGTCGCTGAACTCCCACGTAGTCGACCGCAGTTCGCGTCCCGAACCCGGTGGCTTAAAACTCACACCAGGCACGTGTGCGTGCACGCCCAAGATCCCAAGAGGAGAATGGAGGAGAAGGGATTGCGGCGTGACCACCCCCCTGGGGGGTGATTTCTCGCTTTCTGTCTCTACGTCTCTCTCTGTCTGTCTGGTGAGCGCACGCGCCCTATAGCAAAAAATCTCTCCAAAAAAAAAAAGTAATACATTGAATATAATCAATCACTCATCTCCATATATGTACATATTTTCTCCCTAATTAAGGTGTAAGCAGGGAAAAGAATACTTCTTTTATACCAAACATCAACTGATAAAAGAGACATGGCAGGTGCTCAATACATATTTAATCAATCCAGGGGTCCACCAAGAAAATATACTTCAGATATCTATTTTTTTTTAAATATTCCTCTAAGGTATGAAAGTGACTTACCCTCGACCAACAAGAAATAATATTATAAGGTCTGATATAAGCTTTTTTTTTTTTTTTTTTTTTGAGAGGTTTTTGCTATAGGGCGCGTGCGCTCGCCAGACAGACAGAGAGAGACAGAGAGACAGAAAGCAGGAAATCACCCCCCAGGGGGGATGGCCACACCGCAATCCCTTCTCCTCCATTCTCCTCTTGGGATCTTGGGCACGCACGCACACGCGCCCGGCGTGAGTTTAAGCCACCGGGTCCGGGACTCGAACCGCGGTCGACTACGTGGGAGTCCAGCGACATAACCATTACGCTAACTGCTGGTCCCTGATATAAGCTTCTTTATAGGCTTTTAAATTTTATTTTTTACAATTATGAAACTAATACTCAATATAGTAAATATAAAGAGCTCCTAAGTATAAAGAACTGAAAAAATGTATAAAACACTCTTATTCAGAAGCAATTATTCCTGCTAATCCTTTTTCTTGGAATTTTTTTTCTTTTATATGTATGAGAGAGACAGAGACAGGTACCCTTGACAGGGTTTCACAATGCGGCGATTCTGCCCCTAGCCTCCCAACCCACGCACCCTGTGTGCACAGAGCAACCCAAGACCTTAACCTGGACCTCCCATGTGGCTCCAGTCATCATGCAACAAAGGCACAAGCCCTACCACCTGTGCTACTGTGGCTGGGCCTGTATTTTTTTTTCACTCTTAAATCCATTAAATAACCAAATACTGCACTGCAACTGCTCCTACCAAGGTCACTCATAATTTTTGTTCAAGTCAATGGACATTTTCTTTTTGCTATAGGGCATGGGCACTCGCTGGAGAGATAGAAGTGAGAAATTACCCTCCAGGGGGATGGCCGCACCGCAATCCCTTCTCCTCCATTCTCCTCTAGGGATATTGGGCACATACGCACACACACCCAGTGTGAGCTTTTTGTTTTGTTTTTGTCTTATTTTGAAGAGAGATTTTTCACTACAGGGCATATGTGCTTGCCAGAGAGACAGAGATAGAAAGCGAGAAATCACCCCCAAAGGGGAATGACCACGCTGCAATCCCTTCTCCTCCATTCTCTCAGGATTTTGGGCATGCACATGCATGCACCCAGTATGAGTTTTAAGCCATTGGGTCCAGGACTCAAACCATGGTCGACTACATGAGAGTCCAGCGATGTAACCATTATGCTATTTGCTGGTCCCAGTGGACATTTTTTTTTTTAGAACTTACCTTTTTTTAACCTCTGAGTAGCATTATCAAACTTTCCTCAACTTTGTTAACATCATGCTCCCCTACTACAAACTTTCTGAATGGCATTTAGAAGCTACCTTGCTTTCTCCACATATCTCCATAAATGTGTGCTTCTCCCCAGAGTTCAGCCCTATGTCATATTTCTTTTCACTCTCACCCAATCAGTCTAACCACTTTAAAGAAGGCAATAGTCTACTCTTAATTTAAAAATGGTTTGTGTGTTTGTGCATGGTACGGTAAGGGAAAAAATGGGCATGAAATTTTATTAAATTTGATCAGATGTGCTTATGCTATATAGTCTGTTTGGTCAAATGACATAAATAGATCATGAATTATTAAAATGAAACAACAGATAATAAAACTGACTTGAGCCAGACTGCCTGGGTATCTTAAAAAATCACTCTATACCTTATTTGTAATATGGAAACATTAACGTTACTGTTAATATGTAACATTGTTAGACATGCCAGGTTTTTTCCAAAGATTAAGTAGTATATGAGAAGGGCAGAGAACATGGCCCAGACAATGGTGCCATGGTAAAATGCAACACTCTGTGAAGCTAACACACATGGGAAGGTTCCGGGTCTTCAGCCAGAGATCTCCCTGAACATTCCGGCATGTTTGTGCCCATGACCCAGGGCTAGATAGGGACAGACCATGGCATCAAGACTGTGTAGGATGTGTTGTTTGTCTCTGTCTCTTTCTTTCTCACTCATGAAAGAAGGAAAGGAAAAAATAAAACTTAAAAAAAAAAAAAGAATAGAAAAAACTACAGAGAACAGTGCCTGGTGCAGGTGATACTGGGTCATTGGAAAGTCATGATGTATTTTTCTATATTTTTCCAAGTAAAAATGAGTTATGACTTTTCTGAAAACCCAATATATTAGAAATTCATATTATTGTGAAACAATGCTGCATTCCTGAGCTAAAATTATTGTGTGTTAATCTTTTAACATATAATAAAACATAATTCGCCAATAACTTAAATATCTTTTTTAATTAGCTATTACAACATTAGATGTAATTATTTTATTCCAAACTTTTTAAAAATTACATAGTATAAACAAAAATAGCTCTTCTGAAGCTAATTGTTAGGTTTTGGTATTTGGCTAGGTTAGCATCATAAAATGACACTGAGTAGCATTCTTAACCTTTCTTTGCTCTCTAGTAGAATATACAACATTAGCATAACATGTTTCTTAACATTTTTCAAGAAATCAAACAAAATTATCACTGCTGTGGCAGGTTATTGTTTGAAAGCTTTTTCCATTTCTTTCCTAGCGATTGGTTTATTAAAATCTAGGGCTCAGATGGTGGCACAGTGGTAACACAGTTGGACCCAGATGATAAGGTGCTCATTTCACAATCCAAGACCTCTAGTACATGCTGGGTACACACACACGCTCATGGCATCCAGGCTGGCTGAGGCTGGGAGGGGATCACAGCTTGAGGACCTTGTCGAGTCTCTCTCTCACATATGCAATGAATAAAAAAATCCTCTAGTTCTATGGTTGTGTTTGGTGAGTTTATTTCATTTAGACATCTAAATTTGTAGCACACAAGTGCATAATATTTTTAATACTTGTTTTTACCTCCTCTAAATCTTTCATGTCCTCTTTTTATTTGGAGAGAAAGTGAGAAAGCACTCCCCACGGGGAATGGTCATATCGCAATCCCTTCTCTTCAATTTCTTTTTTTTTAACTTCAAAAAGCGAGTTAGTGTACTACAGTGCTTAGAATAGTACCTCTTCGGGGGCCAGCTAGTGGCATGGTGGTTAAGGTGTTGGACACCCCCATATGGCCAACTATGGTTTGAGTCCTCAACCTGGTGGCTTGCCTTCTCACTTTCCCTCTCTGTCTCTGTCCCTCTCTGGTCAAATTAAAAAAATAAATGAATGAATGAATAAATAATCCTTTAAAAAAAAAAAAGGAATAGTACCTCTTCTATAAAAATAAAAATAATTGCTGTCAACTATGGAGTACTTTATGTTTGCCAACAACATGAGAAATGCTTTATATATACCATTATGCAATATGTATTTGTCCACAGTATTAATGAAAATATTTAAACACAAGACATTATCAAACTATTTCTTGTAAATAAAACTTACTTTTGCTTTAAAACTGCTCTTGGAGCATCTTTCTGTCCCATGGCATACTGAGAAATAAAGATGTCATTCGCTGCAAAATCAAGACAAAAATAAACTTCAGATTCCTGAAAATGTATTCCATTTTAATAAGCTACTTACTGAAAAAAGACACACTTTTTAACTAAAAGAATGCTTAGGGGACAGCAAGTAGCATGGTAGTTAAGGTGCTGGATCCCACATGACTGACTTTGCATCCTGAGTCCCAGACCCAGCAGTCTGCAACACACACCAGGTGTATATGCATATGTGCCCAAAGTCCAAAAAGGAAAATGGAGAAGGGACTGTGGTGTGGCCATCCCCCTGGAGGGTGATTTCTCACATTCCTATCCCTTTGTTTCTTTCAGGTGAGCCACACACACCACATAGAAGAAAAATCTAAAAAAAAAAAAAATTAATTAATTAAATTTTAAAAATAATAATAAAAAAGAATGCTTGGAAATTCAACAATAGGATTTTTTGCCTTTTTTCTTCTGAGAGACATTATTGCTATAGGGCCCGTGTGCTCATTGGAGAGACAGAAGGACAAAAAGCAAGAAATCACCCCCCCTAAGGGGAATGGCCATGCCACAACCCCTTCTCCTCCATTCACCTCGGGGATTTTGGGCACACGCACATCCAGCATGAGTTTTAAACTGCTGGGTCCAGGACCATAGTTGAACCGTGGTCAACCATGTGAGAGTCTTAGAGACATAGCCATTATGCCATCTGCTGATCCCAGGCTTTTTCACTTTAAAAAGGCAATAAAAAAGGCAAGGAACAAATTAAGTGACCAAGTAATAATTACAGTCATAACCCTAGACCCTAGGGAAAAACCTGCATCAAAAAAAAAAAACCGGTGGCCACAGGAGTTGGCAGGTGGTGTGGTAGCTGAGGCCCTGGACTCCCACATGGCCGAGACTGCCATGGTTTGAGTCCCAGACCCGGTGGCTTGCTTTCTCACTTTTCCTTTCTCTCTCTGTCTCTCTCTGGTTGGGTTAAAAAATAAAAATAATAAATAAAGTTAAATGAATAATTCTTTAAAAAAAAAAAAAAACCTGTGGCCAAATTGGAAACATTTGCCCAAATTCTAAAGAGAAAACTGCTTAGAATAATATAAAACCAGCTGCTTTTTAAGTTGCCATTAAATAAAACTTTTCAAGGCACATTTTTAATTATCTTACCAAAGACCATTTAAAATCTGGATTCAGAATTCATAAACAGATATCTAATACCAAACTATGCAGTAGGTTGGTAATACCAAAATAATCTTTACGATTGTAAACCTTTTCTGAATTTTAGAGATTCTATTACTAGCTCAGTTTGGAAGTAAAAACTAATTAAAAGTGAAATAATAAGTAAAATTATAACATTGTTGAATGAATATTTAAAAATCAGTTCTAGTGGCCAGCAGGTGGCATGGTGGTTAAAGCACTGGATCCCACAGGACTAGCCAATGGTGCAATGGTTACGTCTCTGGACTTCTATGTAGTCAATCACTGTTTGAGTCCCAGATCTGGTGGCTTAAAACACATCGGGCATGTGTACGTGTGTGTCCAAAATCCTGAGAGGAGAATGGAGAAGAAGGGACTATGGCATGATCATTCCCACTGGGGGGTGATTTCTCACTTTCTATTTCTCTTTCTCTCCAGGTGAGTGCACAGCAAAAATCTCCCTTAAAAAAAAAAAAAAAAAAAAAAAAAAAAGAACTGGATCCCACATGGTTGACTCCATGGTTAAGAGTCCTGGACCCAGGACCATAAGGGACTGTCACGAACGTTGCCAGACTTGTCGGCGTAAAAGCAGCAGTGTTCCTGTAAAGCAAGACAGAGATCCCCCTGTTCTGTCAGGAGCGGCGCCAGGATCAAAACCAGCAGCGGTAGTGTCAAAGAAGCAAAACAGGATCAGAGTTGGTTATTTTCCATCGACAAGATGATGACCAGGAAGGGACCAGAGACAAACCAGAGATCTTCTGAGGGGTTGCTTCAAACCTAGTGCCTGGTACCAGTAGTGAGCCCTTTGTGCCCTCTCCACCTCTGAGCCTCTTCTCGGGGGAGATTCGACCTGGAACGAAGGGCTCCTTGGCTCGTGGATCACTTGCTGGCTCAGGATGGGCTGTATACCAAAAAGAAGGACAAGGGCCTGGCTTATCTGTCAGATTCTTGGGAGCTGTTTGGTCAGAATCCATGTGCATCTGAGGTGGGCCCAGCCCTATTCCTTTAGCTGAAAAAACGTCAAGTTACTTTCAAAGTATGTCCATCAGGCTAACGTCGGACCTCTCATCAGAAACAGAGAAGCAAAGAAAGAATGGGAAAATATATTCAAAGTGTTAAGTGAAAAACAATTTCAACCAAGAATACTATACCCAGCAAGACTATCTTTCATATGGGAAGAAAAGATAAAGACATTCTCAGATAAACAAAACCTGAAAGAATTTACCAACACCAGACCAGATCTTTGAGAGGTTCTGAAGGGAGTGCTATACCAGGAAAACTAAAGACAGACAGACAAATATGAGAACAAAAAATGATCAAGAAAAAGGCCAACTTAATGGTAGGGACAAGTTCTGAAATATCAATAATAATGTTGAATGTTAATGGAAAGGCCAGACCACAGTAACACTGCAAATTCAACAAGAGATTACACAAGACTGAACTAATGAAATAGAATTCTATGACTTTTTTCTAAAACATTACTGATTTTCTTCTGTGCTGTGTTCCAGATTTGAGGATTTTTGTTTTCTTTTGAGTTATTGATAGGTTCAACAATTTGTTAAATAAAAGAATTTTTAAAATTGAAGCATAAATGTTTCTCCCTTCCTGACCCCTTTGCAATCAGAAAATATTTGTGAGTATTCTTGTTTTGTGGCAGAATGGTTATTTGCATAAGTTCAGTAATACAATAGTATCTGTTGCCTTACATCAGAAATTGAGTTCCTATGGGCTTTGTGCAAATAACAGACCAAATTGAGATTAATTGAAATTTTTTGGGAAATAAATTAGTTTATACCTCTCTCTAGTAAAAGAGGGAATGGAGAGAGAGAAAACATGTTTCAGAAGAAAATTACAGTGCACTTGTCACTAGATTCTAGCTTTGTCCATATTTTAAGATCTTTCGTGAATCAATAAAATGTGAAAAAAAAAAAGTTTAGTATGGAAGGGAGGGAGGAGAATGGAGAAGGAAAAAACTGGGAAAAGTATGCTTAACTGACACAAAATGAGAAGCTATTTGCTGATAATGTATATAGTAATATCTTTGTCTTGACTGACATGCATGGTATTTGTGTTGGAAAAAGGAATGTATACTGTAAAGACATAGGATTAAATATAAATAAATTTAAAAATAAATAAGAAAAAAATTTTGAAAAAAGAGGAAAAGAAAAAAAGACAGAAATAAGAACAAAAAATGACCAAGAAAAAGGCCAACTTAATGATAGGGATAAGTTTGGAAATATCAATAATAATGTTGAATGCTAACTTCCAGGATTTAAATTTTGTGGCAGAGTGGGTATTTGCATAAGCTCAGACCATAGTAACACTGCAAATTCAACAAAAGAGAGATGACATGAAATTGAACTGGTGAAATAGAATTCTATGACTTTTCTCTAAAACATTACTGATTTTCTTCTATGCTTTGTCTTCCAGATTTTTGGGTTTTCTTATGAGTTGTCAATAGGTTCAGCAACTTGTTCATTTTTTTTTAAATTGCAACATAAACTTTTCTCCCTTCCTGACCTCTTTGCAATTGAAAAATAGTTGTAAGCCTTCTTATTTTGTGGCAGAATGGTTATTGGCATAAGTTCAATAATACTAGTATCTGTTGCCTTGCATCAGAAATTGAATTCTTATGGGGCTTTGTGCAAATAACAGACCAAATTGAGAATAACTTAATTTTTTTTCACAAATAAGTTAGTTTATACCTCTCTTAAGTAAAAGGGGAAATGGAGAGAGAAAAAAATGTTTCAGAAGAAAATTACAGTGCATTTGTCACTAGATTTTATCTTTGCCCATATTTTTAGTTTAAGATCTTGTGAGTCAATAACATGTGAAAAAAAAGTTTAGTATGGAAGGGAGGGAGGGGAAGGAAGAAGGAAAAAAAAGTAAAAGTGTGATTGACAGAAAATGAGAAGCTCTTTGCTGATGATCATGTATATAGTACTATCTTTATCTTGACTGACATGCATGGTATTCAGCTGGAAAAAGAAATGTTGTACACTGTAAATATGTATGTGATTAAATGTAAATAAATAAAAATAAATTTAAAAGAAAGAAAAAAAAAAAAAAAAAAGAGTCCTGGACCCAGAGGCTGAAAAAACACACTGTGCATGTGTGCCCTAAATCCCAAGATAAGTATGGGCTGTTGCATGGCCATTCCCACGGGGAGTGATTTCTCACTTTTCCTCTCTGTCTTTCTCCTGTGAGCACAAAAACAAAAAATCTAATTCTACCCTTACAAAGGAAATTCTGACACATGCTACAACGTGGTGAATCCTGAAGGCATTAAGCCAGGTGAAATAAGCTAATCAAGTCAAATACTGTATAATTCTACTAATATGAGGTGCCAGGTCAAATTCACAGACAAAACTTGGGAAAGGTTTGCCATGGGCTGAGAGGATGGAAACGTTGAATAGGCACAGTTTTGGTTTGGAGCAGTGAAAAGTTCTGGAGGTGATCAATGTTGATGGTTGCACCACAATATGAATGTACTTGATGCATAATAATGTATTCTTAATACATATTTTAAAATGGCTGAGCCCAGACAGGTGGTGTGGTGGTTAAGGCGGCCCTAGCCCACATGGCTGACTACACAGTTCCAGTCCTGGACATGGTGGCTTAAAAACACACTGGCATGGTTAAGGGTGCTGGACTGCCACATGGCCAAGCACGGTTCAAGTCCCAGACCAGGCAGCTTGCTTTCTAACTTTCTCTCACTTTCTCTCTCACACTCTGTCCCTCTCTGGCCAAATTAAATAAACAAAGTTAAATAAAATAATTCTTTTAAGAAAGAAAGAAAGGAAGGAAGGAAGGAAGGAAAAAAGAAAGAAAGAAAGAAAAAGAAAAACATACTGGAAACGTGTGATTATGCCCAAAATCCAGAAAGGAGAATGTAGAAGGGATTGTGGCATGGTCATTCCCCTACAGAGTGATTTATCACTTTTTTTTCCCTCTTTCTCTCTTTTTGTCTCTTTCTTTCCAGCAAGTACATGCACCCTATAGCAAATTATAAAAAAAAAAAAAAAAGGTTAAGGGCCAGTTCTTTCGTACAACGGTTAAGCACCATGAACAGTAAGCTAGATGCCACATAGCTGACCACAACTTGAATGAGAGCCCTAGTGGCCTGAAAAACACAATGGGATGAGAGCCAGCAGGTAGTAAGATGGTTGAGGCGCTGGACTCCCACATGGCCCACCACGATTCAAGTCCTGAACCTGGCAGGTTACTTTCTCACTTTCCCTCTCTCTCTCCCCATCTCTCTCTGGTGAGCATACATTTAAATTATAAATTTAAATTTATAGCAAATTTAAACAATAATAAATGAAATTGAATAAATAATTATTTTTTAAACTATTAAAAATTATTAAAATGGTAAATTTTATATTAGGTATATTTTCCCACAATAAAATAAAAAAAATAGGACCAGCAGGAGGTGTGGTGGTTAAGGGTGCTGGACTCCCACATGGTCCACCACAGTTCGAGTCCTAGACCTGGCGGCTTTGCTTTCTCACTTTGCCTCTCTCTCTCCATCTGTCCCTCTCTGGTCAAACTAAAATAAATAAATAAAGTTAAATAAAATAGTTCTTTCAAAAAATGAATTATATTCTTTTACCTTTTTGTCTGTTCTCTTCTCTTTTATCCAAAGATACCTCTTGTACTGCAACATCTTTAGAAAAATCCTTTCAGATACAAAATAAAAAAGTTAGAGGCTAAATAAGCTTTATAATTTATTACTTACCAAGTCCATTTACCATCTAGTGACTACTGTATTCTCGGAAGGTGGGACTGTGTGTCTTATTATATTTTTTGTGCCAAGCACCACCAAATGCCTAGATACTTTGAAGCTACTCAAGGATTTGACAAGGGAGTAATGCACTGTCATACAAGTGAGTGAATAAGCAAACAGCAAGTGTGGCACTGAGATTCAGACTCAAATCCTGATTTGAGACTCCCACATGGCCAACCACAGTTCAAGTCATAGACCTGGTGGCTTGCTTTTTCCCATTCCCTCCCTCCCTCTGTGTATATCTCTCTATGGCCAAATTTAAATAAATTAATGAATAAATAAAATTAAGTAATTCTGGAGACCAGCAGGTGGAGTGGTGGTAAGGTGCTGAACACTCCCACATGGCTGACCATGGTTCAAGTTCTGGACCTCGTGGCTTGCTCTCTCTCTCTCTCTCTCTCTCTCTCTCTCGCTCGTTCTCTCTCTCTCTGGTAAAATTAAAAAACATAAATGAATGAATAAATTTTAAAAAATAATAATTCTTTTTAAAAAATTAAATAATTCTTTTAAAAAAAGTTTCTAGGAAAAATGGACAGTAGGTAGTATTGTGGTTAAGGCGCTAGACTTCCACATGGTTGACCAAAGTTCAAGTCCTGGACCTGGCGGCTTGCTTTCCCGCTTTCACTCTGTGGTCAAATGAAAAAAATAATAAAGACGATAAATAAAATTAAATAAAATAATTATCTTTTAAGAAGAGTTTCTAGAAAAAAACCAATTCACATAAAAAACATTTTTAATACTACCTGTTATAAACAGCATGGGGACCAGCAGTTAGCGTAATGGCTATGTCGCTGGACTCCCATGTAGTTGACTGCAGTTCCAGTCCCAGACCCAGCAACTTAAACTCACACTGGATGCATGTGTGTGTATGCCCAAGATCCGAGAGAAGAATAGAGGAGAAGGGATTGCAGCAAGTGGTATGGTGTTTAAGGTACTAGACTCCCACATGGCTAACCACAATTCAAATGCTGGACCCAGCTTAAAAATCACACTGGACATGAGCGTTCATGCCCAAAATCCCAAGAGGGAAATGGAGGAGAAGGGATTGTGGTATGGTCATTTCCGAGGGTTGATTTCCTCACTTTTCTTCTCACTGTCTCTGTCTCTCTCTCTGGCAAGGGCATGCACCCTATGACAAAAATCTTTAAAATAAAAAAAGACTCCTTTTCTCAAGATAGTAGTAGTTTCTTCACAATTACAGCCTCTCTCAGTGGTCATTATTCTACTAACATGGAAGGCCCTAGTTTATTGTCTCAAAAAACTGTACAAGTCACAGCTGTGGTATTTTAAGCATTTCTTTTGATAAATGATTTTTTTTTAGAGGTTTTTGCTATAGGGCATGTGCGCTCGCCAGACAGAAAGACAAAGACAGAGAAACAGAAAGCCAGAAATCACCACCCAGAGGGGATGGCCACACTGCAATCCCTTCTCCTCCATTCTCCTCTCGGGATCTTGGGCATGCACGCACACGCGCCCGGCATGAGTTTTTTAAGCCACCAGGTCCGGGACGTGAACTGCGGTTGACTACATGGGAGTCCAGTGACATAGCAATTACACTAACTTCTGGTCCCCGATAACTGATCTTTTTATAAAAAATTTAGACATGTTGTTAATCAAACCTAATTTAAAAACACATTATTTGACATTGAAAAATTTAACAAGAGCATACATAAGAATTCTTTTACTTACACTTTGTGACACAATGGGGTTATCGAAAGGAGGTTGGTGATCATTTCTAGCAGAAATTAAGTCTGATGAACCTAACAAAACAAAGCAATCAATTTTAGTGATTTTTTTCTCCTTTTCTGGAGAGGTTTTTGCTATAGGGAGTGTGCGCTTGCCAGAAAGACAGAGAGACAGAGGGACAGAAAGTGAGAAATCACCTCCCAGGGGGGATGGCCATGCCGCAATCCCTTCTCCTCCATTCTCCTCTCGGGATCTTGGGCATGCACGCACAGGCACCTGGCGTGAGTTTAAGCCACCAGGTCCAGGACTTGAACCACGGTCGACTACATGGGAGTCCAGCAACATAGCCATTACGCTAACTGCTAGTCCCGTGACTTTTTTTTTTAATTCAGAACTTTATCTTTAGAAACTGGATAATCACAAATTAAGAACTATAAACTCCATATTAATGTGGAACCCATATTGGAAGACAATTTGCATGCAAAAAAAACTTAAAATATACTTAAATATATACAAAAAAATTTTTTAGAGTTGATATTTGAGAAAATTAGAGTCAGTATGGACAATCAAGTGGGATAAGTACAAAATGTTTTAAATACATCAGTATACTGTTAGACATAGACAAACTATGAGTAAAAGCAATTGCTAGGAATAAAATATGTATATGATACAAAAAGCCTGATTTAATGACATGCCTGTCAAGCACATCACTGCTGCACCTCACAAGTACTTGGCTGTTTCTGCATATATAATCATTCTTTGATCCTTATCATTACCAGTGAAGTGGGTAAAACAAATATCATTGTCATTTTCACAGAGCTACAGACAGATTAAGTAAATTGGAATATGGAAGTCATTAAATGGCCATAGGTACAATTTTCTACTATGTCAAACTAGATAGCACTATCCAAACAAAGTAGAGCATTTGGTGAAAGCACTACTCGGGAAAATTAAGCATATTATGCAAGTTAAGTATCCATCATAGATGTGAACAAGAAAAATATGCAAAGACCAAAAAGGACCAGCCTGTGGTGTGGTGGTTAAGGTGCTGGACACTCCCACATGGTTGACCACTGTTCAAGTCCCAGACCTGGTGGCTTGCTTTCTCACTCTCTCTCTTTGTGTGTGTGTGTGTGTGTGTGTGTGTGTGTGTGTGTGTGTGTTTCTGGTCAAATTAAAAACAAATGAATGAATAAATAAATAAAGTTAAATAAATAATTAAAAAATAAACCGTAAAGTTTTATTTATTGACCCAGTCAAGCATTTTGCAGGTTCTGCTTGGTTACGTTCCAAGAAAAAGGATGTTTTCAAATCTCTGAACAAATTTACATCTTACATTTGAGAATGTAAACATTAAGAATAAAGACGAAAAATCTACAAAAGTGAAAACTGTATGAATAAACTATATGAAATCACATACCAGACAACGTTCCATTCAAGCTAGCTCCCGTTTTAACAGGAAGATGTTTATTTGCAGACAACGCTGGAGGAACATAGGACCAGTCATCTTTCAGCAAAGCCAAATTATCTCCCCGATTTGGAGAAACGACCTCACGAAGTCTCCTCACAGGCACTTTAATCTTTTTTTTCTTTTCTGGGCTAAACTCAGGGCCTTTCATGTGGTTGACAACCAAACTACTCCCACAGTTCTGAACAGAACTTCCTTCTGGATCCATAAGACTTCAGAACCAAATTTTCAGCTCTTTGAGGACCAAAAGGGGAGAGGTAGTACGGGAGGGAATATAATAAAGAAATGTGAGTTTCAAAAGGATTTTAAAACATGCAGTTATCAACTTTAAAAAAAGTCTGAACAATATGAACAAAACTAGACATTTCAATTTTGTTTCGATGCCAAAAAGACGACCAAGAAGGTCGCATTTACCCATTAATTCTACTCGGTCTACTAATGCACCATGCCAATAAATCAGAACGTGAGGATGACCAGAGAATGGCGCAAAAGCAACGATAACCATAATAACCAGGGCACACTCAAACTCCAGAGCTGGCAGCAAAAATACAAATGTGGAGGTGGGGTTAAGATTTATCGAGAATGAGTCAAGCCAGCAAAGAAAAAAAAAAAAAAAAAAAGCTGTTTTTAAAATCACCTGCAGAAGAATCTCAATAGCTTTCTTCAGTCAGTGTTACACACCCCCTCCAGGGGCAACCCTCCGACACCTCAATTCCTCCCCTCCCTGTCACCAGAACGCAGAGGAATAGCGCTGTCACAGTACTAATCTTGAAACCGCTTCGGTTGCCGCGGGTCAACAGGTTCCGTAAAGCCTGCCCTGAAGACCTATCACGCATGCGCGCGGAGAAACCATCCAACCAAAAAGCTAAGGGCTTTCCGGTACCCTTCCGTCCCTCTCCGGGTGGAAACAAACTCCCAGCCTAAGAAATGTAAAACAGATGTGAATATATATATTTTTAGGCAGCACATTGCCCCCAGAAGACTTAAACCTGAACTAAAACCCAATGGATTCGTGGAAGACCTGAAGGCCTCCCGACCTAACCGGTAATACCACTTGTATTCAGTAGGGACTGTTTACGGTGTAGCTCCCGGAGACCGTTAGGGGCACCGGATTAGGTAAATCAGATTTCCGAAGAGTTTCGACAGATTCGGGTAGGTACCCGGGAGGAAGTCAGAAATAGAAGACGTTGGCTGATCAGACAATCACTAAAATTCATTCTTAGGGTATTTAGAATTCGTCGATGGTACCGGCTTTTTCCTCTGGATTACCCCCCTTTATAACGAATCGGTGTCAGAGAGTTTTATTTGACATCAACGCTCCCACGTGTTCTCTGCCATCCAGCGGCTGCGGCGCCGGCGCCCTCCCCGACCTGGACCCTCACTGCTCCTGGACTCCGCCCGTGGTGGAGCCCCTCAGCCTCCTACTGGTGTCGGATGCCACAGCTTGTGCCTAAGTATGGTCTCTTTTCTCTGCTCTCAGAATCCCGAGCTCCTGAACGGGGGGCGGTAGGCCACGCCGGGAAGGTGGAGGGGTCTCCCAGGGAGGCCGCTGCGTGTCCTGGGGCTTGGTGCGGGGCTGCGGAGTCCGGCAGCACGTCCCCCGGGCTGGCGCGGACCTTCTCGGGAGCCCTGTCACTGGGGCGGTAATAATTTGAGGTCATGAACCACCCACAACCCGAATTTGGGGGAATCGGGGTCTTGTTTGGGGACACTGAATTATACTGTAAAGTGTTCACGCAGTGATCTTGAGTAGACAAGCAGAAGATCTTCCGTTACCGAAAAATCCTCTCTAGGAGGAATACCGGGGCTAACAACCCTTCTCTGATCTAATTTTCAAGGGCACGCTCCTTAGAGCTTTCCCTTTACGTTTTACTAGAAGCTTTAAAACAGGTTAATCAAAGCAAAAAAAAAGTCCGATGTAAAAGCTACGTAACGAATTTCATTTCTTTTACATCTCAACTGTCTACTTCCTTGTAAGTCTTAGAGTCAAAGGGGGCACAGCGTTAGAGAACCTTTTACTTTTTTGTTTTTTGCTTCTTGAGTTTCTGCAGTTAATGATCATTGTTAACGTCTCCCTTCTGTTGGGATCTTGGGTTGTACCTGTTTATTCACGATTTGTTGTGAAAGTGTATTAAAAGATAGGATAATGACAGAGCTACAAGAGACCTTGGAAATGATTTAACTCCCTTTCTAGATGAAACTGAAATGGGAAAGAAAAAGTGACCTTTCCCCTCTAGTTCTTAATGTTAAACATAGGCACTCATTAAAATGACTTAAGTAATTTAAATCATACCACCCCTCTTAATATTAGAGCTCTGGTTAAAACCCAAGTTCTTGTCCTCATCTAGTCCAGTGCTCCTATGCTCAAAATTAAGCCTTCAAGCCCTTCTATCTAAAATCAGTTGCTATCTAAAATCAGTGTGCAGTAACCTTTCATAAGTATTTTGCTCTGGTTAATGAGCTAGGGTTGTCAGTTAATCAGACATAACTTCCTTAACCTGCTACAAATAAGCTAAAGGAGCATGCAGCAAAATCTTGTTATGTATCAAACAAGTTCAGGTCAGTTTAGACACTGACAGCCCTGGTACAAAAGAAGGCTCAGGATTTTTTTTTTTTTTTTTTTTTTTTTTTTAATTTGGTGTCCTTGCCAGGAGGGGAGTGGGGTGAGAAAGCACCCAGGATGGGGCATGGTCCCTGCTGCAATCTCCTCGATTTCTCCTCCTTTTTAGGATTTTGGGCGCGAGTGCACACACATGAGCCCAGCATGTTTTTCAAGCGTCTGGGGCCAGGACTCCAACTCTGGGTTAGCCATATGGGATCCAGTCACCTTAACCACACCACCACTGGCCCGCGATATTTTTTCTTTCTCTCATTTTTTTGTTGTTAATTTTTTTGTTTGTTTGTTTGTTTTACTGCATTTGCTTTCTCTTTCACACTCTCTACATATATGCTTTTTTTTTTTTTTTTTTGGCTGAACATTTGTAAGTTAAGTTGCAGACATAATGAACTTTAACCTAATTTCTCCAGTATGTATCTCTTTAAGGACATTCTATTCCATGACTTCTACAAGATTATCAAATTTAAAATAACATATCCAAATTTCTCCAAGTATCCCAAAAGTATCTTTATTTATACCTCAGACATGTTTCTCTTTTGATTCAGGATTCTGTCAAGGTTTATACATTGTGTTTAGTTGTCCTAACTATCTAGCCTCTTAATGTAGATCAGCCTTGACCTCTTTATGGCTTACATTTCTTAAAAAGACAAGCTCAGTGATCCTAACAAATTGTGTGATTTTGTGCATTTTCCTAATTATTCCCTCATGATCATCAGATTGAACATTTTTGGCAAGAATACCACGGAGATGGGGCTGTGTGCCTTACTGTATCCCACCACCAAACACCTAATGTTGGGACCGAGTGCCTGCCATGCTAGATTCAGTCACTTAGTTACGGTGGTGACTTGTCAGATCTTTCCAATGTAAAGGAATGGTTTTCCTTCTGTGATAAGTAACCTGTGGAAATGCTTTAAGACCATGGTTGTATCCAGGTCCCTAAAAACTGAACCACCTGGAGGTTTTATGGTCCATTTTCTGATTCACAAGTGTTAAATTATTAGCACAAGTGAACTTTAACCTAATTTCTCCAGTGTGTATCTCTTTAAGGACATTCTATTACATGATTTCTACTACAGGGACCAGAAGCATTTGTAGTGATGGTGGCCAAAGACATCAGAAAAATCACTCATTGGACACTAAAATGTGGCAGAATTAGAATTTGGCTTCAGATTTGGTAAAAATTTGGCACTTGATTCTAAAAAACATACAGGACATTTCATTATATCCTTGTTAGTTTGTTTTTATTTATTTATTTAAGAGGTTTTTGCTATAGAGCATGTGTGCTTGCCAGAAAAAGAGAGAGAGACAGAAAGACAGAAAGTGAGAAATTACCCCCCAGGAGGGATGGCCACACTGCAGTCCCTTCTCCTCTGTTCTCCTCTTGGAATCTTGGGCACGCATGCACACGTGACCGGCATTGATGTTAAGCCACCGGGTCCGAGACTCAAGCCGTGGTCGACTACATGGGAGTCCAACAGTATAGCCATTACACCAATTGCTAGTCCCCATAGTTTGTTGTTTTTTGTTTTTTTCCCTTTTTTTTTTTTTTTTTTTTTTTTGAGAGGTTTTTGCTATAGGGCACTTGTGCTTGCCAGAATGCCAGAAAGACAGACAGAAAGTGAGAAATCACCCCCCAGGGGGAATGGCCACACCTCAATTCCTTCTCCCTTCTCCTCTCGGATCTTGGGCCTGCACGCACACATCCCTGGTGTGAGTTTAAGCCACTGGGTTCAGGACTTGAACCATGGTCGGCTACATGGGAGTCCACCAACATAGCCATTACACCAACTGCTGGCCTCCCCATAGTTTGTTGTTTTTAAAAAAATATTTGGAAATTGCCCTCGGATGATAAATGCAACCTGAAATTATTTTTTTAAAGGACCTTTTGCTAGTTGTTTTATTCTTTTCCAATTACCAAAGAAAGAAATTAAAATAATCAAGGGAAGGAACCAGGTGCATTGTTGAGGAGATAATAGATAAAATTAATGAATGTGAGATAAATGTAATTGTAGGTAACAATAAAAATAATTAACAGGGTTTTGAGATGGCTTGAGGGGAAAAGATCAAAAGAGCTTATAGCATGATTGGCTATTTGGAGACTATTTGATATAGGGGATATTCATCATAAAAGTTCATTGAAACATTTTGTGGGTCTTGGGTTATGATGAGGGAAATACTGGATTTTGAAATCAAAACACCTCAGGCCTCAGCTTTTTAAAAAATTATTTTGCCAATAGACGTTTAGATTTCATCAAAAAGTCTATTTACTGAAGGCGCCTCATAGTCATATAATACTCTCATTTTTCAGGTAAGAAAACAGGCCTCACTGGAGATATTCAAGCAAAGGTTGGACAGCTACTTTCCCAGAACAGACAGGAAACTCATGCATCAGAAAAGGTTTGAGCTTGACCACTGATAATAAGATCTGCCTTTATCCTTAAGTTCCCGGGTTCTACAATATATTTGTTTGGCACAAAAATAATTTAGCGTTATTATAATCACTCCTGAGACCTAAGTCAGGGATTCTAGAATTCTCTTGCCCTTTTTCTTATCTCCATGTTTTAGGGATATAATTAGAAGGTAACCCCAATTGTACATTTTCCTCTACAATAACAAATATTTGCTGTGATTTCTGAAAACTAGGATCAAATAAAAGGACAACTGCATTGCCACTACTTGTTCTTACCATCGAGTGGTTTGTGTGGCTGTTAGATTTCACCAATCAGTATAATTTGATTATGATTAAACAATTGGAAAATGAATGGTGAAAGATTCAGAAGACCTCAGTCTAGCAAGTGAATCTGAAAAGCATTTATATACCCAGCAGTCTCTAGTATTTTCTAGTAATGAATGTCTGAGTTGAAAAACAACTTGCATAGCTCTAAAAAAATGAGGATCTCACAATTTTTTCAATATTTTTATATTTCACTTTAGTTCCCTGATCCATTTTGAGGGTTTTTTTTGGTTTTTTTTTTTTTTTTTTAAGATATTTTCGCTATAGAGCACATGCACTCACCAGAAAGGCAGAGACAGACAGACAGAAAGTGAGAATCACCCCACAGGGGGAATGGCTATGCCACAATTCCTTCTTTTCATTCTCCTCTCGGAATCTTGGACACGCATGCATACGCACCCGGCATGAGTTTAAGCCACCGGGTCCTGGACTCGCACCGCAGTCGACTACATGGGAGTCCAGTGACATAGCCATTACGCCAACTGCTGGTCCCATTTTGAGTTAATTTTTGTAAAAGGTAAGAGACTTACTTTAAGATTGAAGTTTATGACTGTGGAAGTACCATTTGTTGAAAAGGCTATCCTTATTTCATTTAGTGGCTTTTGTGCCTTTGTTAAAAATTAGTTAGGCTGGGGGCTGGCAGGTGGATGCCGGTTAAGGGCACTGAACTCCCACATGGCCGACTGCAGTTCAAGTCCCAGACCTGGTGGCTTGCTTTCTCTCTTTCCCTCTCTTTCTTTCTCTCTCTGTCCTTCTCTGGTCAAATTAAAATAAATAAATAAAGTTATATTAAAAAAAGAAAAAAATTTTTTAAACATTAGTTAGGTTGGGGCTGGCAGGTGGCATGGTGGTTAAGGGTGCTTATCTCCCACCTGGTCGACCACAGTTTGAGTCCCAGACCTGGTGGATCGTTTTCTCACTTTTGCTCACTCTCTCTCACTCTGTCCCTCTCTGATATGTATGTATGTATGAATAAATAAATAAATTTTTAAAATAATTCTAAAAAAGAAAAAATTTGGTATGGGGCCAATAAGCTACATGGCTGTTTAAGGTGCTGGATTACCACATGGTTGGGTCCTGGACCTGGTGGCTTGAACATCATGCTGGATATGTGTACATACATGACCAAAACCCCGAGAGGAGAATGGAAGAGAAGGGATTGCAGCATGGCCATTCCCCTGGCAGGGGAGGTGTTTTCTCACTTTCCCTCTCTCTGTGAGTACATGGGCCATATGGTAAAAACCTAAAAAATAAAGTTACTTTGGTTTATTTGTGTGAATCTATTTCTGGGTTCTCTATTCTGTTCCATTGATCTGTCTAACTGCTCCTCCACTGATACTACACAGCATGAGTACTGTATAATAAATCTTTATGAAGTATTGTTTTTTCCATAAAACAGGGTGGAGAGACCAGCAGATTGCATAATGTTTACATTGCTGGACTCCCACGTAGTTGACCATGCTTTGAGTCCCAGACCTGGTGGCTTAAAACTCACACTAGGTGTTTGCATGCATGCCAAGATCCCAAGAGGAGAACGGAGGAGAAGGGATTGTGACATGGCCATTCCCCCTGGAGGTGGGGTGATTTCTTGCTTTCTGTCTCTTTGTCTCTCCAGCAAGCACATGTGCCTATAGCAAAAAAACTCTCTAAAAAAAAAATAAAAACATAAAATAGGGGCCAACATGTGGTATGGTGGTTAGGGGCACTGGACTACCACATGCTGACCATGGTTCAAATCCCGGACCTGGGGGCTTGCTTTCTCTCTCCTTCCCCCAACTCTGTCCCACTCTGATCAAATTAAAATAAATAAATAAAGTTAAATAAAATAACATTTAAAAAAAATAAATAAATAAATAAAATAAGCAGGGTAAGGGATACCCCTAATAGTGTCCTCACACCTTGATTCACCTCCAGCCTCAGCCAGCCTGGGTCACAGAAAGTGGCTAGCATGCAGAGGAGACCCTAGGACCCTAGGAATGAAGGAGATGAGATATCAAAGCATTCTCAAATGAAGGAAAACCAAGGATTTGTTTGACTTAACTAAAAGCATGGTTAAAGTTTCTAAATAGAAAATGATAAAAGGAGTTTTAGAGCATCAGAAAGGGAAAACAGTGATAAAATCCTCTAAGTACTGGATTAAGGGAGCTGTATCCCACGTGGCTGGCTGTGGTTGAAATCCTGGCTCTGGTGGCTTGGAAAACACACAGGACATGTGTGTGTGCCTACAAAATTCCAACAGGATGGAAAATGGAGGATAAGGGATTATGGCGTAACCAGATCTTATTTTGGAGGGTGCTTTCTCCCTCTGTCTCTCTCTGTGCTACAGGTATTTTATTTAGTAAAAAAAAAAAAAAAAAAAAACTAGCAGTTAGTGTAATGGCTGTGTTGCTGGACTCCCATGTAGTCAGCCATGGTTCGTGTCTAAGATCCGGCGGCTTAAAACTCACGCCGGGCGCGTGTGCACACGTGCCCAAGATCCCGAGAGGAGAAGGGATTGCGGCATGGCCATCCCCTCTGGGGGGTGATTTCTCGCTTTCTGTCTCTCTGTCTGTCTCTGTCTGGAGAGCGCACACGCCCTATGGCAAAAACCTCTTCAAAAAAAAAAAAAAAAGAAAAACTCTTTATAAAACTGTAAAGTAAAAGAGGAATAAAGAACATTCCAATTATCTTTTTAGGTTGCCTAAAAATCTAACCTAAAACCTCTATTATATTGTTTGTTCTTTGTTACAATTTGGCAACAGATATAAAGGAGTTTTAGTAAAAAATATTGTTACTAAACCAAAGATTCTCTAAAGTATAGGTAATTATACTTTTATTAATTGTTACTTCCAAGAAAATTATGTGTTATAACATCCGGAGGAGACTAGCGTAACAAATGAAAAAGAACTGATGCTTTCCCTTGCTGTGGAAGAAATGGCTTTAAAATGTCAGTAGTTATAAATTTATGGGAGTAAAAAAAGGTGAGAGAAGAATTAATACAAAAAGTGAGGTGTGTGTGGATGGTTAGGGGGTGACAATGGAATTAATATTGATGGTATATGTTAATAAAATGAGAATGTTAAATTTTTTTCATGATGGTGACCCTAAACTTGAATTTTCTACTAAGTTTCAACTCCATATAAGCTTAATAAAAATGTTGTGCTTTGTAAGAGACACTTTAAATAATAATTGATAAACTATTGAGATATACACGTCCAGTTTATCTTTTCTGTATTATTATCACAAAACCCAAAACTAAATATAAGGCATTTATATTAGTCTGCAGTATATATTATTATTGTTGCTTATTCTTTCTTTTATATGCTCTTTATTTTATTATTTTAGATGTATCTCTTTTTTTTTTTTTTTAAGGTTTGTTGTAGGGAGTATGTGCTCACCAGAGAGAGAGAGAAATACAGAGAGAGGCAAAGAGGCAAAGTGAGAAATGATCCCTAATTGGGATGGCCATGCTGCAATCCCTTCTCCATTCTCCTCTCAGGATTTTGAGCATGCATGAACATGCACCTGTGTTTTTCAAGCCACCAGGTCTGGGATTGAACTGTAGAGTTGGCCATGTGGGATCTAGCCACCTTAATTTCTGCACCACCTGTTAGCCCTATACATATCTCGGGGGTTTTTTGTGTTTTTTGGGGGGAGAAGTTTTTGCTATAGGGTGTGTGCGTTCACCAGAAAGAGACAGACAGAGAGACAGAAAGCGAGAATCACCCCCCAGGGGGATGGCCACGCCGCAGTCCCTTCTCCATTCTCTTCTTGGGATCTTAGGCACGCACGCACACGTACCTGGCATGAGTTTAAGCCACTGGCTCTGGGACTTGAACCACGGTCAGGTACGTGAGTGTCCAGTAACACAGCCATTAGGTCAACTGCTGGTCCCAGCCCTATACGTATCTTTCTTTTTTTTTTTGAGAGGTTTTTGCTATAGGGCGCGTGCGTTCGCCAGACAGACAGAGAGAGACGGAGAGATAGAAAGCAGGAAATCACCCCCCAGGGGGGATGGCCACGCCGCAATCCCTTCTCCTCCATTCTCCTCTCGGGATCTTGGGCACGCACGCACACGCGCCCGGCGTGAGTTTAAGCCACCGGGTCCGGGACTCGAACTGCAGTCGACTACGTGGGAGTCCAGTGACATAGCCATTACGCTAACTGCTGGTCCCATCTATACGTAACTTTTAAATGAGGTACTCAACCTTTCTGAAACTAGCCAGGACAGAATAAATAAATAATGTAATATACATTCTTATATCTAGAATAACTGAATTACTAAATTCTATATGTAGGATATATGTAAATCTCAGTAATTCAGAAAGGCCTTTTTTCTTCCTTTAAAAGAGGTTTTTGTAATAGGGCACATGCGCTCGCTGGACAGAGAGACAGAAAGTGAGAAATCACCACAATCCCTTCTCCTCCAGTCTCCTCTCAGGATTTTTGGCATGCACACACACACACACCTGGTGTGAGTTTTGAGCCGCTGGGTCCAGGACTCGAACCATGGTCGACTACATAGGAGTCCAGCGATACAGTAAGGTAACCATTACACCATCTGCTGGTCCCCTAGAAAGGGCCTTTTGATTTCCTTCTCTTCCTTCCTTTGTTGCCTCCAAGTTGGATCACAAGTATCACATGTTAAGAAGTTTCTGGTAAGTCTCTGATTACCCTTTTTGAACTGCAG
Source organism: Tupaia tana (assembly GCA_026018925.1). Lineage (NCBI taxonomy): Eukaryota > Metazoa > Chordata > Mammalia > Scandentia > Tupaiidae > Tupaia > Tupaia tana. The sequence goes on along the minus strand of JAKSZU010000001.1, from coordinate 223,856,332 downwards.
ACTTTAGAGTTATTTAAAACCAAATATAAGGCCAGCTCCGTAGCTCAGTGGTTAAGCGAGCTGAATCCACCTGACTAACCATGTATCACATCCTAGCTCCAGTGGCTTAAAAAACACACCAGACATGATTGCACATGTACCCAAAATCCTGACAGGAAAGAGAAATGGAAGAAATAGGATTGTGGTGTGACTACCTTCTACTGGAGAGTGTTTTCTCTCTCTTTCTGATAAGCACACATGCCCTCTGGCAATTAAAAAAGAAAGAAGTAAGTAATTTCCATAACGGTTGTTGGTGTATAAGTTAATCTCATTTGGGTTTTTTTGGTTTTATTTAAACATTTTTCTTTTACTTTTTTTTTTTCTTAATTTTTTTTGCCATAGAGCACATGCACTTGCAAGAGAGAGTAAGAGAAATTGAGAATGCACCCCCCCAGGGAAGATGACCTTGCCGCAATCCCTTCTCCTCCGTACACTTCTTCAGATTTTGGGCATACATGCACACACACAGAGCATGTTTTTCAAGCCACCAGGTCTACCACTCAAATTTCACAGTCGGGGGACGAGCAGTTAGCGTAATGGCTATGTCGCTGGACTCCCACCTAGTCGACCGTGGTTCAAGTCCCGGACCCGGTGGCTTAAACTTACGCTGGGCACGTGTGCGTGCGTGCCCAAGATCCTGAGGGAGGAATGGAGGAGAAGAGATTGCGGCATGGCCATCCTCTCTGGGGAGGGTGATTTCTCACTTTCTGTCTCTAATGTCTCTCTCTGTCTGCCTGGCGAGCGCACACGCCCTATAGCAAAGACCTCTACAAAAAAAAGAGGGAACCAGCAGTTAGCGTAATGGCTATGTCGCTGGACTCCAGCAGTTAGCGTAATAGCTATGTCGCTGGACTCCCACGTAGTAGACTGTGGTTCGTGTCCCGGACCCGGTGGCTTAAAACTCACGCCGGGCGCATGTGCGTGCGTGCCCAAGATCCCGAGAGGAGAATGGAGGAGAAGGGATTGCGGCGTGACCATCCCCTCTGGGGGGTGATTTATCGCTTTCTGTCTCTATGTCTCTGTCTGGTGAGCGCACGCGCCCTATAGTGAAAACCTCTCAAAAAAAAAAAAAAAGAAAGAAAGAAAGAAATTTCACAGTCGGCCATGAGGCATCCAGCTGACCTAACCAACACACCACCTGGCTGGCCCAGTCTCATTTGTTAACAACAGAATTTTTGCATTTATGTGGAAATAGTAAAATGATCATTAGCGCAGTTAAATTAGTAATTATTAGAATAGTTAACTCAAGTAATTTTAGCAAGACACCAGAGTTCTTTTGGTTTCCTTGATCCCAACTCAGAAAACCCTACTAGGAATGCTGCTTTATCAAATGGCTTTATGGGGCCGGCAGGTGATTAAGGTACTGGACTCCCACATGGCTGACTGCAGTTCGAGTCCAGGACCTGGTAGGTTGCTTTATCGCTTTCCATTTCTCTCTCTCTGCTGATCTCTAGTCAAGGCAAAAAAATAGTAACATATAGAATTAAATAAGTAAATAATTTTTTTCAGTAACTTTGCAAGATAAACTATCTAAAAATTTGAGATTTAGATAGACAAGACTTTTGAATCCCAAAGTTACCATTAGAAAATCCGATTCTAGGGCCAGCCAGCCCATGATTAAGGCAGCTGGATCCCACATGGTCATGTGCACAGTTTGAGTCCTAGACACACAGACCAGTCCCTATGGGACGGCAGGGGTACTTTCTTACTTTTTCTCTTTCTGTCTCTTGCCAGTGAGTACAAATACCTTCTGACGATTTTTTTAAATTTTATTTTATTTATTTATTTATTTTTGAGAGGTTTTCGCTATAGGGTGCGTGTGCTCGCCAGACAGAGAGAGACAGAGAGACAGAAAGCGAAAAATCACCCCCCAGGGGGGATGGCCATGCCGCAATCCCTTCTCCTCCATTCTCCTCTCGGGATCTTGGGCACGCACGCACACGCACCTGGTGTGAGTTTTCAGCCACCATGTCCAGGACACGAACCGCGGTCGACTACGTGGGAGTCCAGCGACACAGCCATTACGCTAACTGCTGGTCCCTGACAATTTTGTTTTTAAATGAAAAAAATCTGGGGCCAGCAGGTGGCATGGTGGCTAAGGCAGCTGGATTCCCACATGGCTGACTGTGGTTCAAGTCCCGGACCTGGCAACTTTCTCACTTTCCTTCTCTCTCTCTCTGTCTCTGGTCAACTTCAAAAATGTAAAATAAAATAATGACAATAAATAAAATTAAATAAAATATTTATTTAAAAATGAAAGAAAATCTGGGACCAGCAGTTGGCATAATGGCTATGTTGCTGGACGCCCAAGTAGTCGACTGCGGTTTGAGTCCTGGACCCAGTGGCTTAAACTCATGCCGGGTGTGTGTGCGTGCATGCCCAGGATCCCAAAAAGAGAATGAAGGAGAAGGGATTGTGGTGTGGCCATCCCCCCTGGGGGTGATTTCTCGTTTTCTGTCTCTCTGTCTCTGCCTGTCTTTCTAGAGAGTGCATGCACCCTATAGCAAAAAATAAAAAAAGGAAAGAAAGTCTGAATTTAAACTGTAATGTTCTGTTGTCATTAATGATCTGAAAGATTGGAGGGGTAGCATATAATTATATATACAGTTAGAAATTTATAAAATATTGGGACCAGCAGATGGTATAATGGTTATGTTGTTGGACTCCCACATAGCCAACTGTGATTGGAGTCCTGGACCTGGCAGCTTAAAACTCATACTAGGCACATGTGTGTGCATGCCCAAATTCCCAAGAGGAGAATGGAGGAGAAGGGATTGTAGAGTGGCCATCCCCACGGTGATTTCTAGCTTTCTGTCTCTCTGTTTCTCTCTGTCTCTCTGGCAAGTGCACGTACCTTATAACAAAAATCTCTCTTAAAAATTTAAAATTAAAAAAAATTTTTTTGGAGAGGTTTTTTTGCTATAGGGCGCATACGCTCGCCAGACAGAGAGATAGAGAGACAGAAAGTGAGAAATCACCCCCCAGGGGGGATGGCCATGCCGCAATCCCTTCTCTTCCATTCTCCTCTTGGGATCTTGGGCACGCATGCACACGTGCCCGGCGTGAGTTAAAGCCACCGGGTCCGGGACTCGAACTGCGGTTGACTACATGGGAGTCCAGTGACATAGCCATTGTGCTAACTGCTGGTCTCAAAAAAAAACATTTTTTAAAGAATTCATTATTTAATTTTATTTTTTCATTCATTTATTTTAATTTGACCAGAAAGATAGACACAGAGGGAGAAAATGAGAAAACAAGCCACCAGGTCCAGGACTCAAACTGTGGTCAGCCATGTGGGAGTGTCCGGCACCTTAACCACCATGCCACCTGCTGATCCCCCCAAAAAAATAATTTTATAAAATATGAACAGTGATTACCTAACTCTTTAGCTAGCCTAAAAATATTTGTTAATAGATTGATAAACTTTATTTCTCATTTTAAAATCAGGTGACTAATAAACATACCACAAGAATATGGCTGCACAGATACCAGAATCTGATCAGATAAAACAGGTAAGTTATTATAAATAAGGAAAAAAAGATTTTGCAGAAAATATATAAGGTGCTACTGAATGTAAACATGTCAATCAATGATCTCACAAATTCCTTTTAAAAATGGATATTAAATGTTATGAAGCATATCTATTATTTGATAATCAAAAAATTCAACTAAAAGACTATGTTTGTAGATTGTATTATATCCATTTTAGTTGGTGACAGAACCTATGATTTCAAGTATTACATACTATTCAAGTATGATATTTTATCTAAATATAAAACATTAGTAATTTAAGTTTCAGTGTCTTTATTTTAAAAGCCATGTATTACAGAACCTTCTGATTTGTTTATAGTTTAGGGAATTTCTTGGAACCTACAATAAACTTACAGAAACATGCTTTTTGGACTGCGTTAAGGACTTTACAACAAGAGAAGTAAAACCTGAAGAGGTATGAAAAGTGTTGCTCACTAAAAATTATACAACCTTGTCCAAACAATATCAATATTATAGAATCCCCCAAAGAATTTCACTTGTCCCTACTTACTGCAGGAAATTGGACTGCTTGGGGGCACTGAAGTAGCCAGGCACTCATGGCATTGAGTTTAACGGTGAGAAATGTAATGCCACAGTCAATTTGTACCAAGTCAAACAGTTTTGGAGAGGATGCCTGGGCTGCTGAGTTACTGTTCCACAGCAAAGACTCTTACTAATTAACTTTCAGTCGAGATGACCTGGCCAGAGAAATTTCATACAGCCTTTGTGTCTGGCTCCAAGAACTCAGGTTGACTTTGCAAAAATCGAAGCTTGGATTTGGTGGTTCATATTACATAGGTGGGGCTCTGAAAACTGAATCCTATTAGAAGCATTAACTTAATATCCTAATGAAAAACTTATATAGTTTCTCAAAATGACATAAACCCCTCCAAGGGATGATGATAAACATACATGCCAAGAATTTAGCCTTCTCATATAACCAGTAATCAATAAGTAAATACTTGTTAAATAATTGACAAAAGTTTAGGAAATATGGTAAGTGTAATATTCTTGTGAAAAAGTAAAAGGTCTAGAATTATGTTAAGGATGTTTAGAATGAGGTTTCTCATTAAAAAGGAGCAAGGGCTAACCCCACAGCACAGAAGTTAAGCCCTGTGCTTTGTGAGCCAGATTCAACATGGTTGACTGTGGTTCAAGTCTCAGCACCTGTGTCTTAAAAGACAAGCTAAGTGCATGTATGTGCATGCCCCAAGTCCTAACAGAATGGGGAAATAGAGGAAAGAGGATTGCAGCATGACCACACTTCTCTAGAGGAATACTTTCTCTGGCGAGTGTACACACCCTCTAACAATTGAAGAAAAAAAAAGTAAAAAGGGACAAACTTGCTACTGGGTCTACATTTTAATAATCTAAGTAAAGGGATAGGAATGTGGCTTTGAGCTCATCATATTGAAACATTCCTATGGAACATCTAGTCTAGAAGTTTCATGAAGGCAGGGACTTACCATTATTCTTCATACCCACAAACTGGTTGGCATTTAGTACATATTGATTCTTGTCAGTGGGTAAAAGGATCAATAATTGAAAGTTATGTCACTTGCTACCCCTTAGTACTGTTACTGGATAATCAGAAAAGTCATGACACAATTTTGCATAGAAAAAAAAAATATGCCATGACTTCTGCGACAACCCAGTAATTCTCAGATGAAAAGCAATACACTCACTGTTCTTTTAGAATACATGCATTCTTCAAAATTGATTATTTTTGTGCTGCTTCTTGAATCTTCCCTTTTTATTTTTAGATTACCTGTTCAGAACATTGCTTACAGAAGTATCTAAAAATGACACAAAGAATATCCATGAGATTTCAGGAATATCATATTCAGCAGAATGAAGCTCTGGCAGCCAAAGCAGGACTCCTTGGCCAGCCACGATAGAGAGGCCTGGATGGATGGACTATCAGTGAAAGTGTGCCAACAGCTATTGCACTGGCAGTGAGGATTCATCTGACAGAATCCCCCGAAAGCAGTAGTCACCATGTTAAACTGTCGGTCACAACAGTTTGGCAAATGGAAACCACTGGAGAAACAAAATCAGATGCCAAGGATAATCAAATTAGAAGGTCTTATTGTTAAGTGAAATTAATACAATGAAACTTTTGTTGAAGCCTTAAGATTTGGCAGCTTGGTCACTTGGTTAGAAAAATAAACCATTGTTTCTTCAATCGTGACTGTTAATTTTAAAGCAAAATATGTGTTCAATCATGTAGAGAAAAATTTTATTACTGAAAGTGAAATAAATGGAAATATCACTGAATTATTTATACTATATAGCACCATAATATTCTGACTGGGCTGTGAATACGTTGAAATGTTTTCAGTCGGCATCATCCTCCAAGTATTCCTGTTCATTCGTGTCTGCCTCAAATTGCTGGTAAATACATAAAATAGTTACTTGCTAATCATTTCAATGCATTATCTTTTTCTCACCTCCCTTGTCATGGTGAGCATTACACATTCTTATCCTTGCTACATTTTCATATACCTTCTGGAAACATCCCATCCAGGACTAGCTTGGGAATGTTTAAGAGCTGACTGTTACACTCTAGTGGAATTTGTGTTGTTTTGTTCATAAGCTGAGAGTCCAAAATGAATGATTTTGAGTTTGACCAATAATATGCATTTTGCCAGTCATGGAAAGGGATCAGTCTAATAAAAGTGAACCAAAGTTAAAAATAGTGTCTTATAGCTAATGAATCCTGAAACAAATCTAAATGTTTATAGGAAATTCTAGATGATGCAGAAGAAATACCAAGCAATTTGGTAAATGTAAGTGGGCTGATACCAATCAATCAATTGCCTTATGAGTAGACTTCTTTTGAGATCATCTAAACTTGTATTTGTGAGAACACTAATTAGCCTATATGTTTAAATTTACCGAAGTGATTGACATGTTGTTGTCATGGTAATAGAAAGTATAGGTACTATTCTGCTTGAATGTTGAAATGTTGAAACATGTGTAATACTCATCAAAATATACAACCTATTATAATCAAAGGAAGATGAAGGAAATAGACTTACTTCATCTTAAAGCAAGAAAAGCAACCAAGAAGTGAGGGACTTTACTCATTTAAAATCTTGCTATTTCTATATAACAAAACCTAACCAAGTTATTTTTTGTGCACATTTCACAAACATAAATATGTGCTCACCTGACAAATAAGGGGAATTTTGTGCAACAGCATCTCGAATACTTTGGGGGGGAGGGTGTGCTTGAAAACCTTCAGAAGTTCCTGTGGTTGCCCACACACTAAAAGTGCGTTGCTGAGATGTTCAACCCCCATTCTATGTTCTCCTGAAACAGATTAAGTTTTGAGCAAAATTTTAATTCAACTTTGTCAAAATACACATTCTACAAACTACCAAAAAAAAAAAAAAAAAAAAAGCATTATGGGGTTGGCAGGTGGCGTGGTGGTTAAAGTCACTGAACTCCCACATGGCAAGCTCCAGTTCAAGTTCCAGACCTGGCAACTTGCTTTCTCACTTTCCCTCTCTTTCCTCTGTCTCTCTCTGGTCTAATTAAAATAAGTAATAAATTAAAGAATAAATCCTTTTAAAAAATTATTAAAAATCATGGCCAGCTCAGTGGCACAGCAGTATCATGCTGCTCAAGAAAAGCTAGATCCATATAGAAGATAATGGATTTGGTTCCCTGGTTGTGATTGGTGAAATACAGATGAAACGTCACGTTCTGGCTAAATGAAACATTTTAAAAATGGATCCCAGGGGCAAACCAATACCATAGTGGTTAAATGCTGTGCATAGAGAGCCATATCCCATATGGATGACTTTGGCCCCAGCAGCTTGAAAAACATGGTGCATGTGTATGTGTGCCCAAGATCCCAACAAAATGGAAAAATGGAGGATAAAAGTTTGTGGCATGACTGCACTCCCACTGGGGGTTGCTTTCTTTCTCTCTCTTCTGTTTCTCTGGAAAGCATCCATTCCCTCTTGGGAAAAAATAAAAGAGTAACAATATCAATACCAGCAGTTGGCTCCAATATTAATATTTTTAATTTCTCGTTTTATGCAAGAGTGTATGTGTGTGCCCAAAATCCCAAGAAGAATGGAGAAGAGATTGAGATGTGGCTATCACCCTGGGGATGATTTCTCACTTTCTCTGTCTCTCCAGTGAGTGCATGCACCCCTTAGCAAAAATGTCTCTTAAAAAAAGTACTGGGACCAGCAGATGGTGTAGCAGTTACGTCACTGAACTCCCACATGGCTGACCGTGGTTCAAGTCCTGGACCTAGAGACTTGAAATGCCAGGCATGTGTGTGTGTGGGTGCCCAAAATCCTGAAAAAGAATGGAGGATAAGGGTTTGTGGAGTGGCCATCTCCACCCCGGGGTGTGAGGGGGGGGGGGGGGGCTGATTTCTCACTTTCTGCCTCTCTCATCGCTCTGGAAAGCACAGGTGCCCTATAACAAAAATCTCTCAAAAAAGGTATTAATACCAGCAGGTGGCATGGTTGTTAAGGTGGACTCCCACGTGGCTTACCACAGTATGAATCTTGGACCCAGTGGCTTGCTTTCTTACTTTATCTCTGTCTGTCTCTAGTGAGCACATGTACTCTATAGGAAATTTTTATAATAATAATAACAAAATAAATAATTATACACACACACACACACACATTGCAAGGAGGCCATGGAAGAGACTCATGCAAATGAAGTTCCTTAACTTATATAAAGTCATCCTTGTTTATATCATTTAAGTCAATTCTAACTATTCATTTTGACATTAGTATTAAGCAGATACTTTCAGTCTGTTTAACAAATAATTCCACCTAAAAGAAAAGATTAGTGTTAATAAAATACTATCATTTAAAATAACATTATAGACTAATATGTGATGACTTTGACTGTTTGCTTTTTTCATTTTTCACCTTTTTTTTAAAGAATTATTTTATTTAACTTTATTTACTTTAATTTGACCAGAGAGGGACAGAGTGAGAGAGAGAGAGAGAGAAGTGAGAAAGCAAGCCGCCAGGTTTGGGATTTGAACCGTGGTTGGCCATGTGGGAGTCCAGCGCCCTTAACCACCCGCCACTTGCTGGCCCCATTTCTCACAATCTTTTTAGGATCATTTTATTTTAACTTTATTTATTTATTCATTTTAATTTGACCGGAGAGGGACAGAGTGAGAGTGAGACAAGTGAGAAAGCAAGCTGCTAGGTCTGGGATTTGAACCACAGTTGGCCATGCGGGAATCCAGTGTCTTTAACCAACACACCATCTGCTGGCCCCACAACCTTTATAATATATTTTTTTTAATTATTTTTTTCAATTTTTTATACATTCAATCACATTATTTAGCTTACAAAGTGAACATTTCTTTTTTTTAGAAATATTTTTTAATAATTATTTATTTAATTTTATTTATTCATTCATTTATTTTAATTTGACCAGAGAGAGATACACAGAGAGAGAGAGAGGGAAAGTGAGAAAGCAAGCCACCAGGTCCAGTACTCGAACCACGGTTGGCCATGTGGGAGTGTCCAGCATCTTAACCACTATGCCACCTGCTGGTCCCACAAAGTGAACATTTCAATATGTGAACATTTCTCCCCAGTCCAGTAGATCAAAATATCTTCAACAAATAACACCACACCTTTATTTTAAAGCCACTAAATAGAGTATAAATTGGGGCATTGCTATGAGGACTTAGACTTTTATATTTTTTAAATCCTAGAGGATGTTACTTTATATACATATTGAAAGAAAAAAAAAAAAGAACAGAAAGAGGTAAAAACAGGCAGACATTGAGATACACAAGGGAGTTTGCAACACTTGAGAAAAAGAGAGGGCCAGCCCATCGCACAGTGAATAGCACTGTACATTGGGAGTTGGACCCTGCATGGGCAAACCACAGTTGGAATCTTGGCTTTTGGCAACTGGAAAAAAATGTGAGGTTTCTGTGTGTGTGTAGCCCAGAACCTGACTGGGATATGGAGGATAGAGAAATGGAGGAAATGAGGGTGCTGTGTGACCACACACAGTTGGGTGTACTTCCACGCACATGTGCACACATGTCCTTTCTCTCACGCTATGAGCATATGCGCCCTGTGGCAATTGAAAAGGAGAAGATAGGCCAGGGAACCAGCAGTTAGCGTAATGGCTATGTCGCTGGACTCCCACGTAGTCGACCGCGGTTCGCGTCTCGGACCCGGTGGCTTACAACTCACGCCGGGCGCGTGTGCGTGCGTGCCCAAGATCCCAAGAGGAGAATGGAGGAGAAGGGATTGCGGCGTGACCATCCCCCCTGGGGGGTGATTTCTCGCTTTCTGTCTCTATGTCTCTCTCTGTCTGTCTGGCGAGCGCATGCGCCCTATAGCGAAAAACCTCTCAAAAAAAAAAAAAAAAAAAAGATAGGCCAAATGCTTGTCTGGTGGTTAAGGTAACTCAATCTCACAGGGTGACTGTGAGGTTCAAATCTCGACTTGAAAAACACTCCAGGTGTATGTGCATGTGTGCCTAATATCCCAAAAGGAAAAATGGAGAAGGGATTGCAGCGTGACCATCCCTCTTTAAGAGTACTTAAATTGTACATAGTGGACATAATGCCTGTTTACCCAGCAACATGAAATTAATCTCTTACATAAGAAGCTCCAAAATAAATTATTTTCCTCGCATGGGTTTAACATCAAAATATGAACATCGTGAAGCCAGGAGGTAGCATGGAAGTTAAGGCAGCTGGATCCCACATGGGCACAGCTCAAGTGCCAGATGCTGCCACTTGAATATTATACCGGGCCCTGGGACCAACAGATGGCGTAAGGGTTACATCATTGGACTCCCACATAGTCAACCATGGTTTGAGTCCAGGGAAACAGGAAATTTTTTTATTAAGCAGTTAGAATTTTTAAAAAGTTTTGAATTGTAAATAAGAGTGATACTCTCCAATAATAAAAAATTATGATTATTAAAAAAAGTTTTGAATTTTAACAATATTTAGTCATCTGAAAAATTATTTTACTTAGTATTTTCCATGACAATGAGGTGTTCTTATATCTGGCTCTGCTTCCCACCTGTCACTTACAGGACAGCAATATAAACTTGCACTAACAAGCACAATGGAGAGGCACAGTGTGATAAAAATGCTAGGATAGTTGAACTGAACCAAGTTGCTTAACACATCTCTTTAAGTTATTGATGTTCAAATGTTAATATTTCTTTTTTAAAACTGTTCTTGTTTTTTGATGAATCATAGCAACCTTTTTTAAGATTTATTTTAATCTTATTTATTATTTTTTTAAGAGGTTTTTGCCTTATGGCTCCTGCTCTCGCCAGAGAGAATGAAAAAAAGAGAGAGACAGACATAGTGAGAGGGGAAATGAGAAATCACCGCCTTGGGGAATGGCCATGCTGCAATCCCTTCTCCTCCATTTCCCTCCTAGGATCTTGGGCACGTATGTACTTGCACCTGGAGTGATTTTGAAGCCACCGGGTCTTGAACTGCGGTCAGCCATGTGGGAGTCCAGCAACATAACTGCTAAGCTATCTGCTGGCCCCAATTATTGTCATTTTTTAATTTGACAGAGACAGAGAAAGAGAAAGGGAAAGTGAGAAAGCAAGTCACCAAGTCTGGGACTCGAACTGTGATCAGCCATGTGAGAGTCCAGCACCTTAACTACCACACCACCTGCCAGCCCACAAATGTTAATATTTCTTGAACATACATTATAAATACCTTACAAAAGAATGTTCACATTCTTACCTCTAGATAACAAAAGTTCTCCCATCTGTACTTCATGCAAAAAAAGCTTTTGCAATTTTTCATTCTGGGCTGGATCCCACAACTGAAAGATTAATAAAATATTGAACAATGATTAATGGACATAAGGTATATAGTTACTGATCTAAATTATTTTTATTTAAAATGCACATCTTGAACCTAGAGTCTAAACTGAAAGTACGACAAATGCAGTTCTTTATAATACTTTAAACCATTTTCCTAAAATAGAGTTACAGGTTCAGGTGATCTTTAAAAAAACACACACCATATTCAAGTTAGTTTGAGATGCTTACAATAATTCATATTTACCCAGCTTACTAAATACACAGCAGAAATCCTACTATAGTTAATATAACTGTAACGAAGGTATGTTGAAAATTATTTTCTTGCCTGGGCATTAACAGTGCTCAGTGATTTGGCTGCAATGATTTCTCCATAGGGTCATATAGGTCATTTGGTTGTTACCTGTTCATATAGCAACTCTTATAAGGAAGGCAAGAAGCTTATGCTAAGACTCTGTACTTATACTCTCACAAGGAGTAGGGCAAAAGACATGATAGAGGTTTGGCAGAGAAGCTGGTGAGCGTACAGAAGGATGCTTTGGATTCCTGCAGCCTGATTTGTAAAGGTGACCATGGCCACAGGAAGAGTCATCACTGATACTATGCTCCGTGCTGATATTCAAGGTAGAATGGGCAACCCCTAGCCCCAAATTCAGCTCCACTGCCAGTCATTTCAGCTTCAAACTTTCACATTCGGAGAGTTTCTGTGTGTTTGTTTCTCCCAAGAATTCTGTCTTTTTTTTTTTTTTTTTAAGAATTATATATTTAATTTTATTTATTCATTTATTTATTTTAATTTGACCAAAGAGAGACATACAGAGAGAAAGAGAAAGTGAGAAAGCAAGCCAACAGGTCCAGGACGCGATCTGTGGTCGACCATGTGGGATTGTCCAGTACCTTAACCACCACACCACCTGTTGGTCCCAAGAATTCTCTCTTTAAGATGGAATGAATAGAATGAGTCTGGAGTGGAGTCACCTTTTAAGCTTTTATCAGCAAACGTGCTAATGACCAGTAACCACCTCAGGTTTCATTCAATAGATGCTTGGTAATCACTGGCAACAGCAGGACTCTCTAGGAAGAGCAGGAAGGGGCAAGAGACCATAATCCCTGTGCCCATTCACAAGGAGCCCACAGTCTAACGAAAGGAAAGGGATCGATAATACACAGTAGGACAAAAGTTCAGTGTGCTCTGGGGCGCAAAACACAAGAACATTGGTGCCAGCAGGTGGTGTAGCGGTTAAGGGGTTGTACTCCACATGGCCAGCTATGGTTTGAATCCTGGACCTCGTGGCTTGAAAATCACGCCAGGTGTGTGTGAATGCAAACCCAAAATCCCAATAGGAGACTGGAGAATGGATTGTGATTAGGAGCCCCTCTGGTGGTGATTTCTCCCTTTCCCTCTCTCTGTCTCTGACAAGCATACATGCACCAGAGCAAAACCTTTACAAAAATAACAACAGGGTGGTGGGAGGGGGGAGGTGGGCAGCAGGTGATGTGGTGCTTAAGTTGCTGGACTCCCGCATGACTGACTGCAGTTTGAGTCTCAGACCTGGTGGCTTTTAAAATCACGCTGGGCATGTGTGCACCCCCCAACCTGTCCGATCCGGGGCACTCATGCATATGACTAGTGTGTTCCAGGCTGATGGCCAGGGATTTGAACGACAGTCACCATGTAGAATTTGGCTTCTCTTGAGCAGTACATTACTGTTGCTCCACAGAACCAGTGTCTAAAACCATGAACTTAAAAACATGAATAGAATTATGTTGTACATTGGTTAAAAAGCCAGCTTTTTTTTTCCACTTGACAATATGTAATAGTATGAACAATACAGTTTTTAACATTTGTGAGTAATTACTCCACAGTAAGTGACTGCTTTAATCCATTGGATTGCATTTTACTTACTCTATTTTTTCTTTTCTGATGTCTTATATTTTAACAAATGCCCCAGATAAATCTAATATATATAGACTATTGGTCATACTTTGGAAAACAAAATGTACCGGCATGAGGAAGAAGAAAGATCCTAGGAAAGGTGGGAAAAGACTCTGTGCATTGGCTTATTCATCCTTAAAATGAGAATAGAGTTGTGAGAATTATATAAAAGGACATTTGAAAAATCTTGCAACTGCCTCTTCCTCACTTGAAATAATCCAAATCTTTACTGTTTCCCAACTAGAGTGTCACTAACTGATGTTCCTGTCCTCAACTTTCCTCCTCAACTTCATCTTCTACACTGGCACCAGAATTATTTTCTTTAAAAAGTAAAACAAGGGCCAGCAAGTGGCGTGGTGATTAAGAGCACTGGACTCCACATGGCAGACCACAGTTCAGGTCCTGTACCTAGCAGCTTGCTTTCTCATTTTTCTCTCTCTCTCTCTCTCTCTCTTTCTCTTGCTTGCTCTGCTCCTCTCTGGTCAAATTTAAAAAATAAGTAAATAAATAAAGTTAAAATAAAATAATTATAAAAAAAAAAAAAGTAAAACAAAGGGGCTGGCAGGTGGCATGGTGCACTGGACTCTCACATGGCTGACCACGGTTTGAGTCCTGGGCTTGCGGCTTGCTTTCTCACTTTCCCTCTCTCTTTCTCTCTACCTCTGTTCCTCTTTGGTCAAATTGAAAAATTGAAAGAAAGAAGAAAGAAAGAAGAAAGAAAGAAAGAAAGAAAGAAAGAAAGAAAGAAAGAAAGAAAGAAAGAAAGAAAGGGGGAGGGAGGGAGGGAGGAAGGGAGGGAAAAGAAAGAGAGAGAACGGAAGAAAGAAATAAAGGAGAGAGAGAAAGAAAGAAAGTTAAATAAAATAATTCTTAAAAAAAAAAAGAAAAAATACGTAAAACAAAACATGGGCCAGCAGGTGGCACTGGATCCCTCAGGGCCAACTCTGAGATTCGTGTCCCATTGAATCTGAATTCCTTAACCTGTCCGCAGTGCAAGCTCTCCCTAATTTGACCCCTACTTAGCTCTCCAACCTGTTCCTCCCACTAGTCCCGTGACTCTTTTGTTAAATGATTTGCTCACTAGGTCCAACAGATCACCCACTTCACAGGTTGTTTGTTTGTTTGTTTGTTTTTAATGCTCTGTTCTACCACTGTATTGCTATATGATGCTCTGGGCTGACTCAGGACTCTGCAGTCTCTACCAAGAAGACCCTCACCAGATGCAGCCCCTTGACCTCGGACCTCAAAAAACCATGCAATAAATAAATTTCTTTTCTTTATAACAGCATGGTGTTCAGTTGTTAGCAACAGAAAAGCAGACTAAGACATTCCCCGTATCAAGAGGTGGAGTCTATTTCCTTTCCCCTAGAAAGGGTGCAGCCTCAATGTTCCAAGAGGAGCACCCCTTGGCATGCTCCTACATGAGCACACATTCTAGCCCAGATACTCTTTCTCTGTGTGTATGCGCACACACCTGCTTTCTGCTTAGATCCCGGTCTACCATACAACAAGGAAGCAAAGGTCACACAGAGAAGACATGTGTAGGGGCCCTGGCCAGCTATCCCAGCCAAGTGAACAGCCAGTATTGACTGCCAAAGATGAAAGAGTGGGCCTTCAGATGATCCAAGACCCTGCCCTGCAACCTTTTCTAGCTGAAGCTGAGTGGAGGAGAAAGGTGCAGCCTCTACCAAACCCAGTTCACCTTGCAGATTCAAGAGCAAAACAGAAGTTGTTTTAAGCTGCCAAACTTAAAACAATGAAAGGTAAGTAGAACACCCTCCATGATAAAACTACTCTGAAAACAATCTGGCCTCCTCTAAGCTCTCATTACATTAGTTGGCCTGGTTTTGAAGGTTATTCTTACACCCCTATTGTTAACCTCTACCACAGCTAGCCTCACATGTAAGAAGCTCGAAAACAGGTGTAGACTGACCAACCAAAAGAAGAAAGGTTTAAGACTTAATTTCTTTCTGGCCAGATTGCCAAATGTGAGGATAATAGTGCAGAGCCAGGGGCTTCCGCTGCTGATCCTATTTTTGCTGCTGCTGGCACTGGGCTCTACCGCGATTACAGTCGATCAACACCCTCAAAGTGCTGTTGCCTTTCATGTGGATTACATGCATGAACTTCATGCTACAGGCCTTTGAGGGAGACTACCACTGCCATCTTTTCAAGTTGACATATTTTGGAAACAGGACGGAATTCAGAGTGACCCCATGACCATCTGTTGCTCTCTCTAGGACTCAGCATTTGATACTAGGTTAAAGCTTTGTTTTCTTCTTATTCCAGAGGCCACTGGGCGTGAAGGGCTAAATTCTGTAAGAATAAAACTTTTCCATTCCCAAAGTCCTATAAACTGAAGCTGGATAACTCAAGATAAATTTCAAGGAAAAGTCTTATGCCCTGTGTGTAGACCATATGGAAAGTTCACCAGTGTGTTCGATGTTGGAACCAGAGACATTAAAACTACGAATCAGGATGAGAAGTTGTCAGTTGCACGATGTGGTCACCTTTCCCAAGATATTGGAACAAAATTTTCAGTTGTAATAAAACATATATTTTTTTAAATTTTTGCTCTAAGTCATATGTGCTGGCCAAAAACAGAGAGAGCTATAGTGAGAAAGTGAGAAATCACTTCCTTGAGAAATGGCCATGCAGCAATCCCTTCTCCTCCAATCTCCTCCCAGGATTTTGGGCACCCACACACGTGCACCCAGGACTGAAACAGTGAAGTCTGCTATGTGGAATCCAGCCACCTTGACCACAGTGCCACCTAGCAGACTCTTGCCTCCATTATTTTAAATGGACCAGTGTAAACTCTCAACAACTTGTAACTTCCCCTCTTCTTTCTTTCTGTTATATAAACTAGCTTTCTGTGGCCATTTCAATGAGTACACATCTCTGGGGAATCAGAGCCTATTCATCTAAGCAACCAATTAATCCTAAACCCTGGATCAAATAAACCATTTTTTTTAAAAAAAAAAAAAAAAAAGCTTTTGCTATAGGGTACATGTGCTCACTAGAGACAGAGGAAGACAGACGGAAAGTGAGAAATCACCCGAGGAGGATGGCCACTCACACACAAACACAAACATACTTGGCGTGATTTTCAAGGCACTGAATGGGTCTGGGACTGGAACTGCAGTCAACCATGTGTGAGCACCTTAATCATTATGCCATCTGCTGGCCCAGATAAACCACTTTTATTTTACTTTAAAAAAAAAAAAAAGATTTAATTCCTTATGAAATTACACAAAACCTAGTAACAGTTTTATGTAAGTTTTAGAACTGCTGTCAGTTGTTAAGGAAGACAGGTTAACAAGATATTACAACTATTTTTTAAAATGTTTAATTTTATTTTGTTATTATTATTTTTAAATTATTAATTTATTTATTTTGATCAAGGAGGGAAAGAGTGAGAGAGAGAGAGAAAGAGAAAGTGAGAAAGCAAGCCACCAGGCCTGGGACTTGAACTACAGTCAGCCATGTAGGAGTCCAGCTCCCTTAACTACCACACTACCTACCAGCCCATGTTGTTATTATATTTTTAATTTGATCAAAGATACAGAGACAGAGAGAGAGAGAGAGAAAGGGAAAGTGAGAAAGAAATCTGCCAGGTCCAGGCATGTGGGAGTCCAGCATGTTTACTGCCAAACCACCTGCCAGCACGGTTATAACTATTTTTGGAGAGGTGGTTTTTTTTTTTTTTTTCCTTGCTATAGGGCGCGTGCGCTCGCCAGACAGACAGAGAGAGACATAGAGACAGAAAGCAAGAAATCACCCCCCCCAGGGGGGATGGTCACGCCGCAATCCCTTCTCCTCCATTCTCCTCTCGGGATCTTGGGCACGCACGCACACGCTCCCAGCGTGAGTTTTAAGCCACCGGGTCCGGGTCGCGAACCGCGGTCGACTACGTGGGAGTCCAGCGACATAGCCATTAACTGCTGGTTCCGGTTACAACTATTTTTAAAAACAACTAATCGAGGCCAAATAGTGGCAAAGTCAGAAAACACCAGCTGTTTTAGGCAATCGTACATGGAAGGTTCCAGGAGCAAGCCTGGTGCCCTCCCTGAGTAACCTGGCGTAGGCACCTGGCATGAGCTTGCCCTTGATCCAGAGCTGGCTGAAGGCTGAGTGGAGCACAACGGTCGGGGCCCTGTTGGAGATTCTCTCTCTCCCCCCTATGGCTCATGGAGAAATTATAAACTAGAGGGGGAAAAAAAGACTAATCAAATTCTCTTTTAGGGGAAACAAACAATTCTGTGTCTGATCTAGAAGAAAGGCCCAGCGAAACAAAGGCCCTATTAGAGATCCGCATTGCAAAAGTCACTGCCATCTGACCCCGGTGGCTCTGGTAGGGCAAGTGCTCTTCTTCCTTCTTTCCACTAAATGAAGTGCCCCTTCCTACCACGTTTACTTAATAGCTGCCTCTATATAGCTGCGTCCTTTCCTCTCTCCCTTCTGTAAAATGAGTGTAAAAACGAAAACAAGGCAGACCATGTGCGGGGCGAGCACACGCCTTTTCCTCGGAGTGGACAAAAGGAGTGGACGGCGGCCCCGCAGCTGGGAACAACTGCCGCTGAGCTACCTGGGCCAAGGCCCGAAGGCGAGCCCGAATCTGCGTGGAAAAGCTACCTGCGCGCCCTGCTCCTCAGCCTTCCGCTGTGCGGCTCTTCTTTCTGCAACACAACCCGGCACGTGCTGGTTGGGAGGCCCATCCCGAGGCCGGCGTGGGCCCGGTGGCCCTGGGCGGCTGCGGCACTCGTGGCCCAGCCTCCCCCGTGGGCTGGCCCGCCCCGCGGCCCGCACTGCCCCGCCCGGCCGCGCCCTGCCGCGCCTCGCCTCGGTGGCACTCACTGTCCCGCAGGCGGCGCTTGAACCCGGGGTCGCCACGCCGCTTCCGGTCTAAATACAAGCAGTAGCCGAGGAAGGCAACGGCGCCGGCGGCCGCCAGGGCCGCCAGGAGGCCGAAGAGGCTGCGGACGCAGGGCATCCAGCCGCGGGCGACCCGCGAGCCGAGCGTTGGGCGCGGGCGGGCGGCCCATCGCGGCCGCAGCCTCGGGGCTTCCTGTGGTCGCCGCTGCAGCGCGGGGGGCCGCACGTTGACGCCTCGCACCGAGGCTGGTGGACCTCGACCAGACCCTGGCCCCAGGGCGTGTGTGGGAAGTCCACCCCGCAGCTGAGCGCTTTTCGAACCCAGTTCTGTCACACTCCAAATTCCGAACCCCTTCCCCAAACCTGCCCCAGACCCAGGGCCTACGACACCCATTCAGGCAGATCGCAGGATTCTGGGAATGTGGTCGCCGGGAACCGGGCTTTCCTAGGCCTCCATACCTTCACTTGCAAAATCAAGTGCACTCTGAGGCCAGCTTCGCTCATCTCCTACTGCAGTTCCCAGTAGCCAGCAGTAGCCTGTACTCCCAGCCTGGTTGCCTATCGCCTGAAAGGACTCAGCTGTCCAAGGTTTCCAACCACCTTACCTGAACAGTGAGAGGACGGAGGAATTTTGAAGCAATAATATTTAGCCTAGAACAAAAGATTACTTTGCTGGGCTGGGCCTCACATCAAAGGTCCCAGAGCAAAACCAACTCTGAGAGACCCATGGTATTAACTGGTCTCAGTGTCTTACGTTCTAATATTTGCCTTATTCAGCAGACACAGCAGAAATAAAGGAGGTAAGACTTTCCCCCCAAATACCAGAAGTTTGATTTTAATGCTAAGGCAAAGAGAAGAGCTCAGCCAAAGACCTAAAGAACTAAATGACAGGACCAGCAGATGGCGTAGTGGTTATGTTGCTGGATTCCCACATGGCCAACCACAGTCCAAGTTCAGGATTGGTGGCTTGAAATTCACTCCAGGCAGGTGTGTATGTGTGCCCAAGATTCTGGGAGGGGAAGGGGAGAGAAGGGATTGCGGGGTGGCCGTCCCCCCAATTCCAGGGTGGAGGAGGGGGTGGGGAGGAGGGATGGTGGTGGTGGTGGTGGTGTGTGATTTCTCACTTTTTCTCTTACTGCCTCTGTCTCTGTCTCTCCCGCAAGTGCAGGTACCCTATGACAAAAACTTCTTTAAAAAAAGAAAAAAGGAAATAATTTCTCTCTTTTTTAAAAAGAATTATTTATTTATTTTTTTAATTTATTCATTCATCTTATTTTTCAATTTGACCAGAAAGACAGAGAGAGTGAGAGAGGGAAAGTGAGAAAGCAAGCCACCAGGTCCAAGACTCGAACTGTGGTCAGCCATGTGGGAGTCCAGTGCCCTTATCCACCACTCCACCTGCCAGCCCCATCATTTCTCTTTTGTTGTTATTGAACTATTTACTAATTTCCTAGTTACTGATATTACCTGTGGGTGCATAGCAAGGTGCTCACCATCACTCGGAATACCAATGAAGGTGAATAGTGGTCCCTGCCCACACAATTTAAGAGTTGGCAGATGTAGGTTGCATGGCATTGCTTCCTTGAATATTGGATGCTTCTTATAACTCAGTCTTCTATCTTGTTGGGAACTTACTGTGAAAACTTGATTATAAATTCAAACAGAGGAGAGGGCAGCAGAAGTATCCACTAAACTGATTTAGGATCAAGTTTTGGTTCAAGATACTGGTCATGGGACCAGCAGGTGGTGTGGAGATAAGGGCGCTGGATTCCCACATGGTTGACTGTGGTTCAAGTCCTGGACCTGGTGGCTTGCTATGTCACTTTCTCTCTTGCTCTGTCCCTCTCTGGTCAAATTAAAATAAGTAAATAAATAAATTAAATGAATTTTTTTGGAGAGATTTTTGCTATAGGGCACGTGCGCTCACCAGAAAGAGACAGACAGAAAACAAGAAATAGCCCCCCAGGGAGGATGGCCACACCACTATCCCTTCTCCTCCATTCTTCTCTTGGGATCTTGGACACTCATGCACATGTGCCCAGTGTGAGTTTAAGCCACCAGGTCCGAGACTTGAACCATAGCTGACTACGTGGGAGTCCAGTGACAGAACTATTCCGCCAACTACTGGTCCCAAATAAAATATTTTTTTTTGAGAGGTTTTCGCTATAGGGCGCGGGCGCTCGCCAGACAGACAGAGAGAGACATAGAGACAGAAAGCGAGAAATCACCCCCCAGGGGGGATGGTCACGCCACTATCCCTTCTCCTCCACTCTTCTCTTGGGATCTTGGGCACGTACGCACACGCGCCCGGTGTGAGTTTTAAGCCACCGAGTCCGGGACATGAACCGTGGTCAACTACGTGGGAGTCCAGTGACATAGCCATTACGCTAACTGCTGGTTCCCCAAATAAAATAATTTTAAAATAAAAAAGATATTGGCCATGGTTTAATGTTTTGTTTTTTTGTTTTGTTTTGTTTTATTTATTTATTTATTTATTTTTGGAGAGGTTTTTGCTATAGGGCGCATGCGCTCGCCAGACAGACAAAGAGAGACAGAGAGACAGAAAGCAGGAAATCACCCCCCGGGGGGATGGCCACGCCGCAATCCCTTCTCCTCCATTCTCCTCTCAGGATCTTGGGCACGCACGCACACGCACCCAGCGTGAGTTTAAGCCACCGGGTCCGGGATTCGAACCGCGGTCGACTATGTGGGAGTCCAGCGACATAGCCATTACGCTAACTGCTGGTGCCGGTTTTGTTTTGTTTTGTTTTTAGTTTGGTATAGGGCATATTCACTCACCAGAGGGGGACAGAGAGAGCTAGATAAAGGGAAAGTGAGAACTCACGCCCCCTCCCCCAGGGAGGATGGCCATGCAGCAATGACTTCTCCAGTCTCCTCTTGAGATTTTGAGCATGCACCCACACAAACACAACTGGTCTGTGTTTTGTTTTGTTAAAGAATTATTTATTTATTTATTTAGGAGAGATTTTTGGTATAGGGCGCATGTGCTTGCCAGAAGGACAGAGAGACAGAAAGCGAGAAATCACACCCCCAGGGGGGCTGGCCATTCCGCAATCCCTTCTTCTCCATTCTCTTCTTGGGGTCTTGGGCATGCACGCACACACGCCCAGTGTGAGTTTAAGCCACCAGGTTTGGGACTTGAACCACGGTTGACTACATGGGAGTCCAGCGACATAGCCATTACGTCAACTGCTGGTCCTGTTAAAGAATTATTTTACTTTATTTATTTACTTTATTTATTTATTTAATTTGACTAGAGAGGGACAGAGAGAGAGAGAGGGAAAGTGAGAAAGCAAACCACCAGGTAGAGACTCAAACCGCAGTCAGTCATGTGGGAGTCCAGCATCCTTAACCACCATGTCACCTGCTGGCCCCACAACCAGTGTGTTTTTCAAACTGCCAGGTCTAGGACTCAAACTACGAAGTCAGACATGTGGGACCCAACCACCTTAACCATGGGCTGGCCCACCACTGATCTTTGTACTGTCTTCATAGTTTTGCCTTTTTCAGAATGTCATATAATTGAAATCATACCATATATAACCTTTTCAGATTGTCTTCCTGCACTTAGTAATACACATTTAAGTTTCCTCCATGTCTTTTCAAGGTTCGATATAGTTCATTTCTTTAGTGCTAAATAATATTCCTTCATATGGATGCCCTGCAGTTTATCCATTCATCTACTTAAAGGGTATCATGGTTGCTTCCAAGTTTTGGCAATTGCGAATATAGCTGCTAAAAACAACCATGTGTGTGTTTTTGTGTGGACATAAGTTTTCAGCTCATTTCAGTACATACTAAGGAGTGTGCTTGCTGAATCATAGGATAAAATTATGTTTAGTTTTGTGAGGAACTAAAGACAGCTAAACTGTCTTCCAAAGTAGCTGTGTCATTTTACATTCCCACCAGCAATGAGTAAGAGTTCCTGTTGCTCCAGATCTACGCAGCTCCAGACGTGTGCAGCATTTGGCATTGTCAGTGTTTCAGATTTTTGCATTCTAGTCTATGTCTAATGGTATCTCATTGTTTTATTGCAGTTCTCGCGTGACATATGATGTTAAACTTTTTTTCATATACTTGTCATCTATATTTTTGGTGAGGTCTGTCCAAATCTTTTTTTAATGAGGTTGGTTTTCTTAGTGTTGAATTTTAAGAGATATTTGTATATGTTTGATAACAGTCCTTTATCAGATACATCTTTTATCAATATTTTCTCCCAGTCTGTGGTTTGACTTCTCATATTCTTGATGAACAGCTTTAAAAAAAAAAAATTTCCAGTGGGTGTGTGTACTCACCAGAGAGACAAAAAAAAAAAAAAAAAAAAAAGGAGAGAAAGAGGGCTGACAAGTGCGTGGTGGTTAAGGCTCTGGACTCCCATATGGCTGACCACAGTCTGAGTCTCTGACCTGATGGGTTGCTTTCTCCTTTTCCCCTTCTTTCTCCCTCTCTGTCTTTTTGGTCAAATGGAAAACAAATAATAATAACAAATGAAATGAAATAAAGAGATAATTTAAAAGAAAAGAGAGAGAGAGAGAAGGAAAGAAAGAGAGAAAGAAACCCCACCTCCATGGGAGATGGTCACAACCCAATTTCTTCTATTCTCCTCTTGAGATTTGGGAGGTGTGCACACGCATGCATATGTACACACACACACACACACACACACACACACATACACACACACAGAGGCCCAGTGTGTTTTTTAAGCCACTGGGCCCAGGGCTTGAACCACACTAACTGCTATGTGGAATACAGCTGGCGAAACCACCATTTCATTGACTGGCCTGATGAACAGTTTTTATTTTTTAATAGATTTTTGCTATAGGGTGTGTGTGCTTGCTAGAAAGACAGAGACAGAAAGCGAGAAATCACTCCACAGGGGGAATGGCCATGCCGCAATTCCTTTTCCTCCATTCTCCTCTTAGGATCTTGGGCATGCATGCATATGTGCCCAGGGTGAGTTTATGCCACTAGGTCTGGGACTCGAACCACAGTCAACATGTGGAAGTCCAGCAACATAACCATTATGCCATCTGCTGGCCCCATGAACAGCTTTTTATGTGCTTATCTGTATGTCTTTATGCATTCAAATCTTCATCCAGTTGTGTTTTTTTTTTTTTTTTTTTTTTTTTTTTTTTTTTTTTTTAACATTGTATGGTTTTCACTATGGAGTGTGGGTATTTTTTCTTTCTTTCTTTTCTTTTTTTTTTTTTTTTTTTGGTAGAGGTTTTCTTGCCTTAGGGCATGTGTGCTTGCTGGTGAGAGAAACAGGGACAGTGAAAGGGAAAGTGAGAAATCACCCCCTAGGGGGAATAGTCATGCTGCAATCCCTCCTCCTCTATTCCCCTCCCGGGATCTTGGGCACACATCCTGGCATGAGTTTCAAGCCCAGTGGCTTGAACCACAGGTTCAAGGTCCAGGACTCAAACTGTAGTCGGCCATGTGGGAGTCCAGTGATATATCTGCTATGCCATCTGCAGGTACCACAGGTAGTCTTTATTTATATATTCTGGATACAAGTCCTTTATTTGATACATGCCCTGCCAATAGTTCCTCCCAGTCTACTTCTTTTTAAATTTTTAAGTGTTTATTTTGTTTTGTTTTATAATGATTTAATTTTATTTATTGTTATTATTTTTTTAGAGAGATTTTTCTATAGGGCATGTGTGCTGACCAGAGAGACAGAAAGTGAGAAATCACCTCCCAGGGGGAATGGCCATACCACAGTCCCTTCTCCATTCTCCTCTTGGGATTTTGGGAATGCATACACACGTGCCCAGTGTGAATTTTAAGCCACTGGGTCTGGGACTCAAACTGCAGTCAACTAAGTGGGAGTCCAGCAATGCCATCTTATGGCATCTGCTGATCCCAATTATTTTTTTAAGAGGTTTTTGCCTTAGGGCGCATGCCATCAATAGAAAGAGAGAAACAGAGATAGTGAGAAGGAAAATGAGAAATCACCTCCCAGAGGAGATGGCCACACCACAATTCCTTCTCCTCCATTCTTCTCCTAGGACTTTGGGCACGCATGCACATGCACCTGGTGTGAGTTTCAAGGCACTGAGTCCAGGACACGAACTGCGATCAGCCTTGTGGGAGTCCAGCAACATAACAGCTACGCCATCTACTGGCCCCTGTTATTATTTTTTTATTTGCTATAGGGCATGTGCACTCACCAGAGAGAGTAAGAGAGAGAAAGCAAGCCGCCAGGTCAGGATTCAAACCATGGTCAGCCATGTGGGAGTCCACCACCTTAACCCCCATGTCCCTGCTGACCCCATTAAGAATATTTTTTTTTCTTTTTTAAAGTCAAAGTTTTTAATTTTGATAAAGTCCAGTTTATCAAATTATTTCCTTATGGATTATGGTTTTGGTATTGTATCTAAGAAATCTTTGCCTAACTCATTTAGGCATAAAGTCATAAAAATTTTTCTTTTAGACATTTCATAGGGTTAGGTTTTGTGACTTATCAATATTTTGTCAACTATTTCAGTTTGTGAACTTTTGGATATGATGCAAAATTTGGATACACATTCTTTTTTTCATTTGGATGTCCAATTGTTTCAACACCATTTTTTTTTTCTTTTTAGGTTTTTGCCATCGAGGGCTTTGCTCACCAGAGACAGTGAGGCAGAAAACGAGAAATTACTCCCTAGAGGGGATTACCACACCATAATCCTTTCTCCATTCTCCTCCTGGGATTTTGCCATCGAGGGCTTTGCTCACCAGAGACAGTGAGGCAGAAAACGAGAAATTACTCCCTAGAGGGGATTACCACACCATAATCCTTTTTCTCTATTCTCCTCCTGGGATTTTGGGCACACACTCACATGTGCCCAGCGTGATATTCAAGCCACAAGATTCAGCAACTGAACCATTTTCAACCATGTGGGAGTTCAGCACCTTAATCACCATGCAACCTGCTGGACCCACAACACCATTTCTGTGAGTCTGTCCTCTCTTGATTATATTGCTGCTATATTTTTGTTTATAGATCACATCTTTATATGTGGGGCTTATTCTACTCTGTCCCATTGATCTATTTGTTCATTTTATCCCAGTACCACCTTGTTTTGATTCCT
This sequence comes from Tupaia tana, assembly GCA_026018925.1. Classification (NCBI taxonomy): domain Eukaryota; kingdom Metazoa; phylum Chordata; class Mammalia; order Scandentia; family Tupaiidae; genus Tupaia; species Tupaia tana. Next base: position 223,831,030 of record JAKSZU010000001.1, on the reverse strand, counting down.
GTCTCCTTTCTAGTAATAGTGAAATTAGGTAGTGTCCAATTTAGTTCTCATCTAGAGTTGTTTTGGCTATCGTAGGTCCTTTGTCTTTCCATATGAATATTATAACTGACTTGTCAATTTCTACAAACCTGCCTGCTGGGATTTTTATTGGGGTTACAATGAATTGAGGGAACAAAGAAAATCTCAACCATATTAAGTTCCAGGCCAGGAGATGGTGTGGAGATTAAGGCACTTGATCCACATGGCCAACTACATGGTTCAAGTCCTGGACCCAGCAGCTTGAGAATCACACCTGGCACATGTGTGTTTATGCTCAAAATCCTGAGACAGGAATGGAGAAGGGATTATGGCATGGTCTTCCTGGAGGATTTCTCACTTTTCCTCTTTCTTTCACTGTCAAATGCATGTGCCCTATACCAAGAAACTTAAAAAAAAAGTTTTCCAATCGATAAACATGTTATCTTATTTAGTCTTTATTTTATATCTGCAATATTTTGTAGTTTTCAATATATTAGTCTTTCTCACTTTGTCAGATGTATCCCAATATATTCCATATTTTTTATGTTACTGTAAATGGTATTTTAAAACATTCATTGATAACTTATTGCTAGGGAAATACTTTTGTACATTATTTTGTATATCAATCTTGTGTCTTAGTTTGTTTTTGTATTGCTAACAGAAATACATGAAACTGGATGGTTGATAAAGAAACAGGTTCAGTCATAATTCTAGCACCTGCAAAGTCCAAAGGCCTAGGCCTGGCATCAAGCTGGCCTATAAAACGGCTGAAGCATAGAGGACGGCAGGCACATGCCAAGTGAGCTCAGCAGCTCTCTGTTAAAACAGCCGGCTTTGGTGAGAACCCCTTCTCATGAGAGCTAGAGCTCCCTGGGTTTCCTGAAACACCATTAATCTATCCAGGAGACAGCTACCTCCACAATGCAATCCCCATGATCCTGTTATCACCCCTAGGCCTCACTACCTCCCATCATCAAAAGGCAAAACATGAAATTTTAGGGGATAAACCATCATCCAAACAAACATCTTGTTAAACTCCCAAATCTGGATGCCCATGGTTTCTTTATCTTGTCAGAATGTTCTGGCTAGAACCTCCAGTACAATGCTGAGTCAAAGTGGTGAGAGTAGATATCCTTGTTTCATTCCTAATCTTGAGAGTTTTTATCAGGAATGATATTGGAGTTTTTTTTTTTTAATAATTATTTATATAATTCCATTTGTTATTATTATTATTTTTTAATTTCACCAGAGAGAGACAGAGGAAAAGGGAAAGCAAGAAAGCAAGCCAGCAGGTCTGGGACTCGAACCGTGGTTGGCCATATGGGAATCCAACACCTTTAACCACCATGCCACCTGCCAGCCCCATGCATGATGTTGGAGTTTTTCAAATCCTTTTTCTCTTTCATAGGTTTTTCCTTTTTAATTTATTAATATGGTGAATATATTTTAAATCATTGACTGATTTTATATATTAAACTGACTGATTTTAAATATTATATATTGGTTGACTTTACATATTAAACCATCCCTGTATTCCTGGAATAAACCCCACTTAGCCCTTTGTTGTATCATCCTTTTAATATATTATTGGATTTTGTTTGTTAACATTTTGTTTAGAATTTTTGCATATCTGTGAAGGATATTGGTCTTTAGTTTTCTTTTCTTGCAATGCCTTTTCTTGTGTTGGTGTCAGAGTAATGCTGGCTTTGTAGAGTGAATAAGAAGCATTCTCTCTTCAATTTCTTAGAAGTGTTTCGTAGAATCAGTATTGTGTCTTAATTAAATATTTGTTAGAATTCACAAGAGAAGTCAGCTTTACCTGGTCTTTCCCTCCCCCAATTTTTAAAAAATTTACATTATTATCTATTGCCAGAAGGCATGTATGCTTTCAGAGAAGGCACCCCCTAACAGTTGTGGTCACGCCATAATCCTGTCTTCTCCACCTCATCGGGATTTTGTGCACTCACACACACACACCAAGAGTGTTTTTCAAGCTGCCAGGGCCAGGCAGCTTGATAATAATAAGTAATTATTATGTTATTATTATTTTAAGAGTGTTTTGGGTTTTTTTTTTGTTTTTTTTTTTTTGCTATAGGGCATATATGCTCGCTGGAGTGACAGAGAGAAAAAAAGTGAAAACCCGCCGGGCGCGTGTGCGTGCGTGCCCAAGATCCCGAGAGGAGAATGGAGGAGAAGGGATTGCAGTGTGGCCATCCCCCCTGGGGGGTGATTTCTCACTTTCTGTCTCTCTGTCCCTCTCTGTCTATCTGGCAAGTGCACCTATAGCAAAAACCTCTCCAAAAAAAGAAAAGAAAAAAAAAAGTGAAAACCACCCCCCTACGGGGATGGCCATGCAGCAATCCCTTCTCCATTCTCCCTTTGGGACTTTGGGCATGCATATGGCATGAGTTTTAAGCTGCCAGGTCTGGGACTCAAACTGCAGTTGGCTGTGTGGGAGTCCAGACATGACCATTATGCCATGTGCTGGTCCCATCAGGTTTCAAATTTGATGGAACCTGATAAATCACATAGCAGTCAACCACGTGGGATCCAATCTTGATACACAGTGCTTACCCATTAAGCCACAGGGTTTTTTTTTTTTTTTTTGGAGAGGTTTTTCGCTATAGGGCGCGTGCGCTCGCCAGACAGACAGAGACAGACAGAGAGACAGAAAGCGAGAAATCACCCCCCAGGGGATGGTCACGCCGCAATCCCTTCTCCTCCATTCTCCTCTTGGGATCCTGGGCATGCACGCACACGTGCCCGGCGTGAGTTTTAAGCCACCGGGTCCGGGACACGAACCGCGGTCGACTACGTGGGAGTCCAGCGACATAGCCATTACGCTAACTGCTGGTTCCCAAGCCACAGGGTTTTTAAACTTCAATTTCACTTCTTTAATAGATATAGGGCTATTTAGACTATTTCTTTTTGAGAAAGCCCTGGTGATGCCTATCTTTTAAGGAATTCTGCTATTTCAGCTAAGCTGTCAAATTTACTGACAAAAAGATCTTCATGGAGCCAGCCAGTGGCCTGGTTATTAAGGCAGCTGAATCCCACGTGGCTGGCCACACTGAATCCCAGACTCAGTGGCTTGAAAACAGTAACGTGTGCATGCTTGCCCCAAATCCTGAAAGTCAGAGAAGGGATTGAGGTGTGACAATCCTTATAGGGGTGCTTTTCTGCCTCTCTCTCTCTGCACCCTCTGGAAAAAATTATAGCAATGAAAAAAGATCTTTATGATACCCCTCTATAACCTCCCCCTACAACCTCTGAGAGAATGCATATACTTGCCAGAGACCAGGAGAGGGAGAAAGCATCCCCCAATGGGGCATGGTCAAGTCACAATCCCTACTCCTCCATTTCTCTATCCTGTCAGGATTTGGGTCACTTACACACATGCTCCTGACATGTTTTTGAAGCTGCCAGGCATAGGATGCAAACTGCATTCAGCTGTGTGGTATCTGACACCTTAACCAGAATTAAGGAGCTGGCCCTTGGGATTCTCCTAAATAGGATTTATAAGCACAGTAATTCATTCTTTTTTGAGAGAGAGAGGTTTTTGTTAAAGGGCGCGTACGCTTGCCAGAAAGACAGAGACAGAGAGACAGAAAGTAAGAAATCATCTCCCGGGGGAAATGGCCATGCCACAATCCCTTCTCCTCCATTCTCCTCTCAGGATCTTGGGCACACATGCACACGTGCCCGGAGTGAGTTTAAGCACCGGATCCAGGACTTGAACTGCAGTTGACTACATGGGAGTCCAGCGACATAGCCATTTTGCCAACTGCTGGGCCCTAAGCTCAGTAATTTATAATTTAACTATTTGAACCTGCACAAACCAACTGAATTCTATGTCAGGTTTTTTTTTTTAGGGAAGTTAATTATTTACTTATTTTTAAAAAATATATTTATTTATTTTAATTTGACCAGAGAGGGATGGAGTGAGAGCAAGAATGAGAGAGAGAGAGAGAAAGCAAGCCTCCAGGTCCAGGACTCAAACCGCAGTTGGCCATGTGGGAATCCAGTGCGCTTAACAACCAAGCCACCTGCCAGCCCCTCTGTGTCAGTTTTCTAATCTATAAAGTGAAAGGTGTAGATCCTAAAGTTGTTTTAGTTTCTGAGGCTTTTTAAAAAATTTAAATCTTCTGGGACCAGCAGTTAGTGTAATGGCATTACACCATCTGCTGGTTGCGTAATCTCACTTCTAGGAACAACATAAATGCTAAAGACTACATGGTTCAAAGAAATAGCTAAAACAGGGAAACCTAGACATCCACAAAACAGGATGAAGTAATGTACAATACCGTGGAGTATGAGGTAATCACTAGATGTGGAATAATTATTCTTTTCTTCCTTTTTTTTTTTAGTTTACTAATGGGTATGTGTGCTAGCCGGAGAGAGACAGAGAGGGAAAGTAATAAATCACCCCCTGGAGGGGCTGGCAGGTGGTGTGGTTAAAGGGCACTGGACTCCCACATGGCTGACTGCAGTTCGAGATACCTGCACCTTGTAGCTCACTTTCTCACTTTCTCTCTCTCTCTTGCTCTGTTCCTCTCTGGTCAAATTAGTAAAATAACTCTTTAAAAAAAAAAAAAAAAATCACCCCTTGGGAGTATGGCCATGCTGTAATCCCTTCCCCCCAAATTCTCTCAGAATTTTGTGCCCAGTCTGGTACTCAAACCATGCTGTTGGCCACGTGGGATCTAGGTGCCTTAACCTCTGCATCACCTGATGGCCCAGAATAATTATTTAATGTAAAAAAGTGTTCACACTATATTGTCAAGTGAAAAAAGCTGGCTATAAAACCAGTGTACAACATAACTCTTAATGTCTTTGAAAGTAATTATGTGGGTTGGTCCTGTCACCTAGTGATTAAGGAAGCTAGATCCCCTATCATGGTTTGAGTCTGAGTGGCCTGAAAAACATGCCAGACGTGTGTATGCATGACAAAAATCCTGACAGGGTGGAGAAATTGATAAGGAATTGCAGCATGACTATAGCCCATTAAGGAGATGATTTCTCCCTCTTCACTTCTTTCTCTCACGCCCTCTGGCAAAAATCTAAAAAAGAAAAAGTTAATGTGATTATATATAAAGTTTGGTATTATAGATACTTAGCAAAAAATATAGAAGTACATGCATTTCTCTGTGTTTAATTTATAATTTTTTGTTAGCTTACTTTTATATTCTTTTTAAACTATAGGGTATGTGTGCTTGCTGGAGATGAGAGACTGAGAGGGAGAGAAGGTGAGAAAGCACTACCCGGAGGGATGGCCACACCTTAACCCCTTCTCCTTCATTCTCTTTTTGGGATTCTGGACATGCATGCATACATGCCCATGTGTTTTGGGGTCTGGGACTTGAAACATGCAGTCACCTATGTGGGATCTAGCACTTTAACAACTACACCACCTGTTGGCCTTCTAACCTTCTTATAATTAAAATATATTACACAAGAGCCTCAGAAGTTATTGAAATGCCAAATGGTCTATAATTTAAAATAAAGGATTTTGTTCAGATAAAAAACATCTAGTTTACTAAGTCAGTGTGTTATTGGGGCTATTGCAAGGAAAAAAAAATAGATTGCCTAAATATTATCTTGTCAAGGAAGAGTTTTGGGATCATCAAATTTTAATTGTGACAGATTTTGGAAGGAAAAATAAATGGAACGAGACTAAAAGATGAGATTAGAAGATAATACTGATGATTTCTCCTGGTTTTCAACAGTGGGAGGTGCCAAATGTTCTGACACATAAAGGATCCTGGCCTAGGAACTCAGTCTTTGCTAAGAACGCAACCTGTGCTCCCAGGGAGTAGAACCTTCCTCAAACACTACTGCCATAATGGCGCAAACACTGGACTTAGGAATCAGAAGAAAAATGGGCTTGAGTCCTAAAGCTGCCACCTACTACCACTCTCCTGACCATTTGGAACCTGATTTCTCATGTGTCAAAAATAGCCATATTCTTTTTTTTTTTATTAACTTTATTTATTTATTCATTTATTTCAATTTGACCAGAGAGGGACAGAGTGAGAGTGAGAGTGAGAGTGAGAGAGAGAGAGAGAGAGAGAAAGCCGCCAGGTCTGGGACTCAAACCACATTCGCCCATGTGGGAATCCAGTGCCTTTAACCACCATGCCACTTGCTGACTCCAAATAGCCATATTCTTTATAGCGTTGAGTTAATATGGAAGCTGATTCACTGTTGGGGCATTCAGGTCTACCAATTATATTTCATCTTACTGTTAAACAATTCATAGGATATTTTTTAAAAAATTAATTTAATTTATTATTATTTTTTAACTTGCTATAGGGTACATACACTTACCAGAGTGTGACAGGGTTGGGGAAAGGAGTGAGAAAGCAAGCATCTAGGTCTGGGACTTGAACCACAGTTGGCCATGTAGGAGTCCAGTCTTACCCACTATGCCACCTGCTGGCCCCTTGAAGGGTATTTTTTGAATTATTGGATATACTTTAACATAGTAATAGACATAGAATAATATCAACGCTCTCCATCTATCAAATCTTAGCATTTTGTCACACAGTTGATATTGGAACAAGTTTTGAATTCACATATACACATTATTTTTCAATATACTGGAAAATATAGTGCAGTACTATAAATGTATTTTCTCTATTATGATTTTCTTTATTTTTTAAAGAGAATATATGTACAAAACAGGTGTTAACTGTCTGTTACTGGCAAGGCTTCTGGCCAATAGTAGGTTACTGATAGTTAAGCTTTTGGGGAATCAAAAGAAATATGTGTATTTTTTGCTGTGCTGGAAGCTGATGCTGGAATCTGTTCCAGATTCTTTTGGAGTGTGGAATACATATCTCTGTTCACTCCTTCCCACAGATTTCCCTTTCTTAGAAAACCACTATCCTATGGGGACCAGCAGGTGGCGTGGTGGTTAAGGCGCTGGACACTCCCACATGGCTGACCACGGTTCAAGTCCTGAATCTGGCAGCTTGCCTTCTCACTTTCTCTCTCTCTCTCTCTGTGTCTCTCTCTCTGGTCAAATTAAAATAAGATAAATGAATAAATAAAATTAAAATCATTCTTAAAAAAAAAAAAAAGAAAACCACTATCCTAAATTTGGTGTTTATTATTCCCATTTATGTTGTTTCTTCAGTCTACTTATTTCTTTTCTAAGAGTGAAAAAGACAAGCAGACACACCTCTAACATGGTCTCATCAAGCTGTGACGCCCCCCCCCCCCATACATGTTCTAGCCAGCCAGGATTATGGCGTGCCTGTGGGTATGCCTGGCATGTTCAGGTCAACTGGGGATCCCAATTCTGGGCCTTCCCATATGGCCTCAGCATTGCCAGCAGTACCCCACCACTTGTGCCTCTGTTGCTGAGCTCCCACTCATATTCTGATTACTTATTACTCCATATACAAAACCCATGCATTGTACTGTTTTGAATATTCAAAATCTGTAAAAATGATTTGTATCCTTTTGCAGCTCATTACTATTTTTACTCATTTGTTTTTTAGATGTAGTCTATGCTAATACATTTAGTCCATTCATTTTAGCTATTCTATAGTATTGTGTTTAATTAATATACCATAACTATTTATCCATTCTTTTATTGATGGGTATTTAAAATGTTGCACTTTTTTTTTTAACATTAATAGAAACCATACTGCAAAGAAAAATCTAATATATGTCTCCTTAAGCATATACAGAATTTCTCTAGGGTATATGGAACAAAGGGATGTTTACCTTCTATTTATTAGATAGGGTCATATTGAGAAAGTATTCATTTACACTTGCACCAGCAGGACACAGGAGTTCTCATTTCTTTACATATTTTCCAACACTTGAGACAGACATTAAAAGTCTAAATGGGGGCCGGCCTGGGATGCAGTGGTTAAGATAGCTGTATCCCACATGACTGACTGTACAGTTTCAAGTCTCAGACTTGGTTGCTAGAAATAACATGCTGGGAGTGTGTGCATAGGTCCCCAAAATCCCAAAAGGAGGGAGAGATGGAGGAGAAGGGATTGTGGCATGACCATGTCCTAGGAGGTGTGGGGGATCCTTTCTTACTCTCTCCAGTGAGTGTACATGCTCTTTGGCAAAAAATTGTTTTGAAAGTCTAACTGGAATTAGCCACCAGCAGGTGGCATGGTGGTTAAGGTGCTGGATTCCCACATGGCTGACCACGGTTCTATTACTGGTCCAGATGGCTTGAAAATCATACCAGGTGTGTGTGTGTGCATGCCTAACAACTCAGGAGGAGACTGGAGAAGGGACTGCAGCATGGCCATCAGCCCTGGGGGGGATTTCTTACTTTCCCTCTCACTGTCTCTGTCTCTCTCTGGCAAACATACATGCCCTCTTACTTAAAAAAAAAAAAAAAAGTCTAATTGTGACATCATTAATCATTAAGGAAATACAAATTGAAAACACAGTGAAATACTAGTTCACACCTATTAGAATGGCAACACAGCAACAAAACAACAAAGGACAATGTCTAGTGCTGGTGAGAGTGAAATACAACTGAACTCTAGTAGTAATGCAAGATGGTACCTTCATACAACCCAACAATGTCACTTCTAAACATCTACCCAAGATTGAAAACATTATGTCCACAAAAAAATCTACATATGAATGTTTATAGTGACTATATTCATAATTACTAAATGTCTCATCATAGAGAAGTTTTTAATTTTAGGTAGTCAGATATCATTTATAGTTTTATTTTAAAGCAATTATGAAAGAAGAAAACTTTTCTTTTTTTTAAAAGAGACTTTTGCTATGGGGTACATGCACTCACTGGAGAGACAAGAGAGAGACAGAAAGCGAGAAATCACCCCCCAGGGGGGATAGCCACACCGTAATCCCTTCTCCTCCATTCTCCTCTCTGGATCTTGAGCATGCATGCACACGCACCTGGCATGAGTTTTAAGTCACCAGGTCCAGTACTCGAACTGTGGTCCCAAAACTTCCAAAAGCAGTTACCTCTTGGTGGTTAAGGTGCCCCCAAAAAACATACTCTCATAAACATCTGAGTGCATTCACAAGTACCTTGTCAAAACTTAACTATCATATTACATAAGGGCCAATCCTGGAAAGAATGTCTACCTCAAGGAAAAGGTTAATTCTAAAAATCACTATGGGCTGTCCATGTACATTCCCAGTAGAAAATTTGGCAATTTGTGATCCTCCATCAGAAGCCAAAAACAGTCTTCTGAAGGATAATAAATATAAGTCTTGGAGCATACCAGAAGAGGAGCTAGTTGTATAGAGTGTGCAGATAAAACACAGGATATATAATTAAATTTGAATTTCAATAAATAATAATCTGTGCATATGACATCCTTATACTGACATATTGTTTGTTATTTATCTAAAATTTAACTTGGTATCACATATTTTTAGTTGCTCACTCAGGGAACCCTAAACTGGTGAAACTCTTGGCTCTGTGTAATGTAATTTATCCTTGAGAAGAAATCTAATTACTTGTGCAGAATAATCATTTATTATATTTACATGGAAGTCCCTAAAACTTTTCACATAGAATTTTTTTTTTTTTTGTGAGGAAGATTTTTGTTATGGGGTATACATGCTCACCTCAGACATAGACAGACAAGAGAGGATGGTCAAGCCACAATCCCTTCTCTATTCTCCTGTTGGGATTTTGAGCACACACGCACACATATCTGGTGTGAGTTTTAAGCTGCTGGTTCTGAGATTTGAACTATGGTCAACTATGTGAGAGTCCAGCAACATAATCATTACGCCATCTGCTGATCCCACACATAGAATTTTTTTTTTTTTTTTTTTTGGAGAGGTTTTTGCTATGGGGCACATGCGCTCTCCAGAAAGACAGAGACAGAGAGAGAGAAAAAGCGAGAAATCACCCCCCAGGAAGGATGGCCACGCCGCAATCCCTTCTCCTCCATTCTCCTCTCAGGATCTTGGGCACGGATGCACACACACCTGGCTCGAGTTTAAGTCATGGGGTTTGGGACTCGAACTGTGGGCGACTACATGAGAGTGCAACATAGCCATTATGCCAACTGCTGGTCCCTAGAAATTTTTTTTTTCTTTTTTCGTAGAGGTTTTTGCTATAGGGCGCATGCGCTTCCCAGACAGACAGAGAGAGACATAGAGACAGAAAGCGAGAAATCACCCCCCGGGGGGATGGCCATGCTGCAATCCCTTCTCCTCCATTCTCCTCTCGGGATCTTGGGCACGTACGCACACGCGCCCAGCGTGAGTTTAAGCCACCGGGTCCAGGACTCAAACCGCGGTCGACTACGTGGGAGTCCAGTGACATAGCCATTATGCCAACTGCTGGTCCCCCTAGAAATTTTTAATATGAATTCTGCATGGTACTGATTACAAAATGAAGATAATGACATAATTATGGTAACTACAAATACCAAAACTGAACTGAACCAGAAAACTACTGCTCTTATAGTCTGTTTTTGTTTCTGAAATTTTGCCTGAGGGCACATGTAGCCAGGGAGGAAGGAATGAGAAAGCACCCCCTTCATGGGGATAGTCACACTATAATCCCTTTTCCTCCATTCTGTTCTGTTTTAAAAGACACAAAACTGAATCTATATGAATAAAAAGGTTTTCACTGTGCTTGTTAACATGAAAAACACTTATTTTTAAGGGTTTGTTTTTGTTTTTCCCATAGGACAAGTGCTCTGCCAGAGAGTCAGAGAGAGAGAGAGAGAGAGGGAAAGTAAGAAATCACCCTCTAGGGAGGATGGTCATGCTGCAATCCCTTCTCCACCATTCTCCTTTTGGGATTTTGGGCATGCATGCACACATACTTGGCATGTTTTTCAGGCTGCCAGATCCAAGACTTGAACCATGGAGTTGGCTATGTGGGTTCTAGCACCTTAATCATCACAACACCTGATGGTCTGAAAAACATTTGATTTTGTAATAAAATTTAAAGATTTTTTTAAAATTCTATTTACTAAAAACACTATGTATTTGTTAGAACTTATTCACTAGTGCAAACTCCATTCTAAGGGTCATTCGCTTTTCACTAATGATGAATTTTATATTGTTTTCTTCCTGTAATGCATGTAACCAAATGAAAATAATGGGAGAGGGAAGAATAAAGAAATAGAAAAGGAAAAATAACTGTTTAAGAAGTTTAAGACTATTTCAGGTTAGAGATTAGGCTGTTAAACAAGTCTACTTTATACTTTTTAAATGATGTAATAATTTTAACATCTTGTGAAGAGAACCCCAGAGACCTTTTTTTATTTATCGTTTTTAAGAATTATTTGTTTAATTCCATTTATTATTATTATTTTTAAATTTGACCAGAGACAGACAGATAGGGAAAGTGAGAAAGCAAGCCTCCAGGTCCAGGATTCAAACTGTGGTTGACCATGTGGGAATCCAGCGCCTTTAACCACGGCACCACCTGCCAGCCCCAAGACTTCTAAATGTCTGGCTTTGGAGTCTTGTGGCATGGTGGTGGTTGGGGCACTGGACTCCCACATGGCTGACTGCAGTTTGAATCCTGGACCTGGCAGCTTTCTCTCTCTCTCTCTAGTTAAAAAAAAAAAAAAAAGTAATGATGATAAATAAAATGAAATAAATCTTTTTTGAAAAAAGTCTTTGTACATAAGGATCACTAATAAGAAAGAGAAATAGTAGCAACTGAAAGTAATTTCTTCTCAAACAAGTTTTTGACCACCTTGCTATGTGGGTAGTCAGGCAGTACGTGGAATGTACCTATGACTAAGGAGTAGTTAAGGAGATAATCATCTAGCAGCATACAAACATACATGCACAAGGAAACATAAGGTAGTCCCCCCCTTATCTCTGGGGGATAAGTTCCATACCCCCAGGAGAAACCACAGATAGTATCAAACCTACCAGAATAGCATGTTTTTCCTATAAATACATATGATAAAATTTAATTTATAAATTAGAAACAGTAAGAGATTAACAATAACTAATAAAAATAACACATGGGCCAGCAGGTGACATGGTGGTTAAGGGCACTGTACTCCCACATGGCTGACTGTGATTTGACTCTTGGACTGGCCAGCTTGCTTTATCACTTTCCCTCCCTCCCTCTCTCTCACTCTGTCCCTCCCTGGTCAAATTAAAATAAATTAATTTAAAAAATAATAAAAGAACACAATCATAGTAGTATACTTTTTTTAAAAATAGGATACTGTTTAAAATTATGTGAATGTGTTTTCTTTCTCTTAAAATATCTTATTGTACCATGCACATTTATTAATATTTCCAGAATGCCATTGAGTACGGGTAACTGATATTTCCAGCCATGGAAAATGAGACCACAGATAAGGGGAGACTACTGCAACACAAGGTAAGTTTTCAAGTAAAATAATGCACATTGGAAAGCTACCGAAGCGTAAAAGAGGGCAATATTCTGGTGGTGATGAGAAGTCAACATAAATTTCATAGAAAAATGGCACTTGATGGGAACCAGCAGTTAGCGTAATGGCTATGTCGCTGGACTCCCACGTAATCGACCGTGGTTCGCGTCCCGGACCTGGTGGCTTAAAACTCACACCCGGGCATGTGTGCGTGCGTGCCCAAGATCCCGAGAGGAGAATGGAGAAGGGATTGCGGCGTGACCATCCCCCCTGGGGGGTGATTTCTCGCTTTCTGTCTCTATGTTTCTCTCTGTCTGAGAAGCGCATGTGCGCCCTATAGCGAAAACCTCTCCAAAAAAAAAAAAAAAAAGGATGGCACTTGAGACAGGCAGAGATGAGAATGGTGAAGAGACAGAGGTGGGCAGGAGCAACATCTGAGCAATGCCTAAATGGCCCTGCTGGACCTGAATTCTACTCTTGCCCAGGGTCATTCATTACCTGGTATATTCCTGGCAATCTTTGCTCTCCCATGTGCTTGGAACACCAGCTACTCCCTCTCTCCTCCTATATCCCTAGCCAATTAATAGTCTTCACTGGGGTTCAGTTTTACTGTCACTTTCTCTGCAAAGTCTTCCAAGATTACCCTTGCCCTCAAACTACTTGGGTTTTGTATCACTATCTCATGGCACACCATAACATTTATCACACCTGGAGGTATGAATTATACTGGTTACCTGTTTAACATCTATCTTACCTGATACATTCCGTGAAGAGAGGGCCTTCTTTTTCTCTTTTTTTCTTTTTTTATGGTAGAGAAAATTTTGCTATAGGGCAAGTGTGCTTGCCAGAGAGATAGAAAGTGAGAAATCACCCCCCAGAGGGATGATCATGCTGCAATCCCTTCTCCATTTTCTTCTTGGGATTTTGGGTATGCGTAGACATGTGCCTGGTATGAATTTTAAGCACTCCGGTCCAGGACTTGAACCATGGTCAGTCATGGCAGTCCAGCAATGTAAACATTACACCATCTGCTGGTCCCAAGAAGGCTTTTTTTCTGCTTTTGTTCACTGTTGTAGCTGCTGGGCCTTAGCATAAATGCCTGACACATACAAGATGCTCAATAAATTGTTGATGAATTAATTCTGGCAATTATTTTACATTAGTTGAATATACCTTTGACTGCTTTCTTAATTTTGGTAGCTATGTTAAATTACATGGCTTGTAAGAAAGGTAGATAAGCAAAATGAAAGCTTAATCTACATAGATTTCTATAATTTAAAGAAACTTGGAGCCAGCTGATGGCATGGTGGTTCAGATGGCTGGTTCCCACAGGGCTGACTGCACAGTTCAAGTTGGGACCTGCGTGCTTGAAAAACACAATGGGCTCATGTGCATGTGTTCCCAAAATCCTGAAAGGAAAGAAACGGAGGAGAAGGAATTGCAGCATGACCATTACCCATGGCAGGTACTTTCTCACTTTCCTTCCCTCTTTCTCTGGTGAGCACATGTACCCTCTAGCAAAGTATAAAAAAAAAAAAGTATTTTAACTGAAGATACAGTATGTAGTAGTCTTTTAAAATATGCTAAGTACAGGGGATCAGCAGGTAGTGTGGTGGTTAAGGTGCTGGACACTCCACATGACTAACCACGGTTTGAGTCCCGAACCTAGTGGCTTGCTTTCTCACTCCCCCAGCCCCCGTCACTCTGTGTATGTGTATCTCTCTCTGATCAAATTAAAATAAATGAATGAGTAAATAAAATTAAATAAACAATTATTTTAAAAAATAAATAAAATAGAATATGTTAAGCACAATTATCTTTCCCAGTAAAAAATAGGAAAACTAGACGGGGCCAGCAGGTGGCATAGTGGTTAAGGCGGCTGGACTCCCACATGGCTGACTGTGGTTCAAGTCCTGGACCTGGCAGCTTGCATTCTCTCTCTCTCTCTCTCTCTCTCTCTCTCTCGTCAACTTCAAAATAGAATAGAATAAAATAATACAATGAATAAAGTTAAATAATTCTTAAAAAAAAAAATAGGAAAACTAGAAATTTAACAGAAAATAGGGCCAGCAGGTGGTGTGGTGGTTAAGGTTGCTGAACATCCTACGTGGCCAACTGTGGTTCAAGTCCCAGACCTAGAGGCATGCTTTCTCACTTTTCCCCTTTCTCTTTTTCTCACTCTGTCCCTCTCTGGTCAAATTAAAATAAACGAATGAATGAAGTTAAAGAAAATAATTTTTAAAAAATCTAACAGAAAATGAACAAAAGCATACATGGAATACTAAAACAGCTCTGTGTTTTTTTTTTTTTTTAAACTTGATATTATAGATACCAACTTCATTTTAGATATTAAGAGTGCCTTCATGTCTTTCTTTCTCTGCTGCGGCGGAGTCGCGTGGAGGCGGAGGCTCGGGTGCGGTCAAGATTCGGCTCCACCCGTCATCCACCACCATGACCGAGGAAGGCATGGCTGCTGGAGGTGTAATGGACGTTAATACTGCTTTACAAGAGGCGCTGAAGACCGCCCTCATCCACGATGGCCTAGCACATGGAATTCGCGAAGCTGCCAAAGCCTTAGACAAGCACCAAGCCCACCTGTGTGTGCTTGCATCCAACTGTGATGAACCTATGTATGTCAAGTTGGTGGAGGCCCTTTGTGCCGAACACCAAATCAACCTGATTAAGGTAGATGACAAGATACTAGGAGAATGGGTAGGCCTCTGTAAAATTGACAGAGAGGGAAAACCCCGTAAAGTGGTTGGTTGCAGCTGTGTAGTAGTTAAGGACTATGGCAAGGAATCTCAGGCCAAGGATGTCATTGAAGAGTACTTCAAATGCAAGAAATGAGAAGATAATAAAAATCGGCTCACAATCCTCAAAAAAAAAGAGTGCCTTCATATTTTTACTTTCTTAGTCATATGCAAGAATTATCTATTCAAAATGTTAAGCTAAAATAAAAATATGTCCAATATTTAAGTTGTAATACCTAGTATTATTTCACATAATCCTTTCTGGTCCCCAGATAAAAGGACTTTAACAGTGTCTAGGGCCAGGCCAGCATGTGGTGTGGTAGTAATGGCACTGGACTCCCTCATGGCTCACTGCGATTTGAGTCGTGGACCTGGTAGCTTGCTTTCTCACTTTTCCTTTCTCTCTCTCTGGTCAAATTAAATAATAAATAAATAAATAAATAAATAAAATTAAAGAAAGAAGTCTTTAAAAAATGAAAAAAGTGTCAATATAGCTGTTCAATGAATATATAACTTTGTTTTTTTTAGTAATATCCCATTATCTCATTACCAAATGTGTATCAGAAGAAACAATACTCAAGCTAATAACTTAGTTATCTCAAATTTATTGAATTGCTACTGAGGGGACTCATTAAAATATCTAATGTATAAATCTAAAGTTTCTTTGTAGTTCCACCTAGATTTAAATTATTTTTAAAAATTCTTATAATTAAGTACTAGAGATATTTTACTGTAAACACTGAGAAATATACTGAAATGGTTTGTTTTGTGAAACTGAATTTTCCAACTGTAAGATACTGGCATTTAAGAAAAGAGCAATCACTTAAATGAAAACTAAAAATATAAAGCCTATGTTTAAGACATGGCCTTTATTAATACTGCCCACTGAGCTCTATTTTTATTTTACATAGAAATACTTCTGCTTTGCAAAGAAAAGACAGAAAAGTGCATTTTTACAAGAGTATTTTTTTCTGTTTTTAATTCTCTGAGAAAATGGAAGGAATCTGAATCACAAGTTCACAATGTGGTAAAATGAAATTAAGAAACAATGATTTCAGTAATGTTATGCCATCACTAGTGTTTAGCTCTGACTTTGTTCTTGTAAATCAGATCCTGATATACAGTCTAGAGCGTCTAGGTTATTATTCTACAGCATATTAAACACAGAAAAGGAGGTTTAAAAAAAACCCCTTTCAATGTACAAACATGAATTTAAAAATTGCTTTTAAAAAATCACCTTTTTACATAATGTATATGCAAAACTGCTTTAAATACATGATTTGGGAAGAATTATTTACAAAATGTATCAGTCTGTGGAACAATTCACAGACAAAGCATACATATTTGCATTACTTAGTTGTTGCATCTCAACTTTGGGAGATATAAACTTATTCGGCAGTATAGCAAACATAAAAACTGTGACAAAGCATCTTAAGGGCAACCAAAAAATTTGATCCTTAAAACAGTTTAAATACTAGGACTGCCAAAGTTTCTAAACAAGGACATACTTTAATGATCCAGATGCCCATTTACAGTTCTATACTGTTTGAAGGACTGAAACAGACTCCCGTCAGACAATACAGGCAAGGCTGCTGGATACAACCTCCTGAAAAAAGGGACAGCTGAGAGCTATTGTCATCCAAAGAGTGAATTAACCTAGAATTTTCTTTTTTTCAATTTTATTAATATTTTAAAAAATACATAAAAATACAACATCCAATGTCTGAATAAATATATTTAACAAGTTGCAAGATAATACCTTATTTTACACAAAATTTTCAGCTTTAGAAATCTTGTTAAATAACTTCATTGTTGTTATATATTTCATTTTTGTCTTTTTGTAACAAAATAAAAACTCTGAAATTACATAGAAAAAAGACAAAATATTTTTGTCAAGGGATAAGATAGTCCACTGAAAACTTATTCACAATTCCACTGTAAACATTAATAAACATTAAAATATTTGCATAATTGTGTGCTCAAAAATTCTATAAAAAGTGGAAGACTTATTACAACTGTAGTTTTCAGTCAACTACACTTCCTTTCACAATTTATTTTGTCCCATTTACACCTTTAAACCTGGGCACACTGCTGAACATATACTTTGGCAGTTCTAAATAGCAAGTGCTTCCACAAAAATAAAAAAACCAACAATAATAATAAAAAATAACACAACATAAACCCCCTACTCACCAAGTGTTCAAATACCTCTTAGTGAAAGTGCAGCAGTAACTATTCGGCTGGGTATTTCGATGTTTATCATGTGCACCTGCTCGTCTATGATTTCTCTAACACCTGAAAGCTTTATTATACAATTCAAATTTGCTAAGTGCCCTTTTTTCTATATCACAAAAAATGGGGGGGGGGGCGGAGAATATGACAAATATGGCAGGCTGCCTAACCTTCAATTATTAATCAGCTTATTTTTTGCAACAAGAAAAAAGAAGAAAGAAGGGAATAGATATAATCCAGCTTGGAAAAGTATACAGGATATACTTAGCAATGTCAAACCAGTTGAGTGCTTTCCTGTGGTTGTATTTCAGCGTTTTGGGATTTATGTCTATGGCAGCAAACTGCTGGGAAGGCAGAGAAAACATTTATCACCTGCATTCTACAGCAAGTACATTTTGTGGGGGAGATGAGGACGAGGGACTCATTCCAGTGTCTGACGAAGCGGATGACATGGAGGCTCCTGCGTGAGACACTGTAAAATCCAAACAACGATGTTAGATTGAAAGACTATTGCACAAAGATACCTAGCCAATGGCAAATGAAAAATAAATTTTGTAACATTATTCATGTCAACCAAAGGCCTTTTAAATGTTGCATGAAAGAATAACAAACTCTCAGGAAAAACCCTGTTAGCTCAAATGATTGATCTTTCGACATTTAGCAATGCAGCATTTCAAGAGATACCATAAAATGTAAAGATTAAACACAGATAAAATCTTAAACCCCAACTTGGCCAGTCTCAAAAAGGAACCTGGCTTGTCCCAAGTGAGAAACAAGATCAACTAGAGATTATTTCTCACTATATGGAATGTCTGCTTTATTTCTGGATCATATGACTGTAAGAGAATTCAGTTAACCAGAGAATTTCCTGCAATTGTCAGATATTCAGAATCATGGAGATGAGGATAGAAGCATGGGTATGTGATTAGGAAAAAAGTCCTCAAATGGCTTTCACATAACTTTTTGGGACACAGCACAAATGAAGGCTCTCTACCCTAAACATGAGGTGCTATATACCATTTCTCAGTTTTTGCTTTTATCCTCTTTCCTGCAAAGCTCTCCTCACTTCTGCCACTCTTTGCCCAGTTGTTTGTATTTTATTTCGAGTTTTAATGTTTATTTATTCAAGAATATCTGTGTAGGGGACCAGCGGGTGGTGTGGTGGTTAAGGAGCTGGACACTCCCACATGGCTGACCATGGTTCGAGTCCAAGACCTGGCGATTTCCTTTCTCACTTTCCCTCTCTCTCTTTCTCTGTGTGTCTCTCTCTGGTCAAATTAAAAATAAATGAATGAATACATTAAAAATTTAAAAGAAAAATAAACATTTAAAAAAAGATTATCTGTGTATTACTACAAAAACTTAAGGAAACAAAGGAAGGTTAGAAGACTAATAAAATAATCTTAGTTGTCTAAACTTGTATCACCTTTAGTAAAACCAGCCCCAGAGCAGTGAAGGGTTCTCCGAAGAATTTCAGTGTGTTAATTTGCTCTTTCTTTTTTGTGTCTGAAAGTTCTGTAAAGAATTCTTGCCATGGGGCCAGCAGGTGGCATGGTGGTTAAAGACACTGGACATGTGGGAACATGGCTGACTGAGGTTCAAGTCCCAGACCTGGCTTGCTTTCTCACTTCCCCACTCCTCACTGGCTTGCTTGCTCTGTCCCTCTCTGGTCAAATTAAAAAAAAAAAAAAAAAAAAAAAAAAAAATTTATTTTTAAAAAGAATTCTTACCTTTTTTTTTTTTCTGAAAAAGAATAAGCATGGAAAACCTGATCTCTTTCTACTTGCTCCATCCTATTTTCAGGAATTAAAAACTGGTAGGCAGAATAGACTCATTCAAGATGACACATGACACAGGTCATTCTATCATTAATTTACTCCCTAAATCTGCCAGGGGCAGAAAACTCCTCTCAATATGGTCAAACCTACCGCTAATTTTTCTCTTTTTAAAAGAGCCATCCCTCGTGCAGCCCTCTCCTCCTGTTCCATTCTATTCTTGGAATAGCTGCTTCTGGGCTTTCCATGCTATGCTCATCCTACAGCTTCCATGCAACATGGCCTTGACATTTTCCTTTACTGCTTCCCCATCTGGATTGTTTGCTGAATCTCATCTTGTCTTAGCTTGGCTTCTAGATTCTAGTATTACTACTGAGAAATTGGGCATAAAAAACTTGATACTCTTCTGAAACCCATTTAGTTTGCAAGTACCTTTATTTGGTAAACTTTCAGGAACATTCTTTTTTTTTTTTTTTTTTTTTTTGAGAGGTTTTTGCTATAGGGCACGTGCATTCGCCAGACAGACAGAGACAAAGAGACAGAAAGCAAGAAATCACCCCCCAGGGGGGATGGCCATGCCACAATCCCTTCTCCTCCATTCTCCTCTCAGGATCTTGGGCACGCACGCACACGCACCCGGTGTGAGTTTTAAACCATCGGGTCCAGGACGCAAACCACAGTCAACTATATGGGAGTCCAGTGACATAGCCATTACGCTAACTGCTGGTCCCTCAGAACCAAGGTTCTGAAATTTCAGGGTGTGCTTTGGTGTGGTATTTCCTCCCATTCTTTACACAGAACACTGAGTCCTTTTAATTCTCTAACTCATATACTTTAGTTCTGTTTTCTTTGTTTTGTATTGTTTTTAAATAAAGGTTTTTGATATAGGGTATGTGTGCTTGGCGGAGAAGGAAAAGGAAAATGAGAAATCACCCCCCAGGAGGAATGGCCACACCATAATCCCTTCTCCTTCATTCTCTCGGGATTTTTGGGCATGCATGCACATGCACCAGGCATGACTTTCAAGCCACATGTTCCAGGACTTGAACCAGTCAGCCCTATGGCAATCCAGTGCCTTAATCTTCGTACTACCTGCTGGCCTCCAGTTTTAGAATTTTTAAGTATTTATTTGGTATTATCTTTTTAGAATTCCTATGATTCAGAAATTGAATCTCCTTGCTATATCCCTATACCTCTCTTATTTTGCCTTTTGTTTTTTAATTGTTTTAAGAATTATTTTACTTAACTTTATTTATTTATTTTAATTTGACCAGAGAGGGACAGAGCGAGAGAGAGAAAGTAAGAAAGTAAGCTGCCAGGTCCAGGACTCGAACCATGGTCAACCATGTGGGAGTCCAGTGCCCTTAACCACCACGCCACCTGCTGGCCCCTTTCCTCTTTTATTATCTTGGACTTCTACAGAAATTTCTTTAGCTTTAATGTCTATATCTTCTACTATTATTTTTTTTTCAGTTCCTGGTATCCTATTTCCTTGTAAGGATTTTGTCATAGGGTGCGTGCACTGGTCAGAGAGACAGTGAAAGGGAAAGTGAGAAATCTTCCCCCGGGGGTATGGCTATGCAGTAATTCCTTCTCGTCCATCCCCTCCTGGGAAATTGGGAATGTACACATGCACCCAGTGTGATTTTCAAGCTCCCAGGTTTGGGACTCAAACTGAGGACGGCCGTTGGAATTCCAGTGGCCATGCAACCTATTGGCTCTCCTGATATCCTATTTTTGAGAACTTTTCTTGTTCTCTAAATTTTTAAAATAGAATATTTTTATTGCAAGTTGCAATATCCTTTTATCTCTGGATATATTAACTGTTAATTGCAATATTATACTTTTATTTTCTGAATGTTTATTTCTTCCACGAGTGAGAATGACGATGACACAGCACCCCCAACATGATCTCTACACGATCCATCTTTACCTTCAGTCAGCCCTGGATCATGGGCATGCATATGCCTGGTGTATTCAGGGAGATCTCTGAGATATGAACTCAGAATCTTCCATGTGGGTCACCCTCACAGTGTTGTTCTATTGCTATACCACTGCCCAGTTCCCTAGTTTTGAACATTTGGAAAAGCATGGTACATTGTTTTATCCAAGTTCTTTTAAGTTTCTTTTATGAAGGGAGGGGTGCAGACAAGCATCGTCAATAGGGCATCATGTCATGGTTCCGCCCTGCCCCCTCAGCCTTCCCAGCTATCCAGCATCATGGGTGTGTGCGCCCAGTATTTAGGTCAGCTGGGAACCAAACCTATCACCTTCCATATGGATCCACTATCACTTGAGTAGCGTGTTACCACTGCACCACCACGTTGGCCCTTTGGCTTCTGTCTTAATGTAGTCTTTCCTCAAATACCTGATCACTGGAAGCTGTGTATGAGCATCAGGGCTTTTTCATATGGGCAGTGCACGTGTAGTGATTGGCAATGATCCTACGTTTTGGTTCAGTAATCTCCAAATGTTGGTATCTATGTTAAGTCAGTTTCTTCAGAATACTCCAGTCTCCTCCCAGAAATGAGCCTAAGCCTTGCTGGCAGCCCTCATGGAGCCCAGAGGCTTACACCTCATGTTGGAAGAGGGACAGGAGTCTCACCATTCAGTATGCGAACTTGCACTCAATCCATCGTTTTTGGTTTAGCACTTAACCCCCACCTTAACTATGACTGGTGTTCCTGAGTACACAAGTCCATTAATCACACACCCCCAACCCTCTGTTAAAATAATCTCCTATTTCCTGCTAGAGTCAGGGAGAGAGTTAGTCTTGCTTTGCAGCATGGAATGAGAAGATCCACTTTCTCTTTTAATTTTTGACCACTCTCCCCATTTATCACTGCCTTCAAAGCTTTTCTGGGGTTACATAGTTTGAATTGGCTTCTTGTCTTGCCCCATTTTGAGGACAAGTAAGCTTAGGTTTCAGTATTTTCTCACCCAAAAGGACAGTTATGGTAGTCCATCTGTTGTTCAGCTTTCAAAAGATATGCTGTTGACATTTTTTGTCTGCTGTAATCAGTTGTCTTATTCTCTTATCCTTGTGGACATACAGCTTGTAATTTCCTATACTGTTATTTTAGTGGGGTTGGGCGACAAAGTGGAAATGAACATGTCCATGTTTAACTACAAGTCAGTCCTATGCATTTTTAAGGTCTAGCTCAGAAACTACTTTCCACAATTACTTCAAAGTAACTTCTTCTCCTAACTCCAATCCTTATTGATGTCACTGTTAGGGTACACATTGTCCCACTAGACATTAAGATCCTCAAGATCAAAGCCTGTATCTAACTAGAATATTCTGTACTTCTGCCCCCTGGTAGAGTGGTACCTACTCGTTAACATTTCTGAGCTGCACTATGTCACACTGTAATTGCTTAGGCAATGACTTAAGATCCTAACAAGATCATCTTGTTGAGGATATGCTTTATGTCTTGTTTATTCATTTTGGTGGACTCCTAACAACAAATACAGTGCCTGTTAATAGGCAGCCAATAAATGTTTGTTGAACAAACAGTGAAATCCAGACATAGTAAACTCTTCTTGAGAACCTACCACGTTTAATAAAAGTACAAGATACATCTTATAAAACAGTTCATACTTCCTCCTTTCAAGGGTTTCATTCTGAATAATTCAGTTATTGGCCTAGTCATTTTAACAGCAACAGAGACAAATCACCAGAATTTGTAAACAAAAATTAGGATATTTTATATTCACAAAGTGACAAACTTATGTCTTCTAAAATGATAGGATATTTATTTGAAAAACAGAGGGAGAAAAATTGTTAAGAAATTACCTTCTCTGTCTTTCTTTTTTAATCTTTTTCTCCTTCTATCTATGGTTGCAACTTCAGACTTCAAAGACATGTAATATTTTCTGATTTCCTGTAGTTTTTCTTGGAGAAAAGAGATTCTCTCTGTACTGTTCATATTATCTAATTCATCTAAAAGGGGGAAAAAAAGTTAATCTGGATTTAGTTAATCAAATCATACCATATTAAGTTAACAAAAGCACTATAAACAGGGAAGACATGAATTAAATTAATGATGAAGAGTTCTTTATCTATCTCAAATTTTTTTTCTTTTAAAACATTTTTTTCCCGGGACCAGCAGTTAGCGTAATGGCTATGTCGCTGGACTCCCACGTAGTCGACCGCGGTTCGAGTCCCGGACCCGGTGGCTTAAACTCACGCTGGGCGCGTGTGCGTACGTGCCCAAGATCCCGAGAGGAGAATGGAGGAGAAGGGATTGCGGCGTGGCCATCCCCCCTGGGGGGTGATTTCTCGCTTTCTATCTCTCTGTCTGTCTCTGTCTGTCTGGCGAGGGCACGCGCCCTATAGCAAAAACCTCTCCAAAAACAAAAACAAACAAAAAAATTTTTCCCAGAAGGTATGTGCACTTGTCAGAGAGAAAGAGAGGGAGGAAGAGGGAAATAGGGAAGGGAAGAGAGAGAGAGAAAAAAAAAAAGAGAGAGAGAGAGAGAGAAAGAAAGCACCCACAATGGGGAATGGTCACACCACAATTCCTTCTCCTCCATTTACCCTTATGGGATTTTGGGCATGTATGTATACATGTGCCTGAGCGTTTCTTAGGCTGTGGGGTCTGGACTTCAATATCACAGTTGGCCATGTGGGATCCAGCTGCCTTAACCACCACACCATGGGCTGGACTCCTAATTATCTATACTAAACACTTTTGTCAGAAAACATCAACAAAAAGCAATCACAATCCATAATTATAGTTATTATCATAGTAGTTTCTTTGTATTGATGTCTTCTTCACTTATTAGTGATTTGTAATTGCCAGTACTACAAAGGACATTTCTGTTTTATTGATTTAGAAATCATACGTGCCTTTTTTTTTAGAACTTTGCCAGAGGACACCTATGCTTACCAGAGAAATTCAGAGAGAAAGAGAAATAGAGAGAGAGAGAGAGAGAGAGGGAGAGAGGAAGAAAGCACCTCCAATGAAGCATGATTACATTGCAATCCCTTCTCCTCCATTTCTCCCTTTTTGGAATTTTGGGCACACGTGTGGTGGTGTTTTTCAAGCTACCAGGTCTAGGGCTCAAACCATGATGTCAGCTCATGTAACCAACAGGCCATGGGCTGGCCCTTATGACTTATTTCATTTACTAAAGCTCTTCCTCCAGTCAATATTTATGAACTTTGTGTTATAAAAAGACAAATATTTGTATTTAGAATAACAAGTAGCAATTTTTTATGACATTAGGTTGTTGGGAAAGAAATGACATATTTTTCTGTTTTACTATGCAAAAAATGTGTCAAGACTTTCCCAACAACCCAATATTTGGAATAACTAAATAAATTTCTTAGTCATTATTTTATTAACATTAATCCAAGTTAACATCTTAAGATATATTTCACTTTACAATATACATTTAGATTGTCTGTAAGTTTCTTACTGAGTTGAAAGCTCCATTTATATGTCCTGGGGGATGAATTTGGATGTTTTTCTCTGTGTTTATCTTTCTCTCCATCTTTGATGTGAGGGGATATTCTTGCAGGAGATCGTGCAAGTTTCTGTGGCTTAGATACACTAAGATGCTTTACTGGAGTACATTTACTTGAATTGTCTACCACAGGAAGATCTTCACTATCACTGCTTTGTCCTGTAATAAAAAAAAAAAATGGACTCAATTATAAATAGTTATCAAATATCAAAATGCAGAAGAGACCCAGCAATTATACTTCTTGGTATGCTACAGAAATAGTGCATAAATATGCAAAGGTTTTGTTAAAAAAAAATAATGGGAGTAACCTAAACGCCAACCAACTAAAAAATCGTTATAAATTATATACTATTTAATGCTTTGCTTAAAGTGTTAAAAAGAATAAGCTAGAGTTTGTTAGAGAGAAAAATAGAAAAATATCCAATATATGTTTTTAACCAAAAAAAAGGAAAGGTATGTAACACTGCCCCATTTACATTTAAAACAAAACATAAAAACAACCCAAAAGAGGACTAACACAAACAGTATATTTACAAAAGTATAAAAAGAAATCTTGATGCATCCACATCCAATTTTTAACATATACATAATAAAATGTAAGGAAATACTTAGAAAGGTTTTTTTTTCAGCTTTACACCCTACCTCCACCCTAGTCACTCTCAAAAGCCAACCTTACCTTGTTCTGAAAAGGCAGTTAAGAGTTACACAATCAGGGACCAGCAGTTGGTGTAATGGCTATGTTGCTGGACTCCCATGTAGTCGACCGAGGTTCGAGTCCCAAACCCGGTGGCTTAAATTTACGCCAGGTGCATGTGCGTGAGTGCCTAAGATCCCAAGAGGAGAATGGAGGAGAAGGGATTGCGGCGTGGCCATCCCCCCAAGGAAGTGATGTCTTGCTTTCTGTCTCTCTCTGTCTCTTTCTGGCGAGCGCATGTACCCTACAGCAAAAACCTCTCCCCCCCACCCCCCGAGAAAAGGAGTTACACACTCAATTTCCCAGCCCCTCTCCTATCTGCCATTATTGGCTATATATTTATGTATACATGTAATGTATGTATGTATATATGTATTTATTATCTTAAACATAAGAGACTGTTTCTGTACAAACAAATTTCCTTAGCTGTGCTCTCAAAACCATTTACTCCCAGGTCCTCTGGAATATCCCTAAGTCAATTATCCACGTTCTTTCATTTCTTATTACTGTCCAGCCAAATTCAATGGATATATTTTAATCCTACTTGAATATTCCATAGCATTTAAAACCTCTTTCTTATATATACCCAGTAATGTTTACTGATTTCCGTTTTATCCCCAATTTCTATCCTACTCTTCCTGGCCTATATAAGGAGTTACCCCACATAACTCTACTTTTGGTCCTTTTTCTTCACTTTAAAACTCTTCCACAGTGGGACCAGCAGATGGCAGAATAGTTACATCGCTGGACTCGCATGTAGTTGACTGCGGTTAAAGTTCAGACCCGGCGGCTTGAAACTCATGCTGGGCGCATGTGTGTACATGCTCAAAATCCTGAAGGGATTGTGGCGTGGCCATCCCCCTTGGGGGTGATTTCTCACTTTCTGTCTCTGTCTGGTGAATGCATGTGCCCTATAGCAAAAATCTCTCTCTTAAAAACAAAACAAACACAAACTCTTCCATAGCAATCGTATTGTCTTGCAAGCCTTTGACAATTATCTTCTAAAAACAGACTTTATTTATTCTAATTTCTAGACCCCTCTTTTCCTAATACTGGGTACTATTTTTTTTTTTTTTTTTTTTTGTGGAGAGGTTTTCGTTATAGGGTGCGTGCGCTCACCAGACAGACAGAGATAGACAGAAAGCGAGAAATCACCCCCCAGGGGGGATGGCCACGCCACAATCCCTTCTCCATTCTCCTCTCGGGATCTTGGGCACGCACGCACACGCGCCCAGCGTGAGTTTTAAGCCACCGGGTCCGGGACGCGAACCGTGGTCGACTACGTGGGAGTCCAGGGACATTGCCATTACGCTAACTGCTGGTCCTAATACTGGGTACTATTAACTCAGTATGTTCCAAATTACTGTTCCAACAACCATCTGCTACTCCTCTCACTGTCTCTGTCTGTCTGTCTTTGGCAAGTGCGCATGCCCTGTGGCAAAAACCTAATAAATAAATAAATAAAACTACAAATGTTTAATATCTCACAGCATTTCTGAGGATTGGAAGAGAACAGCCTGACTATATGATCTGGCTCAGAGATCCTGGCAAAGTTGCATTCGAACTTTTAGTTGAGGCTGTGGACTTTGATCTCCAAAGACATGATGACAGCTGGAAGATCTGTTTCCAAGAAGGGTCACTCGCATGGCTATTGGCAGGATGCCTCAGTTCCTCACCCCACGGCCTCTCCAGGGACTGCCTGAATGTCCTTACAACGTGGCAGCCATTCCAGAGCCAGTGATCCAATGAAAAGCAAGGAGGAATTTATAGTGCCTTTTATTCTCCAAAGTCATGCACCATCCCTTCTACTTCATTAAAAGTATGTCACTGGGGCCGCAGGTGGCATGGTGGTTAAAGGTGCTGAATTCCCACATGGCCGACCGTGGTTCAAGTCCTGGACCTGGAGGCTTGCTTCTCTCTCTCTCTCTCTCTCTCTCTCTCTCTCTCTCTCTCTGTGGTCCAATTGAAATAAACAGATGAATAAATAAAGTTAAATAAAATAATTCTTTTTTAAAAAAAAAAAGCATGTCACTAAGTTCAGCCCACACTGAAGGGGAGGGCAATTAAGCTTTGCCTCTTGAATGGGAAAGTATTAATGAATTCGTGGATATGATTTTAAACCCAACAAACCACCATATAACCATCAGAATCAGGAAGTTAGCACAGATATAGTATTATCTAATCCTCAGATCCCATATCCATGCTTTTCCACTTGACCCAATAGGACCCTTTTATAGCAATAGGATCTAGGTGAAAAATCATGTGCTGCATTTAGTTATCACATCTCTAAAGTGTTCTTCAATCTGGAACAGTTCTTCTTTCCTGATGTTCATGACCCTGACAATTACAGGTCAGCTTATTTTATAGAGTATCTTTTAGTTTGATTTCGTTGATGGTTAGATTGGATTCAGATTATGTATCCTTGATAGAAATAATGTGCTGCTACATTCTTCGTTCTTGTTACACCCTATCCCGTTATACATGATTTCAACTCGGTGGTGTGCTCACTTTCATCATTTGACTAAGGTGGTGTCTGCCACTTTAAAATTACTCATGTTCCCTCTGCATGTCTGCCACCAGCCTCGTCTCATCTCCCGTCACTCTCTATTTTCTGGACCTGTGCTGTCCAGCTGCTAGCCATCTGTGACTACTAAGAAACTAAATATGGCTCGAAGGTTTTAAAATGTCTTTTGTATGACATAAAGGATATGTTCTAGTGTAACCTAGCGTTTCCATTTGAGTCATGGATGTAGGCATGTTTGAGAAGTAAAACCATTTGCCAACATCAATCATATTTTATGTCTACTATATCTACTACTTAATTTTATGCTTCATTCCATAGACATTTGTTTTTTATGTAATGTTTCATTCATATTGATTTACTAATTACTTCCTTGCTTCAATAAGATTTGCCTTTATGTCCTCATGTTTTAAAATTACCATAATATTTATAAATCATTTTTACAACTTAAATACCCTTTAGAAATGTAAGCTTTATGTTTAACACTACAGCAAATGTTATTATTCTTTTCCTCCAAATTTCCAAATAATGTTTCTTTAATAATAAACTGCTTTACATGAGAAATACAAGTGAATTAGCATTAAAAAAATCATAGCTACCAAGATACAAATAAAATTAACAAGTGTCTTCAGATTAAATGTTTATGGATGGGGCCAACAGGTAGCGCAGTGGTTAAAGGCTCTCTCTCGATTCCCACATGGCCGACCCCGGTTCTAATCCCAGACCTGGCAACTTGCTTTCTCATTTTCCCTTTCTCTCTCTTTCTGTTTGGTCAAATTATAAAATAGTAACAACAACAAATAGAATGAAATAAATAATTCTTTTTAAAAAGAAGTTTATGGATGGTCAGACTCTGTGACACAGCTAGGTAATGCACTGCTCAAGAGAAGCCAGAGTGCACACAACAATCAAATTTCACATCCCCAGCCCAGTCGTCCTGAAGGCCTAGAGGAAGGGGGTTGTGTGTGATCACCCTGTGGAGGGTGTTCCCTCCTCTCTCTTTCTTTCTGTCTCTCTCACGTGTGCCCAGTACTCTACCATGAATAAAAGAAAACATTTATTAGAACAAGTTAGGGCTGGCCCTGTAGCCTAGCAGTCAAGGGAAGCCAATCCCACATGGCTGACCACAGTTTGAATGCCAGTCTCAGCAACTTGAGAAACATCACAGGCTTATGTGTATGTATGCCCCAAATACCAATGGGATGGAAAAAATGGAGGAGAAGGGATTGTAGCATGACTGGGGGGGTGCTTTCTTCCCTACCCTTTCTCTGTCAAGCATAAGCAACTTCACACCCCACTGGGGGGTGCGTTCTTCCCTACCCTTTCCCTGTCAAGCATAAGCAACTTCTGATAATTTTTAAGCAAGTCAGTTAGCTAGGATCACAGGCACCCATACTCATGCCCAGTGTGTTCAGATTGCCCTGACAGTCAAACCTAGGCCTCCATGCAGCTTTCAGCTTCCCAAGCAATGGCACTTCCCAAACACCACCGAGCCTGGCTCTGTTTTTTGTTTTTGTTTTTTTTTAAGACAAGGTCTCACTATGTCGCAATCATTCTGCCTTAGCCTACCCAAACTGCTGGGATTACAGTCCCACGCCACCATGGCCAGTATTTAGGGAAATTGAACCTGAGCCTCCCGGGGTGTCCCAGCCTGCAGAGCACAGCATCTCAGCAGCATGAGCCAATATGGCTGGGCCCAAATTATTTTTAAACTGACACAAACGACTGATCAAACAAACTCCTGAAAATACTAACACTGCACTAGAGCCAGCAATGAAAAGCACCAACCTGTTCCATTCTTTTCATTTTTGGCTATAGTACTTGTTCGCTTTGGGGTACGCTTTTGCTTTTTTGCCAGTAATCCGCTATTTCCATCACTTGGCCTTTTCTGACCTAAAAAAAAAGGGGAAAGAGAAAGCTTAAAAGACAAAACAACAATAATGGGAAAAAAATAATGAAACAATAATGAAAATGTGCACATTTATTTCTATATACACATTGTTTTAAAAGAAGAGACTTTGTTTTTCCCTTGAAAGTCCTTACCCTTCTCTCTGCTCTCCCTTTCTTGCACAATTATACTACAAGTACCGGAGGCAACGCTGGTTTCAAACCCATTTGCTGACTCCCTCTCACAGAGACCTTCTTGAGATTCTTCAGCAATACTATCCACTTCAATTGTGATGTCGCTCTCGCTTTTGATGCTTCGAGACTCATCTTGACTAAGAGTAAGTGGAGAAGCTACTGAAAAGTTGTGCTGTGCTACAGGAGGTAGGGCAGGTGGAATGGAAGCAAGAGGGTTAGACTCAGAGTTTTCAACTACCACATCTTCAACACTAGTCTTATCTTTTTCATCCAAATCATCCAAATCTACTTCATGGCAAACCAAGGTTTCAGGCCCAATCAGAGGCATTGTATCCTCCTCCTCTTTTAGTGGAGTATCAACAGTTTCTTCAGCTGGACTATCAAATTTTTCACTAGTCAATTCTTGAATGCATTGGTTGGACTCTGCTATTAATGATGGCATTCCTTCATTTTCTGTTTCAAAGTGCTGTTCAAAATTTATGTTTTTTATCCCCTCAGATCCAATACAATCACTGGTCCTTTCTTGAGATACGCTATTTGTCATTTCCACTCCATTTTCCAGTATTAATTTTTTCTCTGGTGATGACTGTCCTAATATTTTCCGTTTCAACTTTTTTTCTTTTGTACATTGGTCGATTTCATCTTCAGTGGTAGAAGAAAAGTTTTTATTGTCTAATGAAGAAAATTCAAGACTGTGAGCTTCTATATGAGGTTCACTTCCTGCTTCATCCTGGCTAAATGACGAAATCTTTATAATTTCTAAAGAAAGATCTTTTGTCTTGCTTCTCCGTCCTTTTCCTTTAGGAGATTTTTCTGCCTCCTTCTTAACTTCTTCTAGTTGTTCCACTTTATTTCCAAAAATCTGTACTATTTGTTCATTGTCTCCAACTTCTAACTTTAGAGTTTCTAAAGGTTGCATTTGAGTCCTATCGTTTTCTTTTAATATATGTGTAGCAATCTTTGGATTTTCTTCATCTAGTTTATCATCACTTAAATTTTCATTTTTATCTAGTTCTTCTTTAATATCAAGAGAAAGTTCTTCATTCATCAAATTCTTTTCTAAAGGGTCGTCTGTTTCACTATCAGATGAACAGGAGTCTGTAAGAGGAAATACATTATACAAGTTTTTATCTAAAGAATATAATTTTATAATAAAAATTCTACCAAAAATAAACAAAACCCTTAATCATGTACCTTTGAATACCTCCATGTATAAATTTCTGATGTAAAATAAATCCTAAAGTTTGTGCCAAAAATTGCAGGGAGATTTTAAGTGAAACTCCATGTAAAAATATATTACATGGCATATAACTATTTAACTTCTGTATAAGCAGATATTTTACCATTTTCACTGGCATCAGATTTAGGCTGTAACCACTCTTAGAAAAATCAAAGGACTAGTATCAAGATATGAATTTAATACAATGAATGGTTGGACCTAAGATCAAGTAATTTACTGATTAAATATGTGATGGTCATTTTGTGTCTTGAGAAAGGAGTAAGACATTCCACTTAGAGTAATTCTAGGAAGAACAGATATTTAAAATGACCAATTTGAATCCTCAAAACTTCAAATATTCTTGTTAACAGATAAGGAAGCATAACATGCATGCCAACTTTTACAAAAGAAATCATTCCCTTTAAGTCAGGAAATTTTGAAAATAATAAAATAGAGTTGTAATATAAGAGCTATAAAATATAAAAATTCTGCTAATATGGTGCTCAAATCCTAAAGAAGTTAAAAAAGGCCAACATGAGTGTATTATTTTAAGATATTAATAAAAGGTGTGTACATTTTTATTTCATTATTTTAATGTAAAAAGAATATAAATTTCATTTTTCTCATGTTTAAACAAACTCCTTTTATATGGTAGTTGAGTAAGACTGCTATGTACAGTTTTGTAGACTGTACACTGCACCGGGCATGCCTTGGGGAAATCTAGTTTCAGTTTGTGGGTGGTTTACATTTGTGTATTATGACAGCTGTCCAGCAGATGGCAGTAAAGAGCAAGGATACCCTTTTATAATTTGTACAGAAGCACCTTGTGGATT
This sequence comes from Tupaia tana, assembly GCA_026018925.1. NCBI lineage: Eukaryota > Metazoa > Chordata > Mammalia > Scandentia > Tupaiidae > Tupaia > Tupaia tana. The sequence goes on along the minus strand of JAKSZU010000001.1, from coordinate 223,799,090 downwards.
AATGGCAAATCTGTAGTTCAGAATAGCTTTTTTCTTGAAGGGAGGGAAAAGTTTTACTTAGGATAACAGGTTAAGATTTCTTAAATTGTATGGAAAAATATACAAAGGTAGAAAACTAAGGGAAAAGAGTAAAGGCAGAATAAAATATGTCTGTGTGCACTCATCATATATGACCCATACCATATTAGTGTGTACTAGCTCTCAAAAACAGTCTCAGCTTTGTTGAGAGATCTCACTGTTAAAGAGAACAGCACTGAATTTACAGGAGACGCTGGCGCATGCTTTGAAGGAACAAGTACACATGAAGATGCACAGATTGTCAACTTCTCTATTAAAATACAGTATTTCTAGTATATCTATGAGAAGTTATTTCTAAATTAAAATAAAATACCACTAAATTTGAAATAAAAAGAAACATTCTCTTCATATCAAATTTTATGGTTTAAATCATATGACTTTAAGACTCTTACACAATGGAAGTTTAATTTATATGCATTAAAAAATAAAATCAGTGATCCCCCAAATCCAGCACCTTCCACTCCATCTGACAGAGGTGAGCTGTCTGGCATAGTGCTGTGAGCACTTCTGGTACCTGATTTTCCTTCACTGTTGGCTGTCTTAGATAAACCGTATGGCATGTTTGATGAAAGGGTCGATTTTAAAGGAGGTCGTCCCCGTTTTGACTTCTGTCTCTCCTCATCCCTCTTTTCATCCTTTTCACTATCTTCTTTATTCTGAGTAATAACAACAAAATATATGAACAAAGCTAATGCCACATGAAACCACTCCTTCTCTAGAAAAACTTTTAACTCAAAATAGGTATTTTATATGTCAGCTTTTAGCCTGTGCTTATAGAATATTCAAGAAAATAGTTTGTATTTAAATAAATATGATGTTCCACAATTATAACAGGACAATCGTACTGTGATAGTCACAGGTAGGGCATTAAAAAGCTGTGCAGCTATTTAGCACTTCCTCTTGTTCCTTACTACACCCTCAGGAAAACAAAGATAGCTGCCATTAAATAGACAACACTCTAGGCAATCTGTGCGGCAAAAGTTAAAAATTGAAGACATAGGTGAGGGTACAACTAGTCACCAGATATGTGTTTTAAATTTTTAGTATTAGCTTATGGATTTAAAAATTAGATTTTTTTGTTTTTCTTTTTGGCCAGAGGATGTGATGCTTAGCAGAGAGAGACAGAGATTAAAAAAGGGAGAAAGCACCACCCCCAATGGGGCATGGTCACACCACAATCTCTTCCTCTATTTCTCCACCCTGTTAGGATTTGGGGCACACACACACATGCACTCAGTGTGTTCTTCGAGCACCAGGGCTGAGATTCAAAGCCACATGGATCTGGCTCCCTTAATCTCTAGGCTATAGGGTGGGCCCCGTATTCCACATTTAACAAAATACAGTGATCTTGAAAATCCTAAAATCTAGCAGCTGCATTCTCATGGCGGAGTGCTAAGTTCCACCCTCTCTAGATGAGGAATGGTCCTCTTGTTCGTCAGGATCAGTTTACTTTCCTCTTTTCCTATAAAAAGCTGATAGGTATTTAAGTTTGAAACCCACGTCCTAGGAGTTTCTGATTTTCAGCTTTCCTGACAGAGTGCAGTAACGTATTCCAAATTTTTAGCTCCTGGGTTATGACAGAAAAATCACAATTGTCTTAAAAGAATCAAGATGGAGACCAGCAGGTGGCATAGTGGTTAAGGCACCGGATACTCCCACATGGCCAACCACGGTTCGAGTCCTGGACCTGGTGGCTTGCTTTCTCACTTTCCCTCTCTCTGTGTCATCTCTCTGGTCAAATTAAAATAAATAAATAAATAAATAAATAAAATTAAATAAATTATTATTTTAAAAAAAGAATCAAGATGATGATTACAATAAGAAAACAATATTTACAAAAAAAATACAATGCCTTAAATATTACTAATCAAAAGAAGCCAATCCAAACTACAGCTATGTACTATAGGATCAAAACTATACGATATTCTGAAAGGCAAAACTATGAAGACAGTAAGAAGATCAGTATTTACTGGCAATGAAACTGTTCTATATGATAGTCTAAGAGTAGACATCACATATCAATACACTGTATAAACCCACAGAATGTACAATACCAAGAGTGAACTCTAATGCAAACTATAGACTATGGAGGCTGAGGGTATTTGAGAAATCTCTGAACTTTCTTCTCAGATTTGCTGTGAATCTAAAACTACCCTAAAAAAATAACGTCTTGAAAAAACACAATACAATCTGACTGATTTCTGTACCTATCATAAAGGTTAAGAATCTGTGAACATACTTTAGCTTTCTTCTTCTGTTTTTTCTTTGGTCCACCTTTGTCCAAAGGCCAGATTATCCTGTCAGCCTTCACCCATTCATCATACCTTAAAATAAAGAATATATAAAAATTTCATAATGATTTCTGAGTCAAAAATGAACTTACCCATCAAAAACAAGAGCGAGAGAGACTAAAGACATCATTTCCAGTACTGGCTGAAATGTCAAGGGCACAGCAGTTGTAACACGTGCCAGCAACTGTACCAAGTGCTTTGTGTGCCCACCACCAACAGGGGAGGGATAGAGAATTTCTAAAGAGTTAGCAGGTTTTTGAGGGAGGTTTGTGTAAGCAAACTCTGAACAGATTTAAGATTATTTGTTCTCTACAGCTCCCATAGATCTGACCACATGAGAGGCTAGGGTCTGATTCCTGGTCCAACATAAAGGCTGAGTATGTGGCATGTGCCTGTAATCGCAGGGGTTCAAGACAGCTGAGGCAGGAGGATTGTAAGCTTGAGGCTAGCCTGGGCGGCACAGTGAAACCCCATCTAAGAGAGAGCTGGGTGTGATGCCACATGCCTGTAGTCCCAGCTGGGAGGCTGAGGTAGGGAAATCTGATAGGAAGGCCCTGTCTTAAAATAAATAATCAAATGAAAAGCCATGCAATTTCTAGAACTAATAAAGTTCTTACATTACATATATATATGCATATTTATAAATTTAATCAAAATTAAAAATGTTAACATTTAAGTAAAAAGACTACAGAAAGTCCTTGCTTTGGACTATACTGTGTAAATAGAAACTATTGACAGTATACTATATATAGAAACCATGCTCTTTCTTTGTAAACCAGTTACCATGGAGATTTAGGAAGTAAAGACGTAGTTACAATATGCACAAGTTTCAGCAGATTTGTGCCACAGTTTGAAAAGTGCGATCTGAAAATTACAACTTGAAAACTGTCTCCTACTGGATTAACCCAATCTACAGCTTCTGAAACAGACTAGTTATGAGGATTGTACCAGGATTTTAAGTATCTGTATTTTATTACCTTATTTACAAACAGTCACTCAAACATTTACTGAAGCCCTATTAGTATGCACTGTATGAGGAAGTACGCAGAGACTAGTCGAGAAAATATGGCCCTTGCTCTCATGCAACTCAGTCTGGTAGATGAAAGACAGTTAGATATTAAAATCAGGTAAAGTGATGAATGCACTAAGAGGGTTATGTCTCTGATCTGGAACTAATAAAGGAGTAACTCTGTATGACTGTAAAACTCCCTAGGAAAGATCAACCAAGAAACCAATGGCTGGTCTGGAATATGCTTGGTCCAGGACACACTGGCCCAAAGTTGCATGTCTTATTCTTATTCCCCCTGGAGGGCATATGTGCTTGCCAGAGAGAGACAGGGAGAGGAAGAAAGCACCCCCAATGGGGTATGGTCACACATTCTTCCTTCATTTCTCCAACCTCATGGGATTTCAGGCATGCGCACACACACACCCCCAGTGTGTTTTCAAGCTGCCAGGACCAGGATATGAGCAGTGGTTGGCCATCTGGAATCCAGCTCCATCAACCACTAGCCATGAGGCTGACCCCAAAGTAGTATATCATGTAGCTACTCACAGCACTAATACTACCAACCAAGTGTGGTCCGGGATTCTTGGCTACAGACCAGGACGCCTTTTCATTTGCAGATGCTCTTATTTTAGAAGTCCAACTAAATTTTCTTTTTTGGAGTTTTTTTTTTTTTTTTTTTTTTTTTGCTATAGGGCGCGTGCGCTCGCCAGACAGAGACAGAGAGACAGAAAGCGAGAAATCACCCCCCAGGGGGATAGTCACGCTGCAATCCCTTCTCCTCCATGCTCCTCTCGGGATCTTGGGCACGCACACACACGCAACCAGCGTGAGTTTTAAGCCACCTGGTCTGGGACGCGAACCGCGGTCGACTACATGAGAGTCCAGCGACATAGCCATTACGCCAACTGCTGGTCTAACTAAATTTTCTAGAAACTATAGCAGCTCTATCTCCATAAAAAGGCAGAATTATGTCAGCTTTTAGGCATATGGAAGGACAATGAAAAATCATAAACCATGTGAGGCTACAGTTAGGTAACTAAAGACAATAAAATGACTTTCGAGAGATGTTAAAAGTACAATGTTAAGAAGATGAGAAAGAAGGATGACAGGAAGGTCAGAGCAGAGACAGCCAGGTGGGTAAATGAGAGTGGGTGGCTATGAACTCAACAGAATCTAAGGGAAAAAGCTGTGCTACGACTGCAGAGATTGTGTTTACCAACTCTGGAGTAAACTCAGTGAGGAACAAGCCTAGCGTGGCGTGTTATTAAACACAGTCCTTTCCAAACTGTGAATTCAATAATACACTATAAAGATACATGCTGAAATTTTATATGTTGTTATTTTTCCCACACTCCTTACAATGGTGGGAGATGAAAAAACAAACTTTGCCTCACTAAAGAAAAGAGTTAACATTCATCAAGTACTTACTAAGAGTTACGCGTTGTTCTAAGCACTTTACACGTTAATTTGACATATTAATACAGATATTACCACTATTTTACAACTTTTTTTTTTTTTGAGAGGTTTTCGCTATAAGGTGTGTGCGCTCGCCAGACAGACAGAGAGAGACATTAGAGACAGAAAGCGAGAAATCACCCCCCAGGGGGATGGTCACGCCGCAATCCCTTCTCCTCCATTCTCCTCTTGGGATCTTGGCACGCACGCACACGTGCCCGGCATGAGTTCTAAGTCACAGGATCCGGGACGCGAACCAAGGTCGACTATGTGGGAGTCCAGCGACATAGCCATTACACTAACTGCTGGTTCCCACAACTTCTTTATAAATAGGAAATTCTCCCCAATTCAGAGATGAAGGAATTCAGTCATAACAGAGCACACATCTGGTACGTGGCAAAAACCAGGAACAATCTGGCTTCAAGTACATACAGAACAATCAGAGATACTAAACACAAGACTTTTGAGAGGTTTGAAAAGCAGCCCCTGATGTTCAGGGACTATTAGCTGGGCTGTGGCATCGCTATGAGAGGGTTTGGTACTCAAAGCTAGACCGCCTGTCCTCCAGTTGAACATGGACAATTTCACGAACATCAACCATGGACAAGTAAGTTCTGCAACCATGATGGATCAAAACAGAAATGAGAGCACTCCCTAATCATGTCTGAACACAGGAAAAACAGAACACTGTCTAAGCCACAAAAAAGACCAAAGAGGGGCCAGCAGATGGTATGGAGGTTTATATGGCTATATCCCACATAGCTGATTGGACAGTTCAAGTCCCAGAACCAGCAGCTTGAAAAAGACATCAGGTGTGTATATGTACATGTCCAAAATCCAAAGAGAAGAATGGAGAAGGGACTGCAGCATGGCCAACCCCCATGGGGGTGATTTCTCAATCTCTCTTTCTATTCAAAGACACGCTCTATAGCAAAAACAAAAACAGTATCAACAACAAAAAAAACCCACTTTACTTCCTAATACGAGTGACGCTGCATTTTTTTTTTTTTTTACCAATTACAGCATTAACCTTGGTCCACTATTCTCTCCTTCTAGATAAGAATGTCAAGACACAATCATAGAACCATCCCACCTCTTGACATCACTCAATATAGAGCAAAGTCATTTCCTTAACTCCCTCACCCAACTCACCTAACAGAAGCTCAAATCTAAGTCTTTTCTAACATTCCTTTTTATTAACCAACTTAGAATTACCATAATGTTGATACAGGCTTGATTTTTTTTTTTTTTTTGGAGAGATTTTCGCTATAGGGCGTGTGCGCTCACCAGAGAGAGAGAGACATTAGAGACAGAAAGCGAGAAATCACTCCCCAGGGGGGATGGTCACGCCGCAATCCCTTCTCCTCCATTCTCCTTTCGGGATCTTGGGCACGCACGCATGCACACGTGCCCAGCGTGAGTTTTAAGCCACCGGGTCCGGGACGTGAACTGCGGTCGACTATGTGGGAGTCCAGTGACATAGCCATTATGCTAACTGCTGGTTCCCTATAGGCTTGATTTTTGATAAAATACACAAACAAAAACGCCAAGTGGCAAGCTAACAAATAGCATAGTGGTTGAAGCGCTGGACTCCCACATGGCTAACTGCTATCTAAGTCCTGAACTGGCAGCTTGCCTTCTCATTTTTTTTCTCTCTCTCTGACCTGTAGGCTTGCCTTCTCACTTTCTCTCTCTTTGTCTCTCTCTCTGGTAAGCATACTTGCCCTATAGCTAATTAAAAAAAAAACAAAACCAGATATACTTAAATAAATAAATCTTTTTTTTAAAGAATTATTTTATTTAACTTTATTATTATATCATTATTATTTTTCAGTTTGATCAGAGAGAGACAGAGAGAGAGAGAGAGAGGAAGTGAGAAAGCAAGCCACCAGGTCTGAGACTTGAACTGTGGTCGGCCATGTGGGAGTCCAGTGTCTTTAACCACCACGTCACTTGCCAACCCCAAATAAATAAATCTTAAAAAATAAAATTAATAAAAGCCCACTGGCACAGTTGGGAGCGGCAGGCCTAGCGCCCTGCCCATGTTCTGCAACACGTTTCTAGAGTCCTGGGCTACAACTGTTTCCAAAGACGGTGCCCTGAGTTTCCACCAATTCACCTGACATTCTGTTACTGAGGCATCCCAATGTTTTCCCTCACTGTACCCAAGCCTGTTCCAACTATGGGTATGACTCTGGTGGTATTATTTGACTGGAAGCACTAACAGTAAAACAGCAGGAATGTCAAATCTTAGAAAATTTAGAATCAAAGTGTGCTCTGTAAATACAAACATACCCACATATTTGCTTTAGTTCTTCACATTAAATTGATCTTTTTTAATCACTGAAAAAAATTCAGTAGTATGAAAATACTTTCTTGCTTACCTGACATTCCATCCATAGTAATGTACCAAGTATAAAACCTCTCCGTCATCGATTTCAGTGCTTTTAATACTGGCTTCATAAATTTTCTGAGTTTTCCCTCGTCCATATTTTACTTTCACTTTGGTTCCTGTTAGGCAGGGCTCCATGTCTTCCTCACCATCTTCTCCTTCCGAGTCACATTTGCTTTCAGTTTCTTCCCTGCAGTAAGTTAGGACATTGATAATGCTACTAATACTTTAATGGAGAACAAAATAATATATGTTAACAGAATCCAATGTGTAGAATATTCACAACCTAAATATTACCTTAATAACATCTCAGTGGAGGAGGAGAAGAAGGAGGAGAAGGAGAAGATTTTTATGGCCTACTTACTAAACAATTGATTATATATAAAGGTGCACTGTACTAAAAGTACATCCATCCAGGCCAATCACTAATTGTAGTTAATGAAGATGTGTCAAATAAATCACTTTCGATAAGACAAAATAAGAAAAATATGCTCTTGGAAACATCTTTAGGATTCATATCAAGTGCCACCTTCTATGAGAGATCTTCAAAATGTTCAAGATAACTCCCTATTATAAAACAACTATGCATAGATTTCCAAATTTTTTTGCACCAAAATAAACATACATTTCAATTCCATTTTCCATGAATTTTTTGAAGTCCCTGGTATAAGAAAAAGATCTAAAGATTTTTTTAGCTTGCCGCAACCACATTATCTTAAGTCTACTACTTCTTTCTGTTCAACTTAGAATAATTAGCATGACTAGTTTTTTTGGTAGGTGAAATAATGAACAAGGACTGACTACCTTAGTAGCTCCATCTTTTAAAGCAGTTTATATTTTAAAGGTTTCCCTACCCTAACAAAGAAACAACAAATATTTGAATAATCAGGTTACTTGTTGAAACGGTAAGATAGCAGGAAGAGAACAAAGATTTATATACTTGGTGTCTCTTTCTATTTGTTTACTCATCTCCCATAAGCTTTTGTTTTGATAATCAGATATAAACGCAATTCACACAGGGAGGTCAACAATATTTTTAATATTTTTATAATAAAACATTCTGCATTAACCCTGCAAGGATTCAGAAGAGAATTACATCAAAGATCATTATAGGGCTCAGCTGTAGTGGCACAGGTGGTAGGATTATGGCTAGCAAGATCTTGTCTCAAATACTTCTCTCTCACTTAAAAAATAAAAAATCATTCTAGTGTCATGAGAGTTTTACATGCTCAAGGAGTGTTATTTGCTCTGAAATAAACATAGGGCATTGTTTGGGGTCTCTCGAGTACACAACATAGACTTGACAACTCACGTGGAAGGGAAAGACTTTCTCCCCAGGTTACCTTACAGTAATAGCCTGATGAGGTCATTTCTAAACACTATGAGAAAAACCACTTAAAACAGAAATCTCCATAAATTAAAAAAAGTCTCTCTATTCTGTGCTATAGAATAAGAATACAGACTATGTTATCAATATATTAAATTTTTATTTAATAGAAGAGAATATTGTTCTTCTTATTCAAGTCTGTGATATTTTCTTTCTCTAAAATCTTTGTTTTACTAACACATCAACTGTGAATCCTTTTTTTTTTGGAGGGGGGAAATTTTTGCTATAGGGTGCATAAGCTTGCCAGAGAGAAAGAGACAGAAAGAGAAAAAGTGAGAAATCATCCCCCAATGGGGATGGCCACACCGCAATCCCTTCTCCTCCATTCTCCTACTGGGATTTTGGACACACATGGACACACACCTAGCGTGAGTTTCAAACCACGAGGTCTGGGACTTGAACTGTGGTCAGCCATGTGAAAGTCTAGCACCTTTCCCACCATGTTCCCTGCTGGCCCCAATTGTAAAGTCTTTTTAAAATACTTGTTGCCTATATATGTAGATGCAATATATTTATCACATTTTGATGCTTAGTTTTCATAAGACTTCAATCTGCAATTAAGTCCTATTTCTAAACTCAACTTGTTACTTCCTCTCATTTTTCCTAATTATATTTCACTACAGAGCTTTCTTTTATTCACTATCCTAGGTCACATGTAGTTGTGACAGCTCCTACACCTATTTGTATGGAATGACATGATCTCTCACACTCACCATTCATCCTATTTTTCCAAATATTTATTCTCTCAATAACTAATCTGCAGATGGTGTCAGACAGTTGGATACAGCAGGCCATTTCCCCCAAATCTCGCCTAACTCAAATTTTTAGAAAATTTAGCATCACATAATATAATACTCAAAAAGGCAGTATGGATGAGAGCTGTTACAAGTATAAGTGTGTTATGTTGTTGTTGCTCATTTAAAAGTCATTTTTAGTAGTATCTAAAAATTAGTATATCCATTTGACAACGCTTACAAAAATGACCAAATAAACAACATGGTCAGACGTTACTTTGGTCTAGCTGGGACTGCCTACTCTTTGGCCACTTATAAGTCAAGTCAGTTCATACATGTCTAATACATGGAGAAAAATACAGTTTTCACTCAACAGCAAACAGAATGGAACATTAAAACGCTGAAATTTCATTGGTGTGATGTGGGGCAACAATGTATTTTCCAAACTAGGATCAGGGGTGCATGCCACTTACGCTATTACAATCACTTGAAAAAGACAAATGTCTTAGATAAAGCTAACACACAGAAACATCTGCTAGTACTGTGCACCCATGTGTTTGTTAGCTTTCCCACATTGTACCTTTTTTAAAATGGAATTTTTGCTGTCGCTGTTTCCTCTTGTCCACTTCCTCCATTTTTCTCCAGCTCCCTTCCCTGCTGTCAACTGCAGGACCTTTCTTTTGACTGGGTGGCGCAGCCTTCTGTGAGGCCACTGTTTAGGGCACAAGTGCTATTAAAATGGTGCGACCAGTATATTCTCCAATTCCGAAAGGCGATACACATCATCTTCACAATGTGTCTCACCTTCATTAGACAAGAGGAATGGAAGTCCCAATAAGAAAACATTCCCTCAAACCTGAATGTCTAAGCAGGAACAAAGCACTGTTGTACCCAGACAGGTGCTTGTGGAGAACGAACATAAGATAATGTACCTCTCTTGGCTTTTCTCTTCCTCTTCATCGGAATCTTTGTCAGAATCCTCCTGCTTTTTGATTTTCTTCTCTTTTTGCTTTGGTGTATTTTTTCTCCCCAGTAGTAATTCATTTTCTCTTTTGTCTGCGGTTTCATAGTCATCATCTACATCCTTATTTTCTGGATCGTTATCTTTTAATTTGTCTTCTGTTCTCTCTTCTTCAATTTCCTTTTTAATAGAATTTGCATCTCGAGTAATTCTCCTTCGTCCCTAGTTAAGGGGATAAAAGCTTTAAAATACCTATTACCACATAGAGTAAAAAAGCAGTAAAAGTTATCTTATCCTTAAACCTTCACAGCAATAACTGGTCTCTCTGTCTTGATACATGAAAAATCGGTCAATCTACATGCACTTCATTTTATCTATTGGAAGCAAAAGAAATAACCAGTGAAAATTACTTAAATATGTCCAGGGGCATTGTGATCCTTAGCTATATATCACCTAAGAAATAAAAATGTTCTCCATTCTTCACTATTTTATTACTTTATCTCACTTTTAATTATTTCTTAACTACAATAAAAAGTTTAACAAATTACTTAAATGCCAATAATGAAAGCTAACAATAATAAATCATCAACCCCCTAAATTACATCTGTTTATATCAACCCACTAAATTATGCCTCTTTATTTCTAATTCTACTGTTTAGGACAAAATTTACAATATACCTGTATTTGTGTGTGTGCCTACCTTTGAAAAAACTAAATTGCATCAGTGACTAAAGAAGGAGCAGATTTCTTGGAATGAGTATCTTAAGAGCTCACTGGGCCAGCAGTAACTTATGCTACCTCCAACAGTTCCTTCTGTCTATCCCCGTGCATGCTCAACTGACCATGAAAATGGTAACCCATGTCATTTCTGTAGCATCAGAGCCACACAGTACCTGGGACATAGCAAGTGCTCTTTACCTATCTGTAGGTAAATTTAATGACAATGACCTATCGAAAGTTAGACCTGTATACCTTTGTGTCAGAAATCCCAATCTTACAAGTCTGGTTTATACACTCAGATAAATAAGAAGATTTTTAAAAATAAGCATATGTATTATAGCGCTTTTTGCAAAAGTATGAAACTGGAGAAAAATCTTGGAGAAGGTCAATTTATGGCTCATCCATACTGTAGAATATATGGCAGATGTTTTTCAGAAGATGAGAAAGGTCTTAGATATTGAAAGTAAATTATTATTTTTTTTGCTATTGGTCCAGGGCAAAGGAAAGGGTAATTACTGTTTAATAGATAAAGAATTTCGGGGCTGGACAGTGGTGCAGTGGTAAAACACAATGGTCTGCCAGACTGACCCAGATGGGAGGCTTCTGGGTTCATGTTGTAGATATCACTCCAAGTATGCCAAGCATACATGTGCCCATAATCTGGGGCTGGCTGAACTGGAGGTGGATCCCAATGTCAAAACCCTGCTAGGGGTGCTATCTCTCTCTCTTTCTCTGTCTTGTGGAAGAAATTAATAATAATAATCTTTTAATAAAGAATTATTTAACTTTATTTATTGATTGGTTGGTTTTTAATTTGACCAGAGAGGGACAGAGCGAGATCAAGAGAGAGAGGGAGACAAAGTGAGAAAGCAAGCCACCAAGTCTAGGACTCAAACACTGGTTGGCTATGTGGAAATTCAGCACGCATAACCACACCACCTGCCAACCCAAATAATTTTTAAAAAGTACAAGATTTTCATTTTGCAAGGTAAAAAAATTCTGGAACTGGATGGTAATGATAATTATGCAAAGATGTACTTAATGCCAATGAACTGTATGATTAAAAATAGTTAATGTGGCAAATTTAATGTTGGGGGCCAGCAGGTGGTGTGGTGGTTAAAGGCACTAGACTCCCACATGGCAGACTGTGGTTCAGGTCCCAGATCTGGCGGCTTGCTTTTCCTCTCTGTCTCTCTCTTTCTTTAATTATTTTGATTTCATTTATTCATTCATTTATTTTAATTTGACCAGAGAGACACACAGAGAGATATAGATAGAGAGAGACAGAGAGAGGGAAAGTGAGAGAGCAAGCCACCAGGTCTGGGACTCAAACCATGGTTGGCCATATGGGAGTGTCCAGCACCTTAACCGCTACGCCACCTGCTGGTCCCAGTCTCTTTCTCTTTCTATTGTTTGCTTTGCTCTGTCGCCCTCTGGTCAAATTAAAATAAATAAATAAATGAATAAAATTAAATAAAAAATAATTCTTAAAAAAAATTAATGTATGTTTTACCACAACAAAAAAATTAAAACAGAAAAAAACAATATAAATATTTCATTAAATAGTTCATGAAATTCATTAGGAGATTCCATTTAGCAGATAACAGTGAGAAAGCCATATTTTAAAAAAAATGCCTGGGCCCAGTCACTATGGCATAGTGGTGGCACAGGTGCACTGCAAGGCTGGAGGCCACATGGCAACTATGGGTTCCCACTCCTAGGTTGACCTGTAAGCTAGACACTCACATAGGCACCTGGAATCCTGAGGTTATAGGGTTGGAGAGGGGAATCCCAGTGTGATGAAATCTTATCAGGCATGCTTCTCTCTCTATTCTCTCCTCTTCCTCTTTCTCTCTTTCTCAGGCATATACATGTGCTTTTCTAATTTTGCCAGAAGGTGCATGTGCTCACTAAGAGACCCAGAGAGAGACTGTGAAATAGAGAGGTGGGAGAAGAACCCTCTAATGAGGTATGATCATGCCACAATCCCTCCTCCTTTATTTCTCCACCCTATCTAGATTTGAGACACACATAAACCCAGTATGTTTTTTCCTGCTACCAGGGCCAGGATTCAAACCACACATTTAGCCGTGTAGATCCAGCACCCTTAACCATGAGGCCACAGGGCTAGCCAATGCACACACATTTTCCATCTTTTTTTTTTTCTTAAAGGTTTCTGAACAACTAAAACAGAAGGCAATTTTCATTAAAAAAAAAAAAAAAAAAAAAACTTACATTGGGGACCAGCAGGTGGTGTGGTGGCTAAGGTGCTGGACACTCCCACATGGCCGACCACAGTTTGAGTCCCAGACCTGGTGGCTTGCATTCTGACTCTCTCTGTCTGTCTCTCTCTGGTAAAATAAAAATAAGTGAAAGAATAAATAAAATTAAATAAATAAATCTTTTAAAAAATCTATTTTTTTTGCCTTCACTAAATATTATTTCACTGAAAAATAAGACCTGTGACAGTAACTGAACTTCTTTGATAGTATGATAAATTATTTTCTCCTTCTAAAAGTTGGTTAAGTCCTACTATGTAGACATCACTAGACAATGATCAGAATTGTGAGTGCCAATTCCTGTATAGAACTTATTAATATGAGGGGACTTCAAAAAGTTCATGGAAAATATAGACAAGTATGCATTTACATTGATGCAAAACATTTTTAAATCCATGATAAGATTTTCTTTCAACATATTCATTTTCAATGAGCCTTTTCAAGATCCTATCCTATATGTTACTATAAGAGTACAGTTGAAAGAGGAAGGCAGTATACACCTCATTAGTGCTATTCAGGGTGCTCTGCAGTTACAGGGAAAGACCAGGTACCATCTATTGGAGACACGTGCATTACTAAGAGGACATGCACTCATTCAACACCTATTTAAGAAACTCTTACTGTTTGCAGGGTACTATTCTAGATGCCTAAGATCTGTCAAAGAACAAAGTAAACACTACTCCCTGCCCTCATAGAGTAGGAGTCTAATGTACACTGAGGCAAAAGAGATAATAACTATCAACAGAATAAATAAAAAAATTAAATGTAAGAACAACACTACACAGATTGAGAGTGCCAAAGAGGGAAAGCAGGTTATACTTTTAGAGAAGGCAACCAAGACAGGCTGCAGTGAGGTGACATTTTAGTAAAAGACTTGGAGAAAGAGTATCAGAGACTAACCCCAGATGAGAATGACTTGAGCAGACATAAATATAAAAAAACAACAGGAGGAAGGGTTTTTAGGGTAGAAGAAATAATGTATGATGTATTTTGAAAAAGGTAGCTAGGCTAGTTTGGCTGAAGCATCACTAAATACTGGAAAATAAAGTAGGTTCATTACAGTACTTTTATGTATATCTGAAAATGTCCATAAATAGAGCCTAATGTGGTTAGAATCTCTCCCCAAATGGCCTGAAAAACATCCCTGACATGTGTGTATGTGCATTAGCTAAATCCCAACAGGCGAGAGAAATGGAGGAGAAGGGACTATGGCTTGTCCACACCCCGCAGGGACGTTCTTTTTCCCTCTTTCTCTGAAGGAGCACATATACCCTCTGAATTAAGAAAAAAAAGTTTAAAAATAACACTTAAAATAATGAGGTAAAACCTAGTATGAAGTACTCACCCTCGGAGATTTTAATTCGATCTCTTCTCTTTCGCTTTCACTATTTGAATCGATATTTTCTTCAGGTTCACTCTTCACTTCTATTAAAGGCATTTCTTGATTTACTTTAACAGCCTCTTCCATTGATTCCTCTAAGTCTTTTTTTTCCTCCTTTACTTTTGGTTCATGGTGGTGAATAGTTCTGAACTGAATATTTGCAGAACGGCAGTACTCCTCAAAACCATAGAGATACCTAAACAGACAGTATTTCATTAAAAAAAAACTTACATTTTTTGCATTTAACTGAAATATTATTAAAATTATTGATAAACACACATATTTTAAAGTAAAACTTAAGCCTTTTTTTAAAAAAAAAGTCTTTCTTATGTTAATTTCTTGGTGTTTTAGATAGGATTATAGACAAAAATACTGGTCATAAAATAAAATGTCTTCCTGACAAATGCGAGTCTGTGATAACTGAACATAGGTATCATGGTTTTGATATAAAGGCTGTTCACTCCAGAAGATACAGCTCTATAAAATGTATCAAAAGTTCAGACTATACATACTCCCTGCATCCCTGATTTTGCAAAGGAAATCAGGACATGAGAAAGGGAATAAAGCAGACTTTATGTGCTGAAATAAGTTTCAGTCAGAGTCTTTATTAACCTAAATCAGACACTTTCTCTAGCTTTAATGTCTTTGTTCAATGCACTCACATTTAGTTTTATTTATTATTTTTTTGAGAGTTTTTTTGCTATAGAGTGCATGCACTTGCCAGAAAGACAGAGAGAGACAGAGAGAGACAGAAAGCGAGAAATCACTCCCCAGGGGGGATGGCCATGCCACAATCCCTTTTCCTCCATTCTCCTCTCGGGATCTTGGGTATGCATGCTCACGCGCCCGGCATGAGTTTAAGCCACCCGGTCGGACTCAAACCACTGTCGACTACATGGGAGTCCAGCGACATAGCCATTACGCCAACTGCTGGTCCCATTCACATTTAATTATTAACAAATTAAATGGAAAATATCCACTCTGAGTATGTATTCTTGGATAAATAAATTATATTACTTACTTTCTATAAGCAGTTTTTACATTGTAGGAAGCAGCTGAATTCAAAATAGGAATGCCAAGGTCCATATAAATTTGCTTCCATACGGCACCACTATCGATCTGGAAAATTAAGTTTTTGTTAACATCTGCAAAGGGATATATATTTTTTTTTTTTGGAGAGGTTTTCATTATAGGGCACGTGCGCTCACCAGACAGACAGAGAGAGACAGAGACAGAAAGCGAGAAATCACCCCCCAGGGGGGATGGTCACACCGCAATCCCTTCTCCTCCATTCTCCTCTCGGGATCTTGGGCACGCATGCACATGCTCCCGGCGTGAGATTTAAGCCACCAGGTCCTGGACGCGAACCGCGGTCGACTACGTGGGAGTCCAGCGGCATAGCCATTACGCTAACTGCTGGTTCCCCAAAGGGATTTAATCTGTACACTAATAATCTATGTTCATTCAGAAAATGTACTTATTACCTGAAGTGCATATGACAATGCAACGCTAGGAGATTTAACATTTCATCCCGTCAGCATTTTTCAAAGAGCAATGTTATACTTACATTGTCACATCCACCTTGATGATAAACCAGTCTGAACAGTTTGAAGAGATTGAGATCTTTGTAGCCCAAAACAGGTGGTTTGTTGATTGGAGTACCTTTTTAACAGCAGAGGCCAGGAATAAATTATTTATTCAAATGAAAAATATTTGTTTAAAAACAAAGCTATCGACTTCCAATTCCTAAAATTTCATTAATTAGAAGCATATATCTAAAGAACCTTATATTGAGTTGTTGGGAAAGTCATGACACATTTTTGCATAGAAAAACGAGGAAAAATACATAACTTTCGCAACAACCTCATATTATGTAAGACAACATAAAATATCCTCTATGTTCTTTATATAACTTTATGGGATTTTTAGAGTATAAATATTGTCTGACAGGTCTTCAACAAAGTTCACAGAAGATGTATATTATGAAAAAATTATAAAATTTTTTGTACCAAAATAACTTATACTTTAATTCCTCCTTTCCAGGAATCCTATGAAGTCCCCTCATACTTCTATAACTCAAGTCACACCTCTAACTACCAGTGAATTCAGTGAAACTAAATTAAGCAAAGAGACGGCAAGGGAAGGAAAGGCCAACACTATTGCTTGTTCAAGAAGCTAAGGCATGAACACGACAGAACACAGTGGTTCTGTTTTCACACAAATGTTAAAACTATTAGCAGTCATCTGAAGGACGATTGCGAAGGGCACAGAATGTCTAGGACCAATTTATCTAAGTATTTTCTAGGACTAATGAATGCCAATGAGTATAATTTATCATGGTTCTATTTCTTCTATCTCTATTAGAAACCTTATCCTATGGGACCAGCAGGTGATGTGGTGATTAAGGCGCTGGACACTCCCACATGGCCGACCACGGTTCAAGTCTTGGACCTGGTGGCTTGCTTTCTCACTTTCCTCTCTCTCTGTCTCTCTCGCTGGTCAAATTTAAATGAATGAATGAATAAATAAATAAATAAATCTTAAAAAAAAAATAAAAGAAAGAAACCTTATCCTATTAGATGGGGACTGATGTCCCCATTAATGTTTAATTTGTTGAGATTAAGGATCAGGCTAGTTTACTTGCCACAAATACAGAATTAGTAATTAATGGGTACACAGATTCACATTCTGACTAGTCACCATCTACTTCTGAAATATACTTTTGGATTTTGTAAGGCCTAGGGAGAATGCTTTAATTTGATCGAAACTACTTTTCCACATATTTTTATACTCAAGTAGATTAACAGTTCTGTTTTGGGACCAGCAGTTAGCGTAATGGCTATGTCGCTGGACTCCCACGTAGTCGACCGTGGTTCGAGTCCCGGACCCGGTGGCTTAAACTCACGCCAGGCGCGTGTGCGTGCGTGCCCAAGATCCCGAGAGGAGAATGGAGGAGAAGGGATTGCGGCGTGGCCATCCCCCCTGGGGGGTGATTTCCTGCTTTCTGTCTCTCTGTCTCTCTCTGTCTGTCTGGCGAGCGCACGCGCCCTATAGCAAAAACCTCTCCAAAAAAAAAAAAAACAGTTCCGTTTTAATTCCAAATATTTAATTACCACCAGGTCTAACTGATTCTTAGGCCTTACATGAAATCCAAATCAATACACCCATCATATTAACAAAACCAATGCATACACCTAGAATGTAAAACTGTGAAAGAAATTACTACACTTAAATAATGAGCATGAAAATACCTCTGTCTTCCATAAACTTGTAAAGCTGTTGGAGGAAGTTGTCCCTCTCTTCAGGATCAAGTTCTTCCTCAGGCTGCAAAGATAACAACATAAATGTATAGCACAGTGAGTAGGAAGGGACACAATCTCTTATGTTTTTGATTCTGTAAACCCAGGATAAGGAAATAAAATTTTTAATGAAGCTAGAAAATTTAAGTTTTCTCAAAATCCTACATGCCAGATTCTAAAACATATATATGCACATACTATATATGCACATACATATGTGTATATATACATTATTTTCGCCCAAGCTGCTGAGTCAAGACTCGAACCATGCCCTCGGCTCACACTGTTAACCTGCTTTTCTTACTTGCCTCTTTCCCTTCTTTTTCCTTCCTTCCTTCCTTCCTTTCTTTTTTTTTTGTCAAAGCGCATGTGTGCTTGCTAGAGAGAGAGAGACAAAGAGACAAAGAGCAGGAAAGTGAGGAATCCCCCCCAGAGGAGATGGTTACACTGCAGTCCATTCTCATCCAATCTCCTCAGGATTTTGGATACACACACATACACATGCACACACACACACGCCAGCATGATTTTAAACTGGCCAGGTCGGGGACATGAACTGCACAGCCACCATGTGGGATGCAGTGCTTTGACCTCCACGCCACCTGCTGGCCCCTCATTTGTAGTTCTTTTATGGCCTATATAAGTTGATTTTGCAACTGAAAATAAAACAATGAGAATTTTTTCTTAGGGAAGGAAACTAGATACATAACTAATAATTTAGTTCCTTTTCAAAAAGACTAATGGGGGACCAGCAGTTAGCATAATGGCTATGTCGCTGGACTCCCACGTAGTCGACTGCGGTTTGCGTCCTGGACCCGATGGCTTAAAACTCACGCCGGGCACGTGTGCATGCGTGCCCAAGATCCCGAGAGGAGGATGGAGGAGAAGGGATTGCGGCGTGGTCATCCCCCCTGGGTGGTGATTTCTCGCTTTCTGTCTCTCTATCTGGCGAGCGCACGCGCCCTATGGCAAAAACCTCTCAAAAAAAAAAAAAAAAAAGAAAAAAAAAGACTAATGGAGGCCAGCTGATGGCCTGGTGGTTAAGGTGGCTGATTCCCACACAACCAATTGTGTGGTTTGAGTCCCAGACTTCAGTAGCTTGCAAAACATGTCAGATGTGTGTGTTGTGTGTGAAATCTCAAAAGGAAGAAGAGGGGAACCAGCAGTTAGCGTAATGGCTATGTCGCTGGACTCCCATGTAGTCGACCACGGTTTGCGTCCCGGACCCGGTGGCTTAAAACTCACTCCGGGTGCATGTTCGTGCGTGCCCAAGATCCCGAGAGGAGAATGGAGGAGAAGGGATTGCGGCGTGACTATCCCCCCCCGGGGGGTGATTTCTCACTTTCTATCTCTCTGTCTGTCTGGCGAGCACACGCGCCCTATAGCAAAAAAAAAAAAACCTCTCCAAAAAAAAAAAGAGAAAGAAGAGAAATGACTGTGGCCTGACCATGCCCCAAGGGGAATGCTTTTTCTTTCTCTTTATTTGTATGTATTTCTCTGGTGAGTGTATCACCCTCTGGCAAAAATAAATACAAACAAACAAACAAACACACACCTCATGGAAACATTCCTATAAAAACAATTATTCCTTAAAATACCTGTTTAAGTCTTATTTTTACTAATTACATAAATCTAATGATCTCTTCCTATATTCTAAAGGTCTTGCCTTTAGACAAATGGTATTTTTTTCTGATAAGACTACTTACTAACTAATATTTGGGAAGACTATTATTTAAGGCTTAGGAATTCTATGGATTACATAAACAAATAAATACTGATATGTTTCTTCTAGGTAAACAATTTTTTTAACCAGTTTGGTAAATCTTTTTTCATCTTTTTACTTTTTTTTTGGCCAGAGGGTATGTGCGTTCACTGGAGAGAGACAAAGAGGGGATGGGAGAGAGCATCTTCCATGGGATATGATCATGCCGTGATTCCTTCTCCTCCATTTCTCCCCTCTCTCAGGATTTTCGGACATGTATGCACATGCACCTGGTGTGTTTCTCAAGCCTCCAGGTCCAGGACTTAAATTGTACAAGCAGTCATGTGGGATCCAGTTGTTGTAACATTACACCTGGCTGGCCTACATGATCATAATTTTAAAGTATTACTTTTTAAAGTTTCTAAAGAAAAAATTTAGATTTTTGTCTTTTCAAAGCCACATTCAAAGCAAACGCAACCATTAGGCAATAAATACTGTATGTTCGGTGTCTGAAGGGTAATAGGCTATTTAAAATTATATTATCCTTAAAGAATTTTAATAGATAATAATAAGCTAGGATCAATAAACATGTCAATTAAATATATAGTATTTGGATCAGCAGTTGGCGTAATGGCTATTTTGCTGGAATCCCATGTAGCTGACCGCGGTTCAAGTCCCAGACCCAGTAGCTTAAACTCACGCCAGGCGCATGTGCATGTGTGCCCAAGATTCCAAGAGGAGAAATGAGGAGAAGGGATTGTCGCATGGCCATCCCCCCTCAGGGGTGATTTCTTGCTTTCTGTCTCTCTGTCTTTCTGGTAAGCGCACGAGCCCTATAGCAAAAACCTCTCAAAAATATATATATATAGTATTAATAATAAAGAGCCATGTGGAAATCAAGGGTAAGGAAGTAAGATCATTTTTTGGTGTAAGATCATTTTTTGGTGTATTCCCTTATTTTAGTACACTGGAATACTTTCACCCCTACCAAATAGAAAGAAATTTAAGTTCTAATAAGCCTCAACACCGAGCAATTTACAAATAATAACATAAAGTTACTAGAGGTTATTACTAATAATGCTTACGTCAACAGATGGCAGACTCCCTCCACTCCTGCACCCCGGCCACATGAAATAAAAATACTTCTTTTACAAGTTATTAACTGGCAATTAATCAAGGGGAAACAAAAGCTAGGGCTGACCCTATGGCTTGCTGGTTAAGTAAGCCAGATCCCACAAAGCTGACTAGGTGGTTGGAATCCAGATCCCAGGAGCTTGAAAAACATGATAGGCACATGTGCATGCATGTCCCAAATCCCAAGAGGACAGAGAAATAGAGAAGGGATTGCAGTGTAACCATGTCACATTAGTGCTTTCTCTAGCTCTGTCTAATGCATGCGGCACCCAGTAAAATTAAAAAAGAAGAAAAAAGTAATCCTAAAACTCAAGAACCATTTCATATATTAAATATTAATTTTTAAAAAAATACTTTTTTGGGCCAGCCAGAGACATGGTGGTTAAGAAAGCTGGATTCCAAATGGCTGGAAGGGCAGTTCAAGTCCCAGCCTCGACAGCTTGAGAAATACCCTGGGGACATGTGGATACATGTCCCAAATCCCAAAGTAGAACAGAGAAGGGATTGTGGAGGGTGCTTTCTCACTTTTCCTCTATGTCTCTCTGTCTGTCTCTAGCAAGCACATGCATTCTATAGCAAAAAAGAAAGAAAAAGAAAAAAGAAAAAAAAAAGTTTTCCAGGGAGGATTCTAATATTGAACTGACAACCTTCCCATGTGGAAATGCCTCACAAAGCATTGTGCTTTAATGCTGTGCCACTGTCTAGTCCTTCATATATTAATTATAAGGCCTTCTAGTGGGGGGGAGGGAAAAATAATAAAAAACAGCACATGAGACTGGCTCTATGCTCTTATCCATGTCATGTAAACACAACATTCTTTCCTCAGGCTAAAACCTCATTCCATAGTTATGGTGTTACAAAATTTAGATGAGACTCTCATATCCAATATATGCAAAAGCAATTCTTTAAAGAGAGCACTGATTTAAAAATCCAAGTTGTTTCAAAAAAACAAGGAAGAAAATCAACCCATCAATTACATAAATTAAGCATCCATTTACGTTATACTAAGGAAACATTTGATAAATTCTTTTTTTTAAAGATTTATCCTATTTTATTATCATTATTACTTTTCAATTTGCCATGGGGCACATATATTCACCATAAACAGAGGGAGAGAGAGAGAGAGACAAAGTGAGAAAGCAAACTTCCAGGTCCAGGACTCGAAATGCGGTCAGTCATGTTGGAGTTCAGTGTTCCAACCACGATGCCACCTGCTGACCACCATCTGATAAATTCTTAATGACTAAGAATCTATTTTGAGGCCAGCAGGTGGAATGGCAGTAGGGGTTCTGGACTCTCACATATCTGAAGGCAATTCAAGTCCTGGACCTGGCAACTTGAAAATCATGTCAGGCGTGTGTGTGTGTATGCTCAGAATCCTGGGAGGGATGGAAGAGAGAGGATTGAGGCATGCCCATCCCTCTTGGGGTGGTGATTTCTCACTTTCCCTCTTGCTGTCTCTATCTGTCTCCCATGAGTTCAAGGACATACCCCAAAAAGAAAAAAATATATATATTTCTATAAATAAATTGGTGGATTAAATACATTTTTAAAAGTTGGTGTCGGGAACCAGCAGTTAGCGTAATGGCTATGTCGCTGGACTCCCACGTAGTCGACCGCGGTTCGCGTCTCGGACCCGGTGGCTTACAACTCACGCCGGGCGCGTGTGCGTGCGTGCCCAAGATCCCGAGAGGAGAATGGAGGAGAAGGGATTGCGGCGTGACCATCCCCCCTGGGGGGTGATTTCTCGCTTTCTGTCTCTATGTCTCTCTCTGTCTGTCTGGCGAGCGCACGCGCCCTATAGCGAAAAACCTCTCCAAAAAAAAAAAAAAAAAAAGTTGGTGGCTAGGGGCCAACAGGTGGCATGGTGGTTGAGAGTGCTGGACTCTCATGTGGCCAACCATGGTTCAAGTCCTGGACCTAGTGGCTTCCTTTCTCACTTTCCCTCTTTCTCTCTCTGTCTGATCAAGCTGGAAAATAATAATGATGGTGATAAATAAAGTTAAATAAAATAATTCTTAAAAAAAAAAGTTGGCATGGGAACCAGCAGTTAGTGTAATGGCTATGTCGCTGGACTCCCATGTAGTCAACCGCGGTTCACGTCCCAGACCCGGTGGCTTTAAACTCACGCCGGGCACGTGTGCATGCGTGCCCAAGATTCCGAGAGGAGAATGGAGGAGAAGGGATTGCGGTGTGACCATCCCCCCTGGGGGGTGATTTCTCGCTTTCTGTCTCTATGTCTCTCTCTCTCTGTCTGGCGAGCGCACGTGCCCTATACCGAAAAACCTCTCCAAAAAAAAGTTGGCAGCTAAAATACACATATTTTAGGTTCAATGAGAGACTATAGCCATAAAATTGTAAGTTTAGGTACAGTTTGGTATAAAAACAAGACATAAATGTGAAAAATTTCTACTTTCAGACAAATGCCTGCTTGTGGGAAATTTCCTTTCCACCACAAATGAATGAATGAATGAATGAATGACAAAGCTATAACTTATCTCTTAAAATAAGTAATTCTTTACCATTATTTTTAAAAGTGGTTCTGTTGTTATAACCTTGAAATAAAATTACATATGCTAGAAAATGCTTCCAATTAGAAAAATGCTATTAAAAAAAGTTTATTGGGACTAGCGGGTGGCACGGTGGTTAAGGCACTGGACTCACACATGGCTGAATGCAGCTCCAGTCCCAGACCTCGCAGCTTGAAAATCACACTGGACATGTGTGGGTGCATACCAAAAATCCCAGGAGGAGAAGGCACTGTGGTACAACCATCCCCCATCCCCCCCAGGGGTGATTGCTCACTCTCTCTGTCTCTGTTTCTCTCCAGTGAGCACACAAACTCTGTGGCAAAACCTTACCAAAAAAAAATGTTTATATCCAGAGAGAGAGCGAGAGAGCGAGCGAAAGCCCTCACCCTTGACAGGTTCTCATAACCTGATCCACCCCCAAGCCCTTTAGCCAGCCAGGTAGACCTCAGACAGGAACTCAGAACTTTCATATGGCTCCTGCATTGCACGGCAGTGTCCCTACTGCCTGTGCTGCTGTGGCTGGGCCAGAAAAGTGTGCCTTCATGATTTCTGTATAAGTTTCATATCTATCATGGTTTGCTTTCTTTTTCATGGCATTTTTATATCTATAGCACCTCTCTCCTGGTCCAGAGCCAGAGGCAGTTGCATATCTCCAGGGTTTTAACGTGGGGAAGGATATATAAGAACAGGAGACAAGGTTTACTACAGAGTGCTGAGGAGCTCTCTTCCTTTTATTCAGTCAAATGCAAAGAGTAACTATACACCTAGTAACTCTGCAGAAAAGGCAGTTAAAGATATACAAGAAACAGATATGTGATCATAACTCTGAAAAATTTATGATTATAGTTAACATCAATATGTACACTAGCTAATATTGTGGGTTGGTGTGTATGCATCTACACTACTGAACTGTGAATTTTCTGACTTTGGGCATGATGTCTTCAAATTCAGTTCAAACATTTCTTCATGGTTACCATGAGTCAGGGACTCGGCAAAAACACTATGGATTAAAATGAGAACACACAGTACCTACTATTTTTACTGCTCTAAGTCTGGCAGGGAATATAGAAAGGTAAAAGTAACCAATGTAATACAATATAACAAGTGTTATAAAATAATACAGGAGCTGGGGGCTGGCAAGTGGCATGGTGCTTAAGGGCTGAACTTCCACATGGCTGACCGTGGTTCAAGTCCCGGACTTGGTGGCTTGCTTTCTCACTCTCTCTTTCTGGTCAAACCGAAAAATAATAATCAAATTAAATAAATAATTCTTTTTTTTTTTTTTTTTTTTAAGGTTTTTGCTATAGGGCACGTGCATGCGCCAGAAAGACAGAGAGTGACAGATAGACAGAAAGCGAGAAATCACCCCCCCCCCCAGGGAGGATAGCCACGCTGCAATCCCTTCTCCTCCACTTTCCTCTCAGGATCTTGGGCACATACACACATGCACCCAGCATGAGTTTAAGCCACTGGGTTCGAGACTTGAACTGCGTTGGACTACATGGTAGTCCAACAACATAGCCATTATGCCAACTGCTGGTCCCAATAAATAATTCTTTTTTTTCTTTAAGAGGTTTATGCTAGAGGGCGCGTGCGCTCGCCAGACAGATACAGAGAAACAGAAAGTGAGAAATCACCCCCCAGAGGGGATGGCCACGCCGCAATCCTTTCTCCTCCATTCTCCTCTCGGGATCTTGGGCATGCACGCACTTGCGCCTGGTGTGAGTTTTAAGTCACTGGGTCCGGGACGCGAACCATGGTCGACTACATGGGAGTCCAGTGATGCAGCCATTACGCTAACTACTAGTCCCTCAATAAATAATTCTTAAAAAAAAAAAAAAAAGAAAGAAAGAAAAAGAAAAACAGGGGCCGGCAGGTGGCATGGTTAAGGCCACAGAACTCTCACATGGCTGACTGTGGTTCGAGTCCTGGACTTGAATAATGAGTGGTTCTGCTAGAGATAGAGTGGCATTGGTAACATTAAGAAAAACCTCAAAATATAAATAGCACATGGGTCAGCAGGCGGTATGAAGATTAAGGTGGCAATATTCCACATGGCCAACTATGTAATTAGAGTCCTGGACCTGGGTGTGTGGGGGTACATGCCCAAAGCTGAAAGGAGAATGGAAGAGAAGGGATTGTGGTATGGCTATCCCTACTCGGGATGATATCTCACTCCTCCCCATTCCCTCATCTCCCTCTGGCAAGCATACGTGCCCTATAGCAAACTAAAAACAAACACACATGCAAACACACACACAGACACACCCGGAGCGACAGCAAACCTTGTAAGCATGAGACTGGCAAAGGCAGACTGTGATTAGAAAAGGACCTTGTCACGATACACTAAAGAATCAGAATTTAATTCTGCGGGTAGATGTGAGGTTTAAAAGTGCTAACAAGAAACTAGATCAGACTTGTGTTGTTAAAAATTCTTGGCCAAGAATGAGTTTAATGGGTTGGAAGGGAAAAGGAAGCTATTACAATAGACCACAATGCAGAGGATGAATGCCCAAATTAAGTCTTGCCACCTGGTGATAGAAAGGTCACTCCTTGTGCTGAAGGAGAGAGAATGGGAGAGGAATTAATACTCAATTAAACAAATACTTGTTTGTTTTTGTTTTAGGTTAAGGCTTATTGATGTTTTTAGTCCTCAAAATATCAATGCATGAAGTGCTCAGTAAGTTCTAAGAGGTTAAGGACATGCCTGTTTTTAGCCACAATCTTATCACTAATGGTTGGCATTTAATTTAGGTATTCTTATTACGTGAATGAAAATGACATCTGCACAAATGAACTGGGGAGAGGATTTTCTCCAACTGTTTCACATTCACTGAGTTTGATGGCTTTAATATTAATGATAATTAATGTAAATGCGACAGGAGCCAGAGGAAAGAAAGAAGATTGGCTGAAGATGTTGTAAGTGGTCATGGTGCAGTCACCTGCTGCCACTCATCTTATTCCTTTCCCAAATACATTCATCTGAAAAAACAAATTTTTCAGGAATTGCACAGATTGTAGTGAAGAACGGGCTTTCCACCATTTTAATGGATGGGAGATGAATATAATTTGTTATTTTTAAAACTAATAACTTGAGTTTTGCTGAGCTATCAACTTTCTTAGCTAGCAACTCTATTTTCCAGATTACACATTAAAATGATGCACAGAAAGTGTCCAAACTGTCAAAATATGTCAATAAAAGATGATGCACTTTACATAAAGCCATTCGGATCCATGTAAAAAAATATTTTTAAGAATTGTTTAATTAAATTAATTAATTAACTTTAATTTGACCAGAGAGAGACAGAGTGAGAGAGGGAAAGTAAGAAAAAAAGCCACCAGGTCTAAGACTCAAACCACAGTTGGCCATATAGGAGTCCAGTGCCTTTAACCACCACACCACCTGCTGGCCCCTGCAATGCTTATTTTTCAATATCAAACTATTGTGTGTTTTTTTTTGTAAATAATATTATTTTGGAAACAAGAAGCTCTGTTTCCCTTCCATGATGCTATAATACCTCTTCTGGTCCTCTTCTTCAGCTCCCATTCTCATCCCAACCCTGAAAATCCATCACAATCCCTTTCTACTTCTCAACTCAACTCTTTCTTTTGGGAGAGGTTTTTATTTTTATTTTTATTTTTTGGTATAGGGTGTGTGCACTCACCAGAGAGACAGAAAGAGACAGAGAGACAGAAAGCGAGAAATCACCCCCCCAGGGGGGGATGGCCACGCCGCAGTCCCTTCTCCTCCATTCTCCTTTCGGGATCTTGGGCACGCATGCACACGTGCCTGGTGTGAGTTTAAGCTACCAGGTCTGGGACTCGAACCACAGTCAACGACTCGAACCGCGGTTGACTACACGGAAGTTCAGCGACATAGTCGTTACGCTAACTGCTGGTCCCATCTACTTCTCAACTCTTATAGTCTCTTAATCTTCCCTTCCCCACCTCCACCAAAGGGACTCATCGTGGAATCAGCAAGAGGACCACTCTGAAGTGGGCAGATCTCCACTTGAGAAGAGGAGATGTTAAGGCAGTGCCCTGACAGCTCCAGTCTGGGGAGCTAAGCACTGCAAGAAATCCATCAGAAATGTTACCTGTGAAGGCACCTCTGGCTTGGGGACCAATATGAAGGAAGCAGTGTTACCAGTGGCTACTTAGACTTTTTTACATGAAATTATCAATTTGAAATGCATTAAACATCTCACTGAGGCCAGCCGTGTGGAGCAGTGGTTAAGTAACTGTGCACAAGGAGCCAGATCCCATATGGCCAAAGTTCAAGTGCTAGCCCAGGCAGCCTGAAAAACACAACTGTATAGACATGTGTGCCCATAATCCTGATGGAATCGAGAAATGGAGGAAAAATGACTGCGGCATGACTACACACCACTGGAGGATGTTTTCTCTTTCTCTCTGGTAAGCACATGTGCCCGCTAAGACAAAAAAGCTTGACCAATTTTTAAAGAATGTAAAATAAATAGAACTTACTAAAGTAAATGAGTAAATATTTGTAAGTCATATTCAACCACTTTAATTCAAGCAGAGCCCTCTTTGTTTCTACATGGAAATCTGTCGGATTTTTAAAAATATTTTTAGGAGGGTCAGCAGATGGTGTGGTGGTTAAGGGCGCTGGACTCCCACATGGCTGACCACAGTTTGTGTCCTGGATCTGGTGGCTTGTTTTCTCACTTTCCCTCTCTCTCACTCTCTGTCTCTCTCTCACTCTGTCTCTCTGGTCAAATTATAAATAAATAAATAAATAAACAAACAAACAAACAAATAAATAAATAAATCGGCTTGCTTTCTCACTTTCCCAATCTCTCTCTCTCTCTCTTACTCTGTCCCTCTGGTCAAATAAATAAAGTGAAATTAAATAATTCTAAAAACAAAAATCTTTTTAAGGGACCAGCTGATGGCATAATAGTTATATTGCTGGACTCCCTTATGGCTGACTCTGGTTTTAGTTCTGGATCTGGCGGCTTGAAATTCATGACAGGCATGTGTGCACGTGTGCCCAAAATCCTGAGAGAAGAATGGAGAAGGGAGTGTGATGTGGCCATCTTCCCAGGAGATGATTTCTTGCTTTCAGTCTGTCTGTCTCTCCAGCAAGCGTGCGCTCTATAGCAAAAATATCTCTTAAAAAAGAAAAAAAACTTTTAAAATCTCAGCTGTTATTTATCATTTATCCATTTTCTGAGTTTTCTAAACTTCATTTTCCCTCTATTCTATTTAATACTGATAAAGGGAATAGGTAATACAAAGGCAATACTTGATGCCTGGGAACTCAACGAGCAGCTTCTGAACACTGTTTTAAGCGGTAGCAGAAGAGTTATAAGAAGTTCCATATTGCTAAAGAATAGTGGAAGGGAGAATAGAAAGGTGAACATAGGGCAAATCATGAAGAGCCAGACTTCTAAAGTGCGGTGATAAAAAACCTAGCCTTCATCCTGTATGTGATGGAAGCTGTTAAAGGTTTCCACCAGGAGCCGTCTTATGTTTCAAAAAGATGTTTATAAAAACTGTATTGGAGGTTAAAAGGAAAAAAAGCAGAAGGTTTTGGGAGAGACCAGAGAGAAAACACCTGAAATAAGTGGGGCAAAATAAAAAAGTATTATTAGTCAAGAATTCTTTTTTTTTAAATTTAATTCATTGATTTTTAATTTGATGTAGGGTACATGCACTCACCAGAGAGACAGAAAGAGGGAAAGTGAGAAAGCAAGCCACCAGGTCTGGGACTTGAACCGTGTCAGTCATGTGGGAGTCCAGCACCTTAATTATCATGGCACCTGCTGGCCCCTAGTCAAGAATTCTTATTGTCAGTGACAAAACTATTCCAAGCTGGCCTAAGTCAAAAGAATTTGTTTATAAACTCACAAAGCGCACATGGTTCCAGTTGACTGGCAGGCTGAGGAAGGAAAGATTCCAACACCGAGAGAACCTGTGAAAAATCTCTCTCCCCTTCCCTCCTCCTTCCCTTACGCAGTATCTCATTAATACACACACAGACAGACACACACACACACACACACACATACACACACACACAGAGGAAGCGGGCCAGCAGGTGGTGTGGTAGTTAAGGTGTTGGAGCTCACATTGCTGAGTCCACAGTTTTTTCCTGGACTCTATAGTCTGGAAAAAAAAGAAAAACAAACAAGCCAAACCATGCCAGGTGCATGTGCGTGTAAACCCAAAATCCAGAGAGGAGAATGGAAGAAAAGGGATTGCAGCATGGCCATATCCCCACTCTCCCTCTCTCTCTGTCTCTCTGGGAGAGCACACATGTCCCTATAGCAACAAACTTAAAAAGAAAAAAGAAAAAATTAGGGACAACTAGGGAAAGAGGATAGGTTTGGGAGGAAGAAGAGTGAAGTCTTGTATAGAGTTTGAGTACTTACAAACTAAGAAAAACTCGTCATGGTTTGATATAAATGTTTGGAGCTAAGAAGAGGCATCTTTAACACACTATGTAATTTAGTTAGAAATAAACCAGAAAAGGGGCTGTCAGGTGGTATGGTGGTTAAGGGTGCTGGAATCCCTCATGGCCGACCATGGTTTGAATCCTGGACCTGGTGGCTTCCTTTCTCACTTTCCCCTCTATCTCTTTCTTACTCTGTCTCTCTCTGGTCAAAATTAAAATAAATACAAAGTTAAATAAAATAATTCTTTAAAAAAAAAAAACTTAAAAAAAGGAAGAAACTAGGAAAAAAAAACTGTATCACAGATGTCAAGTACTTTTCGAAGTAAGGTATGTCAAAGATACTAAATGCAGGGCCAGCAGGTGGTACAGTGGTTAAGGCACTGGTCTCCCACATGGCCAAATGGGAATTAAATCCCAGATACTGTGCCTTGCTTTCTCACTTTCCCTCTCTTTCTTTCTGTCTCTCTGTGGTGAGTTCATGTGCCCTATAGCAAATTAAAAAAATAAATAATAAATAAAATTAAATAAATAATTCTTTTAAAACAATACTAAATGCTACCAACTAGTCAAATAAGATCAAACAAAATTTATTTGATTTAGTACAAAAATTTAGAATGCTAGTGACCTTAATTAAGTTATAGTGAGAGGACAGAACACACTACAGAAAATTAAGAGCAAATGGGAGGTCGGGGCAGTGGCTATGCAACTCTGAGCAATATGACCACGAGAATAGGAAAAAGCCACAGTCCCTGGAGGAGAGGATACAAAGACTGTCAGGAGACTGGCAGAGGGAGTATGTCAAAGCTGTCAGGAGGCAGGGAGGGAAGTAAGCATGAAAGAAGAAAGCAGATGAGAAGGGCCAATAGGTGGCGTGGTGGTTAAGGATGCTGGACTCCCACACGGCTGACCATGGTTTGAGTCCTGGACCTGGTAGCTTGCTTTCTCGCTTTCCCTCTCTCTCTCTGTGTCTTTCTCTGGTCAAATTATAAATAAATAAATAAATTAAGTTAAATTTTTAAAAAAGCTAATGAGAAGTATACAATGAAAAGGAATAGGTTAAAGCTGTTGGAAAGAAGACAGAGTTGACAGTTTAAGATATCCTGAAAGGGAGGCCAGCAAGTGGCACTGTGGTTAAGAGTTTTGGACTCCCACATGGCCGACCACGGATCAAGTCCTGAATCCGTTGGCTTGCTTTCTCACTTTCTTTCTCTCTCTTTCTCCTGCTCTGTCCCTCTCTGGTCAAATTAAAATAAATAAATAAAGTTAAATAAAATAATTCTTAAAAAAAAAATTTCCTGAAAGGAAGAGGAGAATGATATCCAGAGCATAAACTGAGGGACTCATCTCACAGAGGAGGACAACACTCCGTCAACTGTACCTTGAAGGAAGAAGAGCAGACAGGCAGGGTTTAGAGCATGCTCCTATCTGAAGCTCCTAATTTCTAAATTTGGAATGCAACGAGAGTAGGGTTGTCGCTTTAATAAAGGAAATAATTACTTAATTACAAAAACTGGGAAATGACTAATAATGTTGAAAGCCCAGAGAAAATTGCAAAATTTAGTGGCATCATTCTTCCCTGTTGAATACATACAGAAAACTTCAGGGATCACATAGCTGTGACATATTTACAGTAAGACACTGTTTTATCATTTCTACCTAAACTAAATGACTACCCAAGTCTTGATTTATAACAGTGTAACTGAGCCAGCCTAGTAATTCTTTTCTCCCATTTGAAAAAGGTGCACACATTTTAAACATCAAGATACGGTTTGGAGGGACCAGCAGGTGGCATGGTGGTCAATGCACTGGACTCCCACACGGCCAAATGCGGTTTGAGTCTCGGACCTGGTAGCTTGGAAATTATGCCAGGCAAGTGTGTGTGCATGCCCAAAATCTCACCAGGAAAATGGAGGGAAAGGGATTACAGCATGGCCATTCCCTTTTGGGGGTGATTTTTCACTTTCCCTCTCTCTGTCTCCCTCAGGCAAGCATACACACCCTATGGCAAAAACCTTAAAAACAAACAAAAAAAGACCAATATACTTTGGATACTATCAAATTCAAGTTTTTAGTATCAGTCAATTCTCTCATACAGCCATAAGAAGTGTTTAAAATACATAAAAATGGGGCCAGCTGGTGGCATGTTGTTTCAGGCAGCTGAATCCCTCATGGACGACTGTGCAGTTTGAGTTTCAAACCCAGCGGCTTGAGAAACATGCCCAAAATCCCAAGAGGGGAATGGAGAAGATTGTGCAGTGTGGCCATCCCCTTGGGGAATTCTTTCTCACTTTCCCGCTCACTTTCTCTCTGGCAAGTGCAAACGCCCTGTAGCAAATTAAAGAAAGAAACCAAAAATGTAAAAATATGGCTGCATTTGTGTGCACAAATGTGCAATTCTCATTATTGTGATTAGATGACCTGAATTTATCTGGAGATTTTCTCTAATACTGTGAAGAAAGATCTTGCTAAAACAAAGTAAGGCACTTCTGTTTATTTAATAAGTTAAACTTCAAGACTTGAGCAAGCATAAAATACTATGAAGTTGTTATATTTGAATACATTGGAAGTCTCAAGTAGTCATTAAAAGTTGGCTTTTTAGGATATACTTAGAAACATTCAATAGTCAGAGTTATTAGTTATACCTAAAATATTAACATTACATTTTTATTTTTTATTTACATTTTACCAACTTAGCATGGTTTTCTTAGGTTATCAAGCATTTACTATAGGTGTATACTGGAAGTGATCTTGAATGATCAAAAGCAAATGCCTTTTTTTTTTTTTTTTGGAGAGGTTTTTGCTATAGGGCGTGTGCGCTCGCCAGACAGACAGAGAGAGACAGAGAGATAGAAAGCGAGAAATCACCCCCCAGGGGGG
This sequence comes from Tupaia tana, assembly GCA_026018925.1. Taxonomy (NCBI): domain Eukaryota; kingdom Metazoa; phylum Chordata; class Mammalia; order Scandentia; family Tupaiidae; genus Tupaia; species Tupaia tana. The sequence continues at coordinate 223,766,439 of JAKSZU010000001.1, read as the reverse complement.
ATGGCCACGCCACAATCCCTTCTCCTCCATTCTCCTCTCGGGATCTTGGGCACGCACGCACACGCGCCCGGCGTGAGTTTAAGCCACCAGGTCCGAGACTCGAACCACGGTCGACTACATGGGAGTCCAGCGACATAGCCATTACGCTAATTGCTGGTCCCAAAAGCAAATGCCTTTATAACCACTTAAAAAAGAATAAATAGCCACAAACAATATTTTAAACATCAAAACTATTATTTAAGTTTTTTTAAAAGAATTAGTTTTATTTAACTTTATTTATTTATTTAAATTTGACCAGAGAGGGACAAAGTGAGAGAGTGAGAGGGGGAGAGCAAGAGAAAGGCAAAATGAGAAAGCAAGCCGCCAGGTCCGAGCCTGGAACCATAGCCGGCCATGTGGGAATCCAGTCCCCTTAACTACCGTGCCACCTGCCGGCCCACTATTTATGCTTTGATGAATAAAAATTTCTAAGTACTTATGTATGATTCTTGTAATAGTAGAATAAAATCTTTGGCATTAAATATAATAGTGGTCTAAATATAATAGTGGTCCCTAACAAATTCAAAAGACAGGAATATGGTTATCAATACTTCACAAAAAAGAGTAGTTCTTAGGAAAAATTTAATTTAATTTTTATTTCTAAATATGAATTATAAGAGATTTTTGAAAGGGTCTAACACATAAGCCTGTATATAGCTAACCAACAGGATTTAAAAAGCTAAGGCTAGTCAAATTCCCCTGGATAGTCTACTAAACAACCATCCACTTATTTTATCCTTAGAATACTCTCCTATATTTATCTAAAGTAAGTATCAATAAAAATCAAGAGTAAATGAATCATTTATAACATCACTTATCTTTAAATGAACTTTTAAATAAACTCTAAAGCTCAAAAAAAAATTTGGCAATATCTTTCCTAATATAAAATTCCTATAACAAAAAAATTTAAGTAATACCCAAAAATATTCTCTGTAGCTTTTTATTCAATATAATTATCAATGAACTGAACTTTAATGTCATCAATACAGACAGGACCTATTTTCTGTCAGATCCTCAAGCCTTTTCCCACACAGTAACAGTAAATATTTCTTGTACTCAAATCCTGAACTACTAATGCTTAGGAATCCAAATAATATGAAGTAAAAAAGATGCTTCCAGGTAAAGTCTTGGAATCTCACATCTTCTGATTAAGCCTAGGTTATGGTACCCAAAGCATCAAATATAGAAAATATTCATTTCTGTTAACACTGCAGAAGTATCTAACACTTGTATGATTCCACTCCATAAAATCTTACTATTCTCCAAACACCAAGTGACAGGCTACGGTATTGTGATAGTAGTACACAGAATGTTATAAATAATCCTTTTGATCATTGTAAAGGAACATTAACTCTTCTTGAAAAGCATAACCATCATTACATTTTAGGAAAACATTTAGGAATCATTTCTAATGTAATACAATAGCTTAATTTCACTTACATGGTGAAGGCCCATAATGACTAAGCCAGGTAGGCCTTGGCTTTTCAGATTTTCATTCATTTGATACCATAGTCACTTTCTTCCCTTTTAAATATATACATTAAAGTGACTTTCAGTTTATCAATATGGTAAATCTTTAAAAATTACTGTTCAAGACAAGTTAGAATGATTCAGCAACTAAACCTTAAGTCCAAGAACAAGAAATGCAGCTTATTTTTTTCTAAAGCAACTAAAATCTCATTCAAGAAAATCTACCTGTATGGCCAGAGAAAAGAGAAATTCCTTTATGTCAAGTAATTCAATAAACCATATGCTATGAAAATGACCATCTGAAAAATAATTTAAAATAGTAATCATGTAAATAAGTGCCTACATTGGTTAAGTTTGCTGTTATTTTTCAGTAGATGAAAGCATCCTTGTTCACTTAATTTTAACAGATTCATAATTTCAGAAACAGATTTTAAGAAGATAGTATCCTTACAAGCTTCCCTACCTTTTTCAATTTTGTTATTACTGCCTGCAAACAAGAGGCAACAAGCTTTGCCTCTGCTATTCATTCTTTTTGATTAACATTTACTCAGAGCTTAAATAAAACATTACAATATTTATAAAATTAATCACTATAATAAGAGCACTATTTACTATTTTATAGCCATTATTAGCAACTTCTTACAAAGCTCTTTTTATTCTCTTTGTTTAAATTTAAGGATTTGGGGTGGGGGGGTTGGGGAGTAGGGAAGATGCATTCTGAAAGGGACACCAATTAAAAGTATTAGCAAAAATAAAGACACTAATCTTTTTTCAATTTTTTGGCAATATAAGACCCTAACTATTGTTAATTTAAAAAAAAAAAACTAAACCATAGTCTGCAACAGTTCACACCCTAAATATGTGGCCTATTTACCCTGAAAATATAAAATTTATAAATAAATACAGATAAAATTTAAATATCACATTTAATATCAGCTTTAAATCTTGAATTTTGCCAAACTATCTCATTATCATTTTCATTACAAAACCTACCTTAGGTTTCAGAAAAATAGCTTTCATGCTCTGATATTCTAAAAATAGACTCCTACTGTCTTTTTTACAAGAAACAATTACGCTAGGTTATGAGTCCTACCGTATCGGCCACATCATCAATACCCAAAATTCTTATTTAACCCCATTTTTGGCAATCAAAATGGTAACTAAATATACCCCCCCCCAAAAAAAAATCTTACCTATATGCTGCATTTTCTTTCAAATGCAAAATGGTTAGATTCCCCTTCTACTTAATCAGTACAGGGTCTGGACATTTTTCAGTCTGACTTGCAAATATTTGCTTTCCCTCTTAGGGCATAGCATCCGCAGGGTTATACAGCACTACTTACATTCTCTTCCACATAAAAATCAGACATTACATGAAAGGAAAAGAAAGACAGCCCATTTCAAAGCATCTGGCAAACCTCCATTGGCAACCTGCCAAGCCTCTGCTAAACCTTCCTGTCTTTCCGAGCATGCTCACTTAAAACCAACAGCACGTTACTATGGCAACTCTGTAGGCAGCCTGTAAGTATGAACCGCCATTCTGATTTCAGAGTGTAAAAAACCAAATACTGCAGGGGAAGTAAAAGGAAAGAAATAGCGTATGCTCTTCATCACATATATATTCAATTTATTTCATCAATTCATATTCCTATACACAAAACAGAAACAAGAATCACACATTTTCTTCCTGGCAAATAATTTTCATGCTCAAATAGGTCTGGTTTTTCAATAAATTCATTCTCTTTGTCTTGCCCCTAAGCCCTTTAGCCCCATAACAACCTAAAATATACTGAACAATTTGTCCCATTTGACGAAACAATGCTGAGTAAACACACAACAATATTCATGTAAATAATTATGTGGTATTCCATGGGTGATTCCCAATTACATGTAATATTATGACAATACTACAAAGAAAGCCATTAGCACTTATGAAATACAATCTAAATTTTTCCTCATTTATGGAACTGCCAAGAGAATTTTCTTTGGGTTTAGATGTTTTTTATTCGAATTACTATTGAAAAATTATGAAATGCCTGAAAGTGCTAAGGTTTTAAAGTTAAGACAAGCCAGACCTGGATTCAATTCCTTATTCTCCACATTTTAGCTGTGCCACCTTGGAAAAATTACTTCACCTTTCTGAGCCACACTTTCCCCACCTTTGAGGTAGGGTGATAATGGTTACTTCATATAATAAGAGTTTAAATGAATTAACATATTTAAACTCTTACACCTAAAAGTTATATTTCTTCCCTCTTTCCTGGTTTGGAAAAAAACCTTAAATTTAAAAAAATTTAAAAATACAAAAAACAATTTTCACTTGTTGATTAATTAACCTGAAAAATATCAATACTTGTCTGTTACCTTTTACTAAAACAGGTATAAATCAGTAATCATTTTACATACTAAGCTATGAGCCAAAAAGTTTCCTTGGGATCCCCCAATCAAATTGAGCTAGAAATGCAAAGAAGCAAATAATAAAAGTATCTCAAAAGAGAGATGGAGAAAAATCTCTGAAAATATATGAAGCTATAATTTTTACTACAGAGTATTCAAATACTTTTTTATGTTGTTAAAAACATGAAGTTATACCTACCATCTCTTCTTCTTCCTTTTTGGTCTCCTTTTCCTTCTCTTCATCATTTTCCTCAGCTGGGCCATCTTCATCATCACTGCTGGACGACTCAAGGATTTCACTTATGTCTATTTTCCAATTGTCAGGCACAACTCCAGTTTTTAAGAAGATACTTGCTTTCTGTAGCCCTATGAGTAAAAATGTACTTCAGCAGTTGCGATGAAATTAGCAGCATGCAATGATAGAACAGGCATGACATTCAGAGTCAGAAGACCTGAATTCTAATTCAGCTGGTATAATAAGTTCATAAGTTATAATGTTGTGTAGGTGTTTATTATTCCTCTCAGGAATACTGTTAAATTTCTTAATGGTAAATAAAAAAGTTAAACGTATCTAGAAACTACAAATCCAATATTTTAGCTAGACAGTAAAAAAAAAAAAAAAAAAAAAAAAAAAAAAGAAAAAAAAGAAAAAAAAAAAAAGGATCTGGCAGTGGTGTGGTGGTTACGCCACTGGACTCCCACATGGCCAAATGTGGTTTGAGACCCAGACCTGGCAGCTTGTTGTCTCACTCTCTCACTCTCTCTGATCAAATTAATAACAACAATAATAAGCAAAATTAAATAATTAAAAAAAATTTTTAATCCAAAACATTAAGTAAGAGTAGATATCATCTCTAAACAGCCAAAATGGCAGCAGAGTATTCAAAGTGCTTTATTCACTACTGTCCATGTAGGGTCACACTGTGAAATAATGTATTCATTCACCCCTACTTTACCTGGTTTAGTGGAGAGCTCAGATTCTGGTAGATTGAGAATATCTACTTCCTTAATGTCCTTTCTTGCTATAGAGTAACTATACAGAAGAATAAAGGGGACGAAAAGCATTTATGAAATAACAATGATCACTTAAATAGTCCAGGTTAGCACGTATACAAATATAAACCTCAAAATTAAGATTATTTTTTGTATAAAACGTTTTAAAAGCTAAGACCATGTATATCCTAGTGCTTACATAAAGGGTAAGAGGTAATATATGAGGCAAAGCTAGTATCTTAATTCTGAAGCTTTACATACTGAAAGTATAGTAATTTGAGAGCCTCAAATTTCAATATCTCATTCTATACAAACCTTCTACAGACAGTACGGGTCATTTATATCAGCGCGATGTTTGCAACACTTGTAAACAATCTCTATTTAACCTTTAATATTTCTTATATTTCTTATTGATTTTACTTAAAAATCTAATTACTAAATAGTATTAGTTTTTAATCATTGTAGAATATACTATGATATCAAATTTTCACAGAGAATTAAATGTAACTCAAAAAATACATGTAGTTAAAATACATGATTTTTTGGAAACAAAGCAGATGTGTGGCTAGGGGAATGTTTCTCTGGTTTTTAGTTAGAAAAATAGTCAAATAGTATTCTAGTTATATAAATTCCATTAAAAAAATAACTTCACAGTTAATAATAACAATGACAGCCATACTAATAAATGATAAAAAAATAAAGAATCTTATAATTAAGGAAAAAATCAATACCATGTGTTATTTAAAAAAAAACCCTCTTTTAATATTGTCCTCACATACTATTCAGTTTCATATAAAGTTAATCAATAAAAACCCCACTTATATTATAAAAGGTCAAAACATTTTAGAACTCAATTTCTTAGTTCATAAATGATTAGACTTTTAAAAATAAATTCTTGTGTGTGGGGTGTCTATCACTGTGATTCCATTTTTTACTCCCATATAACATTAAGTAAGTCATTACTCACAATTTAGAATCGATAAATGATCGCACTAAACACTGATCCTTTTTCACTGTGATGTCATCATTACAGCTGGGAGATACTACCTGAAATGTAAAATCCAAATAGAATGATTCTTATTTGCCTTGCTCAGAAAAATTAAAGAGGAATGTTGGATCCCCTACCTTCTCAAATGTATTATGTTTTACAAGAAATAGCTTCATTGTATATACCTTCCATTAAAGTATTAATGATTACTTACAAAAGATCTTATAATTTCTGTTTAGCATATTAGTTTATTAAGTATTTAATTGCTTTATACTCATTAAATGATGAAATAATTAATAAAATATAAATTAAAATATGACCACTACATTAAAAAATAACAGGACTGGGGCCGGCAGGTGGCATGGTGCTTAAGGTGCTGGACTCCCACATGGCTGACCACAGTTTGAATCCCAGACCTGGCAGCTTGTTTTCTCAATTTCTCTCTCTCTCTCTCCAGTGAATTTTAAAAAATTATAATAATAAATGAATTAATATTTATAATGTTAATTTCTAATTTATTATTATTCTTCTTTGATTTGACCTAAGAGAGACACAAAGAAGGAGAGGGAAAGTGAGAAAGGAAGCCACTAGGTCTAGGATTTGAACCATAGTCAACCATCTGAGAATTCAGTGCCTTAACTACCATGCTACCTGCCAGCCCCAAATAAAAAATCTTTTTTGTAAAGAATTGTTTATTTGGGAACCAGCAGTTAGCGTAATGGCTATGTCGCTGGACTCCCACATAGTTGACCACGGTTCGCGTCCCGGACCCGGTGGCTTAAAACTCACGCCGGGCGCGTGTGCGTGCGTGCCCAAGATCCCGAGAGGAGAATGGGGGAGAAGGGACTGCGGCGTGACCATCCCCCCTGGGGGGTGATTTCTTGCTTTCTGTCTCTATGTCTCTCTCTGTCTGTCTGGCGAGCGCACACGCCCTATAGCAAAAATCTCTAAAAAGAATTGTTTATTTAAGTCCATTTTTTATTATTATTTTTAAAATCTTGACCAGACAAAGAAAGGGAAAGTGAGAAAGCAAGCCACCAGGTCTGGGACTCAAACCATGGTAAGCCATGTGGGAGTCCAGTGCCTTTAACCACCACGCAACCTGCCAGCCCCCCAAATAAATAATTTTTTAAAATTATTTTTTAATTTAACATTTATTTATTTATTTATTTATTTGACCAGAGAGAGAGAGAGAAAGTGAGAAAGCAAGGTCTGGGACTCAAACTATGGTCAGCCATGTGAGAGTCCAACACCCTTAACCACCATGCCACCTGCTGGCCCCACAAATAAATAATTCTTAAAAAATAATAATAATAATAAATCAGGATTTACACACTGGGGCCATGTGTGTACATGCCCAAAATTCTAAGAGAAGAATGGAGGAGAAGGGATTGCAGCATGGGCATCTCTCCTGGGGGTTGACTTATTTTCCCTCTCTCTGTCTCTCCTTTGGCACACTCTATGCCAAAAATCTTAAAAAAAGAGTCAAAATTTATTCTAGGTTAAATTATAATTCATTTATTATCCAAAATATAAAATGTACAATCTATGATGTATACTGGACATATTATCATTTTAAATAATATATTAGAATCAGGTTAAATTAAAAATCTGGTTATTGATGTAAAGACATCTAAGTTCCCTTTTTTACCAGAGCATGTACAAATATTTTTTTAAAGGATTTTAGGTTTTTGCCATAGGGTGCATGTGCTTGCTGGAGAGAGACAGAAGAAAAGTGAGAAATCACCCAGGGGGTAATGGACACACCAAAATCCCTTCTCCATTCTCTTCAGGGTTTAGACATGAATGCATGAACATGTGGCCAGTATGATTTGCAAGCCACTGAGTCTGGGGCTCAAAACATATTGAACTGTGTGAGTCCAGCACCTTAACCACCACACCATGTGCTGACCCTAGCATATACAATTTTTAGTAATTAAAACAAATCAAGGGACCATGAGGCGGCATAGTGGTTAAGGTGCTGGACTCACATGTGGTCAACTGCGGTTCAAGTCCCTGGGCCAACAGTTCGAAAATCATGTTGGGTACATGGGCATGTGTGCCCAAAATCTTGAAGAGATTGGAGAAGGTATTGTACATGGCCATCCCCCCAGGGGGTGATTTTTCACTTTCCCTCTATCTATTTCTCTCTGGCAAGTGCATGTACTCTATAGCAAAACTGAAAAAGAAAAAATTAGCAAATAGCTTTTTTTTCTTTCCTTTTTAAATAATTATTTGATTTAATTTAATTTACTTATTTATTTTAATTTGACCAAAGAGGGACAGAGAGAGAGAGGGAAAGTAAGAAAGCAAGTAGCCAGATCCAAGACTTGAACCACAGTCAGCCATGTGGGAGTCTAGTGCCCTTAACCACCACGCCACCTGCCAGCCCCTTAACTTTATTTATTTTATGTATTTACTTATTTAAATCTGACCAGACCGGTAGAGAAAGAGACAGAGGGCAATTGAGAAAGCAAGCTGACAGGTCCGGGACTCAAACCGTGGTTGGCCCTTAAGCACCATGTGCACCACCTCCTGGTCCCAGAAAATAGCTCTTCAACTTAACTTTTAAAAACTATCAAATATCTGGGACCAGCAGTTAGCATAATGGCTATGCCACTGAACTCCCGTGTAGTCGACCACGGTTCGAGTCCTGGGCCTGGTGGCTTAAACTCACGCCGGGCGTGTGTGCATGCGTGCCCAAGATCCCGAGAGGAGAATGGAGGAGAAGGGATTGCGGTGTGGCCATCCCCCCTGGGGGGTGATTTCTCACTTTCTGTCTCTCTGGCGAGCACACGTGCCCTACAGCTAAAACCTCTCAAAAAAAAAATTACCAAGTGCCTTAACTGCATCATTAATAAATAATCTCTGTATACTGTCTAGAACTTCACATTTATTAAAAATTAATGTCTATTAAATTGCTAGAATGTACCTGTTCATGATCTCTCCTAATACTATTAGTAGCTTCTCTGCTACTATCTAGTACTGTCCCACAGACCTTTACACAACAGATGAAAATGTTCTGTATCTCCATGTCCCAGTATAACAGCAATGAGCCACATGGGGCTGAGCACTTGAGATGTGGTTGGTGCAATCAGGAGACTGAATTTTTAATTCTGTCTCAATTTAAATTTAAGTAGACACATATGGTTCATGACTATATTAAATAATGTACATACAGACAAATATTTTTGGCAGACACATTAGCTGTCTTATCATTGGGAAGTATATTTTGTTCATCTGTTTGCTAGGTGCTGGTAATTATTAGACTAATAATACAGTCAAGCCTACCTTCAAGGAGCTAATAGCGTAAAGGAGGGGTAAATGTAAAGCGATACACAAAAAGAACCCAATGGAAGATAAGTAAATGACACCACCAGGCAAAGAATTATATGAAAATACCAAGGAGGAAGATTTAACCCAACTTCGCAAGGAAAGGTATGGCAGCAAAGGCTTATGGTAAAAGTCTCAGCATCTTAAAGGATGGGTAGGCACAACCCAAGCCTAATTACCTCATCATGGAGCTACTCAAATGGACTCCAAATTGATTCCTGCCACATTCAGTATCTCCAACAACAATCGATCCAACATACTACTGCCTAATATTTCTAAATATGCAGCTCAAATAACATCACTCTTCTGTATGTCCAAATTCCTTAGATGGATTTTTTTTTTAAAGATTTATCTACTTATTATTATTTTTTCATTTGCTATAGGGCACATGTGTTCACCAGAGGAAGAGAGAGAAAGCAAGTTCCCAGGTCTGGGACTCAAACCACAGTTGGCCATGTGGGAGTCTAGCACCCTAACCACCATATTACCTGCTGTCCCCTCCATGTATTTTTAAAAGTCCTTCTTCCCTAGGTCAAAGTATCTTTATAGTTATATTGCCTATTTCTTCTCTACTTATCTAATATTTAGCCAAAATGGATTCCCAGGGAGTGAACAAACCCTCTGCTTTTTCTTTATCCCATTTTCTCCAAGAAAGGCCTCCGGAGAAGTTCTGCCTACTTACTTTAAATCCTTCAAGACTCATGTCAAAGTACCTGCTTCATGAGGCTTTCTGTATTTTCAAGTAAATGTAATTTCTCAGACCAAGAGGTCTCAATATTAAACATGTTATTTTATATTAATTGTATTATTCTCTGCATTAGATATAAAATCCTCAAATGTAAGAATGTATCTTACATATCTTTTCATCTTTTAATTTTGTGTCATCACCTGGCAAATGATAAATCTGTTGAGTAAACAAAGGAATTTGTTAAATAAATAAACAAAAACAAAATATCCCAACTCTTAGCAACCTGTGATCGGAATATTTTGAATCCAAACCCATTTATTCATTTTATGAATTTATTTATTTGCCTATATAGCTGTAAAGGTTCAAAAGAGCTTCACAATTTTCCTATGTACGGTAAACTGCCTAGAAATTAGTAACGTATTCACATATGTATAGAAATCTAAAGAATAGTTTTCATTCTTTAAAAATTATAAACTAGGGTCCAGCAGGTGGCATGGTGTTTAAAGCACTTGATTCCCATATGGCTGATGGTGCATTGAGTCCTAGATTCAGTGGCTTGAAAATCACACCATATGTGTGTGTGTCTGGCCAAGATCCCAAGAGAAAAACAAAGAAGGGATTATGGCATGGCCATCCTGGGGGGGCGGGGAGGGATGATTTCTCACTTTCCCTCTCTGTCTCTCTCGGTGAGCCCACAAGCCCTACGGCAAAAAACTTAAAAACAAAAATAATTATAATCTAATCTGAGACACATTTTTGTGCCACTACAATTATTAGAGATAGTAAGTAATATCAAAACTCAGAAAAAGGGTATACTTATGTTAAGACTGCATAGAGGAGACACTATAGAGAACAGAATACTTGAGCTGAACTTTGAGAGGTATTTAAGAGGGAGAAGGAAGAGGAGGAGGAGGAAGTGAAGTCAGGCATTACTAAGTATTTCTGAGTTCTCTCCTAAAATAATTTTCTTTCAACATTCTTTTTCTGTGTAAGGAAAGGTTAGTTTTCTCTATCAGCTCACCTAAGACTTGCCATTTCCAAAACTATCTTTAAAATCTAGGTGATGGGGCTGGCCTTGCAGCACCGCACTTAAGCACTGTGTATCGGGAGCCAGATCTCTCATGGCCGACTGCAGTTTAAGTCCTGGCCGTGTCGCAGCTTGAAATATAGACTGGACACTTGTGTGTGCATGTTCAAAATCCTGATGGGACGCATAAATGGGAGAAAAAAGGACTGTGGCATGACCGCACCCCTGTAGAGGGTGCTTTCTCTCTCTGTCAAGTGCACGTGCCCTCTGGCCATAGGATAAAAAGAAACCAAGCAAGAAAACAACTAGGTGAGCCCTTGCTTTCTAGTACTCCCTCGTTCAACTCTAGCATAGGTACTAAAAAGCTTTACTGCATAATCTGTAATTACTATATGATCTCTCAGATTTGTATAGTAAGCTTCTTGAGGGCAATAGATTGCAAGTCTCGTACTCCTCTACCTTCTACAGAATTTAGAACAAACCAGAACTCACTGCAGACCCTCAGTTAACACTAATTAATTTAAAGCAGGATTAATAGCTTAGAGGAGTGAAGTAGCTTATGTAGTAAGCAATTAAGGAAGAACCTTGAGAGTTTATACTGAAAATAGGAGATTTAAAAAAAAGGAACAAAATGAAAACCTACTGATGGTTATGTCAGTGGATTCCCAAATCACCAACTGCAGTTAGAGCTACGTGGGAGTTCACTGACTCCACTTCAAGACACTGCAGTTTCAGTGGCTTGAAACTCACGCTGGGTGCCCAAGATCCCAGGAGGAGAATGGAGGAGAAGGGATTGTGGCATGGCCATCCCCCGGGGGTGGGGGAGATGACTTCTCACTTTCCCTCTCACTGTCTCTGTCTCTCTCACTCTCTGGTGAGTACAAATGCCCCAAATCAAAAACCTCTATAAAAAAGAAGAAGAAATAGAAGCACTGGACACATTTTGAGGGAAGAAATGAAAGGTCCCAATAAATGGTTAGAGAGAGTAAAAGGAGGAGAATAGCAAAAGAAAGTGAAGTGTTTTGGACCTGATTATGACTAAATTTTTTTTTTTCAGTTTGTTAAAGAGTGCATGGGCTTGCCAGAGAGAGAGAGAGAGAGACAGTGGGAAAGTGAGAAATCACCCCCCAGGGGGATGGCCATGCCACAATCCCTTTTGCTCTGCTCTATCAGGATTTGGGGCATGTGTACACATGTACCTGGTACGGTTTTCAAGCCACCAGGTCCAGGATTCAAATGGCATAGTCGGCCATGAGGCATCCAGCAGCCTTAACCAACACACCACCCACTGGCCCCAAATTTCAAATCTGCAATACAGTGCAAATTACATTTGTGTAACACTTTCAAAATATTTTAATTAAAAAAAAAAATCCATTCTAGGGGCTATCCCATAGCTCTGTGAATAAATGCCGTGTAGAGGAAGATGGATCCCTCATGGCAGACGAGGGTTTGAGTCTCAGCCTCAGCAACATGAAAAAAAATCATCCATTTTAAACAAATATTTACATGGTTGATTTAACTTTACAAAGAATCCTTACTTACCAAAGCAGGATACCATTCAGTCCTCTCAGTTGTAGATACTACACTTACAACTTTTCCTAATAATTCATCATTGAGGCGTCGTTTATCTTCATCTTCTTCTTCACTACTTTCTTCTTCCTTTTCATCTTCCGTACTAAAAGGTAGAATAATTTGATCATCATCCCAACATAAACATACTTGATATAGTCACCCTGGTGTGACTGTAATGCGTTCAATTCAGCTCCTAATGAATTACCCTTAAGTAGTAGCCTCTGCATTCTTATTGGAATTGAGATTTATAGCTTTTTTTAGCTTATATATTTATATACTTTGCCAGAGGGTGCATATGCTCACTGGAGAGAGACCGAGAGAGACAGTGAGAAAGGACCTGTCATGGGGAACAGCCATGCCACAATCCTTTCTTCTCCATTTCTCCTTTTTGGGTCCTTTTAGGCATACGCACACAGGCTACCAGGTCCAGGAATCAAACCTCACACAGCTGGCTATGTGGGATCCAGCTGCCTTAACCACCATGCCACCGGCTGGGCTGAGATAGATACTTCCTTAACTCCACAGAAGCATTCTGAAGCTGTTTATGATAACTCTGAATTCACTTCGCTAGATCAGAGTTTTTAGAGTTAGTCTCTCATGGCCAGCCATCAATTGGGACAGAAAAGCCTATATGCACTACTAGTGAATGCCAAATACATTTGTTAAAAAAGATTACTCTTCTACTTTTTTTATTCCAAACACAGATAGTATAATTTGAACTTTCTAACAGGCGACAAAAATATATCATTAAAATACATATGAGGGATTATGCAAGCATCTTATTTGGATAGCTAAAGTTTACCCTTAAGTGTCAACAATCAGTATTAATTTTCAACCTATAAATTTTTAAAAATAAAAATGAATATGTACTCTTGCTTGACTTCTTGGTGAATATGTATTGAGTATTTTGACATCTTCTTAAAGATATCCTACAATACACAGATACCAGTGGAGTTTAGTAAAGTATACAGAGCTAGTAACTTGTTAAATAGCTCAAAAACACAGTTTTTTTAATCTTTTCATGGTTTTATTCCTTTTCCTCTCACAGAATTGTCAGCTGTCTAGCTCCATGTTTCTTTCTTTATGCTCTGCATCTATTAATCTGCTCTTTCCTTCTGATACCTCTGTTTGCTTCTTCAAATCTGTACTCTAAAAAATCAGATGACTCAACTTGATAAAATGATGCAAAAATAAGTATAAGTAAACTTTCAGTAAAAGTTAATGGGGCTAAGAATCAGCAGGTGGTATAGTGGTTAAAGTGCTGGACTCCCAGGTGGTCGACCGCCATTCAAGTCCCAGACCCGGCAGCTTGAAACTCATGCCAGGCATGTGTGTGCATGCCCAAGATCCCAAGAGGAGAATGGAGGAGAGGGGACTGCAGCGTGGCCATCTCCTTCTCTCCCCGGGAGGGGGGTGATTTCTTGCTTTCTGTCTTTATGTCTCTCTGTCTCTCTGGTGAGCTCATGAACCCTATGGCAAAAATCTATCAAAAAAAAAAAAAAAAAAAAAAAAAAGTCAATGGGGCTAGTTTATAAAAAAAAAATATCTAGGCATTAATGATTTATTAAATACATATCATGGACTGAATTTCTATTATGCAGTAATAAATTTATATATATTATCTAACCCCACAAAAACTGACAAGACATTATCATTTCCAGTTTTTTCAGCTATAAAATGGGACTATCTTGCAAGTTTTTGTGAAGATTAGAATTCATATATATAAATATACTTAACTCCAAAGAGATTGAGCAGTTTTTCCAACGTGACATACCCAGTCAGCGGATGAGTTGAGATGTCCTCAACTCAGAGTCCTAGAGTCTTTTATTACTTGCTGGTATATAGCTTACGTGTTGACTTTTGCTTTCTTAATCTTCATTATATACCCACCCAAGCAGCAATGAGTACATCCAGTACCTGGATCATGGTTTCTAAATATTATTTCCTAGGGCCAGCAGATGGTGTAGTAGTTAAGGCGCTAGACTCACATGGCCCCAAAATTTGAAATATTGACTACAAATTATTAGATGAAAGTATTCCATCAATGTTAAATTTTCTGATTTTGATATTCATACTTTGATTATATAAAAAAACCTTCTTGTTCTTAAGTATTTAAGGGTAAATAATGCCATTTCCTCTTAGATGGTTCTACAAAATAAAATTTAAAAGTTATAGCGCTGGCCCTGTAGCCTAGTGGTTATGAGAGCCAGATCCCACATGGCTAATTAGAGTCCTGACTTCAGTGGCTTGAAAAACACGTTGGGAGGCACCAACAGGTAGTGTGGTGGTTAAGGCGCCGGACTACAATATGGCCAACTACAGTTCAATCCCAGACCCTGTGGCTTGAGGCTCATGCCAGGTATGTGTGCGTGCATGCCCCAAATTCCAAGAGGAGAAAGGAAGAGAAGGGCTTGTGGTGTGGCCATCCCCCACAAGGGGTGACTTCTCACTTTCTCTCTCACTGTCTCTTATCTCTCCGGAGAGCACATGCTTCCAATGACAAAAACTTTAAAAGAAAGAGAAAAAAAACATGTTGGGCATGTGCGTGTGTGTGTGTGCGCATGCCCAAATCCCAAAAGGACAGAGAAACGGAGAAGAAAGGATATAGCATGACCATGACCCACCAATGAATGCTTTCTCCCTCTCTCTATCATTCTGGCAAGCATACTGTGTCTTGCAATTTTTAAAAAATAAAACAAACAAACAATAAAATAAGTAAATATCTATATATAAAAAAGAAATAGGGGGATCAGCAGATGGCTTAAAAGTTGTCACTGGACTCCCATGTAGTAGACCATGGTTCGAATCCTGGACCTGGTGGCCTAAAACTCATGCTGGGCACATGTGCGTGTATGCTCAAGATCCCAAGAGGAGAACGGAGGAGAAGGGACTGTGGTGTGGCCATCACCCCTAAAGGATAATTTCTCACTTTCTGTCTCTCTGGTGAGTGCATGTGCCCTATAGCAAAATCTCTCTCTCTCAAAATAAGAAAAAAAAAAAAAAAAAAAAGGAAATTGGTAAAGATGAAATGTACCAAAAAAAGTTAACTAGGGAATCTAGACAATGAGTAGGTGAAAGTTCATTATATTGTTCTTGTAATATTCAAGTTTGACATATTTTTTAAATAAGAAAGTAGAAAAACACATACTCATATAAATAGGAAAATCATCACATCAGTCAAGGACTTTGGCAATGTAATTTAAAGCAAAAATAGCTTTTTTTGGAAAGGAATTGTGATCATTCTTGGTCAAAGTAATGGAAATAATTAAGAGCTGGCCCAGCTGTGGTCATACAAGCTTCACAGTGGTGAGTCCATGTGGGCTGGGTCCAATGGCTGCCCCAAATTAAATAGGCCAGGCACTGGTGTGCACCTATAGGTCTAGCTAACTTGAAGGCTGGGGGAGGAGGATCTTGACATGGAGAAATTCTGCCCCAAATATCCACCGCCTTAAAAACAAAAACAACAAAACAAATACCCCAAAAGGATTTGCTTAAAGTCAATTTTTTTTTTTTTTTAGATTTTGCCAGAGAAAGAGAGAGGGGGAACAAAACAGAGAGGAAGAGGGAGAAAGCACCCCCTAAGGAGTATGATCACATTGCAATACCCTCTCCATTACTCCATCCTGATGGAATTCTGGGTACACACACACACACATATATGCCTGCCCTGTTTTCAAGCGAACAGGGCCTGGATGGAGCCCAGTGGCTTGTATGTGAGATCCAGCTGCCTTAACTACTAGACCATGGGGCCTGCCTGCAAATTTCTAACCTAAGGCTATAAGCTGCTATGGAAAGGTTGTGCAAACAAATATAACCTTTCTAAGAAAATCACATGTTTAATGCTGTAATCACTGCAACTGTAATGATACCATATATGAAGAAACTCACATAGGAAGAGAGGACCTCCTTCCTCTGTTTGTCTTCTTTGCAATTACTGGAGTTCCAAAATGCTCTGGATTTGTTAATGGAAGTTGGTCAAGTGTCTGGATAAGAAACATGAATTAAATCAAATTTTACCTCTAGAGCAGTAGCTGTTGCTCAACCCAAAGGGTCCAACCATATCTTTTACCTCGCTCTCTGCAAAATGTCTCTCCCCTTTCAGGCAAAGTGAGGTCCGTCTCAATGTTCTCTCATCACCATCATCAAACACTACAATAAGCAGAAGATATTAGAGAATTTATGCATGCTACTAAAATAATAACTTTACTGCAGAGTACTATTCTTGCTATCGATATTTGTAAAAACCATTATTTGTTACTCATTAAAAAAAAACTTTTAAATTGAACTTACTAAGTTTTTCATCCTATAGATACCAAACGTAAGTTAAGTGACTGCCCCAACGCTGAAGTATTTCCTTTCCTTTCAATTACTATCACTACAGAATCATGTTCTTAACTCATTAGTAACCTAGTCAAAGTTGAAATATAAATTACCTCCAATCCCAGAAGAATGAGAAAAAAATATATGGCTTATAAAAAGAAGCATTAGGCTGGGCCAGCAGGTGAGATAGAGGTTAAGGTGCTAGATTCTCATATGACTGACCACGGTTCAAATCCTGGACCTGGCAGCTTGCTTTCTTCTTTTCCCTCTCTTTCGACTTTTGTCCGATGGTGGTTCAAGTCCTGGAACCAGCAGCCTGAAACTCATGACAAGTGTGTGTGTGTGTGTGTGTGTGCATGCCCAAAATCCCAAGAGAATGGAGGAGAAAGGATTGTGGTGTGGCCATCCTGGCTGGGATATGATTCCTCACTTTCCCTCGCTCTGTCTTTATTTCTCTGGTGAATGCAAATACCCTATAACAAAAACCTAACAACAACAAAAAAGAATAATCAAAGGGGCCAGCAGATGGAGTGGTGGGGAAGGCACTGAACTCCCACATGGCTGACCATGGTTTGAGTCCCGGACCTGGTGGCTTGAAAAATCTCACCGGGCACATGTGTGTGCGTGCCCAAAGTCCTGAGAAAACAATGGAAGAGAAAGAACTACAGCATGGTCAGCCCCCACAGGGGCTGATTTCTCACTTTTCCTTTCTCTGTCTCCCTCCAATGAGCACATGTGCCTGATGGTAAAAATCTAAAAAAGAAAAGAAAAAAAGAAAGAAAAGAAAGAACATGCCCTCAGAAGATACCTGTTTGCACAAGATTATGAGGAAATAAAACATAAAAAGACAGGGCTAGTAACCTGGTGTAATGGTTAAGTTCTATACTTGGGAGCCAGATCTCACATGACCAAGTATAATTTGAATCCAGGCCCAGGCAGCTTGAAAAACATGCTGGGCACCTGTGTATATATTCACATACAAGAAGGAGAAATGGAGGAAAAAGAATTGTAGCATGATCATATCCCATTGGGGGAGTGCATTCACTCTCTCTGATGAGTACATAAGCAATCAATGAATTAACAACAACAAAAAGTGTATAATATCTATATGTCTATATAAATGTATATATATATAGATAGATAGATATAGATATCTATATATAGAAAGAGAGAGAAAATCCTAACATCCAATACTTAAAATTTGTATTAATTCAATAACATACATCTTTTTTTTTTTTTAGAGACGTTATTTAACGTTATTTATTTTTTAATTTGACCAGAGAGGGACAGAGAGAGAGAAAGAGAAAGCAAGACATCAGGTCCAGGACTCGAACTGTGGTCGGTTATGTGGGAGTCTAGCGCCCTTAACCACCATTACACCTGCCAGCCCCGAGAGATTTATGCAACAGGGTGCAAGGGCTCATCAGAGAAACAGATAGACAGAAAGTGAGAAATCACCCCCCAGGAGGGACGTCCATGGCGCAATACCTTCTCCTCCATTCTCCTCTCAGGACTCTGGGCATACACGCACACATGCCCAGCTTGAGTTTAAGTTGCCAGGTCTGGGACTCAAACCACGGTTGACTATGTGGAAGTCCAGCGTCATAACCATTATGCCATCTGCGGGCCCCCAACAATGTACATCTTATGGGGTGGGAAATAGTCACAGAAGAGTATATATAAAGTATATAAAAATGATTAAGATTCAACTTTAACTTGCAAAATTTTAGATGCTTTTCCATTTTAACAGAGTAGGTTGCTTTTTTTTTTGGCTAGATGGCATATTTCCTCACCAGAGCAACAGAGAGAGAGAAAGAGAGAGAGAGAGTAGGAAAGCAAGAAAACAACCCCCACGGGGTATGGTCACACCACCATTCCCTCTAGCCACCTCTCCCTTCAGGATTTTGGGCATGCCTAGTTAAATGACTCCAACCTTGCAAACACCCATGTAGGAGCCACTGGCTAGCCCCAAGTAGGTTGCTATTAATAAAAGGAAATTCTATATATTTTTTAAAGATGTATTTAATTCTACTTATTCATTCATTTTTATTTTTAATATGACCAGAGAGAGAGACACAAAGAGAGACAGAGAGAAAGAAGGAAAGTGAGAGAGCAAGCCTCCAGGTCCAAGACTTGGACTGCAGTAGGCCATGTGGGAGTGTCCAAAGCCTTAATAATCATGCCATCTGCTGGTTCCCAAGAAATTCTGTATTATTTTGATTTAAAAATATATTAGAATCTTTTATTTCATTATCTATATAATTGTAATTCAGAATCCTTTTTTTTTAAAAGGCTATTTTAAGGCCAAATGGTGGCACAGAGTTTAAGGCAGCTGGATCCTACATAGTCAACTATGCGATTTTAAGTCCCAACCTGGCGGCTTGAAAAATCACACAGGAACATGTGTGTGCATGCCCAAAACTCCAAGAAGAAAAATGAAGACTATGGCATGATTATCCTTCCAGGGCATGATTTCTTACTTTTTCTCTCCTAATCCCTCACTCTCTGGCAAGTGCACACACCCTATAGCAAACTTTAAAAAAAGAAAAACAAAAAGAAATAAAATGGTTGTTTTATTAGCAAACACCTGGCCTGCAAATTATATACTTTTCTTTTTTGAGAGAGAGATTTTTGCCATAGGGTGCGTGTGCTCACTGGAAAGAGAGACAGAAAGTGAGAAATCACTCCTCTGGGGGGGTTGGCCACACCACAATTCCCTTTCCTCCATTCTCCTCTCGGGATTTTGGGCACTTACGCACAAGCACCTGGCATGAATTTTAAGCCACTGGTTTTGGGACTTGAACCATGGTCGACTATGTAGGAATCTACCAACGTAACCAATGTAACCAGCATCTGCTGGTCCCTAAATTATACACTCCTTAAATAAATATGTCTTTTCTTTAAAAAAAAAAAAAAAAAAAGAAAAAAGAAAAAAAAAAGAAAAAGAGGTTTTAAAAATTTATTTATGTATTTAATTTTATTTGTTACTATTATTTTTTAATTTGACCAGAGAGAGAGATGGAGAGAGAGAAAGAGAAAGGGAAAGTGAGTTAAGCAATCCACCAAGGCTGAGACTCATACTACAGTTGGCCATGTGGGAATCCAGCACTTTAACCACCATGCTGCCTGCCGGGCTCCCTTTTAAAAAACTATTTAATTTTATTTATTTATTATTATTACTCAATTTGACCAGAGAAAAAGGGAGAGAGAAGAGTGAAAAAGCAAGCCTGCAAGTCCAGGACTTAAACCACTCGAACCATGTGGGAGTCCAGCACCTTAACCATCACACCACCTGACAGGCCTTGAATACTTAATTATTTTTATTTTTATTTTTTTACAAAAAATTAATTATATAAAACACTCAAGGGCCAGCAGGTGTCATGGAAGTTAAAGCAGCTGGATCCCACATGGCCCACTACTCTGAGTTCCAACTTAGTGGCCTGAAAATCATACTGGGAACCCAAGCCTAAAATCCTGAAAGGAGAATAGAGACGAGTGGCCATGCCCCCTGAGGTGAGGAGGGGGGGTTACTTCTTACTTTCCCTATCAATCTCTGTCTCTTTCTAGCAACCACATGCACCTTACAGCAACCAATAACTAATAAAGTAAAATAAAATAAAGTACTCATTGTGCTCAATATTTATCTACTTCAATTAGTTCTTCCTCTAAGACTATCGGATATCTATATTTTCTTTCTTTCTTTTTTTGTAGGTTTTTGCTATAGGGTGCGTGTGCTCGCCAGAAAGACAGAGACAGACAGAGAGTCAGAAAGCAAGAAATCACCCCCCAGGGGGGATGGCTACACTGCAATCCCTTCTCCTCCATTCTCTCAGGATCCTGGGCACGTACACACACCCACCGGGCCTGAGTTTAAGCTGCCAGGTCTGGGATTCAAACTGTGGTGGACTGCATGGGAGTCCAACGAATAACCATTACACCATTTGCTGGTCCCTATTTATATTTTCTTATATGCAGGACACATGCAGAAAAAAATTGAAAGCTCCAGAAGTGCATATTCTAAGAACTATAATGATTTAAGAACCACAAAAGCAGCTGTGCTATACACTGTCAATGATCCAGAAACTGATGACTACCCGCAGACACAATGATGGACAAAACACAGCATCCACCAACATCATTCCTCTGCACAGGATTGTGTCCTAAATATTCATATCAAAATTATCATTTATAGAGACCAGCAGCTAGCGTAATGGCTATGTCGCTGGACTCCGATGGTTTGAGTCCCGGACCCGGTAGCTTAAAACTCAGGTCGGGTGCGTGTGCGTGCGTGCCCAAGATCCCGAGAGGAGAATGGAGGAGAAGGGATTGCAGCGTGGCCATCCCCCCTGGGGAGTGATTTCTCGCTTTCTGTCTGTCTCTCTCTGTCTGTCTGTCGAGTGCACGCGCCCTATAGCAAAAACCTCTCCAAAAAAAATTATCATTTATATGATGCTGTTATCAAATATAATAAACCACTATTCTTTAAAAAATTTGAAGTCATTATCATAAATTCTTCACTATTAATGTCTATAAGTAAAATATTTTATAAAGAATAAAATCTTTAAAAGTTCTAATTTTCTGTAATGCCTACAATACCAAAGATGGTGGTGGTGGACAAATAGACACATTTAAATAGACATATGAGAAAGAAAAACGAGAATATAAGACCTATCAATATGATATTTATCTATCAAAATATGTACTATAGTTTTATCATTAATTAATGGCATCCCTAAATCGAAAGGTTGTCACAAAGAATTCTTATAATTTCCTAAGGTCTTGGCTTTTTAAAAAGAATTATTTACCTAATTTTATTTATTATTTTTAACATTTTTAATTTTGCCATAGGGCACATGTGCTCTCAAGAGAGAGAAGGAGAGAAAGAGAAAAAATAAGGAAAGTGAGAAAGCAAGTCTCTAAGTCCAGGACTCAAACCTCAGTCAGCCATGTGGGAGTCCAGTGCCTTAACTGCTACACTACCTGCTGGCCCCAAGTTCTTGTTTGTTTTAAATAATCACTATAAAATAAAATCAGATTTCTAAAGTGGAAAATTCATTTTGCTTCAACATATTTTATCATGGGTAAAAGGAATGCAAAAACCAAAGAGCTTTCTCGACAGAGGATATGGTACAAACAATAATTTTACAGTTTTACACGAGAACCCTTCCAACTTTGAGCTGGAAATCAAAAAAAGAGAAAACATGAAGATTCAATTCACAACACCATACAAATGTACGTATTTAACTATTTTATATGCTTCTTAATTCATGTAAATATTCAAGATTTTCTGAAAGTCACAGGAAACCCAACAATCTAGTGAACTGACTAATTATGACATCCCTGGTTATCACTGCAAAGACACTCCATCTACAAGCTTCTGCACAGCCTGACCAGCTTTGTCACTCCTCAGTCTCCCACCTTAGCCTTCTCCAGGTATGGCACAGGCCCTCGCCACACTATGACAGAGCATGCTCAAGGTCATGGTCTGCACCAAAGACAGCGGAGTTGTGCACACCTGACAAGACCACAGCTGTTTTGCAGAATACACAAAACCAGCTGCTTTGCCAATTTGAGAATTTACCCACATCGAATGGTACTGCTGGACCTTTGGTGAGGCACAGGGCAAAGAAAGTGACAACCTTTTGAACACAATATAAGAAAGAAGGAAAAATCTTGAGTTAGTGCAGTACCATGTAAGCAAAGCAATTACCATTCAGAGGAAGGACCCCTGACAAGATGTTAGGCAACCAACCATTGATAGATGGTTGGTTGAATATGACATTGATGATGTAGTGTAGGATAAAAATTCACCTTAACAGACTATTAAAAATTTTTAAAGATTTAATTGTATTTATTATTATTATCTTAAAGTTGACCAGAGAAAGGGAAAGTGAGAAAGCAAGCTGCCACTCCGCCATCAGCCATGTGGGAGTCCAGCACCTTAACCCTCATGCCACCTGCCAGCCCTAAGAATATTAAAATTTTACACTTGAAGCAGTCTAGAAATATTATCATTTTTAGGGGGGGATGGTAATTTGCAGTGATTCAATATATAGCCAGGCCATCATGGGTAGGGGCAAAGAAGATTACCCTGGCAAAGATGTGCTGATTCTGGAAGGTGGAGATGGCTGCATATCATATGGAATAGTCAAAGTGAAACTAAAGATAGTCACTATGGTAGCCAAATGGTGATTTTGCATGCTAAAAAATATATGCAAAAAAATGTGTGGTAACATCTCAGGCAACCGTACGGGAGACTGCTATCAGGTTCTAAGAGAAGACTGTATTCCAGTCTGAAGTGGTACATCAAAACGAAAGTCTTTGATGCTGTGATTAATGATTTAATGACTGTTCTGATCTCCACATCTCTAGAAGATTCCACAAGAGAATTTCTCAGACTGAGTCTTAAGCTTTCAATGCAATTAGTAAAACAGGATGGGAAGTATTTTACACAGGGGAACTATGTCAATTTTCCAGAAGCCCAGTTGCTTCATGAAAACATCTCAGTTGCCTGTACTAGCCCATGGAATTCTCAAGGGAGACTGTGGCCCTACATACTTGGACCTGTGGGCAGTTAACGCTGTATGTAAGAAAGCTAGATCGTGAAGACAACTTTTCCCTAATTGTATGTACAGCACAACCTTCCTGACCTCCATGTGCTGAATGTGACACTGAAACAAGTCAGGCAATTGTGAATTCCTCACATATTTCCTTTGTTGATTATTGTTTTTAATTAACAGAAGCAAATGGAGGGACCAGCAGATGACGTGGTGGTTAAGGGCACTGGACTCCCACATGGCTGACCGCAGTTTGGGTCCTGGACCTGACAGCTTGCTTTCTCACTTTCTCCGTCTCTCACTCTGTCCCTCTCTGGTCAAACTAATTAAATAAACAGTTAAATAAAATAATTTTTACAAAAAGAATTATTTTTAAAAAAGCAAATGAAAAATGTATATTTCAATGAGCTAGGATATTATTTTTTGGAAGTCAGCAAAAGGACAACTAACACAGGAAAGACTGCTGAACACACTAACCCCTTAGAGTTTTTTTGGTTACTTTTTATTTATGTGGGGCTTTTTTTGTCTTGGTTTTGGTAGACCTTCAGTTTGAATCTTTGCAGGAATGAACATCATTGCTTTGCTCTGGAGAGAAGTTCTTGGTGGTGTTTCTTTAAAAAAAAAAAAAAAGACTTAGATAGTAAGTGTTGGTGCTTTTAAGAGTTTTTTAAAAAATGAATAGCAATGCCTTCATTAAAATTTAAAAAGAAAGCCAGCCCATGGCATGGTTAAGGCAGTTAAATCCCACATAGCTAACTGCATGGTTCCAGACTAGGACCCAGTGGTTTGAAAAACATATTGGGCACATGTGCTGTTGTGCCCAAAATCCCCAAAAGAGAGAGAAACAGAGAAGAAGGGATTACAGTGTAGCCATCTCCCATAGGAGGTGCTTTCTCATGTTCCCTCTCTTCATCTCTCCACAGTGAGCACCATGCCCTCCAACCCCCCCCACAAAAAAAAAGAAAAAAAAAGAAAAGAAAAAGAAGCTTCCTCTCTAACATCCATGTTGGCAGTATCACTTAAAATAATACAAAAATTTGTACGCACTGAAGAATGATTAGCATTTTGATCTGAGTGGATAATTAACTGTTGTATATAGTAAATTTAGTTTCTTTTTAGTCAGATATACTACAGTATGCCAAGTGAAAAAAGCCAGACTACAAAGATTCAGTAATTCTATGAAATGTCTTATACTTGCCAAAAATGGCATTTGAATAGATTATTCATTGAGTGTAACAGAACATGCATATAGCCGAAAGTAGAATCTCTGTTATTACAATATTAAACATAAATACTAAAATCTATTTAGAAGAAAATGGCAAATTTGAGTGTCATGATAACACTAATTGTACTAAACAAAATAGACAAAATCATGCTAATTCAAACAACTATATCAATTCTAACCTGTTAGAATTCAAAGAAACAAAAAGCAAAAGGATCTAATAAACTACTAAATACAAAAAAATCTTACCACTTGTTATAGCACTGATAGGTACTAAAAGAGAGTAAGATTATAAATTAACTCCATCTGTCCAAAGTATAATTGGCAATTATTTATTAAGCTTCTACCACGTCCTAATCATCATGGCAGCCTCTGTAAGGTAGAAATTACTACCCTTCTCAATAAAGAAATGGAGAATCAGGTTAACCAATGAACGACAATTTAGTTAATAGAGAAGCACAATACCTAATATGCATACAGATGCCCCTCAACTTACAATGGTTCTATATTTAATGATTATTTTTAAAAAATGAATTATTTTATTTAACTTTATTTATGTTTATTTATTTTAATTTGACCAGAGAGGGACAGAGCGAGAGAGAGAGAAAGTGAGAAAGCAAGCCTCCAGGTCCAAGACTCAAACAGTGGTCCACGATGGGAGTGGGAGTCCAGCACCCCTAACCATCAGGCCATCTGCCAACCCCATGATTTCTTTTTTATGTCAGAGAGCATGCACACTTGCATAAGAGAAAGAGCAAGCAGCCCCCAGTGCGGCACAATCACACTGCAATCCTTTCCCCTCCTATTCTCCAGTCCATCAGAATCCTGGATGTGCCTGTGCCCTGTGTACTTTTCAAGCCAATGGGGCTGGGACTTGAATCATAGCGGGCTATGAGGGATCCGGCTTCCCGCACACAGCAATTCTCTGCTGTGCTATAGGGCCAGACCGTCAAGTTACAGTTTTCTTTTACTTACAATGGGTTTTTCTGAACATAAAATCATTGAAAGTAGAAGTATTTCTCAAATGAACACCAAGGAGGTAAAAAAAAAAAAAAAAAAAAAAAAAAGAACACCAAAGAGGAAGTAAAGAATTCAGATTTTGGAAAAATAACTATCATTACTATTATATCTGTGTATAACAGTTATGATAAATAGGACGTTTCTCATAATGGAGTAAAAACTTTAAAATTAAAAATTATACAGAGGTAAAACCAATGAGATTTTTAAAAATTATTAAATTGGCAAATATAATAGTATAGATTTATTATTTACAACATGATTGAAATACACATATATATTGTGGAATAGCTAAACGACACTAATTAACACGTGTTATTCCACAATTATTATTTTTTGGTGGTGAGAACAATTAAAATCTATTATTTTACTTTTTCTGTGCGATAGCAGGCCCCCAAGCATGGTGAACGTCCCTAAAACCCGCCGGACCTTCTGTAAGACGTGAGGCAAGTACCACCCTCATAAAGTGACACAGTACAAAAGGGCAAGCAAGGATTCTCTGTGTGCTCAGGGAAAACGGCGTTATGACAGGAAGCAGAGTGGCTATGGCAGACAGACTAAGCCTATTTTCCAGAAAAAGGC
The DNA here is from genome assembly GCA_026018925.1 of Tupaia tana. Taxonomy (NCBI): domain Eukaryota; kingdom Metazoa; phylum Chordata; class Mammalia; order Scandentia; family Tupaiidae; genus Tupaia; species Tupaia tana. The sequence continues at coordinate 223,740,234 of JAKSZU010000001.1, read as the reverse complement.
AAAAACTACAAAGAAGATTGTGCTGAGGCTTGAATGTGTTGAGCTCAACTGCAGCTCAAAGAGAATGCTGGCTATTAAGAGATATAAGCATTTTGAACTGGGAGGAGATAAGAGAAAGGGTCAAGTGATCCAGTTCTAAGCCTCATCTTTTCTATTATGAAGACGACAAAATCTTGAGGTGAATGTTCACCTGATTACAGTTGGTCTACTTGTAAGGGAATAAAGTAATCAATAAAATTCCCCTTTTGGAGAAATTTGATTCATGGTAAAAAAAAAAAAAAATTATCTATTATCTTAGCCATTTTCTTTTCTTTTTTCTTCTAATTGCCAGAGAACATATGCACTTGCCAGAGAAAGAGAGGGAAGAGAGAAAGCACCCCCAATGGGACACAGTCATGCTATAATCCTTTTACTCCATTTCTCCATCCCATCAGAATTTGGGGCACGCATGCTTATGTGCCCACCATGTTTCTCAAGCTTCCAGGACCAGGATTCAAACCAATCAGTCACATGGGATCAGGTTTCTTATATAGAGTGCTTAACTACTTTGCCATGAGGCTGGCCCTCTCAGCCATTTTCAAGTAGTCAATATGTTATTATTAACTATAGCCACTATGTTATATAACAGATCTCCATAATTTATTCCTCCTAACTGAAATTATATATCATTGGAGCAACATTTCCCCCAAACCTTCAATACTCAACCTACCCCATCCCTGAGTAACTACCATTCTATTCTCTTTGAGTTTGACTTTTTTTAAGGTTTTGCATATAGATAAGATCACATGGCATTTGCCTTTCTGTGCCTGGGCCAAATGTCCTCTAGGTTCATCAGTAGTGGTACAAATGACAGGATTTCCATTTTTAAGGTTTAAGACTTAGGTCTTTTGCCCAATTTTAACTGGGTTATCTGTTATCTTGCTATTGAGTTATCTGAGTTCCATATATATTTTGGATACTAACCACTTATCAGATGTATGACTTACAAAAATTTTCTCTCATTCTACAGGTTGTTTCCTCAATCTGTTGAGTATTTCACTGGCCAAGCTTTTTATCTAATGCAATTCCACTTGCCTACTTTCACTTTTGTTGCCTGTGCTTTTTAAGGGGCTCTTTATTCTATTCCACTTGGTATACATATCTGTTTTTATACCAATACCATGCTGTTTTGATTAGTAGAGCTTTGTGGTATATTTTTAAATCAAGTGTGTAATATCTCTGGTTTTGTCCTTTTGGCTCAAGATTGCTTTAGTATCAATAGTTCTGTTATTTATAGACGCATCTGTGATAACTGTAGAAGTCCCTCAGCACCTAAGGTTGAAAACTTCAGGAATGTGGAAACTTAAGATGGCATAATGGTACACTGCTGGACACCCATGTAGTTGTTCGAGTCCTAGACCCAGCAGCTTAAAATTCATGCAGGGTGCATGTGCATCCATGCACAAAATCCCAAGAGGAGAATAGAGGAGAAGGGATTATGGCATGGCTATCCACAGGGGGTTGCTTTCTTGCTTTCTGTCTCTCTGTCTCTCTCCATCTCTCTGGTGATCACATGCACACTATAGTAAAAATCTCTCAAAAAAAAAAAAAAAATTCACACTCAGGTTCTGCCACCATGGTGCAGGCAGCAGTGTATTAAACTCCAGTGCTGACAGTCACATGGCCAACTGTGGATTTGGTGTCTGGCCTGGTTTATCTGAAACATGCCAGGCACATACATGTGCCCAAGATCCTGACAAGTTAGAGGGCTGGGGACAAGGGGCTGTGGCATAACCAAACCCTGTTAGGGATGCTTCTATCTATCTCTGATAGTTATAGACATGTGCACACATTATTGAGAATAAACATAAAAAGCAAATAAATTAACATTCAAATAAATAATCACATTAGCAAAAACTCATGGGAATACTAAGTCTTATGAAAGGCCATTCAAACAATGAACTGAAACCTATCATAAGACTGAACAGATTTTTTTTTTATGGCTTAGTACATCTTTTATAATGAATGATTTCCTAGTCAGTTGAATAGCCACCTGGTTTTTGTTTTGTTTTGTTTAATTTGCTATAGGGTATATGTGCTTGCCAGAGAGAGAGAGAGAGAGAGAGAGCGAGAAAGCACCTCCCAGGAGGAACAGCCATTCCACAATCCCTTTTACTCCATTCTCTCAGGATTTCAGATCTGCATGCACATATGCCTGGAATGTTTTTCAATCTGGCAGGTCTGGACTTGAACCAGTGGAGTGGGCCATGTGGGATCCAGCCACCTTAACCACCATGCCACCTTAACCACCAGCTGACCCACCATCTGTTTGTGTTTTTTTTTTTTAATTATTTAACTTATTTATTATTATTACTTTTTCATTTGAGCAGAGAGAGACCACCACCTCTTTTTAAAAACACTTTATGGTTGGAACCAGCAGACGGTGGTTCAAGACCAGACCCAGAGGCTTCAAACTCACGTCAGGAGCATGTGCATGCATGCCCAAAATCCCGAGAGAAGAATGGAGAAGGGACTGTGGTGTGGTCATCCTTCCAGGGAATGATTTCCTGCTTTCTGTCTCTCTTATCTGTCTGGCGAGCACATGTACCCTATAGCAAAAATCTCTTAAAAAATTTTTTATGGTTAATTTTGTTGCAACAATATTTGTGATAAGGTATGATGTTGGGGCTAGCAGGTGGCATGGTGGTTAAGGCACTAGACTCCCACATGGCCAACCGAGGTTCAAGTCCCAGGCCTGGTGGCTTTCCTTCCCACTTTTTCTGTCTCTCTCTAATGACTATATCAAGTAAAAAATAGTGATAATAATAAAGTAATTATTGAAAAAAGGGGGTATGATGTCAATTGTAGTATAAAAGGAAAAAAAAGGGTCTGGCTAAATTAAAAGCCTCGTAAACCAGTAACACATTCTATAAAATTCAGTCAATTTGTCACTTAATCTAAACCTCATCTAGTCAATACTCTATCAACTAGAATTTTCATAAAATCATCTATAACTAATGTTCAAAACAAAAACTACAAGTAAAAAAGTCTCAATTATAAGTAGCTTTTTTTTTAAAAAAGGGTTTTGCCATAGGGCACATGTACTCACTGGAAAGACAGAGAAAGGGAAATTAAGAAATCACCCCCTAGGAAGGATGGCCAAGCTGCAATCCCTTCTCCTCTATTCTCCTGTAGGGATTTTGGGCATGCACACACATGTAGCTGGCATGATTTTCAAGCTACCAGAGTTCTGGGACTTAAATAGTGGTCAGCCATGTGGTAATCTAGTGCTTATTATATTTTTAGAAGTTTTTTTTTTGGGGGGGGGGGAAGAGGTTTTTGCTATTGGGCGTGTGTGTTCGCCAGAAAGACAGAGAGAAACAAGAATGTGAGAAATCACCCCCTTGGGGGGTGGCCATGCCGCAATCCCTTCTCCTCCATTCTCCTTTCAGGATCTTGGACATGCATGCACACATGCCCGGTGTGAGTTTAAGCCACCAGGTCCGGGACTCGAATCACGGTTAACTACATGGGAGTCCAGCGACATATCCATTATGCCAACTGCTGGTCCCAAGAAGCATTATTTTTTAAAAATAATTATTTATTTAATTTCATTTATTATTATTATTTTTTATTTTGACCAGAGAAAGAAAGAGATGGAAAGTGAGAAAGCAAGCAGTCAGGCCTCAGATTTGAACTGTAGTGGGTCATGTGGGAGTCCAGTGTCTTCATGGACTCCCACATGACTTCATCATGCCACCTGCCAATTCCAGCATTTTTTTTTTAATTATAAAAATATATTAATATAAAGATAAGACCAGCCTAGTAGCCTTGTGGTTAAGGAACCTGGATATCCACATGGCTGACTGTGGTACAAGTCCTGGTCCTGCAGCTTGAAAAATCTGTCAGGATCATTTGTATAGGTGCCCGAATGTCTAACAGGATGGAGAAATGGAGAAGAGATTTTAGCATGATTATGATCCATTGGGGCATGCTTTCTCCTTCACCTCTGTCTCTCTCTGGTAAGTAACTGCCCCCTGACAATTAAAAAAATAATACACAAAAAAACTAAATAGATTTTGGTGTTAAACTTGAAATATATGTGTGTACATTTATTCCTGGCATATTCTTCCGTTTATATTTTCTTTTTTTTTTCCAAATAAAATGTATCATTTTCAAATTTTAAAAAGGCAAAATAAAGTACTTTTGGACATCTTACTGACAGTTTCATTTACCAGGAGTTAAAGGCAACATTCAAGTGAAGATATAAATTCTGATCCAAGTTTGGAAACCCTGAATGACTGGGCAGATAACACACTTCCATACCTTACGGATTCCTTATCTTTAGTGTAAGGATAAGAACTGTCAAATGAATAAACTATGGTAGGAAGCACTATTTAATGATAGTGATTTCTAAAGATAGAAAGCGTTGTTTTTTTTTTTAATTTTATTTATTTATTTTTTATTGCTAGAGTGCACGTGTGTTCCCTAGAGAGAGGGGGAGAGAGAGGAAGCATCCCCTAATAGGGCACAGTCACACTACAATCTTTCCTCCGTTTCTTTATTTTTGCATGCATGCACACACGCCTGGCATATTTCCCAAGCCACCAGGGCTAGAGTTCAAACTGCACAGGTCACGTGGGGTTGAGGTGCCCAGGCACAGTACTTAACCACTGAACTTCGGGCTAGACTGAAGAGAAGAAATTTTTTTTTTTTTGAGAAAATATTTCTAATGCTGAAAAAACAAATGAAAAAAACCCCTATGAGCCAGATCTATTTATTATTCAGCATTAGAAGACAAGGTATTAAAAAACAAGGCAAACAAAAGAAACTCTGAGTCACATTAGATCCATAATCTCTATTAAAATTGGTTATTCAGCTATAACAGAAGAGAAATTAATACTTATATTTTTTAAAGAATTATTTTATTCATTATTATTTTTTTTCCACATGAGTTTGTCAAAGACAGAGAGAGAGAGAGAGAGAGAGAGAGAGAGAGAGAGAAAGCAAGCTGCCACGAGAAAAAGCAAGCTGCCACACCCAGAACTCGAACCACAGTCAGCCATGTGGGAATTCCAATGCCTTAACCACTACACCCTCAACTGGCCCCGAAATTAATACTTATATTAAGTTAATATCATTGATTCTAACACTAACTTGAGATCACTATTGAGATCACTAATGATCTAACTCCTATTGATCCAAACCAGCAATGCGGTATCCTCTTTTGAACCCCTACCCATTTTATTTTTAGGAAGAAATTTTGCTATAGCGTGTGTGCGCTCACCAGAGAAAGAGAGAGAGAGAGAGAGAGAGAGAGAGTGAGAAATCCCCCCCTGGGGGGATGGACATGCCACAATCCCTTCTCCTTCACTCTCCTCTCAGGATTTTGGGCACATACACACACACAGCCCTCAAGTTTCAAGCCTACAGGTCTGGGACTCAAACTGCAGTGGGCCACGTGGGAGTCCAGCAGTGTAACCGTTATGCCATCTGCTGGTCCCTGTTCCCCACGCTTAAGGAAAGAAAGAGAAAAAGGGGTACCCTCAACAGGGAACCTATGTCACAATCTCCCCCAAACCTGACCAGTCCAGAACATAGGCATGTATGCCCAGCATGTACAGCAAGGCCTCCTGAGCCCTCCCATGAGGGCACAGGATCACAAAGCACTTCTTCACTGTTATGTCAGGGCTGGCCCCTCTTTTATTTCATTTTTTATAATCCTATATAATTTCAGGGATCTCATAAAATCAGAAAAGATCATGAAAGTCCTTAATACTTTGTATAGCTTTATCTTTTACCTATATAACAAACTCCTAGAAATTAGAAATTGAGAAAATTCCAAAAAAAGAAGCAATTAAACCCAGTGGGCAGTAGGAACTCAACATGAGAAAAATACTGAGAGTTCATGACCTGTAATAGAGCACATATTTCCCTTTGGCATTTTTTAAAACTAACTAGTAATTAAACTCATTATGTTCTGATCACTCTTCATGTGGTCCACATCTTTCTGTACATAAGTGGTCTTTATAGCAGAGTGCCATATTGAGTCTACTTAAATAAACAGTGCCTCTCAAAATCACAAATTTTTATAGCTCTCTTTCATGTATATAAATGTAAAAAATCTTTCATTTTTTTGAGTTTCTGTCCCAAACAAGTCTCTGTTTCTCCATGTGTGGGCTGTTTTTCTAAGAACCAATTGACATGCTTATAAAATGATTCTTGTATTGCCATCCCTAGACCCATTAAACTGGAGATATTTGGGGTCCTCATTTCTTGCAGACACCAAGTGATTCTTAGGCACATTAATGCTTGATACGTCAGTTATATGCAATGAAGGTTCTATGCTTTCTGTGAGCAAGATTTATACAATGTCATCTGTAATTACCCAATATAGAATATCACCATAGAGAATGCTCAGTAGAGACTAGTTTTTAGAAATGCTAAAATGACACTCACATAGAAGATAGAAATCACTATTCATAATTGAATGATTACTGTGGGATAAAGAAACCCAGAATGTGAAAACCTAAGAGGTATTGCTTCTGCAGAGCATCAGTATGTATCAGTAAAGCTTCCCAAGTAATGCGAATACAATCCTTTTTTTTTTTTCTTTTTAAAGCCAAAGGGTCCTATAAGAGGTTAGGGGAGAGGAAGCGAGAGAACCACTTCCCTATAGGGCCTGAAAATGCCGCAATCCTTTTTCCTTCAATTTTCCATCCTATCAGGAGCCTAGACATGTACACGTGCTTGGTATGTTTTATAGCTACCAGGGCTGGGACTTGAACCCTAGTTGGCCATGTAGAATCCAGCTTCCTCTATGTAGCACTTAACCACTGCACTATAGGGATAGCCCGTGAGTACAATCTTGATAATGAGTACCATATAGGGATATAACATTAGTATTTGAATATGCATCATATAATTTCCCATGATTCTGAACATATCAACTCCTGTAATTTTATCAGTGCGTTAATATCACAAAATCATATTTATTTAATCTCTAAGAATTAAGCTGAGTATTTAGTAAATATCAATAGCCACAACTAAGCTTCCTAAAAATATGCAGTTTAAAGTAATAGCACCATTGTGGACCAAAATCAATTTCTAGAAGGTCCAATAAGAAAAAAAAAAGAACTTTTAAAAAGAGTAGTTACAAACAGCAAATTGCTACTACCAATAGAAGCTACAAAGCAAGACAGGAACAAAAACTGTAGAAGTACAATTTTAACCAAAGCCTGTGCTTTGTGCACCAACTGGAGATGAAGAATATTTAGCCAAAGCAACAAACCAAGTAAACAAAAAGTACACTTCAAGGTTCTCTTTCTTTTCCTTTCTGCAAGGAAACCATACCACGTATAATTATACCACTTATATCAAGATATAAAGTAAAGGGGAAACCAGCAGTTAGTGTAATGGCTATGTCGCTGGACTCCCACAGTCGACCACAGTTCGCATCCCGGACCCGGTGGCTTAAAACTCACGCCGGGTGCGTGTGCGTGCGTGCCCAAGATCCCGAGAGGAAAATGGAGGAGAAGGGATTGCGGCATGACCATCCCCCCTGGGGGGTGATTTCTCGCTTTCTGTCTCTATGTCTCTCTCTGTCTGTCTGGCGAGTGCACGCGCCCTATAGCAAAAACCTCTCAAAAAAAAAAAAAAAGAAAAAGAAAAAAAAGATATAAAGTAAAAATTACCAATGCTATAGATGTCCAGTATACAACAAAAGACTAGATACTATCCACGGAATGATATATTGATAGTCTGAAAGTACTGAGAGAAGATTTGGAAACATTATCTATTGTTAGTCTTAACAATATAATGACAGCAACTATTTAAAGACTACTTTTAGGTTTTAATTTATATGTATTATACTTGTTGCTTCTCAGTAAGATTTTTTTAAATCAAATATAAGCTCATGCATAGAATGTTAGGAATACACTCACATCAAGAGTGCACAAATCTTTCTTGAACACTGTTAACAAGAGAGCCCACCCTATATCAAACATTGAAAATTAAGGTACAATCACCTAAGCTTGAAACTACTCTGGTGAGAATTTTTTTCAGTCTGTAAATTTTTTAGTAATATCTACCTTACCTTTATGAAACAGGAAGCAATGCAATAAAAGAGTACAACTATGCAACCTTAATTTTAATCACAGAAAAAGTAAAATACTTTGATTATTTATACTACTACTTTACTGAGTTTTCTTATGGAAGAAAAATAATCATGCAATCTCTTTCTTAAAAGAAATTTCAAAGTAACCTAAAACAAAAGTACATTCTTGGATGACACTGCACAAGTGGCCAAATTATTATGACAGATACTTTTGTTACCAGCAGGGAATCATTGAAATTTTAGCCAGCTATATCCAATAAATTGACTGGAAGTAATATATATTTCTCTCCCAACACAATGATTCAGTGTATCCACAAAATAGAGGTATACACAACCTCCACATCAAGTCTATGTATTAAATTACTTGACTACTTACCTACAGTGTACCAACTAGCATCTGTCAACTTGCTGATAATAGCTTCCTGAAAGGATCCATCAGATGTCCTTGTTTCCACAATAGCTCCAACCTAAAACATTAAATCCAAATTTTCTTACCAAATTTAAACAAACAAAATCACTCACAACAACTATATGATCTGAATAAGAAAAAGAATACTTAATTCTACCTCCCAGCTCAGAAAAAGAAAACAGGCCAGCTGCAGTGGTGCAGTGGTAATGTAATTCTCCGTAATGCTGAAGCCGTCTGGGAAAACTCCCAGATTTGTGTCCTGAGGTGTCCCTGTACACACCAGGCATGCACATGCATGCCCATGATCCTGGCTGGGGAGGACGGATGGTGACATGAAGACCCTATTGGGGGTCCCTGTCTGCCTTTTTCTGTCTGTCTCTGTTTTTCCTCTCTCATGAAAGAAATAAAGAATTGTTTTTTTTAAAAGAGAAAATAGAGACCAGCAGGTGCCCTAATGGTTACATCGCTGGACTCCCATCTAGTCAACCATGGTTTGAGTCCTGAACTTGGCAGCTTAAAACTCACACAGGGTGCGTGAGCATGCATACCCACAATCCCAAGAGGAGAATAGAAGGGACTACAGAAATCCCTTCTCTGTGGAAATCATCCCCCCTTCTTCTGGGGGGTGCTTTCTTAGTTTCTGGCTCTCTGCAGCTCCAGGAAGTACATAAGCCCCGTAGCAAAAAAACAAAACAAAACAGAAAAAAAAACCTCCGTTAAAAAAAAGTTAAAATAGCTTGCAGTCAAGAATGAGAACCCAATCTCTTAAATCTAATAAACAATAAATAATAACTACATTATAGTTTCTTTTTACCATAGTGCATTGCTCTTAAGAAAATTACATATGAGAACCATAAAACCATAAGCCAATCAAAATAGCTTCAATTTTTTTTCTTGAAATATTTACTATTGGAGGGCCAACACAGGGAGACAGATCCCATTCGGTCAACTACAGTTCCAATTCTGACCATAATTCAAATGCCAGACCAGCAGCTTGAAAATATACTGGGCACATATACATAGGTGCTCAAAACCCTGAGAGGTGAGAAACAGAAGAAAAGGGATTGCAGCATGACCACCTTACCGGGGGGTGCTCTCTTCCTCTGCCTCACCTCTAGCAAACACACAAAAAGCAAAGATAAATAAATAAATATTGAAGATTGGATTCAATATTTGTATTTAAGATATCTTTTGGGGACCAGCAGGTGGCGTGGTGGCTAAGGCACTGGACACTCCCACATGGCTGACCAGGATTCGAGTCCTGAATCTGGTGACTTGCTTTCTCACTCCTCTCTCTCTCACTCTCACCCTCTGTCTCTCTCTGGTCAAATTAAAAAAATAAATGAATGAAAAAATAAAATTAAATTAAAAGTTATTAAAAAAAGATATCTTTAGGATAAAGGTTCACCTAGACAAAGAATGACAGACCACTCTGAAACTGACCTTTCAGCTTCCAGTCCTTTGTATACCAGATATTAACCAAAGTGATACTGACAGAAAAAAATTTATTACATAAACAAATGGCCAGAAATGGATAGAAAAATATAAGGGGGGGGGGCTGGCAGGTGGTGTGGTAGTTAAGGTGCTGAACTCCCACATGGCCAACCGTAGTTCAAGTCCTGGTCCTGGTGGCTTGCTTTCTCTGGTCAACTAAAAAATAATAATAATTAATAAAATTTAATAATTCTTTTTTCTTAAATATTTATTTTATTTTATTTTATTTACTCATTCATTTATTTTAATTTGACCAAGAGAGTAACACAGAGAGCGGGAAAGTGAGAAAGCAAGCCACCAGGTCTGGGACTCAAACTGCAGTTGGCCATGTGGGAGTGTGCGGCACCTTAACCACCACACCACCTGCTGGTCACAAAATTGGATAATTATTTTTTTTTTGGAGAGGTTTTCACTATAGGTCGTGTGTGCTCACCAGATAGACACAGAGAGACATAGAGACAGAAAGCGAGAAATCACCCCCCAGGGGGGATGGTCACGATGCAATCCCTTCGCCTCCATTCTCCTCTCGGGATCTTGGGCACACACGCACACACGCCTGGCGTGAGTTTTAAGCCACCGGGTCCGGGACGTGAACCGCGGTCAACTACTTGGGAGTCCAGCGACATAGCCATTACGCTAACTGCTGGTTCCCAAAATTAGATAATTCTTTAAAAAATATAATAAGGTATTCATTAAACTGAATTATGAAATGAATATAGTTTATCTGGCAAGGTAAAACAACAGAAGATTCAGGCTTATGATACTAGTACATAATTTAGCAGACTAAAACATCACCTTAGATATGGCAACAATGTACAAAATGAAGTATTCTATCTAAATTTCAAAACAACAGGTGAGTGAAAACCTAACATGTTCCTTTATGTTTATATCTGTTAAATAATCCTCAGTAAAATGTTTAATATTTATCAATTAAGGGTACAGTCACTGCATTATCATAATTTATGTTTACTACACAAACATCTCATTTTTATTTTTTGTTTTCTGATTAACATTCTCATAAAATTTTAAGTATATGTACAAATGTAAAATTCAGTATATTCTGACATCAATCTATGATTCTCTAATTTAGACTTTAACATACGTACTCTTAAAGGACCCTTTACTTGGTCATCTTGCACCAACTGTGTAGTGTTATCCTGTTTCAGGAGTACCTGAAAAACATTTTTGCACAGTAATTTGCATGCTACTTTAAAAACAACAGATTTATAGTAACACTGTAACAACACCTCTCATCTGTGCTTTCTGAGCACCTTGTGGTTATATCTAGTATGGTACTTATTACATTATCTTGTATTTATATTTACTGTCTCAATAACTATGAGCTTCTTCAGGACTTAAGCCATCTTTCATTACTGTATCCTAGCAGTTAGCAAATATCAATGGATATTACCTGAACTTAATAACCAGTTACAGAATAAGTGGACTACAGATTAATCATCTGTAGTGATAACTGTAAAAGCTTAAACTACCTTTATTGCTTTTTACCAAATCATTAAAAGTTCTGATTGTTACCAAGTACACAAACAATAGTATCAAAATTATTGAGCACATGAAAGGCAAATAAAAACCAGAATGCTTTTAGTACTTCATAAAGTAAATCTGAACAATAATCACGACACAGAATTCATTTATAAACAAGTGCTTGATTTTACTGTACCTCCCCCCAAATATATAGAGTAACCATCCATAATAGAGCAATTACCTGAATAAGTAAATTTGAGTTCCAGGTAATATATGTATGTTAAGTCCTCCTAAAATAATCATTGTATTGATTTTAAATAACAGCCACAATACTAACAAAAACTAAAATTATCAAAGAAGGCCAAATATTTAGCAATCAAGTCCTATATAGATAATATGGAAAAAGGTTGTATGAAATAAAGATGAAATGAATGAAAAGTGACATCCTAATAATACCTGAAGTTTCATTAGATCAAAACATAAACAGAAATTTTATAATAACCACAGACAAATTATTTATTTACCATGCAAATCAAACTCCTTTAATGCAGTGATTCTCAAAGTTTAACATGTGTCAGAAACATTTGAAGGGCTTGTTAAAACACAACTACTGGACCTTATAACCAAAGTTTCTGGTTTAGTAGGTCTAGAGTAGAAGACTGAGAATTTGAATTTTGAACAACTTCCCAGGTGAGGCTGATGTTGCTAGTCTGGGGTCACCTTTTGAGAATCACTGCTCAAGATCATTCATTCATTCAACAAATTTTTTTTTTTAGAACCAGCTTATTTACCTTTATTTTATTTTATTTTTTCTTTTTTTGGAGAGGTTTTTGCTATAGGGCGCGTGCGCTCGCCAGAGAGAGAGAGACAGAGAGATAGAAAGCTGGAAATCACCCCCCATCGGGGATGGCCACACCGCAATCCCTTCTCCTCCATTCTCCTCTCGGGATCTTGGGCACACACGCACATGCACCCGGCGTGAGTTTAAGTCGCCGGGTCTGGGACTCGAACCGCGGTGGACTACGTGGGAGTCCAGCGACATAGCCATTACGCTAACTGCTGGTCCCTTATTTACCTTTATTTATATTATTACTTTCCAATTTGACCAGAGAGAGACAGAGGGAAAGTGAAACACAAGCCCCCACGTCCAGGACTCGAATCACAGTCAGCCATGTGGGAATCCAGCACCTTTAACTACCACGCCATCAGCGGGCCTCTCATTCAAGAAATTTTGAATGTGCACTGTGTATCAGACACTACTCTAGGTTTTGGGGATGGAAAAAGTCAGATATGGGGCTGGCAGGTGGAGTGGTGTTTAAAGGCACTGGACTCCTACATGGTTGACCGTGGTTCGAGTCCCAGACCTGGTGGCGTGCTTTCTCATTTTCCCTCTCTCTTTCTCTATCTCTGATCAAATTGGAAAATAATAATAATAATAATAAATAAAATTAAATAAGTCTTTAAAGAAAAAAGAAAAAGTTAGACATTTCCTCTTTTTATGGAGCTTAATTCCAGTAGGAAAATATCAGCTATTAAGAGAGTAAAGCAAATTGCTATCTGCAAGTAAAGCATGATCAAATGACAACATGAATGACAATAATGTCATGACAGGCACGGTACAAAATCTGGAATACCACATCCAATCTCTCTGGAGTGGTATCGAGGATGACTCTCATGAACTACGTTATGAGTTACGTAATGCTAAAAATGCTTATAATCAGTATGGATTACTTTTGTACCTACATAAAAAAGAAAAAAAATGACTAGAAGGAACACAAAAAGTGGTAATAGTGGTACTGCAGAGAGGTAAGCTTTGGGTATTAATCTATCTGTTCTTTTCTACAAACTCAAGTGTCAATAATGAGTCTCAATCTGAGACATGCATCATGTATCCTTAGGTGATTTTGTAGTTGTATGAGCATCATAGAGTATGCCTACATAAACCTTGATAATATAGCCTACTATACTCCTAGCCCACTGGTCTCACAGACAGTCTGTGAGACCAGTGTCATATATGCAGTCCCTTACTGACTGGCATCATGCAGTACATGACTGGATTTCCAAATATCGTACAGGAATGTGTTAACTTTTATCAGGTCATAAAAACATCCTAAAAATTCCTAAATCTTTGGGTTTTTGTTTCAGTTTTTTGCTATAGGATACATATGTTTGCTGGAAAGAAAGAGAGACAAAGTGAGAAATTACCCCCTGGGGGAGATGACTACGCCACAATGCCTTCTCTTTCATTCTCTTGGGATCCTAGGCACGCACGCACACACACACACACCCCTGGCGTAATTTTCAAGCCACCACGTCTGGGGCTTGAACTGTGGTGGCCCATGTGAGAATCCAGTGCCTCAACCACCATGCCATCTGCTGGCCTCTCCTAAATCACTAATACTGTCTTGAAAAAATAATTCCCAGCATATTTTTTTTCCTAACCCTGAAACTGTCTCTAACTAAAAATTATCAAAAAAGAAAAAAAAGATTATAGCTTAATTTAGTATTCTACCACAAACAGAAAAAAAAAAAACAAATGATAGAGCATATCAATCGCATGGTATTTTAACAGAAATATTTTGGAATAATGTCTCTTTTGAGTTATTTCTCAGTTCTTTTTTTAAACATACATATTATTTATTTATTTATTTATTTATTTATTTATTTATTTATTTATTTATTTATCTGTTTGTTCATTTGTTGTGATTTTCAAGCCGCCCAGTCTGGACTCAAACTGTAGTCTGCCACGTAAGAATTCAGTGCTACCTGCTGGGCCCCTATTTGTCAGTTCTTAGTGTTCTTTTCCTATAAGATGTGTAGTAACAAGGTTTTTGCATAGCAATGATTCAATACATGAAATGTTCATTTCCAGTCTCTCCCTGCCCCAATTCACTTCAATCCAGAGTAAATGAAACTGCTGCATAAAAAATAAATAATAAATAAAACTTACCTTAACTTTTACCAGCCTTTTCACAGTCTTAATCTTTGCCTCACAGAAGGCACCTCGGTACTTGGCACTGACATCAGTTCCCACTGTCAGGTAGGCAGGCTCATCCGCCGCCTGGTGAAGAAACATAAATTGTGAATGTTAAGGTTGTTTTTTCCCCAATGAAAAGATATTGAATGATGAAGGGGGGATTTTAATGTCTCGGTATTGACTGACAAGCATGGTATTCCCTTTTGAAAAAGCAATGTAATACACTGTAAAGTTATATGCAAGTCAATGTAATATAAACAAGACTATGATAATAATAAATTTAAAAAAAGATTGTTTTTCCCTACTCCACCCTTAAGTCTCATTAAACGTTTTTGCATTTAAAGTAATAATATTAAAATTACTTGCTTAATAATGTCACTGATAGGGAACCAGCAGTTAGCATAATGGCTATGTCGCTGGACTCCCACGTAGTCGACCGTGGTTCGCGTCTCGAACCTGGTGGCTTAAAACTCACGCCGGGCGCGTGTGCGTGCGTGCCCAAGATCCCGGGAGGAGAATAGAGGAGAAGGGATTGCGGCGTGACCAGCCCCCCGGGGGGTGATTTCTCACTTTCTGTCTCTATGTCTCTCTCTGTCTGTCAGGCGAGCGCACGCGCCCTATAGCAAAAACCTCTCCAAAAACAAAAAACAAAAAATAAAATTAAAAAAAATAATAATGTCACTGATAATCTGAAAAATAATCCCTAAAGCAAATACTTTATTAAAAACCTTTCATTTTACATATTGATATCCTGACACCATAAAACGTTTTAAAGTTGTAATTGGAAATCATAGACAAGAAACTATTACAGTGTTTTGTTTCTCCAGATACAAACTGCTTCAAGAATTCTACAACTTATATAAAAAATAGAAAAATAAGAAAAAGTGGGAAAAAGCATATTGACATTTAATGTCTCAAAATTTTAAGTTAATTATTTATAGCCTTCTGAAAATTCTATTTCCAAATTAAAAGAAATAAATGCTACTAAATTTAGCACTTAACAAGACCAGCTGCAGCGGTGCAAGCAGTAGAGCACTGTTGCTCAAGTCTGGGGCCACGTAGAAGGTCCAGGTTCAGATCCCAGACCGCTCTGAGATGTCAGGTATGGAAGTACATACCTGTAATCCTAGCTAATTGAGAGGCTGGGCAGAGAATCGCCATGGGAAACCTTGCCCAAAAAATAGCTCTTTTTCCTCTCCTTTCTCTCTCAAAGTAAAAACAAAAACAGAAAACAAACCACCAACAATATATAATTAAATGTTCATTTAATTACACATATTTTTATGTATAGCTACATAAAAGCAACATCCTTTTGGGTACAGCGTTATAGCTGTACAGGTAAGAAATGAAGTCAATGCTTTTGATAAAGCATTATTTGAAAAATTCATTGGCTAAAAGTGCATTTGAAATTTTTAAGTGTGAATTCAGTTGATGAATGAGGTAAGAATTGACGGCTCAAGACTTGTAGCCATATCTGATTTACCTCACTAATCTTGGTATTAAAAAAAAAAAAGCTTTACTAAGAAATGTCTACTTTTAGCAAATGGCCATGATCAGAACGATACACTGAAAGCTGTGAGAAATTTTGTTCTACCATTCATTTTAATCTTGACAGTAACAGGATGATTGCTATCTCAATCTGTCATTTTGCCTACTTTTTTCAAAAATTAAATGTATTCATACAAGTTCAATTCAATGCTGCTAAATGCAAAGGTAATAGATCTCAAAGTATTTGAGATCTATTTTTAAGCAGAAAATGATTTTTCACTTTCTAATAAGTTTTCCCAAGTAATATCAAGGAAGATTAGATGTGTCACTTCAAGAAAAGAAGCAAGCAAGAAAAGTTTGGGAAAATGTTGCATTTCAAATACAGTAAATATGACAGGAATCAAGTATCTTCCAGAGTCAGTACATTTATGAAGAAGATTCCTTTAGACAAATATCTGATTTAAACATTCAATAGTCACATACTCCAGAATACCATGAGGCTCTCCTTCCCTTTTAAATATCCATGTACTGATATTTGCAAGATGATTTATTTAAAGGTTATATATATATATTCTTTTAAGAATGGATAGGTCTTAAAATATTTGCCATAAAGATTGTAAAGAACAGAAACTAAGCATCATTACTTCTTCAACTTCAAATATTCTAGCCACAGAAGTTCACTTTATCCCCAGAAAAAATATCTCTCTTACCCAATCTACATTCTTTCTATTAGAAAATCACACTGACACTGGGGGAAAAATTTTTTTTTCCAAAAAAATTCCCCAAAGAAGCAAAGCAAGACAAAAGGCACTTCTGCAAAGGTTGCTGCCAACACAGGAAGTGTTTAAAAATACTACACCAATGGACAACAATTGAAAGGCTGCACCAGCCTTTCCAAAGTGCTAACTACTACACAGAGGGGCAGAACTGACTGCATTTAGACACAGATCACTTCTCACCCATTCAACACGTCCGTCCTCGTTTTCTGAATGCGCTGCTTAGTAGGGAAATCAATTTTCAGTGGCAAAAAAAAAAAAAAAAAATGACATTCCGCGGCACCAGCTTCACGACTGGCAATGTCCCGGGCACGAGGTTCAGAGTAGAGTTGACTCCACTTACCTTCATTTTTATTGGTGATCTGTGGGGTTCCAGCTCAACGACCTATCTTCACTGTCGCTAGAATCAGGGGCAGAGGAAAGACAGGCACAGAATCAGTCAACAGCGGGAAGCAACCCAGAGAAAGAAAGTAAACAAATGCTAGCGGGGAGGGGCAGAACCCTCACCAGTCAAGGGATGGGACCCCCTCGGAGAGCAGCCGGGACACAGGAACAGAGGTGGCGGCGAGAGCCCCCCGCGCGCCAAAGGGCAGCCTGTTCCGCCCCGGAGCTCGCCAGCGGCCCACCGCTCCCCCGCCTAGCTGGCCACTTTGACCCGAAATGCTTAACTCGAAGGTCCAGGACAGATCGCTCTGGGAAAGGCAGGGCGCTGTCCCAGCTTTCGCGGGTCCTCCACTGGGGCGGCCGCCGAGCCTTCGCCCAGCCGCCTCCCAGATCCCCCGACTTCGGCCCGCGCCCCGCCTCCGCCGCTCGGCCCCCTCGGCCCGCCCCGGGCCCGCGGTGGCGGCAGCGGAGTGTCACGGCGCCATTGCTCTCCTTCCTTCGCTCTGCACCATGTCAGGAAGGAGAAGCGCTCCTTCACCCCAAGGGGCAGGGGCCGCGGCCTTCAGCCGGGAGCCGCGAGCGCGAGGGGAGACCCGCGCGGGGGAGGGGGCTGGGGGGGCGGAGAGGAGGAGGGGAGGTGGCCCGGACAGGGTGTGGGAGGGGAGGGGAGCCGCACAGCGGCAGTCGCCGCCTCCTCCCCGCGCCCGCCTCAACTTTTTGTAGAGCCCGGAGAGGTACCAGAGCCCAGCCCCGCAGATCCTGCCACGGACTCCACGGGGGTGGACGCGCTGCGGAGTTCGGGGCCGGCTCCGCAAGCAACCCTCTCCTCCGCGCGGAAGCAAACTTAGCGGCGCGGCCAGCCCCACAGCCATTTTCCCGGGGAACCCGGGGAAGCGGCCGAGGAGGCGGCTGCGGCGGCGGTTCCTGCAGTTACTGCCGCTGCTCCACGACTTGCCCCTTCCCCTCCGCTCGCTGCACAGCTCACCGAGCATCCACCTCCCACCTCTAAAGCTTCCAACTGCACCGGGACCCCGGGCAGCAACACCAGCTGCTACTGCCGCTTCACCCATTCAGTATCTCCCGCTTTCCTTCTCTGCACCTACCAACTGTGGGAGAAGTGCGCGCTGTCAGCTCCCGAGTCCTCCGCCCCACTGACCCCCGTGGGCCCCCGTCCCGGCAGCACCACTCCCGGCCGCGGCGGCAGTTCCTGCGCCCGGTTCCCCACTCGCCCCGATTTACTGCCACAATCCACCAAATAACAAGCTGTTGAGCAGACTGGCTTCTACACGAACTCCTATTGGCTGCTCATGACGCCGAAGAGCTTCGGATTGGAGCTCGCTACCTGCCGTCCTTATTGGATGTAGCTCTAAAACTTCACGGATTGGTGCGAAAAACAGCAGGTAGGACATCGTCCACTTATGATTGGCTGTGTCTCAAGACCAACCTTATTGGAGACTTGGGTATTGAGTAAGCAAGTCCTGAAGAATGATTGGAAGAGACGACTCCGGATGTGCTTGACTAACCACTGATTGGTCTATTGAGGGGTCAGGAAGAGCAGTTCGCACGAGGATTGGCGGTGGAGTGTCCCATGGAAACGGAACCCAGAACTGCAGCCAGGGGCTTGCTCGGGGGCGGGGCAGGGTGTTTCCAAGGCGCCTGCGCTAAACTGACTTCTCGGCGCCATTTTGTCTCGGCAGCAGTGGCCGCGGCTCTATCGTATTTTATGTTTCTGGCGAGAAGGGAGCCGAGTCTTTTTCAGGTGGATTTGCTTTAGTGTGGCACCCTTCCACTGTTCCCTTTAGGTTACCACCTTGTGACGGTCGGAGGAGTCGCAGAACAGTCAAAAAGGTCAGTTGGGGTCTACAGTTGTCGTATTGACGGGGGGATGGCGCAGCTCTAGCTGCACCGACACCGGAAGTGAAGGGGCCACAGGCAGCCATGGTAAGGTACGTTCTCCCTGCGGCGGGGTGGAGAGTGGGGGCGGGATAAAAGGGGGCGAGGCTTCCTCTCCCGCCCTGGGAGAGAAAGCGGAGGAGATGCGCACATCTTTCTAGGGGAAGATCACTAGGGCTGTTCTCGAGTGTGTGAGAGATTTTTTTACTTTTGTGTTCGTCTCCGAGTAGTGTTTCTTCACTTAAGTGCGTATCGGGGATTTGCCGTATTATTACCCGAGCAGCACCCCCGTAGGAGATCCTTACTTAAGACGAGGAAGGCACTGTTCTTAGAAATGTCCTGCGTGGGAAGAAGTGTTTCCGCGTGCTCCTCACGCGATAAAGCTATGCGGAAGCGGTAGAAAGCTCTGTCTTTCGGAATGCCGAGGAGTTGACTGGCCAGCACAGACGCTGCCACCGTGACCTTAGATAGGCGTTTGTGTCACATTGCATGAGGCTTATGCCACTTTCTGAAAGGACATAGCAGTGGCTATACAGAAACTGAATAATTTTAGGTGGAAGGACCTCCTGGGTAGGATAGACGTTAACATTGTTCTGTCAGCAACATCTTGTATACTGTTAAATGAAACAAAACATTTTGAATAGTGGAATTGGAGCGTTGGCAAATAAAGTAAGAAAAATGTGAAATACCGTCAGTAATCCACGTGGACTAAATTTATTCAACCAGAAGACATTTTAAGTCAAGCAGCGTCTTTTTTTTTTATTCGTAACAGTGGATTTTCTAAAATTATTCATTGAAAAAAATGAAATATATGTTGGTATTTTCAGAGAGTAACCAAGTCACGCGTACCTGGATGTATACACCTCTGTTCTAAATCCTATTACTGTATTTAATGGGACTCAACACTAGAGAATGGTTGAGTTATTTAACACTTTATTGTTATATTTTTGGGTTTTTGTTTTGTTTTTGCTTCTGTGCTGAAGAAAAGAGGACATCTCAGTGATGCAAATCCCAAAGTATTACTGAGGTGAGTTCTGATATCTATGATCTTTTAAGTTACAGGGTTTTTTCCCTAAAGAATTATTTTATTTTACTTTATTTATTTTAGTTTGACCAGAGAGGGACACAGTGAAAGAGAGAGGGAAAGTGAGAAAGCAAGTTATCAGATCTGTGACTTGAACGGCATTCAGCCATGTGGGAGTCCAGCATCTTTAGCCACCTCACCACCTGCCAGACCTTAATGTCTGTAATCTTCAGAACTGGGGGACCACTTGGAAACATTTTCTGTGGACAAGCAGATAAATATGAGAATAGCAAAAATGATAGTTAAAAGATTTTTTGTTTAGGCAAGGGTTCAATGAGTCTATGTAATTAGCTTCCTGGTGTGATATTTTAGAATACAGTTCTAAATAAGGACATCTTCCAAATTTGTTTATCCATTCATGTAATTTTCACTTCTAGGATTTTAAGTAGGTTGGTACAAAATAAGTGTGGTTTTTGCATTGTTCTATATTGGAATACATTGTCGAATTTGTAAGTCATTATAATGTACACTTATCACTTTTTTTTCTAACGATTTATTACTTGCTGTTTATTTTAGACTGTGGAAATGATGTTAGACAAAAAGCAAATTCGAATGGTTTTCTTATTCAAGTTCAAAATGGGTTGTAAAGCAACAGAGACAGCAACATCAACAACACATTTGGCACAGGAACTATTAATGAATGTACAAAGCGGTGGTTCAAAAAGTTTTGCAAAGAAGAGCCTTGAAGATGAGGAGCCTAGTAACTGGCCATCAGAAGTTGACAGTAACCAACTGAGAGCAATCATCAAAGCTAATCCTGTTGCAACCTTAGGAGAAGTTGCTGAAGAACTCAGTGTCGACCGTCCTACAGGTCATTTGGCATTTTAAGCAAATTGGAAAGGTGAAAAAGCTTGATAAGTGGGTGCTTCCTTAGCTGACTGAAAATCAAACAAATCATTTTGAAGTGTTGTCATCTCTTACTCTGTGCAACAACAGCAAACCATTTCTCAGTCAGGTTGTGTGCAATGAAAAGTGGATTTTACACAACAACCAGCAATGACCAGCTCAGTGGCTGGACTGAGGAGGAGCTCCAGAACACTTCCCAAAGCCAAACTTGAACCCAAAAAAAAAAGGTCATGGTCACTGTTTGGTAGTCTGCTGCCAGTCTGATCTACTACAACTTTCTGAATCTCAGCAAAACTATTACATCTGAGAAGTATGCTCAGCACATTGGGGTGATACACTGAAAACTGCAGGGCCTGCAACCAGCATTGGTCAACAGAAAGGGCACATTTCTCCACAATATCTGACCATATGTCATACAATCAATGCTTCAAATGTTGAATGAATCAGGCTATAAAGTTTTGCCTCATTCTTCGTATTCACCTGACCTCTTGCCAACCAGCTACCACTTCTCCAAGCGTCTTGACAATTTTTTTTTTTTTTCAGGGAAAACACTTCCACAACCAACAGGATGCAGAAGATGCTTTCCGAGAGTTTGTTGAATCCCAAAGCATGGATTTTTATACTGCAGGAATAAACACTTATTTCTCATTGACAAAAATGTGTTGATTGTAATGATTCCTACTTGAGCATAGTTGTAATGATTTAAAAATCACAGTCAAAAACTGCAGTTACTTTTGCACCAACCTACTTACTATTTTTATCACAGAACTGTGAACATTTTCATGATTTTTTTCCTCCTACTAAAAAGGTCTTTTCAGTAAGAGTTTGTAGGACTAAAGTTTTGTTTTTTTTGTTTTTTTTTTTTTTAAGGAAATTCTAAAACAAGTGCCACAATACTACATAACTTCCCAGAGGGTAATCTCCTATAGTTCTCCTACTCAACTTTATTATCTGATCCTAACGGTGTATATCAGTGGGCATTTGGAAATTGCTAAAATTTCCAAGGAAGAAAAGACACCTGTATTTCTTCTACCACAGGTTATTATAGTTATACTATTCTATAATATACAGGAGGCTTTTTGTCTTGTTTTGGTTGTCTTATTTGTTTTACAGAATATTCTAGTTGTGTTTGTTTCATTGCCCTTTTTTTGTGTATGTATACAAGCCGTTGGAAACTCTGGAAATATTTTGTCCCTAAGGCATGTTTCATGATTTCATAATGTTTTATTAGATATCTGTACTGTAACTTACATGATTTATTCTATTTTTCTATAACAACAAGGTATTATGAATATCCTTGGGTGTGCTTTGTAAAATATAGGCGTGTAGATCTTTCGGATCCCCATAGATTTCTTTGGCATAACTTTTCAGAAGTAGAAATAAAATGCCAAAGAGGTGATACATTTAAGGCTTTGAGTACTTGTGCCGTTGTCCATCAGAAGGCTCTTCCTCCTATTGTGTGTATATTTGTTGTACTTTTATCTTTTTTCCCGAGTTTTCTGAAGATGCTTTATTTTTTACCTCTGTTTCTGGATCACGGTTTATTCAATCAGAGTTATTACAGCCTTTAATTTACACATACTGTGAAATAAATGTGAAACTTTTTCTTTGACCTTAAATCACATTTCTGAAAAATGTTTTTTTACTTTAGGAGTGAGCATTTGCAGAGTGCAACTTTTTGCTGCACACTAGTAACATTTGTTTCCTACTAAGAACAGATTGTTTTTATGCTATAGTTGGTTGATTTTAACTACTTTGTGTTTCCCTATAGCCTTTTCTTGTGTTTCCCTATAGCCTTTCCGACTTTATGTGTATTCCCTCTGATTTTAAAGCCTCATGAGAGTCATGTAAAGGTTTCTTTGAAGTTGGTTTGATCTTCCCCAGTATGAGACCATGTCCCCAGAAGGCAGCAATTGCTTTAATTACTTATTTTCCTCTATCTGATAAGTGCTCTGTAAATATTTATGAATCTGTAAGCACTTTGTATAGAAAAGCTAACTTAGGGTTTTAACAGTCATTTTCTTTTAAGAATTAATGTTGCAGAGATGCTATATTAACCTTCATTTTTTCTTTAATATTTCGGTTATTTCATTTAATATTGAATTTATTTGTACTTGCTGACAAAAGGCCAGTTTAAAGAACTCCTTAAGAATGTATGTATTGGGTCAGTCAGGTGGCATGGTGGGTAAGGCAGCTGAGTCCCACTTGGCCAACTGTACAGTTCTAGTTCTGGACCCAGCAGCTTGAAAAATACACAGGATGCATGTATGTTTGTGCCCATAATCCCAAGAGGAAAATGGAGGAGGAGAGACTGCAGTGTGGTCATCTCCCGGGATATGCTTTCTCACTTTCTCTCCTTACTTGTCTCAAGTGTGCATGTCCTTTAGCAAATTAAATATATATATATAAAATTGCTAGTTTCTCAAGACTTTTTATTCATCAAAACTTTTTTTAAAAGACTTTATTTTAATGGGAGGTGATGGCTCATAAATATTAACTGCATGTTTTCTAGACTACTTTTTAGTTAAGAGTGACAGAGACTATGATAGAATTATATTTTGGTAACCTATTTCAGTGAGCCCAAACTAATGAGTATGATAAAATGCTAAATAATATTCCTAAGGATGCTATAAAGCAGTTTTGAAAGAATGTTTAGTTTGGTCAAGGGTTCAAGTGAGGGTATATAATTAGCTTTCCTATGTGTATGTAAGACTGAAATCTCAAAATTATGACATCTTTATGGATTTGGTTGCTCATGTGATTCCAATTTCTGGATTTTTAAGTATGTAATGTTTTTATCATGTAACTCTATAAATTTTTTTATTATTTATTTTAGTTTTTGCTCTAAGATGAATGCTCTTGCTAGAAGGAGAGAGAGAGGAAAGGAAAGTGAGAAATCACCCTATCTGCCCCAGGCAGTATGGCCAGGCCACAGTTCCGTCTCCTGTTCTGTTTTTTTTTTTTTTTTTTTTTTAATAGGTGTTTTTTTCTTTGAGAATTATTTTACTCAACTTTATTTATTACATTATGATCAGAGAGGGGACCGAGAGAGAGAGGGAAAGTGAGAAAGCAAGCCTCCGGGTCTGGGACTGGAACTGCACTTGGCCATGAGGGAGTCCAGCGCCCTTAACTACCATGGCACCTGCTGGTTCCTACTTTCTTCTCTTGAGATTTTGGGCACACGTACATGTATGTCTGGTGTGTTTTTCAAGATCCCAGGTTCCAGAACCACACAACCCGCTATGTAGGATCCATGGTTAAGGCACCATGCCACCGGCTGGTCTTCATGATATATTTATATATATATATTTATAAAATACATTAAACCTATAAAAGCTGCTTTGAATGTCTGAGCTATAGCATACTCAAAAGAATTTTTTGTCTTTTAGAGTAAAACTGATTTTGTGGGGAAAATGAACCAAGATGTTCCAGCTTTAAAAGGCCATGATCATCTTTTTGTTGCAAGTTCTGTTTCTGGTATGTAATTTTACCTGTTTTAAGTAATCAAGATTGTCAAGGTTACTGTGTGTGCATGGGTATGTGTAAGTGTATGTCACTTGGAAAATGTTAGAATTTGCTCACTTGTGCACTGATTTTTCTAAACAATATATATTGAAGAATAGAACTGTTTTGTTGAACGTAGCTGCTTTTCTAAAGACTTCTATTTTTTTTTTTGGAGAGGTTTTTGCTATAGGGTGCGTGCGCTCACCAGACAGACAGAGAGAGACAGAGAGATAGAAAGCGAGAAATCACCCCCCAGAGGGGAAGGCCACGCCGCAATCCCTTCTCCTCCAATCTCCTCTCAGGATCTTGGGCACGCACGCACACGCGCCCGGCGTGAGTTTAAGCCACCGGGTCCGGGACTCAAACCGCGGTCGACTACGTGGGAGTCCAGCGACATAGCCATTACGCTAACTGCTGGCCCCCAGTTTTTGAAAGTTATATAATTGCCTTATTTGTGATTAAAGCAAATTTTGCAATATCTGTGTTGTCTCTTGCCCTTTTAGATTTCACTGCTGATTTTATGGACACGTGGAGTCATAGATAACAGTTTTGTTTCACAAATAATTAAAATTAAAATGACCGGGACCAGCAGTTAGCGTAATGGCTATGTCGCTGGACTCCCATGTAGTCGACCGCTGTTAGAGTCCCAGACCCGGTGGCTTAAAACTCAACGCCGGGCACATGTGTGTGTGTGCCCAAGATCCCGAGAGGAGAATGGAGGAGAAGGGATTGCGGCATGGCCATTCCCCCTGGGGGGTGATTTCTTGCTCTCTGTCTCTCTCTCTGTCTGTCTGGCGATCATACACGCCCTATAGCAAAATCCTCTCCCCCCCAAAAAAATATGAAAATTAGAATGACAGTGAATTTTAGGTTCTGGTTTTAAGCAGACCTGGGTTACCTAATAGCTTCCCAACAATAATCTGTTTTCAGTTTACTATCAGTAAAAGAGAGAACATAATTAAACGTGGAAAGTTAAATCTAAGTAGTGATTTCCAAAGATTGAAGCAATTTAGAAAGCTTTTTGAGGATTTTAATAATGGCTCCCAAGAATCATAGTTTTTTTTTTTTTTTTTTGAGAGGTTTTCGCTCTAGGGCATGTGCACTCGCCAGACAGAGAGAGAGAGACATAGAGACAGAAAGCGAGAAATCACCCCCCAGAGGGGATGGTCACGCCGCAATTCCTTCTCCTCCATTCTCCTCTCGGGATCTTGGGCACGCACGCATACGCGCCTGGAGTGAGTTCTAAGCCACGGGGTCCAGGACGCGAACCACGGTCGACTACATGGGAGTCCAGCGACATAGCCATTACGCTAACTGCTGGTTCCCAAGAATCATAGATATGTTAAAGTTCTGTATGCCGTTAGATGTAGTGATTTTTTTTTTTTTTAAGAATTCCTTTATTTTACCCATTATTATTATTATTTTGTAAGTTGACCAGAGCAAGACAGAGAGAGAGAGAAAGTGAGAAAACAAGCCCTCAGGTCTGTGACTCTTAACTGTGGTTGGCCATGTGGGAGTCCAGTGCCTAAACCACCACGCCATCTGCTGGCCCCAGATGTAGTGCTTTCTAAATGAGATGAACTACTTAAGAAAGCAAAAAGAGAGCTATTTAGTGGTCAGAAGGCTTTTCATGGATAGTTAGATGTAATCTGTAGTTATAAGAAGACCTCCTAATTGTATGGAAGGTTGATAGCAAGAATGTGATTATATGAGGAAAGCTATATTTGGGATTAGTAAATTAGGTTGGAAAGGATGACTGGCTAAAGACTACATTGGGAAAATTTTGTGGAATCAACATGTCAGTGGTTCTAGGGTGGCATTGTTTTTAGGGTTAGCTGCATATCACAATCCTGTGATATAGTAGCCCCCTACAGATTTCTAGAGGAGGACCTTGAAAGCTGGGATGTGAGCAAAACAATATTATTTTTATCTTTTATTCAAAATGTACAAATCATAATAGAATTAAAAGAAAACCAACTTTAATACCACTCTTTTTGTTATTATTTTTGTGGAGGTTTGCCATAGGGTATGTGTACTCTCCAGGGAAAGACAGAGAAAATGAGAAATCATCTCCCAGTGCAGCTAACCACACTGCAGTCCCTTTTCTGTAGTCCTCATGGGATTTTTGGCATGCTCCTTGTGAAATTTTCTTTTCTTTTTTTTTTTTTTTTTTGAGAGGTTTTTTCGCTATAGGTCGTGTGCGCTCGCCAGATAGACAGAGAGAGACATAGAGAAGAAAGCGAGAAATCACCTCCCAGGGGGGATGGTCACGCAGCAATCCCGTCTCCTCCTCCTCTCCGGATCTTGGGCACACACGCACACGCACCTGGTGTGAGTTTTAAGCCACCGGGTCTGGGACGTGAACCGCGGTTGACTACGTGGGAGTCCAGCGACATAACCATTACGCTAACTGCTGGTTCCCTCCCTGCATAATTTTCAAGCCTCTGGGTCCAGGATTCAAACCGTTGTCAGCCTTGTGGAACTCTAGCATCTTAACCACCATGCCATCTGTTGGCTCCTTAATTCTACTCTTAACAGATTTTTAAAATGTCTTTTTCTTTGTATGCATATTTCTTTAGTCTTAAAGTAATTTTGGTTTTATTTGTTCTTTTACAGTATAATAAACAGTCAGTGTGACTGCACAATATCCTTAGTATTAATGTCTGAAAATATTCCATCAAACTGTTTTATTAATTTTTTTATTGCTTGACCACTGAAATTCCTAGTTCTTCAGTATTGTGCTGCAATTGACTATGTGTATACAGCATTTTTTTTGTTCTTTGGACTGTTTTAGGATTGAAAGGATCATTGTATGAACTTTTTTTATGCCTCGAAACATTGTCTTTTTTTAAAAAAAATGTTATGATGGTTTACACTGTCACTCTGAGTTTAGTTACAGTCCTCTATAATTACCATTTTTGTTTATATAATAGGTACAAGATATGTTAAGCACTTTTCCTTCTAAGATTTTTGTTAACTACTGAGATTGGGCCTTGCTCTGATTTCCCTTACTGATTTTTTTTTTTTTTTTTTTTTTTTTTTTTTTAGGATTATTTGATTTTACTTATTATTGTTTTTTAATTTGCTATAAGGCATGTGCACTCACTGGGTTATGGGGAGGGAAAGCGAGAAAGCTAGCCACCAGGTCCAGGACTTGAATCATCGTGGGCCACCACCGTGCCACCTGCTGGCCCCCTTACAGATTCTTATGCAAGTTCTCTATTTGAGATTTTTCTGTCTAATAACATGTTGGAATCTTAATATCTTATTTCACTTTTTTAACTCATAAGAAAAGTATGGATACCCTTGACAGCCTTATTACATTGTGATCCCTTTCCACAGCCTGTTAGCTCTTTGGGATGCTTTGAGTGCACACCTGGAATGTTTTTGTTTTTGTTCTTGATTTTTTTTTTTTTTTGAAGAGGTTTTCGCTATAGGGTGCGTGCGCTCTTCAGACAGACAGAGAGAGAAATAGAGACAGAAAGGGAGATATCACCCCCTAGGGGGGATGATCACGCCTCAATCCCTTCTCTTCCATTCTTCTCTCGGGATCTTGGGCACGCACGCACACGCGCCCAGCGTGAGTTTTAAGCCACCGGGTCCAGGACGCGAACCACGAATCATGGTCGACTACGTGGGAGTCCAGTGACATAGCTATTACGCTAACTGCTGGTCCCACACCTGGAATGTTTTCAGGTCACGTAGATATGAGTCCATGTGGTTCATATGCTTTCCAGCACTGTACTTAAGCGTGCTACTGTCTGCAACACCAAGACCAGGCTGGTTTTTTTTCCTTTCATTTTTTTCTTTTAAGAATTAATTATTTAGGGCCCACAGGTGGTGTGGTTAAAGGCCCTGGATTCCCACATGGCTGACTGGCGGCAGTTTGAGTCCCAGACCTGGCAGCTTGCTTTCTCCCTTTCACTTTCTCTCTCTCTCATCAAATTAAAAAAATAGTAACAAATGAAATTAAATAAATAAATCCATATTTTTGAAGGGGAATTAATTTTTTAATTTTACTTAACATTGTTTTTTCTAATTTGACCATAAAGAGAAAGGGAAGGTGAGAAAGGAAGTTGCCAGGTCCAGGACTCGAACTGTGGTTGGCCACGTGCCTTAACTATCATGCCACCTGCCTATCCCATTTCTTCTTAAAATTTTTTGTTGCAAGACGACACAAGAGCTTAACAGAGAGAGAGAACGCCTCACACACCAATATTTTTCAATCCATTTCTCCCTCCTTTCAGGATTTGGGCTGTGCACATGTGTCATTGTACTTTTAAGCCATGGTGCCGGAATTCAAAGTACAGTCCACCATGTGGGACCTAGCCCCTGTCCGTAGTGCTTAACCACTGGGCTCTGGAGCTGGCCCTACTGGACTGATAATATATTTCCCTTTTTTTTTTAAACTAGTTTTTTTTTTTTTTTTTTTTTTTTTTTAGCTCTGTTTGATCTGAAAGAGACAGAGCGAGAGAGAGGAAAGTGAGAAAGCAAGCCACCAGGTCCAGGACTCGAACCGTGGTTGGCCATGGGGGAGTCCAGCAGCACTAACCACCATGCCACCTGCTGGCCCTGATAATTTATTTAATTGTTTGAGTTAATTGTATAAACTTCACAGATTGCTATACATATTTTTCCAAATTGATTCTCTTTCGATTTTAGTTATTTTCACTTAGAATTTTTGGATAGACGGGACCAACAGTTGGCGTAATGGCTGTGTCACTGGACTACCATGTAGTCTACCACGGTTCGAGTCCTGGACCCAGTGGCTTAAACTCACTCCGGGCGCGTGTGCGTGCATGCCCAAGATTCCGAGAGAAGAATGGAGGAGAAGGGATTGTGGCGTGGCCATCCCCCCAGGGGGTGATTTCCTGCTTTCTGTCTCTCTGTCTCTGTCTTTCTGGTGAGCACATGTGCCCTATAGCAAAAACCTCTCAAAAAAATTTTTTTTGAATAGACATCGAAGGGAATGATGCGTGCAGAATATTATTGAAAATTATTTGAAAACAACATCTAGTGTGACTAAAGAAATGACACAGGAATTAAAGGTAGTGAGATAAGGTAGTATGGAAGTGGTGTCAGCATGAAGTAGAACTAGGGTAGGACCCAAGACAAGAAATAGGTGTATAGGAGATGATGAAGGTGGGGAGCGTAGAGTTGACAGTGCTTGATCTCTAATTGATTATAGGGGTAAAGAAAAAAGAAAACATTCTTTTAAGATTTAGGAGATGGGAACAGTGTTATTAACTGATTTGGAAAGTCAGGAGAAGCCACTTATTGGTAAAAAAGGTGAAATCTGTTTTAAGTATGTGAGTTAAAGCTTGAAATGTCCAATAAGCATCTAGAGAGGTCTTCAGAAATTCATGGAAAATGGATATTATGAAAAACCTGCATGGATTTGACGGTTTTTATTTTTTTAACCAAAATTAACTCACTCTAACTTATTATAACATGTCTGAACAGGATCTAGTTTGAGACACTAAGAAGGATAAGACATCAGTTTAAAAAGACTCCCTGTCAGAGCAACATGAATTCTGCTAAAATCGAAGCAAGAACAAACATCAAATTTATGGTAAAGCTTGGGTGGAAGAATGGTGAAATCATTGATGCTTTACGAAAAGTTTATGGGGATAATGCCCCAAAGAAATCAGCAGTTTACAAATGGATAACTCGTTTTAAGAAGGGACGATATGATGTGGAAGATGATGCCCGCAGTGGCCGACCATCCACATCAATACGCAAGGAAAAATTTAATATTGTTCGTGTTCTAATTGAGGAAGACTGATGCTTGTCAGCAGAAATAGCCAACACCATAGACATCTCAGTGGTTCAGCTTACATGATTCTGACTGAAAAATTAAAGTTGAAAAGACTTTCTTTTTGGTAGGTGCCAGAACTATTGCACCCAGATCAACTGCACATAAGAATAGAGCTTTCAGTGGAAATTTTAAACAAGTGGGATCAAGATACTGAATCATTTGTTCAAAGAATTTTGACAAGAATTACCAGTACAATTCTGAAACACCGCACAGTCAGAATAGTGGTTACCAAGAAGTGGAAATGATCCAGTCAAAGCAAAAGTGGACTGGTCAAGAGCAAAAATCTTTTTAATGGGATGATAAAGACATTTTGCTTGTTGACTTTATGGAAGCCAAAGAATGATAACACGTGGTTACTGTATTTTGAGAAAATGAACCGAAACTTTAGCAGATAAATGCTTGGACAAGCTTCACAGAATGTCTTCCACTACCAGTGCTCCTGCCATTCCCCTCATCCCACCGAGGGTATTTTGGGGAGAGTTTCATTGGGAAATCATTAGGGATCCATACTTTACAGTCCTGATGCAGGTCCTTCTGACTTTTGTTTCCTAATCTTAACAAATATTATATTTGAAGGATACCCATTTTCTTCAGTTACTAATGTAATAAAGACTATATTAATGTGGGGAACCAGCAGTTAGCGTAATGGCTATGTCGCTGGACTCCCACGTAGTCGACCGCGGTTTCCGTCCCGGACCCGGTGGCTTGAAACACACCGGGCGCCTGTGCGTGCATGCCCAAGATCCCGAGAGGAGAATGGAGGAGAAGGGATTGCAGCGTGACCATACCCCCTGGGGGGGTGATTTCTCGCTTTCTGTCTCTCTGTCTGTCTCTGTCTGTCTGGCGAGCGCACGCGCCCTATAGCAAAAACCTCTCCAAAAAAATAAAAATTAAAAAAAAAAAAAAAAAAAACCTATATTGATGTGGTTAAATTCCCAGGACTCTCAGTTCTTTAAGGATGGACTAAATTGCTGGTATCATTTCTTGTAAAAGTATCTTTAACTTGATGAAGTTTATATTGAGAAATAAAATTTATATTATTTTTATCTTTGAATTCTAGTTGTCCATGAACATTTTGAAGTCACCTTATATTCTACCTTTTGTCAAATTAATTTTGGGGGCAAGCCCCTTGGACTGATGATTGAGAGAATTAGATCCCACACGGCTGGCAGGTTCAAATCTTGACCTCTGGTAATTAAAGAAATCTGAACCAGTTTGTTACATATATCAAGATTGTCATTTATCTCACTTAAATGGATATTTAGGACTTTGACTCATAATGCTAGCTTTGAGTTATAAAGATACAATCTGTTTACGGATTCAGGAAAAGATAGGTTAATAAATTCAGAAACAGGATTTATGCATTTGTCCTCAGCATCCTGCATATTTTCGTTACTTATTATGAGACAGCAGGAAACGGGGGGGGGGGGGGGGGGGGGTGACTTTTGATAGGGTCTTGCCACATTGAGATCCTCCTGCTGGCCACTCAGAACCATGCATGAGTTGTACTGCGCCTGACCTGTTCAGGTTGGGCCAGGAGCCAATCCTAGGTCTCCCTGGTGGCTTCAACCACAATATGGTAGTACTGTCTGCTTGAGCCTCTGATGGCTCAACATTCTGAGTTTTGTTTTTGTTTTTAAAGAATTATTTAATTTTATTCATTTATTTTAATTTGACTAGAGAGAGAGAGAGAGAGAGAGGGTAGGTGAGAAAGCAAACCACCAGGTTCAGTACTTGAACAGTGGTTGGCTGTACGGGAGGGTCCAGCGCCTTAACTACCACATCACCTGCTGGCCCCCAACATTCTGAGTTTGTAATGTAGTTATGTGTATGTTGTCGCTTCATTTATTTAATTCTTCACTTATGGCACCTTTTGTTTTTTCAAAGATTCTTAAGTCATTCAAACTATACATAGGAATTAGTTTTTCCTATGTCCCCATAAGAATGATAGCTTTGGCCCAGCCACAATAGAAGTAGAGCATGCTGGACACTGCTGCTTAGCAAACAGGCCACATGGGAGGCATGGAATTTATTCCGTAGCTTACTCTTAAAAAGTGGTATTTACTTGCAAATGAGGCAGGAGCATCACAAGATAGTGAGACCCTATATAAAAACTTGAAAACAGACAGAATGATAACTTTCAAAATCACTCAGGGGGTGAGACCAGCAGTTGGTGTAATGGCTATGTTGTTGGACTCCCGTGTAGTCGACCGTGGTTTGAGTCCTGGACCTGGTGGCTTAAACTCAAGCTGGGCGCGTGTGCGTGCATGCCGAGGATCCCGACAAGAATGGAGAAGGGATTGCGACATGGCCATCGCTGCTGGGGGATGATTTCTCGCTTTTCGTCTTTCTCTGGCGAGCGCATGTGCCCTATAGCAAAAACCTCTCCAAAAAAACCCCAGTATTTTTGCCTTAGAGCACCTGCTCTTGCAGGAAAGAGAAAGACAATGAGAGGGAAGATGAGAAATTACTCCGGGGGAGTGGCCACAGGTCAGTCCTTTCTTGTCTTGGGATCTTGGGGAGGCACACACACAGGCCTGGCCTGATTTTCAAGCCACTGGGTCTGGGACTTGAACTCCCAGTGGGAGTCTAGTGTTGTAACCACTATATTTTCTGTCCCCACTACCATGTGCTTTAAAAAAAAAAAAACATTTTTAGAGGTGTCTGAGCTCCTCACTTCTATATGGTGGCACTTACTGCTTAATGTTTGTGATTTTAAACAGTTCTGAATTTTGAAATGTAGCCTAGTTTGGGATTCTGTATAACTTTTTTTTTTTTTTTTTTTTTTGGGGGGGGGGGGGATTCTGTATAACTTTTATGTGAAGCCTGAAATCACAACTGAGAGAAAGTTAAGCCTTAAGAACCTTTAAGCAAGCAACGTCACTTTTTTTTTATTCTTTTTTTTTTTAATTTATTTTTTAAATTTACATTCATTCACTGTACATCATTATAACATACAAAATGAGATTTTTCCATTCAGAATACACTGTGTATTGGCTCAATCAAGCACATCAACATATTTGTTGACAATAGCAACATCACTTTTGAAACTAATAGGTTTGTAGTGTTCTTTTTGTTCTTTTTTATTATTATAAAAGATACACTTCTGTTTAAACAGAAAAACATTTATACACTTAAAATGTGTGTGTTTTTTTTTTTTTTTTTTTTGAGAGGTTTTCGCTATAGGGCATGTGCGCTCGCCAGACAGACAGACAGAGACAGAGAGACAGAAAGCAAGAAATCACCTCCCGGGCGGATGGTCACGCCGCAGTCCCTTCTCCTCCATTCTTCTCTCGGGATCTTGGGCACGCACGCACACGCGCCTGGCGAGTTCTAAGCCACCGGGTCCAGGACACGAACCGCGGTCGACTACGTGGGAGTCCAGCGACATAGCCATTACGCTAACTGCTGGTTCCCATATACATTTAAAATGTTAATTTGACGGATGTCTCTAGACTTCCACATGGTTGACCGTGGTTAAAGTCCCAGACCTAGTGACTTCAAATTTACTCTGGGCTCGTGCACATGCCCAATATCCCAGAACCATCCCCCTGGGAGAATGATTTCTCACTCCCTCTCACTTTCTCTATTTCTCATTCTCTCTGGTGAGCGCACACACCTCAGAAAAAATTAAGGACCAGCAGGTGGTGTGGTGAAGGTACTAGACTTCCACATGGCCAACAGTTGTTTGAGTGTCAGACCTGGCGGTTTGCTTTCTCTTTCTCTTCGCGTGTGTGTGTCCACTCATATACATCACTCATGCCCTGTAGCAAATTAGTAATTACTAAAATAAAAAAATTAAAATTTGATATTCTTAAATTTACTTTAATTCATTTCAAAATACTACATACAGAAGCCAGAATGCAGAGTTAAGAAAGGAGTAAGTAGGGAGGAGATGACCACCAAGAAAGACACCTGTGTAGTAAAGCTGCAGGGATCCTGGGAGATAGAAGAAATCAGTAATAATCTTACTTATAACTGGTATTTTCCCCCTCATCTTTGCAGATGAAGTGGACATTTTGGGAGTCTCCATCTATGCACAGCTCTTCCTCCTTGGCTTTATCTCTCATTGAACCCTCTCCCAACGGATCTTTGCACCAATCTCTTCCTGCAGTCTTGATTGTATTCCCTTATGGTCCAAGAATCTTCTGCACAAAATTGAACTTGGGGTATCACGTGGCATGTACTAGTACCTGCACTTGCAGCTTCATGTTCTTATGACAAAATAAATCCAAGCAATTCTCTTCATCTTATTTTGAATCTCCTATTCTGAATTTTCTCAGTTCCTGCTGTCAGCAGCTGCATGGCATAAGTGAAGGACCAGTCAAGGGAGTCCTCAGCCATGAGTTTCAGCAGGTACTTGTTCAGCTCCATCTTGAACAGAGGCTGCGGCTGAGAGGGACAGCAGCGGAGTCGGTGCCGGATCACCCACTGTCACTTCAAGACCTATAGCCAATCACTGCAGCTAAGCATGTGGCGGTTGAGGCCTGGGTGATCCAGCAGGACCTGTCTCCCCCACCCCCTTTGCCCCCCACCTGATGAGGTAGTGGTGGCTATCAAGACATCTGATGTCTGATGCACGGGGGTGGGGGTGGGGACCCTGGGGAGGCCCTGGAGCCGCTGTAAGGGAGGCTGGCTTATACACATGTCCGGATTCCCAGTACCTCATGGGGGAAGATGTTCAATCTCTAGGGGACGAGGAGCTGCAGTTGATGATGGGTGGAAGAGCAGGATCAACATCGACTGAGGCTGACATGTGTGTCCCAGGGAGAGGGCCATGGTTTATCGTGAGGAAATGGTTTAGGGCAAATTTAGTATCTCTTCATCTAAATGTTGGAATTAGTATTACATGAATTAATACCTGTATTATGCTTAGAATTATGGCAGGTATTTAGGAAATAACTCAGGTATTAGGTCATGTTGTTTGTGTGATGCTACTGCGTGGGTGTCATTCCAGTAGAGTTTTAAATGAATGCATTATAGATTGGGCATTCCTATTCTAAAAATCCCAAATGTTCTAAAATCTGAAACTTTGAGCACTGACATTGTACCATGGTGGAAAATACCACACCTGACCTCATGTGACAGTTTGGTCAAAATCTTTTAATATAAAAATATTGTATAGAATTACTTCCAGGCTATGCGTATAATGTATATATGAAACAAATGAATTTCATGCTTCAACTTTGGTCGTGTATAAGTGCATGTTATCTCCAAGATACCTGTCACATGTCATACATATACAACATGTATATGCAACTGTTCCAAAATCCAGAAAACTCTGAAATCTGAAACACTTTTATCCCAAGCATTTTGGAGAAGGCATACTCAACCTGTATCATATTTATATACAGAAATAATGCATCTTGGGACCAGCAGTTTGCGTAATGGCTATGTCTCTGAACTTCCATGTAGCCGACCATGGTTTGAGTCCCAGACCCAGTGGCTTAAACTCACACTGGGCGCGTGTGTGTGTGCTCAAGATTCTGAGAGAATGGAGGAGAAGGAATTGCAGTGTGACCATCCCCCCTGGGGGGTGATTTCTCGTTTTCTGTCTGTCTGTCTGTCTCTTTCTTGCGAGCACACGCACCCTATAGCAAAAACCTCCCCCCCCCAAAAAAAATTAATGCATCTTGATGCTTTGCCTTGCTTTCAAGACCCTCCTAAAAATCATGTCTACCTTTCTCCAACTAATTTCCCCCCTCTTTCTTTCAAGTATCATGTGCTGCAATCTACTCAACTACCATGGCTCACCTGTACAAGCCTGGTGTTTTCCCAGTTCTTCTTTTTTTCTTTTTTATCATTCATCCTGTATGTTTTTATAACTCTGTATTGTATTTTATCTTTTTATTTACTTACATCTTCTTACAGAGAATTGTACCTTATTCACCTTTGTAGATTTAAAACCTATCATAGATTTTGGCACTTAGTGGACACTTATTTGTGGAATGAAAGTTTATAAAATGTATAGTAAGCTACAAAGTGATGTTTAATAGGCAAATGCATGCCAGTAAAAATGTGGTTTGTCAGAATTTGTACATTCAGGAACATCCAGATCAGTCACTTAATGTGAGATCATTTGAGGCTTTTGGAATTGGGTCAAGTTTAAGAACATGTAGAGTATTGAGGAAATTATTCACTGATCATTTGTTAAAATATTTACTTGTGAGGGCCAGCAGATGACATGGTGGTTAAGCGTGCTGGATTTGCACATGGTCGACCACGGTTCAAGTCCCGGATCTGGTGGCTTGCTTTCTCACTTTCTCTCTCTCTCTCCCCCCCCCACCCCACTCTCTGGTTAAATTTAAAAAACAAATAAATAACATTAAATAAAATAATTCTAAAAATAACGTTTATTTGTGGGCCAGCAGGAGACATGGAGATTAAGGCAAGTAGATCCCATGTGGCTGACTGCACAGTTCAAGTTCCAGACCCAGCAGCTTGAAAATCACACTGAGCGCATGTGAGTGCATGTCCAAAATCCTGAGAGGAGAATGAAGGTGAAAAGATTGTGTCATTGCCATTGCCCTGGGGAGTGATTTATCACTTTCCCACTCACCGTCTGTCTCCAGGAATCACACGTGCCCTATCACAAAATCTGGAGGAAAAAAGAAAAAATGTTTTGGAAGGTTTTTTTTTTTTAAGGTACTTAATTTTTCACAGCTCTTTCTTTTTACCAGTGTTACAAATTTGAGAGATAGTTGGTCAGTACTAAGGATACGTACATGTATTAACAGAATATATAAGCCACCTGGCTTACTAAGTTAATTTTATATATTTTTTTATATTTGCTAGAGAAAGCAAATTGCCAGATCTGGGACTCGACTGCAGCTGACCATGTGAGAGTCCAGTGCTTTAGCTATCATGCCAACTGCTGGCCCCAATACAGTGTACTTTAATCGTTTTTCCTGTAATTCTTTTCTTTTTTGTTTTTTTTTTATATTGCCCGAAGGTGCATGCAATGGCCAGGGAGAGAGAAAATACTCCCAAGTAGGGCCTGGTTACTCTGCAGTCTTTTTCCCTCCATTTCACCATCCTTTTGGGATTTGGGGCACATATGGGTTCACACCTGCAAGTATGATAACATAAAAGTTAAGATACAAATCAGTTGTTACTGGAAATGCCTATACTGTAGTGATTTCAACAGCAGTGGCAGTGGGGGTAAACCATGGGGAAAGGATTTGTTTTATTCTTTCCTTTGTTGGCTTGTGATATGTTTGTATTATTATTTATTGGTATGTTATTTTTTAGAAACTAAAAGAAAAAAATCATTTAATTTTATTCATTATCATTATTTCTGTTTATTTTGTTTTTTCAAGTTGACCAGAGAGAGACAGAGAGAGAGAAGGAAAGCGAGAAAGTGAGCCTCCAAGTTTGGGATTCAAACCATGGTCAGCCACGTGGGAGTCCAGCTGTCCTAACTACCACTCCACCTGCTAGCCCCTAGAGAGAGATTTGTGCTATATGGTGCACACACTCACCGAGAGACAGAGAAACAGAAAGCAAGAAATCATCCCTTGTGGGTGATGGCCACACTGCACTCCCTTTTCTTTCATTCTCCTCTCAGGATTTTGGCCACATTTGCACACACACCCAGCGTGAGTTTTAAGCCACCAGGTTTGAGACTTGAACTGCGGTCAACAACATGGAAGTCCAGTAAAATAACTGTTACGCCATCTGCTGGTTTCCTCAAACCAGAATTCTATTTCTCAAAAATATTCATGTTTCTTACTTTTTATATACAATCAAGTGCTTCCAATGTTTGTATAATTTTGTTGGCTTAGATGTTGGTCAGATGGGACAGAAGGG
The DNA here is from genome assembly GCA_026018925.1 of Tupaia tana. NCBI lineage: Eukaryota > Metazoa > Chordata > Mammalia > Scandentia > Tupaiidae > Tupaia > Tupaia tana. The sequence goes on along the minus strand of JAKSZU010000001.1, from coordinate 223,702,175 downwards.
GGATTTTTATATAAAGGAGCATAGAAAAAAACAAAAGCTGCCATCTTCCTGTTTCTTATTGCATATGATATTGCCTTTAAAGTAAGTCTTAAAATTGCCAAAGCCTTGGTAACTCAAAGTACACTTTTGCTGTTTTCCTCTCAAAAGTGAAGTTCTGCATTTTATGACAAAGTCACAAACTAGTCTGTTACCAGTAAATACTTAAGCCACAAAATTTACTTCTCTATACTGCTGCGTACTTCCTGTTTTGTCAGATTTCCCTTTAGGGAAAAGAATGGATTTTAGAGTAGGCTAGCATGAGTTTCATGTTGAAAATCTTGTGAAATTCAGTTTGGAAGCTGTCCAGATATCTAGAGGGAGAAAAATAGCACTTCGTGTCAACACATGAAATCTTTTATCAGAAAACTTCATTTGGCTTTGTATCATGAAAGAAAGTATTGCCAGGAAGGGAGAAAAACTTTTGCTGTCAGGAATATTTAATGTGACTTGCCAACATTGTGGCTTGCCTTTAGTCTTTCCATGTCAAACATGTTTAAGAATGAATTATTGGGCCAGTAGGCGGCATGGTGGTTGAAGGTGCTGGACTCCCACATGGCCAAACATCGTTTGAGTACTGGACTTGGAAGCTTGCTTTCTCACTTTCCTCATATCTCTCTCTCTCTCTCTCTCTCTTTTTCTGGTCAAATTAAAATAATAAATTAGATAAAGTAAAAAAATTATTTAAAAAAAGAATAAATTATTGTATTGCCTGTGAAGGAAATATTTCTAGTAGACTTCCCTTCTAGAAACATGTCAGAACTTCATTCAATCATATTTGCTGTACTTACAGTAGGGACAGGTCAAATGGTAATTAGAATAGATAAGGACTGGGACCGGCAGTTAGCGTAATGGCTATGTTGCTGGACTCCCACGTAGTCGACCACGGTTCGAGTCCCGGACCCGGTGGCTTAAACTCATGCCGGGCGTGTGTGCGTGCATGCCCAAGATCCCGAGAGGAGAATGGAGGAGAAGGGATTGTGGTGTGGCCATCCCCCCTGGGGGGTGATTTCTCGCTTTCTATCTCTCTGTCTCTCTCTGTCTGGCAAGCACACGCACCCTATAGCAAAAACCTCTCCAAAAAAAAAAAAATAAAAAGAATAGATATGGACTTTAGGGGTCTAGTGGGTGACTTAGTGGTTAGGGTGCTGAACTCCCACATGGCTGACTGTGGTTCGAGTCCCACACCTGGTGGCTTGCTTTCACTCTCCTTCTGTCTCTCTCTGGTAAGCTAACATGCCCAACAGCAAATTTTTAAAAAATGATAATAACTATAATTATATAAAGAATTCTTTTTTAAAAAAAAAAAAGAAATGGCCTATATCATGAATGTTGAATATGTTTTGGGGAACAGAAATCACTGTAAAAGTTTTAAGAATCTCATGCAACTAAAATAGTAAATATAATGTTTATAAATGATGACTTATCTGTCACCATTTTATCCTATAAAATGAACTTCTAATTTGGTATTTGAAGAATATCAATAGAGGCCCAACCAGTGGCCTGTTGGTTGGTTGTTAACACAACTGGGTGCCATGTGACCAATTGTGTGGTTCAGTCCTGGACCCAGCACCTTAGAAAACACATTGGCACACGTGTGTACCAAAATCTAGAGAAGAGAAGGGCTTGCAGCGTGGCCATCCCCCTTAGGGGAACTATCTCATTTTCCCTCTCTTTTTCTGGTGAACGCAAGTGCCCTGTAGCAAATTATTAAACACACACACACACACACAAATGAGTATCAGTAGAACATAGTTTTAGTGAAACTTCAGTTGTACTAATATTGCTAGTAAGGGGGAATATTGCATTACCATTCTTTTGTTGTAATGAAACTAAGCCCTTCTATAAAATGTCTTCTGACCAGACTGACCTGGCCTGCTTTAAGTCAGAGCTATTTTTCTTCCTTGAACTGACAGTAAAATAGGGACGATGCTTTTTAATATCTGACTATTAAGTGATTATACAGTTTCTTCCTTACTTGCATCCTCACTCTTTTCCTGTCTCTTGCTGGAAGTGTTCTCTATATACTTATTTGTTGTCCTGTTTGGAAAGCTGATGAGTTGTTAAATATTTAAGACCATTTGCTATAAGTTTTCTACCAGATTCTCCTACTTTTTTCTTTGAATCTAGGTGTGAACTCCTTTTTCTGAAACATATATTTCTCATAAAATCAAAATATTGTTTTTTAAAATATTCATCCCTACTGCTTCATCTGTCATTTTGCTTTATGATAAGTGTCATCACTTCAGATTTTTTTTTTTTAATTGCCAGAGGGTAATTCATCAGGGTCAGGGAAACAGAGGGAAAAAGCACCCTGTAATAGGATGTGATCCATGCCGCAACCCCTTCATTTCTCAATCCTTTCAGGATTTTGGACAGTTTTTCAAGCTGCTGGGTCCAGGAATTGAACTGTTGTCAGCCACATGGAATCTGTCTCCCTAAAACCACTAGGCCATGAGGCCTGCCCTGTTTGTTTCTTTAAAAAATATTTTTCTCTCTGGGACCAGCAGTTGGCGTAATGGCTATGTCGCTGGACTCCCACGTAGTCGACCGCGGTTCGAGTCCTGGACCTGGTGGCTTAAACTCACGCCGGCGCGTGTGCGTGCGTGCCCAGGATCCCGAGAGGAGAATGGAGGAGAAGGGATTGCGGCGTGGCCATCCCCACTGGGGGGTGATTTCCTGCTTTCTATCTTTCTGTCTCTCTCTGTCTGTCTGGCGAGCGCACGCGCCCTATAGCAAAAACCTCTCAAAAAAAAAAAAAAAAAAAAAATTTCTCTTTGATAGAACTGTGCATGCAAGGAAAGGAAGTATAGAGGAGCATCTCCTACAGGGGCTAGTAACACCATGATCCTCTTTCTCCAGTCTTCTAGCCCACTGGACCCTGTTTGGCACTTGAGTGTTTGTACCCTGCTTGCTTCAAGCTGACTGGATTAGGAATTCAAACCATGGCTATCATATAGGATCCAGCTTTTCTTGAGCAGTGCATTACTGGTGTGCCATGGAGCACACCCTCTTTCTTTCATGAGAGACAAGCATCTTCAACAGGGTCTCATGCCATGATCCCTCCCACCCTGCCACCTTTTCCTGCCAGACAGGAGTATAGGCATGGATATGCTTACCGAATATGTACAGGTCAACTCAGAAACTGAACCCTGATCTTCCATATGTCTTCTAGCATTGCTGAGCGTTGTGCTACTGCTGCACCACCATGACTAGGCCTACATTATCATTTCCTTGGTGCTACTATCTTAAGAATAATTACCTTGTATATTACATTGATCTTGATTTTCTTTTCGGGGGGGGGGGGGGGGGATTTTTGCTATAGGTGTACACATGCCAGGGAGACAGAGACAGACAAACAGAAAGCGAGAAATCACCCCTCCAGGGGGGATGGCCATGCCACAATCCCTTCTCCTCTGTTCTCCTCTTGGGATTTTGGGTGGGTATGCACACACGTGAATAGTACCCATTCCCTTCATGTCTACAGTATCACTGTTCTTGTAGATTTTCTTTTTTTTGGAGAGGTTTTTGCTATAGGGCACATGTACTCACCAGAAAAAGAGACAGAGACAGAAAGCGAGAAATCACCCTCCGGGGGGATGGCCACACTGCAGTCCCTTCTCCTTTCTCCTCTCGGAATCTTGGGCACGCATGCACACACACCAGCATGAGTTTAAGCCACTGGGTCTGGGACTTGAACCACAGGCGACTACATGAGAGTCCAGCGACATAGCCATTATACCAACTGCTGGTCCCTCTTGTAGATTCTGATTTATGTTACCAAAATAACTACTCGATGTTTTCCAAAAGGCCCAGAGAATATGTATCAGGTGCTTCTCCTCTTTTGTGCTTATCATCTTGGTGAATTACTGGAAGATGGAAGTTCTGGTCAAAAGGAAGTCTCTTTTTTTATTTTTTAAAATAGTGTCAGGGGCCGGCAGGTAGCATAGTGGTTAAGGCGCTGGACACTCTCACGTGGCTGACCATGGTTTGAGTCCCAGACCTAGTGGCTTGCTTTCTCACTTTCCCTCCCTCTCTGTATATCTCTCTGGTCAAATTAAAATGAATAAATGAATAAAATTAGGTAAGTAATTCTTAAGAAAAATAATAAATCATGTCACTACATCCCAGTCCTCCTGCCTCAGTCTCCTAACTACAACTATAGGCATGGATTGTTGTAAAAGGTCAGCATGTTGGGACCAGCAGGTGGTACGGTGGTGGAGGCATTGTACACTCCCACATGGCTGACCAGGGTTCAAGTCCTGAATCTGGTGGCTTGCTTTCTCACTTCCTCTCTCTCTCTCACCCTCTGTCTCTCTCTGGTCAAATTAAAAAATAAATTAATGAATAAATAACATAAATAATTATTAAAAAAAAAAAAAAGGTCAGTATATTTAACTGATGCCCAGGTCAGTCTAAAGGTCATGATCCTCCTACCTCAGCCTTCCTGAGTTGCTGTGATTATAGGCATACACTACCTGGTCCTACCATGGTTTCAGGTAGGACCAGGAATCAAACCCAGGCCTCACATTTATGGTCTCAGCCTATGAAGCAGTGTCTTAACATACAGACCAGACCACCATAGCTGGGCTTTTTCTTTTTTTTTTTTTTTTTTTAAGGGGTTTTTACAATAGGGCGCGTGTGCTCGCCAGAAAGACAAAGAGACAGAAAGCGAGAAATCACCCCCTAAGGGGGTTGGCCACGCCACAATCCCTTCTCTTTCATTCTCCTCAAGGGAACTTCGGCAGGCATGCACATGTGCGGGGCGTGAGTTTAAGCCACCGGGTCCAGGACTCGAACCGTGGTCAACTACATAGGAGTCCAGAGACATATCCATTACGCCAACTGCTGGTCCCGTAGGCTTTTTTTCTTTTGGCCCTAGATTGCTTGCACTCACCAGAGAGGGTAAGAAAGCAACCTCTAGGGGGAATGGCCATGCCACAATCCCTTCTCCTCCTGGGATTTTGGGGGAACACGCATTTGCAGCTGGGCATGCTTTTTAACATGAGAACACTTACTGTGTGCTCACCAGTTGACATAAGGCTTTCTATCAAACAGCTCCCAGTTTAGGGAATATATATTTATTATAATAAATAATAATATATAATAATATAATAATCATAACAGATCCATACATGTGGTCAGTGGTAAAACAAAAGCTTTACCTGGTTGGAGTACGTTACTCGTTTCTTATTTTGGAGTTCTTTTTTAAAATAAACATTTGACAATTATTAAATAAGCTGGTAAAGGGCTTTGAGCAGGGAGAAAGCTGACAATCATTTTAGGATTTGTTTGGCTAGTTGGTGGGAGTCCCTAGGAAAGATCAATTAATAGTCTAGGAGCCTGAACCATGGTGCAGTGATAAAGTGTGAAGCTCTGAGAGGCTGATCCACATGGGAGGGTTCCAGGTTCACATCCCAAGACCACCTTGAATAGACTGGGTGGGCATGCATGTGCTCATGATCCAGGGCTGGCTAGCACTGAGGTAGAACACAGTGTCAAGACTCTTTGAAGCTGCTATTTCTCACTCATGGAAGAAATAAGGAGAAGAAATGAAGTAGCCTAGTCAGACCAGCCTAAGTAGCACAGAGATGATGCAAGGCTCCATGATGGTGAGGCCTTATAGGAAGATCCTGGTATCACATTTGAGCAGTGGGCCCCACTTGCTTGCACAGTTCGATCTGTCTGAAGCGTGTGGATGGGATCAAAGCATGAAGACCGTTGGGGATCTCTCTGCCATCTCCCTCTCTCTCTCTCATGGAAAAAGTAAGCTTTGGGACCAGCAGTTAGCGTAATGGCTATGTCGCTGGACTCCCATGTAGTCGACTGCAGCTCGAGTCCCAGACCCGGTGGCTTAAAACTCACACCGGGCACGTGTGCATACGTGCCCAAGATCCCGAGAGGAGAATGGAGGAGAAGGGATTGCAGCATGGCCATCCCCTCTGGGGGGTGATTTCTCGCTTTCTGTCTCTCTCTCTTTCTGTCTGGCGAGCGCACGTGCCCTATGGCAAAAACGGCTCAAAAAAAAAGTAAACTTTAAGGAAAACAAAACCTAGCCATGGGGAATATGAGGTGAATATGGTACAGTGCAGGAAAGAAGAAAATATGGTAATTCTGGGTTACATTTCTAAGGTAAAGAATTCAACACTGGGAACCAGCAGTTAGTGTAATGGCTATGTCGCTGGACTCCCACGTAGTCAACCGCGGTTTGTGTCCCGGACCCGGTGGCTTAAAACTCACGTCGGGCGCGTGTGCGTGCATGCCCAAGATCCCGAGAGGAGAATGGAGGAGAAGGGATTGCGGCGTGACCATCCCCCCTGGGGGGTGATTTCTCGCTTTCTGTCTCTATGTCTCTGTCTGTCTGGCGAGCGCACGCACCCTATAGCAAAAATCTCTCAAAAAAAAAAAAAAAAAGAATTCAACATTTAGGAAAATAATGTATATTTTTTAAAAACCTCTTTTAAAAAAAAATTATTTAACCAGAGAGAGAGAGAGGGACAGTGAGAAAGGAAGTTACCAGGCCCAGGACTCGAACCATGTGGGGAGTGTCCAGCACCACCTGCTGACCCCTCCATGAACTGGTCCTGGGAAATATTAAGTTAGTATTACACATGAAAAAATTTTCATTTGGGGAATTCTAGTTTCATAGGATTCTGATATATGGATATTTTGATAAAACTAGAAAAAATATTATGTGCAATTTTAATTTGCTGCTTGTCTGTAAAATGAGTAATGTTTCAATCAGTTAAATATATTAATGACCTATGACTTTTCTTTTTTATGTCTCTTTATGAATAACAGAAATAAAAGCAAAAGGATCATCTAATCAGATAAGGGATTTTATATTCTAAACATACAGTATTATTTGGCATCTCTAAACCAAAACTTTATTCTTTAAAACATGTTTTTTTTAGGTACCAATATCAAGATGATTTACTCCAACAAGGTATTTAATCTTTTTTTTAAGGAATTATTTTTATTTAACTTTATTATTATGTTTTTTAACTTGAGAGACAGAGAGTGACAGAGAAAGTGAGAAACAAGCCACCAATTCTGGGACTCAAACCATGGTCATCCATGTGGGAGTCCAGTGCCCTCAACCACCACACCACCTGCTGCTCCAAATCTTTTCTTATAATAAATTTTGTATTAAAATATATATATACATATATATATATTTGTATATATATGTATATATATATTTTTGAAAGCATTCTGCTTCTGTTGTTATAGAGTTTTAAAATTATACAAAATTATAAGACATATTTTGAACATTATCTTTAAAATTCAGTATTTTGAGATCTTGAAAGTTGTTTGTGAACTGTCAAGAATTATGGAGTATGAGCTAAAATTTTTTGCTATGTAAAGTAAATGTTTGTGGAAAAATGTAAAAATAAAAAAAAAAAATTGTATTAAATGTCAAAGTAAAATGTACATTTTTTTTTTCCCTCAAAGAAGCTAGCTGTATCTCAGCAGTAGTTACTAAGTGCCCCTACATTTGAACTATGATTTAGTATTCCCGTCTATAATGTGTATGAATATCACTTGGAATATATATGCTTTAATTGTTTTAGATTTATCTGATATTATATCATCTTTGGTAGCTTTTAAGTGGTTTAGCTGCTCAAATAGCTTTCTTTGGAACCATTGTCGGTCCTTTTAAAGAAGATTATCGCATATGGGGTTAAGGGCACTGGACTCCCACATGGCTGATCACAGTTTGAATTCTGGACCTGGCAGCTAGAGAATCACACGAGGTGCATGTGCATGCATGCCCAAAATGCTAAGAGGAGAATGGAGGAGGGAATCTGGTGTGGCCATCTTCAAGGGGTGATTTCTCACTTTCCATCTCACTGTTCCTCTGTCTTTCTCCAGTGAGCACACACACCCAATGGCAAAAATCTTAAAAAGAAAAAAGAAACTATTGTGAGATAAACTAGTGTTTTAATTCCACTTTTCCATGAATCTTTTTTCTTCAAGAATTTTTTATTTAATTTTATTCATTATTATTTGCTTTTTCAATTTGACCACAGAGCAAGAGAGAGAGAGAGAGAGAGAGAGAGAGAGAGAGAGAAGAAAACAAGCCGCCAAGTCCAGGACTTAAATCATGGTCGGCATGTGGCAATCTAGTGCCTAAACGCCACCTGCTGGCCCCCTCCATGAACTTTTTAATGTCCCTTCATGTAGGAATGACCATAGATTAGGAAAAATCAACTGACCTGTATTTAAACAGTTCAGATTTAATATTGTTCTAGTGTCATTTCAAGGCCATCACCTCTGTCACTTTGTGTTAAGATATGAGAGTTGTAAAATGTAGCAGGTAATTTTACATTAAAGAAGCCACTGTAATCAAATACTGGTTTTGGTTCGTTTCATACAGTAAATCGTTATTTATTTATTTTTTAGACTGTTGCTGTAGGGCACGTGCGCTCACCAAAGAGACAGTGAAAAATCCACCCTGGGGGGGGTATAGCCACACATTCTCCTCTCAGGATCTTGAGCATGCATGCACACGTGCCTGACTTTAAGTTAAGCTGCTGGGTCCAGGACTCAAACCGCAGTTGACTACGTGGGAGTCCAGCGACCTAAACATTGTGTTATGTGCTGGTCCCGGTAAATACTTACCAAGATATAATCTGCTGGGACCAGCAGGTGGCGTGGTGGTTAATGCGCTGGGTGCTCCCACATGGCTGACCACGGTTCGAGTCCTGGACCTGGTGGCTTGCTCTCTCTAGCCTTCTCTCTCTCTCATCTGTGTATCTCTCTAGTCAAATTAAAAATGAATGAATGAATAAGTTAAATAAATAATTTTTAAAAAAGATATAATCTGCTATTTAAACTACACAAAAGCTCAAAGTCCGACAATACTCTGTAGCTAAACTCCATGACTAAATTACCGTCTTAGGAAAGAATAACAGTTAAATGAAGTGATACTGCCATAAGTCCAATAAACAGTGCATCTCTCTGGCCTGAGTTTAAGTGGTTTGTTCCTGCTGTATTACTATTTAGGTTTAGAGTGTTCTTCTTGACCATAATACTGATTACTTAGTAACAGTTCTCTTTATACATCACTTTCACGTGTATTCTTATTTACATTCACTATGACGTGTATTCTTACTTACATTCTGTGGTGCTGTCTGGAGGGTGTTTTAGTGACAATAGGGACTTTATTGATCAGATCTATTTTTGAAAAATGATCTAAAACTGAAACATCTTTATTGTGCATCCCACTTAAATACTAACGTGGATTGATGACTGACAGTCATTTTACTAAATATGAATATGGGAAGCAATATTAACTACTTCCCTGGTAGGATGGTATATACTTTTTGTTTAAGAGCCATTCAGTATGTGATCTTTAAATTCTTGATGAATGATAGAATGGGTCTTTGAATTAATTTGATCTCAAAGCCTCATTTTGCAGAATTTTAACTAGCATTTTAAAGTTGGCATAAGCCTATACTTTAATATTAAGTAAATGTTCTCAATTACCACCACCAATTTTGTCAAACAGGTATTAACCAAACTTCAGTAGTTATACAACAAAAATTTAATGAAAATTGGTCAGTAGGTACATGTAATCCATGGGACTAAATAGTAACATGGGACTGTAGTAGCAATTGAAAATAGAGTAGATGCTGAAGTAAACATTACATATTATCATCATCTGATTCATCTTCTTCCTTCAGAGATTCCTGATAAGAGAAAAATAAGTGTTTAAAATAAACTTAATATTGTTATAATCCATACCCATTGGCAAGCTAGGAAACCATACCAGAAATTAAACACTTATCATTAAAAAGTCATTGGTTTATAACTGAATGATGAACCGTTTCAGAATGAGATAAATAAAAGGATAACTACATATAATCTCACTCATCAATCAGTGATCATGTCCTTGACAGAATATATATATATATTATATGAAATATATATGTATGAAAGCATTAGACATCCCAAAAACCCTTGCAATTCTTACCCCCCAAAAAAGAAACAAATTAATTTTGGAAGTAGGACAACTTTATTCCCATTGAGGATAACCTAGAAATCTTCTATTCTCAGTTTTCAGTTCAGCTTTTAAGTGTTATTTAATAGAAATCAGTCAAGTTCATTTACTACTAAACACATGATTTTGGTTAGAGGAGATTTTTATGTATGGCTTACCTTAGCATATTTCTCTGCTTCTTCTCGTATGTCTTTGGGAACAATTTCATGCCTTCCTTTAGTTACTGTAAATTAACCCATACATTTTTCCATGATTAAAATGTGGACTATGTAGACTATCAATAACATAGTCGACTCAATGTACAAGTATAATTCTTCTAATGTTTTTAAATTGTGGTCTGAGTAAGGCCAGATGCTTTGAGCTTGTTTTTTCTATTTCTCCCACAAGATTATGTGAGGGAACTTCAAAAAGTTTGTGGAAAGTGGAATTAAGGTATAAGCTTATTTTGGTACAAAACAACCTTGAAATCCATGCATGGTTTATTTATATCATAATACACTACCCATTAAGTTTCCCTTTTTCAGTGTGGTTTTTTTTTTGTTTTTGTTTTTGTTTTTTCTTGAGAGATTTTTGCTATAGGGCACATGCGCTCACCAGTCAGACAGAGAGACAGAAAGCGAGAAATCACCCCCCAGGGGAGATGGCCATGCTGCAATCCCTTCTCCTTCTCCTCCATTCTCCTCTCGGGATCTTGGGCACGCACGCACACGCGCCCGGCGTGAGTTTTAAGCCACCGGGTTCAGGATGCGAACCACGGTCGACTACATGGGAGTCCAGCGACATAGCCATTACTCTAACTGCTGGTCCTAGTGTTTTTTTTTTTTTTTTTTTTTTAAGAGATATTTCCTATAGGGCACATGTGCTCGCCAGAGAGACAGAGAAGAAAGTGAGAAATCACTCCCTGGGGGAATGGCTACTTCCCAATCCCTTTTCGTCCATTCTCCTCTTGGGATTTTGGGCATGCACGCACACACACGCCGAAAGTGAGTTTTAAGTCAGCAGGTCCAGGACTTGAACTGTGGTCAACTATGTGGGAGTCCAGTGATGTAACCACTACACCATCTGCTGGTCCCAACACTACCTTTGAACTTTTTGGAGACTGCTTTTATGTGCCCAAATTAAACTCTTATGTAAATGAAGAATAAATTATGCTATGCCTTAGAAATGTTCAGCATCCGGACTAGCAGTTAGCGTAATGGCTTTGTCGCTGGAATCCCACGTAGTTGACCGCGGTTCGCGTCCCGGACCCGGTGGCTTAAACTCACGCTGGGCGCGTGTGTGTGCGTGCCCAAGATCCCAAGAGGAGAATGGAGGAGAAGGGATTGCGGTGTGGCCATCCCCCCTGGGGGGTGATTTCTCGCTTTCTATCTCTCTATCTCTCTCTGTCTGTCTGGCGAGTGCACGCGCCCTATAGCAAAAACCTCTCCAAAAAAAAGAAATGTTCAGCATCAATTTACAGTATAATTAGGTTTTTTTTTTTTTTTAGAGGTTTTTGCTATAGAGCACATGCACTCGCCAGAAAGACAGAGATAGAAAGTGAGAAATCACCCCCCTGCCTCCACCCCGGGGTGATGGCCACATAGCAATCCCTTTTCCTCTATTCTTCTCTCAGGATCTTGGGCACGCACACACACGCCTGGCGTGAGTTTAAGCCACCAGATCCGGGACTTGAACTGCAGTAGACTACATGGGAGTCCAGCGATGTAGCCATTATACCAACTGCTGGTCCCAGATTGTTTTAAAATATCCTAGCCTTAAGGTCCCATGATTATTTTACATGCTAGGAAGAAAAATTGGTGATTTCTCAGTAATACCTTTTAAAAACATACAATAGATGTATCAAAAAAGGAAACTAGGGCCAACAGGTGGTGTGGTGGTTAAGGTGCTAGATCACATGACTGACTCTGGGGTTTGAGTCCTAGGCCCAGCAGCTTGAAAAACATGTTCGGTGCATGTGTCTGCTTGCCCAAAAATCCCAAGTCGAGAATGGAAAAGAGATTACAGCATGGCCATCCCTCTGGGAGGTGATTTCTCACTGTCTGTCTGTCTCTTTCTCTCCAGCGAGTACATGTACCCTATGGCAAAAACCTCTCTTAAAAAGACTAACGTCAACAGTTTCCCTTTTTATTTAATATTTGCCATAGGTCATATGTGCTTGCAGAAGAGAGGAGAAAGGGAACACGCACATGGCTTTCTTTGTATTAGAAAAGGGAACAAGTGGTAAATTAGGTACAATACAGATTAATCCTAAAGCAAATAAATGTGTAAAAATAACTTACGTTCACCAACCCAGCTGAGCTCTAGTTCGAAAGCTTTATCCTTAACTTCATCATGTACTATGTAAATTCTAGGACAAAAAAAGAGGAAGATTAACATTTGGTCACTTCCAAACACTATAGTTCATGCACCCACAATCAATACAGTTGAAACTCCCACGTCTAATGTAAGTATTTATAAAATTATGCAGATACATCCTATTGATATATAGTCTGTATCATCATAAACTTTAGAAGAGACAAATCATACATGGATTGAGATAAAAGAAAATACTTTTGCTCACCAGGAAAATAGTGAATATATCTACCTATACAACTCAAGTTCATTTTATTTTGATACTTTAAAAAGATATAACTATAAAGGCCTACAAGTGGCGTGGTGATTAAGGTGCTAGACTCCCAACGGCCAAACACGGTTCAAATTCAGGACATGGCGGCTTGCTTTCTCACCATCCCCTCACCTCTCTCTCTGGTGAGCGCAAATGCCCTATTATAGATTTTTAAAAATACAAAAACATAAGTAAAATAGTTAAAAGGAAGATATAACTATAGAAAGAACATACATTCAAATGGGAAAAAGCCATCATTAACCCTTTTCATTTTATTTCTCTTTCTTCTACTCATTAACCAACTATTTAAAAAAAACTAATTTAGGGACCAACGAATGGAGTAATGGTTACATCGCTGGACCCCCACAGTTGACCACAAGTTGGAGTCCCGGACCCAGCAGTGTAAAACTCAGACCAGGTGCATGTGTATGCCTGTCTGCCCAAATACCAAGAGGAGAATGGAGGAGAAGGGACTGTGATGTGGCCATCCCTCCTAGAGGGTGGTTTCTCACTTTCTGTCTTTGTCTCTCTGGAAAGCATCACCCTATAGTAAAAATCTTTCTCAAAAAAGAAGAAATAGGGAACCAGCAGTTAGCGTAATGGCTATGTCGCTGGATTCCCACGTAGTCGACCGCGGTTTGCGTCCCGGACCCGGTGGCTTAAAACTTATGCCCAGCGCGTGTGCATGCCCAAGATCCCGAGAGGAGAAGGGATTGCGGCGTGACCATCCCCCCTGGGGGGTGATTTCTCGCTTTCTGTCTCTATGTCTCTCTCTCTCTCTCTGTCTGGCGAGCGCACGTGCCCTATAGCGAAAACCTCTCCAAAAAAAAAAAAAAAAAAAAAGAAGAAATAAAAAATTAAACTAATTTGTATGCTTATAATTTTAGTAGGTTATCTTGGAAAAGTCTGGCAGAACCTGCATAAATGACTTGAATGGTATTAATTTTTGACCTAAACAAGTTTTAGACAATGTGTATTTAAAGGAGTTAAGCTTTTCTGGCAAATATAATGTAGCCAAAAAATAAAATTGGGCCAGCCCTGTGGCCTAGGGGTTAAGGGAGCTAGATTCCTTAATTTTATAAGTTCTTCACATTTAAATAAAAGAAAATTGGGCCAGTAGGCGGCATAGTTGCTAAGCCACTGGACTCTCACATGGCCAACTGTGGTTCAAATCCTGGACCTGGCTGTTTACTTTCTCACTTCCTTTCTCTCTTGTGAGTGTGTGTCCTACAGCAAATTGAATAATAATTAATAAAATTAAGTTAATAAATAAAAGCAAATCTACAATTGGATTATGGTATAAAAATAAAGTGATATAAAAGAATATGTAAATAGTGTTTTTTTTTTCTTTTTTTAGAGAGAAATTCTTGCTACAGAGTGCTCACACTCACCACAAAGACAGAGATAGAGAAAAAAAATAAGAATTCACCCCCCAGCGGAATTGCCACAGTGCAATCCTTTCACCTCCATTCTTCTCTTGGCATTTTGGGTAAGCATGCACATGTACCCAGTGTTTCCAATCATTAGGTCCAGGTCTTGAAGTGCAGTTGGCCATGTCCAGCACCATAACTACTGTGCCTCCTACTGACCCCATGTTAATATATAATTAGGTTATCGGGAAAGTCATAACATGTCTTTCTATGCAAAAATGCATGATGTCTTTCCTGCAAATCCAGTATAATATGTAAAACTCAAGACACTACGGCACAATGAACTGATTAGACTTGTTTGTGTAGTTTTTAGTTCACAGAAATTAGAAGTGCTCTTAATGAATTCTCTGAGATATTATTTATTTATTTTTAAGTCTGAAATGCTGACTAAATAAATAGTATTTTAAGAGATAGTTAAGAAAACAATGAATGCCTGCATTCTATGATATAAAGGAATCAAGGATATTTTTTTTAAAGGTTTTGCCATAGGGTGTGTGTGCTTGCTGGAGTGAGAGAGTGACAATGAGACAAAAAGTGAGAAATTACCCTCAAGGGGGAATGGCCATGCCACAATTCCTTCTCCTCCTGAGATTTTAGGCACATATGCACTAAGCCCAGTGTATGTTTCAAGCAGACGAATCTCACACTCAAATAGTGATTGGCCATGTGGGAGTCTATAGTGTCTTAAGCACTATACCACCTGCTAGCCCTGAATCATGAATTTTGGAAATATTATCACCCAGGTGTATTACTGACTTTGTTATTATTTCAAAAACCTATTACATTAATATTCTACTTTATGTAACTGTATATAAACCATTCAAGCTTTCTTAACCCGTTTTTGTTGCTGTTGTTGTTGTTAGGTACAGCAAAGCGGGGAGAAAGGAGAGGAAAAGAAGAACAGAGCTCCCAAGAAGGGAGGGGTCCCAGAAAATGGGTTGCCCTCTTAACTTGTTTTTTTTTTTTTTTTTTAATAATCCAAAGATGAAACATTTATTTTTCATAGCTTCAGAATTTGACAAGCAATTCCAGACTGTGCTTTCCAAATCCAGTCTCTCTTGCTATTTCTCAGATTTCTGAGATCTAATATTTGAACTATTCCCTTTTTTTTTTTTTTGCGAGGTTTTTTTGCTATAGGGCATGTGCGCTCGTCAGACAGACAGAGACAGAGAGATAGAAAGCGAGAAATCACCCCCCAGAGGGGATGGCCATGACGCAATCCCTTCTCCTCCACTTTCCTCTCGGGATCTTGGGCACGCACACACACGTGCCCGGCGTGAGTTTAAGCCACCGGGTCCGGGACTTGAACCGCGGTCGACTATGTGGGAGTCCAGCAACATAGCCATTACGCGAACTGCTGGTCCCTGAACTATTCCATTTTAAAGGTACAATTTTAAATAACTATAATACATTTGTTGATAAGAGTTTTCTCAAAGTCCATCAAATAAAAAGAGTGGATTTTGTCCAAAGATTCAGCAATGAAGGAAGAAATATTAAACACCTATCAAGAAATCATTTATTAATTTTAAAAGTAACAGAAAAAACAGTGCTGTTCTGTCATAAAAGAGAACAATAAATTGATTTAAATTATTTTTGTAGACTTTGGTAATAATTTCTTCCCTACATAGTCTTCAATCCAACTTAAAGATCATTTATGCAAAGTCACCATCAGGATGTACTAAGTAAAAACCCTGGGTATTAACATGGCCCTAAATGTGCTATTCCAATCTTAACTTGTTTTTAAAAATGTTTCAAAGTACTGCTTATCTTGGTACAAGAACTTAAAAGTCAATAATCTTTTCTAAATGATAACTAAGTATAATTATAAACATTTAATTTATAAAATAGTATATGTTATAAATGAGCCAGCATTGTGAATCATACAAAGTAATGAGCTATAAATCTATTCATAGTTTGTAAACTTTCTTAAATAAATAGTAAGATTATTATTATTAGAATGTAGAAAATTTGAGAAGTTGAGAGCTAACATGGAAGCTTCACTGTGGACTCCTACCCTTAAATCTTATTGCCTAAACTTAAATCCTATTGCCTAAAAAAGAAGTTTTATTTTGCCAAAAGCCATTTTTTTCTAAGCCATTCATTACTTTAAAATATTACTTAGTTAAAAATATGAATATTCTGAGACCAGCAGGTGGTGTAATGGTTACATTGCTAGACTCCCACATAGTCCACCGTGTTTTGAGTCCCAGATGGGGTAGGCTTAAAACTCACGCTGTTTATGTGTGTGTATGTGCCCAAAAGCCTGAGAGGAAACGAGGAGGAGGAGTTGGGGTGTGGCCATTCTCCTGTGGGGTGATTTCTCACTTTCTATTTCTCTGTCTCTCTGGTGAGCACATGAGCCCTTACAGCAAATTCTTAGATTTTTGCCATAGGGCATGTGCACTTATTAGAGAGAAAGAGTGAAGGAACGTGAAGAAATACCACCACCACCACCCCCCCAAGAGGGGATGGTCTTATCATAATCCCTTCTCTTTCATTCTCCTTTTGAGATTTTGGGCATTTATGCACAGGTACCTGGCGAGATTTTCAAGCCTCCAGTTCCAGTACTCAAATCACCCTTTCAGCCATGTGGGATCTAGCTGCCTCAACCTCCATGTCACCTGCTGGCCCTGAACTTCTTGTTAATGAGGCTTCTTAGAATGTTAAATTCACCTTCTAAAAATTATATAATAGGTTATTTAAAACAAAATAGCCTCTTAGAATTAATGCTTATGGGGGGACAGGCAAGTGGCATGGTGGTTAAAGGCGCCTAGACTCCCACCTGGCCAACCACAGTTCAAGTCTCGAACCTGGTGGCTTGCTTTCTCATTTCCTCTAACTCTGTCTCTCTCTGATCAAACTGGAAAATAATAATGATAATAATAATAAATAAAGTTAAATAAAATAATTCTTTAAAAAAAAGAATTAATGCTCATGAGAATGTTAAGTGAAATATTTTTGTGTATGGTAAGAGAAATTTCAACTCACATTTTTGCAACTTCTTTAACAACATCACGGCAGGTCATTTCTTTCATCTACAGGAAATAAAATGATTATAACTTAATTGTATGAGAAAAACACTATTTTTTACTTTATTTATTATTTATTCACTCATTCATTGATTTATTCATTTATTTAAATTTGACCAGAGAGGGATAGACTGAGAGAGAGAGAGAGAGAAAGAGAGAGAGAAAGCCGCCAGGTCTAGGACTTGAACCATAGTCGGCCACATGGGAGTCCAGCACCCTTAACCACCACACTACCTGCTGGCCCCGAAACACTTTCTACTTGTATAACTATTCTCATTAATTCTTATCAGTAACCCATGCTGTTCAGATGCATGCTCAGATATAAAACCAAAATCAGTCATGAATTGTTTTTGAGAGGTTTTTGCTATAGAAGTGTGCGCTCACTGGAAAAACAGAGAGACAGAGACAGAAAGCGAGAAATCACCCACCGGGGGGAGCCCTTCTCCTCCATTCTCCTCTCGGGCTCCTGGGCACACACGCACGTGCCCGGCGTGAGTTTAAGCCACTGGGTCCAGGACTCGAACCGCGGTCGACTGCATGGGAGTCCAGCAACATAGCCATTTCACTAACTGCCGGTCCCAGTCATGAATTTTTTTCGTTTTTTTTTTTTTTTTTTTTTTTTTTGCCATAGGATGCATGTGCTTGCTAGAGAGGAGACAGACAGCCCCTCTTCCATTTTCCTCCTGGGAGTTTGAGCACGCACACACACACACACACACACACACACACACACAATTCCCCAGCATGATCTTCCAGCTACCAGTTCCAGAACTCGAACCATGGTTGGCCATGTCACAGTCCAGCACCTTAACCACCATTTTAACTCCTTGTCCCAATCATAAGTTTTTTTGATTCACAGAGTAATTTGTTGTTTTGCTTTTTTAGGTTTTTTTTTTTTTTTTTTTTTTTTTTTTTTGGCCATAGGGCATGTGCCCTAGCTGAAGAGAGACAGAAAGAGGCAAAATGAGAAATTACCCTCCACAATCCGTCATCCTCCATTCTCCTCTCAGGATTTTGGGCACAAAGGCATGTGCACCAGACCTGATTTTCATGCTGCTGGGTCTGGGGCTTGAACTATGGTTGGCCACGTGGGAATCCAACAGCTTACCCACCATGCCACCTTCTGGCCCCACAAAGTAATATTTTAAAATTAACATTCCAGAATAGATATTCTGGCTAGACCTTAACACTACTGATTTTGTGATAACACTTATACAAATCCAGAGCCCTCTAAGAATGTATTCCTAGGTAAATCCTGGATTTTAAAGATTGGAGTGTACAAGCCAGTGGCAAGTTGGTTAAGGCAGTGGCTGGATGTGGTCAACTGTGTAGTTTGAGTCCTGGTGACTTGAAAAACAAGCTTGACCTCTATGCGTATGTGTTCAAAATCCCAAGAGAAGATGGAAGAGCGGGACTGTGTTGTAGCAATCCCTCTGGGAGGTGCTAACCCCCCCCCCCCTTTTTCTGTCTACAGCAAGTGTTTGCACCCTGCAGCAAATAAAAATAAATCAATATTAGAGGAAAAAATTTTTCTTATGGCCAATTTAGGATTCAAACAAATCGTGAATACCTAGTATATACCAGGTAAAACAGTAAGATAAATCATCCCTTGTGAAACTAGTCAAGACAAAAAAGCCAAAATATCAGAGAAAGCTTTGAAAAAGAACTGTGATTTAAAAGGGCTCTTACTATACAGATTAGATGTTGTCTGATTTTAAAGAAGATAAATGAAATGTACTAACCAAAAGTGGGAAGCCAGAAAGCTTGTTCATATTTAGAAGTAAATTATTTCTAGCATTCTTTCAGAGATTATTTGCAAATGTGAGTAGGAAGACAGCCTTTAAGGGCCCTGGCTAAGGAATTTATATAATGCAGGTACTGGACATAAAACCATTATAAGATTTTATTATTAGACATAGGGGTATCTGACAGGATCAAAACAGTGTTTGAGAAGTGACCAGCAGGTGGCGGGATAGTTGAGGTGCTGGATTCCCATAATATGGGTGATCCTGGTTCAAGTCCCAAACCTGGAGTTTTGAAAATAAACACTGGGTATGTGTGTGTGGGTACCCAAAAACTCAAGAGGAGAATGGAGAAGGAATTGCAGCATGGCCAACCCACTGTAGGAGGTAGGGTGATTTCTCACTTTTCTTCTCTCTCTCTCTCTCTCTCCCCCCAGCAAGTTTACACGCCCTATGGCACAAATCTAAAAAAAGAAAAAAAGTTTGTGTGAAGTGTTTATATTCTGGATACACTGGGAAAATGAAAGATGGTATGTTCTCATACAACAGTCTGGATTTGATCTGATTCAGCTACTGTATCTTTAAAATAGGTTCATTAATTTTTCCCCTTTTAGGTTTTTGCCATAGGGTGCATGTGCCACATCTTAGTCCCCTCTTTGTTTACTTTTGGGATTTTGGGCATGGGTGCACATGTGCCCAGGGTGATTTTCAAACTGCCAGGTCCAGGGCTCAAACCAAGATATACCATGTGAGAGTGCAGCGCCTTAACCACTACACCACCTGCTGGCCCCCATTATTTTTTTAATTTAGAAATCCTGATGTCTGGGCCAGCAGGCGGCATGCTGGTTAAGGTGCTGGACATTCCCACATGACTGACTGCAATTCAAGTCCTGGACCTGGTGGCTTGCTTTCTCACTTTCCCTCTGTCTCTCTGTGTCTGTCTCTGATCAAATTAAAATGAATGAATGAATAAATAAAATGAAATAAATAATTCTTAAAAATAAAAAGAAATCCTGAGCAAGCTATATTGAAGAGCCACATGAAGAAGAAACAACAATCCAAAATCTTAACATGAATTTAAATTTAAGAATACTAATATTGGGGAATTACAGTGGTACTGACATCAGACAGTGCTATGCTGATAAAATGTAACACGGGCAGGCCAGCAGGTAGTATGGAGGTTATGGCTATGGATCCCACATGGCTGGCTTTGCAGTTTAAGTCCCGGCCCTGAAGGCTTGACAATCAGGCTAGGCACTTCTGTGTGTGCCCAAAATATCAAGGGAGACTGGAAAAGGGACTACAGTATGGCCACGTCCCCGGAGGGTGATTTCTCAATTTCCCTCTCTCTGTCTCTCTTTCTCTTTCTCTCTGGGGAGCGCACATGCCCCAGAGCAAAAAATAAAAATACAACGCTAATGGACTGACCCACACGGAAAGGGTCTCATGTCTAAAGACCTCCCTGTGTATACCGGGCATACATATGCTAGGATCCAGGGCTGGCTGGAGATAGACTGCAGGATAGAGAGCCTGTTGGGGTATTGCCTCTTGTTCAGGTAAAGATGAAAATAAACCTATAAAATTTTCATCAGAAAAAGTGTGTGGGGGGGGTGGGGAGGGTGGTGTGGTTAGGTGCATTGGACTCCCACATGGCTGAATGCAGTTAGAATCCCAAACCTGGCAGCTTGCTTTCTCACTTTCCCTTTCTCTCTCTCTCTCTCTCTTTCACTCTGTCCCTCTCTGGTCAGATTAAAATAAATAAAGTTTAAAAAAAATTATTATTTTTAAAAAAAGGGTGGGGGGAATAAGACTAATAAATTCAAGGAAATCCAAAGAACAGATTTAGTATGAACTTTGAATATTATCATGGCTTGAAAAATAACTTCAAAAGGACACAAATGAAACTGTTTTATTTCTTTTAAAAATAGAATTATTTATTATTATTTTTAAATTTGCAAAAGGGCACATACACTCAACAGAGAGAGAGGGGGAGGGGGAAAGGGAGGGAGCGAGCAAGCGAGAGAGAAAGCAAGTAGCCAGGTCCAAGACTAGAAACATGGATGGCCATGTGTCAGTCCAGTGCCCTAACCACCATGCCACCTGCTGGGCCCCAGCAATGAGATTATTGAGGAAGTGATAGTCTATTAGATGGCAAGTTAGGTATGATAATGGTACTATTATAAGTAGATGTACACAGAAGTATTTAGGAATGCAATGTCATGTGTACAACTTTTTAAAAAATTGTTGGGGGCCGGAAGAGGAGACCTGAAGTGTAGTAGTGAGGCCCTGTGGGAGGAAGATGGATTGGGCAATTGGGGTTGGAATTCTGGCCCCATCAGCCTGACATGGCACAAGATGTACCAGAATCTTGCCAACATAGAGAACTGGAGGAAAGAGGATTCCTCTGTGACCAGGCCCTATTGGGAAGTCTGTTCTTATTCTCTGTCTCTGTCATACCCTCTTAATATAAAAATAAGTAAACAGGGTTCAACAGATAGAGTACTGGTTAAGATGCTAGACTCCCACATAGCCAACCACTGTTTGAGTCCTGGACCCAGTGGTTTGAAACACATGGGGTATGTGTGCATGCATGCCCAAAATCCTGAGAAGAGAATGGAAGAGAAGGGACTGTGGCATGACCATCATCCCCTTGGGGGTGATTTCTTACTTTGTGTCTCTCCTTTTCTTTCTGGCAAGTGCACAAGCCCTATACAAAAAACTCTCAAAAAAAAAAAAATACTCAAACAGTTTCAGGGGAAAATGTATTTACTAACAGATAAAATATGGGAAATAAATGTAGAAAGGTTTGTTCTAATAGTCTTGTATCTCCTGATGGTCATTTTCATGTTAAGTTGGTGAAATGAAATGTAGGGTAATATTAGCCATGTGGCATCTAATCTCTATTCCAGCTATTAAACTCTAGTATTATAGTATGAATGCAGCCAGAGACTAACTGTGGCTGTCTTCCAATAAAACTATAAAAACTGGCAGGGGCCAGCAGGTGGCATGGTGGTTATGGTGCTGGATACTCCCACATGGCTGACCACAGTTCAAGTCCTGGATCTGGTGACTTGCTTTCTCACTTTCCCTTACCCCGCCCCCCACCCTGGTCAAATTAAGATAAATGAATAACTAAAATAAAATAAGTAGTTCTTTTAAAAAAAAAAAAAAAAAAGTAAAAAAACCCAGCAAAATATGGGCGATATTTGGCAACTCTCGATTTCGAGATTATTTTTGTCGTAAAAGATGGATTCTTCAATTAAACTGATTTTTCTAGAGTTTTACCTGGGGTTTGTTGTGTTTCTTATTCCTTATTAGAATTTAATCATAGAAAAATAGTCAAAGGATAGTTGACTATTCTCTTAATTTTCAAGTTTCTATATAATATTATACTATCAAGAAATGAAAACCAAAAGGAAAGAATAGAAGTTAGGAACCTAGAACCACACCAGGAAGTGTGGGATGGAAAAGAATCCTCGTCTAGGTCATAACATCTGGATACTATTCATAAAAAATTTATTCTGAGAATCTAAGCAGTGTGTTTAACCTGGGTTTAGGCTTGCGCTAAATGATCTCTAAGGTCACTCTGTCAACTTTACTGAAATACCAGACATGAATTGTGCTTTATCAGAGGTTCCAGAGCTTAGCATCAAACACATAACCAGGCACTAATAAATATTTTCTAGAACCTGGCCTTAAAAATAAGTTGAATGGGGAACCAGCAGTTAGCGTAATGGCTATGTTGCTGGACTCCCACGTAGTCGACCGCGGTTCGCGTCCCGGACCCGGTGGCTTAAAACTCACGCCGGGCGGGTGTGCGTGCGTGCCCAAGATCCTGAATGGAGAATGGAGGAGAAGGGATTGAGGCGTGACCATCCCCTGTGGGGGGTGATTTCTCACTTTCTGTCTCTATGTCTCTCTGTCTAGCGAGCGCACGCGCCCTACAGCAAAAATCTCTCCCAAAAATAAATAAATAAATAAATAAGTTAAATGCAGGGCTGCGGGGTTTTTAAGAGACATAAGTGTGCCCCCCCCCCCCCCGTATGCCGCCGGCTTAATCAATAAACTCCAATAAATTAAAAAAAAAAAGTTGAACGAGTAATTAACTGAGGAAGGCTCATCCATAGTATTTGTATTAAATACATATACAATTTTATCTCACTGTAATTTACTGAAATTGCTTAATTATACCCTTACCTTTGTTTTTTTTGAGAGGATTTTGCTACAAGGCATGTGCGCTTGTCAGAAAGACAAAGACAGAAAGTGAGAAATCACTTCCCAGGGAGAATGGCCACACCGCAATCTCTTCTCCTCCATTCTCCTCTCGGGATCTTGGGCACAGATGCACCTGCGCCCAGCATGAGTTTAAACCACTGGGTCCAGGACTTGCACCACAGTCAACTACATGGGAGTCCAGCGACATAGTCATTACACCAACTGCTGGTCCCCACCCTTGCCTTTTAAGGAAGGTTCTTACAGGTAGGCAATCAAAATTGATGGACATTTTAAGTTAACTAACTAAGCTAAAAAAGAAAACCAGGTTTTTCAGAGAACTTTTCATACTAATGGCTTAAGTTTTGGCTCTTGGGGAAGAAAATATAGGTGTGTGTACCCAGATAGGCTGGGGATAAAAGTTGAAAAGCAGTAGAGCACAGCCAGTTTCTTTTTTTTTGGAGAGTTTTTTTTTTTTTTTTTTTTTTTGCTATAGGGCGAATGCGTTCGCCAGACAGAGACAGAAAGTGAGAAATCACTCCCCCAGGGGGGATGGCCACGCCGCAATCCCTTCTCTATTCTCCTCTTGGGATCTTGGGCACACACACACACGCACCCGGCGTGAGTTTAAGCCACCGGGTTTGGGACTCAAACTGCCGTCAACTACATGGGAGTCCAGCAACATAGCCATTACACTAACTGCTGGTCCCAACAGCCAGTTTCTTAATATAAGACAACTTATTTTAGGGGAGTGGGGGGACTAGAGGGTATATGTGCTTGCCAAAGGGAAAAGAGGGCAAAGTACTCCCCACAGGGGATAGTCACACTGTAATCCCTTCTCCTCCATCTTTTCCTTCTCTCTGGATTTTTGTATGCACACACACACACCTGGCATGTTTCTCGAGCCGCCAGGTCCAGGTTCGTAGTGCATAGTCAGCCACGTGGAATATTGCTTCCTTAACCACCAAACCACAGAGCTGGCACAATTTAAGACTTCTAAGACATAAAAGTGTGTTCCAAGGAAAATTACATGGAAAAAATGCTTTTTATTATAGTTGATTCTTTGACATTAACTCAAAAATTTTAAACACCAAAATTCTCAAGTTTAGGGCTCACAGGGTCTATGAGTGGGTCCATGAAAGATTTTGTCAGAAAATTATGTCAAAATTTGTATTTTCTAGATTGAGGATTTATAGTAACCCTCAAAATTATAAAAGGGAGGGGTTAGCACATGGCATGGTGTTAAGTCACTGGATTCCCACATGGCCAACCACAGTTTGAGTCCTGGACCCAGTGGCTTGAAAATCGCACACCTAAAATAGGTGTACGTGCATGCCCGAAATCCCAGAAGGAAAATGAAAGGGATCATGGCATGGCCATCCTCCCTAGGGAGTCATTTCTCACTTTCCCTCTACTGTCTCTCTCTAGCCAGTGTACATACCCTACAACAAAAACCTAACAACAAAAAAAAATAAAGGAGTCTATGATGCAAATCTGAAGAGAATGTGTTACTACCAGCTTTTAAGTTCAACCACTGAGAATCTTCAGAAAGATCTGCTTCTCTTCTCTAAACATCAAGCCACACAGTATATTTCCTTAGACTGAAAGGTTTAGTTTCTGGTGATAAACTTCACAGCATAAGAGTGATGTTACAGGAAAAAAAAAAATCAAGTATTAAATGTGTATTACCTGAAGCTTTTCTATTTCTGTCTTTGCAGCTTGTCTGGCTTTGCCAATGGCACAGCCCCAATAACCCTATAAATAAAAATAAAGGACAAAAAATATGGGATCATTCAATTAAATTAGTATACTATTACGTATCATTAATTACTACTACTGTTTATTTAAAAGTTAATAAAAGGAAATTAACTTTTAAAAGCAATTAAAAAAAGCAATTATAGAGACGTATAGTCATACACATCGTGGTGAATGCCAAGGTGCTTAGAAAAATTAAAATACCAAAAACCTATTTTTTTAAAATATACAAACCTAAATTCTAAAAGTTTGTATTATTTTTAATAAATATATACAAAGAAAAATAAACTATGTAATCATATGCACTTGGAATTACAGATATTTTGGGGGGGAGAGCAATGAGAAACAAGTTTTAGCATTATGACAATGATAAATAAAAGTTATATATCTCTGAGATATACACTATGAGTTCACTAAACCCACATTTTTAATTTATATTGTGACAAAAGATATTAAGTCTTCCTTTTTTATAACTGAGGAAATAAACACAAAAATTCAGAAGATGACGGCTGAGAAAAGGTAGTAAGTTAAGATAAAGCTCCAAGATGGGATCAGCAGATAGCATAATGGCTATGTTGCTGGACTCCCATGTAGTCAACCATGGTTTGAGTCCCGGACCCAGTGGCTTAAACTCACGACGGGCGCCATGTGCGTGCGTGCCCAAGATCCCAAAAGGAGAATGGAGGAGAATGGATTGGGGTGTGGCCATCCCCCTGGGGGCGTGATTTCTCGCTTTCTGTCTCTTTCTAGCAAGCGCATGCACCCTATAGCAAAAACCTCTCAAAAAAAAAAAAAAAAAAAAAGGTAAAGCTCCAAGAAAACCCATTTAAACTCTTTTAAAAGACATGATATATATTCAGTTTTAATATACTACTAATAGTAATAGTAGTGAAGAAAAATCACATACCCAAAATACTGTATTTGCTATGTAATTTCTATAAATAACATATTGAAAGCCACAAATATTTCCTCTACCTCATACCCATAGGTTATTGATAATCATAAAATACTATTTTCTTTGAATGAGTTTTGAAGAAATTTTATATAATCCAAGTATGAGACATAAATGCTAACAAAATAACCATTAAACCAGAATAGAATTTCAAAATTACTCACGTATGAGACACCTGACGGGTCAATCATGTAGAGTTGTGCACCATCATTCACACTGTAAGACCCTAACATGAAACTGCATGAAAGTAAGCAAATAATTTAAATCATGGTTCTCAATACTGTAAACATTAAAAGCTAGTGACTGAAATGCAATTATAATTTCCAAGATAAATACACATATAACTAAGTACTATGATGAAGTAGTTTCAATTACTTTTTAAAAGAATACTTATTGGGACCAGCAGTTAGCATAATGGCTATGTTGCTGGACTCCCACGTAGTCGACTGCGGTTCGCGTCACGGACCCGGTGGCTTAAAACTCACGCCGGACACGTGTGCGTGTGTGCCCAAGATCCCGAGAAGAGAATGGAGAAGGGACTGCAGCGTGACCATCCCCCCTGGGGGGTGATTTCTCGCTTCCTGTCTCTTTGTCTGGTGAGCGTACGCGCCCTATAGCAAAAACCTCTCCAAAAAAAAAAAAAGAGAGAGATTCTTGCTATAGAGTGTGTGTGCTCACCAGAGACATATAGAGATAAGAAAGAAATCACCCCACAGTGGGGATGACCATGCCACAAGCCCTTCTCCATTATTCATTTGGGATTTGGGGCATGCACACACACACACACACACCCCCAATGTGATTTTCAAGCTGCCGCCTCCAGGACTCGAGTCATGGTCCTCCACGTGGGGAGTCCAGTGCCTTAACCACCATGCAACCTGCTGGACCCTCCTCTAAAAATCACTGGTGATATTCATGTTTGTTACCACATCTATGACTGACTCCTAGTATATGTCCAATACATATTTACTGAAAAAGTTCTCTCCACTATTCAGACTCCCTTAAAAAGAGCAGAGAAGCAACTAATGAACTCAGAGCTCTGCTGAAATGTAAAAAAAAATGAAGGGCATTCTGTACAGGCTTAAAGCAAAGTGTCTCCTAATATAGTCTAAGTGAGAACCTTGTATAAAATATAACAAATATCCACGGGTCTAACCTATTGCCAGAAGAATAAAAACTCAGGTGTTCTTTAATGTCTGTCTTCCTTCATACTTTAAATATGGCTGATTATACGCTCTCTAATGAGAGCATACACCCTATAGCAAAAGCTCTCCAAAAAGAAGAAAGGTATGACTACAGCTCATACACATTACAATTTTTTTTCTTAAGAGAGATATTTGCAATAGGTTGTGTGAGCTCACTGGAGAGACAGGGAGTCAGAGAGAGAAAGTGCCCCGTGGGTGATGGCCACACTACAATCCCCTCTCCTCCATTCTCCTCTTGGAACTTAGGGCACTTAAGCACACACGCTGGTGGTGATTTTCAAGCTACCAGGCCTTAGACTCAAACCACAGTCTGCTATGTGCGACACCAGCACCATAACCACTACACCACCCGCTGGCTCACTTGTATATTTTATAATTTTTAACAGAGGTAAGCACTTAAGATATTACTAAATGTTTTATTTTGATCAAACAAGACTATTTTGGGGGGAATTTTTAAAAATTTTATTATTATAAAGAGAGAAGGAAAATGAAAAAGCTAGCTGCCAGGTCCAGGACTCAAACCATGGTCAGCCATGTGGGAGACCCATGCTTTAACCACAATGCCATCTGTTGGCCCCTAAACCAGACTATTTTGGGGAAGTTACAAATTAAATATGTCCTTGCATTTTAGGAAAATGTGACAGGTCTCATGTGAGAAGAAGCCATATTTAAATATTCACACCTGTTCTAGGACTTGGTGCAGGTGAATCTCTACTTTTTATTTCTAGAGAGATTTTTGATATAGGGCACATGCGCTCACTGGAAACAGAGAGAGAGCAAGAGAGAGAGAAAGAGAGCGAGGGAGGAAGTGAGACATCACCCCTTCCTCCAGAGGGAACGGGCACACCACAATTCCTTTTCCTCTATTCTCCTCCTTGAATTTTGGGCACCTACATACATGTGCCTAGTGTGAGTTTCAAACCTCCAGGTCCAAGACTTGAACCCCAGTCGACTATACAAGAGTCCACTACCACTCTGCCACCTGCTGGCCCCAGTGAATCCCCACTTTAACCAAATGAACAAAAACCTGGCACTTTACCATAACAGACATTGTAATGGGAGTTATGAAATATATATGGATTCATTACTGACTGCTAAAAAAAAACATTACTTAAAAGTATTTTAGTTTAGTGCTTAAATATCAAAAGGAGAGGCTGGCAGGTGTTGTGGTGGTTAAGGTGCTGGATTCCCACATGGCTGTCCATGGTTCATTCAAGTGGCAAACCTGGCAGCTTGCTTTTTCACTCTTCCTTTCTCTCTCTCTGGTCAAATTAAACAAATAATAACAAGCTAATTCTTTTTTTTTTTTTTTTAAAAAAAAGATGGAAATTAATAAGAAAACTGAAGTATAATCAGCTACATAATGTTGACATAGACTATATCTAAAATGGGTTCAGGGCCTGCAGGTGGCGCAGTGGTTAGTGGCACGGGATTCTCAAATGACTGACGGCAGTTCGAATCCCGGACATGGTAGCTTGCTTTTTAACTTTCTTTCTCTCTCTGATCAAATTAAAAAAAAAAAAGTTAAATAAAATATGGAAAAATAAAATGTGGGCTAGCGGGTGGTGTGGTAGTCAAGAGTGTTGAACTCTCACATGGTCGATCACAATTCAAGTCCGTCCAAGACCTGGTGACTACTTTTCTCACTCCTCACTCCACACCCCACTCTGTCCCTCTCTGGTCAAAAAAAAAAAAAAAAAAAAAAAAAAAAAAAGAGAGAAGGAAAGAAAGAAGAAAGTAATTCTTATTTTTTTTTTTAAAAAATAGGGTCATGGTTTCCTGAAAATACCAAGGACTAATGCTAGAAAATTTATTATAATCAGATTAAGGTCATTATTTATGAGTTGTTTTATCATAACTTTTTTCTAAAGAATTATTTAATTTTACTTACTATTATTAATTTTATTTATTAATTTATTTTAGAGAGAGTTTTCCTATAGGCCTCATGCACTCGCTAGAGAGACAGAAAGTGAAAAATCACCCCCTGGGAGGATGGCCATGCAGCAATCCCTTCTCCATTCTCCTCTTGGGACTTTGGGCACACACGCACAAACACCTGGTGTGAGTTTTAGGTCGCCAGGTCTGGGACTTGAATTGCAGTTGAAACATAACCATCATGCCATCTACTGGTCTCTATTATTATTATTATTACTATTATTATTATTATTTTTATTTGACCAGGGAGACACAGAAAGAAAGGGAAAGTGAGAAAGCAAGTCGCCAGGTCTGTACTCAAACCACGGTCAACCAGGCAGGACTCCAGCACCGTAACTACCACTCCACTTGCCAGTCCCTGTTTTGTTTTGTTTTGTTTTCCGGTCCCTGTTTTATCATAACTTCCAATATGTACAATCTTTTTCACTATTTAGATAGTTTTTATTATATAAACTGTTTTGTTTAATCGCGGTTCTAATACTTCTTGGTAACAGTTCATATATATATTTTTTTTTTTTGGAGAGGTTTTTGCTATAGGGTGCGTGCGCTCGCCAGACAGACAGACAGAGACAGAGAGATAGAAAGCGAGAAATCACCCCCCAGGGGGGATGGTCATGCTGCTATCCCTTCTCCTCCATTCTCCTCTCGGGATCTTGGGCACGCACGCACACGTGCCCGGCGTGAGTTTAAGCCACCGGGTCCGGGATGCGAAGCGCGGTCGCCTACGTGGGAGGAGTCCAGCGACATAGCCATTACGCTAACTGCTGGTCCCACAGTTCATATTTTTAAGTGTATGAAAGGCTGAGTCTCTGGGGGAAATAGCTATCTACATTACAGATCTGACTTCTGAATAGCTCACAAAATTTCATACCTGCAGCCAAAAGGTCTAACAGCACTGTAGAGTGTATATGCGTGTACATACATGGCCACTCGGTCTGCAAGATGCTATAGGAAAGAGACAAAAGATC
This sequence comes from Tupaia tana, assembly GCA_026018925.1. Lineage (NCBI taxonomy): Eukaryota > Metazoa > Chordata > Mammalia > Scandentia > Tupaiidae > Tupaia > Tupaia tana. The sequence goes on along the minus strand of JAKSZU010000001.1, from coordinate 223,672,300 downwards.
TTTAATAAACTTTTATTACAGTTTATAAGGCCCCTCAACATGTTATCAACTTACTTTTAGTGGAATGTTATAGCCAAAGTTAGATCTAAAGTTGGAAGCTTCTTCTCTCGCTATGTCTGCTAAAGAACGAGCATCTGCCAACAAACCTGCCACTGCCTGAAAAAAAAAAGATACCAATTTAATAGGTAAATACATGTTGTACCACAAATCATAAAAAGTATACAATTATTGGGGCCAGCAAGTGGCGTGGTGGTTGAGGGCGCTGGACTCCCACATGGCCAACCACAGTTCAAGTCTCGGACCTGGTGGCTTGCTTTCTCACTTCCTTTCTCTCTTTCTCTGTCTCTCTCTGATCAAACTGGAAAATAATAATGATAATAATAATAAATAAAGTTAAATAAAATAATTCTTAAAAAAAGAAAAAAGTATACAATTATTATATTTATTTGAAATTTACTAAGTATGACTTCATTGTTTTGTACAATGATCACATTCAAGACTATTTCTAACATAAACCATTATTTCTCCATTTACTACCTTCTGAAAAAAATAACAACTGGGCTAGCAAATGGTGTGTTGGCTAAGGTGGATGAATCCTACATGGCTGACTGCATAGTTCGAATCCCAAACCCAGTGGCTAGAAGACATGTAAAAGTATGAGCGCGTGTGCTCAAAATGCCATGGCCACTTTCTGTCTCAGTCTGTCTCCAGTGAGGGCACCCACCTTATGACCGAAAAAAAAAAAAAAAAAAAAAAAAAAAAAAACCACCGGTCTTGGTCAGAGCTGATTTTTTTTTTTTTTTTGGAAAATAACTACGTATCTAATTTTATTATTTTTTAACTTGCACAACAGAGAGAAAGTCAGTCTAGGTCCAGGACTCAAACCATGGTTGGCTATGTGGGAGTCCAGTGCCTTAACCACCACGCCACCTGCTGGCCTTGGGTTGATCTTTTCTTAAAACAGTTCTGGGGCCAGCCTGCAGTCATGGTAAATACCGTACATGGGGAGTCAGAACCAGCAGTTGGCATAATGGCTGTGTCGCTGGACTTCCATGTAGTTGGTTGCAGCTTGAGTTCTGGACCTGGTGGCTTAAACTCACACCGAGTGCATATATGCATGTGTGCCCAGGATCCTGAGAGAATGGAGGAGAAAGGATTGCGGTGTGGCCATCCCTCCTGGAGGGGTGATTTCTCTCTTTCTGTCTCTCTCTGTCTTTCTGGCGAGTGCACACGCCCTATAGCGAAAATCTCTCAAAAAAAAAAAAAAAAGAAAAAAAAAACATACATGCGGAGCTGGGTCTCACATGGCTAACTGCAGTTTGAATGCTAGCCCTGGTGCCCTGCGAGACTTGTTGGGCGCATGTACATGCACCATACCCACAGTCCTTATAAGATTAAGAAGTGGAGGAAGGGGGACTACAAGTGACCATGTCCCAGAGTTTTCTGTTTGTCTCTCTGCCTATCTCTTTTTCTCCGGAGAGTATATACGCCCTGTAGCGATAAAAAAAACTCAACAACAAAAAAATCCAGTTCTGTGGTTCAAGAAGTTTGTAAAAGTTTTGGACTAAAAGGAAACCACAAATCTTTCTTTTTTAGTCTATTGGCTTAAACTACAATGACAAACTAAAAATGACAAACCATTAACCTTTTGAGAGTAGTTTCTAAAACCAGTTCTGACATAGATGCTGAAATGTCCTGGACACTGCAGTGAAATCAGAGGTAATATGAATTTATTTTAATTACCTGAAGGCACATACACTCACTGTCTCTCTTTTTTTATCTTTTAAAGAATTATTTAGGGGCCAGCAGGTGGTATAGTCATTAAGGGCAATGGACTCCCACATGGCCAACCATGGTTCGAGTCCCAGACCTGGTGGCTTGCTTTCTCACATTGCCTCTCTCTTTCACTCTGTCCCTCTCTGGTCAATTTAAAATAAATAAAGTTTAAAAAATTACTTTATTTTATTTATTCATTCATTTATTCTTTAATTTTACCAGAGAGAGACTGGGTGGGGAAGAATGAGAAAGCAAACCACCAGGTCCAGGACTTGAACCACGGTCGCTATGTGGGAGTATCCAGCGCCTTAACCACCGTGCCACCTGCTGGTCCCCAAAACTTTTTATTTTTTTTAAGAGAGATTTTTGGCTATAGGGCATATATCCTGGACAGAAACAGAGAGACAGAAAGCAAGAAATCACCCCTATGGGGTGATGGCCACACAGCATTCCCCTCTTGGGCTCTTGGGCACGCACGCACACCAGCCTAACCTAGCCTGAGTATTAAGCTGACGGATTAGGACTCAAGTCACTGTCGAATACACAGGAGTCCAGTGACATAACCATTATGTCATTTGCTGGTCTCAGTATGAAACATTTTAAGATCAGATTATTCAATCAGTTTTATTTCAACATCAGATAATGTCACTACATTCCTTTAAATGCCATCTATCTTTAAACTGGGTTGTATTGGGCTGGTAGGTGGCAGGGTGGTTAAGGAGCTGGACTCCCACAGAGCTGACTATGGTTCAAGCCCTGGACCTGGCAGCTTGCTTTCTCATTTATCCTCTGTTTCTCTCTGGTCAAATTAAAATAATAATAATTATTAATAAAATAAATATTCCTAAAAAAAAAAAAAAAAAAAAGAAGCTGGGTTGTGGGGCCAGGAGATGGAATAGTGGTTATGCTCTCACAGTCAGAGTCCCAGACCCATTGTCTTGAAAATCATTCTGGGCATGTATGTGTGTGTACCCAGAATCCTGGGAGGAGAATGGATTGTGGTATGGCTATCAAGCCTGGGGGTGTGAGTTCTCATTTTCTCTTTCACTGCCTCTGCCTCTCTCTCCCCCCGCCCCGCTGGAGAGTATACATGTACTAAGGCAAAAACCTCTATAAAATTTTTTTTTTTAAAAAAAAGAAGAAAATGGGTTGTTAGTGGCTGCTGTGATAAAAAGTACAGTGATACCTATGGAGCTGTTACAAAGGATATGTTGCAGGAGCCAGCAAGTGGCATGGTGATTAAGGCGCTGGACTCCTACTTGGCCAACATGCAGTTCGAGTCCTTGTGGCTTGAAAATCAGTGGGCACGCAAGCACAAAATCCAGGGAGAATAAAGTAGGGACTGCAGTATGCAGTGTGGCCCCCTGGAGGGTCATTTATCATTACTTTCCTTCTCTCTGGCAAGCACATACACCCATGGCAAAAACCTAAAAAAACGATGTTCACTTTTCCCTTTCTTTAAACATCTTTTATCTGGTGTACCACCTTACTATAAAAGGTACTTTCTATCTAATAATGTCTTCAGTGACAGTGATCCCTATAAAAAAACACAAAAAGCTGAAGATCCTTTGCCTCTCAAGCATGTTATCGTCAATGGTGTCCTATGTTGCCAAGATCTCACATCTGTACATACTCCTTGCCCCTCGTCTCTCCTCTTTTTTTCTAATAAAAAATTATATTAACTTAGAAGCATTCAGAATGTCAACAAAATAGCTGCAACATTTTTTTTGAGTGGTATTCAGTTAATAGAACAATTATTCCATATAAGCTGCATCAGAGACAATGGAATATGAATAAACTACCATCCCCACATATAACTATTTGTGCTGTGCACCAACAAGAACCTGCTTTAAATTTCTATGCCAATTTACAACCCCCATACTGTGCCAGGCAAGGTTAGTACCTATTGAAAATACCACCAGGACAGGGCTATCTAAAGACAAATTCAGTAGCGTGTTAACTATACAAACACAGACACTGTACAGTTTAAAAAACAAATCTTACACAGCCTTGCATTTCAATATTTTTCTTTAAAAGGAGTGAACTATGCATGGGGGGGTTAAATGCTTTATAGGTAAGGAAAATAAAACCGCACTAAAACCAACTTATTCTTTTTTTTTTTGGAGAGGTTTTTGCTATAGGGCGCATGCACTCGCCAGAAAGACAGAAAGTGAGAAATCACCCCCTGGGGGGATGGCCACGCTGCAATCCCTTCTCCTTCATTCTCCTCTCAGGATCTTGGGCACGCATGCACATGTGCCTGGCGTGAGTTTAAGCCACCAAATCTGGGACTCAAACTGCGGTCGGTTACATGGGAGTTCAGCGACATAGCCATTATACACTAACTGCTGGTCCCGAACCAACTTCTTTTTCATCATCATCTTCTTCCTCATCTTTTTTTTTTTGGAGAGGTTTTCGCTATAGGCACGTGCGCTCGCCAGACTGAGAGAGACAGAGAGACAGAAAGCGAGAAATCACCCCCCAGGGGGGATGGCCACGCTGCAATCCCTTCTCCTCCATTCTCCTCTCCGGATCTTGGGCACGCACACACACGCACACGCACACGGCGTGAGTTTTAAGCCACCGGGTCCAGGACGCGAACCGCAGTTGACTACATAGGAGTCCAGCGACATAGCCATTACGCTAACTGCTGGTCCCCTTCTTCCTCCTCTTAATTTTCCTCATCTTCCTCCCCCTTCTTTTTCTTGCTCTTTTCAATTTTGACATCTCCCTTTTTTGCTGCATTAGGCTTTCCTTTAGCTTGGTATGCAGCAATATCCTTTTCGTATTTTTCCTTTTGCTTAGCAGCCTTCTTTCCATAAGGCTGTTTACCATCTGCAGCATTGTTATTCCACATTTCTCCCAGTTTCTTTGCAACATCACCAATGAATAGGTCAGGATATTCTTTGATTTTTCTATGATATTCAGAACAGAACAAGAAAAAGGCCAAAGGAGGCCTCTGGGTGTATTGGGATCCTTGAACTTCTTTTTTGTTTCCCCTTTAGGGGGATATAGGTTTTCATTTCTCTTTCATAACAGGGTTTGTCTGCCTTGGCCATTTCTTCAAACTTTCTCTTTAGCAGACATGGTCTTCTACCTCTCTGAGGACTTCTTAGAAAACTCTGAGAAGTTGACAAGCAGCTGGGTGCTGCTTCTTAAGCTCCCCAGGCAAATTTGCACAAAGAATGCATAGGATGAAATTTTGCCTCTTGGCTTCTTGGGATCTTCTTTGCCCATGTTTAGTTATTTTTCCTCCGTGAGGCACGGAGTCACCCAGTGCCTGTCCAACTCTCACTTGCTCCAGCACTGTCCCTATGGAGCTCAATGTACCGCCTCTCCTCCTTTTCTTAAAGCAACATGTTTTTCATATCCACCATTGATAAGGTTATGAGAATGCTGCCTTTTACACAATGAACTATTCAAATCCAGTAACTCATTCTGACTACATCTATGGCTGATTCTGCCTCAATATTTAAAAAAAAAGGGGGAGGGATCTTATAATCACATTTTAAAATATATTCCATCATTTAAATAAAAGTAATCGGACAAAGCAAAAAGGAATGTTTAAATGTAACCTTACCATTCCAACATGCCGATCAACATTAAAAAGTCGTTTATTGGAACCTTCTTCATAGAGTTTAGAAAGGACTAATTTTTCTACCCCGAAGACAACACCATCTTTACATCTGATTCCAATGGCTGTACTGAAACAAGAATAAAATCAATTTAACTGAAAATAAAAAATTTCATAAACTTCAGTTTAAAACAGGTTACATTTCAAGCATGTCAAATACTTTTAAAATATTTAAAAATTAGGGGACCAGCAGTTAGCGTAATGGCTATGTCGCTGGACTCCCATGTAGTCGACCGCGGTTTGAGTCTCGGACCCGGTGGCTTAAACTCACGCCGGGCGCTTGTGCGTGCGTGCCCAGGATCCCGAGAGGAGAATGGAGGAGAAGGGATTGTGGCGTGGCCATCCCCCCTGGGGGGTGATTTCTCGCTTTCTATCTCTCTGTCTCTCTCTGTCTGTCTGGCGAGCGCACGCGCCCTATAGCAAAAACCTCTCCAAAAAAAAAAAAAAAAAAAAATTTAAAAATTAGAAGCCCATATAAATAAATATGTAACCCTCCCCCCAATCTTGTAGCATTATCACTTGATTTATATTAATAGATAAGTGAAAAAAGATACAAACAAAATATGTATAACATGCCACAGTCCTGGTACGTAACAGTCATTTTAAGTACATATTGACTAAATTCATGCCCATTAAAAATGGGGCCACCAGGAGGCATGGTGGATAAAGCACTGAACTCCCACATGGCTGACTATGGTTCAAGTCCCCAACCTGTTGGCTTAGAAAAGAAGTGGGGGAAACAGCAGGTGGCATAATGGTTATATCGCTGGACTTAAACATAATGAACAATAGTTCAAATCCTGGACCTGGCAGCTAAAAACTCATGCTGGGCACATGTGTGTGCGTGCCCCAAATTCCAAGAGGAGAATGGAGGAGGACTGTAGCATGGCCATCCTCCCCATGGCATTTTCTGTCTGTCTGTCTCTCCGGGGAGCACACGCGCCCTATAGCAAAAATCTCTTCAAAAAGAAAAAGAGAAAAGAAGTGATGCACATATATACATACTCAAAATCCTAAGAGAAAAATATAGGAGAAATCACTGCAGTATGGCCACTCCACCCCCCCCGCCTCACCCAGGATGCTTTCTCACTTTCCCGCTCTGACTCTCTCCAATGAATACACATGCCTTAATGGCAAATTTTTAAAAATTCAAGTTTCTGGGGGTTGGCAGGTGGCAGGGTGGTTAAGGGCACTGGATATCCACATGGCCGACTGAGGTTTGAGACCTGGACCTCGCGGCTTGCTTTCTCTCTTTCTCTTCTTCTCTCTCTCTTGCTCTGTCCCTCTCTGGTCAAATTAAAATGAGTAAATAAATAAATTTAAATAAAATAATTCTTAAAATTCAAGTTTCCAAGCAAAGTCTGGAATTTAAAACTTGTATTCACCACTCAGGGCCTTCCTGTCTGGCTTCCCAATACTTAAAAACTTTTATGTTGAGATCAGTAGTGATATTAACAAACGTGATTATTTTTGATAGTTTATAATGAAACATATCACATTTGGAAGATCTATTATAAGTCAATGATCGATTCATAATACAAAGTCATACATTGTTAAAAGATCCTTTCCAAGTACTAAGATAGCTCAATAGATTTTAATGCAACAAATATACAAAAAGTTCACTGATTTACTCAGACTCCAAGTAACCTTTAAGAAATTAATTTCGGGCTAGCAAGTAGTATGGTGATCACATGGCCAATCACAGTTCTAGATCTGGTGGCTTATCACTTTCTCTCTCTCTGGCTAGCATACATACTCTATAGCAAATTAAAAGTAATAATAATAGGGAACAGCAGGTGGCTTAGTAGCTAAGGTGCTGGACTCCCACGTGGTCGACCGTGATTCGAGTCCTGGACCCAGCAGCTTAAAAATCACACTGGGTGCATGTGTGCCCAAAATCCCAAGAGGAGAACAGAATAGAAGAGACTATGGCATGGCCTTCCCCACCGGGGATGATTTCTCACTTTCTGTCTCTCCGGTGAGCGCACAGACCCTATAGCAAAAATCTCTAAAAAAAAAAAAAAAAAAAAAAAAAAATTAAATAAATGGGGCCAGCAGGTGGTGTGGTGGTTAAGGGCACTGGACTCCCATATGGCTGACCACAGTTTGAGTCCCAGACCTGGTGGCTTGCTTGCTTCTCTCTTACTCACGCTCTCTCTCACTCTCTCTCTGTCCCTCTCTGGTCAAATAAAATAAAATAAATAAAGTTAAATAATTCTTTGAAAATAATAAGATAAATAAATAATTTTTAAAAGCTCAATAGATTTTAATGCAACAAATACACAAAAAGTTTATTGATAGACTCCAAGTAACCTTTAAGAAACCATGATTTCAGGTCAGTAAGTGGTGTGGTAGTTAAGGTACTGGATTCCCACATGGCTGACCAAGTTTGAGTCCAAGACATAGCCACTTGCTCTCACTTTCCCTCTCTATCTATCTCTGGTGAATTCAAATAATAATAATAAATGAAATAAAATAAATTCTTTTTTAAAAAAGAAACTATGGGGGGACCAGCAGTTAGCGTAATGGCTATGTCGCTGGACTCCCACGTAGTCGACCACGGTTCGAGTCCCGGACCCGGCGGCTTAAACTCACGCCGGGCGCGTGTGCGTGCGTGCCCAAGATCCCGAGAGGAGAATGGAGGAGAAGGGATTGCGGCGTGGCCATCCCCCCTGGGGGGTGATTTCCTGCTTTCTGTCTCTCTGTCTCTCTCTGTCTGTCTGGCAAGCGCACGCACCCTATAGCAAAAACCTCTCAAAAAAAAAAAAAAAAAAAAAAAAAAAGAGTAGTAAAAAAGAAACTATGGGGGCTGGCACATGGTGTGGTGGTTAAGGGTGCTGGACTCTCGCATGGCCAATCGCCGTTCGAGTCTTGGACCTGACAGCTTGCTTTCTCACCTTCCCTCTATCTCTCTCACTCTGGCTCTGTCCCTCTCCGGTCAAATTAAAATAAGTAAATAAGTTAATTAATTAAATAAAAATAATTCTGAAAGAAAAAAAACCACTATGATTTCACTGAAGGAGTACACATGCAAGCACCCAAGATCCTGAGGCCTAGAGAGCTGGGAAGAGTAGGTTGTAGCATGACAACCCCCCAACAGGACTTTCTACCTCTATGCAGTCCTTCCCCTCTTATGCATATGCCATGTGCTTTCTATCATAAAAATAAGGAAAAAAGAAACTACCATTTGTTCAGTTTTGATGCAGCATCAAATAATATCCCCTGGGCCAGCAGGTAGGGCTGTGGTTAAGGCATTGCTCCCACATAGCCAACTTAAGTTCGAGTCCCACATCTGGTGGCTTACTTTCTCACTTTCTCTCTCTCTGGTCAAATTAAATAATAAGTAAAATTAAATAATTCTTTAAAAAAATCTGTAATCATTTGGAAAAAAAAAACATTAAAATACTCCTGACTTTTATAACAACATATCTGTGTAAAACCTGATTTGCTTCAGTGACTTCAACAGAATAGATTAATAGAGTGAATGAAGATGATACAAGAGGGCTAGTGGCTAGCAATTAAAAGAATCAGATTCCTGATGGTCGACAGTGCAGTTTGAATCCCAACCCCAGCAGCCTGAAAAACACAGTGGGTGGGTGGGTGGGTGGGCCTGTCCAAAATTCTGACAGGATGGAGTAACAGAGAAGGGCCATAAACACCAGGCCCTATTACATATTGGATCCCTGGGAAAGTCATGACACTTTTTTACATTAAAATAAAAAAATAGGTCATGACTTTCCTGACACTCTAATGTATTAATAAAGTGCGTGTAAATATTTATTCATATGTCATTAATTATCTGTCCTGAGTTAATTCCTATGCTTAATACCATAAGTACTAAAAACATTAACTGTTAACACCTATTAATTTAATATATTCCTATATCAGAAGGAGATAAACTCTTTTGAAGCAATGTAAACATGAACATTTAAAAGTTAAGGCCAGGCTCTATAGCACAGTGGTTAAGTGCTGAGTATAGGAAACCAGATCACATACAACAAATCATGGTTCAAGTCTTGGCCTCTAGTTTTAAAAACATGGCAGGTACATGTGCCCCAAATCCTGACAGGATGGAGAAGTGAAGGAAAAAGAACTGAAGTGTGATGCCACCCATTGAAGGGTGCTTTCTCTTTCTCTCTTTTCCCTCCCGCTAAGCATATAAGCCCTCTAGCAATCACTATAAATAACAGTAATTTTCACAGGAGTAAAAAGAGGAATCGTAGCAATAAGTAACAAGACAGAAATCCCACACCTTCTGATACTGATCTAGATTTTTACCACACCAGGTCATATAGATCCCTTTAAAAGGACGTTCCTAGTATTTTTTTTTTTTTTTTTTGAGAGGTTTTTGCTATAAGGCGCATGCGCTTGCCAGACAGACAGAGACAGAGAGTCAGAAAGCGGGAAATCGCCCCCCAGGGGGGATGGCCACACCGCAGTCCCTTCTCCTCCATTCTCCTCTCGGGATCTTGGGCACGCACGCACACGCGCCCGGCGTGAGTTTTAAGCCACCGGGTCTGGGAAGCGAACCGTGGTCGACTACGTGGGACTCCAGCGGCATAGCCATTACGCTAACTGCTGGTCCCCCTAGTATTTATTTATTTATTTATTTTTTTTTTTTTTAAAAGAATTATTTTATTTAACTTTTATTTATTATTACATCATTATTATTTTTCAGTTTGATCAGAGAGAGACAGAGAGAGAGAGAGAGAGAGGAAGTGAGAAAGCAAGCCACCAGGTCCGAGACTTGAACCGTGGTCGGCCATGTGGGAGTCCAGCGCCTTTAACCACCACGCCACTTGCCAGCCCCCCCTAGTATTTATTTTTTAACCCAGAAAAAAGTATATTCATTTTTGGGACCAGCAGTTAGTGTAATGGCTATGTCGCTGGACTCCCACGTAGTCGACCGTGGTTCGCGTCCCGGACCCGGTGGCTTAAAACTCACGCCGGGCGCGTGTGCGTGCGTGCCCAAGATCCCGAGAGGAGATTGGAGGAGAAGGGACTGTGGCATGGCCATCCCCCCGAGGGGTGATTTCTTGCTTTCTGTCTCTGTCTTTCTCTGTCTGTCTGGCGAGTGCACACGCCCTATAGCAAAAACCTCTCCAAAAAAAAAAAGTATATTCATTTTTAAGGTTTCTAAATTTTTTAAAAGAATTATTTGTTTATTTTTACTTATTGTTGTTATTATTTAATTTGACCAGAGAGAGACAGAGAGGTAAAGTGAAAAGCAAGCTACCAGGTTCGGGACTCAAACTGTGGTCATCCATGTGGGAGTCCAGAGCCCCAACCACCACACCACCTGCTGGCCCCAAGGTTTCTACTTTTTAAAGTAAGTTTTGCCATAGGGCACATACAATAGCCAAGGGAGAACTAGAGATAGGTAAAGTGAGAAACCATGTCCCCAGGGGAGATGGCTGCACCACAATCCATTCTCCTTCAGTCCTTCTTGGGACTTTGGGCATGCATGCATGCCTGGCATGCTTTTCAAGCCACTGGGTCCAAGACTCAAACCACAAGTCGGCTATGTGGAATCCAGCTGCCTTAACCACCACGCCACCAGCTGGTACCAAAAGTGAAGTTTTAAACAATATTTTAGACATAGAAAACCATTTCATATGATATAGTTACTCATGGTCCTCCCTTACTTTTCTGTGTTACAAATGGTTTCAAAATATATATCCAGTTTTTCTCAGAATTATTTTCATTTAATTTTATTAATTATTGTTATTTTTTTAATTTAACCAGAGAGAGACAGAGAGAGGGAAGGTGAGAAAGCAAGCCACTAGTTCCAGGACTCAAGACATGTGAGAGTCCCATGCCCCAAACAACCTTGTCACCAGCCAGTCCCACCTAGCTTTTCTCTTCACCAAGACTTCTCTGACCAGTTTTTTACACTAGTAAAAATGCAAGAAAGCAAAAGAGGAAGAGAAACACAGTACCTTCTCCAAGTCTCTCCAGCTTCTCATTCTAAGACCCCATTCTAAAACATTTCAGCCTTTTTTATTTGCCCCCCTCCCCTTTTTTAAGTCTTTGGTATAGGGCACATGAGTTTGCCAGAAAGAAACACAAAGAGAGACAGTGAGAGATTTTTAAATTTAATTTTATTTATCATTACTATTATTATTTTAATGTGCTATAGGGCATGCATGTGAGAGAAAAAGAAAAAGCAAACCGCCAGGTCCAGCACTCAAACCACTGTAGACCATGAGAGAGTCCAGTGCCTTAATCACCACACCACTGCTGGCCCCTAAAAAAATTTTTTAAGAAGCTTTTGCCTTATGGTGTGTGCACTTGCCAGACAGAGAGACATACAACAGTGAGAGGGAAAGTGAAAAATCACCCCAGGGTATAGACACGCCACAAGCCCTTCTCCTCCAGTCTCCTCGCAGGATTCTGAGCACAAAAACATGCACACTGTGTGATTCTCAAACTGCTAGGTCTGGGACTTGAACCACAAAGTTGGCCCTTAAGGATTCAGTGCCTTAACTTGCTGGCCCTCAGCCTAAAATTTTTAACAGCCTTACTGCTATCATACCAGATACTAATAGCATGTAAGTATAAATATCTCTAAAAATATAACATTTTAACAAAAAATAAACTAGTTTCATTACAAATCCTGTAAGAGGCTTTATCAGGCATTTTTTTACTCAAAGATTTAAAAATATTTGGGACTAGCAGTTGGCCTAATGGCTATGTCGCTGGACTCCCATGTAGTTGACCGCGGTTCAAGTCCCGGACCCAGCGGCTTAAACTCACGCCAGGAGCATGTGCGTGCGTACCCAAGATCCCGAGAGGAGAATGGAGGAGAAGGGATTGCGGCGTGGCCATCCCCCCAGGGGGTGATTTCTCGCTTTCAGTCTCTCTGTCTCTCTCTGTCTTTCCGGCGAGCGCATGTGCCCTATAGCAAAAAACCTCTCCAAAAAAAAGAAAAAAATAAATAAAGAATTACTTAATTTGGGACCAGCAGTTAGTGTAATGGCTATGTCGCTGGACTCCCATGTAGTCGACCATGGTTCAAGTCCTGGACCCGGTGGCTTAAACTCACGCTGGGCGTGTGTGTGTGTGCATGCCCAAGATCCCGAGCAGAGAATGGAGGAGAAGGGACTGCAGCATGGCCATTCCCCTGGGGGGTGATTTCTCACTTTCTGTCTCTCTGTCTCTGTCTCTCTGTCTGGCGAGCGCACATGCCCTATAGCAAAATACCTGGTTAAAACATACTTATTTCAAATAAAACAATATTACTTACCTACTATTTTCCACAGCCTTCATAGCATATTCAACTTGAAAAACTCTTCCATCAGGAGAGAATGTAGATGCTGACAGGTCATACTAAAGATAAAAGACCAAATAAGCTAGTAATATTTATTTTTGGCAGTAATAATTATATATATTTTTTCTCTAAGTGGCTTAAACACAAAAAATATGTTATATTGAGGCCAAGAGTTACCATGGTGGTTAAAGGCGCTAGACTCCCACATGGCCAACCGCAGTTCAAGTCCTAGAGCTGGTGTCTTGCTTCTCACTTTCCCTTTCTGTTGCTCTCTGATCAAACTGGAAAACAGTAATAACAATTCATTCATTTATTTTAATTTGACCAGAGAGAGAAACAGAGAAAGAGATGGAAAGTGAGAAAGTAAGCCACCAGGTCTGGGATTCGAACTGTGTTCAGTCATGTGGGAGTATCCAGCACCTCAACCACCATGCCACCTGCCAGCCTAAAATAAAACAATTCTTTAGAAAACAAAGAATATGTTATATCCCAACTAAGATTCTGCTTTGAAGATGGGGAAGCGTGTCAGAGTGGCAAGAGTGGCTAAGGGAATGTTATACACCTTAGACTTCTATTGTAATAGATACAAATCCTAGGAGAAGTCAGGACTTTTTTCCGTAGAGAACACAAAACTATTTTTGAAAACAATTAATACCTGTGGTAGAAACAACACTGGAATCAGAACATTTAAATTTATATCTGTGCCACTAACAAGTGAAGGACCTTAGACAAATCACTTCACCTTTACTAAGCACTTAATGAGCACCTATCATATATTAGTCAACATATTAAAATACAAAGATGATCACACATTCACTAAGTCCTTCAACTTCAGATCAGACCTGACATGAATCTAAGTGCTGGAATGATAGCAGTAAACCTGAAAGGCACTAAGATGAAAATACAACAGGAAGGTTATGCAAGGAGCCATGACAGACTGTGTCATCATAGCCACTTAGCATACAGAAGAGCCTCCCTGGCATATGGCACAAAGACCTTAGGTCAAAACAAGCCTAGCACAGTCAAGGAACAAAAATAAGAGCACTGTGTCTTACATACTGTAAGTGGTGAAAAAGAGAGTAGACTTGTTAGTAATGTAGTTAAGGGCCAAAGTATGCTGGGTCTTCTCAGCTGAAGTAGGAACTTTGTATTTTATTCTAAATGTAATGAAGAGTTTAAACAGCAGGATAATACGATCTTAAATTTTTAAAAACATCCCTCTGGTTTCTTGTGGCAAATGAATTGTACAGGTGTTCCAAAGGTGTTCAAAAGACAGTGGTGGTGGCTTAGACTAGAGTAGAGATGAGAGAGAATATCTCTGAAGATAAAGAAAAAAGAAAAAAAATCTTTTCATAAGTTGGCTTTGGGAGGAAAGTAAACGGAAATTAAAGATGAATCAAAGATTTTGGACCATTCACTGAGCTGGAGACTGTAGAAGATGAAAATGGCAAAGGGAAGAAAAAACCCAGAATTCTGCTTTGGACATGTAATATGAAATGACTACTAAACAATCTAGTGGAGAGAAACATCAAGCAGCAAAGTATTCATCTAAAGTTCTTGGAAGATGTTAAGACAGAGATTAGGTTTCAACAGTGGTACTTTATGAATCTCAGTCTCTTGATCTGTTAAATGAAGATCATTAACTCTACTACGGTAATACTAAAATATCCCTCGTGGTTATCAGGTACTTGTGAAATGAAATGCTATCAACTGAAGGTAGTATCAATAGCAGCTGCAAGAACCAGCAGATGGCATAATGGTTACATCACTGGACTCCCACACTGTCAATTGCAGTTCAAGTCCTGGAACCTGCAGGTTAAGTTCATGCCAGGCACATGTGCGTGCATGCCCAAAATCCTGAGAGAAGGGATTGTAGTGTGGTCATCCCCTCTGGAGGGTGATTTCTGATGTTCTTTTTTCTTTTTCCTTTTTTTTTTTGGAGAGGTTTTTGCTATAGGGCGCATGCGCTTGCCAGACAGACAGAGAGAGACATAGAGACAGAAGGCGAGAAATCACCTCCCAGGGGGGATGGCCACGCTGCAATCCCTTTTCCTCCATTCTCCTCTCGGGATCTTGGGCACGCACGCACACGTGCCCGGCGTGAGTTTAAGCCACGGGACGCGAACCGCAGTCGACTACATGGGAGTCCAGCGACATAGCCATTACGCCAACTGCTGGTCCCCTGACTTTCTGACTGCCTCTCTCTGGCAAGACACACCCTATAGCAATACAAATTTCTCCTCGAGCTGAGAATCGTGGACGCTGATTTCTCGTTCTCGAAGTGAAGACAGCTGAACTGTCATGATGCTCAATGCACCTAAAACTCAAAGGACTTTCTGTAAGGTATGTGGCAAGCATCAGCCTCACCAAGTGACCCAGTATAGGAAGGGCAAGGATTCCCTGTATGCCCAGGGAAAGAGGTGTTAGAACCAGAAGCAGAGTGGCTATGGTGGGCAGACAAAGCCAATTTTCTGGAAGAAGTCTAAAACCACAAAGAAGATTGTCCTAAGGCTTGAGTGTGTTGAACCAAACTGCAGATCCAAGAGGATGCTGGTCATTAAAAAATGCAAACATTTTGAACTGGGGGGCGTTAAGAAGAGAAAGGGTCAGGTGATCCAGTTCTAAACTTTGAGATTGCTTTGTTCTTTTAACTTTGAACAGAAAACGTCGAAGATACAGAAAATTTACCTATAGAAAAATAGTGGTATTCTTGGGGACCAGAGGGTGGCACGGTGGTTAAGGCGCTGATGCTCCCACATGGCCAACCTCAGTTCAGGTCCTGGACCTGGTGGCTTGCTTTCTCACCATTTCTCTCTCTCTGTCTGTGTGTGTCTCTCTGGTCAAAATAAAAATAAACGAATCAATAAATAAAGTTAATAAATAATTCTTAAAAAAAAAGAAAAATAGTGATATTCTTAATAAAAAAATAGCAGTTGCTTATAGCAAAAGGCAATTTGCTGTAAGATTCATTACTGAACACTTATCAAAAAAAATTATCATAACCAAATAGCTTAAATTATTCTGTTTTTGTCTATTAAAAAACTCAAAACAGGGACCAGCAGTTAGTGTAATGGCTGTGTCGCTGGAGTCCCACATAGGCGACCATGGTTCGAGTCCCGGACCCGGTGGCTTAAACTCACGCCAGGCACGTGTGCGTGCGTGCCCAAGATCCCGAGAGGAGAATGGAGGAGAAGGGATTGAGGCGTGGCCATCCCCCCTGGGGGGTGATTTCCTGCTTTCTGTCTCTCTGTCTCTCTCTGTCTGTCTGGCAAGCACACGCACCCTAAAGCAAAAACCTCTCCAAAAAAAGAAAAAAAAAAACCTCAAAACAAACATTATTTGGGCTCAATATCGAGTATCAAAACCTTTTCACTAAGTAGGAATAGAGGAACTGAGAAATCCATTATTCAATGACTTCAGTGGAAAGAGCCAAAAAATATATATTATATTATATATATATATTTAATATATATATATTTTGAGAGGCCTTTGCTACAGGGCGGGTGCGCTAGCCAGAAAGACAGAAACAGAGAGACAGAAAGCGAGAAATCACCCCCCAGGGGGGATGGCCACGCTGCAATCCCTTCTCCTCCATTCTCCTCTGGGGATCCTGGGCATGCACGCACACGCGCCCAGCGTGAGTTCAAGCCACTGGGTCCAGGACTTGAACCGTGATCGACCTCATGGGAGTTCAGGGACACTGCCATTATGCTAACTGCTGGTCCCATGAACCAAGATATTTCTATTACAATCCTGTACGTCTACATTAAGAAATATATGAGGGGCCGGCAGGTGGCGTGGTGATTAAGGGTGCTGGACTTTCACATGGCCGACCAGGGTTTGAGTCCCAGACCTGGAGACTTGCTATTTTCACTGTCTCTCTATCTGTGACCCTCTCTGGCCAAATTAAAATAAATAAAGTTAAATAAAATAATTGTGGGGAAAAAAAGAAGTATCTGAGAGGAGTAAGCAAACGACGAGCATATATAATACATTTAACAAAAGAAGAGAGTAAATAGAACAAGTTAACAAGTACAACTCCGAAGTCCTCACTATTGGAAGCAGGAAGCGGGTGAGTCCCTAGATAACAATTTAAATGTTTACAATATTAACGCCCAAAAGTGCTGTTTTAAATTGTACAGAAAAACCCGGGACAGAGTAAGAACTGAAAGGATTCATTAGGTTCAGCTTTTCAGATTTTTATTATCAGTTCTGCTTCCAGAGACCCTTACACTGAGCAGTCGCTCAGAACACTGCAAGGGAAGACTGAGAGGGCGGTGAGTCAGCAGCACCCTAGGACTGCCCAGGCAGCACACAGAAAGAAATCTCGGACCACGGGATCCCAAGGCACACTATTGCTTCAGTGGCTCACAGGCAAATTATGCCCAGACTTCCGCACATCATTTCAGGGCACCGAGAGTTTCCACTTTCGGTTTCCCCAAGCGTCTAAGGAAAGTGACTCAGCAATCCAAAGCTGCTCCAAACCTCACCGCTCCACCGCCAAGCCCGCTATACCCGGGCTGTAAAGCGTCAGGTGTCACTGACACCTGAGACGCGGGCCTAGACCACAGCGCACAGAGGACGACGGGTACCCGTCCAGCTGGCAGCGGCCCACCTGCTCAAAGCAATGCCCGCACACCCCGGGTCGGGGACTCCACGCAGCCGGTCGGAGTACCCTTCAACGCTAATCTTTAGGCTAGACTATCACACCGAAAGATCAAAACTCACCCCGGTGCCGATTGAGCTCATGGTGTTACGACAACCCGGACGCGTAGGGCTTCCAGGCCTAGACCGCTTCCCTGCACCGCAGCACCGCGCAGACCAGTAACAGACCCTCTCATTGGCTGTACGTTCACCCAATCGCCTCTTTCTCTATGGTTTATTCCTCCGAGAAGAGGATTCTGGGAAAAGACGGGGAAGGGAGAATGAGAGTGGCAGGCGGCGCGCACGCGCAGAGACAGGGGGTGCGGGGTTTTAGAGCGGGAAGGGTTTTTTTTTTTCTTCTTTCATTTTACTTAACAAAAAGTTTATTATGAAAATGTACATGACCTGATTTTTACATCATAGGAAGACAGGCCCGTTGGAGAGGGGATGGGGACATTTCTGTTGAACAACCATTTATACTCGTTCCAAGACTTTTAACATGATGATGCGACTTCCTGGTATCGACCACCTTTCCAGTATTACTGTTACCCACTAGTTGCTATCTTCACATATTCATCTATCATAAGATTCATAAAGGTGTATTCCTTGACATGGCTGCCAACATTTAATTTCCGTAATAACTTCTTGTCAATAAGTTTTTTCAACTCGGGAGGGTCAGGAGAAGGTGTTTTGGTCGTGGTATCGACTCTTTTAATTATTTAATTTTATTTATCCGTTCATTTATTTAAATTTAACCAGACAGACACAGAGAGAGAGAGAGGGAAAGTGAGAAAGCAAGCTGCCAGGTCTGGGACTTGAGCCGTGTCCGCCATGTGGGAGTGTCCGGCCCTACCTGCTAGTACTGAGTCTTAAACAGCTATTTTACTTATTTTTAAAATCTCACCAGACAGGGACAGAGTGGTAGACAAGAGAGGGAAAGCCATATAGGTCCGGGACTTGAACCGTGGTCAACCATGTGGAATTCCAGCACCCTTGATCATCATGCCACCTGCTGACCCCTCAGAAATACCTTTCTGAGGCAAGAGTTTCTTCAGCCCTAGTTCGTAGGGTTGAACACAGCTGAGACTTAGAGTTACTTAAGGGAAATGACTTCATTCCTTTTCCAAGGATAGTTAGTTATTTTTCATCATTCTTCTCTTTTCTTTACTTTATTCTTTACTGAATCTGAAAGGAAAGATGTCCATATGCTTTTACAAAGACCAGAGAAAGCTGGAGGGTAGAGGTATTCCCTTGACTGGGTTGTGACTGGGTCTCAAAGGCAGCCACTCCAGCCTCCTATCCTCAGGCTCTCAGAAGAAAGTTGCACTTTAAAGTTAGCATTTTTGCGCTCCTGTTGCAATCTTAACAGAAGTGTTCGTGCCATTTCTGTGAGCACGAACGGTTTGAGATAAGCATGATTAAAAATATATACTGGTGGCTTGCTTTCTGACTTTCCCTCCATCTCTTTCTCTCTGTGTCTCTCTCGCTGGTCAAATTAAAATGAATGAATGATAAAATTAAATAAATAATTCTTTTTAAAAATGCATTGAATACGCAAACAAATACAATTACATTTTTTCCTTCTTTTCCTTTGCTATAGGGTGCATGCCCTCCCCAGAAAGAGACAGAGAGATAGAAAGCGAGAAGTCACCCCCTCTAGGGGGATGGCTACGCCCCATTCTCCTCTAGGGATCTTGGGCATGCATGCACACGCACCTGGCATAAATTCAAGCTACCAAGTCCAGGACTCAAACCCGGTTCGGCTATGTGGGAGTTCAATGACATAGCCATTACGCTAACTGCTGGCCCCAAATACAGTTACATTTCCATTTACTTCCCAGTTACACTGTCAAGTTATAAAATAATCAAAAAACCCAGTTTACAGGGGTGGCAGGTAGTATGGTGGTTTCAGTGGTGGCCTCCCACATGGCTGACTGTGGTTCAAGTCCCAGACTTGGTGGTTTGCTTTCTCACTTTCCCTCTCTCTCTGTCTCTCTTGTCAGATTAAAAATTAATAATAATAAATAAAATTAAATAACTTTAAAAAGAAAAAGAAAGACATAGAAGAACAGTTTACAAATGTAGGAAAAATTCTTAGTAATTATAATACTATTTTAAGCTTAACATTTCTAAATACTTAAGCTGTTCTTTGAAGAATGTCAAAGATAATATTATTTTATTACATATATTATTATTTCCCAGTTGAGTGCCTCAGAAAATGTGATGTCCAACGTATTTAGCTTCTGTGTTCTGTGTTGTCAGGATATCATCCTTGTTATTCCCAGGTTTACAATTAAGATTTTTTGGTTTTGTTTTAAAAGAACTATTTTATTTAAACTTATCTATTTATTTATTTATTTTGATTTGACTAGAGAGAGAGGGAAAGGGAAAGTGAGAAAGCAAGTCGCCAGGTCTGGGACTCAATTCATAGTCTGTCATGTGGGAGTTCAGAGCCCTTAACCACCATATCATCTGCAGGCCCAACAATTAGGTTTTAACTTACCATTCTGAGCAACAAAATAAACAACACTCCCAACTCTTTGATCACAGAAATTTGCAGAATTCTTTATTTAAAAAGGTTCACTAATATTTCACAATACATATATTCCCATAGAAGACTATTCCATAGTTTATCATAATTTGATCAAATTCAGACTCTTTTCCTCTTAGAATGAGCACTCTCTACCCTTTAATTCAGAGGCTGCAATCCTTTTCTCTCAGTTTGTCACTAAATAGATGATAATAACTTCTGAGCCTCCTGTTTATCCACTCTGAGACAGTTACTGAAAAGAGAAATGAATCAGAGTCTCACTCAATTTAACTTTCCTTGATCAGACCACACCTAAAGAAGTACCTAAGGTTACCAGTAGAAGTAACCCCTTAGTGGTAGCCTTTGTTTTTTAACATAGAGCACAAACATGTAGGAGTTCAGCGTGCCATTTCATAGGAGTTGGATAGAAGATAACGTATTGGGCAATAAACACTTTAAAACACTTCATTAAAACAATTCCATGATTGTAATGTTAAAGATTTGCATAAGCTGTCAGTGATCTTCCAGGACATACATACACAATAAAAATTCTTAAATTGAAGTACATTTTAAAACATTCTTTAAAAGAATTCTGGAGTGCAAATTTAAAAAGATATTAGAGATTTTTAGAAACAAATATAAGAAAACAATACTAAAATAATCAAACACCCTACAAGGGACAAAAAAAGAGAAACCGTGTCCATGTGCCCGGCTAGCTCAGTCGGTAGAGCATGGGACTCTTAATCCCAGGGTCGTGGGTTCGAGCCCCACGTTGGGCGGCGCTTTATTGTTTTACAGGGGAAGATTTCTTTTTTTCCCCTCCAAATCTTTGTAGTTCTACAAACCAGTTTCACTACAGAGAATTCAAAAATCCAATTCATTTAAATACTTTAACTATTGTAGCGAAACCTGTGGCGACCGGTCCTTGCGCAGTCGAAAGCACATCTCCACCGTAGGCTCCTCCTTAAAACACGGAGGAAACTGAAAGTCCACTATTAAAAGACGGGTTTTCTGTTATTTTGAATATTTGCTAGTAGAGGGCACAGTTTATGCTTTTACTGAAAAATTAGCCACAATTTTAGCTACTTTTCTAAAATTTAAGAGACCCACGTAAAAACAGTTGAATGTGGCGGAGAACTACGCAAAACTTTCTTTTGTATTTTGTTTTCCTTTCCTTTCCTTTTTCTTTCCCTGAATACAGGTCCTACCCTAAGGAAAAATACTGCCTGATGAACTATGCAGTGAGAAATATTTCTTTCTGTGGTCAGAGATATACACACAATGCATACATCGTTTCTCCCATTGCTTTGGGACTGTATTTAGGATCTATTAATTGGATTAACTTTTAGAAGTTAATTATTCTAGTAAGGCTCTTTGAAACAGATGCACATAAGAACTGAGATGTGAACATTAAGATTGGCAATATGATATTTGAGAGAGGTTTGCACCTTCTTCCTGCTGCGCTGGGAACTTGGAAAGAGAACGTCCACACTACTCTGACCGGGCTGGGCTTGTCCCGCCATCCCCTCCCCAACCTCGCCGGTGAACGACCCGCGCCTATCCGAACCGCGGGATCTATGTCACCCGCGTTTATCTGCCAGCTCCTTCTACTAAACTAACACGTTTTGTCTCCTTTTGATTTTTCTCTCAACATGTAAACATGGTATTTTTCTATTTTAAAAGATAACAAGGCCACCCAGTGGCGCGGGGATTAACGCGACTGTATCACACACTGTCAGCTGCAAGGTTGAGTCCGACAAGCGGTTTGAGAAACACCTGTGTGTGCTTGTATGTGCCCAAAATCCCCAGAGGAGAGATGGAGAAGAAGGGATTGCGGCGTGGCCATGACCCCTATGGAGCTGGGGGGGTGGGGGGCGGGCTTACAAACGCCCCTTAGCTAAATTGAAAAATAAAAATAAAAGCAAAACCTTCTACCTAGTTTCCCTACAGGTTGCCATTGTGTTTCTCTATTCCCGTTTGTGGCTGCTTCTTTTTCTTAATTGTGACAATGTCCTTGAGCTAGAGGGGGGAAAAAGACACACACACACACAGACACACACACACACTCACACACTAGGAGTGGAACAGGTTTGGGATATTACTCATTGCAGCCAGGGAGAACAGTGGGTGTCTCAGGAAAAGGGGGTTTAAATAAAGAAACTTACAGAACTTGGGTTTTAGCGGTACCTTTGGGGAGGGTCTGAGGAGGTGGAGGCTTGCTCTGGAATGAACGCTCTCAGAAAGTCAGGGCAATGCTAGAATTCTAAGAAATGATCTCATCCGTCATGAGGGCAGGCTGAGGGAGTAAAAACTGAAATTGGTGAAGTAACAG
This sequence comes from Tupaia tana, assembly GCA_026018925.1. Classification (NCBI taxonomy): domain Eukaryota; kingdom Metazoa; phylum Chordata; class Mammalia; order Scandentia; family Tupaiidae; genus Tupaia; species Tupaia tana. Next base: position 223,650,114 of record JAKSZU010000001.1, on the reverse strand, counting down.
AAACTCACTTAGCAAGAGGGAGGGGTGTCTGGCATTTTGAGTTGGACAGTGATCAACTTGTCTGAAGTGGAAGTTATGTTAGAAATAGACAAATACATCCTAGTTGAGCTGAATGTGTCCTATCGGTCTGTAATAGCATTGAGGCTTAGCTGTGTCTTAACTAGCTCTCGGGTGTCAAAGGCTACTTGTTTACTTACTAAACCTACTGAGACCAGCTTTCCTGTCCCCCCAGGTCCCTACTGCTCTACTGAACTGTTCATGAAAAGGCCACCAATCATCTCCACATTACTAAACCTAAGCATTAGTGGCCAAGCCTTAGCTACTCGGCCTATCAGAACTTTATTACAAATTTGACCACTTCTCCCTTGGCTCCCAGGACACAAATGCTCTATTGATTTCTCCCCTCTCTTACTAGCTCATCCTATTCTCTGCTGCTGTCCACCCGGGGGGCTCCAGGGAGGAGTCGGTCTTCACTTCTCCATCCACATTCACTTGATCTCACAACTTTAAGGACAAGCTAGTTGCTGGTGATGCTCAATTTTATATTAAGGGAAAACTCAGATCTTCTCTTAAATGTCCAACTTGAATAGCCATTTGGATGACATATCATACACCTAACATGTACAAAACTTAACTTGATCTTTGCCTCAAAACTTGTTTCACCTGTAGTTTTCTTCCCTGCCATCCCATTTAATGTTAACACATCTTTCTAGTTACTGAGGCCAGCCATCCTGGGAGGCATCTCTTTCTCTCCAACTCCGTTGTGAAAATGCCTTACAATGCCCTTCCATATCCTGCTCCCATGCTAACCATGGGCTTGGCTATATAACTGACCAATGGGACACTACAAAGCATGACACAAGTAGGGACCAGCAGTTAGCATAATGACTATGTTGCTGGACTCCCACGTAGTCGACCGCGGTTCGCGTCCCGGACCTGGTGGCTTAAACTCACGCCGGGCACGCACATCTTGAGAGGAGAATGGAGGAGAAGGGATTGCGGCGTGGCCATCCCCCCTGGGGGGTGATTTCCTGCTTTCTGTCTCTCTGTCTCTCTCTGTCTGTCTGGCGAGCGCACGCACCCTATAGCAAAAACCTCTCCATAAAAAAGAAAAAAAAAAAAAAAAAGCATGACACAAGTAGTGTTTCCTGAGTACTTAACACTGTGCGGCTTGAATACAAACTGCCAATAAATCTGAATACCCCTAATACTATCGTTAGACTCTGAGGAAGCCTAAGCTAGCTACATGAAGAAATTTCATGTCACGAGCAGAGACCTGCGAATTGGAAGAAAGCTCTTAGACCTTCCCTCTCAGCCACAGTTCAGTCAAGTACATATCCCCAGCTTATCCACGAGGTCGAACTGCCTGGCTGAGCCATGCCTGTGTTCCTGACCCACAGAACCATGAACCAGTACTTTTTTTTTTTTAGAGAGGTTTTTGCTATGTGGCATGTGCACTCACCAGAAAGAGAGACAGAAAGTGAGAAATCACCCCCGCAGGGGGATTACCACAGCGCAATCCCTTCTCCTCCATTCTCTCGGGATCTTGGGCACACATGCACACGCGCCTGGTGTGAGTTTAAGCCACCGGGTCCAGGACTCGAACTGCAGCTGACTACATGGGAGTCCAATGATGCAGCAATTATGCCATCTGCTGGTCCCAACGTTTTTTTTTTGAAGAGGTTTATTTATTTATTTATTTATTTTGGATATAGGGCGTGTGCCCTCGCCAGACAGAGAGAGACAGAGAGACAGAAAGTGAGAAATCACCCCCCAGAGGGGATGGCCATGCCACAATCCCTTCTCCTCCATTCTCCTCTCGGGATCTTGGGCACGCACGCACACGCGCCTGGCGTGAGTTTAAGCCACCGGGACTTGAACCGCGGTCAACTACGTGGGAGTCCAGTGACATAGCCATTACGCTAACTGCTGGTCCCCCAATTTTTTTTTTAAAGAGAGTTTTGCTATAGGGGCATGTGTGCTCACCAGAGACACAGTAAGCAAGAAATCACCCCCCAGGAGGGGTGGCCATGCCAATTCTTCCTTCTCCATTCTCCTTTCAGGATCTTGGACATGCAGGCACACGCATCCAGAGAGATTTTCAAGCCCCTGGGTCTAAGACTCCAACTGAAGTCAGCCATGTGGAAGTCCAGCGACATAACTCTTACGCCATCTGGTGGTCCCAATACTTATTGTTTTAAGCCACTAAATTTTGAGATAATTTGTTACACAACCGTAGATAACTGAAATGTCCACATCAAATCTATCAGGAAAACCTATTTGTCTTCAAGATGTACCCAGAATAGGATTTCTCTCTTTACTGATAGCATCTTGGTTTTAGCACCCTGGCTTGAACTATTACACCACCTGGATTACTGAAATGATTTAACTGATCATCCTGCTTCATTAAAAAAGTTATTTATTTATAATTATTAATTTGCTATAGGGCATGTGCACTCACCAAACAAGAGACACAAAAAGAGAAAGAGTGAAAGCAAGCTTCCAGGTCTGGGACTGAAACTGCAGTTTACCATGTGGGAGTCCAGTGCCTTAACCACAATGTCATCTGCTGCATCCCCACCTCTTCAATTTTTGTCTCCCTAAATTCTATTCTTAACTTGGAATAATCCAGTTAAAACAAGTCACATCTTGGGCTAGCAGGTGGCATGGTGGTTGGGGCACTGGACTACCACATGGTGAACTGCAGTTCAAGTACTGGACCCAGCAGTTTGAAACTCATGCTGGGTGGGTGGGCATGTGTGCCCCAAATCCTGAGAATGGAGAGGAAATTGTGATGTGACCACCCCGTCTAGGGGTGATTTCTCTGGTGCCTGTGTGTGTGTCTCCAGTGAGCACACATATACTCTATAGCAAAAATCTTTCTAAAAAAAACAAAGAAAGTCATGGGGCTAGCAGGTGGCATGGTGGTTGAGAGTGCTAGACTCCCATGTGGCCAACCTCAGTTCAGATCCTGGCCCTGGTGGCTTGCTTTCTCACTTTCTCTTTCTCTCTCACTCTGTCCCTTTCTGATCAAATTTAAATAAATAAATGAATAAATACATAAAGTTTAAAATAAATTTTAAAAAGGGTCATGTCTTGTCATTATCCCATTCAAGACCATCCAAGAGTAGCCCATTTCACTCAGTAAGCTAGTCTGTACATTTGCCTACCATGTCTTCACTCGTCTGACCTCACTATGCCTTTTCTCCTCCATGCTCACGGTATGCTAGCCAAATCAGTCTCGGCTTATCCTGAAATATGTGAGGCATGCGCTTCCTTAGGAATCCTTTCCTTCTTCCATCACTTTTCCTCCTAAATAGCCTCATAGTTCATTCATTTGCCAAATTTGTGTGTTCAAAAGTCACTAAAACATGAGCCCCAACTCAACTCCTTATTGGCAACTACCCCACCACCCATTTTTAACTCTTATTCTTTTCCATAGAAGGTATCATCTTCTAACTTACATTATTGTCTCCCCACCTTCTCTCACATCCTTGGAATGCAGGCTCCATAAAAGGCAGGGGTTTTGGTCTGTTTTGTTCACTAATATATCTCAAGCATCTAAACGAGTATCTGGCAGGTATTCAGTAAATGTGTTGAGCTAGTCAATTAAGATGTATTAGTTTACTAGGGCTGCCATAACAAAATACCAAATGATGTTTCTTAAAAACGATGTTTATTTTCTCCCAATTCTGGAGCTAGAAGCTTAAGATCAATGTGTTGACAGAGACATGCTCTCAAATCCTCTCAAGTTTGTTCTGGTGCCTCTCTTAGGTCCTGGTGTCACCAGCAATACCTGGTGTTTCAGTCTCTACCGAGATTATCACATGGTGTTCTCCCCGTGTCTCTCTCTCACGTGGTGTTTTCCTCTTAGGACACCAGTTACACCGGGTTAGGGCGCACCCTAATGACCTCATTGGTAACTCTATTTCCAAATAAGGTTACGTGCATAAATACCAGAGGCTAGGACTTCAACATATATCTTTTTGTGGGATGCAATTCAACCAGTCTCAGAGGACTACATTCAACTTCAGTCACAAAGTTGACTGTTTGCCAGCTGTAAAGTTCTATTTCAGTCACAGATTTTGTTAACTTCTCATAAATAATCTAAATCCAACAAAAAACAGGGGCACTCTGAATGGAAAGTGGAGAATTAAAAAAATTGTTTACTGCAAAAGAGGGAATAAAAGTCAAATCTGTACACTCGAGAAGAGCACATTTATTCCCAGCAATCTCACCAAGGGGTTTCAGTGAAGTAGAGGAGTGGGGCCAAGTGGAGGTACAACGGTAATGCAACTGTCCCACATAGGAAAGGTCATAGGTTCATGCCTGTCCTGTGACCTCCCTGGACATGCCCATGATCTGGGCCAGCTAGGGGTAGATTATAGCAAGACCCTTGTTTGGGTCTCTCTCATGGAAGAAATAAACTCAAAAAAAAAAAAAAAAGAGAAGTCTTGTTGTTATAGAAGTTATATTTCAAAGGAAGGGATTAAATCTGTGAAAAAAATGATTATAAGACACACATGTTCCTGCTACAATGAGTAGGGAAAGATCCTTCTCTGGGCGCTGTGGAAGAGTGGTATACCTAGAAGACAGAAGAACCTCACCCTTAGGAATAAATATATTAGGAAACTGGATGGCAAAATTGAACATTTAGCTTTATTCACTGGTTTAACGTGGTTCTCAAATTCTTCATGGTTTATTCCTAAATTATAATCGGCAATGTCTCACCTTGATGCCAAACTCAGCTTCAGCAACATCAGATCCTCCCTTTAAGATTTTGTGTGAAGGGACCAGCAGTTAGTGTAATGGCTATGTCGCTGGACTCCCACATAGTTGACCACAGTTCGCGTCCCAGACCCGGTAGCTTAAAACTCATGCCAGGTGTTTGTGCGTGCATGCCCAAGATCCTCAGAGGAGTACCGAGGAGAAGGGATTGCGGGGGGTGATTTCTCACTTTCTGTCTGTCTATCTGGCGAGTGCATGAAGTTTGGCTCATGTAGCTGGAAATAACCCCTGTCTACTGAAATTCTACTCCTTCATGAACAAGATCAAAATCTTCCTCAGTGAAGTTTTCCTCCACTCCCTGGTCAGAGCTATCTATGTCTATAATAAGCAATTAACATCTTTTGTGCCACTCACCACATTCTGCTTTGTATAATTTGTCTACATATCCATTTCTCTCATTTTTTCTCCAAGATTTTTTTTTTTTTTTTTTTTTTTTGCCATAAAGGTATGTGCACTCATCAGAGACAGAGAGAGACAGCAAGAAGGAAAGTGAGGTATCATCCCTGAGGAGGGAGGGCCATGCCGCAAGCCCGTCTCCTCCATTCTAGGATTTGGAGCGTGCGCACACACTCATTCAGCGTGATTTTCAAGGTGCCAGGTCTGGCACCCAAACTGAGAGTGCAGTGCCTTAACCACCAAGACCCCTGCTGACCTCACACATCCATTTCTACTGTATCATAAACACTTTAAAGGCAAAAGTCAATGTCTTACTACCATAGCACTTACAGAATTAAAACTAGATTATGGGGGCTGGAAGGTGGCATGGTGGTAAAGGTGCTGGATGACCGTGGTTTGAGTGCTGGACCTGGTGGCTTGCTTTCTCACTCTCTCTCTCCCTCTCTGGTCAAACTTAAATAAATAAATAAATAAGTAAAGTTAGATAAAAAAAACTAATTATGTATACAGCAGACAGAATAACTATTAGTTTTGGGCTACTAAGGTGACACACAGTGACAAAGTAGAGGTACAAATATTTATTTTTTTTCAGATTTTTGCCATAGAGTACATGTGCTTACTGGAGAGAGACAATGAGAGGGAAAGTGAGAAATCACCACTTGTGGAGGATGGCCACACAGAAACCCCTTCCCTTCACTTCTCCTCTCGGGATTTTGGGCACACTTGCACACGGACCCAGTGTCTTTCAAGTTGCCAGATCTAGGACTCGAACCATGCAATCAACTATTTGGAATCCAGTTCCTTAACAACCATGCCACCTGCTGGCCCAAAGTAGAAGTATTTTAAAAGTAACACACACTCCCACACACACCCCTAAAAACTGATGCTTTCCTATTTTTTAAAAAGTTTATTTCTTGGGGCCAGCAGGTGGCATGGTGGTTAAAGTGCTGGGGTCTCACCTGGCTGAGAATAGTTCAAGTCCTGGACCTGGCAGCTTGTTTTCTCATTTTCCCTCTCTCTCTGGTGAGCACACGTGTCCTATGCCTATTTTTAAAAAATAATAATAAATGAAATTAAATAATTCTTTTAAAAAGTTTATTTCTTTGGGGCCAGTTAGTGACCTGTGGTTAAGGTGGCTAGATCTCATGTGGCCAACTGTGTGGTCTGAGTCCCAGATTCAGCGGCTTAAGCCGGGTGAGTGTGTGTGCTAGCTCAAAATCCTGAGAGGAGGGAACCAGCAGTTGGCGTAATGGCTATGTCACTGGACTCCCACGTAGTCGACTGTGGTTCGCGTCCCAGACCCGGTAGCTTAGAACTCACGCTGGGCACGTGTGCATGCGTGCCCAAGATCCTGAGAGGAGAATGGAGAAGAAGGGATTGCGGCGTGACCATCCCCCCTGGGGGGTGATTTCTCGCTTTCTGTCTCTATGTCTCTCTCTGCCTGTCTGGCAAGCACACGCACCCTATAGTGAAAACCTCTCCAAAAAAAAAAAAAAAAAAAAGAAATCCTGAGAGGAGAATGGAGAAGAGATTGCAGAATGGTCTTCTCCACCCTGGGAGTTGCTTTTTCTCGCAATCACTCCCTCTCTGGTAAGTGCACACTCTTTCTAGCAAGTTAAAAAAAAAGTTTATTTCTCCAGTGATAGAGAGAGATAAGGCACCTCTAATAGGATTTTCATATCCCAGTGTATCCCAGTCTCAGCAGTCCAGATCACAAGCACGAGTGTCCAGCATTCTCAGGGAGATCCTGGGAAACAAACCACAGCTTTTCCCCTGAGGGTTTTACCACAATCTATCTTCAGCCCTAATCATAGGCATGTTCCTGTGTGGGTCAGTTGCAGGCCACTGCACCACTGCCTGGCCCCATTCTTCTACTTGATAACAAAGAAAACAACGCACCTCCAATTGGTGCCATCTTCCTATCCTTTTTTTTTTTTTTTTTTGCTATAGGGCACATGTGCTCACCAGCGAGGGAGCGAGAAAGTGAGAAAGCACCCCTGGGGGGTGGGGGGGATGACTACTCTGCAATCCCTTTTCCTCCATTCTTCTTTTGGGACTTTTAGGCATGCATGAACAAGTGCCCAGTGTGTTTTCCAAGTTATCCGATCCAGGACTTGAACCACAGTTGGCCATGTGGGATCCAAACACTTTACCCATCACATCACCCAGTTGGCCTCCCATCCTTTTTAATGAATGTGCCTATCATAAATTCAGGCAAATCAATTATTGTAGACACTTATTTAAGTGGGTAGTATGGGTTTTTAGATGACAGGGATTAAGCACATGAAGAGTGGGACCAACAAGTGGCATAGCGATTAAGGTGCTGAACTCCCGCATTGCTGACTGTGGTTCAAGTCCTGGACCTGGTGGCTTGTTTTCTCATTTTCCCTTTCTCTCTGGTCAAACTTAAAAATAAATAATAACTAATAAAATAAAATAATTCTTAAAAAAATGCAAAGTTAAAAAGTGAACATTTTCACACTTTGCTTAACAAACTATTGACTATATTATCAAACATTCTCGGTAAAAAGGATGAAATATGTTAGTGGAAAAACAGCATTATTATAACATGGACAAATAAATACCAAAACAAATTATTTCAACAAATAGGCTCATTATTATTATTTTTTTAAAGAATAATTTATTTAATTTTATTTATTCATGATTTGACCAGAGACAGACAGAGAAGGAGGGAAAGAGAGAAGGCAAGCTGTCAGATTCAGGATTTGAACTATGGTTGGCCATGTGGGAGTCCTGCGCCTCAACCTCCATGCCACCTGCCGGTCCCTAAATAAGCTCATGTTAATATCTGAAATAACGGGCTGACTGATGGCATGGTGGTTAAGGTGCTGGACTCCCACACAGTTGAACGTGGTTTGACTCTCAGACCTGGCAGCTTGCTTTCACACTTTACTAAGTCTCTCTCCAATCAAATTAAAAAGTAATAAGGATAATAATAAATAAAAATTAAATGATTGGTAATGGTTAACATTATTCCTTCTTTAAAGGAAACAATTGCTGAAAATAAGAAAATTAATGAAGTCTCCAAAACTCAGTACAGACTTGTGGCTACGGAGAATCAATGTTATTTGGAAAAATCAGCTTTGTAACAAACTTCCAAAATTAAGCTGTTTTACTATTTTATTGGTAGAAATACAACAAATCTCATAAACGTTAGCTACCATTTTACCATTATAAGAGAAAGTCAAAAGAATTAAATATTAATGCAAAGAGTAAGTACAGAAACACTTTCACTAAAGTCACCTCTGACAAAGCATCCTATATACTTTGTACAATTTGCTTGTAATTGATTAAATATTTGAACTGAAGTAAACCTGAATTTTAATCAGACTTTCATTTCTCTGTGGAAAATGCTCTCTTCATCAGAGGTGGCTGAGCTTTCCCGACATCAAACATCATTTCCAAAGGTGGATTATTGAGAGAACACCAATCAGGTATACGGCCCGTCTGGTTATAATATTCCTTTGAAACTGAACGGCTCCCAAGTATATCTTGCAATGCTCCAAAAATAGCCCCTGTATGGTTCAAAAATATATATATAGCTAAAATGAAAGCTTCTAACATAAAACTTTATATACGCAAATATTTATTTTATTATATGACAAGAATGGACAGGTAAAATTCAATAATACACATTAACATTCTTCAAATTAATTTCAGTTAAGCTGTTCTACATCATATACTTTGAACAATAGGGTAAGCCACAACTCTTACATTGAAAGCAATTGAAATGGCCTTCAGCAGTTGATAGTGAATGTGATAACAACATAACTGTATCTAAAAGCAAGTGAGGTAGAGTGGGATGAAAGGTGTTCTCAACTTTGTGTAAATTCAATAAAAAAGATCCTTAGTTTTCTTTGCCACCAACTCTAAGGTAACACAACAGCAAGTAAAATGGCACTGCAAAACCCAATATGCATTATTATAATATCCTAAGATTATCGACGGAAGATGTTATACAGACTTACACAGTAGTCTTTATAAAAAAATAATTTAGGGCCAGTTAGTGGCATGGTGTTTAAGGCAGATGGATTCCACATGGCTGACTACAAAGTTTGAGTTCCAGACCCAGCTGCTTGAGAAACACGCCAGGCACATGTGTGTGTATGCCCTAAATCCAGAAAGGAGAAATGGAAGAGAAGGGATTGTGGCGTGGCCATCTCCCATTCATTCTTATATTCCCTCTCTCTCTGTCTCTCTCTAGCAAGCACACATGCCCTTTAGCGAGAGGAAAAAAAAAATCAGTTACTAAATCCTTTTCACCTGGATCTAAATCACATTTTGATAAAAATTCTACTTTATAATAAATACACACATATATTTTTAAATATCAAAACTGATTTTCTCACTGAATATACTACCAGCTCTAACTACATCATAAAACACTTACCAGACCACATATAAATATACACATTTATGATTGTTTTTCCCTCCAAAGTAGTTACTTAATTGGCTTATTTCAGTGAAACTCTCATTACTTAAAACACTCAGTGAAGCCGGCAGGTGGCATGGTGGTTAAGAGTGCTGGATTCCTACTTGGCTGACTATTGGTTCAAGTCCCAGACGTGACAGCTTGCTTTCTCATTCTCTCTCTCTCTCTCTCTCTCTCACTCACTCTGTCCCTCTCTGGTCAAATTAAAATAAATAAACAAATAAAGTTAAATAAAAAATATTTTTTTTGTTAAAAAAAGAATTATCTAATTTTATTTATTCATTCATTTTTATTTGACCAGAAAGAGACACAGAGAGAGAGGGAAAGTGAGAAAGCAAGCCGCCAGGTTGAACCATGGTTGGCCATGTGGGAGTGTCCAGTGCCCCAACCACATCACCTGCTGGTCCCCAAAATTAATCCTTTTTTTTTTTTTTGAGAGATTTTTGCTATAGGGCGTGTGTACTCGCCAGACAGAGAGAGACAGAGAGACAGAAAGCGAGAAATCACCCCACTGGAGGGATGGCCACACCCCAATCCCTTCTCCTCCATTCTCTTCTCGGGATCTTGGGCACACAAACACACGCGCCTGGCATGAGTTTTAAGTGACCAGGTCTGGGACTCGAACCACGGTCGACTACATGGGAGTCCAGTAACATAGCCATTACGCTAACTGCTGATCCCTAAAATTAATTCTTTAAAAAGCACTCAGTGAGCTCAGTCACAAATAAAGCATAACTATAAAATAGAGATCAATTTTCACATGCTGCTCACTAGCTTTGGAAGGAATTAAAACAAATGTTTTGAGCCATCTCTGGAATTAATTCACAACCTTCACTATTTTGAGGGATAACTTAAATAGATGGAGAAGTTTGCCTAAAATCACAGTACAGATGCAATAAATAGGCATGTTAATTCTTACCTCCCAGCCAGGCCACACAATTAGCTTTTGCAGGTGGAGTATGAATTCGGAATGTCTTGGTGCCAAGTGTTGTCTTATATTTTGGTTTTTCCACCAAATACCTTATTTCTGCAAGCAACCTGTGGAGGAATCCTGGCAACATAGATGTGCCACCTATGACTACCAAATTCTCTGCTAGTTGCTTCCTGGTATCTATTGGACACTGTTATTAAAGATAAAGAAAAAAAAAAGATTTATTCTTAACTGTAAAAATGATGCTTGACTGGACTTAAAACATACATAAGTATGTCCTACAGATTAAATAGGTGATTATTTGTATTACAAAAAGTATTACAAAAAGTGTCATCCAAAGGTTCTTCCATGTAACTAATATAACCATCATAACGCTGCTATATATATTTTTAAATATCTGCAAGTATTTAAAAAATGTGATAATAATATGACAGTGGTTGCTAGTTACCTAAAATAAAAACACAGAACATTAAAAAATTTTCTTTAAAGGAAAGTCAAAATAATTTTATAATTTTATAAAATAAAATACCTGCATAAGGGAATCCAGTATTAAAGTGGCAACTGATTTTTCTTCATTATCTTGTTCAAAAAGAATTTCTACAACTGAATCTCTAATGAGATTAAAAAGAGAACACTGTATTGACATCACATAATATAGAATATGCAACCAATTTTAGTGATAGAAAATTTTAAGTGCCATTACTACATTCATGCTGAATAATTATTAAAATAAAATATTCTCAGTTGTAAATGGAGAGAATAATAGTACCTGTCTCAGGGGTCAGCAGGTGGATTGGTGGTTAAGGCACTGGACTTTTACATGGCTGACTACAGATTAAGTCCCGGATTTAGTGTCTTGCTTTTACACTTGCTCTCTCTCTCTGATAGTGTACCTATCAGTAAAATTAAAATAATTATGTAAATAATACTTTTTTTTTTAAGAGAGATTTTTTTTTCCTATAGGGTGTGTGAGCTTGCTGGAGAGACAGAGACAGAGTGACAGAAATTGAGAAATCACTCCACAGGGCGTGATGCCCATGCATTATAATCCTTTCTCCTCATCTCCTCTTGGGATTTTGGGCATGCATGACACATGCCCAGTGGGACTTTTAAGCTCCTGGGTCTGAGACTTGAACTGCAGTTGACTATGTGGGAGTTCAGCGACATAACATGACACGATCTGCTGGTCCCCTCAATAAATACTTCTTTTTTTTTTTTTGAGAGATTTTAGTATAGGGCATGTGCGCTTGCCAGAAAGACAGAGAGAGACAGAGAGACAGAAAGCGAGAAATCATCTCCCAGGGGGGATGGCCATGCTACAATCCCTTCTCCTCCATTCTCCTTGGGATCTTGGGCACGCACGCATAAGCGCCCAGTGTGAGCTTAAGCTACCGGGTCCAGGACTTAACTGCTGTCAAATACATGGGAGTTCAGCAACATAGCCATTCGGCTAACTGCTGGTTCCCACAATCCCTTCTTCTCCATCCTCCTCTCTGGATCTCAGGCATGCACGCACACACGTCCAGTGTCAGTTTAAGCCACTGGGTCCGGGACTCGAAGTGCAGTCGACTACATGGGAGTCCAGCGACATAGCCATTATGCAAACTGCTGGTCCCAGTACATACTTCTTTAAAACAAAAGTAGTACTTGTCTCATTGGGGTTGAAGTGAGGATTCTAACAGAGAATAGGGTCTGGCACATAGCAGGTAGTCACTAACTATTAGCTACTACTACTATTATACATGTACATTTATAATACATATTATACTAGTATACATTTATATATATGAAGAGTCTTCAGACAGTCCACTGAAAATGTGTATTATAAAAAATTACGAATGGCTTTCAAAATTTTTTTGTACTAATATGAATTTGTACTTTAACTCCATTTTTCCACAATGTTCTTGAAATCCTCTGTATTTTGTGTCCAGTTACACCTCCCAAAACCACATAATGATAGAAAGAGAACGGTATTCCATAAAAGTAAGATTTAACAAGCAGATTAGTGACACAGGAGATTTACTGGGTCCTCAGAAAAGTCATGACTTGTTTTTCTTTCTTTTTTTAAAAAAAGGTTTTTGCCATAGGGCATGTATGCTCGATGAAGAGAGAAAGACAAACACAGTGAGAAGAAAAGTGAGAAATCACCCTCCTGGGGATGGCCACATTATAATCTCGTCTCTTTCAGTCCCCTCCCAGGATCTTGGGCATGGCTTCCTTTAGTCCCCCAATTTTTTTTTTTAATTTTCAAATATAATTTTATCTATTATTATTGTTTTAAAATTTCTGCTATAGGGCATGTATGCTCACTAGATTGAGGTGGGGAATGAGAGCAAGCTTCCTGGTCTGGGACTTGAATTGTGGTTGGTCATGTGGAAGTCCAGTACCTTAAGCATCATGCCACCTGTTGGCCTTTGCCAATGTACACTATTATTTCATATTCAAAAGCTCTATATTGGATGGTACCAGCAGTTAGTGTAATGGCTATGTCGCTGGACTCCCACGTAGTCGACCGCGGTTCAAGTCCCGGACCCGGTGGCTTAAACTCACGCCGGGTGCGTATGCGTGCGTGCCCAAGATCCCGAGAGGAGAATGGAGGAGAAGGGATTGCGGCGTGGCCATCCCCTCTGGGGGGTGATTTCTCGCTTTCTATCTCTCTGTCTGTCTGGCGAGCACAGGCGCCCTATAGCAAAAACCTCTCCAAAAAAAAAAAAAGCTCTATATTGGTTACATTTCCCTAAACATTTTCTTCTCCTATTGTGAGTTCCATTAAATAATCAGGAGAAAATTTCAAAAATAATTTAATGAATATAACAAAAGATATAAATGATACAAAAATCACAATGAAAATTGTTACATCCTCACTTTTGTTTCTCTAGCCTATCTTCTGTATATTTATGTTAATTCTTTTATTATCTCAACGTCTACATTAATTTTCTTTTTAAAAATTATTTTATTTACCTTTATTTATTGTTATTATTATTTTCCAATTTGACCAGAGAGAGAGAAAGTGAGAAAGCAAACCACCAGGTTTGAGACTTGAACCACACCCGGCCATATAGGAGTCCAGCACCTTTAACTACCATGCCATCTGCTGGCCCCTACATTCATTTTCTAAAATCTAATAGTGTCTATAATATTTTACATGCATCTTCTCAATTTGCCTCCTGTTTTTATATTTTACAAAAACTTTTATAAGACAAATTGTATAAAGCTAGGGGGTATAAACAAAAATTACACTGTTATCAATATAATTATATAAATCTTAAAAATCAGATAAAATAATCAAATCACTAAAAGGTGAATAACTAAATGGATCTTAAAGACTGCCCATATTTATGGGACCAGCAGATGGTGTAATGGTTACGTCACTGGAAACTTACATAGTTGACCATTGGAGTCCTGGACCCAGTGGCTTAAAACTCATGCTGGGCGTGCTTAAGATCCCGAGAGGAGAATGGAGAAGGGATTGTGGCATGGCCATCCCCTCTAGGGGTTAATTCTCGCTTTGTCTCTCTGTCTCTGTCTCTGCAGCCACTGCATATGCCTTATAACAAAAATTTCTCTTAAAAAAATGGGGGAGTGGGGTCTGGCAGGCAGCATGGTGGTTAACGGTGCTGGACTCCCATATGGCCAAGTGTGGTTTGAGTCCTGGACCTGGCAGCTTACTTTCTCACTTTCTCTCTCTCTCATATTCTGTCCCTCTCTGGTCAAATTAAAATAAATAAATAAAATGATAAATAAAGTTGAATAAAATAATTCTTTTAGAGGGGCTAGCAAATGGTATTGCAGTTACATCACTGGACTTCCACATGGCTGACAGAGGCTTCAGTCCTGAACCTGGTGCCTTAAAAATCACACCAAGCATATATGCGTGTGTGCCCAAGTTCCTGGGAGGAGAATGGAGGAGAAGGGATTGCCATCCCTCTTGGGGAGGTAACTTCTAACTTTCCCTCTCATCATCTCTGTCTCTCTCTCCCCTCAAGGAGAGCACACGTGACCTAAGGCAAAAGTTTTCATTTACATACTGTCTTTGTCTGAGTTTGTGCTCTATCCATAGTGCTGAGTAGTTGCGTAAGAAACCAAATGGACTAAATACCTGAGATATTTACCATCTAGGCCTCTACAGAAAAAGTTTACTAACCCTTGTTTTAATGTATCAATGCCTCCTGCTCTACCTCAAAGAATGGTTAGTTTCATGAAACTACAGTAATTCTATATTACTCATATAAACAATAAAGAATTTTTGAAAAGAATATTTAAAAAAATTTAAAAGATGAATACAAGTAATTATGAAGATGAGGTTTAATGATAAACACTTGCTAAACCAGTACTACTGAAATAAAAACAGGGTTTTTTTGAGATTTTTGCCATAGGGTGTGTGTGCTCACCAGAGACAGACGGATAGAGACAGAAGAGACAAAAAGTGAGAAATCACCCACTGTGGGCGATGGCCACGCTACAATCCCTTCTCCTCCATTCTTCTCTTGAGATTTTGAGCACACATGCACAATCGCCTGATGTCTTTTTCAAGCTGCCTGGTGTGGAACTCAAACCACAGATCTGGCCAGGGGGGATTCAGCACCTTAACTACCATGCCACCTGCTGGCCCTATACAAATATTTTTTTAAAAATTATTTATTTATTTATTTATTTATTTATTTGTTTGTTTATTTATTTATATTTGTTATTATTATTTTTTAATTTGACCAGAGAGAGAGAAAGAAAGGCAAAGTGAGAAAGCAAGCCACCAGGTCTGGGACTCAAACTGTGGTCGGCCATGTGAGAGTCCAGCGCTTTTACCACCATGTCATCTGCTGGCCCCAGCACAAATATTTTCAAAAGCCAAAAATGTATCTTAGTTCATTATTTTGCTGATAAGAATTAAGATCTAACCTGATTGATCCAAGGACATGTAAAATCTTCTCTCCATCTAATGGATAGTCAACATTTGGAGGTGGTGAGGGACGCTGAAATATAAACATCATAAACATAAGTCTGCACATATCATAACTTCTGAAAAAAGAAGATACATTTATTTTTAACTTACCTCATTATTCCCATCAAGATTAAATTTTGCTGCTTGGATTTTTAGTCCACGTTTTAGATCACTTACAAAGCAAGTGCGCACTTTTAAGAAAGGAACAAAAGGAAACCATGTTACAGTGTGTGAGTAATCAAATATAGTGAACCTAAGTTGCAGTTAAAACAAGTCACATAGACATGATAATCATCCATCCTTTTAGACTTTACAAACTTTGTCTTAGTTGCTCACTACAATTTTTTCAAAAATAAAAATCTTTTTCACATTCACCTAGGAACCATAGGCAAGTTGTATGTTCCTCTTCTGTAGAACCATTAAAAAAAAACAAACTTTGAGAAAATATTGTTTAATATCCCTTGTATAAGGAGAACCGCAATCAAAACAAATTTCTGCATCATGAAAACGTAGGTACTTGGGACCAGCAGTTAGCGTAATGGCTATGTTGTTGAACTCCCATGTAGTCGACTACAGTTTGAGTCCCAGACCTGGTGGCTTAAACTCATGCCGGGCACGTGTGTGTGCGTACCCAAGACCCTGAGAGGAGAATAAAGGAGAAGGGATTGCGGTGTGGCCATCCCCCCTGGGGGGGTGATGTCTCGCTTTCTATCTCTCTGTCTTTCTGGTGAGCACATGTGCCCTATAGCAAAAGCCTCTCAAAAAACCCCCAAGAAACAAAAAACAAAAAAAGTTAGGTACTCTAATTAAATAGCATGTTTCTTTGAATCAGATTTCTTTATTTCCTTTTCCTTTTGTTAGAAAAGCTTTTTCTTTTCTTTTTCTTTTTTTTGGAGAAGTTTTTGCTATAGGGCACAAGAGCTCGCCAGAGAGACAGAAAGTGGGAAATCACCCCCCAGGAAGGATCTTGGGCATGCACGCACATGCACTTGAGGTGAATTTAAGCCTCCAGGTCCAGGACTCGAACCATGGTCAATTACATGGGAGTCCAGCAACATAGCCATTACGCCAACTGCTGGTCCCAAAAAACTTTTTCTTAAATTAGCATATAATAACTGTACATATTTATGAGACATAGTGTGTCATTTCTAGTATAATTATGTAAAATCAAATCAGGGTAATTAGCATATCCTTCCTCTCAAACATTTGTCATTACTTTGTGTTGAGAACATTCAAAATCCTTTCTTTTATCTAATCTGAAATATATAATAAATTATGAACCACAGTTACGCTAGAGTACAATTTCACACTAGAACTAATTTCTCTACTCTAACTTTAATTTCGAGTCTGTTAACTAATCTCTCTCTATCCTTCCCTCATCTCCACCCTTCACAAACTTTAATAATCACTATTCTGGTCTCTATTCCTATGAGGTCACTTTTAGTTTCTACATACAGGTGAAACCAGGTAGCATTTTCTCTTTCTGTGACTGAGTTATTTTATTTAACATAATATCCTCCAGGCTGATCCAGATTGCGTTGAATAAACCACTTTTTTTCATTTCTTTTCTTTTCCTTAGATTTTTGCTATAGGACACGGGCGCTTGCTGGCGAGACAGAAACAGAGAGAAAGATAAAGAAAGTGAGAAATCACCCCCCAGGGGAGAGGGCCATACTGCAATCTCTTCTCCATCCTCCTCCTGGGATTTTGGGCACGCACGCACATATACCTGGTCTGAGTGTCAAGCCACTGGTTCTGGGACTCGAATCCCGGGAGGCCACATGGGAGTCCAGCATGTAACCATTATACCATCTGCTGGTCTCAAATCAGATTTCTTTTCTTTCCTCTTTTTTCCTTCCTTTTCATTCTTTTCCTTTCTTTCCTTCCTTCTCTTCCTTTTTCTCTTTCTTTTTTTCTCGCTCTCTCTTCTTACCCTTTCATGCATCCCATTCTTTTTTTTTTTTTTTTTAATGAGGTACTAGTTGGTCTGAGGTTTGTGAGTTATTGTTAAGCTGGTTAACATTTTACTGAGGCACTACAACATTTATTTACTTATCTTGAAAGAATTATTTAATTTTAATTTATTATCATTCTTCAATTTGACCAGAGAGACAGACAGAGACAGAGAGGAAGAATGTGAAAACAAGCCGTCAGGTCTGGGACTTGAACTGTGATTGGCCATGTGGGAGTCCAGTGCCTTAACCACCATATTACCTGCCAGTCCCATCTGATTCTTTTAAACAAAAATCTCGGCAGCTAAATTTTGCTCTTACTGGGTTATTGGAAAAGTCATGATGTATTTTTCCATGTAAAAATACATCATAACTTTTCAAAAAATCCAATAGTTGCAGTTAAACATTCTTCAGGGTTTTCTTTTGGGCATGATTATTTTTCTCCTTAGCACACTTCAACACTACCACTTTCCATGTACTATATATCACTTTACTTTCAGCATTTGAACACATATTCTTTTAAAAATTATGTTACAAAGAGGATTTTATAATAAACTTGTTTGAATTACTTCCAGTAATAAGTAAGGAATAAATAAGTTTTTTAAAGTAGAGACAAAACTGAGGCTGAATATAAGAAATCTCACTGTTGGGAGCAGTAGGTAGTGTGGTGGTTAAGGCTCACAGGGCTGACTGCAGATTGAGCCCCAGACCTGGTGGCTTAAAAATTACACCAGGCACATGTGCACCTGAGCCCCAAATCCCAGATGTTTATCTTTCAATTCTTGCCAATCTTATGTTTCCAAGACTAACAGGAAAGTTAAACATCTTTTTATAAGTTGGAGATCATATAAAAAGAAACACTTTGGAGCCAGCAGATGGTATAACGGCTGTCACTGAACTCTCATGTAGTTGACCGTGGTTCGAGTTCTGGATCTGGTGGCTTAAACTCACGCCGGTGCGTGTGCGTGTGTGCCCAGGAGCCCGAGAGGAGAATGAAGGAGAAGGGATTGCAGTATGGCCATCCCCCACCCGGGGTGGGGGGGTGATTTCTCGCTTTCTGTCTGTCTTTCTAGTGCGTGCACATGCCCTATAGCAAAAGCCTCTCCAAAAAAAAGGAAACTCTCCTTTTGGTGAACAATAATTGTATCATGGGGAATAGGACTGGAAGAAAAGAAAGGAAACTATTCATTTTGTTTGAAATATTTCCATATTATTTGAGCTGCTGAAGTATTATGAATAACTAAAATTTTACAATAATTGAAAGGATTTTAGGTAATTATACTACCTAAGTGAGGAAAACAACGTGAGTAAGATCTGTTTTGCAGCCCTAGCTCTAACCCTACTCACTGAAAAAATCATTTTAACATTTCTGGGCCCCAACTGTATTAGATTATCTCAGGTTCCATTTACCTCTAAAATCTACTAGTGTCTAATTCCTTATTAAATATTATAAAATACCAATTTTGCAGGACACTCTAAGTAGTAAAGAATATTAATTATACTTTAAATGCTTTACCTTTAAGTGAATAAAAATAACAATATACCCAATTTTGACATTCTTATAAAAATCCACTCTAGCAAAGTAGAAGAAATTCATTTTATTGGGACCAGCAGTTAGCATAATGGCTATGTCGCTGGACTCCCATATGGTCAACCGCTATTCAAGTCCCAGACCTGATGGCTTAAAACTCACACCGGGCACGTGTGCGTGCGTGCCCAAGATCCCGAAAAGAGAATGGAGAAGCGATTGCGGCGTGGCCATCCCCCCTGGGGGATGATTTCTCGCTTTCTGTCTCTCTCTTGTCTTTGTGGCAAGTGCATGCGCCCTAGAGCAAAAACCTCTCTCAAAAAAAAAAAGAAAGAAATTCATCTTATTAAAGTGAATCCATTATGCTTTGGCCCCAATTCTAAAATTTCTGAATAGTCAGTAAAATGACTAATTTTACAAGATATACAAAGAAAAATTAAGAAGTAAAACATTTTATGATGAGAGACCAACAGATGGTGTGTAATAGTTACATCACTAGACTCCCATGTGGTTGACTGCAGTTTGAGATCCCCTAAATTCCATAAAGAGAATAGAGGAGAAGAAATTGTGGTGTGGCCATACCCCGAGTGGTGATTTCTCACTTTCTGTCTCTCTGCTCTCTGGCGAGCATATGCGCCCTATAGCGAAAATCTCTCAAAAAACAAAACAAAACATTGTATGATATCAAACCAGTGACCTTTTTTTTAAAGGGAGATTTTCTTCTATAGGGTGTGTGCACTTGCCAGAGAGACAGAAAGTGAGAAATCATCCCGTAGGGCGATGGCCACACCACAATTCCTTCTCTTCTTCGTCTCCTCTAGGGATTTTGGGCACACATGCACACGCACATGTGTCTAGTGTGAGGTTTGTTTGTTTTTTGAAATTTAAAAAAAATTTCTTTTTATTTATTCGTTCTTTTATTTTAATTTGACCAGAGAGAGACACGGAGGGGGGTGGGTGAGAAAGGAAGCCACCATGTCTGGACTTGAAAGGTGGTCGGCTATGTGGGAGTGTCCAGCACTTTAACTACCATGTAACCTGCTGGTCCCTTAAAAGTAACTTTTTCTTTGGTTTTTTAAGTTTTTTACTATAGGACATGTATGCTTTGTTTTTTTAAAAAATATTATTTATTTTATTTTGACCAGAGAGGTACAGAGTGAGAGACAAAGAGAAAGTGAGAAAGCAAGCTGCCAGATGCAGGACTCAAACTGCAGTCACCTAGGTGGGAGTCCAGTGCCCTTAACCACCACGATGCACCTGCCAGCCCCTCAGCGTGAGTTTTAAGTCGCCAGGTCTAGGACTCAAACCACGACCAACTACATGGGAGTCCAGCAACATAACCATCATGCCATCTGCTGGTCCCAAACTAGTGACTTTCTTAAGCAATTCTGCTGATTTCCTACTGTGTAAATTACTAGTTCCCTATTAATCCTGAATACTCTCTATAAAATTGAGAAGTCACATCATGAATAATGCCAGAACTTAAGTCTGTAGGAAAAAAATCATAGTTTTTATTTACATTTTCCATAGCCTATATATGAAATATTTTTAGTATATCACATTATAAATATATTTTCTCTCTGTGTAAATGTTAGATACATATATCCTCCAAACACACACTTTTTTTAATCCTTTTTAGGATAAAAAAGCCAAAATAAGAACTGGGTTTACCTTTAATGTCCTCTAAGATACCTTCTGGAACTGAACCTAAAACCAAAAATTTTATTATGAATGATAGAACTTTAATGATAATTAAAAACACTCTATTAAATTGCATTCACGTTTTCACATTCCATTTTATTAGCAAAATTTAAAAGTGTATAGCTACTATAATTTTTTAAAAAGCCTACTAAGAAAATTAACTTTGCTCTTAGGAAAGAAATTTTATTATTCAATCCCAAACAAAGTACAGAATTTGAAGCCAAGCACGTACAAAGTTCTACAGAATGCCAAACACTTCTTTATTTTTTTTCTTAATTGCACTTTATTTATTTTATTTATTTATTTAAATTAGACCAGAGAGGGACAGAAAGACAGAGAGGGA
This sequence comes from Tupaia tana, assembly GCA_026018925.1. Classification (NCBI taxonomy): domain Eukaryota; kingdom Metazoa; phylum Chordata; class Mammalia; order Scandentia; family Tupaiidae; genus Tupaia; species Tupaia tana. The sequence goes on along the minus strand of JAKSZU010000001.1, from coordinate 223,629,083 downwards.
AAGTAAGAAAGCAAGCCTCCAGGTCCAGGACTCGAATTGTGGTCAGCCATGTGAAAGTCCAATGCCCTTAGCCACAACACACCTGCCAGCCCCAGAATGCCCCTCACTTCTAAATTTTTTTTTTTTTTGGGGGGAGAGGTTTTTGCCATAGGGTGCATGCGCTCGCCAGATAGACAGAGACAGAGAGACAGAAAGTGAGAAATCACCCTCCAGGGGGGATGGCCACGCCGCAATCCCTTCTCCTCCATTCTCCTCTTGGGATCTTGGGCACACACACACACACACGTGCCCAGTGTGAGTTTTAAGCCACCGGGTCCGGGACGCGAACCGCAGTTGACTACATGGGAATCCAGCGACATAGCCATTATACTAACTGCTGGTCCCCACTCCTAAATTTTTTTAAAAACAAAACACAAAATACGTATAGCAGTGTCAGTAGATGGCATGGAGGTTAGAGCACTGGATCCTACATGGCTGGCTGCTTAGTTTGAGTCAGTGTATTGAAAATGATGCTGGATGCATGAGCATACGTGGTCCAAATCCCAAGAGAAGACTGGAGGAGAAAGGATTGTTGGCATGGCAATTCCCAACTGGGGGATGACTTCTCATTTTCGCTCTCTCTCTGGCAAGTGCTCACACCCTATAGCAAAAAATGAAAATAAGAAGTATAGCAGAATAATTGGCATCAGACAGGAGTTAACTAAAACAATATTTTATATCATAAGGAGATTTGTTGTTTATCTTGTGGCAAGATAATCAGAAAAAAATTTGAGACTTAAAGATTTGTTATTTTTATTTTGGGGCCAGCAGGGGATGTGGTGGTTAAAAGCGCTGGACTCCCACATGACTGACCTCAGTTCAAGACCCAGACCTGAGGGACCAGAAGTTATCGTAATGGCTATGTCGCTGAACTCCCATGTAGTCAATTGCGGTTCGAGTGCCCGACCCGGTGGCTTAAACTCACGCCAGGTGCATATGCATGCGTGCCCAAGATCCCGAGAGGAGAATGGAGGAAAAGGGATTGTGGTGTGGCCATCCCTCCTGGGGGGTGATTTCTCGCTTTCTATCTCTCTCTGTCTTTCTGGCGAGTGCACGCGCCCTATAGCAAAAACTTCTCCAAAAAAAAAAAAAAAAAAAAAAAAAAAAAGATCCAGACCTGGCAACTTGGGAAAGGTCTTTTTTTTTTTAATTAAAAAAAAATTTCTTAAAATTTACCTACCTACCTACCTATCTAAATTTGACCAGAGAAGGAGGGAGGGAGAGAAGGAGGAGAGGGAGAGGGAGAGGGAGAGGGAGAGGGAGAGGGAGAGGGAGGGAGGGAGGGAGAGAGAGAGAGAAAGAGAAAGAGAAAGTGAGAAAGCAAATTAAGCAGACCAAGAGAAAGTGAGAAAGCAAAATTTAAAATACCCTACAATGAGGTATTTTAAATGTGTTTGCATTTCTGATCTTCCTAAGTGGGTGATTCAGGAAACATTAGACTCAGATTCTTTGAGAAAGATCGGAGGAGAAAGATAAATAGTTCAACAATGGGTAAAGAAGTTGGGCAGAGAAAGGGTATTCAAGAACGTATAGTTCAGAATTTTTTTCTTGGTAAAAGTTTTTACCATAGGACAAATGTGCTCACCAGAGACAGAGACAGTGAGAGGGAAAGTGAGAAATCAGCCCCTCCAGGGGTGATGGCCATGCCACAATCTCTTCTCCTCCCAGGATTCTGAGCGGGCACAAACACACACGTACCCAGTGTGATTTTCAAGCCATTGGGGACAGGACCTGAACTGTGATCAGCCACATGGGAGTCCAATAATCAGTTTTAAAGAAGACCTTTATTGGAGCAGGTAGGTAGCATGGTGGTTAAGGGGGCTAGACTCCTACATGGTCAATCACAGTTTAAGTCCCAGACCTGGAGGCCTGCCTTCTCACTTTCACTCTCTGTCCCTCTCTGGTCAAATTTAAATAAATAAATTAAATTAAATAATTCTTTAAAAAAAAAAAACTTTACTAAAAATATCTTGGGATGCTACACCAAACTTACTATCTCTGGAAGCCTTTTATAAATTAACTGTCATATAATATACTATGATGGTAATGAAGCTTCTCTGGAGTAGAAAAATTATAATCTAACCTACAGAATGAAAAATGCGCTTACCTTTTTTTTTTAAAGCAATTTTTGCTATAGGGCACATATGCTTGCTGGGGAGACAGAGAGACAGAAAACAAGAAATCACCCTCAAGGGGGGATGGCCACACCACAATTCTTTCTCCTCCATTCTCCTCTCAGAGTTTTGGGCATGCACTCACACACGCCCAGCGTGATTTTTAAGCTACCTGGTCCAAGACTCGAACTGTGGTTGACTACATGGGAGTCCAGTGATGAAACGATTACACCATCTGCCAGTCCCTAAATGCTATTATCTTAACTATCAATAAGGGACAGAAGGAAAGCAGGATAAATAATACTATCATAAAACTTGCCTTTCTCTTTCCAACATGTATTCACTGCCAAGTCACTACATTAGGAACTACAGATTAAAAAATAAAAAAGACACAGATCTTCAAAGGACTCCGGGGGAAACAGGTAAGTTAACAGGAGAATAAGAATGTGTTGTATGTGCTATAATACAGTACTGAGTGCTTAACAATGATAGAAGCTATTTGTTCTGCTTACATATTTCAGGTGAGTCATGCACAGGGATCAAAACCCAACTAGGCTGGGGCCAGCAGGTGGCATGGTGGTTAAGGGTGCTGGACTCCCACATGGCCGACCGCAGTTCAAGTCCTAGACCTGGTGGGTTATTTTCTCACTTTCCCTCTCTCTCTCTCTCATACTCTGTCCCTCTAGTCAAATTAAATAAATAAACAAGCAAACAAATCAATAAAGTTAGATAAAACAATTCTTTAAAAAAAAAAAAAAAAAAAAAAAAAAACTAGGCAAAGAAAAACATCCCAGGTAAAGAACTAGAATAAATGAAAGCAAAAGGTTATAAAAGGACCTCTGATGCCTGGAAGACTAAGAAATTTGTTGTAGTTGGAACCAGGACATGGCATAATGGTTATGTCACCAGACTCCCACATAGTTGACCGCGGTTCAAGTCCTGAACCTGGCAGCTTAAAATTCATACTGGGAATGTGTGCACGTGTGCCCAAGATCCCGAGAGGAGAATGGAGGAGAATGGACTGTGGTGTGGCCATCCCCCCTGGGGGATGATTCCTCACTTTCTGTCTCTGTCTTTCTCTCTGTTTCTCCAGTGAGTGCATGTGCCCTGTAGTAAAAATGTTTCTAAGGAAAAAAAAAAAAGAAATTTGCTGTAGCTGAATATAAAAAATTCTCAAAAATTCTCAAGCAAAACACTGTAATCAGATTTCTTTTTTTAAAAATTGTATTCATTTATCTTATTTTACTTTATTTTATTTTGAATTTGACCAGAGAGAGATAAAGAGAGAGAAGGAAAGTGAGAAAGCAAGCTGCCAGCTCCAGGACTCAAACCATGGTCAGCCATGTGGGATTTCAGCTGCCTGAACCACCATGCCACCTGCTGACCCTTGTAATCAGATTTCTTTAGTGAAAGTAATTCCTGACAGGAGTGTGAAATAGAATCAGTCCAGAGAGAAGGCTCCTGTAATAATCCAAGCAAGAAATAACGAGGACCTATATTAAAACAATGTCTTTGTTTTCAGATGTTCAGTGGTGTGGAAATCGGGAAAAAAGAAGTGAAATTTGAAAGAGATGTCTACAAGAAAACTGAGAGGATTTGATAACTACAAGCTTCCTAAAATGGGATATGAGGAAAATGCTATAATCTTTATATCATAATGGTTAAATAAATTTAAGGTAAGAAATACCGTGTTCAGTTTTGGTAGTCTTAAGTCTGTGGTGTCCAGTAACAGGCACAGTTTATATCTAATAATCAGTTAGAAGTAACAATATCGAATTCAGAAGAGGGATGAGGCCTAGTGATACATTTGAGAATCAGGAGCATATAGATGTAGTTGAAGTCATGGGACTAGATGGGATCACCCTGAAGAAGCCAGTGGGAAAAAAAGAATAAAACCCAAATCCCTAGGGGAAAACCAGTAGAGAAAGCAAGAACAGAGTACACCAAGAAGGAATACTCTCACTGGACCCACACGGGAAGAATCCTGGGTTTGCATTCATGACCTCCAGGAGCACATGGAGCATGTGTACACATGGCAGTGATCTGACTGGCTGAGACTAGGGGGTGGATTACAGCATAAGGGTCCTATTATGGGTACTTGTCTCTTCTTTCTCTCTCCCTCCCTCATGTAAGGAAAAGAAAACTTAGAGTACATGATGGGATCAGCAGATGGTATAACGGCTATGTCGCTGGGCTCCCATGTAGTCGACCATGGTTCGAGTCCCAGACCTGGTGGCTTAAACTCACACCGGGTGTGTGTGTGTGCGTGCATGTGTGCGTGCGTGCCCAAGATCCCAAGAGGAGACTGGAGAAGCGATTGCGGCATGGTCATCCCTCCTGGAGGGTGATTTTGTGCTTTCTGTCTCTCTGTCTCTCTGTCTTTCTGGCAAGCGCATGCGCCCTGTTGCAAAAACCTCTCCAAGAAAAAGAGTACATGATGATCCATAGTGGCAAAACTTCTAGAAAGAATGACTAAAGCAAATTTAGTAGATTTGGTAATTAAGACCTCAATGATGGGGACTGGCAGGTGGCATGGTGGTTAAGGGCACTGGACTCCCACATGGCTGACCGTGGTTCAAGTCTCAGACCTAGCAGCTTACTTTCTCACTTTAACTCTCTCTCTTTCTCACTCTGTCCCTCTCTGGTCAAATTTAAATAAAGTTAAAAAAGATTATAAATATATAAAAAAAAGAGCTCAATGATGATCTTGTAACTGGACCAATGTCAGCAGAGTGATGGGGTGAAGAAAGAATAACTATGCAATGAGGCAAAGACTAAAACATAAGTTAAGCAAATGAAAAGACAGTATAAAGTACTTAAACTGAATTTACCCATCACAGACGGAAGGCTCTGTTCTTTAACAGCACTTGTGTCAACAGTACATTGTTCCAACAGCTGAGTTTCCAACTCCCTGAAATTAAAAATAAAAAGTTACTGGGACCAGCAGGTGGTATGGTGGTTAAGGCATTGGACACTCCCACATGGCGGACCACAGTTGGAGTCCTGGACCTGGTGGCTTTATTTCTCACTTTCCCTCTTTGTTTCTCTCTCTCTGTGTCTCTCTCTGGTCAAATTAAAATAAAATGAAGGAATAAATAAAATGAAAAAAAAAAAAAACGTTACTGAGAGAGACTGGCAGGTAGTATGGTGGTTAAGGCAGCTTGACCCCCACATTGGCTGACCATGGTTCAAGTCCTGGAACTGGCAGCTTGCTTTCTCACTTTCCCTCTTTCTCTTTCTCTCTCATTCTATCCTTCTCTGGTCAAACGAAATTAAATAAAGTTAAATAAAAGAATTATTAAAAAAAAAAAGTTACTGAAAGTAAAATATTGCAAATGACTTCTCTTATTTCATATTTCTAAAAAATATCGCCAAGGGTACAACTTCTCCCCAGGAAGAGAGAAAGATAAAGGGTAGGCAATCACACTGTAACTCCTCTTCCATTTTTCCATCCTGTGGGAATTTGGGACACACATATCCACCCAACTGTGTTACAAGCCACTGGGGCAAGGGTCTGAATTGAGGTCAGCCATGTGGGATCTGGTTCCCTTAACTATTAGGCAATGGGGCCTCCTTCTTATTTGATACTTTTACTGCAAAATAGATTACGATGTTTTAAATAAAAATGGCTTTATCCTTAAAAGATAACTACACTGAAAGTTAACAGAGAATGGAATGAATAAAATTAAATGTCCATATCATAAGCCCTGTATTGATCACTGACCAATAAACAGAGCAGCATCTGTTTTACGGCATAGGTAAGGAGAATGTGAAACTTACCTGTGAAGAGCTTTTCCTCCTAGGGGGAGTGCTCCCCAACAGTTTAGCACTGGGATTCCTTCATATATCTATAGAGTAGTCAAGGATAGTAATATTTTTGGAGATAAGAGGTAGGGGGGGAAATGTAGATTACTTGATATTTTCCTCATTGTGTAGTATTGTTCTAAATCAGCTTTGGTGACAAATTATTCTTATTTTTAAAAGAACTATAGAAAAATCAAAAAGTTTCTTTTCATAATCTTCACCAAAGAAAACAAACTAAACATGCACACACACACTAATTTATCAGAGCTGGAGCATCTAATAAAGTAGCCACTAGCCATATGTGGTTACTGAGCACTTAAAAAATGGCTAGTCTGAAGTGAAATAATGCTGGAAGAGTAAACTACACACCAAATTTAAAAGATTTTTAAAAATTTGCTACAGGGTGGGACCAGCAGATGCTGCAATGGTTACGTCGTTGGACTCCTATGTAGTTGGCCAAGATCTGGCAACGTAAAACTCACACCGGGCATGTGTGCATGACATTCCCCAAATCCCAAGAGGAGGGAGGAGGAGAATAGATTGTGGTGTGGCCATCCTGCCTAGGGGTGATGTCTCTGTCTCTCCAGTGAGTGCACGCACCCTATAGCAAAAATCTCTCTCTTGAAAAAAAAAAATTGCTATAGGGTATGTGTGCTCACTGGAGACAGAGAAAGTGAGAAAGCACCCACCTGAGGGGAGATGGCCACACTGCAATCCTTTCTTTCCTCCATTCTCTCCTTGGGATTTTGGGTGCATATGTGTACACAAGCCCAGCGCATTCCTCAAGCCACTGGGTCTGAGACACAACCCTCACAGTTGGCCATATGGGATCCAGCCACCTTACCTACCATACCACTGGTTGGCCCTAAAAGATTTTAATATATCAAAAAACCCCTGAGATATCTTATTATAATTTTAAAATATTGATTACATATTGAAATAACTATTTTGGGTTAAGTAAATATACTTTTATCTCTTTTGTTACATTTTAAAATGTGGCTCTTTGGCCCACATAATTCTACTGGACAGAGCTGAAAGGATAGTGGACATATAAGCTTTGCTACCTTATTTTACGTATCATTTTGGTTAGTGTTCTATTAAGTTTAATATTTATAAAGATACAGATATACTGATAAAATCATCAACTTTGGACAGAAACATGGGTTTTTATCCTGGCTATATGCTTAAATGACCTTAGGCAGAATACCTACCCCAACTTTAAATTTTCTCATTAACATAATGAGAATAGTACTTATGTTGCAAGGCTGTCTTGAGAATTACATATAAAATAATTTATATATAAAACTTAAAGAGACAGCCTAAATTAGTTCCTTAAGATTGCTGATTGGGACCCACAGTTGGCGTAATGGCTATGTTACTGCATTCCCATGTAGTCGACCACAGGTCAAGTCCCGAACCTGGTGGCTTAAACTCACACCGGGCGTGTGTGTGTGCATGCCCAAGATCCTGAGAGGAGAATGGAGAAGGGATTGCAGCGTGGCTATTCCCCTGCGGAGTGATTTCTCACTTTCTGTCTCTGTTTCTCTTTGTCTTTCTGGTGAGCGCATGCGCCCTATAGCAAAAACTTCTCAAAAAAAATAAAAAAATATTGCTGATTTTTGGGGTTGGCAGGTGATGTGGTGGTTAAGGAACTGGACTCTCACTTGGTCAATTGTGGTTCAAGTCTCAGACCTGGTTGCTTGCTTTCTCACTTTCCCACTCTCTCTCTCTAGTGAGTGAATGTGCCCTATAGCAAATTAAATAGTAATGCTAAATAATATTAAATAAATAATTTATAAAAAAATCCTTGATTTATTCCCACTAATAGTTCTAATATATAAACATTAGATTTCAAAATTGCAAGAGGTTTACACTCATGTACCTCAACCTCCTTTTCAATGAAACAATTCTAAGAGACATTTAGCTACACTCTGCTTAAATGTTTATAATGAAAAGAAATGTACTGCTGTCTATAGTCCATAACTCCATCTTGGAACAGCTTGAACTGAGAGTACATTATTTCCAATTGTGAATAATATATTAATAAAAACTTTAACACACACTAAACAAGGTACTATATATCATGTCTTATTCTAAACACTTAATATACATTACCTCACTAGACCCTTACAACTCTCTTATGAGATGGAAACACTGTAATTCCCATTTTACAGATGAGGAAACTGAGGCCTAAAGAGAGGAAGCTCCTTGACCAACAGCATGTAAATAGTAAGAAGTATAGCTGAGATTTGTACTTACTGGGTATTTGATTCTAAAACCCACACTCAAACCCTATAGCCTCCTGTTTCTACGATAGCTTTTGGAGAAAGAGTAAAAAAAAAATAGAAACCTTCTACAGCAAGCCATTAACTATTTGAAGGCTGAGTTCACGATGCCATTAATTTTTAATTATTCTTGATGAACTTTCTCCTTTCAGTTTCTATTATTCTTCATGATTCTTTTCTTTTTTTTTTTAAATGATTTACTTATTTATTACTATTTTTAACTCGCTATAGGGCACCAGAGAGAGAAAAAAAGGGAAAGTGAGAAAGCAAGCCACCACGTCTGGGACTTGAACCACAGTAGGCATGTGAGAGTCCAGTGCCTTAATAACCATGCCACCTGCTGGCCTGATTTTCTTACAGCTTGACTATCCTAGTAGACTCCTTTTTTTAAAAAAAATATTTATTTATTTCCATTTGTTGTTATTATCATCTTTAAATTTTGACCCGAGAGAGACAGAGAGAGAGAAAGGGAAAGCGAGAAAGCAAGCCTCCAGGTCCGGGACTCGAACCATGGTCAACCACATGGGTATACAGCACTCTTAACCACCACGCCACCTGCCAGCCCCCCTAGTTGACTCCTTTGACACATCCTAATTTTGATGTTCCTCTTGACAACTCAATATAATACTCATGTTGTCTACTCCTCAAGTATATACCAACACCAAACCATAATGATAATCTTTATAAGACGTAAACTTAAAGAGAGACAGAGAGAAAGTAAGGAATCATCCCCCATGCTACACTCTTTTCTCCTCCATTCTCCTCTTGAGATTTTGGGCACATGTGCCTGACCTGAGTTTCAAACCTCTAAGTATGGGACTTGAATCATGGCCAAGCATGTGGGAGTCCAGAGACGTAACCATTACACCATCTGCTGGCCTCAAAATCCTGTGAACTTTTTCTCCATGGTAATTCATATTTGTACATGATAACCCAAAATAGTTCAATACAATAAAAATCATTTGTAATAAGCGTTATTATTTAAAAGAGTTAAAACTACAAAACTGGATCATTGACAAAAAGATAACAGGCAGCAGACATTAGCACTCAATAGATGCGCTATAACTTAGCAAGATTTAAGAAATATTCCAGGAGACACCAATAAGCCCCTTCTGTCTCAGCTATGCTGCCACCATATGTGGACCACCTTCTGCATACAGACATCATCCTGGGAGAAAAATTTTTAAATTTATTAAAAAAAACAGAAAAAGATACAGGTAACACCAGGCTTTCCCTATATCCACAATCCAGGACCATGGCAGAGTTTATCCCAAGCGTCAGAAGAGCCATTAAATGGCTTGGAGCAAGCAAGACAGATGGAACCTAGAAAACAACAAATCCAAAACAATTAACAACCAGACCAGAATGACTGTCAGTATTTGAAGAAGTTTGCTTTATATTCAAATACATTTGAAAAAATTCACAAAAACATTAGCTTTATTTTGTATTATATTATTTATATTATAATACCTATTCAATCATTTTATGGTACTAAGTCAAGAACTAGTTAATAGATTTATATAAATGTATTCAATAATCATAATATACTGTAATAAATAAAAACACTTCAAGCTGAGTTGTTATTCCAAATTGACAGTTATGCAACATTTTTATTCTTGTTCTATCTCTTTTGGAGAGGAATAGTCAAAGGTATAAGAGAAGAAATCTAGAAATGTAAATTCAGAGGAAGATGTTGAAGTAAAAAAATAGAGATGCCTTTATCACTGAAATGAAAATACAGAAAATGAATCGTCTTTATTCAATCAAAATGTGAAAGTCCATCATAATCATATGGTAGACGAATAAAGAGCAATATTTCCCTTACCTAAGAAGATACAGCAGGTATTCTATTGAGACATGAGACGAGGCCACTAACATGACTAAACCTTCACAGTACAATACAGAGAATCTTCTATTTATTAAGAGCTGATATAACTTTCTGTTTTGTATTCACCATACTGTAAATGGAATTTCTGAAACTATGACATCAGGAGTACAGGACCATGTGATCTGTTTCTCTATACCTGTCTTACCAAAATATAAACCAGAAATACTGTCCTTACCTCATAAAAGTATTATGTGTGTTTAATTTCTTAAATACTATACACATTTTATATAATCTTCCATTTTTCCTTGCTGAAAAGCCCACAATTTCAAGATAGATTTTTTTCAGTTTTAAGTAATACAGATTCATGTCTACTATAAAATATAATAATCTTAAAAACATGTTCTTGGCTTTAAAAAGTCATCTTGATGCCTATAAAGTTAAAGGAACAAGTAAAATTACTAATATCAAGATGTACATCTCATTCCTGGCCCTGCCCACTGACTCTAAGGGAGATACAGTTTTGATATTCCATCTAAAATGAATTTAAAGCCTACAATGAAATAATTGAAGAATTCAGAACACTCAGCATAGACAGTAGAAACTAGAAAGGAGAGGATGAAACACATCACAAACTCCATAGCACAAAATATACCTTTTAATTAAAAAAAAAAGTCTGTTTTCCAGAACAGAAAAGCTTACACTAAAATAAAATAACAGAGGTGCCAATAAGAAGAAATCTCTAATTATCTGAGTGTTGGATAAAATGTTAATTAAGCATGAAATAACCATCCAAAGAAGGAAAATAATGGCCAATTTGGAGAGGCTTCTGCCAGCTAGTTCCTCAAATACATTATGTAGTATTTGTAATGAAAGAGAGGAAAAGAGGACTCTGTAGTTTAAGTGTTGAGCACCTACTACAAAAAAAAGGGGGGGAGAAGGGATGATTCCCTAAAGACTAATAAGTAAAAATTGTATTGCTCCACTTTCTACTTCAAAAGCAATTTATCACTTTATTAAAAAACAGATACCTCAAAATATTTGAAAAGAACACGAGTGAGTGTCTCTCTGAAGTGCGAAGGACATAACACCGACTCAATAACCACGACACGGCGGTCTCTGGGATTCACCAATAGATGCCTGAAAAGTGACAGTTTTGTTTTTTACTTTATTTTTTAATTTCTGCAATATCTGTTCTATACATATCTTTTATTTACAAACTTTTCTTTTCATTCATTTTATTTTATAATTTTTTATTTATATTTGTTAAACATCTTTGTGGAGTACAATGTGGTTTTTCATAGCAAACAAGCAGTATGTGATAATCAAATCAAGGATATTATAAAGTTCATCTTCTTCAAACAACATTACATTATATTGTGCACCTCCCATTTTCTTTTATAAAAAATAATTATTTGTTTGTTATTATTATTATTTTTAATTTGACCAGAGAAAGACAGCAAGAGAGAGAGAAAGGAAAAGTGAGAAAGCAAGCCACTGGGTCCAATACTCGAACCGTGGTTGGCTGTGTGGGATTCTAGCACCTTAACCACCATGCCACCTGCTGGCCTGCATTTGCCATTTTCATTTCACTAGTTTTTGTTGTTGTTAAGATATAGGATATATAAGACTGGCAATACCTTTTTTTTTTTTGACAGTTTCCCCCCCCCCCCCCCCCCCAAAGGGAGTGTGTGCTGGCCAGAGAGAGAGAGACTGAAAGAAGAAAAGTGAGAAATCACCTCCTAGGGGGCATGCAGTCCCTTCTCTATTCTCTTCTTGGGATTTGGGGCATGTGCACACACACACCAAGTGTGAGTTTCAAGTCACCAGGTCCCAGACTTGAACCACAGTTGGCCATATGGGAGTCAAGCATCTTAACCACTATGCTACCTACTGAACACAATTAGTTTTGTTTTTAAAAGTAAATAAAAGTTCATGGGGCCAGTAGGTGGCATAGTAGTAAAGGTGCTTAACTCCCACATGGCCAACTACAGTTTGAGTGCCAGATCTGATGGTGGTGGTTTGCTTTCTCAGCTTCCTCTCTGTGTCTCTCTCCGGTGAATGCATGTGTCCTATAACAACAACAACAAAAAATACAGTAATAATAAATAAAAAATTAATAAGCAATTCTTAGGGACCAACAGGTGGTATGGTGGAAAAAGGTGCTGGATTCCCACATGGCTAACAATGGTTTGAGTCCCGGACCTGGTGGCATGCTTTCTCACTTTCCCTTTCTCTCTCTGTCTCTCTGGTCAAATTAAAAAATAACAACAACAGATAGAATTAAATAAATAAATAATTCCTTAAAAAATTCTTTACAAAAAAGTAAATAAAATTTTATATTGGGATCAGCAGGTGGCATGGTTGTTAAGGTGATGGACTTCCATACGGCCAATCTGGTTCGAGTTCCCAGCCTGGTGGCTTGCTTTCTCACTTTTCATTTCTCTCTAGCCAAATTAAAAAATAATAAGGGGGAAAAAATAATAAGGGGCCGGCAGGTAGAGTGGTAGTTAAGGCACTGAATTCCTACATTGCCAACCATGGTTCGAGTCCTGAACCTGGTAGTTTGTTTTCTCACTTTCCCAAACTCTCTCTCTCTGTGCCTTTCTCTGATGATCACACACGTCCTGTAGGAAACTTAATAAATAGGGACCAACAGATGGCGTTATGGTTACATCACTAGAATCCTACATAGTGAACTGCAGCTCAAATCCTAGACCCAGTGGCTTAAAACTCACACCCTGCCTGTGCATTCCCCAAATCCTGAGAAAGTGGTGAAGGGATTGCAGCATAGCCATCCACTAGGGTGTGATTTCTTGCTTTCTGTCTGTCTAGTGAGCGCAAGTACCCTACAGCAAAATCTCTCTAAAAATAAATGAATACATAAATAAATAAAGTGTGTGTGTATGTGTGCATGTAAAAAAAGAAATATATATGTAAAAAAAGGAAACAAACACACACACACAAACACACACACATATACCAAGTATTACCATGACTGGCAATCAGAAAATTTATCTAAACACAAAAGCAAGCAAAGAGCAAACATAATTGCACCTTACCTGAAATACAGTATGTGGATGAATTCCTTTAGGTAAGAATATAATTCTTCTGTATTGATATTATACTGAACAACTTTGATAGGCTGTAAAACATTTAAATGACCTATTAACTTATATTAGTAGAATAATCCTATTAAATTTAAAATAAGCTTATTAATTTTATTAATGAATTTTCTGCTAGTATATTAAAAGCAATTGTATTGAGAATAGATGCAAAAATTAAATACAGAATAATCTCTTAAATTAGGAACCCTTAAGAATTGGCATGTAGAGAGGACCAGCGGGTGGCGTGGTGGTGAAGGTGCTGGACACTCCACATGGCCAACCACGATTCGAGTCCCAGACCTGGTGGCTTGCTTTCTCACTTTCTCCCTCTCTCTGTGTGTCTCTCTCTAGTCAAATAAAAATAAAAATAAATGAATAAATAAAATTACAAAAAAGAATTGGCATGTGGGACTAGCAGGTGGCATAATGGTAATGTCAATGGACTCTTTTTTTTTTTTTAAAAGAAAAAAATACTTTAAATTATTTTATTTAATTTTATTTATTCATTCATTTATTTTCATTTGACCAGAGAGAGAGAGAGAGAGAGAGAAAGTGAGAAAGCAAGCCACCAGGTCTAGGACTCAAACTATGGTCGGCCATGTGGGAGTGTCCATCACCTTAACCAAAACGCCACCTGCTGGTCTCCAAAGAAAAAATATTTTATTTAACTTTATTTATCTATTTATTTTAATTTGATCAGAGAGGTGGAGAGAGAGAGAGAATGTGTGTGTGTGTGTGTGTGTGTGTGTATGTGAGAGAGAGAGAGAGAGAGAGAGAGAGAGAGAGAGAGAGAGAGAGAGAATATGAAAAAGTAAGTCACCAGGTCTGGGACTGGAACCGCAGTTGACCATGTGGGAGTCTAGCACCCTTAACAACCACACCATTTGCTGGACCCATGTCATTGGACTCTTAAGTAGTTGACCGCAGTTTGAGTCCCAGACCCAATGACTTAAAACTCACACTGGGTGTGGGACCAGCAGACAGTGTAATGGCTAAGTCGCTGGATTCCCATGTAGTCAGCTGTGGTTTGAGTCCCAGACCTGGTGGCTTAAACTCACGTTGGGCACATGTGTGCCCAAGGTCCCTACAGGAGAATGGAGGAAAAAGGATTGTGGTGTGGCCATCCCCCCGGGGGGTAATTTCTCGTTATGGGGCCCAGCTGCAGTAGAGTGGACTAGACAATACTCAGTGGGCTGGGGTCATCTGGGAGGACAGGGTTTGATTACTTGCCTATCCTAAAAAGCTAGTGTAGTAGTACATGCCTGTAGTCTCATCTACCCAAGAGACTGAGGTAGAAAAATCGTGACATAGTCAAATTTATGTTACGTATAATCAGACCTTAATAAAATTAATTTAAAAAATTTTCTTTTGGATATACAACCGTAAGTTATATGTATATTTAGCACTGTTCTAATCAATCTTATTTGAAGTTATACTTAAAATATTTCATAGTACAGCATTTATTAATTTACTTTAAAAAAAAATACCTTAGGCACACCAGCTCTTTTTATCACACTAGGAATTATACATCTTGGACCAGTTTCTCCAGCAAATCCACACCTGCAAATAAATTAAAAATTGAAACACTCAATTTATAACTGTCACAGAAATAAGTTTTTCTGCATTTGTTTCCCAACAATGGCCACAGAACATCTCGAAATACCTCTGATGTTTCAAAGGGACCAATAACAAGAGAACTAAAATGTTCATACTATCTATTAATAATTGTGTACTGAGGGGACCAGCAGATGGTGTAATGGTTACACTGCTGGACTCCCATGACCGTGTTTGAGTCCCAGACTCAGCGGCTTAAAACTCATGCCAGGTGCATGTGCATCATGCCCAAAATCCCAAGGGAAGAATGGAGTCGAGAAGGGATTGTGGCGTGGCCATTCCCCCTTAGAGGTGATTTTTCACTCTGTCTCTCTGGCAAGAGCAGGCGTCCTCTAGCAAAAATCTCTCTTTAAAAAAAACTGTGTATTGGGCCAGTTGGTAGCATGTCAGTTAGGGTAGCCCGATCCCATATGACCAGCTACACAGTGAGCCCTGGATCTGGTGACTTAAAATACACAGCAAGTTCGTGTGCGTGCATACCCAGAATCCTAAGAGGACACAGAAATGGAGAAGGGACTTTGGCAAGGCCATCCCCCCAGGAGGTGCTTTCTTATTATCCACTTCTCCCTCCAGGGAATACATGTACCCTCTGGCAAAATTAAAAAGAGAAATTATGTATTAAAGGAAAAAAGTAAAATCATCTTAATTAACTGATACCAAAATAAACCAGTGTAATGATTGCACAGCAGTGTTTATTTTTCCCAATTTTTAATTTTAGCTGAATTTTAGGCAAGACATTTCTATAAGCTTGGATCTGAACTATATGGATTGTGACTTCATTCACACAGTTCATTCACAAGTGATAATGTCACTTCAAATCCATCACTCTGACATCTTTTGCTTCATTTTGGTGTCTTTCCTTTCAGTCTATTTTGGGGGGTGGGGGGGAGGTAGAGGTTTTTGCCTTACAGCACATGAGCTCACCAGAGAGAGAGAGAGAGCGTCAGAGACAGAAAGAAAGTGAGAAATCACCGCCCCCTGAGGGGATGGCCATGTGCAATCCCTTCTCCTTAATTTTCCACTAGGGATCTTGGGCATGCACGCACACATGACAGGCGTGAATTTCAACCACTGAGTCCAGGACTCCAACCGTGGTAGACCATGTGGGAGTCCTGCAACATAACTGCTATGCCTTCTGCTGGCCATTTTAGTCTATTTTTTAGCTATGCATATTTTACATAGATTTAAGCAACTTTGCACACTGTGAACTCATACAGTAAGCTTCTGCCCATACTGATATAGTGTGTTTTATTTTATTTTTTTTTGGTCAGAGGGTGTATGTGCTTGACAGAAACAGAGAGCATGACAGTGAGTGTGCATGCACGTACACCTCTCCAAGGTGGAACATGGTCATGCCACAACCCTTTTTCCTCCACCCCATCAGGATTTGAGCCACACAGGCACATGTGCCCTGTATTTTTCACGCCACCAGGGCTCATACTTAACCATGTTTGGCTATGTGGGATCCATCTTTCTCCACATAGTGCTTACCCACTGCACTACTAGGCCAGCCATTAATACAGTCACCATTGATATCATTTTAAAAACTGCATACTATTTTATCTTTTTATAAACTATTCTTTTATAATGAGAGCACAGAAGGGAAAGAGAAACACATTTAACAGTATAGTCACACCAGGATCCCATTCCCACAGCCCTCCAGTCTGTAAGAATCTTAGGTACCCACGCATGTACACAGCATGTTTTTGGGCTGACCTGGGGATCTACATCAGTTAGCTGTGTGGCTTTGAGCACTGCTGCTTAGTTTGTTACTAACTGTGAGACCAGGCTGGGCCAAGATTCTTTTTTTCTTAAAGAATTATTTTATTAAACTTTTATTTATTTATTTACTTAATTTGACCAGAGATGGACAGGGAGAGAGAGAGACAGGGAAAATGAGAAAGCAAATCACTGGGAGTCTAGCACCCTTAAACCACCATACCACCTGCTGGCCCCCCAAGATACTTATTTCTGACAGGGTCTTGCTGGTACAGTCTTCTACCACCATGCCCAGCCTGTACAGGTTGGCCCTAGAATTGAACCTGGGCCTCTAATATGACCACAGCCTCACATGGGGTCAACCCTAGCAACATCCTACTACTTATGCTACTGTTACTGGGCCTAAACTATCTTCTTTTCTTGAGTAAAGCTATTGTCATTTTTATTTCTCGTTAGTAAAACAAAACTTTGCTAAAAACATTGCCAAAAATGATCACCATGCTAGTTTATTCTTTTCTTTTTTAAAATAATTATTTATTTAACTTTATTTATTTATTCATTTATTTTTAATTTGACCAGAGAGAGAGAGAGAGAGAGAGAGAGAGAGAGAAGGTGAGATAGCAAGCCACCAGGTCCGGGACTCAAACCGTTGTTGGCCATTTTGGAGTGCCCAGCGCCTTAACTACCATGCTACTCACTGGTCCCACTAGTCTATTCTTAACATGATTTTTTCTTGTTCTGCCTAGTTTTTGGTACTGCTCTTCTCCAATCTCAAAGAGCTCCCTCCAGTCTCTACTATTTCCATCTCCATGTTTACTTGTACCAGTACTCCCCAAATTCCCCAAAGTGCAACCCTTTAGGTAGCTCTCAGTTTTTTCTTTTACACCATACATTCACCTTATCACTCTCCTGCTTTTTCAATCATCACTTTTCTGTCTAATAGCTTTTTGCTTATGTCTTCAATACATAGCCAACATAATAACTTTTGGGTAGTAGCCTCAAGTATTTATTATGCTATCAGAATAATTTTTATAAAATTAATAACATAACTAGGGGCCAGCAAGTGGTGTGGTGGTTAAGAAGCTGGACACTCCCACATGACCAACCATGGTTTGAATCCTGGACTTGGTGGCTTGCTTTCTCACTTTCCCTCTGTGTGTGTGTGAGAAAATAAAATGAATGAATGAATAAATAAAATAAAATAAACAATTAAAAAAAAAAAAAAAGAAGACGTAACTAAATAAGGCAGCACCTTGCACAGAATAAGAGAATGTCATGAGCCGAGGACTATTCCTTTTTTACACAGCACCTGACTAATGGCAGTCCTTATTATTTCCACCTTTGGGGGCTATGGAGCGCCTGAGGCATGAGTTCCAATTTTTAAAAAATTATCAGAGAGTGTGTGAGCTTTCCAGGGAAAGAGACAGAGAGAAAGCAAGCAATCCCTAGTGGGGTATTGTCATACTGCAACCCTTTTTCCTTCATTCCTCTATCCTGTCAGGATTTTAGGCAAACATACCCTGTGGATCTCTCAGCCAAAACTCCAACCCCATTTGGCAGTGTGAGACTCAGCCTCCCCATGTACTGGGGTTAACTGCTTTGTTATAGGCCACCCAAGGTTCAAGTTTTAAATGGGCTCTTTTGATTACTTACTCAATAATTATAATATACAGTATATATTTACACTGCTTACGAATGTATAGTGTTTTCAAATATTTACATTTTAATTCTATGAAGGGGCTTCAAAAAGTTCGCGGAAGAATGGAATTAAATTATGAGTTTATTTTGGTGCAAAACCTCTTGAAATTCATTAGTTTTTCCATGATGCATTTTTCCACGAACTTTTTGAAGACGGTGTGTGTGTGTGTGTGTGTGTGTGTGTTTCTCCCTGTAACTTTCTTCTCTTTTGAACCCAATACAAGGGCTCTTAATTTGGGGTTGGGAATGAGCAGTACTTAATATATACTATACACTACTATTATTGAGTAAGTGGTCAAAAGCCTACTTATTGAACCTTTGGACCAGCAAGTGGCATAACGGCTATGTCGCTGGACTCCCATGTAGTCCACCGGTTTGTGTCCCGGACCCGGTGGCTTAAACTCACACCAGGCGTGTGTGCGTGCGTGCCCAAGATCCCAAGAGGGGACCGGAGGAGAAGGGATTGTGGCATGTCCATCCCCCCTGGGGGGGAATTTCTCGCTGTCTGTCTCTGTTTTTCTGGCAAGCGCACCCGCCCAATAGCAAGAAATAACCCCTCCAAAAAAAAAAAACTTGGTTAAGTGCTCTGGGTTCCCATACGGCACACCACATTTGAGTTCCAGACCTGGCACTTGCTTTCTCACTTTCTCTCATTCTGTTCCTCTCTGGTCCAATTAAAATAAATAAATAAGTAAATAAAGTTAAATAAAATAATTATAAAAAAATAAGTTGAACCTTGAGTGGCCTATAGGACAGCAGTTAAGCTCTGTACATGCTAGCTGAGTCCCACACGGCCACAAATCCCCTGAAACTGTACCAACATTTTAAGGTTTGTGCATTCCTAGCTTTCATCTGGTCCTCATTGGGATCTATGCCACCCGAAAGGTTGTGAACCACTACTCAGTGTTTACTAGCTGTCTTTTAAAACATGTTAACCCTAATCTGAGAAATCTTCAAAGGATTTCAAGAACCTTATGCTTTGCGTTTCACCTCCTTGCACATTTGACTCCTTACTCTGGGGGGTGGGGGAGGCAATAACCCCAGCTTAAACGAATTTGTATTTCTAGCACAGCAGAAGCGCCAATAAATGATTTATGATGAAGATCATGAGCAAGCGTTACAAGCGTTATTCGGTTGCTGCCTTCCGAATTAGACGAGCCCAGAGTAAGCGGGGTCTAGGTTATCACAGTTATCCCCTGAACATCTATCTGATCCCGAAGGGTCGGCTCGGAGTGGGGCGACGACCTGAAGCGGTGGCGAAGGCAATCCGCCGCGAAGCTTCCCGAGTCTCTCAGGAAGTCAGACCCTCACAGCCCGACTGGATCCTTAGAAACGGCACTGCCAAGGATGCTCTAGTAAGGGCCGTCATCCGTTGGGTGCCTGCGGAAGGGAGAGGCCCCGAGATGCTCCTCGAGCCTACGATGAGGACCCAGGCCCGACCTGGACTCAGACACCCGTTTCCCCACGGGCCGAGCCCAGCCGGAGCCACGCCACTCACTTGGTAAAGGCCTCTCCCAGGTCGATGACCACCGCCGTCTTCTCCCCGCCGCTCCCTAGGCCCTCGTAGAGCGGCATAGTGGTAAGAAGCCTGTGGGACCTACGGCGGACGCGGCGGCCGTCAGCGTCGGCTCTCGGGGGCGGGGCCGCGGCTCGAGCGGCGGCGGGGGCCTCGCGCAGTCCAGGCGCCAGGGCTCGGGCTGTCCCAAGCTGTGCCTCATTCTGCGTCGGACCCAAATCCTCGCTGGCGCAGGCGTCTCGGGGACTAAGAAGGAACAGTCGTGGGCGGCCGCGGTCCGGGTGAGGGTCGCGGAGCGGTGAGGCGATCAGGCGCGCCGGACGCCCCGCGTGGGGCGGAGCAAGCCTCCTGGGTCCTTACCGCCTGACAGGCCCTCAGAGGGCGCCCCCGCGCGGCTGTGGGGGGCCGCTGAGGACCTCTCTTCTTAGAGATCCACCCTGGAGTCCAGAGCCGCGAAGGTTCGTTTCGTGAAGTCTGAGAGGAAGGTGGTGAACACCTACTCTGTGCCATGCGTTTTGTCCATCATTTTAACCTTTGCAAGAAATACCAAGAATAAGCCTTCTCTTGCCCATGGGCACTGAACTCTGAGTGATTAAGTAACTTTCCCAGTGCCACACAGCGGACTTAGGAGAGGACACCCGAGACTTTGTGATTTCAATGCCTTTAGTACTGAAGCTTTAGGGAATACGTACAGACAACGCGTTATTTAGTAGTCTTTCTCCCGGAAGTTTTAACTTCAAAAGAAAGCAGCTGAAGTAGCATCTATGCATCTGTTTATGAAGGCGCGGTGGGGCTGGTGTACCGAAAGGAACCCTGAATTGAGGACTCCTGTTTCACTGAGTGTCTTAAAGCAACAGATATTTATCCTCAATCTGGCGGCAAGAAGTCAGGAATCAAGTGTCAGCAAGGTCATGCATTCTCTGAAGGAACTAGAGAAGGATCCTTTCTTGTCTCTTTGTAGTTTCTGGTGATTACTAGCTGTCCTTGGTATTCATTGGCTTGTAGATGCCTTGCTGCAATCTCTGCCTCTTTTGTCACCTGGTCCCGTGTCTCTGCATCTTTACGTGGCATCTCCTTTTGTCTTCACATCGTTTTCCTTCTGTACAGGTTTCCATGTAGAAATTTCCCTTTTATAATAATAGCAGCCCTTGGGTTAAGGTTCATCTTAATCCAGTATGACCTCATTTTAACCTGACTGTATCTGCAAAGACTGTAATTCAAATAAGATCACATTCTGAGGTTCCTGGTGGACAAGAATTTTGGGGAGGACACTATTCAGCCCAGTATACCAGGTAAATATTGGTGTTCTCCATGGTCCTGCTCTTGAATGGGTCTCTTCTTGTACACCCTCTCCTTTGACAATCTTTCTATCCCATACCTACAGCTAGAGCTAATATTTGTTGAATTATCTTTGTTAGCTGTTTGCTATAGGTAATCCTATCTATTCCTCACAACAAACTTACTGAGTTAAGTATTATCTCTATTTTGCAAATGAGAATGTTGAAACCAAGAGAAGTTAAATAAAGTGCCCTGGGTCTCTCAGATGGTAAGTGGCAGAGCAGGAATCTGAACCCACAATCTGGTAGTTTGACTCCCAAGTCCCAACTAACTACATTGCATAATTTTAAAGTAGTTATTTCTTAATTTAGATGATTGTTGAATTATAGAATTGTATAATCTTAGAATATGAAGTAACCTAAGACATTTTCAAGTCTAAACTCCTGCCTAATACAAGAGTTTCATGTCCATCTCTGCTGAGACTCACCACCAAAAATGGCTCCAGTGATGAGCTTAAGGCTCATGGCTAGTTGGGGTGTATAGAACTGAGTATGTGTTTGCTAGTCCAATTGGAGTGAAAAATCAACAACAGTACCCCTTCCTCAATGTTATAAGGATCAAAACCACTTAAAAAATTATTTAAATTTATTTATTTATTTAAATTTGACCAGAGAGAGAGAGAGAGAGAGAGAGTGAGAGAGAACATGAGAAAGCAAGCTGTCAGGTCTGGGACTAATTCTTCCAGTTGGGCTTTTATAATGGGCCTAAACTTAAGTCCTAACTCTGTTAACTAACTCAGATGATTCCATTAAATTCTCTGCTTCTTAGCTTCCTCACTATATCATAAGGCAGCTGTACAAGTTCTAATAACCTGAACTAAGTTGAATTGTAATCTGCATCTCTTAATACCTCTTGTTCTCCCAGATCCCTACCTCTTTCAATCAAGTAAGGGCATTCTCTTTTCTTCTCATTGTCCTTCATGATTATGATTTTCAGGCTACTCACAAGCCCATTAATCCTTCTCTGGAATTTCTCTATTTTACTCACATACCTCACATATTACACAACATTGAAGATATACCTGAAAAGCTCATAATGTGATAAGATTCAACTTCCTTGCTCCAGCTGCTATGGTTTATTAATGTGTAGTATGGATTTCTTTGTTTTGTTTTTAGGTGCATTGCACTATTGATTCAGGTCTCTCCCATCTTGCAAATAAAAATGTAATTCGTACCTAAATTTAAAACTTTCTGGTATAGATACTAAACTGGTTTTGGTTCATCATTCCAGCATTGCCATATCTTTAAATATCCAGTTTTTTTTTTTTTTTTTTTTAAGATAAGGATCTCACTATGTCATCATCTTACTGCCTCAGCCTCTTGAGTAGCAGGAACCACAGTATACACTACTGCTCTTAGCTTTTAGGGTAGGCCAGAAATTGAACCCCAGCCTTCTATGTGTCCTCAGCTTGTAGAATAGCAGTATACAAAAATTCAAATCTTGGGAGCTAGACAGTAGTGAGTAGTAAAATGTGATGCCCTGTGAGGCTGATCTACATGCAGGTTCTGGGTTTGCATTTGGAGATCTTCCCTGAGTTCACCAGGCATGCATGCCCGTACTTGGACTCAAACTGTGGTCGGCCATGTGGGAGTCCAGTGCCCTTATGTCCACCTCTGCTAAGTTGGGAAGTTTGGACTCTATCCTACGAGTATTAGTAACCATTTAAAATATTTTACATAAGAGAGAGGCAATGTCATAATTGTGTCCAGCGTGATCAGTTTATGTTCATGTCTTTAAAAGTGGGATAGTCCACGATGACCTGGAGGGGACTGAGTCTAGTGGTGAGAAACCAATTTACAAGATATTGCAAGAGTTCGTATGAGAAATGATAACCACTTGAACTAAGTGGCATGTAAGGAGAAGAAATAATTTTAGAGAACTTTGCCAGAAGTCCTCCTAATGAAGATAATATAAAAACTTAAACCAAAAATGAAAACCTCAAGACCAGCAAATGAGGAATGTTAAAGGCAGTTCATCAGACAGAAGGAAAATAAGACTGGGTACTTTACTATGTGCCAGGAATGAATCAGTCAAAACATACAAGATTCTTGCCCTTAGAGAACTAACATTCCAGCAGGGGGAGATAGTCAGTAGAGATATACATAGCACATAAGGTAACTGATATAGTATTAGAATGTACTAAGACTATAGTGTGTGTGTGATTATTTTGATGCAGAGCATGGTAAGGAGAATTCATAGTTATGGGGCAGATTTCAATATTAAATAGGGTCATCCTTTGAAATATAATGTATATTTGTCTAGGGTTTGTCCCCAATATTCAGCATGAAAAATAGCAGTTTTAGGATTTGTATCAGAAAATAAGAAATAATTTAAATTTCAAGTACTCTTTGAAATCATTTATATTTATATACTCAAATATATATAAATGTAAATATATATATATACATATGTGAAACTAGAAATGGAAAATTATTGATGATAACATACATGATTAAAGCCACTATGCAGTGTATTCTGGATGGGAAACCACTTTTTGTATGCTGTGACGATGATTAGGGGATGAATGTAAATTAATTAAAAAAAAGTTTCAGGGGAAAAATAAATTGATTAATTAAAAAAAGAAATGTAAATATTGGCCAAAAAATGAAATTTAGCTATGAGGAATTCTTTTCTCACAGGAAAGAAATTGCAAAAATCCAACTTAGTTGAAACTTTCTATCTTTCAAATATTTCTTCCTGTATCACCATCATAAACAAGATAGTGTAGTAATATAGCCCAATGTTTATGTGCATTTTGGGGGGCAAAACAAGTTAAATAGTAAAGCTCTTGAGTTATTTAACTTTAAATTACTTATATATGTATACTTTTTTTTTCGTTTTAATGAAAAAAAAAAAAGACGAGATGGAAGAGAGAAAAAGGGAGAGAGAGAGGGGGGGGGGTATATTTGTTAGAGTCTCACCATGTTACAATCCTCCCAGCTAGCCAGGGCTAGCATGTACCACTGTGCTTAGCTCCTTCAGGTGGGTTCAGGAACCAAATCTGGGCCTCCCATGGGGACTCAGCCTTGCTTTACCAAACCATGACTGGGCTTCTATATACTTTAAAAAAATTTTAAGAAGTATTATAGGAATTGGGGCTGGCAGGTGGCATGTTGGTTAAAGACAATGGATTCCCACATGGTACACTGCGGTTCAAATCCCAGACCTGGTGGCTTGCTTTCTCACTTTCCCTCTCTCTTGTTGTCTCTCTCTGATCAAACTGGAAGATATAATAATAATAAATAAGAGTGATATATTAAAAAAGTATAGGAATTAAAAAATATGGCCCAAAGGAATGAATAGAAATACTAGGAAGTTTGGGGCCGACAGGTGGCATGGTGGATAAGGGCGCTGGACTCTGACATGGCTGACTGTGGTTCGAGTCCTGGGCCTGGCAGTTGCTTGCTTTCTCAGTTTCTCTCTCTTCCTCTGTCTCTCTCTGGTCAAATTTAAATAAATAAAGTTAAATAAAATAATTCTTTTTTTTAAAAAAAGAAATACTAGGAAGTTTGTAAGTTGTAAGGGAGTGTCAGGTAAAAAAGTAACAGTGCAGTGAATATTTTGGCTGTGGAAATGTTTACAAAATATTAATAATTTAAATGACTGTTTTCCTATAACAATTGTAAAAATTCTTTTGTTGAAATTATAGACAACAAACAAAACTAGGTTTAGAAAATATTTTTAAAATAAAAAAATTTTACCTATACATATATACTTTTCCTAGTATTCTTTGTTTTCTTGTTTATATCCAGATTTCCCTCTAGTATCACTTTCCTTCTATCTGAAGATCTTCCACTAACATTTCTTCTATATGTATTTACCTGCTGGTAATGAGTTTTTTCAACTTTGGTGTGTCTGAAAAAATTCTTTATATTATCCTTTTTTAAAAGATATTTTCTTTGTGAATAGAAATGTAGGTTAACATCATTTTTTTTCCAAAACTTCAAAGATGTTGGGAACCAACAGTTAGCGTAATGGCCATGTCGCTGGACTCCCACGTAGTCGACCGCAGTTCGCGTCCTGGACCCGGTGGCTTAAAACTCACACTGGGCACTTGTGCGTGCGTGCCCAAGATCCCGAGAGGAGAATCGAGGAGAAGGGATTGTGGCGTGACCATCCCCCCTGCTGGGGGGTGATTTCTCCCTTTCCGTCTCTATGTCTCTCTCTGTCTGGCAAGCACACGTGCCCTATAGTGAAAACCTCTCAAAAAAAAAAAAAAAAAAAACTTCAAAGATGTTGCTCTTCTGTTTTACGGTTTACATTTTTTCTGATAAGACAGATACTGTTTTTCTTATTTTTTTTTCTTTTATAAGTGATGCCATTTTTCTCTGGCTGCTTTTCTTTTCTTTTCTTTTCTTTTTTCAGTTTTGCCATGGGGCATGTGCACTCACCAGAGGAAGAGAGAGAGAGAGAGAAAAGATCCCGAAGGGGGGTGATAGTCATGTTGTAATCCCTTCTTTTTCATTCTCTTGGGAGAATGTACATGTACCTGGTGTGTTTTTCAAACCAATGGGTCTAGAACTCAAACTATATAGTTAGCTATGTGGGGTCCAGTTGCCTTAACCACCACATCACATAGCTGGCCCCTCTGACTACTTTTAAGTCTTTCTTTTTTTTATTGCTCTAAAACAATTAGATTATCATGTACTTTGATATAATATTCTTCATGTGTCTTGTGTTTAGAATTAACTGAATGTTTTAGATGTGTGTGTTTATAGTTTTCATCAAATTTGGGAATTTTTAAAAATCCCTAGGGGGATGGTCATGCCACAAGCCCTTCTCCTCTGTTTTCCTGTTGGGATTTGGGGCACACACACGCACCCAGCATATTTTTTCTTTTTTCTTTTCTTTTCTTTTTATTTTTTTTGAAGAGGTTTTTGCTATAGGGTGTGTACGCTCACCAGAAAGACAGAGAGAGACAGAGAGACAGAAAGCAAGAAATCACCCCCTGGGGAATGGCCACACCACAATCCCTTCTCCTCCAGTCTCCTCTCAGGATCTTGGGCACACATGCACACGCACCCAGCGTGAGTTTAAGTCACCAGGTCCGGGACTTGAACCGGTCAACTACATGGGAGTCCAGTGACATAACCATTACACCAACTGCTGGCCCCCTCAGCGTGTTTTTTCAAGCCACCGTGTCTGGGACTTGAACTGTGAAGTCAGCCATATGAGATCCAACCACCCTTAACCGCCATGCCACTGACTGGCCCCAAACATGGATCACATTTAACCTTTGTTTCTTGGAGTCATTTTTCTGTACTATCCCCTTCTTTGAAGAGCCTAAGTTGTCCCACACCTCATTGACCATTTGTTCTTTTTTTCCCTTAGTTATATTTTTCTCTGTGTGTTTCTCCTTTTTTTTTTTTTTTTTTTTTTTTTAACGCTAACTACTGGTCCCTCTGTGTGTTTCTTTTTGGATAATTTGTAGAGTTATATCTTAAAGCCCATTAATCTTTTCTTTTATTGTTTTTTAAATAATTGCCAGAAAAGGCAAACATCCACCAGAGAGAGAGAGAAGACAGAAAGAGAGGGAGAAAGTACCCTACAATGGTACAAGTTCATAGTACAATCCCTTCTCCTCCACTTCTCACCCTGTTGGGATTTGGGACATGTATACAGAGATACCTGGCATGTTTTTCTAGATGCTGGGGCTAGTATTCAAACCACAGTTGCCCATGTGGGATCTGACTTTCTTTCCTTTTTAATAATTATTTTGATTTTATTTATTTGTTATTATTATTATTTAAAATTATTAATTTTATTTATTAATTCATTTATTTATTTTAATTTGACCAGTAAGAGACAGAGAGAGAAAGAGAGAGAGATAGAGAGTGAGAAACCAAGCCACCAGGTCTGGGACTCAAACTGCAGTTGGCCATGTGGGAGTTCAGTGCCCCAACTACCATGCTACCTACTGGCTCTGGGACCTGACTTTCTTAACCACTGCTATGAGTTCAGCCCTCCATTAATCTTTTCTTTTGCAGTATTTAATCTGCTGATAAACCCATTTAATTAATTAATTCATTTAGAGGTTTTTGCCTTAGGGCGTGTGTACTCAATGAGGGGAGAGATAGACAAAGTGAAAGAGAAAGTGAGAAATCACCCCCTAGGGGAGTTTGGCCATACTACAGTCCCTTCTCTTCCATTCTCCTCCTGGGATCTTGGGCATGTACACACATGTGCCTGGCATGATTTTTAAAAAAATAATTATTTAATTTTATTTATTATTATTACTTTAATATTTCCAGAGAGAAAGACACAGAGAGAAAGAGAAAGAGGGAAAGTGAGAAAGCAAGCTTCCAGGTCCGGGATTCAAACCACTGTTGGCCATGTTGAAGTCCAACGCCCTTAACCACCATGCCACCTGCTGGCCCCACACCTGGCATGATTTTCAAGTCACTGGGTCCAGGACTTGAACTGTCGTCAGCCATGTGGGAGTTTAGTGATGTAACTACTATACCGCTGGTTCCAAGTATTTTTCATTGTATTTTTAATTTCTAGAAGCTCATTTTCTTTTATGTCTCTCCTTAAACATGACTATGTTTTG
Source organism: Tupaia tana (assembly GCA_026018925.1). Taxonomy (NCBI): domain Eukaryota; kingdom Metazoa; phylum Chordata; class Mammalia; order Scandentia; family Tupaiidae; genus Tupaia; species Tupaia tana. The sequence goes on along the minus strand of JAKSZU010000001.1, from coordinate 223,601,474 downwards.
CATTACCTTCTCAAACATAAGAACTATAATTATGATAATATTATAGTTACATAATAATTTATCATCTGTGTCCTTTCTGGTTCTATTTTTATTGATTGATTTTTCTCTTTATTATGGGACATACTTTTCTACTTGCTTATGTTCCTGCTAAATTTTGACTGGATGCCAAACAATGTCAATTTTGTTAGATGCTGTATTCTTTTTTTTTTGATTGTTTTTGAGAAGTTATTGCTATAGAGTGCATGCACTCACCAGAAAGACAGAAAGAGACAGAAAGCAAGAAATCACTCCCCACGGGGCGTGTCCACACCACAATCCCTTTTCCTCCATTCTCCTCTCCTGGTCTTAGGCACTCACACACCTGCGCCTGGCATGAGTTTAAGCCACCAGGTCTGGAACTCGAACCGTGGTCAACTACATGGGAATCCAGGGACATAGCCATTACGCCAACTGCTGGTCCTGATGCTGTATTCTTTTTACTCCTTAAAATATTCCTAAACTTTGCTCTAGACTTCATTAAATTACTGAAAAATAATTTGATCCTTCTGAGGCTTGTTTTAGTAGAAGTGAACAGAGCAGCCTTTAATCTAGGGCTATTTTTTCCCCACTAGTGAGGCAAGATCCTCAGGGTATCTTACTTGATATCCCACGTGTTACAAGATTTTTCTGGTTAGTGGGAACATAAATTCTTACCAGCTGTATGTGAGTGTCAGGGAATTATTCTGCCTTCTCTTTCTCATGGTTCTTTCCCCAGCCTTGAGTAGTTTTTTTTTTTTTTTTTTTAAAGTACGTGTAACTGAATAGTTGCAGATTGCCAAGTGCTCTCTCTTTATACACCTCTATCCTCTCCATGTAGCTTTTTCTTTAGTACTGTCTTCTGTGAATTCTAGCTGCCTTAGCCTTCCCATTCAAAACTCTGTCTCTACTGAGAGTGGTGTGAGAAACCTATTCCTCAGTTGCTTCCAGGAACCTCCCATGTTAGGGCAGTCATAGTGCTTACCTTGTCTGTTTCTCTAATGTCAGAGATCACAGTCCTGCATTGCCTGTTTTCCAATATCTGAAAAACATTGTTGCACATATATCATGTCTTGTTTTTCAGTTGTTTTAATAGGGAGGGTAAACATGTTCCTGTTACTCCATTATATCAATAGTTTTATAGCAGAAGTCTCTCCAGAAACTGATTTGAAGCCAACCTTCTGTATAAATAGCTGTATCCTTATCTATGGGTGCTTAGCAAATCTCCCCCTAATTCAGTGGCTGAAAACAACCATCATTTATTTGCTCATGATTTTGTGTTCGTAATTTGGGCTGGGCTAATCTGAGCAGTTCATATGTTCAACAAGAAGTCAGCTGGACTCACTCATTGTTTGCAGTCAGCTGGCAAGTCAGCTGGGAGAGAGTTGGAACAAGGCCTTAGTTACATGCCTGGCAGATAGTGGTGTCTTAAAGTGAAGCCTTTCTCTCTGTAACCTCCCACCCTCTGGAATACTATCATTTTTTTTTTTTTAAACGAAAGTGCATACCAATAGCCTGAAAGCCAAAGTTGCAAGGTTGCTCAAGACCTAGCCTTGCAAGTTACACGACATCAGTTCAGTCTCATTCTTTTAGTTAAAGCAAGTCACAAGTTCATGAAGTAAGAAAAAGACTCAGAATAATTGGGAAGAGTAGCAGTATTGACAAGGGAATTGCAGTTTACTGAGAACTGACGTAATAACAATTTACTATACCATTCAATATACATATATATTTGTTTTTGTTTTTTGTTTTATTTTTTTTCTTTTTAAATTTATTTATTTACATTAATTCACTATACATCATTATAGCATATAAAATGAGATTTCCCATTCAGAATACACTGTATATTGGGTCAATCAAGCACATCAACATACGTATTATCGTCAACAAACAATTTTCCATTTCTTGTTTCCTTTATATTTTGCTTTTTTTTTTTTGCCATCCTTGATTCCCTGTCTCTCACTCTCTGCTGTGTTCCACCCTCTTCCCACACTGTCTCTGGTATCCATGGTTGCTTTCTATGCCTTTCCCCCCCATTTTATTAATTTGCTAATGAACTTAATTAATCTAAATATTTCCAATAGCAAGCACAGCTGATATATATATCCATGAACACAAGTCTGATTTTATGCATAAACTTCAGTGAGTAGAATGAACATACTATAAAGTAGCACCTAGCTGGGGCTATATCGCTTACTGCAGTCATCAAATATGCATTTTTTCCTGAAACTTTTTAAAAAACATTAATTAATGTACATTCATCCCCTAATCATCGTCACAGCATACAAAAAGTGGTTTCCCATCCAGAATATATGCATAGTGGCTTAATCATATATGTTATAATCAATAATTTTCCATTTCTAGTTTTATATATATATGTGTGTGTGTATATATATAGTAATATATATATATAGGAGTATATATATATATATATATATATATATATATATACATATTTACTCCTGTGTCTGACCCTCTGCCCTTTCCCACCCTCTTCTCACCCTATCTCTGGTGTCTACAGTTGTATTCCATTCCTTCCCCCCCACTTTTTATTGATCACACAATCTCTTAAATAATCTAACTACTTTCAATGGCAAGTTCAGCTGGTAATTTCAAGAAAAGCAGTTTTGAATTGGTAAGGAAATTTGCTTAAAACTTAAAGCCTGAAAACAGGTTAGTATTCTGCTCAAATAGTAGGTACATGAACCTATTGACAGCTCAAGACAGGACAAAAACTCTTAAGACCGGACAATAAAGCCTAGAAGAAAAGCAGCAATATTTTAGTCAAAAGTCACAGAATGCTATCTCACCAGTTCAGTCTCATGTACTTAATCTATCTTCTGTTGTGTTTCGATCTGCTTGATTGAATTCTGGGATATAATATTCAACTCCAGACTTGTCCCTACAATTAAGTTGGCCATTTTCTTAGTTTTTGAACTCCTATTTCTGTGTGACTACATTTAATTTTCCTGACATAGCACTCCCTTGAGAACTTCTTGGAGGTCTGGTCTGGTGCTGGTAAATTCTTTCAAGTTTTGTTTATGAGAATGTTCTTGTCTTTTCTTCCCATATGAAGGATAATCTTGCTGGGTACAATATTCTCGGCTGAAACTGCTTTTTCCTTTACACTTTGAATATATTTTCCCATTTTTCCCTTGCTCACATTCTTTCCGATGAGAGGTCTGCTGTTAGTCTGATGGAATATCCTTTATAGGTAACTTGCTGTTTCTCTCTTGCCTTTTTTTTTTTTTTTTTTTTTTTTTTTGCTATAGGGCATGTGCGCTCGCCAGACAGACAGAGAGAGACAGAGAGATAGAAAGCAAGAAATCACTCCCCAGGGGGGATGGCGACGCTGCAATCCCTTCTCCTCCATTCTCCTCTTGGGATCTTGGGCACACGCACACGCGCCCGGCGTGAGTTTAAGCCACCAGGTCCAGGACTCGCACCGCGGTCGACTACGTGGGAGTCCAGCTACATAGCCATTACGCTAACTGCTGGTCCCCTCTTTTGCCAATTTTAGTATCTTTATCTTGTGGTTTTGGTCAGCCTGGCTATAATGTGTCTTGGAGAAGGTCTTCTTGGGTTGATTCTATTTGGGGTCCTTTGTATTTCTTGGGACTGGATCTTTGAGTGCCTCTCTAGGTTTGGAAAGTTTTCTTGCAGGATTTCATGGAACAGATTATCAATGCCCTTATTAGTCTCTTCACCTTCTGAGATGCCAATTATCTGGATGTTTGGACGTTTGATGGTATCTAGTATTTCTCATATACTATTCTCAAATTTTTGGGTAATTTTCTCAGTCTTTGTAGGGGATTTTTCCAGGCCAGCAATTTTCTCTTCTACATCTGAGATTCTGTTTTCTGTATGATTTAGTCTGATTTTAATACTTTCAAGAGAGATTTTGACTTTCTGTATTAAAGTCTTCATCTCTAACAGTTCCTTTTGATTCTTTTGTAAAGCGTGTAATTCCTCTTTTAGATCTTGCAAGAATTTCCTCACCTTCCAGAACTCGTCAGCTCCTTTCTCCTTATTCTTCAGCTGTTCATTGTCTCTCTTCTCTTCCATCTCTGTTAGCTTCGCCATTATGAATGTTCTAAATTCTTTATCAGACATTTCCATGATTTCCATTGAACTGTCTGCAGATGAAAAGGAGTTATTCTTTTCTCTTGGAGGAGAGGTATTTTCTTGCTTTCCCATATTTCTTGTGGTCCTGTGGTGATCTCTAGTCATCTGATGGAAAGTGTGTTTCTTACCAAACTTGAAGTTCAATCTGAGTGTCCAGGAGTGTGCAGAAAAGGAAACAGAGAGAGAGAAACAACAGCAACAAAAACAACCAAGAAACAGAGAAAAAAAGAAGAAAAAAATAATTTAAAAAACTAAAAAAGATATATATTTTTTAAGAAGCAAAAATTAGAAAACCGGTACTTGTACGCGCACAAAATCACTAGTTCTCAGTAGCCATGAAGGTGTCTTCTGTGGCCTGCTCCCTTGCCTCTCCTGGGTTGGGAGAGGGAGAGGGGATTATTAACTAGATAAAGGGAAAGGAGGGGCTGAAAGCCAACAAAGTGCTTTGCCTTAAAAAATTTTTAAAGGAAAAATTACAAAAATATGAGAAGACAGAGACAGAGGCAGAGAGAGACAAAGACACAGACAGAGACAGGAAGCTTGAACGCCTGCCTACCATGTGAGTTTGTGGGCTGGAGGCTGACTTATCAGTGGAAAATCTTCATTTCTCCTATTCCTCTGAAATCACTAGGTCTCAGTTGCCATGAAGGGGTCTCTGATATACATATATATTTGATAACATCACTTTTTGTTGTTTGTTTTGTTTTATTATTTTTTTCTTGTCAGAGGTGTGTTCACTTACCAAAGAGACAGAGAGAAAGAGAGAGGAAAAGGGAGAGGGAAAAAGCAACTCCCAGTGGGGCATGGTCATGTATCAATCCCTTCCCCTACTCCCCTGTTTCTTCATCCTCTCAGGATTTGGGCACATATGGATTTTTTTTTTTTCTATTTTTTTCCTGTGTTTTTTTTTTTTTTTTTTTTTTTTTTTTGTAGCTAGTCAGGTTGTGTGGGTGCAGCGGTGGCCAGGTCTGGGGTCGGAGTGAGTGCAGAGAGAAGGCAGTTATTTGAACAAATGAGGTTGGTGGGGCAGCTTGCATGGTGGCAGTGGGTCTTCTGTGTGTTTGGGGGCACAAAAAATTGTGCGCACTGAGAGAGATAGAGAGAGAGAGATGGACTTGATGCTGCAATCCTCCAATCTCCATAGTTTTTGTCATAGGGTGGGTACCACTACGCCCCAACATATGGATGTTTTTTAAGCCTCTGGGGCCAGAACTCAAACTGGTTGGCCATGTGGAATTTGGCTTCCTTAACCACTAGCCTATAGGGCCTATCCTGACATTTTTTCTTTTGAAACTATCTTCTGGGTAGATAACATGTTTTATAAGGAAATAGCTAGTGTACTTTGGCTCAAAAACCTTCTTGTGGGAGACTAACTCTTCAGGCCTTTGTCCTGAGCTATGTGGTATCAGGATGTGAACTAGAGAAAATATTGGACTATAGGTAGTTAGCAGGTCAATGTTCACATTCCTTCCAGCCCTTCCAAGAAGCTATATGTTTATGAGTACAAATGGGGGGGGGGGGAGAGGAAAAAAAAAAAGAGAATGTGGAAAAATTGTACTAGTTCAGGAAATATAAGAGGAAGAATTATATTCTTGCCATCTGTGATGCAAAAAGGATTCTTTTAGTTGCATATAACAGAAGCCCTACTCAAAACTGGCTCACTTGACTGAAAATCCAGAAATAGAATGGGAGCATCAGGCATGGCTGGATCCTGTACTCTGACAATGTGATCAGAACTCCATCTCAGTGCTTTGTTTTCCTTCAGGTTGGCTTCATTCTCAGGTATCCCCTCTCTCTGTGACAGCAATGTGGTTTGCAGAAATTCCAGATATATACCTCGCAGTTCACTCATACCAATGAGACACAGCTTCTCTTTTTAAAAATGTCAGTGCTTCTGGTGCTGACTGGTCCTGTTTCAGTCCACACTCATCACTGAGTCATGTGAAGGAAAATATAATACTTTTATTAGCCAGGACTTCTGCCTTTTGCTGGGGCGGGCTCACAAGAACTAAATGACTCAAAGTGGGAGAAGTGTAGTTTCTTAACATAAAGCCAAAGAAAGGGGGGGAGATGGTTGTCAGGCTAAAACAATGGAAGCCCAAACTGCCTCTTCCTCTGTCTCTCATATACAACCCACTTTATCCCATTCTTACTGTATTGCCTCTCCAGGTTATGTAGCCAAAATGAAGATAAGAAGAAGCCTTTGGAGCCCATGTTAATAAATTGCTCATTTTCAGTCACTAAAGCCCTCTCCAGAACTAACAATTACTGTCTCTAGGAATAACTCACCTTTTTAAACTCAGAAGCTGATGTTGGGTCTAGAGTAGCTGGGATGACCTAATCTTAGGCTTTCTGAATGCCCTATAAAACTTTTCCAATATGTTTGGTTGATGAAGATAAGTTTTCATCAGCACCAATGACTCAAGTGGTTGCATTTATAGCTAACAGTGTATATTATATTAATAGCTGGAGTCTCATAGACCTCCTCCATTCAATATATTTCTGTCCTCATATGTTGCAACATCCTGCAGATTCTGACTCCTCAGTATGTTTAGTATAAACCTTATTTTCTCCATTCCTACTTCAACAATCAGAATTATATCACTAGCTGCTTAATTTGTCTCTTTGACCTCACGACAGTCTGTTGCCTGTACTGCAGGCAGAATGAGCACTCTAAAATGCAAATACAATCATGACACTCTTCACTTAAAATATTTCACTGACACTGCAGTTGTCAGATAAAGCAACAGCTATATCAACCTGCCAGTGGTTTCCCAAATGTATCCTGCTACTTCACACCTCTCATATTGTACCTAGAATGTCTTCTTTATCTAGCTTTTTTCCTTTTTGTCTTTCCATACTTCGCAGAGGTTTGTTTTTTTTTTTTTTTTTTTTTTTTTTTTTTGAGAGGTTTTTTTGCTATAGGGCGTGTGCGCTTGCCAGACAGACAGAGAGAGACGAGAGACAGAAAGTGAGAAATCACCCCCCAGGGGATATGGCCATGCTGCAATCCCGTCTCCTCCATTCTCCTCTTGGGATCTTGGGCACGTACGCACATGTGCCCGGTGTGAGTTTTAAGCCACTGGGTCTGGGACTTGAACCGTGGTCGACTACGTGGGAGTCCAGCGACATAGCCACTATGCTAACTGCTGGTCCCTCGCAGAGGTTTTTTTTGAAAAGCCTTTCTTGACCCTTAGTTAGCTTTTTTTTTTTTTTTTTTTTTTTTTTTTTTTAATTCATGACAGAGTGTGCATACTTTCCAGATAGGGAGACAGAGAGACACAGAGAAAGGAAGAAGAGAAAACACCCTCTGTGGGGAATGGTCATACTGCAACTTCTTCTCTTCCATTTCTCACTCCATTTGGGATTTTGGGCATGCACACTCATGCATGTGGTGTGTTTCTCAAGCCACCAGGTCTGGGACTCAAACCATGGGTTGACCGTGTGTGATCCAGCTGCCTTAGCCACCGGGCCATGGAGCTGGCCCTAGCTCTTCTTTATTTAGGCTTAGATGGCATCCTATGCATATTACAACTTCATGAGGGCAGGACTCTCAGTCTGTTTAGTTTATTATTGTAAACTAAGTATTCCCAGTGCCTAACAGAGCACCTGGCACATAGTAAGTTCTGGATAAATATTAGAGAAATGACAGATACTTACTTCTGAAAAGTAATCCCTTATTTACTGTGTCTTCACCCCAAAATCAGGGACTTTGTAGACCAGCACCTGGCAGGGGATTGAGTATGGAGTAGACACTTAATATTTTGAATGGATGACAGTGACATGGAAAAGTGGCCAGGTGAACTGCTCCCAGCTCACTTTGAAGCCAATTGGCAAGGAGTAGTAGGAAATTGCTTTAGAGTGTGAGTATGTAGCTGTCTATGTGACTGATCACAATAGTGCTTTTGAAGCTGACCTCTCAAAGAGTATTTCATGCCACATTTCATGCAGTCTCATGACACATCATAATAAAACTTCAAATAATGAACTAGAGCACTTCACCAGCTGGAATGATGGTGGTGTGTCCTCCTTGAAGAAAGAAAAGTGATTCACAGAGAATAGGACTAGAAACTATGCTAAGGTCAGTGCATATTCGGGCTGATTTATCACACTCCTCATTTCTGTAGAACTGCATAATGAGAATTTATTGCTGGCTATGAGGTATGGCAAGATCCTAAACCATCAATCATGGAATCAGTTACCCACAACATATTTTAGTTTTAAAGGCCAAAGAGAAAATGGCTACAATATTTAGTAAAGATTTTAGTTAACCATTTGTTGAGTATGAAAGTATTTGTTTGCTGAATTTAGATTCTAGTTCACTAATATTTTACTATAAATGATCTTTATGCTGTGCCTGCAAATGGAGGCAGAAACAGAAGTTTTCTGGTTTCTCCTCATACCAGGGTCAGGTTGGAAACTGACCCTGAAGGAGGTTTTGGTATTGTTGCTAAAATGAGAAAATGGAGTTGTTTGTTTGTTTGTTTTGCTATAGGGCTTATATGTTCACCAGGGAGACAGAGAGAGACAGAGAGGTAGAAGGCAAGAAGTCACCCCCCTATGGAGGGATGGCCACACTGCAATCCCTTCTCTATTCTCCTCCGGGATTTGGAGTATACATGCACATACGCCTAGAGTAAATTTTTATTTTTTAAAGAATTATTTATTTATTATCATTAATTTTTGAATTTTGACCAGAGAGAGAGTTAAAGCCTCCAGGTCCGGGACTTGAGCTGTAGTCGGCCATGTGGGAGTCTAGCACCTTTAACCACCATGCCACCTGCTGGCCCTCCCAGAGTGAATTTTAAGCCACCAGGTCCAGGACTTGAACTATGGTTGACTATGTAGGAGTCCAGCAATGTAACCATTATGCCATCTGCTGGTCCCATGAAGCTATTTTTTTCCTCATCATTTTCTTCTTAGTTTCAATCAGAAAAGTTTGATATTTCATTCTGAGAGAATAGAAAAAATAAAAATGATTAGTTTTTTAAGAGATTTTTGTGGGGCCGGCAAGTGGCATGGTGGTTAAAGACGTTGGACTCCCACATGGCCGACCACGGTTCAAGTCTTGGACCTGGTGGCTTGCTTTCTCACTTCCTCTCTCTCTCTCTCTGTCTCTCTCTGATCAAACTGGAAAATAATAATGATAATAATAATAAATAAAGTTAAAATAAAATAATTCTTTAAAAAAAAAAGAGATTTTTGTTATAGGGCACATACACTCATCAGAGAGAGACAGAGAGACAGAAAGCAAGAAATCACTGCCCCCCCACCCCCACCCCAGGGGAATGGCCATGCCACAATCCCTTCTCCTTCATTCTCCTCTTAGGATTTTGGACATGCACGAACACGTGCCTGGCATGAAGTTTAAGCTGCTGGGTCCAGGACTCAAACCACCGTCAACTATGTGGGAGTTCAGCCATGTAACCTTTATGTTGTCTGCTGGTCCCAGATTGATGTGATTTTTTTAAAAGTGGATTCAGAATAGAATGATTTATGACTGTGTATCAGTTATAATTCTATTGTTGACATTCAAGGCAGTGATGGAAGGAAGGAACATTATTTCTTAGATATTTAATGCATCCATAGTAACATGGTCTTGTTGGAGCATCAGTGTGACATACTGCTAAAGAAAAAGATATCTTTAGGGAACTTTTGATAAATTACACATATTTGCTATGGAAAAATCTTTTTTGTTAACAAAAGCAATGTTTTTTTGTAGTATATATTGGCAGAGTACAAAACCCAGTATCTGATTTAATCCTTATGAATCTCATTACTCAACAAACCCTCATTAGATTAAAAAACAAACAAAGCAAAAAGAGCTCTTGCTCATAGAAGTTAAGTAACTTGTATTTGCTCATACCACTGATATGTGACAAAACTCGGAATTTACTATTACCCAGCATTGCCTTTGAGTAAAACAACAGCTAAATTATAAATGTGGACATCAGGAGCTCTGAAAAGGAAAAAAATATAGAGCCAAACCATTTCAATAAATGTGACAAGATATATCTAAAATTAAACAGTGCATTGAAGGGTGTGATTTGTTCTGCTACAGAGAAACTATTCCCAGACAGTCTAGATTGTCTCTAATCAATATGCTCACTACGGGGAAGATATTCCATTTTTTGAAAAAGATCCCACACATTTCAGCTGCAAATAGTTAATTAGTCATTTCATAGCCAGAAAGAAGAGAGTAATCCTCTAATGTCCATATGGCATACGTTTTTCAAGCTTATTTTTGCCTTCCCTTCAATCCTTTAAATCCTAGCCTGAAAAGATCACTTGAGGATGTGAGGAAATGTTACCAGGATGTATATTGAACCTCTCTTCTTCAAGTCCTTACCAGGAGAGGTTGTTTTATCTTTGGGTTTATTTTCTTTAAGTGATATATTCAAATAATAAGAACAGTGACAGGAAATATTATATTAAAAAATTATTGTTAAAATATTTTAGATGTGATCATGGCATTATGGTTACGTTACTAGAAAAAATTCCCTTGGGACCAGCAGTTAGCGTAATGGCTATGTTGCTGGACTCCCATGTAGTCGACCGTGGTTCGCGTCCCGGACCCGGTGGCTTAAAACTCACGCCGGGGGAACCAGCAGTTAGCGTAATGGCTATGTCGCTGGACTCCCACGTAGTCGACCGCGGTTCGCGTCCCAGACCCGGTGGCTTAAAACTCACGCTGGGTGTGTGTGCGTGCGTGCCCAAGATCCCGAGAGGAGAATGGAGGAGAGGGGATTGCAGCATGACCATCCCCTCTGGGGGGTGATTTCTCGCTTCCTGTCTCTATGTCTCTCTCTGTTTGGCGAGCGCACGCACCCTATAGCAAAAACCTTTCAAAAAAAAAAAAAAAAATCTCACGCCCGGCGCGTGTGCGTGCGTGTCCAAGATCCCAAGAGGATGATGGAGGAGAAGGGATTGCGGTGTGGCCATCGCCCCTGGGGGGTGATTTCTTGCTTTCTATCTCTCTGTCTCTCTCTCTCTGTCTGGTGAGCACACACACCCTATAGAAAAAATTTCTCAAAAAAATCTCTTTTAGAGTTTCATGAGAACTATGGATAAAATGATAGGATGTTGAAGATTTACTTCAAAGTAATTTGGGACTGAGGTTAGTGAGCGAGTTTGTGGATGGGCATATTGGCCATTGGTTGATGGTTATTGACCTGGGTAATGGTGATGGGGCTGGGAGGGCTTATTACACTGGTCTGTATACTTTTCTGTATTTAAAACTAAAAAAAAAAAACCTTAAAAAATTAATAAAAAAAACAACTACCAAGATTATATCATTTCTTAGGATATATACTCCTTATGAAAATCCTTAAGTACCCTGTTTAGTACACTTTAAGTACACTATTAAGACTGGAACAAGGCAGGGTAGTTAAGGCAGCTGGATCCCACATGGCTGACCGTGCAGTATGAGTCCTGGACCTGGCCGTTTGAAAAATATGTCAGGTGCGTGTGCGTGTGAGGCTGAAATCCCAAGAAGAGAGTGGAGAAGAAGAGTTTATGATGTGGCCCTCACCTATGGGGGATGCTTTCTCACTTTTCCTCCCACTCTCTCTGTCTCTCCCTCTCTCTCTGACTATCTTCAGCAAGCACACATGCCCTATAGCAAATTAAAAAAAAAAAAAAGGACAAAAAAAAAAAAAAAAAGACTGGAACAAACAGTACTCAAAGTATGTTCTGAGACTATTGCTTATTATCTATAGGTATCACTGCTTATAGACCAATATTTGTATCAGGATAGCATTTTCATGACTATTGTGGCATAAGAAAAAATAAATAAAAAATCTTGCTATAGAGTGCATGTGCTCACCAGAGACAGAGACAGAGAGGGGAAGTGAGAAATCACTCCCCAGGGAGGATAGCCATGCTGCACTCTTCCACTCTCCTCTCAGAATTTTGGGCACACATGCCCAGCATGTTTTTCAAGTCACTGGTTCTGGGACTCAAAATGTACAGTCAGCCACATGGGATTTAGCTGCCTTAACCTTCATGCTATTTGCTAGCATAAGAAATTTTGATGTGACTTTTCTCACCAGAGTTCTCACAGAAGAGTGCCAATCTTTCCATTATTTCCTGGGAGGTTTGGTTGTGGTCATCATTGTCATTGTTACTGTTTTGTGGTACTATTTTTGTAATGGCAACAATACTATTCAGCAACAAAGGAATGAACTACTAACATCTGCTACAACATGGACCTAAGTCAAAATCATCATGTTGAGTGGCCTGACACAAAAGCTCTTATGTAATATGATTCAGTTTGTGAAATATCAACAAAAGGCTTTTTTTTTCTTTCTTTCTTTTTTACAGAATTGAAAAAATGTTTAGTGTAGTTCAAACAGCTTCTGGTTCATTTTAGCTCCTTCACCGCCAAACTTGGGGGGGCTTTAGCTTCTCTGCGGTCTCTTTGTCTGTGGTGACCAAGATGTAAAAGTATCTGCTGCATCAAACTTTAAACTTCACATTATCCTTATTATTATTATTTTTTTTATCTTTACAGATTTGGCGTCCTTTTGCTAGGCTGTTAGCAGAAAGTCTCTGATTTCCTCAATTTTCCGAGGCATGGCAAGGAGCACAGGGAGTGGGCGCTTATGTCACAGCCAGCAGCCAGAAATAAAGAACCAAAAGGCAAATTTATAGAGGCAAAAAGTAGAAGAGTAGTTTCCTGGGGTCAGGGATGAGAATGGGAATGAACACTAAGTGGGAATAATGAATCTTACTGGAGTGATATAAATGTTCTAAAACAGGATTATGATGAAGGTTGCACAACTTAGTAAATTTACTAAAAATCATTAAGTTATATACTTAAAATCAATGAATTTTATGATGTCTAAATTATAACTCAACAAAACTGCTAAATAAATAAAAGAAACAGGCCCAACTGCTGTGTCTCACAGGTCGCACCACTGCTTGGGAGGCTGGAGGTTGCATAGGAGGCCTGAGTTCAATTCCCAGGCCATCCTGAACATGCTGGGTGTGGTTACATGTGCCTGAAATCCTAGCTAGTTGGGAGGCTGGGCAGGAGGACAGTGACACAATACTCTGTCAAATATACCCATCTCTGTCTTTCTCCTTTTCTCTCTTTCTCTGATAAAGAAAAAAATTAAAATTAAAGCAGTTCTAGAGACTTGTTTTTCACTTTTTTTTTGATATTGCTTGGTGTGTGAGATGGGTAGTTACCAGAGCCAGTTTCATGACATAGCCCAGGGGAAAGGGAATCTTATCACATCTTACAATGTCCAAATGACTACCTTCCATCTGATTTGGAACTCTAGTATCAAGAAACTTTGTATCAGAAATTGTTGCTGTAAAAAAGAAAAAAATAGGTTAGTGTGTGGTGGATATCTTTTAGCTATGTCTATAGTGGGAGTAGGATGGTGACACAACAGTAAAGTGTGAGACTGCAAGGCTAGCCCACATGGATTTCCCAGTTCACCTTTGGCGACCTCCCTCAGTACATAGGGCACTGGGCATGCATGTGCCCATGATCCAGGGATGGCGGGATGGCTGAGTCTACCTTTTTTTTTTTTGGGCGGGGGGGAGGTGTTTTTTTTTTTTTTTTTTGCTATAGGGCATGTGTGCTCGCCAGCCAGACAGAGAGAGACAGAGAGACAGAAAGCGAGAAATCACTTCCCAGGGGAGGTGGCCATGCCACAATCCCTTCTCCTCCATTCTCCTCTTGGGATCTTGGGCATGCATGCATACATGCCCAGGGTGAGTTTAAGCCACCTAGTCTGGGACTTGAACCGTGGTTGACTACATGGGAGTCTAGCAACGTAGCCATTACGCCAACTGCTGATCCCTGAGTCTACCCTTTTATTTATTTATTTATTTTAAGGTTTTTGCCATAGGGCACATGTGCCCGACTTAGAGACAGGGAGAGGGAAAGTGAGAAATCACCCACCCGCCAGGGGGCATGGCCATGCCACAATCCCTTTTTCTTCATTCACCTGGGATTTTTGGGCACACATGCACATGCTCCCAGCGTGATTTTTCGAGCCATCAGGTCCGGGACTTAAACTGTGGTTGATGATGTGTGAGTCCAGCACCTTAACCACCACACCACCTGCTGGCCCCAAGTCCACCTTTTTGTTTTTGGAGAGGTTTTTGCTATAGGGCGCGTGCGCTTGCCAGAAAGACAGAGAGAGACAGAGACAGAAAGCGAGAAATCAACCCCCAGGGGGGATGGCCACGCCACAATCCCTTCTCCTCCGTTCTCCTCCCGGGATCTTGGGCACGTGCGCACGTGCGCCTGGCGTGAGTTGTAAGCCACCGGGTCCGGGACACGAACTGCGGTCGACTACGTGGGAATCCAGCGACATAGCCATTACGCTAACTGCTGGTACCATCCAAGTCCACCTTCTTATATTCTTTCCCAAACTCCTCTCTCACAGTCTGTACCTTCAGCTCGGATATATTGCCAGAGTATAAAACCTGTATTATCCACTGATATACTGATCTGTTCTTTGTGGACATCTCCCAAACATATTAAACTTAGCATGTTCAAATCTAAGCTATTCATAATCCCTTAAAAAGTGTATTTTTCCGGGACCAGCAGTTAGCGTAATGGCTATGTCGCTGGACTCCCATGTAGTCGACTGCAGTTCGAGTCCTAGACCTGGTGGCTTAAACTCAGGCCGGGTGCGTGAGCATGCATGCCCAAGATCCTGAGAGGAAAATGGTGGAGAAGGGATTGCAGCGTGGCCATCCCCCCGGGGGGTGATTTCTCACCTTCTGTCTGTCTGTCTCTCTCTGTCTTTCTGGCCAGGACACGTGCCCTATAGCAAAAAAAAAAAAAAAAAAAAACTCCAAAAAAAGAAAGAAAGAAAAAGTGTACTTTTCCTGTATTTTTTTTTCTTCTACGTGTAACTTTATTCAACTGTTGAATAAAATTATTATTGAAGCTTAATAATAATCATGGTATCCAGAATGAAAAAAAAATATGACTTTAACAAAGTCACTTGAAATAAAGAGGATAACATTTTCTTTCTTTTTTTTTTTTTATTATTACATTTAGTCATTGCATCTCTTCACCGTGTACAACATGGTTTTTCCCAGCATGGACACAGTGCACATTAGTCAAGACAATGATATTACCATATACATTATCATCAACAGACAACTTTTCATTTTTGTTTCTATTAAGTGTGTTGTTTGTTCCCTGAATCCCTCCCTTCCGCCCTCAATTACTCATTCCCATTACCTTTCCCATATTGTCTCTAGCATCCACAGTTGCCCTCCCTGCTATTATATCCTCCAGTTCTTTCAGTTTTTTTTTTCTTTCCAATTATCAGCTCATAAAGTTTTTAATAATAGGGAGCATAGATTCTATTCAGGGTTGGATTAAGGGTGGGTCTTGTGCAGTTCCGCAATTGTAGGTGAATCTCCATGTAAGACAGTTTCAGGAAAGCGGTTCTTGAAGGCAGAGATGATTATCAGTTGATGCGGCACAGCATCCATCTTGTGGTTACCGGGAATGGTGTTGTGGGGATCTGCAGCGTGAGTCACCCTCGGGTATCTGACTTCCTTAAGAATGGTAGAGTAGTTCTTGTTTTTCCCTGAGGTAATGCAGGGCTGGTGACCATCATCTTCTCACTGTCCGTAGGCGGAGATAATCCTCCTATACGATATATTTCTCAATTGGTTTCAGACAGCTAAAGTTTCTTTCTGTTGTTTGTAGCTGCAAGTTCTTAGTCCTAGTTTTCGGCCTCGGTTTGTTGCCTGAGGCCGGCGGCCATGCGCAGGCCTGGGGGCCACGCGCAGGCCCGACGGCCACGCGCAGGCGCAGGCCCGGAGGCCATGCACAGGCCCGGCGGCCACGCTCAGGCCCGGCGGCCACGCGCAGGCCCGGGGGCCACGCGCAGGCCCAGCGGCCACGCGCAGGTGCAGGCCCGGAGGCCATGCACAGGCCCGGTGGCCACGCTCAGGCCCGGGGGCCACGCGCAGGCCCGGGGGCCACGCGCAGGCCCGGGAGCCACGCGCAGGCCCAGCGGCCACGCGCAGGCGCAGGCCTGGCGGCCACGTGCAGGCCCAGCAGCCATGTTCTGGCCAGGAGGCCACGCACAGACCCGGCGGCCAGGCTCAGGCCCGGCGGCCACGGGCAGGCCTGGGGGCCATGCGCAGGCCCGGCGGTCATGCGCTGGCCCGGCGGCCACGCGCAGGTGCAGGCCCGGTGGCCACTCCCAGGCCCGGCGGCAATGCGCGTGGCCCGGTGGCCACGCGCAGGCCCGGGGGCTACGCGCCGGGCTGGTGGTCACGCGCCGGGCCGGTGGCCACACGCAGGCGCAGGCCCGGCAGCCACACTCAGGCCCGGTGGCACTGTGCAGGCCCGGGGGCCACGCGGAGGCCTGGCGGCCACACGCAGGCTCAGGCCAGGCGGCCACGCGCAGGCCCGGCGGCCATGCTCAGGCCCAGCGGCCACGTGCAGACCCGGGGGCCACGCGCAGGCCCGGTGGCCACGCGCAGGCGCAGGCCTGGTGGCCACGTGCAGGCACAGGCCCGACAGCCACGCGCAGGCCTGGCTGCCATGCGCAGGCGCAGGTCCGGCGGCCACGCACAGGCCCAGCAGCCATGTTCCGGCCAGGAGGCCACACGCAGGCCCAGCGACCATGCGCTGGCCCGGCGGCCGCGCGCAGGCCCAGCGGCCACACCCAGGCCCGGCGGCCACATGCGTTGCCCGGCGGCCATGCGCAGGTGCAGGCCCAGCGGCCACACTCAGGCCCGGCGGTACTGCGCAGGCCCGGGGGCCACGCGGAGGCCCGGCGGCTACACGCGGGCTCAGGCCAGGCGGCCATGGGCGGCAGCCACACGCAGGCTCAGGTCAGGCGGCTACGCGCAGGCCCAAAGGCCATGCGCCGGCCTGGCGGCCACACGCCAGCCCCAAGCACACGAATGTGCGCAGGATTCAGCGCCACCCCCTGCTCGCCCGCCCGCCCCGAGAAAGGAAGGTCGGTGAGCTCGGCCGGTCCGTGCTGCCGGTCCGCGTCGGCGAGCACGGGACATACCCAGCGCCAGAGATGCAGCGCCACACGCAGGCCTGACGAGGTGGGCCTTTTCCTGTATTTTTTAATCACTCTGAAAGACCTGCCTTCCAGGAGCTCAGGCTGGAAACCAGAAATAGCTATTTTCAACATCTCTTTCTCTTTTACTTCTCACTTTCCAAGGCAGGAATTTCTCTCCTTGCTTATCTCAGGTCTGTTATCTCTTATAGTCCATGCAGACTGCTATAACAAACTACCATAAACTGGGTATCTTGTAAACAACATGATTTATTTGTCCCAGTTCTGGAGGGCAGGAAGTCTAAGATGATTTAGCATACTGCTCCCACTTCCTACCTGGATCCTTTCATCCTTCAGAATTCAGTTTAGATGTTCCCTCTGCTAAGAAATCTTCCCTGGCTCTCTGGTTTGTACTAAATACCTTTCCTTTGAGTTCCCTTTACTTACTCTGTAAATCTTTTATTACAATGGCTTATGATTTTTTCTTTTTGTTGTTTATCTCTCCTTAGACTGCAGAATCTTTGAATCTAGGGACGATACTTTGACTTTGTATTTCCAGAGCTGAACATATAAAGTAGTCAATAAAATGTAAAAAAATATAAACCCATGGTATATAGAACAATGAATGAAAGAAGGATATAATGAAGGGGAAAAAAATACAGTCTGTAATTTTCCCCTTTGTTCTGAATAGCTCAAGAAGACAAGTAAACTTATCTTCAGAGGAGAGGTCCAGACTTCTCTTCAGAAAAATGCCTACAGGGAAAGCCATTACCTCGGAGGTTTATACTATTAATAGTAAACTCAGGACTTTAACATGACTGTTGTCTGCTGGTTTATAAAAGCAATTAACATGTAGTTTTAGATTCCACAGAGATAAATATTTTCATTTTTGGATTATTACTCTCTTACATAAGAGAAAAAGCAGTCAGAAAGAAAACTGAGAAGTGAGTTATTCCAATGGATATCATGCTAATTAATGGCACATATTTCTTCCTGACTGTAGTTTTCTTTTGCATTTACCCATCAATGTATACCACTGTGCAAATACATCATTAAGCAGATCATCCTGGGATAGCATTTCTTTCTAATTTTATCACTTAATTATGATTCAGTGTGTATTTAACTTGGTAAATAAGACATAAAAAAATGTCAAACTAAATATATTTGGCAGATGTTTTGCTTTTAATGCATAAACAACTGTTTTTCCCCATGATGGGTAATTTAATTTTTTGAAAAGTTCAAACATGCTTCATAGTTTTGACAACATTCAATCATTTTAAGTACCTAGGATAAAAATACATCTTATTAATGTTTTTCTTTGGGGAAGCAGTCATATTGTACAGAAGCATATCAAGCAAAATGTGTCCTTTCCCTAATACTGTACCACCTCCTATTTTTGGTTTCTGCATGCATGCACATGTGGGTATACACTGCTTAAGATGGCATCTTGCTGTGTCAGGATTCTCTGCTTCAGCTTCCAGAGTAGCTGGGACTACAGGTGCCCCTGCCTCTTTCAGGCAGGCTCTCGTTATGTTATCTGCATCAGTTTGTAATCCTCATGCCTTCTCTTCAGGTCATCTCTTTTAATCCATTCCCTGTAGTTAACCATTCAAACATTTTGGATGTGTTCTATGCATACATGTGTGCTTGCATGTACACACACACACACACACACACACACACTTTACATAAATGTGATCATTGGCCCTAAAACTTGTTTTGTTCACTTAATATACTTTAGAAATCTAATTAAATGTAACTGAACTTTTACTTTTCCCTTTTTAGTTCATTTATTTAAAAAATTTATTAATAATTTTATTAATTTTTTTATCTTTTTTTTTTTTTGAGAGGTTTTTGCTTTTAGGGCGAATGCGCTTGCCAGAAAGAGAGAGACAGAAAGCAAGAAATCACCCCCCAGGGGGGATGGCCATGACTCAATTCCTTCTCCTCCATTCTCCTCTTGGCGTCTTGGGCATGCACGCACATGCTCCTGGAGTAAATTTAAGCCACTGGGTCCAGAATTTGAACCGCAGTTGACTACGTGGGAATCCAGCGACATAGTCATTATACCAACTGCTGGTCCCAATTTTTTAATTTGCTATAGGCCATGTGTACTCACCAGAGAGAGGGAGAGAAAGAGAGAGAAAGAGAGAAAGTGAGAAAGCAAGCCACTAGGTCCAGGACTTGAACGACAGTTGGCTACGTAGGAGTCTGGTTCCTCAACCACCAGGTCACCTGCTGGCCCTGTCATTTCACTCTTTTAAAAAAAAAAAATTAATTTTATTTATCATTATTATCATGTTTTAAAATTTTGCTATAAGGCACGTGTGTTCACTAGAGAGAGACAAGGAGGGAGAGAGAGAGAAAGAGAAATGAGGAAGCAAGCCACCAGGTTGGGAACTTGAAGCATGGTTGGACATGAAGGAGTTCAGAGCCTTAACTATCATGCCACCTGCCAGCCTCACTTCTCCCTTTTTTTTTTTGGAGAGATTTTTGCTATAGGGCGCGTGCACTCGCCAGACAGACAGAGAGAGACATAGAGACAGAAAGCGAGAAATCACCTCCCAGGGGGGATGGTCACGCCGCAATCCCTTCTCCTCCATTCTCCTCTCGGGATCTTGGGCATGCACGCACACGCGCCCGGAGTGAGTTTTAAGCCACCGGGTCCGAGACACGAACCGCGGTCGACTACGTGGGAGTCCAGCGACATAGCCATTACGCTAACTGCTGGTTCCCACTTCTCCCTTTTTAATAGTGATAATTTTAATGGTTTTCCATGGATGTATCATTTTTTTCTTTTTTAGCTGAGTTTGTTTAGTGACTTAGATTATTTTTAGCTTTTAGCCAAAGCCATGATTGAAATCCTTGAAAAAAAATGCATATAATCTTTGTGTATTTGGGTGAGCATATCTATGGGGTAAATTTCTAGAAGTGCAATTACTGGGTCAAAAGATATATACATGTATTTATATCCTTTATATATTTGGGCTGCATTGTATCTGTGTGTGTGTAAACCTGCACACCTCAACATTTACATGTATAGTGTATAGTGTAGCCCAAAAGTTGTACTGTTTTACAGTAATACAAATAGTAAATAAAAGTACCCATCTGACTTTCTTTTTTTTTTAAAAAAAATATTTAATTAATTTAATCTATTAATTTATTTTAATTTGACCAGAGAGAGAGGAGGAGGGAAAGTGACAAAGTAAGCTGCCAGGTTCGGGACTTGAACCTCAGTCAGCCATGTGGGAATCCAGAGAGAAAGAGGGAAAGTGAGAAAGTAAGCCAGCAGGTCCAGGACTCATACCATGGTCAGCCATGTGGGAGTGTCCAGCGCCTTAACCACCACACTACCTGCTGGTCCAAGTCTTTACTTATTTAGTAGGTGAAAAATAGTATCACATTATTATTATTATTATTATTATTATTAATTAGTTATAAGGCATGTGCACTTGCCAGAGAGGGAGGGAGAATGAGAGAGCAAAAGTGAGAAAGAACGCCCTAGGAAGGATGGTTACACCGCAGTCCCCCTCCTCCATTCTCCTCTTGGAATTCTGGATGCACACACACGTCGCTGGCATGTTTTTTAAGCCACTGGGTCTAAGGCTCAAACTGTAGAACCGGCCATGTGTACTCCAGCTGCCTGCACCACAACACCACTGACTGGCTCAACATTATTATTTTAATGTAGTAGTATTTTAAGTATGACTGGAGTTGAACACCTTTTTATATGGTTAGTTCATATTGCCTATTTACATTCTCTGCTGATTTTTCTCTTGAGATGATTGTCTTCTTGTTAGTGGCACCACCAGAATTTCTATATAGGAAGAGTTCACGATAAGTAACCTTGTTGGAAGGTTAAAGCTAAGGACCTTGTCTCGAAATTGTGATTACAAAGCACTTTACATTAGACTGAAGAAAAATCTATTGTCCTTATCAAAGAACGGAGTATGGGTAATGGAAATAGCTTCCCTGTTTCCTGGTTCCACTTAGATTTCACCACTGCTTTTATTTGATTTACAAGAGCCTTTAAAAAAAAATCAGTTTTTATGTCATGTGTGTGTTGCAAATGTTTTTCCCAGTTCTTTCCACTCTATTTAAAGTAATTTTTACCTTTAGAATTTTAAGTTTTACATAATTCTAATTTATCACTCTTTTCATGACTTCTGGAATAAATGTCATATTTAGAAAATACTTCTACAATGCAAGACTCTAATATTTTTTAGAGAGAGATTTTTGCTATAGGGTGTATGTGCTTGCCAGAGAGACAGAAAGTGAGAAATCACCCCTTGGGGGCGGGGAGGGGGATGGCCACACCACAATCTCTTCTCCTCTGTTTTCCTCTTGGGATTTTAGGCATGAACACACATACATCTGGTGTGAGTTTCAAGACTCTGGGTCCAGGACTCCAACCATGGTCAGCCACGTGGGAGTCAGCAATGTCACCATTATATTATCTGCTGGTCCAAGACTATAAAAATTGATCTCTTTTCCTGATACATTTATAGTGTATGTATTCATGTTTAATCTTTTAATTCATCTGGGTCATATTTTGGGAAAAAATAATACAGAAATCTAGTTTTTATGGGGGCTAGCAGATGGCGTAGAGGTTACATTGCTGGACTCCTACATGGCCAATTGTGGTTTGAATCCTCAAAAATCATGCCAGGTATGTGTGCATGGGTTCCCAAGATCTTGGGAGGAGAATGGAGGAGAAGGAATTGTGGCGTGGTCATCCTTTCTAGAGGGGGTGATTTTTTACTTCCCCTCTGACTAGCTCTCTCTCTCTGGTAAGTGCATGCACCCTAAGGCAAAAACCTCTCCAAAAAAAAAAAAAAAAAAGAAGAAGAAGAAGAAGAAAGAAAAAAAGGAAAAGAAAAGAAATCTAGCCTCTTTTAGAGAAATTTTTGTTATAGGGAGTGTGTGCTCACCAGAGAGATAGAAAGTGAGAAATCACACATGCACACATGCACATGCCTGGTGTGAATTTAAGCCACTGGATCTGGGACTCTAACTGCAGTCTACATGGGAGTCCTGCAACATAACCATTATACCATCTGCTGGTCCCCAGTTTTTAAAAATGGTACTCTAAAGCTCTTTCCATCAGTATCTAACTAGAGGAAAATAAAGGCTTTTCCTTTAGTTGTAATTAGTCAGAATTTCTTTGGAATATTTCAGTGAAGACTCTCCTTTACTAGAATTTATTCTGGCTCAGAATATACCTTAACACAAATTAAATGAAGTTTAAAAAAGTGACACCAGAGGAGAATAAAATACAAAATGACTATATACATACAGTGCAGTTCAACCAGACTTGAATTTTTGTTGTCACCAACACAATTCTTTTTAGATCAAGTGCAATGGATTTTATGTTCCCTCCAAAATTCATACAGTGAAATCCTAACTCTCCAGCTGATGATATTAGGAAGTAGGGCCTTTAGAGGTGATTGGATTAGTGTGCTTGTAAAAGGGATCCCAGAAAGCTAGATTGCCCTTCTGCCACATGAGGACACAATGAAAAGATTGCCCTCTACGAAGATGGTTCTCACCAGGCACCAAATCGGCTGATGGCTTGTTGGATTTCCCAGCCTCCAGAGCTATAAGAAATAAATTTTTGTTATTGATAAGCTACCCAGTTAATGGTGTTTCTATAGTAGTCTTAAAAGACTAACACAGTTAATTTTCTATTTTGTGTGTGTGTATATGTGACTAAGTAAACTTGCTCCAAAGACTATTATCTAACAATAATATGATATATTTTGGTGGTTTATTATTGCCCTCATTTTTAAAATCAATAAAATAATTTCAGTTGTTTATTATAGTGTAAGGCTCTTAAATTCATGAAATAAGTTTTATTCAACATCATAGTGGTATTAAATAATTTTTTTTCAATAAATAGATACATTTTAAGCTGTAGGGTATTTATATTAAAAGGTATATTTGTGATCATTAAAATTTGAGATTTGGGGGTCAGATAGTGGCACAGCAGTAAAACATGATGCTCTGTGAGGCAATCCCATGTGGGAAGGTTACCAATTCAAGTCTGGAGACCCCCCTGAGTATGCTAGACACATGCATGCCCATGATCCAGGGTTGGCTGAGGGTGAATCATGGTGTCAGGACCACATTGGGGATACTGTCTCTCTCATTCTCTCACTCACTCAATCATGTACAAAATAAGTAAACTTAAAGAAATTGGAATTTGGAATTTAAAAAAATTTAAGCAAGTTCTGACTAGTTGATTGGGGATTTTCTTTTATAGTTTTTTTTTTTTTTTTTTTTTTTTTTTTTTTTTTCTTTTTTTTGGAGAGGTTTTTGCTATAGGGCGCGTGCGCTCGCCAGACAGACAGAGAGAGACAGAGAGATAGAAAGCGAGAAATCACCCCCCAGGGGGGATGGCCACGCTGCAATCCCTTCTCCTCCATTCTCCTCTCGGGATCTTGGGCACGCACGCACACGCGCCCGGCGTGAGTTTAAGCCGCCGGGTCCGGGACTCGAACCGCGGTCGACTACGTGGGAGTCCAGCGACATAGCCATTACGCTAACTGCTGGTCCCTATAGTTTTTTTTTTCTCCTTTTATTAAAGAAGAAAAAAATCTACATCATCTTCATGTTCAGAGTTAACATAATGTCCATATTTTAGTTCAAAAACATATAAAGAGTCAAAAGATAATATTCTACTTGGACACAAAAGTCCTAGCCAAAGAATGTTTTCATTTATTAAATGGATCACAAATAAAATAGATTAGTCAAGCCAGTCCTCTCCTCCACTGAGTTAATAACCCAGGGCATTTACAAGTAAGGTTCTGCCTCCGCACTTGCATATTTGAGGCAGAGAGACCATGACAATGGTGTACAGAGATGGGGGGGAATGACTTGGGAGAAAACAGTAATAAAATAACACAAAAGATTTAAGCCGTGGTCTCTTGAAGCTTCTGAGCTTGGCATGAGATCTTTCTCACTGGATGATGCCCTACGGCTTTACCTGACTCCTCTGGCCCTCTCCCAAACTGAAAAGATGGAACAAATCCTTGGCCTTCATTTAGGATACTTCATTTATATCACTTCTATTTTAAGCCATATCATCTCTGGGGAAAGCATGACTTGGAGGTCTTCTATTCTGGGGCTAGGAGGAGGAAATTGGGTACTGGTTGATTGGTGTCATTTTTGTATTTCCCTTTTCATCCACACAGAACAAATGGTACTTATTTTTTTCTCTTTCTCTTTTTTAAGTGCATGATTTTAATGAGTGTTTAATTTAGTTGATCACATGGGTGGGCAAGGGGAACAACAACAGGCTCTAATTTTTTTTTTTTTTTTTTTTATGTCAGCCCCAGAAGTCATTTTAAACAAAAACAACCTTAGTCTCAGCAAAATGTAGGCAGTAATTAAGGTGAAGATGTGGGCTTTTTGCTTAAATTATTAAGAGAGTTTCTGTGATTTGCCTTACTGATGTAGCACTGTGTGGTAAGATTTTCAAGCTCTCAGTTTCTGAAAAAAATCTCTGAATTTTCATTAAGTGGCAACAATCATTTCTATGTTGTCATATATTCGTTAATCTTTATGTGTGTATATAAATACGTATTATTACTTGTTTTAAAACTACCTTTTTTTTTTAAAGCACTCCCCATTAAAATATAATAGAAAAATGTTCGTTATCGTCAATTATCACTCCCAGGTTTTTTCTTTGTAATATATTTTGTGATGTTATTTTTTTAAAATTATTTACTTAATTTTATTTATTCATTTGTTTATTTTTTATTTTGGCCAGAGAGAGAGAGATCGGGAAAGTGAGAAAGCAAGCCACCAGGTCCAAGACTTGAACTGTGGTCAGCCATGTGGGAGTGCCCAGCACCATAACCACCACATCACCTGCTGGTCCCTGAGATGTTATTTTTAACTATAAAATTAATAGATGTTCTTGATAAAAATGTTTTAACAACAAAGACATGTATAAAGTAAAATTTTAAATCCTCCTTTTTCCCATCCAGTTCTATTCCTTAGAAGTAGTCACTGATAGGGGCCAGCAGATGACATAGTGGTTACATTGCTGGACTTCTACATGGCCGACCGTGGTTTGAGTCCCAGACCTGGTGGCTTAAAAATCACCGCAGGTTTACGTGCACGTGTACCAAGATCCCAGGGTAAGAATGGAGAAGAAGGGATTGAGGTATGGCCATCCCCCTGGGGGGGTAATTTCTCACTTTCCATCTCACTTCTTTTCTTCAGGGAGCACATGCACCCTATGGCAAAAACCTCTGAAAAAAAAGCATTGACTGATAAATGATTTTATATCCTTTTTATATAAATATATATATAAAATAATATATATGTGTATATATACATATACACATATACACATACACTTTTTTTTTTTTTTTTTTTCAGGGCCAGCCTGTGGCATGGTGGTCAAGGTGGCTGGGCCCCACATGGGTGACTGTGCAGTTTGAATCCCAGAGCCAGTGGCTTGAGAAACTCTGGGTAAATGTGTATGTATATCCAAAATCCTGAAAGGAGAGGAAAACAGAGGATAAGGGATTGCAATGTGACCATTTCCCATAGGGGGGGAGAATGCTTTCTTATTTTCCCTCTCTGTTTCTCTTTCTGGTGAGCACATGCACCCTCTGGCAAAATTTAAAAAAAAAACAAAAAAAATATAGAAATATAGGTTTCTTTTAGAACAATTATTTATTTAATTTATTTATTATTAGTATTTTTTAATTTGCTATAGGGCATGTGCACTCACCAGAGAGAGATGAACAGAGAGAGGGAAAGTGAGAAAGCAAGCCACCAGGCCTAGGACTCATACCATAGTCAGCCATGTGGGAGTGAAGTGCCTTAACCACCATGCCACCTGCTGGCCCCTATATATTGTTTTTTTAAAGAACTTTGTATTGTACAGAAGTAACAGTGCTACAGTTTTCCTGAAATTTTTATTTTAAATTAATTCCGAACTTACGAGGAAGTTGCAAGAATAGTACAAAAATTCTCGTACATGCTTTACCTGGATCCTCCAAATGTTAAAATCATACCACATTTATTTATTGATTGTCTCTGTTTTTGTATACATATGAGGGGGTCTTCAAAAAAGTAATGAAAAATGTGTATTATAAAAAATGCATGGTATTAAAATTTTTTACATCTAAATAAACTTTTAATTTTCTCACAAGTCTTTTGAAGTTCACTATTACATATTATTTTTTCTGAACCATTGAAAATGAGTTGAACTGGGAGCAGCTGTTAGTGCAATGGCTATGTTGCTGGACTCCCATATAGTCAACTGCGGTTCGAGTCCTGGACCTGGTGGCTTAAACTCATGCCTGGCACATGCGCATGCGTGCCCAAGATCTCGAGAGGAGAATGGAGAAGGGATTGCGGCGTGGCCATCCAACCTCGGGGGTGATTTCTCGCTTTCTGTCTCTGTCTCTCTCTGTCTTTCTGGCAAGCACACGTGCCCTATAGCAAAAAACCTCTCAAAAAAAAAAAAAAAAAAAAAACCTCTCTGAAAATAAGTTGTACTCATGATACCTCTTTCCCCTAAGTACTTCAGTGCATATTTCTCAAGAAGGACATTTTGTCTCATAACCACAGTACTAGTATCAAAATCAGGGAATTAACATCAATGTAACATTACTACCTATTCAACATATTTGATATTTTTGCAGTTGTCTCAAAAGCATCACTTTTTTTAATTTTTTTTATTTTTTTAAAATTATTTATTTTATTTTATTTATTCATTCATTTATTTTTTAATTTGACCAGAGAGAGATAGAGGGCGAGAGTGTGAGAGAGAGAAAGTGAGAAAGCAAGCCACCAGATTCAGGACTTGAACCCTGGTCGGCCATGTGGGTGTGTCCAGCGCCCTAACCACCATGCCACCTGCTGGTCCCAAAAGCATCACTTTTTAATTGTATCACTGTGTATTAAAAGGAACATGTCAACATATATATGCCTTGACATTATTTTACAATGAGCTGACTAGGTTAATCAGAGAAAATTTAGGCATGTCTACCCTACCTCCAATTCTCTCTCTCTCTCTCTCTCTCTCTCTCTCTCTCTCTCACACACACACACACACACACACACATCACTGGATTGACCATGCATGGTATTTCCTGAACATGTCTTGTCTCATCCCTCTGCTCATATCCTCTTTCCAGAATGCCCTTCCTCTTCTGTCCCTTTTCTGACTTGCAAAATCCACTCTACCTTCAAACCCTTCTATTTGACACCATTTCCAACCCAGCATCCCTCCCAGGCACTTAGTTTTGCTTTGCTCATGTTCCTTTAGCTTTCGATACGAGGCTGCTTTATAGCATTTCCTAGTATATCATCACTTTTTAGATTTTTATCTGATATTTTAAGCTTATGAAAATCAGAGATCCTCCAGTGCCAAGCCCAGGGCTTGAAAGATTTTCAATAAATGCTTTTTTGATGCTACATGGTCTATAAATCTTTTCTTTTAATGAGTAGTTACAAACAAAATGAATAAAATGCTGACTGCCTTCTTGCAAATTACATGCCATTCTTATTTGATCTAAGATGTGTCATGCTGAAGCAAGGAGAAAAACAAACCAATATAGCTAAAAACCTACCTGATTATAAAAACTATTAAAAGATGATGAAAGAAAAAATACCTAAATAAAAGACGATGCATCTTCATGGGTTGGAAGACTTAATATTGTTAAGATGGCAGTACTACTCAGAACTATTTACAGATTAAGCACAATTGCTATAAAAATGTCAACATTCTTTTGGGGGGGCAGAAATGGAAAAGATCCTCAAATTCATTTGAAACTGCAATGGGCCTTTGATAACAATCCCAATAAAAAAAGAAACAGTTGGGGTATTTTCATTTTCTGAATTGGAAAGTAGAAACTGTGGTAATTAAAATAGTGTGACACTGGCATAATGATAGACATAAAAACCAGTAGAATAAAATCAAGAAGCAGAAATTTACTCATACAGCTATGAAACAGTTTGGTGTCATTTCAAAAAGTTAGACAGAGGGCCAGTAGGTGGCATGGTGGTTAAGGTGCTGGACTTCCACATGGCCAGTTGCATTTTGAGTCCCAGACATTGTGGCTTGAAAATCATGCTGGGCACATGTGCATGCATGCTCAAAATTCCAGGAGGAGAACAGACGAGAAGGGGTTGTGAGGTGGCCATCTTCCTGGGGTGTGATTTCTCACTTTCCTCTCACTGTCTCTCTGTCTATCTCCAATGAAAGCATGTGCTCTATGACAAAAACCTAAAAAGAAAAAAAAGTTATACACAGAAATGGTTGGTTGATTTTTTAAAATTGTGATAAAATAAAATTGACCATGTCTTAAAGTGTACAATATAGTAGCATTAAGTATATTCGCATTATTGTGTAATTATAACCACTATACATCTCCAGAACTCTTCCATTTTGCAAATCTGAAATGCTTTGCCCATTAAACAATAACCTAGCCAACTGATATTTGACAAAAATATCAGTCTGTTTAATGGTTCTTTGACAGTGGTTCTGGGATATATGGATTTCCACATGCAAAAGAATGAAGTTGGGTTACACCATATACAAAAATTAACTCAAAATAGATCAATTAGGCCCAGCTATGGTAGTGTACGCTGGTCACTGTTGCTTGGCAGGCTGAGGTCACATGGGAAACCCAGGCTTGATTCCTGGCTCATCCTAAAAAGCTAGACATGATGACACAAGCCTATAGTCTCGGGTATTTAGAAGGCTGAGGTAGGAAGATTGAGAACTTGCAACTATCATGGGCAACATGTGAGATCCTGTTTGAAGGAAACAGGAGTGGTGATACGTTCCTGTGTCCCAACTACTTGGGTGGCTGAGGCAGGAGGATTGTGACACAGTGAGACCCTGTCTGAAACACACACATGTGTGCATGTATTTACATACACACACAAATAGGTCAACAACCTAGTGTAAGGACTAAAGCCATAAAACCTTTTTTTTAAAAAAAATTATTTAATTTTATTTGTTATTATTTTAAAAGAATTATTTGTTATTATTATTATTTAAAGAATTATTTTATTTATTCATTAATTTATTTTAATTTGACCAGAGAGAGATAAGCACGTGCACACACACACACACAGAGGGAAAGTGAGAAAGCAAGCTACTAGGTCTGGGACTTGAACCATGGTCAGCCATGTGGGAGTGTCCAGCACTTTCACCACCATGCCACCCACTGGTCACCTGTTACTATTATTTTTTAATTTGACCAGAGAGAGACAGAGAGAGAGAGAGAAAGGGAAAGTGAGAACAGAAGCCCACATGGTCAGCCATGTGGGAGTTCACCACCTTAACCATCATGCCACCTGCTGGCCCCAAGCCATAAAACTCTCTCTTTTTATTTTTTAGAGAGATTTTTGCTATAGGGTGCATACACTTGCCAGAGAGACAGAAAGGGACAGAGAGAGATAGAGAGGTAGAAAGCAATAAATCACCCTCCATGGGCGATGGCCACGTCGCATTTCCTTCTCCTCTATTTTCCTCTTGGGATTTTGGGCATGCATGCACAAGTGCCCAACATGAGTTTTAAGTTGCTGGGTCCAGACTTGAACTGCAGTCGACTATGTGGGAGTCCAGTGACACAACCATTAATCTATCTGTTGGTCTCATACCATAAAACTCTTAAAATAAAACATAGGGGTAAATCTCCATGACCTTGAATTTGGCAATGGATTCTTCATATGATACCAAAAGCACAAGCAACAAAAGAACACATAGATAAATTGAACTTCATTATAATAAAAAAAATTTGTGCATCAGAGGATATTATCGAAAAGTGAAAGGACAACCTACAGAATGGGAAAAATGTTTTCACATTGTATGTATGACATGTATGTTTAATATCCAAAATATATAAGTGATTCCCAAAATTCAGTAACAAAAAGAACACACAATTTTAAAATAGACAAAGAACTTGAATAGACATTTCTCCAAAGAATAGGGATAGGTAGTAGTATGGTGGTTAAGGCACACATGTCGACTGTGCAGTTTGTGTCCCAGACCTGGAATCTTGAAAATGCCAAATGTGTTTGTGTATGTGTGTCCCAAATCTGAAATAAGTGGCCCAGGTGGCCATCCCCTGGGAAGTGCTTTCTTAATTTCTCCCTCTCTCTTTCCAATGCATATGCCTTCTGGCAATTTTTTGAAAAAGTTTTTAAAAAGGACTTTAAAAGAAGAATATAAATAAATGTCCAACAAACACATGAAAAGATATCAGCATCATTAATCACTGGGGAAATGCAAGTCAAAACTACAAGATACCATTTCATACTTAATATGACATACTTACTATGACATTATTAAAAAAAATGGAAAACAAAAAGTGTGTTGAGGATGTGGAGAAATTGAAACCCTGGTACATTAGTAATAGAAATGTGAAATGGTACAGCTGCTGTGGGAAATACCTTAGTGCTTTCTCAAAAAGTTAGACACAGAATTACCATACGGCCACTCATAGGCATATACTCAAAAGAATTGAAAGAGTGACTAAAATGGATACATTTATATCAATGTTAATAGCACTATTATTTACAATTGCTAAAATATAGAACAATCCAGGTGTCTATCAACAGATGAATGGATAAACAAAATGAGGTATATACATCAAATTGAATATCATTTAGCCATAAAAAGAAATGGAGTTTGGGGTCAGCAGGTGGTGTGATGGTTAAGGTGCTGGATTCCCACATGGCTGGCAGCAGTGCATGTGTGCATTCCCACACTGCTGGGCGAATGAGCATATGTGCCCAAAATCCTGAGAGGAGAATGGAGGAGAAGGGAATGCAATGTAGTCATTCCCCCTGGGGATTTTTTCCCTCTCTTCTCTCTCTCTCTTTCCAGTGAGTACACATACCCTATGGCAAAAGTCAAAATAAAGAAACAGAATTTATTTTTTTTTCTGTTAAATAATTTGCCAGAGTGTGTGCATTTGCTGGAGAGAAACAGAGAGAGACACAAAGGGAGAGGGAAAGTGAGAAAGCACTCCCCAAGGGATAGAGAAGATGGCCAAGCCACAATCCTTTCTTCATTCATTTCTCCCTCTTCTGGGAATTTTGGGCACGCACATGCAACCAAACACTTTTTAAGCTGCTTGGTCTATGACTTGAGTCATGCAGTTGGCCATGTGGGATCCAGTTGTCTT
Organism: Tupaia tana; assembly: GCA_026018925.1. Taxonomy (NCBI): domain Eukaryota; kingdom Metazoa; phylum Chordata; class Mammalia; order Scandentia; family Tupaiidae; genus Tupaia; species Tupaia tana. The sequence goes on along the minus strand of JAKSZU010000001.1, from coordinate 223,570,159 downwards.
AACCACCACAGCACTGGCTGGCCTGAAATGAAGTGCCAAGTGATACATGTGGCAACATGGATAAACCTTGAAAACAGGCACAGTGAAATAAGCTAGATGCAAAAGGGCAAATACTGTGTGGTTCCACTTATGTGAAATATTTAGAATAGGTGGATTCAGAGGCAGAATGTTGATTAGAGGCTACCAGAGGCTGCAGGAAGGGGAAAATGGGGGATTAATGCTCAATGGGTTTAGAGTTTCTGTTAGAAGCGTTGAAAAAGAAAATGCACAAGGATGATGATTGTGCAGCATAATTAATGCCATTCAATTTCATACTTAAAGATCGTTAAAATGGCATATTTTTATGCTTCCCCACCACACAGATATGCAAGAACCTACCTCAGAGTCTGAGACCCACATGATTATTAGAGGATAGTTACTTTCTAGAAAGAGTATGGGAAGAGACTGCCAAGGCAGGCCCCAATACATAAAGTCAGAATCAAAATGGCAAAGTGTCCTTCTAAAGTTTCAAATAATGCTCTGTTATTCCAGTTATAGTTTATAACAGATTCACCTGATTCAGCTTATTTTTTTCCCACATATAAAGACTACATGGATAATTCAAAGGTGGATGGAATGTTATTTTTAACAAGTTCTCCAAATGAGTGTGAAGGAAAAGCATCTACATTTTGTTATGATATTTATTAATATACTTTGAAAATAGTGAAAAGAATTTGGCTGCTGTTATTGGCTGGAGAGCCCCTGACTGCAAGATTCCATAGAATCTTTGCCCTCTTAATGACAAGTTTAGGTTCCTGCTTTCAGTCTTTCTCTTCTCACTTCCAAGGGCACTAGGCTGTCATCCACATACTTAGCCCTGGTCCAGGCTCAAAGACCAATCAGAGGGACAATTTTCTGCTGATTCAGCATCAAGTCACAGTGACTCAGCACCATGTCCCAGCTGTTCCTTCTGCTCTGATCTTGTCACCCAGCTCTGACCTTGTTTCCACTTTCTATCCCAGTTTTGATAATTGGATCTTTGTGTTGTCACCAAACCCCTGTCCTTTTCTTACAAGCTTTTTTTCAGGAAAGTCTATATCTGAATCTTGGCATCAGGACAAAGGTATTCCTGCCTTGGCTTTTAAAATTTTATTTATTTTTTTATCAAAAGCACTTACCTTTAGGACTTTGTAAGCCTCACTCTACCCTCTACTTCCTCTCAATTCTCATACCCTCCCCCAAATACATGCTTTCCATTTAAATTCCCTTTCTTCTCCACTTGATCCCCAGGGATTTGGTGCTTTCTCTGAACCCCCACTTTTCACTCCATTTACCTTCCCGGGAACACTCCACCCCTGCTGGTCTATCCCAGCAAGCCACAGACCAATTGTGGAGGCACCTGCCCTGAGCCTTATACTCCTTCTCGGTTCGTCTTCTCTTGAATTCCCTGATCCTGAGCTCCACTTGACTCCCTGTCAGAATGGATACCCCATTACCTCTACTGTTTCCTGCTGCCTACTGATGGGAAGGAAAAAGGAACTAACATTTATGGGTCTCCTCAATGTTTTGGGTGCTATGCCGGGTACTTTGTGGATACCATTTAATGTAATGTAATGTAATGTAATGTAATGTAATGTAATGTAATGTATTTGAGAAAAATTCCATCTTGTAACTGAAGGTTGTGGGATAGCACAGATAGGAAAAAAAAAATCTAAAAGGAGATAAAACAATGGTTAGCCCTGGGCTTGAATGGAGGATAGGCTGGAGAATGTTAGCAGTATTCTTAGAGGAAAGGGACTTTTAAGATGCTCAGAAAGGAGAGATGGAAGGATTTGGTCAGTTGATGTAGGGCCCATTTCATTTAGTTTTGGAAAGAGAGTGTCTCTGGTTAGTTGGAGGTTAGGGAGACACACTTCTGTTTCCAGATGCTAGAGAAACTAGCAGAGCTCAGGGCACAGGAAGCAGGGCTGGTTTACTGCTCGTGACTGGTTTAAGTATCAAGGGTGCAGAGAAGAGATTACGTTTCCTTTTAGTGTTGTCCAATCCTGCTCTCCAGTATTGGAAAGGAGACAAAATTTCCATCTGGTACTGCAGACTGTGAACTTGAATGGTGTGTTCCTTGTGCAGAATCACTCAGGGTGCTCAGGGTGCTGTGCTATGTAAGTGGAGGGTGGTGATGTTAGTGGTGCTAACGGTGTGTATGTGTGTGTGTGTGTGTGTGTGTGTGAGAGAGAGAGAGAGAGAGAGAGAGAGAGAGAGAAGAGGAGAGGACAGGAGAGGACAGGAGAGGAGAGGACAGGTCAGACTGGATTGATGGAGGGGGGTGTAATATGACAAGCTGCATGTAAGTTGGGAGCATTCAGGCTGGCAGATGGTACAAGCTAGGAAGAGCAGGCCCAGGGGATCCATGCTGAGGGGAGGGTTTGATATAGACTGGGAAATGATTCAAGCTGGAGAGATATATCCTGGGGCAATTTAAGCTGGAGCTGATACAAGCTGTGGGATGTGGACTGAGGGAATAAAGACTGGAGAAACATGGAGTAGGGAAGGCGTTATTCTAATTTTTGATTGTTATGTGCAAAAGACAACAAAATTAGTGACTTCAAACAATACCCATTAGTCTATAGTTCTAAGTCTGGATGTGGTGTGGCTGAGTTTCCCACTCAGGGTTATCATAAAGCTAAAATCAAGGTGCCAATTGGGATGTGTTAATTTCTGGAGCTCAAGATCCTCTTTCAAAAACTCACAGGCTTGTTGGCTGAGTTCAGGGCCTGTGACTGTAGGACTGAAGCCCTAATTTACTTGCTAGCTGTTGGCAAAGGCCACTCTGTGCAATTAGAGGGTACCCACACTTCCTTGCCACATGGCCCCTTCCATCTATCTACTCATCCTCTCATGCTTTGACTCTGAATTCTCTGTTTCTAAGCTCTAGACCTAGATATAAAGGGCTCCTGTGATTAGGTTAGGCCTACCAAATAACCTCACTATTTTAAAGTCAACTGATTTGGGACCTTAATTATATCTGCAAGGTTCTTTTTTTTTTTTTTTTGAGAGGTTTTCGCTATAGGGCGTGTGCGCTCGCCAGACAGACAGAGACAGACAGAGAGATAGGAAGGGAGAAATCACCCCCCAGGGGGGATGGTCACGCCGCAATCCCTTCTCCTCCATTCTCCTCTCGGGATCTTGGGCACGCACGCACACGCGCCCGGCGTGAGTTTAAAGCCACCCAGTCCAGGATGCGAACCACGGTCGACTACATGGGAGTCCAGCGACATAGCCATTACGCTAACTGCTGGTCCCTGCAAGGGACTTTCATAGTAGCATCTAAATTAGTATTTGGCTGGATAACAGAGAGAAGGTATATGTATTTCAGGGGCCAGGAGTCATTAAAACTATTTTAGAATTCTCCTTTTCGGGACCAGCAGTTAGCGTAATGGCTATGTTGCTGGACTCCCACATAGTCGACCGCGGTTTGAGTCCTGGACCCAGCGACTTAAACTCACGCTGGGCGCGTGTGCATGCGTGCCCAAGATCCTGAGAGGAGAATGGAGGAGAAGGGATTGTGGCGTGGCCATCCCCCCTGGGGGGGGGGGGTGATTTCTCGCTTTCTGTCTCTCTGTCTCTCTCTGTCTTTCTGGTGAGCGCACGCACCCTATAGCAAAAACCTCTCAAAAAAAAAAAAAAAAAAAGAATTCTCCTTTTCATAGTGAGATATTGGATATATAAGAAGAGTCCTGAATTACACACCCAGATGTCTGGGTTCCTGCATGTGCTTTACCTGGCATTGGGCAATCTCTCACAGTTTCAGTGTCTCATTTGGCAAATGACATTGGAGCAGAGGAGAAATATATCTCCTGAAATATAAAGTGTTTTGAAATTCTTAAATGAGATAAATCTGTCTAATGTCTGTAATAGGTGAGATTCCATTACAATTTCAATATATTTTCAACTGTGTAAGTGATGTAATTGGTTCAAATTAAGTACATTTTCATAAAATGCTAAATGCTAAATTAAATAATAACATAATTTCAACAAATTTAAAAATGTTTTCTGCCTTTTAGGACTATTTCTGTTTGGGGAGAAATTTAGTGTTAATGGGAATCTGGTGGACATAGTCCAAATTACTGAGTTAAATTCAAGAGTCTTATTGATTACATTTGTTTGGTGAAATGCCAAGAAAATGTTACAGAATTGTGCCAAAACTACCACTTTAAAATCTATCCCCAGAAAAGTGTTCTTTGCATCATAATCTGAAATTTAAATATGGTTATATCAATATGCCCTCTTTTGCTCTCAGAAAATTCCTCAAGAAAGAAAAAAAATGCCAGTAGCCATCAACTGAGGAAAAATACCTACCTCTATTGCTGAAAATCAATACCTCGTCAACTGGATCTGCACTGTGTTTCATATAGAAGTATTGGATATGTAATGGGTGTTAAAGACACTGTGCTTACTGCATCACACATTATCTCATTTGACCCTCCCAATAGTCCTAGGCTATTAGAACAAATAAAATCCTATTTTGAAGCTACATACACTCTCCTGGTTCCTACACAGTACACTGCTGAGGTTCTAGAACACCTGTTTGCTCTCTCACATCCACAAAGACCAAGAACTCCCAGGCAGCCCATATAGCAAATTCAGAGTCCTTTTACAAGGCCAGGCTAAAAGGCATAGCTAGATTGTATTTTTAGGGAAAGCCACAACGCACAAAAAGTGTGCCACCTATGAACTCTGCTCAAAAATGAACTTTTTAAAATTTTTTTGGAGAAAGACTTTCCCATGTCCCCCTCTACATATGCCACTGTTTTGCTTCAACCAGAGAAGCTATTAAAAATACTTAGCAGGGGCCAGTAGGTGGCAGGGAAGTTAAGGCGCCGGACTCCCCCATGGCTGACTGGTTCAAGTACTGAATCTGGTGACTTGCTCGCTTGCTCTCTGTCTCTGATCAAATTTTTAAAAATAATAATATTAAAGAAATAATTCTTTAAAAAAATACTTCACATGGGGTACAGGTAGCATAGCGGCTAAGGCACTGGATTCCCACATGGCTGACTGTGGTTCGAGCTCTGGAGCCGGTGGCTTGAAAATCACGTTGGGCATTTGTGTATGTGTGCCCAAAATCCTGAGAGGAGAATGGAGGAGAAGGGTTGGCCATTCTCTCTTGGGGTTGATTTTTCACTTTCCTTCTCACTGGGGAGCACATGCGCCCTATGGCAAAAACCCTAAATAAACAAACAGCTTAGCATGGCATGAGCATGAACCAATCAGAAGAGACCCCAAGTACACCAGGCTGTGTTAGCTTGTTAGGTCTGGCTAATAAAATACCACAGACTAAGTGACTTAAACAATAGAAATTTATTTTCTCACTTGTCAGGAGGCTAGAAGTCCAAGGTCAAGGTGTCAGCAGGGTTGATTTCTCTGAGGCCACTCTTGTTGGTTTGTAGATGGCCTTCTTTCTTACTGCACATGATCTTTTCTCTATGTTTCTCTGTTTCCAAATTCCAAGTCATAATGGATTGGATTTTAACTTAATTACCTCTTTAAAAACCCTTTTTTCTTTTCTTTTTTTTTTTTTTTTTTGAGAGGTTTTTTGCTATAGGGCGCGTGCGCTCGCCAGACAGAGAGAGAGAGAGACATCGAGACAGAAAGCAAGAAATCACCCCCAGGGGGGATGGTCACGCCGCAATCCCTTCTCCTCCATTCTCCTCTCGGGATCTTGGGCACGCACGCACACGCGCCCGGCGTGAGTTTTAAGCCACCGGGTCCGGGACGCGAACTGCAGTCAACTACATGGGAGTCCAGCGACATAGCCATTACGCTAACTGCTGGTTCCCTAAAAACCCTTTTTCAGACCAGCAGGTGGCATGGTGGTTAAGGGCACTGGACTCGCACACGGCGGATGGTGGTTCGAGTCCAGACCTGCGGGCTTGTTTTCTCATTCCCCCTGCCCCAACTCTGTCTCTCTGGTCAAGTTAAAAATAAATGGATAAATAAATAAAGTTAAATAAAATAATTCTTAAAAAAATAAAAACCCTTTTCCCAGATACAGTCACAAATGTATTTTGGGGGACATGACTCAGCACATAACATGGGCATTATTATTTCCTTGTACTTTGTGATGTTGGGGAGGAGGTGGAGTTGTTGTGTCTGGGAAGGGGAGGACCTTGGTGGGCTTGGCATAACAGTTTGGGATAACCCTTTACTAACTGATGTGGAAATGTTCCATTATCTTAAGAACTAGTGGGACTGTGCCAGTGTGTATAAACTGAAGCTCTGCCCTGGCCCAACCACACTGGGATTTTTTTTTTTTTTTTTTTTTTGGAGAGGTTTTTTGCTATAGGGCGCGTGCGCTTGCCAGACAGACAGAGAGAGACATAGAGACAGAAAGCGAGAAATCACCCCCCAGGGGGGATGGTCACGCCGCAATCCCTTCTCCTCCATTCTCCTCTCGGGATCTTGGGCACGCACGCACACGCGCCCGGCGTGAGTTGTAAGCCACCGGGTCCGAGATGCGAACCGCGGTCGACTACGTGGGAGTCCAGCGACATAGCCATTACGCTAACTGCTGGTTCCCTGGGATTTTCAGAGGAAAGGACACTTCTCAGGTATAGCACCCTAGGCCCAAATTGCACCTCCTCAATATTTGCTAGCCTCAAAGCTGCTCCTAAAGAAACCTAGAAGAAGGAAAGAAAGATCTAAGAGTCTCCTCTCTATATTCCTTACCTCAAGTGCCTCTTCCCTTAAACCCTCAGAAGTCCACCTTCTGAGCCTGGGGACAAAAATGGAGAAGGGAGATGAAGATAGAAGTAACCATCTTGACCTATGCTTTTTTTTCTGTGATAGAGTAAACTTTTCATCCTGTCTTATTTTTATTTCTTCCATATCTTTAACATTTGCTTTAGATGGCCTTCATATCTGCCATATTTCTTCCTCCCAAGTAGAGAAAGGAGAGAAGGTGAGATTAGTTGCTTATTTTATTTATTTATTTATTTATTTTTGAGAGTTTTTTTTTTTTTTTTTTTTTTTTTTTTTTTTTTCTTTTTGCTATAGGGCGCATGCACTTGCCAGAGAGACAGAAAGGGAGAAATCACCCCCTGGGGGGATGGCCATGCCGCAATCCATTCTCCTCTCGGGATCTTGGGTATGCACGCACATGCAACCAGGGTGAGTTTAAGTCAAGTCCTGGAACCGCGGTCGACTACATGGGAGTTCAGCGACATAGCCATTACGCCAACTGCTGGTCCCTATTTATTTATTTAATGAGACTAGTTGCTTATATTTGTGCTTTGGGCAAAAGACTGGACCTGTAAAACTATTTATGAATGAATGATGCATTGCAACTTTGTGGGATTTTGTTACAGTCCTCAAGGCTGCTTCAAACCCAGCAGCCTGCTGGCATTAAAGGCTCTGAAATCAAAAAGGATTGGGCCAAAGTGCTCAGGCCTGCATCTTTGAAACAAGCAACAACGTATACACTGAAGAAGATATTAAACTTTAAAAGCAGCAATTTGAAATCTAGGAAGTAAGTAGAAGTATGAAGAAAATCAGAGAAATAAAATTTAAAGAATAAATGGAAACTAACAAGGGAAAAGTGTTGTTTTATTGGCAAACCAAGCAGAATATGATCTGAGTGAAGAGTGCCCATCCATGTAAGATTGACTGCTGAGAATAATGTCATAAAATGAACATTAGCTGGCAGTGGTAAGTGCCTTCCAATGCCTTTGCAAAGAGAGAAATAGAAGCAAAACAAAACATGTCACTATGCCTGAAAAGCACTTATAGAAAGCTCCTAAAAGCAAAAAAGAGAAGAGAAGGGGAAGAATATCACATGACTATTCCATTTATCCTTACTGGAATCTTTTGGAGACAAATCCATTTGTTCTTTTGTGCTGGTGCCGCATGCTTCAGACCAGTCCAAAAGTGAATAATTTTCTCTGTATGAGACATGCTTCCAATCATCCTGATTCTGAAGAAAGTTTTTCTCTCCCCTTTGGCTATTTTTATAAACAAGTTAGGGAGGAATTGCTTTGAACTGATTCTGCAAAGTGCATCTTTTATGTCTATTTAATATTATAGGTCTTGAGAAAGAATAAATAAAACAATATATATTGCTCTGACTATTTCAAAGGTATTGGGCCTGGCTGGAAGTTGAGTTCTAGCTAGATTCAGCTTGAAGTAGGTTTTTATTTTATTATTTTTAATTTTTAGTCTTACACTTAGGATATTTCTTGTTCACGTGTAGCTCCTCTCTAAAGAAACGTGAACTTCACCAATAAAAAAGATCTTGTGGTTGTAAAGGGACTTGAAACATCAATTGGCTTTGTTCTTTGACTTCAGACTGGACACCTTCATGCATGGACTAATTTTTCTCATAGGATGTAAAATCTTATAACTCCCACAAAATATATAACTCTTGAGTCTAAAAGTCACTTGTATTGGAATCTATTTTCCCAATTTGTATGAGATTAATATATTTAATTCTGAAGTTGGCCAAACTTCCATTATATGTCAGTAGTATTCAGTTGATGCTTCATAGTTGTAAAATGGTGAGCATTACAGAGTTACATATTTATTTTGGTATGAGCTTATGGCAATAACTAGTCAACAAGTACTTTTTGAAAAGCTGTTATTTCAAGGCAGTGCTGTAGGTGTTGTGGATGATGTGAGATTATTTAAAATACTGTCTTAGTTCAAAGAGTTTGTAGTTTTTATAATTTTATTATTTAAAAATTATTTATTTTATTTTATTTATTATTATTTTAAAAAATTTAATTTTTATTTATTTAAAAATTTATTTATTTTACATTCATTCACTGAATATCATCACAGCATACAAAATGCAATTTCCCATCAAGAATACACTGTAAAGTGCCTTAATCATACATGTTATTGTCAACAAATAATTTTCCATTTCTTGTCTCATATAATTGATTCCCTATTTCTCACCCTCTGCCATTTCCCACCCTCCTCCCACACTGTCTCTGGTTATCTATAATTGCTTTCCATTAATTTTTTTCCCCTCCACATTTGATTGATTCACAAAATACTTTAATTAATTTAAATACTTTCAATAGCAAGTTTAGCTGGTATATACATTTCTGTGAATACATGTCTGACTTTAGGCACGAAACTCAGTGAGTAGAATGAATATACTATAAAGTAGCACCTAGATGCCATGGAGGCTATGGAGCTTACTACGGTCATTAAATAGGTATTTTTTTAAAAAAGAATTATTTTATTAAACTTTATCCATTCATTCATTTGTTTTTAATTTTGACCAGAGAGGGACAGAGTAAGTAAGAGAGCGAGAGGGAGGGAGAGTGAGAAAGCAAGCTGCCAGGTCCAGGACTCGAACCGTGGTCAACCATGTGGGAGTCCAGCACCCTTAACCACCACACCACCTGCCGGTCCCTAAATAGGTTTTTTTTTTTTTTTTGAGAGGTTTTCGCTATAGGGCTCGTGCGCTCGCCAGACAGACAGAGAGAGACATAGAGACAGAAAGCGAGAAATCACCCCCCAGGGGGGATGGTCACGCCGCAATCCCTTCTCCTCCATTCTCCTCTCGGGATCTTGGGCACGTATGCACACGCGCCCGGCATGAGTTGTAAGCCACCGGGTCCGGGACGCGAACCGCGGTTGACTACGTGGGAGTCCAGCGACATAGCCATTACGCTAACTGCTGGTTCCCTAAATAGGTATTTTTAAATATATTTTTTAATTTTAGCTTTAATAAATCAAAAATTTAAAATGTTAAGAGAAATTTGCTTAAGACTTAAAGCCAGGAAACAGGTTAGGATTCTGTTCAAATAGTATGTACAAGAACCTATCGACAGCTTGGGACCAGCAGTTGGCGTAATGGCTATGTTGCTGGACTCCCATGTAGTCGACTGCAGTTCTAATCCTGGACCCAGTGGCTTAGAACTCACGCTGGGCACGTGTGTGTGCATGCCCAAGATCCCAAGAGGAGAAGGGATTGTGGCATGGCCATCCCCCCAGGGGGTGATTTCTTGCTTTCTCTCTCTCTGTCTCTCTCTGTCTGTCTGGCGAGCGCACGTGCCCTATAGCAAAAACCTCAAAAAAAAAAAAAAAAAAAAAAAGAACCTATAGACAGCTCAAGAGGAGACAAAAATCCTTAAATCTGGAAAAATAAACATAGAATAAAATCATTAATGTTTTAGTCAAAAGTCATAAAATTCTATTTTACCAGTTCAGTCTCAGGTATTTAGTCTATCTTCTGTTGTGGTCTGATTTTTCCATTTAAACTCTGAAAGATAACCTTCAACTCTGGACTTGTCCCTACCGTTAAGTTGGCCATTTCTTAGTTGTTTTTGAGCTCTTATTTCTGTGTGTCTGTATTTAGTTTTCCTGATATGGCACTCCATTTAGAACTTCTTTTATAGCTGGTCTGGTGTTGGTAAATTATTTCAGGTTTTGTTTATCTGAGAATGTTCTTGTCTTTCCTTCCCATACGAAGGATAATCTTGTCAGGTACAGTATTCTTGGTTGAAATTGTTTTTCACTTAACATTTTGAACATATTTCCCTATTCTTTCCTTGCTCGCATTGTTTCCGATGAGAGGTCTGCTGTTAGCCTTATGGTATATCCTTTGAAGGTAACCTGATGTTTCTCTTTTGCCATTTTAATTACTATTATTATTTTTTTAATTTGACAAGAGAGAGACAGAGAGAAGGAGCAGGAAAGTGAGAAAGCAAGCCACTTGATCCGGGACTCAAACTACAGTCGATCATGTGGGAGTCTAGTGCCTTAATCATCATGCTACCTGCTGGCCCCAGTTATTATTTTTATATATTTATATATATTTTTAAGAATTATTTTATTTAACTTTATTTATTATTTACATACACATGTACTAATTATATTAATACAGTCTTAATTATATTAAGACATTGACTTTCCACATAGACTTTATCAGATAGTTCTCTACAGCAGTTGTATCATGAAAAAGAAGATGATAATAACACAATTTGAGATTGGGGAAGAAGTACGAGGACTTTTTTTTTTTAGGTTTTTGCCTTAGGGTGTGTGCACTCACCGAAGAGGCCGAAGAAAGACACAGATAAAGAGAGGGAAAGTGAGAAATCACACCCTGGGGGCAATCACTTCTCCGCCATTCTCCTCTTGGCATTTTAGGCATGCACGCACACATACCTGGTATAATTTTCAAGCTTCTGGGTCTGGGACTTGAACCACAGTCTTAACACCATGCTACCTGCTGGCCTCAGTACAAGGAAATTTTATATTGCATGTTATTGGTAATGTTTATGGTATATAACCCTCTCTTCAACTAAATTTAAGATCTCTGAAGAACGTTGGGTTTAATCATAAGAGGAGACTTCAAAAAGATCATGGAAAACACACATTATGAAAAACGATTCATGGATCTCAAAAATTTTTGCACCAAAATAAACTTGTACTTGAATTCATTTTCTACAAACTCTTTGAAATCCCTCCAGATATATTTGCCTATCCCATATGCCTTACACAAAATGTTGATTGATTAACTATGGAGCTAAGCTCAATACCACACTGTTATTTATCACTGCTCACTCCTTAATGATTATGAAACACGAACTCTTCCAAGACACTGTGGTCAGCAAAATTAGTCGAAATTGATAGGCCTAAGGAACACAGGTATGAATACTACACTGAATAACAGCCTTTTTTGTTTTGTTTTGGTTTGGGTACTAATGTCTTACTTAGACCTTAGTAAAACAATGTTTAAATTGTTGTGTAGTCTGATTGTGAGCTACATTGTAACAGAGAAAATATCCATAGTTAGTAATCTTTTCTTTGCTGTCAAAATGTTGCACATTGAGGGACCAGCAGTTAGTGTAATGGCTATGTCGCTGGAGTCCCACGTAGTTGACCGTGGTTCGCGTCCCGGACCCAGTGGCTTAAAACTCACGCTGGGCGCATGTGCGTGCATGCCCAAGATCCAGAGAGGAGAATGGAGGAGAAGGAATTGCTGCGTGGCCAACCCCCCGGGAGGTGATTTCTCGCTTTCTGTCTGTCTGTCTCTCTCTGTCTTTCTGGCGAGTGCATGCGCCCTATAGCAAAAACCTCTCCACAAAAAAAAAAAAAAAAAAAAAAAAAAAGGCTGCACATTGAATATATTCATGTATATCCTGAACTTGATATTAATATCTGGATCATATTCCTTAAAATAACATAAACAACATTTGTTGAAAAGCAGATAAAAAATATACTGGCAGTTTCAGCAAATATATTTGGTAGTTTCTCCACATCTATACAATCACATAATTTTCTTGTTGAGTCAACTAATAGTGTTTCATCAGAAGCCCACAACCCAGCTAGACTGAAATTAATTTTTTTAGAAATTGCCAACAAAAGACTATATAACCTCTTTCATTACTGCAGTGTCTAGGGACTGTCTTTGACAAAAGTGTTTCTTTGGGCCCGAGTTTGCTTCTCCTAGTAAATATATTTTCTTTCATTCTACCCTTAATAGAAGCAGAGGAGAATAAACAATCTTTCTTTGCAACATAGGCAGCAGTATGCATACCATTATGTCAATAATAAATATCTTATACTCATTCTTTATGATAAGAAATTTATGAGTCATTGAATTATTTTCCATGTAACACTAAAAAAAAAAAAAAAGACAAGGATGGTAATAAGACTCTTTTGTCTGACAAGGTAACAGGCAATTCACATCTTTTTCCAGAGTTATAGATGACATTTTGAATACAGTTACTCCTGATGACCAATTCATTTAGAATTAAAGGGTCTCTTCCATGGGAGACACTAAACCTCTGATATCAAAATCTTTTAAATAGGATTTTTACAGACTGTCTTACAAGTACATATTCATGGCTGTAAAATAAAGGACAGATTTATTTTTTGTAAATGTTTTCAGACTTCAACTTTATCTAAAAAAGTTTCTTTTTAAATAGCCATCTGTTTTAGAAAGTATTTCTAATTCTGTACCTGAATTAGTGATGCTTTCTTATCTTACTTTTTCAAGGCAGCAGACAAAATTCCATTTATTAGAACTGAATCAGAAAGTTCAGGGTCTAAAGAAACCTAACACTTAGTAAGAGAATATTTAAAATATATTTTGGAGAATCAAATATAAAGAAGAATATAATATTCTGCTTCCACAATTGTAATGGGTTTCTTGGGGAGAGCAGAGAAGTGAGGGGACTCATCTGGGTGTTTACATAATGTGTTAAAGAATAAAGATAGATAAATATAGTGGAATCTTGTGTTAACAGTTAAAAGCAACTACAGGATATAAAAAAATTGCTCTTCCAAAGTCTCGTTTAAAGGAAACCATTTTGTTATGGGATTTATCCTACTTTTTTTTCCAGCAACCTCATACTAAAGATGTAATTTAGTAGGAGGTGAAAATTTAAGCTTATTAGCCCTTAAGTAGTTTAAGCAGATTTATGTTAAGTATTCTCAGGGTTTTGGATGCATTGAAAACATCTATCAGAAATAATAAAGCTAATGTGTACCATCAGTACCATTATTTATTGTACATCATCATCATCATCAAATATGTATTGACTACCCAGAGTGAGTAGGATGTACTTAGCAATTCTATTTTACATTGGAGTTCACCTGGGAATTTCAGCTTAACAGTTAAATCAACTGAGAAGTTCCCCAACAGAGAATTAGAGTCAGAGAGCAATTGAGCAGAAAACACTGGGAGACACTGTAGAGTTCAAGTACATAAACTTTTAAAAAGGCCAGAAAGGAAAAACAACATTTTGCAGTGAGATTTCTTTTTAAAAAAACAAATTATTTATTTAATTCCATTTGTTATTATTTTTTAATTTGACCAGAGACAGAGAAAGAGAGAAAGAGAAAGTGAGAAAGCAAGCCACCAGGTCTGGGACTAGAGTCTAGGTTGGTCATATGGGAATCCAGTGTCTTTATCTACCATACCACCTGCGGGCCTCCTTGCAGTGAGATCTTAAATATCAATTTACAAATGATCTTTATTCTACATAGCAGTTCCTGTCCTTTTTCTTCCATAATTGGGTCTTCTTGTTGGGTGCCTTGCGAGCAAATAAGAACAGTGGGTTCAACCTCTGTGGTGTAGCTGGTAGTGTACCAGGCTGGGAAACTGGAAGTTACATGTCTCTGGGGGTTTGAGTCCACTGTCCATGTCCACCGTGGTTTGAATCCATGGTCTGAATGGCCTGCAAACACACTGGGCTCGTGTGTGTATGCCCAGGATCCTGGTGGGCTGTAGGACCACAGGAAGGGGATTGTGGCATGACTGAGCCCTGTGGAGGATTCTCTCTCTGGCCTGCAGATGTGCTATCATGGAAAAAAAAAAAAAAAAAAAAAAGAAAAAAAAAGAAAAAAAAGAAAAGGAGAGGAAAACCACTGAAATACAGGAACAGATTTGGGAAGATCCCAGATAAACTTAACCTTCCAAGAAGATTTTTCTGCATATGATTAATTTCATTTTGCTCTATGGCCTCCAGTCCTTGCCATTGGTATAACTTCTATGTTTGAAAGAAATTTGCTAGAGGGTGTATATGCTACTGGAGAGTCAGAGGGAAGTGTGGGGGAAGTGAGAAAGCAATCTCCATGGGGAAATGGTAATGTCAATCCCTTCTCTTCCATTCCTCCCTGCTTTTGGTATTTGGGGCATGCATGCACTGGCTCTATGTGTTTTTCAAGCCCTGGGTGGGACTCAAACAGAACAGTTGGCCATGTGGGATCTAGCTCATGTAACCACTGGGCCAAGAGCTAGCTAGCTGGTCACTGGAATAATTTCAACTGAAAATAAAACACAACAAAACAAAAGAAAAATATCTTCATTAAACAGTGGTGTGGTGACTAGGGGAAGTTCTGCCAGCTGTTTTTCAAGAACCCTTGTAGATTGGCACTTACCTTAGTGAAATCAGCTCCATTCAGAGTCTTGTTCTTTCCCCTTCAAGACATAGAAACCCAATTATTGTGGGCATCAGAAGCAGATCTGTTAGGAATATATTCACACAATCCTGCTCATAAAGTGTAGAATAACAGTATTCTAGATGCTGAGGTCACTGCAAACAGGAATGCTCATTTCAGCAGAGCACCATGGGCCATATACATGGAAAATCAAGTTGTCAGATACTTACTTGGTACATGGGGATCAGGCTGTAGAGAATCAGTTGATACAGTGAAGCATTTTTAACCAATTTGGGGAGAATCTCAAACAAAGCACCAAAATGCTCAAGTCTGCATTGCCAAGACTTTTCCCTCTGAGTAGTCTTTGAATGGGCATTGTTTGCTCTTGGCCCTTGGGGTTGGCTATTGTGTGCTGATCAATTTCTTGCTGACAGAAAAGCTTTTATCAGGGACCAGCAGTTAGCGTAATGGCCCACATAGTCACATAGTCGTCCACGGTTCGCCTCCCGGAGCTGGTGGCTTAAAACTCTCGCTGGGCTTGTGTGCGTGCGTGCCCAAGATCCCAAGAGGAGAACGGAGGAGAAGGGATTGCGGCGTGGCCATCCCCCGGGGGGTTATTTCTCACTTTCTGTCTCTCTGTGTCTTTCTGGCAAGCACACGCACCCTATAGCAAAAAGCCTCTGGAAAAAAAAAAAAAAAAAAGAAAAAAGCTTTTATCAGCCAGTATCAACTAATCATGTAATACTAAAGATGAAATGAAGGATGCCCAGTTAAATTTGAATTTCAGATAAACAAATACTTTTTAGAATAAGGTATCCCATTCAATATTTGGGTCATACTTACGTTAACAATTATTGGTTGTTTATCTGAGGTTCAGATTTAATTGGGAAACCTCTACTTTTATTTGCTAAATTTGGCAATCCCAATTTTATATTCCTGACCTTCCTTGCCTGGTGTCTTGATTAGAGTTTTGAGTGTTCCCAAGCTCTTCACATAGACTCATACAGTTTCTTGCTTTGTCTATAGAGGGCTTATAACATTTATGTTGCATGGATTTATTGACTTGATTTTCAGAGCACAACTTTCCTTGATCTACAATTTATGTGTGAATTAGGGGTAAGGAGAAGTGAATCTTATCACTGCCACATCCAATAACAGCTGTTGAGGTGTTATTAGCCAGAATTGTTTAAAGGAGTACAACCCATTTGGGGAAGGATAAAGAACTAGTATAAATAAATTATATTAATTTACTTTATGGTATGGCTGAAATAATTTGTATTGAAGAAATGAGAGACAAAAATTCTACTACTGGAGAAGAGTAATTGTGGAGAGGTAAAACTCTGAGTCTCAGGCAGATGTGATGCGTGGAGTTCAATACTTTGAATTTAAGGTACCATATGGCAACTGGGTCTCTAAAGAGAAGAGTAGAATGTTAGAGAGTGATGTAGAAAAGAAGGCAGGAAGATGTCATCAACACTTGGATTATTGGGGCCAGCAGGTGGCATGGTGGTTAAAGGTGCTGGACTTCAACGTGGCTGACTGTGGTTCAAGTCCCAGATCTGGTGGCTTGCTTTCTCACTTCCACTCTTTCTCTCTCGTACTCTGTCCCTCTCTGGTCAAATTAAAATAAATAAATAAAGCTAAATAAAATAATTTTAAAAAATTGGAATATTCCAAATTTGTGGGTAGGACTGGCCCTAGATGTGAGGGGGGCTAGAATCCCTTCTTCCTGCTGTCTCTCCTATCATGCTTAACCTTCTGCTTATAGGACCCAGATCCAGGTCTTTTATTTATTTATTTTTTTTTAAGTACAATTATTTACCCGCCTTTAGTACCTTTAGTACTATTAATTACCTAAGTAGGTCAAGTAGACCCAATTTTGAGAGCTAGCCCAAAGCTTCGCTGTACTGTGTAACACTGTTTTAACAAGAAGTTGTGGTCTGATTTTTAAACAACTGACTTAACAATAAACTGGTAGGGGGCTGGCAGTTGGCATGGTGGTTAAGGGTGCTGGACTCCCACATGGCTGACTGTGGTTTGAATCCCAGACCTGGTGGCTTGTTTTCTCACTTTCTCTTTTTTTCTCTCTCTTTCTGTCCCTCTCTAGTCAAACTAAAATAAATAAATAAATAAAGTTAAATAAAATAATTATTTAAAAATTATTTATTTTTATTTTATTTCAGGTTCTTTTATACAATCATGTTATTAATCTTGCAAAGTGAATATTCCAACATGTGTACATTTCTCCCCAGTCCAGTTGATAATACTATGAAGTTATCTTCAACAGATAATACCCCATTTCTTTGTCCCATTAACGCTGTCCCTCTATATTTTTTCTCTCTCTCTTTTTTTTTTTTTTGGAGAGGTTTTTGCTACAGGGCACGTGCGCTCACCAGAAAGACAGGGAGAGACAGACAGAAAGCAAGAAATCACCCCCCCCCCCCCCGGGGGGTGATTCCACTCTCTCTCTCTCTTACTCTGTCTCTCTCTGGTCAAATTAAAATAAATAAATAAAGCTAAATAAAATAATTTTAAAAAATTGGAATATTCCAAATTTGTGGGTAGGACTGGCCACACCGCAATCCCTTCTCCTCCATTCTCCTCTCGGGATCTTGGGCACGCACGCACATATGCCCGGCGTGAGTTTAAGTCACCGGGTCTGGGACTCGAACCGTGGTTGACTACATGGGAGTCCAGTGACATAGCCATTACGCTAACTGCTGCTCCCTATTTTCCCCTTTTTAAAAAGAATTATTTTATTTAACTTTATTTATTATCATTATCATTTTCCAGTTTGATCAGAGAGAGACAGAGAGAGAGAAAGAGGAAGCAAGCCACCAGGTCCGAGACTTGAACCATGGTTCGGCCATGTGGAGTCCAGTGCCTTTAGCCACTTGCCGGCCCCTATTTTTCTCCTTCATGTCTTTCCTCAGACTCGACTCCTTCACCTACCCTCTTCCCACACTATATCTGGTATTCACAACCATTTACTATGTTTCTATATCTTTTAAAAGAAATGAATTGGTAAAGCACAACTTGGTTAGATTGGGTATAGTTTATGTACTCGGTGGGTATTAATCCAGATAGAGACCTGTTCACAATGCAGTGTAATACATTGTATTACATTGAATACATATAAAAAACCAGACCTTCGAGGTCAATGTAATTCAGCTACAGTTCATTCAAAACTAGCTATTGGAAATACAAACTTAGTATCTTCTAAAGGGAAGTGGGATGGATAATAGTGTGTTCATGAACATTGTGTGAGGCCTAGGGGTCAAAGGCAAACAACACAATACCTTGCTTTGACTTCAAGGTGTTTAAAATAACTACAAAACAAACAACTGAGACTAAGACATGAAGATGGAAGCTAACAAGGATAAGAAACAATGTATGTGTTGGGGCCGGCGGGCGGCGGAGGTTAAGGGTCCTGGACTCCCACGTGGCCCACCGCAGTTGGAGTCCTGGACCTGGCCTCTTTGCTTTCTCACCGGCCCCGCCGCCCCTTCCCCCATCAAATTAAAATAATAGTTAAATAAAAAGTTATTTAAAGAAAAAGAAAGAATGTATGTGAAAAGACCATTGGAAATATGTAGTTCTGTGGGTTTGCTCTAGAATGGGTCTTTAAATTCCTGGCACTTCTTTCCGCGCACAATTAGGACTAATGGAAAATGGAAACTGAGTCCTTGACTCAGGAATGGAAATCATGGAATTTCCGCCCACAATTGTCAGAAGACCTTGCACAAGTTACACAGCCCTTAGCCTCAACTTCCCTCCCTGTTAAATGGGGATTACAGTGTCTACTTTCAGATTTATTGCGCAGAACTCAGAGGTGAAGCAGTAAGTGGAGTACCTAATCCTGTGCCTAAAGGAGCCCGAGTTCCATAGAACGTACTTCGTTATCGGCATATTTTCACTTACTTTCAGGGGAGCCCTTCGGGTGGAGCGACGTGCAGGCTCCTACCTAGCTGCAGTTTCCACAAGGAACACCCTGCAGCCTCCGACTTGCGCGGCTTTCCAGGGACCAGAGAAATTCAGGCTGTTCTTGTGAAGCGGTGTCCCGGTCTGTCCTCCGGGGGTTCGGAGGGGCAGCTGCCGCAGATGCCCGGGATGCGAGGAGGGGCAGCCCACGGAGTCTCCGGCGGGGTCCCAGGCGCGGGGAATCCAAGCCGGAGCGGCCCCCGCGCGGGAGCGGAGGCGGGGAAGCGGACGCCGAGGAGCGTGGGGCGACAGCATCGTGTGTCACTGGCGGCGGAGCCGGGGCGGGCACACCTCCCCGCCGCCCAATCCCCAGCCGTGGCCGCGGCCTTATGAATAAGCAACAAAGCAGAGCGCCCCTCCCCTGGCGTCCCAGACAGCGGAGGGAGTCGCCGCCGCCGCCGGGGCCGCCGCGGGGATGCGGAGCGCCAGCGCTGCAGCGGCCGCTCTCCTCCGCGCGCTGCTCGGCTGAAGGCGCACAGGTGAGGCCGGGCCCGGCTCCCGCCGCTCGGGCGGCTGCGGCTGCAGACGTGGCGCGGGGGGTAGGGACGGAACCGAGTTTTGGGCGGCGCGGGGTCGCGCGGAGTGCGGTGCAGTCCCGGGAGCAGCGCAGCCCCAGGCTCTCCCGGCGTGCGCCCTCCTCCCCGCCGGAACGCGGTGCCCAGGTGCGGGGTCCGCAGGGGCGGCTCCGGGCGCGCTGGGCGCGGCGCGCAGGCCTCGGAGGACTCCCCGCACTCCTCTCTTCAGCCCAGCCTCCCGGCTCCGCACCAGCGAGCGGGCCTTTGTGCTGGAGGAGCTTGCAGGGCTGGCTGCTTTTGTGTGGGCTTTTCTTTCTTTCTCTCCCTCCCTCCCTCCTCTCTCCATCCCATAGCGGCGAGAGAGAACTTCTCAAAGACTATGATTTACTCCTTCAAACCTTCGATCACCATGTCCCCGGTGCCGCTCTGAGCCCGAGCGAATGAGGGCTTGCAGTAGCTACCGAAATGTAGTGTACTTTGCAGAAAACAAACAGTTGAGCGTTCAGCGCAGGGATGTCGTTGAGCCTCCTTGCTCAGCCCCTTTGACTGGTCCCTGAGGACAGGGCTGGAGGATGCTCCTTGGAAAGGTCACCGAATTGGAAAGAAGGTCTGCGGGTGAGACTCAGCGAGATGAGGCTCTGTGGAGATTTTGGCTGGAATGGTTGGGAGGTGCCGCCCAGAGGTGCACAGACCTCGCGTGTGCGTCCTGGTCTTTGGCAGAATCCGACCTCTTCTGTAGATAGCAAGCATGTAGAGCCCTGCAGTCAGGGTAAGCAAAACATAGGACCCTCGAGTTTGGGGTTCTTCAAAATGGGAAATTCTTGTCTGTCCAGGCTTATCCCGAGGCTCTGTGGGGATCTTGGCACCTAATTTAAGTGCAGAACTGATGTGCAGGGAAGGAGAGAAGGCTGCTTTAAAGTCTGCCTTCTTTCTTTGGAAGTTTTCGTTTGAAACTTAGGGGGAGTGAGTGGGTCACAAAACCAGGCATAGAGCTCCGAAGAAGGTCTTCTCCAACCCAAGGAGCAAAATATGCGGTGAGAATTTGCAGGCCCTCTGCTTTCTGTGTATTTCCCTGGTCACAAGTGATGCTTTTGGGCTCCAATGAATCTCCTTTAAGCCAAACATGTAAAGAGTCACTGACTTCTGTGTTTCTGCCTGCAGAACCCTCGCTGTAGCATCTACTGAAAGAAACTCAAAACAGGGTGAGGTTTCACAGTATCAGAACATTGCTCCTTTTATACACAGTGAAGATTTAAGGGTCATCGGATTTGGCTGTTATAAGTAAGGTGGAATTTGTTATATTTTTCACAATAATGAACCGAGCACTTATGCAAGCTGACTTGATATTGATTACGTTTATTCATAAAACTCCCAAGGCTCACTAAGTCTAAGGTAGCTACAGCAACAGAGCCAATTAGGGAGATGTGGATTTGTCTTTGTTTTCACTGGAGGCTTCTTACCATATATTCATGCACTTCCTGCTAGACCTTTGCCATATCATAATTTGGTATTCCAGGAATGGTTTTTGTGCTAAACATAAGTACAAAACCAAATAGGGAAGATGTGCTTATTTATTGTGGGAAATAGTCACTCTTCAGCTAAAGGTGTTTTTCACTCTTTATTCTTTTTTAAAAAGGAATTATTTATTAATTTAATATTATTTGTTATTATTATATTTTAATTTGACAAGAGAGAAAGAGAAAGGGAAAGCGAACCAAGCCACCAGGTTCGGGACTTGAACCATAGTTGGTCATGTGGGAGTCCAGCGCCTCAACTGCCATATACCTGCTGACCCCCCTTCACTCTTTTTTTTTTTTTTTAAGAATTACTTATTTAATTTGATTCATTTATTCATTTTAATTTGACCAGAGAGAGACAGAAAGAGAGAGAAAGTGAGAGAGCAAGCCACCAGGTCCAGGACCTGAACTATGGTCAGCCATGTGGGAGTGTCCAGTGCCTTAATCACCACATCATCTGCTGGTCCCTCTCCCCGTCACTCTTTATTCTGTAGATGTTTGCCTGGAAAGTTATGTATGGCATCATAGTTTTGTTAGTTGAATTGTGTTTATCTACACAGAGAGAAGTTGATGTTGAGCGGGAGCTCTGGTATAACTTCTATAAAATGAAAATTCATTCCCTAGTTCAGATGCATGGTCAATCTTATTTTTTCATAATCGTATTTACTTGATAATTATAAGAGAAGTATCTGGATCTAGTTTCAGCTTCCCTTGGAATGCAAGTCAGCACTTAGAGATCTTGTCCAGCTGAGGTTTGTGAACCACAAATAACAAAACTGAAGTGTCAAACTGGGTCATTGAAAAGAACCATCTGATGGATAAGAGCTTGTTGATCAGGATTGATCAGCAAGGTTTCTGCAGTCAGCAGAGGATTCTCAAGTCACTTCGTCTGTGTGAAAAGCTACAATATTTGAGAGGGGAAGCTCCACTGAACTTCTGGGGGGAGGAAAATATCCCACTGGCTACTGATGTAGTGGATGCTTCAAATGGCTTGCCTTTCTGTAGTTTGAGGAGAATGTTTGTCAGTACCACAACAATACATCTTATTTTGCATGCTACTGCATTTTTTTTTCAAACTGTGTGTTTATTAAGTTTTGCCTGCCCTCCTCCCTTTGGAATAAAATGTGATGAGCATGATTTTCTGTATTTTGCAGCAAGGAAACTGAGTTTCCGTGATTTGCCCAAGATAGAGCTGGAACTCGAAGCTTGTTTTTAAACCTTCAAGTCCAGCTTCTTTTACCAGCCATAGGACGATATGCTAGGATTGATAAGTACGGACATGCTCATTTGGCTACAGGGCTAGAGACTAAAGCCTGTGGGCCCAGTATGTAGAACGGAATGGTGGTCTACAGGGATGGTAAAGCACTTTGCTAGTAGTTTCCGGAATAACCGTCAGGACTCCAAGGTACTTACCGCCTCCATGCCTGCTCTGGTGCTGCTTTTCTCCTGGGGGACCAGGCTTTTCTTTGTGGTTACCCCACTCTCTTGCCTTCCTCTGTGATAGAACATGCTGCTGAAAGGATCATATGTCATTTCAGCTATTTAATTTATGGTGAAGAATGGCTGTGGCCCAGATCTTAAAGGCAGTATAACACACCAGTGAGAGCTGTCAAGAGCACACTGAGTCAGAAACGTGGTACCTGGATGCTATGTGCCACAGCTGGGTTAATAGGGTCAGTGTCTTCATAAGCTTGTTTAGACAAATGAACTATTATTAGCAATGGCAGCTTTAAGGATTAAAAAAAAAGGGAAAAAGTTTAGACAATGACAAATGAATCATTGAGGTTCATGTAAAGCAGAAAAGGGAAAGATTATTAAGACACAAGGAGAAGAGTTTTTCTATCTCCCTTGTCAATCAAAGAATCACTAATTGGATTTTACAAGATGAAGTGGGAATCGGGACACAAGTTGACCTGAAGCTCTGAGACGCCTTACCTTTAACAGTTGATCTATTTGTGTGTGTGTGTATGTGTGTATGTGTATTGTATGTGTATGTGAAATAGACTCTGGAAGCTTAAAATAGAGCAGAAATAGAGTATAGAAGTTATTACTGGGGCCAGCAGATGGCGTGGTGGTTGAGGTGTTGGACTCCCACATGGCTGACCCTGATTCAAGTCCCGGGTCCTGTGACTTTCTCACTCCCCCTCCTTCTCTTTGGTGAGCACACGTGCCCTGTAGCAAATTAATAATAATAATAAATAAAATTAAATAATTCTTTTAAAAAAGAAGTTATTGCTATTATTAAAATGATGTATAGGGTAAGTAACCACAATTGGCTAGGTGCTGAACAAAACATACAATTAGATGTGGATAGACCATAAAATGTCATTGAAAATCTTAAAATATAGAGACTCTGAACATTTTTACATTCTTTTAAAAATAATTATCTTATTTAACTTTATTTATTTATTTATTTATTTTATTTTATTTTTTAAAAATAATTACTTATTTTATTTTATTTTATTCATTTATTCATTTATTTTTTTAGTTTTACCAGAGAGACAGAGGGTGAGAGTGAGAGAGAGAGGAGGTGACAAAGCAAGCCACCAGATTCAGGACTCGAACCCTGGTCGGCCATGTGGGAGTGTCCAGCACCTTACCACCATGCCACCTGCTGGTCCCTATTTATTTATTTTTAATTTGACCAGAGAGGGAGAAAAAGAGAGAAGGTAAGAAAGCAAGCCACCAGGCCTGGGACTCGAACTGCGTAGGCCGTGTTGGAATTCAGCGCCCTTAATCACCATGCCATCCTCCAGCCCTTTTTTTTCACTTAGCCAGCCCCTTCTTTACATTCTTAAGTGGATAATTATATTTACTTCACACCAACAAATATTTACTGAATATCTCTTCTACCTGCCTACCATTATTAGCAATATCTGGCAGATGAAGCTTAAGGGCCAGTGTTTGCGTGCAAGGAACATAATCTTATTTGAGGTGACAAGACTTACAGCCATCATGATTTGTGCTAGAGGAGCTGGGAGAAGGGTGAGAAGAGAATGGACCAGGCATTTTTGTGACAGCAGTTAGTAAATTGGACATGACCTGGGGTACCAGGATTTGGTTACCTAGGCTAGGGAAGAAGAGAGTGTCATAGCTACTGTGCTGGTCTGAGCAAAACTTTGGAGCCTGCAATAAGTATGGCACGATTGGGGGCAATGTCTGTGACTGGTGGCGGTGTTCATACTGGGCACTGGTGTTGCAGGGTTGAATTGTAGACACAGAGTTTGCAACTGTGTGTTGGGAACATAACATAGTATGTTTTGGGAAGGCAGAGAGTTATGTGGCAAAGTCAGGGACCTTGAAGTTGACAGAATCTGAAAGATAAAACCAGACTATCACTTAGGTAAGCTTCATATACTTTATAATTCTGTAGTTTTCTCATCTAAAAAAGTGGGGATAATGGTAGTAGGTGGTTGCAAAAATTAAGATAATTTCCACAGGGTACTTATAACACTTGGGACATAGCATCCCCAAAATGGCAGCAGTTTTTTATTGTTTCATTGTCATTTTTATTCTTTTCTTTAATTTTAAATTTTATTTATACATTCATTTATTTTAATTTGATCAGAGAGAGACCCAGAGAGAGGGGGAGAGAAAAAGTGAGAAAGTAAGTCACCAGGTTTGGGAATCGAACTGTGGTCAGCCATGTGAGAGTGTTCAGCACCTTAACCATCATGCCACCTGCTGGTCCCCATCATGTTTATTCTTATAAATAAACCATCTGGATTGTATACAGTAGATTGGAGAGCGAGAGTCTGGACAGGATTGTTAATTAGGAGGCATTTAAGGACCAGCCGGTGGCATGATGGTTAAGGTGACTGAATCCTACATGTCCAAGAATACAGTTCAAATCCTGGACCTAGCGGCTTGAAAAACACATGGGGCATGTGAACATGCATGCCTAAAATCCTGCAAGAAGAAATGGAGAAGGGATTGCAACACAACCATGCCTCATGGGAGTGCTGTCTCATTTTCCGACTCTCTTGTCTTGTCTTCTTCTCTCCAGTGAATACATGTGCCCCATAGCAAAAAAAAAAAAAAAAAAAAAAAAAAAAGACATTTAAAATAAAAATCTGATTAGGTTACCAGAGGAGAGAGTTCCAAAAGAGAGTCTGAGGGAAGGATCTATAGGTGTTGTGAATCTACAGTGTAAAGGAAAGAAAAGCTGAAGATGACACCAACATTTAAGTAGAGATCATAGTATATATATATATATAAGGTGGCATCAAAGTAACTTCTGGTAGACAATCTAAGATTAAGTAGCTTTCTTCTCTTGTCCCCTCCCATAGCTATTTACAGTATTTGTATTTATCATAAAAAAAAAAAAAAACCACAAAAGGCAAATTGTCACCAGCTTACTGGTCTACTCTATAGTCTTCCTGTGTCTTGAGAACTCTCTTAAGAGTGCTTATGTTTCTCATATATAAGATTTTTTTCCACTAAAGAATTATTTACTTATTAGTATTTTTTAAAGAATTATTTTCTTTATTTTATTTGTCATTATTATTATTTTTAACTGGGCCATAGCCAGACAGAGAGAGAGAGAAAGAGAAAGCGAGAAAGCAAGCTGCCAAATCCAGGACTCAAACCATGGTCAGCTATGTGGGAATCCAGCGCCTTTAACTACCATGCCATCTGCTGTCCCCTATTTATTAGTATTTTTATATTTGACCAGGGACAGAGAGAGAGAGAGAGAGAGAGAGAGAGAGAGAGAAAGTGAGAAAGCAAGCTACCAGGTCCAGGACTCGAACCATAGTTGGCCATGTGGGAGTTCAGCACAGCAACCACCATGCTACCTGCCAGCCCTGTTTCTCATATATTATATATAAACTCTGCTTACTTCGGAGAGAGTCACTTTGTCATTGATGAGAATGCTTTAACACACTGTCTTCATTTTTGGATCTTCATTTGGTAGCATAGCAGTATTCATTTTACTTGGAAAAATATTGACCAAGTGTTTAAAAGAACCTGATGATTACGTCTAAACAAGATGGCTAAGGCTGTATTTTTTATATTGTCTTTCATTTGTCTTTGAAACTTGAATATGTCTAGACCTGACCAAAAAAAAGATCTGGACTGTATCTATTTAAGATTGTCAAAGATAACTGCTTGACAGAGCAGCTTATCTGCCCACTGGTGGCAGAAATGCGATGAATTGTTGAGAAGAAGGCCAAACCATTAGGGTACCTTGATAGCAAGTGACAGACAAGCACTACTGATTTACTCTGAAAGAGATGCTTTTTTAGCCTTTGAAGCTAATTTGTACTATCAGTTAGTAATTTGGTTAGAGTTTATTTATTTGAATTAATTTGCATTGATGGATACAGTGGAAAACAGCATCCAAAGACAGTGCAAGAAAAGGTAAGAGAAAAGTTCCCTTTGTTAAGTATTCCTTTGAGTTAATTAAAGATAATTAAGATGGAGAATGCAAATAAGCAGGGAAGTCTTCCCTCCTTGTACCTCTCCCAGCAAAGAGGGCTGTAGAACATTCATCTGTTTGTTCAGCCAATATTTACTAAGCATTTCCTCTGTGCCAGGCTCTTTGCCAGGTAGGAGAAACAGTATTGAGGAAAAAGGAAAAGGCCTATTGCCTTCCAAATACGTTGCAGATGGTTATTTAGGTTTAGAAATACTGTCATTGAATTGACGATGGCTAGTCTTTTCTTATTTGTTTTCTAATGTCATACACCTGTTATTGTGAGACAGGAACACATGGGAGTGGCTCTGTGAACTTGTACTGGGCTTTGAAAGATGGAGAATCACCTGGAATTTGAAGGTCATCTGCCAATTTATCTGAATTGCGTCTGTTCCCTGCTGCTGTTCCTACAGGCTGTCTTTTCTTTTTTTAAAGTTCAGGCGTTTTTTTTTGAATAGTGGGGGAAGGAGCAGATGGCCTCAATACACAGACATAGAAAGGCTTGCACTGCACCCCCAATTTTTCTGTTGTCATTGGATTTAGAAAGCAGGTGGCTGACACTTAATCACAGAAGGAAAGTCTTTTAGAGCAATGGCAGAATTCCCCTCACACAAGAATTCTAAAACTCAAGATGTAGATGAAAATAGAACCTTGAAGGAAAATTTTGTTTTGGAAAGGCAATTGGGGCTATATTAAATCTTTATACCCTCTCCCCTGCAGTCTGATTTGTTCCTAAAAGCTTCTCTGTCTCTTTTTTTCCCCAAACAAAAGGTCTCACATATTTATTACTGAGCCAACCTACCAAGCAGAACTTAGAAACAAAGTGAAGCATCATTTTTTCCAATAAAACACCCCCAAGTGTCCAGGCAGTGGTGACCGTTTTCAGCTTGATGTGGCAAGACCGTAGTGACCTGGGTACAGCATAAATATGTGAGCCCTCTCCGTCCAGTTCCTTAGAGACCCAGGTTGGTTCTTCTCCAGTGTCTCCTCTTGAAGTTGTACCTGATTTTATTACCAGTTTTCATTTGAATCCACTGGGGAATGGGACAATTTTGCTTCTGTTTTTTGGCCAGAAACTTCTTGATTCTGAAAGTCTTATGAGAAGACATGGAAAGGAGCTGAGTGGCCCGCACCCACTATCATGGCGAAGAAAGGAAGAGAGGCCATAAAAGTTTCTCTTCGTCCACATGACTCCAGAACACATAAATAAAATGTGAAGCGTTTGTCCAATTATCTGGTTGCCTCGCCTATTTGATGACAAAATTGTGGCAATATGGGAATATCTGTATTCTTATTTTATGTCATATAGATGAGATGTGAAAATAGAATCATGGAGATGAAGGGGATTTCAAAGATTATTTTGTTTAACTCCTTTTGTCAAAGAAGAAACTGAGGCCATTTATCCAGTCTTTTTTTTTTTTTTTTTTTTTTGAGAGGTTTTTACTATAGGGCATGTGAGCTCGCCAAACAGACAGAGAGAGACAGAGAGATAGAAAGCGAGAAATCACCCCCCGGGGGGGGGGATGGTCACACCGCAATCCCTTCTCCTCCATTCTCCTCTTGGGATCTTGGGCACGCACGCACACGCGCCCGGTGTGAGTTTTAAGCCACCGGGTCCAGGACGCTAACCTCGGTTGGCAACTTGGGAGTCCAACAACACAGCCATTACGCTAACTGCTGGTCCCTATCCAGTCTTATGTAGCAAGTTTTAACACACCAGTAAAGCCGAGATTCAGGAATCATACTTCTGATGCCAGTCCACGTCTCTCTGAATTCTGTTTCTGATCATGATGGCCTGGGTTTCTCAAGTGTTTTTTGTCTGTTTGTTTGTTTTTGTTTTTTGGCTGAGGGCACATGTGCTCACTGGAGAGAAAAAAAGGGAGAGGTAGAAAGCATCCCCCTCTCCAGTGGAGTGTGGTCACGCTGCACCATTGTCTTGGGATTTGGGCAGGCGCACACACTCACTGTATTTTTCAAGTTGCCAGGGCCAGGATTCAAACCACATGGTTCCCTGTGAGGGATCCTGCTGCCTTCACTGGGCCATGGAGCCAGTCCTTTCAAGCATTTTTTTTTTTTTTTTAACCCAGAAGCATGAGTCATGAAGACCAAGCTTCTAAGCCATACTTTCTGTCTTCTGAGATGTTTATTAAAATTTCTCTGATTAGAAAAGTATTTGTTTAGGGACAGCTATCTGAACAGATCAGATATGTGCCAGAGAGTTCTATAGCTTTTACATCTCTCTTTGACTATAAAGATGCAGTTTTATAGTTCAGCTTATCTGTAAGAAATCTAAAAGTGTAACTTCATTGACTATAAACACTCTTGCTCCACAACGCTCCCATATTTTTATTTAAAGAAAGGAAAATAGAGACAGCCGGTCAAACACAGTAATCTGTTATCTGGCTATGAGCTTGGATGTTTTCTGGCTCAGCAAAAGTGTGGTGATTAACTGATGTCCAGAATGTTGACATGCCTTGGCAAAGGCAATTTCCATTTTCTCAAATAGCTCTCCTGTATTCTTTCCTTTAAAACAATGCTAGCTGTGTATAATTTAATATTTAAATAAAATGCTTCTCCCTCCTTGTAATACATGTGGAGACACTTCCCATCCCATTTACTATCTTTGAGGATTCTTTTTTTAAAAATTTTATTTATTTATTCATTCACTTATGTTTATATTTTGACCAGAGAGAGAGTGAGAAAACAAGCCACCAGGTCCAGGACTCAAACTGTGGTTGGCCATGTGGTTGTGAGTGTCCAGTGCCTTAACCACCATACCACCTGCTGGTCCCCTATCTTTGAGGATTCTTAAAGGGGTTTATGTTTCCCCCAGTCACCCCTGGCTTTGATTTTCTACTGCTGAGTTCCTTTTCGGCCAGTGGCATCATGATACTTAATGACACCACCCAATCTCTGTATTTTCCTAAAGTCCTATGGATTCAAAATTTTGGGTAACAGGGGCCAGCAGGTGGCATAAAGTTTAAGATGGCTGGATCCCACATGACCAACTGTAGCAAGCACATGTGCACTATAGCAAACAAACAAAAATGGAAACAAAAGCAAAAACAAAAAGATTCTGTTTAACAAATTACCCCAAAACTTAGTAGCTTAAAACAATAATAAGCGTTTATTATTTTATACCATTTCTTTTCATCAGGAATTTGGGAGTAGCTTAGCTGGATGGTTTTCATTTAACGGCTCTCAAGTAGGTTTAGTCAAGAAGTCTGCTGGGACCACAGTCATTTGAACTCTTAAATGGGGCTGGAGGATTCACTCCCCAAATAGCTCACTTGTGTGCTGCAAGTACTTGGCAGGAGGTCTCAGCTCCGAACCCATGGGCTCCTCTTTTGTCTGTAGAAAAATTCAGCCTTCTCAGGCCAGCAGGTGGCGTGGTGGTTAAGGGCACTGAACTCCCACGTGGCCGATCGTGGTTTGAATCTTGGACCTGGTGGCTTGCTTTCTCACTTTCCCTCTCTCGCTCTTTTGCTCTGTCTCTCTCTGGTCAAATTAACAAAATAAATAAATAGATAAATAAAGTTAAATGAAATAATTCTTTAAAAATAAAAGAAAAAATCGTCTTTCCTTTTGTCTTCAGCCGTTAAGATCATGCATTGAGAGCTCGACCTTTATTCTGTCCTAGAGGGACTTATAGGAATAAGTGGGATGACCTATGGAAACTTTGAAATCTGTGAAGAAAGAAGGTCCAATGAAAATATAAGTGTCGGGAACCAGCAGTTAGCATAATGGCTATGTCCTGGACTCCCACGTAGTCGACCGCGGTTCACGTCCCGGACCCGGTGGCTTAAAACTCACGCCGGGTGCATGTGCATGCGTGCCCAAGATCCCGAGAGTAGAATAGAGGAGAAGGAATGGTGGCGTGACCACGGGATCCCCGGGGGGTGATTTCTTGCTTTCTGTCTCTATGTCTCTTTCTATCTGTCTGGCGAGCGCACGTGCCCTATAGTGAAAACTTCTCAAAAAAAAAAAAAAAAAGAAAATGTAAATGTCTATATTTCACATGTGTACATCATGTGCTTAAACTAGACAGATTAATGGTTAGACATGAAAGAGAGAAAAAATGTAGCTTTCACAAAGACGTGGTATTGGGACCAACAGTTAGCATAATGGCTATGTCACTGGACTCCCATGTAGTTGACCGCGGTTCAAGTCCCGGACCCAAGCAGCTTAAACTCACGCCGGGCGCGTGTGTGTGCGTGCCCAAGATCCTGAGAGGAGAATGGAGGAGAAGGGATTGAGGCGTGGCCATCCCCCCTGGGGGGTGATTTCTTGCTTTTCTTCATCTCTCTGTCTCTCTGTCTTTCTGGTGAGTGCACGTGCCCTATAAACCTCCCCCCCCCAAAATAAAAGGAAAAAAAAAAAGGACATGGTGTTTATTTTAGAATTTTAATTTTCCTAGATTTAATTTTGTACAAATCCTGCAGCCTCTTTAAGAAATTTCTGATGATGAAAAAAGAAAAGGCACAACTCACAAAATAGATGAAAAGAAATAAAACCCATAAATTGTGGGAAAAATAAATAGTCTTAATATAGTTTTAGTTTTAAGGAGAGTATGAATAGTTTATATTAAAAATACAATAAATCATAATCTTATGAAAGTGGATATTCAGTAAGATTGAAAATTTAAAGATTTTTTTCTTTATTTTTAAAAATAATTGTTTTATTTAACTTTATTTATTTATTTTTTAAAATTTGACTAGAGATGGACAGAGTGAGAGAGAGAGAGGGAAAGTGCGAAAGCAAGCCGCCAGGTCTGGGACTTGAACTGTGGTCGGCCATGTGGGAGTCCAGCATGCATAACCACCATGCCACCTGCCAGCCCCTAAAAATGTTTTTTCTTTCTTTTTTGAGAGATTTTTGCTATAGGGCGTGTGTGCTCACCAGGAAGACAGAGACAGAGAGATAGAAAGTGAGAGATAACCCCCCTAGTGGGATGGCCACGCCGCAATCCCTTCTCCTCTGTTCTCCCCTTGGGATCTTGGGCAAGCACTCACACGCGTCTGGCATGAGTTTAAGCCACCAGGTCCGGGACTCGAACCACGATCCTACATGGGAGTTCAGCAACATAGCCATTATGTTAACTGCTGGTCCCTAAAAATTCGTTTTCTAAAAATACATTCACATTGCTTAATTCTTGTACCTTTTTTAGTCCTTAAATTTTGAAATATGAACGTTTTGCCTGTAATTGTTATAGCTTCTGTAGAGAATAAGAAAGAACAGGGAACAGCAGTTAGCGTAATGGCTATGTCACTGGACTCCCATGACCCGGCGGCTTAATCTCACGCTGGGCGCGTGTGCGTGCATGCCTAAGATCCCGAGAGGAGAATGGAGGAGAAGGGATTGCAGCGTGGCCATTCCCCCTGGGGTGTAATTTCTCACTTTCTGTCTCTCACTTGCTCTTTCTGGCGAGCGCACATGCCCTATAGCAAAAACCTCTCCAAAAAAAGAAAAAAGAAAAAGAAAAAAGAAAGGACTTAAATGTTGTAAAGATATTTCAATAAAATAATTTATAACCCTCTTTTTTTTTTTTTTTTTTGAGAGGTCTTTCGCTATAGGGCACTTGCGCTCGCCAGAAAGACAGAGAGAGACAGAGAGATAGAAAGTGAGAAATCATCCCCCAGGGGGGATGGCCACTCTGCAATCCCTTCTCCTCCATTCTCCTCTTGGGATCTTGGGCATGCACGCACACGCGCCCGGTGTGAGTTTAAGCCACTGCGGTTGACTACATGAGAGTCCAGCGACATAGCCATTACACTAACTGCTGGTCCCCTTATAACCCTCTTTAAGCACTGAAAGTAACTGGAATTCAGTATTTTATGATAATAGTTAATGGGGGGTGGTGTGATTTCTTGCTTTCTGTCTCTCTGTCTCGGTCTGTCTCTCCGACATGCATACGTGCCCTGTAGGAAAAAAAAAGTTCTTTGAATGAATGTATAAGACTTTCTGTGTCCTGGACATGTTGCTATTTCTGCAGTCACTTGACTACATGATTAATAGAGGAATTTGGAGAGAATATGACAAATGTGACTTCAAGGGTAGTTTGTTACAAAAAGTAGTTTGTTTGAACTGTGTGTACCTTTTTATAGGGAACTTCAAGTTAAATCAGCTGCAAAATTCAGCAGGGAAAAATGAACTGGGTTATTCATCTCTCAAAGGCACAAAGAAATGGAACAGCTCTCTCCTACGTACTCTGTGTGTGTGAAGTCAAGGAGATGATTTTTCTTACGGTTTAACTTAAATGGACTTATTTGAAAAATGTATCGATATGACAATTTGCTATGCTTTATTTTTCTGCAGGACTCAATTACTGGAATTGTCAACTCTGCCAATTTATGTGCACATTTCTCTTCCACTATGAGCAGACCGACTGTATCACACATTTGTCTGGCTTTCTACAGTCTTCTAGTTCTCAATTTTGCCACACAATGTCTGGCCTTTCCCAAAGTGGAAAGGAGAGGGGTAGAACATGTTCATGTGGAAGAAGGGCAGTCCGAGAGGACGAGCACAGATGACCTAGAAAGCAGCTCTGTTACTTCAAAATGGACACCCCAACGGGTAGTCTCAGAAGATCCAATGGTAGTGTCAGCAGGACCATCAGCCACGTCATTAAATAAAGTGTTCTCGGTCAACAAAGAAACACATCTTCTAGAAGTTGGATTCATGCCATCTAATAGCCCCAGTGTTTACACAGCCACTGAGCCAGTGGTCTTAGAGGGTGAAAAAGTGTTCAGTTCTAGCCAACGAGAGGGAGTGTCTCCTGAAAGCAGACTTTCCAAAACCATGTTAACTGTTTCAACAGTGTCTCTAAATATTGATGGAAAAGGGGAACCTTTAAGCAGTACCCATGTTCAGCCCATGGTAGAAGGGACCACAGATGCCACACAAGGTTTTCCAAAGTATGGGGATGATCAACTGTTTGCAACAGAAAGTCAGGAAGGAATTCGTTTGGGACAGTCATCTTCATCCTATGTGAATACTAAGGAAATGCTAACCACTAATCTGAGGCCTGAGGAATCTGAAGCAGACACAGGCCATAGGACAACTTCGTCTCCTGGTGCCAAGGCCACAGCAGACACTGAGCCTGCAAGCCTCCTGCCTGGCTGGGAGAAACCTTCACAGATGGCAGCTGATAATACCGAGGTCACTGCTGCGAAGCACTCACTCACCACTTCCAAGTACCTCCTAAGCGTTGAGCCAGAAACTGACAGCATGTTGGGAGCCCCAGAAATCACAGAGAGTGTGAGCACAGCTGTTCCAGCTGCTTCTATCTTCAGTGATGAGTGGGATGACACCAAAGTAGAGAGTGTAAGCCAGATAAGGATCCCAAAGCTGGGAGACAGTGCAGAAACACAGGTGAGAGTGGAAACATCTCGGACAGCACCAGCAAGCCATGATGGTATGGGAGGGGGCCAACCTTTGACAGAGGCTGCAGAGGTGCCTGTGGGGCTGCCTGAAGAGAAAATACACATGGGGACACCCCTGCCTATATCACAGGGGAAGGAGCAATCACCTGCTTTCCCCCATCAAAGTTCCTTTGGTCCAACAAGTCTGATGGAAGATTCGAACGTTTCCATTGTGAACCTGTTCCAAAGTGCAGGAGGTGTCACGGAATCCACAAAGGAAAACGATGCCATGTTTTTCTTAGAGACTACTGTTTCTGTCTCAGAGTATGAGTCGGAGGCGTATCGACTGTTGGGAAATACATTGAAAGGTAAACGAAAGATTTTTTTTTTTAAAGAGAGGAAAACAAATTTAATTAAAAAATTTATTAAATTTTAAAATGTAATTTAAAAACAGTTTAAGTTTTAATGAAAAACAAAAACATACAAATAAATCATGTATTTTATTTAAAAATTACACCCAAATATCACCCCTGCATATACACCAGTGGTCTTCAACTGAAAACAGTTTTGCCACTCCCTCCCCACCACACACACACATCTACATCCACCATGGAACATTTAGCAATGTTTGGAGACATTTATAGTTGTTGCAACTGATAGGTGCTACTGGTATCTAGTGAATAGAGGCCAGGGTTGCTGCTAAATATCCACAGTGCATAGAACAGCCCCCCACAACAAAGAATTACTTGAGCTGATAAGTCAATAGCATTGAGGTTGAGAAAATCTGATAAAGACTAATATTTTTCAAACATTTTATTATGAAAATGTGTAAATATACAGAGAAATGTGAAAGACTTAACCATACATTTAAATAATGTAGGTTACTTATTTACATTGCTGTAAAATATGCTCATGTCCCCAATATTTTTTTTTAAAGAATTATTTATTTAACTTTATTCATTCATTTACCTTCAATTTGACCAGACAGAGAGAGAGAAGGTTAGAAAGCAAGCTACCAGGTCTGGGACTTGAACTTCAGTTGGCCACGTGGGAGTGTTCAGTGCCTTAACTACCACACCACCCGCTGGTCTCCCCAATATTTCTTTCTTTCTTTCTTTTTTTTTTTTTTTAAGAGGTTTTTGCTATAGGGTGTGTGCACTCGCCAGAAAGACAGAGAGACAGAAAGTGAGAAATCATCACCCAGAGGGGAGGGCCATGCCGCAATCCCTTCTCCTCCATCCTCCTCTTGGGATTTTGAGCATGCATGCACACGTGCCTGGCGTGAGTTTAAGTCACTGGGTCTGGGACTCGAACCGTGGTCGACTACATGGGAGTTCAGCGACATAGCCATTATGCTAGCTGCTGGTCCCCCCAATATTTCTTACAAAAAATGTTTAAGTATATACTTCTCATAGTGGAACCAGCAGGTTGTATGGTGGTTAAAATGCTGGACTCCCACATGGTTGACCACGGTTCAAGTCCCAGACTTGGTGGCCAGATGCTCACACCAGATGTGTGTGCATGTCCAAAATCGCAAAAGGAGAATGGAGAAGGGATTGTGGCATGGCCATTATCCTGGGGTACCATTTCTCACTTTCTGTCTCTTTTTCTCTTTCTGGCAAGCACACATACTCTATGGCAAAAACCTAAAAAAATTCTCATAGTATTAATCATATGAATTTCCAGCCTTTGTTTCTCTCACCTATAAAAGATCATCTAAAATAAAGGAGGAAAAAGATAAATTATCTTCTGGTTTGATTTTATATTTTCTTCTCTTGGCCTTTACTTCTGTGAATATTACCAGCTGATAAGCCTTATGTTTGCTGTTGAGGAATTATATTTTTCTTTTATGTGTAGTTGGTCAGGTGAGAGGCAACAGCATGGGGCCAACAAATGGCATAGTGGTTATGTCGCTGGATTCGCAAGAGAACGGAGGAGAAAGGATTGCCCTGTGGTCACCCCCCCCCCCCCCCAGGGGGGTAATTTCTCACTATCGCTATTACTGTCTTTGTCTTTCTCTCCAGCTAGCACATGCACCCTATGATTAAAAAAAAATCTCTTAAAAAAAAAAAAAAAGAAGCTTGGACTGGCAGGTGGTGTGGTGATTAAGGCTCTGGACACTCCCATGTGGCCAACCACAGTTTAAGTCTTGGACCTGGTAGCTTACTTTCTCACTTCCCCCTTCTCTCTGTCTCTGTGTCTCTCGCTGGTCAAATTAAAATAATTTAAAGATAAAATTGAAATTAAAATAATTTTTTTTAAGAAAAGAAGCAACAGTTTAGTATAACATCATTTCAGATCATTTTGGAAGAACATGTACAACATGTTACTTCAGGCAAGTAGCCCAATTAATGGAAAATATCAAGTTAGAAATATGTTTTTTCTTTCCTTATTTTAAAGAGAGATTGTCTCTATAGAGCACATGTGTTTACTAGAGAGACAGAGAGAGACAGAGAGACAGAAAGTGAGAAATCACCCCCTAGGGGGGATGGCAACGCTGCAGTCCCTTCTCCTCTTCTCTCAGAATTTCGGACATACACATGCGCGCGTGCACGTGCGCCTGCACCCAGCGTGAGTTTTAAGTTGCTGGGTCCAGGCCACTCAAACGGTGGCCTACTACGTGGGAGTCCAGCGATGTAACTATTAGGCCATCTGCAGGTCCCTAGAAATATGTTTTTATAAAGTGCTTTTTTTGTTTTTTGAGAGGTTTTTGCTATAGGGCGTGTGTGCTCGCCAGAAAGAGAGAGACAGAGAGTGAGACAGAGAGACACAAAGCAAGAAATCACCCCCCCCCCCCCAGGGGAGATGGCCATGCCACAATCCCTTCTCCATTCTCCTTGGGATCTTGGGCACGCACACATACATGCCTGGTGTGAGTTTAAGCCACTAAGTCCAGGACTCAAACTGCAGTCGACTACATGGGAGTCCAGCAACATAGCCATTATGCCAACTACTGGTCCCAAAAGTATTTTAAGATTGAATTACAATAGGGGGCCAACAGGTGGCATGGTAGTTAAGGGTGCTGGACTCCCACATGGTCTACTGCGGTTCGAGTCCTGAACCTGATGACTTGCTTCCTCTCTCTCTCTCTCTCTCTCTCTCTCTCTTCTCTCTTTCTCTCTCTCTCTCTCTGTCCCCTCTCTGGTCAAATTAAAATAAATAAATAAATGAAGTTAAGTAAAATAATGATTTTATAAAGAGATTGAAGTAAGATGATAGAAGGTCATTTGATAAATGATAAAGGAAAGATGAAAAACTTTTTGAGAGTTTTTTGCTATAGGGCACGTGTGCTTGCCAGAAAGACAGAGAGAGACAGAGAGACAGAAAGTGAGAAATTACTGCCCCAGGGGGGATGGCAATGCTGCAATCCCTTCTCCTCCATTCTCTTGAGATCTTGGGCATGCACGCACATGCACTCAGTGTGAGTTTAAGCCGCGGGGTCCGGGACTCGAACCGTGGTTGACTAAATGGGAGTCCAGTGACATAGCCATTATGCCAACTGCTGGTCTCAGAAAGATGAAATTTTTATATGCCCAATTCATTTTTTAAAGGATGAAAGGCCTGGGCTGGCCCTGTAGCCTAGTGGTTGAGGGAACCAGATTCCACAGGATGACCTTGGTTGGAATTGTGGCCTAGGCTATGTGTGTGTGCCCTAAATCTGAACAGGATGGAGAAATGGAGGAGAAGGTTTTGTAGCGTGACCACACCCCACTGGGGGTGCTTTCTCTCTCTCTCTCTGTCTCTCCCTGGTGTGAGGATGTGCCTTCTGGCAATTAAAAAAAGAGCAAACAAAACACCTAATAGGCTGTAAGTTTCCATAAAGTATCCAGAAAAAATTTTGAATATATATATTTTTTTATTGCCAGAGACCATGTTTGCTTGCCAGAGATAAAGAGAGAGGAGAGAAAACATCCCTTGATTTGGTATGGTCATGCCACAATGCTTTTTCCTCCATTCTTCATCCCATCAGGATTTAGGTCATGCATGTAGACTTGCCCTGTGTGTATTTCAAGCCACCAGGGCCAGGATTCAAACCTCTGTGGGCCACATGGGATCTAACTCCCTATTCATAGCCCTCAACTACTGTGCCACAGGGCTGGCCCAGAAGATGTTGGTTTTTTTTTCAACTTTTGCTAGAGGGCATATGCATTCATCAGAGAGTGAGAGAAGGAGAGAAAGCACCCTCCATGGGGCATGGTCATGCCACAATCCCTTTTCCATTTTTTCCTGTCTGTGCGAAATTTGGGCACACATGTTCACATGTCTGGCCCTGTAGCCTAATGCTTAAGAGAGCCAGGCTCCACAGACTGACCTTGGTTGGAATTTTCGATCTGCCAGGTCTAGAACTCGAACTGCGTGGTCAGCCATGTGGAATCCAAATGCCTTAAACACTGGGCCATGGACTGGCCCAAAGAAAATGTTTTTTAAGTTTTTTTTTAAATTATTTTTTTATTTCATTCTATTTATTTATTTAAATTTGACCAGAGAGGGAGAGCGGGAGAGAGAGAGAAAGTGAGAAAGCAAGCTGCCAGGTCTGGGGCTTGAATCACAGTCGGCCATGTGGGAGTCCAGTGCCCTAAACCACCACGTCACTGCCAGCCCCACTTAAGTTGTTTTTTAAATGACTTTAAGAGAGTTGATTCTGAAGGACCTGAAGCTATTAGGTATTGCTTAGCAAGGACTTTATCTTAGTTCTCCATAATATTTACAACAGATTTCTTAAACATTAAGTCATGTGGTTCCAGACTATTCATTGCACAATTTGATCCATAATTCTTACGTAGTAGACTTGTATTAGCTTCCATTAGTACAGCCTAAAAAGTGAAATGGATTTGTTAATTGGATTATTTTGATTATTGGGTGAACTTCTTAGTCATAATCCCTAAATTATAATCTTTTAATAAGTAACTTCCTTTTATTCCCAGCACATAGCATTTACTCTTACTATCGGTTCAGTGGGTGAGTAAATGAAACTAGAGAATCATTCAGACTGGAATTATTCAATTCGATTGCCTTCCTTGTCCAAATTAATCAAAAAGCTTGTACATGTTCTTTGGAGAAAGAGGGGCAGTCAAGTCATTCTTTTCTGTCCTGTGGAGTTCAAAAGAATGTGAAAAATTGTGACTATTGACAACAGGAGTTATAGAATAACCAAAAGGTTTTCTGCCCATTTTGGTGTGATTATAAGTATTTTTCTGAAGTAAACGGTTTAAGCGCCATTCATTTTAGGGCCCAGAAACCACGTAGGACATTTTTATCGCCAGAATATGCAATGATTACTGAGTGGTTCTGACCACTTGCTATTAACAGAGAGTAGTCCTCTGATTCAGCCAGTTCTTCAGCTGGTTCTACGGGGAGCAGGTTGTAAAAATAATCTGTCATTATTATATGATCTTTTCTTGATAGGAAGTACTAAGGTGAGAGAAGTTGGGAAATTTTGAATGTTATATTTAAATTTTCTGTTAATATTTCTAGTTCTTGTTCTTATTTCTCTAACAGCAGCCACTTAGTCAAGGTACTATGTGTTTTGACATTCCTTGCTGTTTCATTAAACTATGAACATAAACCACATTTATTTTTACCTATTTGTTCTAAAAAGTGTTTATTTTAAAAAATGAGGGCAATATGGAGAACATATACTGGTCGAATTGATAAAGCTATGTATTATTGTCTTCTTATGGAAAAGAGATTCCCCTAGGTGCTGGAGATACAAAAGGAAAATGAATCCTAGCTCTTAAGAGATTCACAATCTTATTGAGAAAAGAAAGAGTGCATGCGCTTGCCAGAGAGAGAGACAGAGAGAAAGTAAGAAATCACCCCCCCCCAAGGGGGGAATGGCCACATCACAATCCTTTTTCCATTCTCCTCTCAGGATTTTGGGCATGCATGCACAATACCCCACATGAGTTTCAAGCTGCTTGGTCAGGGACTCAAACTGCTGAGTTGGCCATGTATGAGTCTAGTGCCTTAAATGCTATGCCACCTGCTGGGCCCCTCAATATATGTTTACATCAAATGTAAAAATCTCTTCAATTCAAAAGAAAATATAGTCCAAACTAGATGTGTGTGTTTATAATGAAAAACAAACAAACCCATACTATTGTAAAGCAAATAAATTGTATTCAAGGAAAAATATTTTTAAGTAATAGGATGTGCCATGATATCATTAAAGAAAACTTTGAGAAAACTTTTTTCAACTATCTCTAGAATGTTAGCTAATATGCTATGTATCTAGAACTGGTATTTTAAAAAAGAGATAGGGCTGGTTTCATAGCCTAGTAGTTAAGGGCATAGGATCCCATTTGGCTGACTGGAGTTCAAATTTTGGCTCTGGTGACTTGAAAATCATCCTGGGTATATGTGTGTGCATGCCCAGAACCTCAAGAGGAGAATGGAAGGAAAGGGATTGCAGTGTGGCCATGCCTCTGGGTGGTGATTTCTCACTTTCTCTCTCTCTTTCTCTGTCTCTGTCTTTCTGGTGAGTGCAAACCCCCATAGGAAAAAAAAAAAAGACAGAAATACCTTTTATAAATTAAGTTTTTAGTAGCTGTCACCAAGAATGGGACAAATTCTGACTTATAAATGGTCTTTAATAATGTATTTGATGATGGCCAGCAGGTGGCATGGTGGTTAAGATGCTGGACTCCCACACAGCTGATTATGGTTTGAGTCCCAGACCTGGTGGCTTGCTTTCTCACATTCTTTCTCTCTCTTTCTCTGTCTCTCTGGTCAAATAAAAAAAATAATACTACTAATAAGTAAAGTTAAATAAATAATTATTTAAAAAATGTATTGGGTCATCAGAAAAGTCTTGATATACTTTTTTTAAAGAATTATTTTATTTAACTTTATTTATTTATTTTAAATTTGACTAGAGAGGGACAGAATGAGAGATAGAGAGAGGGAAAGTGAGAAAGCAAGCCACCAGGTCTGGGACTTGAACCGTGGTCGGCCCTGTCCATGTGGGAGTCCAACACTCTTAACCACCACACCACTTACTGACCCCTAGTCATATCGCATTTTTGCATAGAGAAACACATCTTGACTTTCCTGATGACCTAGTATTTGATGAGATTATAATGTAAGGGAGGTGGACTTGTGATAGAATAGTGGTAACCTGCGGTTCTGTCTTTGTGGGCATAGTCAGTGCAGTAGTTAAGCATAAGTGTAACCTTAGGCAGGGTTCTTACTTTCTCTAAACCAAAGTCATTCTGTAAAATGGGGTAATAATAGTTGATATGTACTGAATACGTTCCAAGTACCCAGCGTGTACTATGCGCTTTACATGTGCTGTCAATTTAATATCTGTAATTCTATGAAACGGACACTGTTACTATTCTCTTTTATAGTTGAGAAAATGCAGAGCCCAGAGATATTAAGTGATTTACTCAAGATCACACAGCTAGTAAGTGTTTGAGTCAGCAGTCAGATCCAGGCAGACTGACTCCAGAGCCTGCATTCCTGAACAGTTATGAAATGCAGTTTTCATGGAACTGTGTTAGTACCTATGTCTCCTTAGTACATACGAGAGGACAAAATAACGCATGCTGTACACTTAGTACTATGTGTGTACATCCCATAATAGAAACTTGGCATGAACATTATTGTATTAGTGTTTCCTTATTTTAGAATGCTAACTACCCTTTGGAAACATGAATGTGAAAATTTAATATAAACAAGTGCGTCTGAGGATTTTTGAGTACGACTTAGTTCTGTAGAATCTGTTTCTTAACAAACAGATTATGTTGATATTCAAATGTGCCAGAAAGGGGACTCAGCTGCTGATACTTTGTTTTGGATTTTCTTTTTTTTTTCTCATTAACTTCATTTTGTCTTAGACTGATTCACAGCTCTTGAAAGCAGCAATGGTGAAAACATTTATTTAGTGGCCTCTTATTTCTGAATTCTCTCTTTGCTTTCCCAATCCCTGAAATAACTATCTGTCCCCCCCCATATTAATTATATAGTGATTTTTTAAAATATAAGGATTTGACCTATTTTTAAATGTTTCCTCCTCTTTTAAGACATTATCACTCAAGAGATGACAACCGCTGTTCAAGAACCAGAAGCCACTTTGTCTTTGGTCACTACCTTCGAGGTTACCAGGGACAACACCCAAACTGAGAAAGAAACGGAGGTGCTCTCTCTTGTGTCTGAAGCTCCTGGTGTTACTCAGCTGTCCAGAAGATGGGAGACTCTGGCCACTACAGTTTCAACGACAGTCATGCCATTGTCTTTCGAAGTTACTCCTGCTATGGAAGGTCTGTAAGGAAGGAAAGGGATTTGCTGTTTTGAGGGTAGATCTTTTCTTTTTTTTTTTTTTTTGGAGGGGTTTTTGCTATAGGGCACGTGCGCTCGCCAGAAAGATAGAGAGAGATGGAGAGACAGAAAGTGAGAAATCACTCCCCAGGGGGGATGGCCACGCCGCAATCCCTTCTCCTCCATTCTCCTCTCAGGATTTTGGGCGTGCATGCACATGCGCCTGGCTGGAGTTTAAGCCACTAGGTCCGGGATTCAAACCACGGTCGACTACATGGGAATCCAGTGACACAGCCATTATGCCAACTACTGTTCCCGAGGGTAGATCTTTTCTGTAAGTTGACAAGGAATTGAATGAATAAGGCAGCCGGCCCTGTCACCAGACCATGAGCACGCGTGCGCGCGTGCGCGCGCACACACACACACACACACACACACACACACAGCCTCCCTGTAGGTGAACGCTCTTGTTTGGAGACTTGTGATATAGCCCAAAAGGATGAGGGATTAGTTCCCAAGTAGAATTTCCTCATCTCGGGGTCCTGCACAGGCCAGACCTTCTGAGAAAGCTCTCACTGTTTGGCAGTTCTGTTGCTAGGAGCCAGTGGATGAGCTGAAAACCTCAAAGACCTGGGTTCAAATCCCAGCTTTGGCCTTCCCTAGGATTGTGGCTCAAGCAAGCTTCCTAGCTTCTGTAAGTCTTTGGTCATCTCAACTTAATGCCTACCTGTCATCTAGGTTGTTTTGAGGCTATGAAATAACATCTACAAAGTGATTTCTTTAGAGGTGGCTCTCCAGTGCTCTGATTTCTCAAGGGCAACAAAATTTCAAATTTCTGTGATCATTAGAATCTTCTGGGAACTTAAATTATTTTTTGGGGGGGCCTTATGTCTCTGTCTCGTTGATCCAGGTAAGGCCCACTTTAATGTATTTTTTAGTTATTTTTATTTTTAAAATTTGTTGTAGGGCATGTGCACTCATCAGAGAAAGACAGAGAGAGAAGGAGAGAAGGAAAATGAGAAAAATGAGAAAACATCCCCCTAAGGGGGATGGCCATGCTGTAATGGCCTTCTCTTTCATTTTCCTCTTAGGATTTTGGGCACATACACACATGTGCCTTATGTAGTTTCCAAGTTACTGGGTTCAGGACCCAGATCATGCAGTGGACTGTGTGGTATCCAGCTGCCTTAACTATCATGGCCCAACTGAGTTATGTTTAGCAATAAATAAATATCTTCTAATTCTCCCTCCCTTTTCAGTTCTTCTCCCAAATAAAAGGATTAGGGCCTTATTAATAACCTATACGAAACCTGATGACCCTTCATGTCTTATCCCCTTCCTCGCCTTACTGGTAAGCAGCATCCTGACTCTTTTTTTGAAATTTTAATTTTTTAATTTTCTTGTGTCTATTTTTATTCCTAAAGGTGTGCATTTTAAGTTTTGGTTGTTTTTTCTTTTTTCTTTTTTTTTTTTTTTTTTGAGAAGTTTTCGCTATAGGGCGCGTGTGCTTGCCAGACAGACAGAGAGAGACATAGAGACAGAAAGCGAGAAATCACCCCCAGGGGGGATAGTCATGCCGCAATCCCTTCTCCTCCATTCTCCTCTCGAGATCTTGGGCACGCATGCACACGCGCCCGGCGTGAGTTTTAAGCCACCGGGTCCGGGACGTGAACCGCGGTCGACTACGTGGGAGTCCAGCGACATAGCCATTACACTAACTGCTGGTCCCAGTTTTGGTTGTTTTTAACTTTATTAAAAAGCATTGTGGGGCCAGCAGGTGGTGTGGTGATTAATTTATTGGACTCCCACATGGCCGGTTGTTGTTTGAGTCCTGGACCTGGTGGTTTGCTTTCTCTCTTTCTCTCTCTATTTCTCTGGTGAGCACATGTGC
The DNA here is from genome assembly GCA_026018925.1 of Tupaia tana. Taxonomy (NCBI): domain Eukaryota; kingdom Metazoa; phylum Chordata; class Mammalia; order Scandentia; family Tupaiidae; genus Tupaia; species Tupaia tana. Next base: position 223,526,345 of record JAKSZU010000001.1, on the reverse strand, counting down.
CCTGTAGCAAATTTAAAAATAATCATAATTATAAATAAATAATTATTTTTAAAAAGGGTATTGTAATATAGCTAGCCTTTCTGGATTTTTTTTAAAACTTAATAATCTATGGCTAAGATTTACTTACTGAATTTCTTTTGCTCTGTCTACTCTATATTACCTTATTGTGAAAATATATCATAGTGTATTCATCCAATTGTCATATGTTCACCTGATGACTTTGGGTCATCTTCAGGTTTGGCTGTTGTGAACGTTGTTGCTATAAACGTTCTGATACGTGTTCTCCTATGTATGCATGCAGGAGTTTCTCATGGATACATACCTAGGAGTAGAGTTGCCAGGTCATAAGGTATACAAATGTTTTCTAAAGTGGTTTCACCAATTCATACTCCCACCAAAAATGTATAAGAGATTCTTTGGATCTGTATTCTGGGAGCTTCTAAAAATACAGGTTCTCAGACTTCACAGCTGAAAAGATTGTGATTCAGAAAGCTGAGATGTGTGGAAATCATGAAAGTCTACATTTTAAAAATTGTCTCAAGAGATTCTGTTGGTCAACCAGGTTTTCAGGCTACTTCTGTGTTAAAGTCTTCACAGTCTTGGGAATACCTGGGGCTGTATTTGGTTGCTTAGAAATTGAGCCTATTCCAGGCCTATGGCTAGGCTCTTTGACTTGATTTTGAGAAAGGCTCTTGTTTTTTCATGGTAGCCTTTGGCATATATTTTTGTGAAATCTTTTGCCTTTGGTCATATTATATGAAATACTGCAGCATCCATAGTATTGTCAATAGAGTAGACAGGAGATTAAAATTTAAAAACAAAGTTCTGATTTGAGACAGTATGTTTTCCTGGAAGATGAAGTGTTTGCTTTGGGTGGTTGGACTGATGCACTATGGGAAAGGAGAGCTGAGTCAGTGCCAGACTTACTGTATGTGAGATTCTGGTTCTGTGAATCATTTCTTATCTAAAAAATGAAAGTAAATGCTTACATTGCTCATACTGATCATCCTGTGGGTCAAGTGCTGTTTTTTGTGTTTGGCAGACCTAATGGATACAATCACAGGTCCAGATGAAGAGTTCACATCAGTTTGGGGCTCTCCGGTGACACCCCCTGGAATAATGGCGGAGGTGCCCAGCAGTTCTCCAGCACTTCTTGTTTCTGAGACACCATCTGAGAGGACTGTTGTTCCATCCATCACTCGCGTTAATACAGCTGCCACATATGGCCTGGACCAACCCGAATCTGAAGGTATCCATGCTTTAAAGGGGATCTTTTCTAGGACTAACTGAGTGAGTCACAGAGCTGATATTTTTGAGAATACATTAAGTATAACTGTGTTCATTCTGCATATAGATCAGGGGTCAGTAAACCATAACCCAGCCAAATCTGGCCTGCTACCTAATTGTAAATGGTTTGTAAACTAAGAATAATTTTTTTTTTTACAGTTTAAAATGATTGAAAAAAAATTGAAAGAAGAATATTATTTTGCAACCTATTAACAGTTACATAAGTTGGGATTTCAGTGTTCACAAAGGAAGCTGTATCAAAAACACAGCCACACTCATTCATGTACAAATTATCTCTGGCTGCTTTTATGTCAGAGCAACAGAATTGAGAAGTCATGGTAGAGACTAAATGGCTCACAAAGCCTAAAACAGTTATGATATGGCCCTTTACAGAACAAATTCGCTGACCCCTGGTCTATATCAGTGGTTCTCAACTACAGTTGAACATTAAAATTATGTTGGAAGGCTTTTAAAAAACCACAGTGCCTGAGTTCCTCTCCCAGCACTCAGATTAAGATGGTATATGGTGGGATCTAGCATCAGCACTTTGCATGGGGTAGGATCTGACATCAGGACTTTAAGAGTATCTTAGATGATTTCAGTGTTCAGGATGGACTGAGAATACTAAGTCTAAATGGAGAAGTTGAATTTCCCTGTCTGATTTTCTTTAATGGAAGTTTTTTAGTTTTGCTGAAGGGTGTGTGTGCTCACCAGAGACAGAGAAAAACAGAGAGAGAGAGAAAAAAAGTGAGAAATCATCCCCCAGAGGGGGATGGCTATGCTGCATCATTTCTCCATTCTCCTCTCAGTATTTTGGGTATGCACATACATGTCCCTGGTGTGATTTTCAGCCACCAGGTCTGGAACTTGAACTGTTAAGTTGGTCATGTGGGATCCAGCAGCTTTAACCTCTATGCCACCTGCTGGCCCTTGAATGGAAGCTTGAATGTGCATAATAGTCTAATAGCTGTGCTCTGTGCATGTTGGGTGGTTCTCCCTTAGTGACATCTCTGGGTTAGCATGTTTCATTATTTGGAAATAGGTAGTCTCTACCTAGTAAAAAAATTATTCTAAATTATACTTTCCAAGACATTGGCTTTAAGTATGGAAAAGAAACTTGGAGCATAACTGCACATCAACAGAAGATTAGGAATATGACCCAGGTTCATATAATTCATGAGCATTTTGGCAGGTGAATAGTTCTTGGCTAGAGGCGCAAAATGTTCAGAGATTTGTAGTGCAGCATTTCTTATACTAATCTGGATCTCAGATGAGCTTTTGGGCACTAAATTAATCATGTGTCTAATGCAATAAGAAATCAGAATAGGGACCAGCAGGTGGCATGATGGTTAAGGTGCCATACTCCCATATTGCTGACTGTGGTTTGAGTCCTGGACCTGGCAGCTTGAATATCATATCCGGCATATGTATGTGCCCAAAATCCCAGGAGGAGAATGGAGGAGAAGGGATTTCAGTATGGCCATCCACCTCGAGGGGGTTGATTTCTTACTTTTTGTTTCACTGTCTCTGTCCCTCTCCAGTGAGCGCATGTGCCCTATGGCAAAAACCTTAAAAAAAAAGAACTCAAGATACACTGTAATTTTATATTTCATCTGCTCTTCATCAAGGAAGATGGGTCATCTTGGTTTGTAAACTTTCAGGATGACACTGGGAGTCTGCTGACAGAGAAACAGGAAATTTTAGGAGGAGAGCGGAGAATTCCATAGAATGCCAGTTTACCAAATGAATCAGGGCAGGCTCAGAGGCCGGCAGCTCTTGCACGCCACGTGAAGATACACACTACATGACTTTGAGTTTTGTGTCTTGTCTTAATTTTCTGCTCTCCTTGATGCCATCTGGAGAAAGCAGGTTTCCTCAAATTAACCTGAGTTAGCGATGACAGCTTTACCAGACAGGGCTCATTAAATCAGAGGACAAAATTGTATTTGTGAATAATCCATACTTGTAAAACTGTAATAATTTTCTATATTTAGTAGGTGATGGCAGTCGTATTGAAACATGTTAGAATTTTCCTGATATGCCTAAGACGTCCTGGAGTTTTAGTTTTCTTCTACATGATTCAATTTTAGCTTCTTTCTGAGAATATATTTTGTCAGTTTTTGATCTACATTATGATCCTTGTCAAGATTTATGAAAGACATTTTTAGTTAAAAAAAATATTATCTCTGCTACATTTTGGGTTTAAGTCAAGATTTTGAATTAGTACACTGTTTCTTCTAAACACCAGGAGGTACAGCATATGTTTAATTAGTATTAGGGATCTTCAAAAAGTTAATGGGAAATGAGTATCATAAAAAGATTATGCGTGGGTTTCAAATTTTTTGTGCACCAAAATAAACTCATGCTTTAATTCCATTTTCCCATGAACATTTTCAAGTCCCCTTGCATTAATAATGTCATAATTAGTTTTACACTTGTGCAGCTCTTCCCCTGAAAGCTAAATTGATTACACTTTTTTAAACTGACAAACCTGCTAAACTCAGGCAGCCATTGCCTAGTGGTTAAAGGAGCTGGATTCCACATGGCCAACCACGGTTTGTATCCCAGCCCTGGCAGCTTCAGAAACTTGTCGGGTGTATGTGTGTGCATGCATGTCCCAAACCCAAAAGGAGGGAGAAATGGAGGAGGATGTGATGTGACCACACCTGGTTGGGGGGTGCTTTCTCCCTTTCCCTTTCTTACTGTCTGCCTATCTGGTGAGTGCACATACCCTCTGCAAATTGACCCAACAACAAAAAAACCGTATTAGACTCCTGGATGTATTAAGAGGCCTTTATCTATTTATTTAGTTTTAAATAGTTATTTTATTTAACATTATTTATTTATTTTATTTATTTAAAAAATTTGACCAGAGAGGAACAGAGCGAGAGAGAAAGAAAGTGAGAAAGCAAGCCACTAGATTTGGGAGTCCAGTGTCCTTAACCACCACACCATCTGCTGGCCCAAGAGGCCTTCATTTTTTATTTGTTTGTTTATTTATTTATTTATTTTTACATTTTTCCACAAACATTTACTTTACATATCAAGAAATTTTTGCTCACACTCCATAGTTCTTGACAGTTAATAAACAACTTTCAAAATTGCAAAATACTGAATTTTAAAAATAATGTTCAAAATATTTCTTATAATTTTGTATAATTTTGTTTGTGACTCTATAACAACAGAGACAGTATGGTTTTAAATATTTTTGAGAAAATATTTAGATGTCAACCACTTGAATTTTTTTTTTTTTTTTTTTTTTGAGAGGTTTTCACTATAGGGCACGTGCGCTCGCCAGACAGACAGAGAGAGACATAGAGACAGAAAGCGAGAAATCACCCCCCCAGGGGGGATGGTCACGCCGCAATCCCTTCTCCTCCATTCTCCTCTCGGAATCTTGGGCACGCATGCACACGCGCCCGGCGTGAGTTTTAAGCCACCGGGTCCGGGACGCGAACCGCGGTCGACTACGTGGGAGTCCAGCGACATAGCCATTACACTAACTGCTGGTTCCCGTCCACTTGAATTGTTGAAAAGCAAATACTTAGCACACAAGTCACACATAAACCTTCTCAATTCAGCCCTGCCTACCAAGTATTCTGTGATATACCATCTGCTAGCAAAGATCAGTCTCTTTTCTTCCTTCAAAGTCTTTCTCAAGATTTTTAATGAATGTTTTTCCACCTTGCCTGCCAATGTAAGTGCAGTTTGAGACTTTGACTGGGTGAAGCATTTTAATTTTACCATAGGATTAAACCTAGAGTGATATAATTTATTCTGTCTAGAACACTGCATTAGTTATGTCAAGTTATCTGCCTTTCAAGTTTTAATCTTTGTGATGAGTTGACAAATGACATACTATTCTCTAGTTTATTCTCATGTTTCTTGAAAGATATCATTGAACTCTTTGTATGCTTTTTAAATATCTTCCTTCCTTTAAGGGTGGGGATGGGAGGAGCATTTCTCCCCACTGAGATATGTTTTTCTCCCTGGGATATAGAAAGGTACAGAGAGAAGCTTTGTGGAAATTTCTGAATTTACTGCCCTATTTATCCTTTAAGAGATAATTAACAGGCCTAATCAGTCTAAAAACGGCATCTACTCAGCACTGTCTTCTTTCCTTTTCTCGTCTCTATGATGTGGTGACTAGAGGGTGTATTAGTTTTTTTTTTTTTTTTTTTTTTTTGGAGAGGTTTTTCGCTATAGGGCGCGTGCGCTCGCCAGACAGACAGAGAGAGACATAGAGACAGAAAGCGAGAAATCACCCCCCAGGGGGGATGGTCATGCCGCAATCCCTTCTCCTCCATTCTCCTCTCGGGATCTTGGGCACGCACGCACACGCGCCCGGCGTGAGTTGTAAGCCACCGGGTCTGAGACGCGAACCGCGGTCGACTACGTGGGAGTCCAGCGACATAGCCATTACGCTAACTGCTGGTTCCCAAGGGTGTATTAGTTTTCTAGGGCTGCCATACAGATACCACAAATTAAATGCTTGAAGCAATAGAAATATATTCATGTGCAGTTCTAGGAGTCTGAAATATAGGTATTGGCAGGACCATGTGCCCTCCAAAGCCTTTAGGGTAGGATCCTCCCTGGCCTCTTCCAGCTTTTGGCAGCCCCAGGCATTCCGTGGCAGCAGACTCCAATCTCTTCACGTGGCTGTCTTCCCTCCACGTCTCTATCTCCAGATTTCCCTCCTCTTATACGGATACCAGTTATCGGATTAGGGCCCACTCTAATAACCTCATCTTAACTTGATCACATCTGCCAGGGCTCTGTCTCCAGTAAGGTCACGTTTCTAGGTACCGCAGCTTAGGACTTAAACATCTTTTGCCGGGGGCACAATTCAACACACATGGGGCGGGGGGTCTGCTTCTGAGGAGTTTGCCATCTGGCTCCAAGGGCAGATGTGCTCTAAGTGATGTGAATTGGTGGAGTGGGAGGTGTTTTGCTGTGTTTTACATTTCTTAGTCACTGCAGAAAGCCCACTTCTGTAAGTGGTTGTCACTTGTGCATATTTCAGTAAGTTTTACCTTGTCAGCGAAAGTGTGGTTTGATTTTTGAAGGGATAATGGTTTATCTTTCACCTTGCCTGATACATTTTATTTCTATGTATTTTTTTAATGGAATAAATGTTTTCAGAATGATAAAAAATGCATTATACTTATCCTAGGCATAACTCTACTTGGGCTGTGTTCGGCATCTTGGAAATACAAACGTGACAAAAATAAAGTATTTTTTATTCCCAGTAAGATAATGACAAATTTTGTATACACACACCTATTTATTTATAACTGCATAAACTAATTTTTGAACATTATCTCTAGGTTAATTTCTTTCTGTTGTAGAATATTAATGTCTTTCTCTGTTCCAAAATGCTAACTTAAAATTTCTAATTATTTTTAAAAACATACTTGGTATTTTTTATTTGGATTAACAGTCTTAAACTATTTTAATACTGATATCAAGTGGAGTAGAACTTACAATATCTTTATTAAAGTTCTATTTTTTGTATACAGTATTAAAGACCCACTGAGGATATCTGTTTACACGAAATAAGTCATACTTACTCAATTCTTTTGTATCTTCCCATGGAAGATAAAAATTCACTTGTGCTGTAAAGTTGTAATAATAATTCCATAGAGTGGAAGGTTATTACTTTAACAATTCAATATTCAAAAAAATCTATCGTGGGTCTGTTTATACCTGGTACAAGTTTTTTATTTTTCTTCCCTTTATTTCTTATTTATTTATTTATTACCAGTGAGTACAGGTGCTTGCGAGAGAGAGAGAGAGAGAGAGAGAGAGACCCTGATGGAAAGTGGTCAAATTGGCATCTCTTCTTGTCGATTTCTCTCTTGTTTTGGGATTTTAGGCACACATACACATGTGCCTAGCATGTTTCTCAAGTCACCAGGTCTGGGACTTGAACTGTGGGGTAGATCACATGGGATCTAGTTATCTTAACCAACACACCATGGGGTGGCCCTTGGTACGAGGTTCTTAAGAACATGTGGGAGATAGGAGTATTTAAAACAGATTTCTTAGATTTTGTGATTCTTTGGGAATTCTTCCTCCCACTACAGCACTTCCCCCTTTAATCTTGGAGGTCATTATCCAGGCCAACCAACCAATGGGGGTTGGGAAACCACTTGCAGCTCACCATTGCTGCTGACCAGCGATGGGAACGCAGTGAATTTGGACTCTCCCAGGATAATTCTGGGTTAGTTTCTTGCTCTTCTAGAAGAGAAGAAATGCCAGTGTCCTTGATTTGGAGAACTTGAATTCTTGATCTGACTAGTCCTATTTTTTTCTCTCTCTCTTTTTCCCTATAAATTTGTTACAGGGTGCGTGCACTTGTGGGGCATGGGAGAGGGGGAGACGGGGAAAGGAAGCACCTTTTGAGAAGAAGGGCCACACTGCAATTCCTTCTCTTCCATTTCTCCTCTTAGGATTTTGGGTGGGCACACACATGGACCTGGCATGTTTTTCAATTGCCAGCTAGTCGGTTACTTGAACTGTGCGTTGGCTATCTGGGATCCATCCATCTTAACCACTGGCGCTGACTAGTCCTATCTAATAAGATATCTTGTGTGGGCATAGTGTTGAGGTGGTGTAATCCCATGTCATTACTCTGGACAATCCCATTCTGTTTCAAAAGGCTCATTTACTATGGGCTTAATGGAACAAAATCATAGTACTCGACTTGCTGGAGAATGACCTTTTTTCTTCTTTATTTTAGGTGAGTGCATGTGCGTGAGCAAGTGAGAGTGAGAGAGAGATGAGCACCCTTCACAGGGTCTGGTCACACTGCAGTCCTTTTCCTCTGGTCCTCCAGCTCGTTGGATCTTGGGCACTCACATGTGACCAGTTTCTAGGCTGACTAGCCTGGGAATTAAAAATGTGGTAACCATGTAGGACCCTGCTTCTCTCTCTCTCTTTTTTAGAGGTTTTTGCTATAGGGCGCATGCGCTCACCAGAAAGACAGAAAAAGACAGGTAGATAGAAAGCGAGAAATCATCCCCCGGTGTGTGTGGGGGGATGGCCACGCCGCAATCCCTTCTCCTCCATTCTCCTCTCGGGATCTTGGGCACGCACGCACACATGCCCAGCGTGAATTTAAGCCACTGGATCTGGGACTCGAACCACGGTCAACTATGTGGGAGTTCAGCGATGCGGCCATTACACTAACTGCTGGTCCCAGGATCCCGCTTCTCTTGAACAACATATCACCCTTCCCCCTTGGAGCTGGCCCCAAATTACCTTTTTTAACATACGGAGAGATTTTTCATTCTCAGTATACAGATAAGCCATGATTAACTTTAAAAAAATTCGGTTATCTTTTAAATACAGAATGAAATATATTCTTTAAATTTAGTTTTCCCCCTTGCTTTTGGAAGACTGTCTTTGCTGTCTTTATATTTAGGTTTTAAAAGATTGTATTTTGACATCTTTGTCCAGCCCGGTGCATAGATGGAGCAGAAAGCTCTCATTATCTCTTATCCATTGTTTAATCTATTTGAGTGACATCCATTTTCCTGCTTTCATGTGCTTGTGTGTGCATGTCTGTGTGTGTATTTACTCTCCTGGGTGTTTTCTGCAGTCCTCAGGGAGCCTTTCCAACATATGTTTGCATCTCTTAATTTCCTCTGCTGAAGAGATAATGGTGTTATTTCTTCTTTCTTATTTGTAGTTCTCAGTTCTGTCTCTTGGCAGGGATCTTCTCTATTGATAACAGGAATTTCAAGAGAAAGTCATGCTTGAAAAGTATGCCTTCATTCAAGTGATGGAATTATTTTATTTTATTTATTATTTTTTTGGCAGTCTGGTGGCTTATAGTTGATACTGAAGTCAATATGCTTTGTCTCTCTCTCTCGTTTTTTTTTTTTTTTTTTTTTTTTTTTTTTTTTTTTAATGAATCAGAAACAAATTGGGAAGTGCATTTTTTTAAAGAATTATTTAACATTTATTTATTTATTTCAATTTGACTAGAGAGGGACAGAGAGAGAGAGAGAAAGTCAGAAAGCAAGCCGCTAGATCCAGGACTCGAACCACAGTCAGCCATGTGGGAGACCAACGCCTTTAACCACCATGCCACCTACTAGCCCCAGGAAATACATTTTTTAACTGTCATGAGGGAGAAGTTTCTATGACATTTTTCTTCAAAGTTTTACTGAAAATACTTAAGAGCTCATATACCTTTTTTTTTTTTTTTTCCAAAAGAGATTTTTGCTGTATAGTCCGTGCACTTGCTGGAGAGACAGAGAGAGACAAAGTGACAGAAAGCAAGAAATTACACCCCCTCTCCCCGGGGGATGGCCATGCCACAATTCTTTCTCCTCCGTTCTCCTCTTGGGATTTTGGGCATGCACACATGCCTGGTGTGAGTTTTAAGCCACCGGGTCCGGAACTCAAACCATGGTTGACCATGTGGGAGTCCAGCAACATAACCATTACGCCATCTGCTGGTCCCATGCTCATATACTTTTTATGGCATAAGTGTCAGCTCTTCACTTCTATTAACTCACAGAAAAAATATTTTTTGTCCTCCCAATATGTACTCTTTTTCGTATTATTTTCTCATTTCTTATGGAAATGATCAATCCAAAGACATCTAGAATGGATGAATGAGAAAGAGTATTCAAAATCCCATTCTTTTTTTTTTTTGTTTTTTGGAGAAGTTTTTGCTATTGGGTGCGTGCTCGCACCAGAAAGACAGAGAGAGACAGAGAGACAGAAAGCGAGAAATCACCCCCCAGGGGAATAGCCATGTGCAATCCTTTCTCCTCTATTCTCTCGGGATCTTGGACATGCATGCACACCTGCCCGGCGTGCGTTTAAGCTACCGAGTCTGGGATTTGATCCACGGTCGACTACATGGGAGTCCAGTGATGGAACCATTATGCCATGTACTGGTCCCTCAAAATCCCATCTTGAGGCCATATTTGTAAAGCCAAGTTTATGTGATTTACCTTCTGGTTGCTGCTATGTAATATATGATATGAAAGATTGAGCAGAGTGTGATACTTGTGATATTGTGGTGCCAGATTCAGATTAAGAAAGTTACCTCCAGTTAAGAGTGAGCACAAGTTTTGGTGCTTGTTCTTGGACATACTTTGGATTCTAACTGAATTTAGACTCAATGACAGAACTACTTAAATGATATATAAGTGGGAAAGAAATGGAAGAGAGTATTTGATGGAATATGCCTTTGTTTGATTTTAATGGTGAGTTAAATGCCAGCTCTGCTTCCCTGCCTCCCATGCCTCTTCTGGCAGAAACAATGGGGATTAAGTTTAAGAATAATAATTTAAAAACTCTATTATCATGAACACTTTAAACATTCTAATACTTATTGCCAAATGTGTTAGGGGAGCATGAGATTTTTTTTCTTGTCTTTGAGTAATTTTCAAGTGTCGTCTGTGACAGATTTTGAAGCCCAGAATTGCTGGTGAGTTCAGTTATTGATTGCCTCCAATGGTGAGTCATTTTGTTGTCTTGTCCTGCAATCATTGTGCTTTCTTCAGCATTTATGACAGAGCTTCATCATAAGTACCTTGGTGCTCTGCAGGGTAGTACAGGCAATTACTTAGCACTCAAAATGGTCATTCCATGCTTCGTAGTCGTGCTCACATAACAAGTGGTATTTCAAAAGTATTTAAATCAGTATTGTGATGTATTGCCATCAAACGTATTCAAAAATTCTGCTATTGAAGAAAGATAACTGACTTTCACTCCAACTACACTGGTATACTTTCTTACCATAGAGAATTCATTTATTAACATATCACAATTAAGTAAACATTGCCATAAAATTAATTCCTCCCATCTGTTTTTTTGTGTCTTTGTTGCCCACCCTTGGTTAGTAAGCTCACCCTGAGACACTTATAAAATGATATATAATGACTCATGACAATGGAAGGATTTAGCTTTGTATGTACTCTTTGATTTCATGGTGTGTGCATTTAACAAGTCTTTGATGATTCTGATAATGTGAAGAAGAATTGGGGTGAATCTTGTTCTTAAGGAAGTACAAGTTTTAGTAGAGGAGATACGATAGATACACAGATGACACAAATGTTAAGGTAGAGGGCAGAAAGTATCACAGAAACATTACAGACAGAGAATTGTTAAAAAGAGAGTCAGGAGAGGGATCAGCTTGGAGAAACATGGAACTGATACACATGCATGCCTAGGTGTCGTGTGTGGGTACTTGTGTGTACAGATTTGTACGTATGCATGTATGTTTGTATATACATATATGATTTTATTTATTTATTATGAGAGAGAAAGAGAGTTCCACAAAGGATCTTCATAGCATGTTCCACCCCCAGCCTCAGCCCCAGGATCCTGGGTACATGTGTACATGCCAGGATGCACAGGGAGACCTCGAGATGTGAACCTGGGACATGGCCTGGGACATGACACAATGAAGCATTGTGTCACTGCTGTGTTGTTGCAGCTGGCCTGTTTGTATATATATTATTCTATTGATATTTGTGGAAAAATGAATGGTGACTCAAAAATGCTAAATGGTGGTGAATAGATACCACATATACCACACTGGAGTTAAATTATTTTATCGACATGTAATCAAGGAAATTTTTCTAATTTAGCTTATTGATCAGATGACGTTTATTTATTCATTTGTTTGTTGTTTGTTTTTTCTTTGTTTATGTTTAGTGTTTTTGCCACAGGGTGTGCGTGCTTTATCAGTGAGAGACAGAGACAGAGTAAAAGTGAGAAATCACCCTCCAGGGGATGGGCACGCCTCAATCCCTTCTCCTCTAATCTCCTCTCAGGATTTTGGGCATGCATACACATGTACCAGGTGTGATTTTTCAAGCTGCTGTGTTCAGGACTCAAACTACGGTTGGCCACATGGGAGTCCAGCATCTTAAATAACACACCACCTGCTAGTCCCAGGTAAAGTATATATTTTTTAAAAGAGACTTTTGCTTTAGAGCATGTGTGCTCGCCAGAGAGAGGAAGAGAGAGAAAGAGAGAGAGAGACAGTGAGAGGGAAAGTGAGAAATCACTCCCCAGGGGGAATGGCCACACTGCCATTTCTTCTTCATTCTCCTCCTCCTGGATCTTGGGCATGAATGCATATGCATCTGGTATGATTTTGAAGCCACCAGGTCTGGGACTCAGACCCATGGTCGGCCATGTGGTAGTCCAGCGACATAATTACTACGCCATGTGCTGGCCCCAGGGAAGTATTTTTCTAAGGCCAGTTTTTTTTTTTTGTTTGTTTGTTTCCTTTTTTAAAAATTATCATTTATTTAATTTAATTTATTTATTTTTTAAAAATTTGCTATAGGGTACATGTGCAAGAGAGAGAGAAAGAGAGAGAATGAGAAAGCAAGGTCTGGGACTCGAACTGTAGTTGACTATGTGGGAGTTCAGTACCCAACCACTACACCACCCATTGGCCCCCAAGACCAGCTTCTAATAACAGGAATAACTGCTTTTCAGCGTAAAAAAAGTGAGCCGGTGCCTAGCCTCAGACTCACAAACTCCCGATTTATAGGAAATAGTGCTATGTGTTTCTTGAGGGGAATGTTCAGGCCCCAAGCATAAGGATTCATTCTGAGTAATTAACCTATCGGGTTGAGAGTCCTTGAGGGCTTTCCATGTGTGACGTTTTTTGTGCAGTTGTTGAAGCAAACATATGGTTTGAAACTGTATAATGAGCTGTGGAGACTCCCAAGTTTTTTTTTTTTTTTTTTTTTTTAATTTGCTGTATGGCACATGTGCTTGTGTGTGTGTGTGTGTGTGTGTGTGTGTGTGTGTGTGAGAGAGAGAGAGAGAGAGAGAGAGAGAGAGAGAACTTTCCTCTGGGAGATGGCCATGTCACAGTCCCTTCTTCCTTATTCTCCTCTTGGAATTTTGGGTATGCACACACATGCACTCAATGTGTGTTTCAAGCCCCTGGATCTGGGATTTGAACCACGCAGTTGGCCATGTGGGATCCAGCTGCTTAAGCTTCATGCCACCAGCTGGTGCAAATGGTATTTTAGATAGCAGAAGATTAAGGCATTTTCAAGCCACGATTTTCAATATGAGAATAGAAATATGGAAGCATATCTTTTTATTGGTATAAACTTGAGAATTTTATTACATTGGAAATCAAACAATTACAAATCTTAAAATTGTATAAAATAAATGTAAAGATGGTATCAACTGCACTTTATCAGGCTGTATTTCATAACCATGAGGTCGTACTGGTGTCAGGTTCCTCTTGACATTTAAATGCATACATATCACCATAGGAAAAGATTAGGAAAAAAAAAGGAATGTATCAGTTTAAATAGCCTTACAAGATTTAAAACATTATCACACTTGGAAGCATTAAATTTGTCCTGAAAGATTTACATTGATTCTGACTACATTTACCAGGGCCTTTTCTTTTTCAGCCATTCTGCCTCCTTCTACATTGTTTATCTTCAGACAAGATAGTTTGTGGGAATTTCTTCTCTTACTAGAACAGTGTACAGAATCTCCAAGGCATTAGCGTGGAAAGGAGACTCTCCAGGTGGGCTGGAAGCCCCATGCTGCTCCCTCTGGGCTTTTTCCAGGCATCTGCGGCACATGTTCTCTGCAGAATCCTATTTCCTATTAAAACTCTGGCTCAGGAACAGACAAAAACCTTCTCACTTGTTTCAGTGAAATTAGCAGAAATTATAGAAATACTTGGCTCAAACTTCATGGAACACAAAGCGAATAAATCAAGAAAGTTGAAAGAAACATGAAATGAATTAGGCTCACGGAGTACAGATTTCTCTGATCTTACCTGAGCTAATGAGCTCCCAGAGCTCCCAGGCTCTGACCCATCCCATGCTCTGTCTGAGAAGGTTTTTTTATATTCTATCCCCAAAGCACGGGAACAATTTTTTAGGCACCTTGCCAGGCTTTCTGGCATCTCAGCTTCCGAGCTTGTTTCCTATACAAAGAGTAACTTATTATTTTCTTCTCCCTATCCCTGCCTCCACTTAGAAGACTCGACACCAAGGGGTAAATTTCTCCTGGGCCCACTACCAAGTCTTGAGCCCTTGTCCCTACATACGTACTGTCTATCTTCTTTCCAGGTGGAAGGACACAACTTTAATCCCTAGGCAGTTGACAGTCAGACTACGTATGTCCCACCTGCAGCAGAAATTCTGTCCCTGTTAAAGGTGTGACTCATGGGACCAGCAGTTAGTGTAATGGCTATGTCACTGGACTCCCACGTAGTCGACCGCGGTTCGAGTCCCGGACCCGGTGGCTTAAACTCACGCTGCGTGCGTGCCCAAGATCCTGAGAGGAGAATGGAGGAGAAGGGATTGCGGCATGGCCATCCCCCCTGGGGGGTGATTTCTCGCTTTCTATCTCTGTTTCTCTCTCTCTGTCTGGCGAGCTCACGCGCCCTATAGCAAAAAAAAAAACCTCTAAAAAAAAAAAAAGACAAAGGTGTGATTCATGACATTGTTCTCACCATGTAAGATATATGCTTGTATTAAAAAAGGGTCATTTCGTCACATTCTATAGCAAACAATACTCAGAGGTACGGGGGGGAGGGGGGGAAGGACAGCAGATGGTGTAATGGTTATATCTCTGGACTCCCACATAGTTGGCTGTGGTTTGAGTCCCAGACCTGGCGGCTTAAAACTCACGTGGGGTGTGTGTGCGTGCATGCTGAAAATCCCGAGAGAGGAGGATGGAGAAGGGATTGCGGCGTGGCCATCCCCCTGGGGAGTAATTTCTCACTATCTACCTCTCTCAAGTGCACATGCCCTATAGCAAAAATCTCTTTAAAAAATACTCAGAGTTATGCTGCTCTGTAAACAGAGGGTTCTGAGGTTAACAGAGGGGACAAAGGAGAAAGAAATAGTTCTGCTCAAATTTATCCCTCTCTATGAAGCCTCTCAGACCAATCAAACCATGTAATGAGTAATGAAGTCTGGTGGAAAATAGCTCTGCTTGGGTCTCAAATGGATACTTGAGCTTAAATCCTGGCTTCATCATGAACAAGCATTGGGATCTTGCCCAAATTATTTAACATCTTTAGACTGCAATTTTCCTATCTGTAAAGCAGGGACCTTGATGTTTCTACCTCTTGGTTTCTGTGAGGATTAAATGAGATCTTGCATGTAGCGTTCTTAGCAGAGTTTTAAAATTTTATTTCTTTTATGAGTGAGAGAGACAGAGAAAACAAGAGAGAGAAAGATAGCACCCCTAACAGTTTTGAAACCATGATTCTCAACCAGCCCTGGATTATGGGCAAGTGTGCTGTGATGTACTAAAGGAATGTCTCTGGACTTGAACCCCAAACCTTCCCATGTGGGTCATCTTTGCAGAGTGTCACGTTTTACTATTGTGCCACCACCTAGCCCCTCTCTGCTTACTTTAGACATGGAGTAAATACATAAGGGGAATTATTTTTATAACTGATGGCCTCCTCTCCTTAAAACTGGGCATCGCTTATCATGTGCTGCTATTTATTAATTGTTCTTGTGAAATACTCGCATCCTCTTTGTACAGTTGCAGATATAGGTAAGCGAAGACATAGGGGTGGTGGATGTGTTGTAGGAGAGAGCACACACACCTGATCCAGACAGAGGCTGTTCCTACTACTGCTAGGAGAGTGTGTGCTCAGTGCTTTTAATCTTGGGATTTTTCCAAGACAAGCTGAATATTCGGATCGTTATGTAAAATACTCTGATCAGTTCAAGTATTTACCTATCTTACTTTATTTTTATTGTTATACACACTGAAAACAAATCTATCGTCTCAGCCATCAATCATTGGTTTGTGACCTCTTAATTGAATTCTATTACAACACGCTTAAGAGGCTTGCCTAATCTTTCTGCCTAATCCTGTGCACAGTGGCCTCTGGGTGCCAGGTGTTGGTAAATGATGAACAATGATTGACTGCATGGTTTTAGGACCATAATCTTGTTTAATTGATGTGCTTGCCACCTGCCTTGCCTTGCTTGTTGTTATTGTTTAAATCCAGTGCTTATTTTGGGCCTGAAGTTGAGCACTTTTTATGCAAATGTAGAAGGAGTTCCCAATCACATTCTACCAGAAATTCAGTAAGAATCCGCTTAGGTTTCTTGGGTCCTATTGAGGGGCTGTACATTGTTTTATTTTCTTATCACATGAATCCATATCAACATCGGCACTCACTCAGGTGAAGGGAATGCAATAAACTTAAGTGATTCTTTTTTTTTTTTTTTAAAGAATGATTTATTTTTATTTATTATCTTTATCCTTCAATTTTGACCAGAGAGAGAGAGGGGAAGAGGGTGAGGGAGAAAGTAAGCCACTAGGTCCAGGATACGAACCATGGTTGGGCATGTGGGAATCCAGCATCTCAGCCACCATGCTACTTGCCGGCCCTTAAGTGATTCTTTAAACCCACTTTGGGAAGCTAGAATTAAAGACAGAGAAAGAGAGGAAAGGTAGGGAAAGGGAGATCCTTCTCTAAAAACATTGTGGGAGTTAAAAGCCATTTTTCCCTTCTAGGCTCCTTTTATTGTACTGTGTGACAAAAGCAGGTAGATGAATTTTCATTTAAGAGTTGATATCAGGCTGGTTTAGTGGTGCATTGGTTAAGAGCTTTACCTTGGAAGGCTGATCCCATATGGATGGCTGTGACTCAAATCCCAGTTCCAGCAGTTTGAAAACCAGGCCAGGCACATTTTCATGCCCAAAAGCTTGGTGGGAAGGAGAAATGGAGGAAATCAGCTGTGGGGTGACCACATCCCACTGGGGGAATGCTTTCTCTCTCTTTCCTCCTTTTAACTTTTTATTTATTTATTTATTTTTAAAAAGAATTATTTATTTTATTTATTTATTCAGTTATTTAATTTTTTTCCCTTTTTTGGAGAGATTTTTTTCTTATTGGGTGTGTGCACTCGCCAGAAAGACAGAGAGATAGAAAGCGAGAAATCACCCCCCAGAGAGGATGGCCACACTGCAATCCCTTCTCCTCCATTCTCCTCTTGGAATCTTGGGCACGCACGCACACGTGCCTGGTGTGAGTTTAAGCCATCGGGTCTGGGACTCGAACCGCAGTTGACTACATGGGAGTCCAGCGACATAGCCATTATGCTAACTGCTGGTCCCCAGTTATTTTTATTTGACAGAGAGAGAGAGGGTGAGAGAGAGGGAAAGAGAGACAGCAAGCTACCAGGTCCAGGACTCGAACAGTGGTTGGCCATGTGGGAGTGTCCACCATACCACCTGCTGTTCCTCTCTTTTTCTTTTTTTAAATGTTCATTCTTTTTGCCATCAGTGGAGTATCAGTTTAACAGTAAGTTGAGTACTAGTTTAGGGCCCTTTGGCAATAGGAAAAAAGTAGATAATCATGTTAATTTGAAACATGCATATATATATATATATATATATATATATATATATATAAGATAAATTAATAAAAGTTGTACTGGAGCCCTATAAAGACCTGGATACTTATTTTGAAAAGGAAGATAGTTAAAGTGCTGTTCCATTTCTTTCTTTTTTAAAAAAATTTATTTATTATTTAATTCCATTTGTTATTATTGCTGTTTTTAATTTGACCAGAGAGAGAGAGAAAGGGAAAGTGAGAAAGCAAGCCACCAGGTTCGGGACTCAAACCGCAGTCAGCCATTTGGGAATATAGCAACTTTAATCACCATGCCACCTGCTGGCCGCTGTCCCATTTCTTTCTTTCTTTTTTTTTTTTTTTGAGAGGTTTTTCACTATAGGGCGCATGCGCTCGCCAGACAGACAGAGAGAGACAGAGAGATAGAAAGCGAGAAATCACCCCCCAGGGGGGATGGTCACGCCGCAATCCCTTTTCCTCCATTCTCCTCTCGGGATCTTGGGCACGCACGCACACGCGCCCAGCATGAGTTTCAAGCCACTGGGTCCGGGACGCGAACCGCGGTCGACTATGTGGGAGTCCAGCGACATAGCCATTACGCTAACTGCTGGTTCCCTGTCCCATTTATTTCTATTCAGTCAACATATATGGAGTGTTTATGAAGGGTCCTGTTTGGTGGTGCAGGAGTAAGCAATGCTCTGAAGGCAGAGCCACTTGGGAAGGTTGCTTGTTCATGTCTAGAGACCTCTCTGAATATGCCAGGCATGCATGTGCCCTTGATCCTGGCTGGTGAAGGCTGAGGGTAGATGGCGACATCAGAGTTCTGTCAGGGGAACTGTTTCTTTGTGTGTCTCTCACTCATGGAATAAAGAAATAAATAAACTTTAGAAAACAAACAACTACCACAAAAACATATATTGAGTGTTTATTTTGTACAAGGCACACGGCTTGATCCTGAGGGGTGAGGCACAGAGATGAATAAGACAAGATGTCTGCTTCTAAGGAGCTAAATGCACACAGATGAGATGAAACAGTATTTCCACAAACTCATACGTAAACCTCATTTTAGATGAGTTGAGTCATGTTTTAAATTTTGAAGGAGAAATTTACTTTTAGAAATATTTTTGTAAAATCAATAATCAGTCCAGTCAACCTATAATTTTTCTTTTGAAAGTCTGTGGATTTTTATATACTCATGCAAGTTTTGTATATGTTTGCTTAAAGTAGATATTCCCTTAAGACTACTAAGTTGCTGAAGAGAAAGATTTTATTCCAGATGGCTTAGAATTTATAGATATAATATTAATATAGCTTTTATGTTTCTCTTTATAGTACCCTCAAGAAATAGAATAGCATTGCTGTACTCTCATTTTCTAGAGGGAAATATGTAAGAGGCTGTCATCTGAATCAAAAGTGAGTTGTTTAATGAGCAAGAGTTAGACTCTAGGACTTAACAATTATTGCTGTAGGGCTCTATCTGTTAGGATAACTCAATTTAATTTAAGCCAGGATTTATGGAAGATAATGGTGAACATACCAATTATATGGGGTCAAGGCTGAAAAGCGATTATGTGATGAGCAGTCAATGTGAGCGTAGTTATGTAGACTGATCTCTTTGGTTATTAATCATATATGGGAGGTGATGTTATCAAGAACAGAATCAAATTTAAAGAAAGCAATATGATAGAGAAAATATTTAAAATTCTATCCAAAACATGAATTTAATTTAAAACATGTTGCAACCGGTATTTAAAATGAACTGATTATTTTGCCTCAAGCCTTTTTAATTTCTTGTGAAGACATTTTTCTTTCCATTTTTGAAGCTTGTTTCTATAATTTTGAATACCTTTCCTGATTATTTATATTAAGTTCAGTGGGGTTCCTTTTATGAATGATAAATGTTTATTATTTCATTTGTCATCTCAACATATATTACAATATGGATTGGCACCTCTATGAAACTGCAGACAGATCCTGAAAACATTGGTAAATACAGAAACCTCAAATCTCTATCACAGCAGTATGAAAACTTTACAATATTTCACAGGTACAGTTATGCCTCCAGTGAAGGTACCTCTTAAATATTGTCAAGACTGGGGCCAGCAGGTGTTGTGGTAATTAAGGCTCTGGATTCCCACATGCTGACTACAATTCAAGTTCCGGACCGGGTGGCTTGCTTTCTCACTTTCTTTCTTTCTCTCTCTTTCTCTGTCTCTCTCTGATGAGTGCATATACCCTATAGCAAATTTTAAAAAATTAGATAAATAATTCTAAAAAAAGAAACAACCATTCATCAAAATAAATAAATAAATAAATATGATCAAGGCTAGAATGGAGGAAAAACACGCTTTTTATATTTTTAATTATTTGTTTCTTTCATTAATAAGAGAAACAGAGAGAGAGAGAGAGCGAGAGAGAGAGAACTCTCAACATTATCTTGCCATTGAGATTCACCCCAGCCCTAAGCCAGCCCCACATCATGGGTCCAGCATACTCAGGAAGTTTCATGGACTTGAACTGGGAACCTTCTCAAGTAGGTCAGCCTCACAGAATGGCATGATTTATTCCTGTGACACTGCCTGCCCCAGAAAATTGTAAATATATTTACTATTATATGGTGATATAATTTACAGTTATATATAATATAACTTACTATTATACAGTTAATGGAAAATTAAAAATTTTTAAAAAGTTTTCAAGAAATTTGTATCAATTAATATAGGAGGTTTTAAAAACATGATGAGGCATATAAAAGAGAGAGAACCAAAGAAACTTACGGAAATGTTAAGGGATGTAATAGTTAATAAATAGCATTTGAAATTTTGTCTAATTTTAAAATACACCTCAGATTACAGATGTCCTTATGAGTATTTGAAATTGGAGAATTTGAAAATGGAGTTTGAAAAGCAAATTAAAGCTCCTTACTCAACTTGTTGGATCTACTGTAAATGTAGATAATGTGGACTTTTTGAAAGTGTTATTTGGGTTTCACCTTCTGATGGAAAATGCTAATGGACCTTAACATAGCAAAATCACTGGATGTTGAGTAAAACATATGCTTTAATGCATTGACATAATAAAAAAATCAGAAAAATCTTCAAGAATTTTACTTTTTAGCTCAGTCTGCTCCAAATAAGAGCTGAAGCCCAAGGGAGACCTATACGGAGTAAAGGAAACCAGTGAGGGAAATATGCTCTAGGAGAAACAGTAATACCAGCTTGTATCAGGAGTTTACTTTTGGGCTGGTAGCAAGATTAGGAACCTGGATTGAAAATTTCCATATTAAACTGGTGCCTTTATAATGGGAATAAAATAGTTTCGCTTTGTATCACATCTTGACTCCCCACAGAAACAAATGTAAATAGTCTCTGGAAAAAAGTATGTCCAATAGAGATCCATAGGTTTTCCACAATTTAAAAATCAAACAAATGTGAGCTTTGAATAAAATATCAACAAGTAACAGGGAACAAACCATCACGACTGAGAGGTTGCAGAAAAGACCAAGTGTTGATTGGTCTGTGCTTTGCCTAGAACCTTAGGCATTAAAACTGTCAGACATAGGATATAAAATGAACATGTATAAAGGTTTTTGCTTTTTTTTTTAAAGAGGGATTTTTGCTATAGGGTGCATGTACTTGCTGGAGAGACAGAGAGAGATAGAGAGACAGAAAGCGAGAAATCACCCCCAAGGGGGATGGCCATGCTGCAGTCCCTTCTCCTTCATTTCTCTGGGGTTTTGGCCATGCATGCACACACACCCAGCATGACAGAAAATGCTGATGGACCTTAACATAGCATAGTTTTAAGCCACCAGGTCCAGGCCTCGAACTGCAGTTGACCATGTGGGAGCCCAATGATGTAACTATTATGCCATCTGCTGGTCCCAGAACATGTATAAAGGTTTAAACAAATGAAAGATGTAATCACAAAAGTGAGCAAATAAGGGGCTATCATAAATGATCCAGCAGATTTTTAAAAAGAATCAAATAAAACATTTAGTACTATAAATACAATTGTTGGAAAAAAAATCCAATATGGGTAATATCTAACCTCTAAATGGGTAAAATACACCAAAATAGAGAATTAATGAGTCAGAAGATCCATTTGAAGACTTTGTAGAGAGTATAAAACAGAGACAAGTTAAACAACATGAAAGAAAAGCTAATCTATGTGGAGAATAGTGAGAACTTTCTACTTAGTCTTGGCATGCTTCTACAGTAGGTAATAGAAAGAATGGAAAAGAGAGATTTGTAGCTCTAATGACTGAAAAATTTTCCAGAACTAGGACAAGACGTAAATCCATGAACACATGAAGCATAGCATGTACTACAGAAGATAAATAAACCAAAAATGCAAACATGAGTATACCAAAAGATGAACAGGAATGTTCATAGCAATATTATTTGAAAAAGCAAAAAACCTGGTGATGATAACGTGTATGGTATCTTCAATTGGTCTGGTGTGAAGTGTATTTATGTTGGGTAAATTCACTTTATAAGCTGTAGTGATGTATAGTGATTGAATGTATAAAATTAAAAAAAAAAGAAAAGCAAAAAACCTGAAGCAATTTAAATAGAATTTAGAATTATTTGTCCTGTAGAATGGACAAATAAGTTGTGTTAAATTAATTCAGTGGAAAACTATATGATTCCTACATGCGATGATATGGGTGAATCTCAGTGAAAGAAGCTAGACACAAGAAACACATACTATATAATTTCATTTATATATTAATATATTTTAAAAACTGGCAACTCCAGGGACAGCTCATGGCCTTGTGATTAAGGTGGCTGGATCCCACATGACCGATGGCTTGGTTCAAGTTCTGCATCCTATGGCTTGAAAAACATGCCAGGTACATGTGTGTGCTCAGAATTCTAAAAAGAAGGAGACAGAGGAGAAGGGATTGTGGTGTGATCATGCTCAGTAGGTGGTGCTTTCTCACTGTCCCTCCCTCTGTCACTAATTAAATTAGTGAAAATTAATAAACTAACGTTTTGTACAAGGTGTATGAAACTTAAAAACCATAATTTTGACTGGAAAAAAATATCTCAAAATATAACAATTTGGGACTTCTTAACAATCAGTACTTTTGTATACCATTAAGAGGAAGATAAGAGAGAACTATGTAGATAGATGCAACACTGTTAATAACTTTTTAATTAAAAAAATTAAAAAAAAAGGTTTTTGCCACATGACGTGTAGTTGCCAGAGAGAGACAATGAGAGGGAAAGTGAGAAATCACCCTTCTAGGGTTGATGGCTTTGCTCTCCCTTCTCCTCCATTCTCCTGGGATTTTGGGCATATGTGCACATGTGCCTGGCTTGAGTTTCAAGCCACCAGGTCTGGGACTTGAATGGCAGTTGGCCATGTGGGAGTCTAGTGCTTTAACCACTATACTACCTGCTGGCCCCACATTCTAATTTTTTTTTTTTTTTTGAGAGATTTTTGCTCTAGAGTATGTGTCCTTGCTGGAGAGACAGAGAGACAGAAAGTGAGAAATCACCACCCCCTACCCGGGGGGGATGGCCATGCTGCAATTCCTTCTTCTTCATTCTCTTGGGATTTTGGGCACAAATACACATGTACCTGGCATGAATTTCAAGCCTCTGGGTCCGGGACTTGAACCATGGTTGGCCATGTGGGAGTCCAGCGATGTAACCATCACACCTGCTGGTCCACACATCATGCCTTCTGCTGGTCCACACGTTCTAATTCTTAAGTTGAATGGTGAATTTACTGGGGTTCATTTAATTACAAAACTTAGTAACACAAAAATATTAATAAAATAACACATATATACACATCACATTTATGTTATTAAAATTAATCATATAAGTGAATATATATATATATACATGTATCTATATTCTATTGTATATGTCTAATATTGTAAGACAAAAAAAAAAAGTGCTAGGCAGGAATACAAGGGGTCTTCAAAAAGTTCACTGAAAATTCATATTGTGAAAAAACTATGCATATATTTTAAAGTTTTTACACCAAAATAAACTTGTACTTTAATTCCATTTTCTCTGAACTTTTTAAAGTCCTGTCATATTTCAGACTGTAGAATGTAATGAAATTCTGTAATGTCTAAGTCGACATTGCAGTGTGCTAGACTTTGTGGTGGTTATTTTGGAAACTTCTGTAGTTTCTCGGCACCTTCTGATCCTGGAGAGCCATCTGCTGGAGAATTGCTTCATATCCCTTAGATGATTTATTTATTTTTTTCTGCCCTTTAAGTTTTGTGCCTAACTTTATGCCCAAGTTTTGTTTTTTTCTTTCTTTTTAAACATTTTTTGAAATAAAAACACCATTTCTAGGACTTCAGTCCCTCTTATGGTGTGGAAACCATTTAGTGACAATGCTTTTGATTATATTGGCATAGGGATATCCCAGGAAAACACCTGCCCACAAACATTTCTTGTTTGAGAAAGACACCAGATGTATCAAAGCCATTTGGTTCAGAGGGCAAATAACACACAGACCAATTCCCAGTGAAGCTACTCTGTTTCTTTTCATGGTATTCTTCCACTTTTCACATGTGTTAATTTGTTTACCTTAGATTTAATTTTAACTTTGTAAAGGAAAGGAAAAAGCTACTATAAAGAGAAGCTTGGCATGTGAAGCTAATGAATAGACAAAGTGAAGATTCAAATGAATAATTGCTATTCCTGGAAGGTAGTAGATATGGGTGAGATCCTGTTCTTCCTGTAAGTCAAGGATAGACGGGACATGTTGGAGAACATGTATTTCTGCTCTGGTTCTTTGTATGCCCATTGCTGGGATGAAACATTCTCAACCAAGTCTTCCTTTCCCCTTTGTTGCATTAGTAACAGTCTGGAAATGCTAGCTACTTCTTTATGTTCTGAAAATATCTAAACTGGGATTAGCAGTTGGTGTAATGGCTATGTGTCTGGACTCCTATGTAGTCGACTGCAATTAAGTCCCAGACCCGGTGGCTTAAACACACACCAGGCATGTGTGTGTGTGTGTGTGCCCAAGATCCCGAGAGGAGAATGGAGGAAAAGGGATTGCAGTGTGGCCATCCCTCCAGGGTGGGGGAGTGATTTCTCGCTTTCTGTCTCTCTGTCTCTCTTTCTGGAGAGCACACATACCCTATAGCAAAAACCTCTCCAAAAATTATATATATGTATATATGTATATATATGCTGTTGTGGAAGTGCAGTGTAGAAGAAACTGTGCACCTTTGATAGGAATTGTCCATTAAATGACAAATGCACTTTGTAGCAGAATCCAGTTACTTCGACTAGGGCCATAGGTGAAAAGTTTTCCCACATTTTCTATTGATTTGGTTAGGAGTTAACCAATGGCCACTTTTCTCTACAAAATGAAAACTCAGTTTTGTTAACCTCAGGGAGAAATGTTTGCAATGGAAGAAGAAAATAGGCTTGACCTAAAGGCACAACATTTCTGGGTTTGAACAAACTCATTTTATTCTCTGCTATGATATTGGAACATCAGAGGCAGTATCTGACCAGCGAAGTGGCCTAACACAAAGTTTCTAAAACTTACTGCCTGTATAGCTATCAATGTACATTTGGAGGAGAATGTTTGCAAAGCATTTTGAGTTTCTCAGAAGAAAGCACCATGCAGGTACAAAGTATTGTTGTGGGCTGTGAAAAAGCTGTTAAGAGTTTCTGTCAGAGTGGCCAGACAGCTGAAATTGGTCTAGAGTGGGTACTATCTAGAGACATTTCTCCTTCTCTCTGCCTCTTATGGTAGGACATTTCCCTGTTGGAGCCAGAGACATACTACCTTATTGCCACCAAACATCACTTAGCCATGTGGCACTGTTCCCTGACATTTCTGTTGAACTGTTTCAGTGGACCTCTAGCATGGCAGCCTCAAGCGAGCATTGCCTTTTGGGCAATAGTTCAGACACCCAAGTTAGGTTCTTGGTTGACACCTAAATCAGATATTTCACTATTGTTATGTCAGAATTCTTGACAGTGGACGTACTAGCAAGAGCGTCAGATTAATGCCAAGTGACTTGATCTTGGGAAGGATATTCTGGAGAAATCCATTTGCTCCATGGCAAGGAACTTTAGTTAGTGCATGGCTGTGCATTCTAAATTTCCTGGACCTTCAAGGAGATGATGGCTCAACAAGTGTGGGAAAGGCAATTTTACAAAAAGTACAAGGGACTTTAACAAGTTTGTAGAAGAATAGAATTAAAGTATGAGTTTATTTTGATTCAAAATAGTGTGAAATCTATCCATATATACATGTATATGTTTGTTTACCTTAACAAATCCATACACATGTGTATGTATGCGCATATATATATGTATATATATATAATCTATATTAAAAATATAAATTTTGGTTGTCAAAGAGTACACTCACCAGAGAGACAGAGACAGAGAGGGAGAAAGCACCCCCCAAAGGACATGGTCATGCTGCAGTCCCTACTCCATTTCTCTGTTCTGTTGGGATCTGGTGCATGTACATGCATGCATTCAGCATGTTTTTCAAGCCACCAGGGCTGGCCATGTGGGATTGCCTCCCTTCACCATTTGGCTTCTAACCAACCTTACAGTTTTCTCATGAATTATTTGAAGACCGCGTGAGTGCCTGCATTTGTGAGTGGGATCAGCAGTTTGGTGGGAGGATTTTGCCTGTTAGGAGACAGAAGTTACTCAGAAATGATCATTCCTGACCCTTTGATTGTAGCTAGCATGGCTTTTATGGTTTGGTGTTAATTGGTGTCAACGTGGGAAAAGAAGTGCCAGTTTTGATGACATAACTTTCCATTCCAGGTGAAGTGACTGGGAGGAACTTCTCAGGTTGAACTCTGCACCTTCTCTTTCTGGGTTACAATTTTTTTTTTCTTTTTAAAAGATTATCAAGACAAATAAGTAAGTTTCTGGACATTGTCACAAGATGTTGATTTATGAGGTGTGCCTGTTATACATGGTAAACCAAGAGCTATGATTTTTTTTCCCTAGAGGTTCACTTTTTTTGTGTGTGTGCCATATTTATATGGAATAATTTGTGTGTGTTCACCTTAATCCACATGCTTTTTTGTGGTTTGCACAGACAAAAATAAAATTTGGGATTTATTTAAAATTTGAAAACTCAGAAGGTATTACACTGTAACCTTTAAATATAATCTATTTCTGTTATTTGAATGAATTTCCCATTTAATTTTAGATCTCTGGATCAGCGATCTTGTTATTGTGTTCGGTACCGATTTACTATGTTTATGGGATTGCATAGTCTTTGTGTTCAGAGATGTTCATGACATCCTTATTTCTCTCGGATATAACTTGTTGAAAGATTGCCTGAAATACAGATGACTTTCTCTTCAGTCTTTTTTTCTTTTTTAAAAGGTTTTTGTCATAGAGTGTGTGTACTCGCCAGAGAGAGACAGAGAGAGGGAAAGTGTGATAGTACCCCCTGGGGGGAGGGCCGCACTACAGTCCTTTCTGCTCTCCTCTCCTCCTGGGATTTTGGGGACACATGCACATGTGCCTGGTGTGATTTTCAAGATGCCAGGTCCGAGACTTGAACTGTGATTGGCCGTATGGGAGGCCAGCACCTCAACCACTATGCCACCTGGCCCCTCTCTTCAGTTATTATGACTAGAATAGGAATGCATAGAACTCTGGTTTAAGACCCCTTGGCCTCATAAATCGCCTTTGTGCTTACTGCAACATTATTCAGAGGAATAGGTTACTACTTGCTTATTAAATGTTACTCTATTTTTATTTATTTTTATCTAGGTTTAAAAAAACTGAGTCTGTGTCATTGTTAATGCATTTATTCATCAGTTCACTCATTCATTCAACAAATACTTATTGAGCCCTGTTTGCCACGCACTGTGCTAGTCGTTGGGGATACCACAGAAGACAAGGCTACCCTTCTTATTTTTTTTTTTTTAGAGAGAAGTTTTTGCTATAGGGCGCGTGTGCTCGCCACAAAGACAGAGAGAGATGGAGAGACAGAAAGTGAGAAAACATCCCCTGGGAGGGGATGGCCATGCCACAATCCCTTCTCCTCCAGTCTCCTCACAGGATCTTGGGCATGTACGCATACACGCCCGGCATGAGTTTAAGCCACCGGGCCCGCGACTTGAACCGTGGTTGGCTACATGGGAGTCCAGTGACATAGCCATTACACTAACTGCTGGTCCCTCCAAGGCTACCCTTCTTTTATTTAATAGTTTTCTGTCTTTCTGGGTCAAGCTGCTGCAGAATACGTTATTTTGCTAACATGAGGAAGGGCGACAATACCTCTTTTGTTACTGATCTGTAATAGTAGTCAATGTTCCATTGATAACTGACCAAACATGTTTAATGGCCAGGAAATGATCACAGGCTTCTAAAAAAGAACATTTTCTGGTAGAAGATAATGAGAGACTAAGGCTAGATTGAAATAGAATGCTTATTCCTACAAGTCCTGTCTTCCTTGTATGTTCACTACGCATTTACTGTAGCTTCCTTTTTCTATAGTTACTCTCTCAGGGTTGCTCTATGATTATTCAAATATTAAAATTGGCCAATAGTAAATCTCATGAGTTAGTTTATATTGGCAAATGAGGTTGGTAGTACAAAAAAGAAGTGCTCCTCTCACCTCACGTGTCAATCAGGGTCCTTTCTTACTTTCCAGTAGTATAAATTGTGTTCTGCTCAGTAAGATGCTTCTGGAGAGAGCACTCCTTAGTTTCATTGTCCGACTTTAAGGGATATCAAATGCAGGCCTCTAGGGGCAGAAGAGAGGAGCAGGAAAGCGTGGTGTCAGAGATTATGAGACATGCTGTTTTCCAAACCATATCATGAAGGTAACAGTCCTTTTGCTGGCCTAGGGTTGCTTAGATGCATCTTCTCTTTGGGACAGAAAGATGGAGTAAGATGAAGTCTCTTTCACTTTTGATAGTTCTCTACTTTAAAAGGAGGGATTAAGTGAAGCTGTTGAGAACCAAGTAGAAATCGTCCCTGGTCGATGGCAGTGGTTAGAGAAGTGCGATCCTGAAGAGTCACAATTATTCCATCAATACAAGCTCTTAGGTTTGAGAGGAGAAGATGGAACTAAAAGTGATTTTATCTCTTGAGAAATATTGAAGTGCTCTTTTTTAGCCCACAACCAATTCCTATCTGTAGGAGGAAGGTCAGCAAAGCTCTCAAATAGTTCTGAAGATCCTTGACAGTTTTCTCCATAATCCAATTAACCCAGCACTCTTTCTCTCTCCAGCCTTCTCAACTTCTCTTTAGTTCGAGTCCTTGGACCGTCTTTATAACTGCACTCTCACACAATCAACACTCTTCCTTGCCCTCTCTCCAACCCCCGCACCTCCAACTGTGCTCTCCTGCAAGACTCTCTGCTAGTTAAACCTTCTCTGCCCACTCACCTCTCCACCCAAGCAGCCTAGTGTTGCTGGAGAACAACACACAGCCGTCCTAATGGGTCTCACTTTAAATTTATAATGGCACATCTCCAGTGGGCCCACAGGGCTCCTGGCAGTCCTACCGCATTTCCTCCAAGAATGCACTCACCCACTCTCTTAAGGTGCTATTTCACACTTTCTCCTCTCGCCTCGAACCACTAACCACCAACGTGTCTCTTTTCCTTACCATTTTTTTTTTTGACCGAGAAAATAAAAGAAGTATGAGGATAACTCTTTTATATTCCCGTCACCAAGTCTACCCACTTGTTGGCACCTGGGCCTGTTTTCTCTGCCTTTCGTCCTATTGCAGAGGAGGATGTGTCTGAGCCAGCCTGTGCACCGGGTCTCTTCCCCTCCAGTAACAGAGAAGAAGCTATACTTACATAGTGGCTACTGTGTGCCAAGCTCGACTCTGAAGTGGCCACTATGTGCTAGGCTCAAGTCTAATTTGACATGTTAACTAATGTAGTCCTTTTGACATCCCTGGGAGGTAGGGATAGTACCCGCCATGCCACTTGCTGGCCCCAGCATCTATTTCATGAGCCTATGCTTGGGAACCAGTGGGTGATGTAGTGGTTAAGACTTTGGACTCCTATGTGGCTGGTCGTGGTTCGAGTCTTGGACTCTGGCTTGAAAATCGCGCCAGTTGCTTGTGTGTGCATGCCCAAAAAATCCCTGAAGGAGAATGGGAGAGAAGGGATTGAAGCATGGCCATCCCCAGGGGAATGATTTCTCACTTTCCCTCTCACTGTCTCTCTCTTTCTCGCTCTCTCTTTCCAGCTAGCCCATATACCCTATGGCAAAAAACCTTAAAATAAGAAAAAAGAAAAAAAGAGCCTATTCTTGACTGCATTTCTAACTCCATAGCTCCTTCCAGCTACATCCTAATGTTCCTGTTCACTTTTCCACCAAATTTCATGTAAGAGTTTTCTGTATTTGCTATATCTATTTTTTTTTCAAAACTATATATTTTTGAGTCATTCCAACCTGGTTTTTGTCCCTGTCATTCCATGGAGATAATTTCTGTCAGGATCACTAATATCCTTGCAGTACAAACCCAGAGGGACATTCTCAGTCCCTCAGAAATGCTTTCTTCTTTTGCTTTCTTTTACACCAACACTCTTCACTTTTTCTCTGACCCTGGTGGCCACTTCTCTGCCTCTCTCTGCTGGCCAGTCCCTGAAGGGTGGATTGCCCGGGGTGTGAACAGGATCACTACTCTTTCTGTCCCTCTTGATGATCTCAACCAGTTTCAAGGTTTGGAATATTTCCAAGTTGATGAGTCTCAAATTGTTCTCTCTCTTTAGCTTTGTCCTTCCCTAGACTTCCAGCATTCCCATTTGGATGTCATAGGCATGGCCATGACACAATCAAGTACTTCAAGTGCTGTTCTCAGTTCTGCTGTTTATCCTTTAGTTCCCATTTTCAGTAATGTCAGCTCTTCCTCCTGTACCCTACACGGTAGGTATCGGCAGGCTCTACCTTCAAATCACATCCCCGATCTGACTGCCTCTCACCTCTTCCCACTCGACGCCCTTGTCCAAAGAACCACCATTGAGTCTGTTTTTAAAATAGCCTCTTAGTGAGGTTTCCTGCTTTGTCTTGCCCTGATATAGCCTGTTCTCCACCCTGCAGCCAGAGTCATTCTTTAAAAATATGTCAGTATGGCGTGGTGGTTGAGGTGCTGGACTCCCGCACGGGTCACGGTTTGAGTCCTGGACCTGGCTGCTTGATTTCTCACTTTCCTGCTCTCTCTCTCTCTGTCTCTGGTGAGTGCACATGCTTTACAGCAAATTAAAAATAAATAAATGAAAAAATTAATATATATGTACATATTAAATATATATATGTACATCATACATATGCTATATATATAGTCTATATATATGTATATATATAGTCGATATACATAGAGAGAGTCAGAGCTGGCCCTTCCTGTTTCCCCTTATATCATTTTCAGTATCCTCTCTGGCCTTTCCTTTCCCCAGCCCAATCTTCTTTACCATGCTATGAACACAACATGCACACACCTGCCTTAAGGCTTTTGCCTCTGCTGTTCCCTCTGCTGGAAATGTTCTTCTAGGAGATATTGACCTAAATTAAACAAGATGATTTGTTTTCTTAGTCTCTCTGTCTAAAATAGCAGTGCTTGGCATTTTCCATCTTCTCATCAGTTCTAACCAGAGTGTAATTTTGTGTATTTTTGGTATAGCTATTTGTTTGCTGTATGTCTCCCTGAGTGGCATATTAGCTCCATGAAGGAGAGATGTTATCGCTCCATTCCTTGTACCTGGAATAGTACCCATTAGGGGCTTTACAAACATTTGTTGAATTTTTGGAGTAGTGACAGGTATTAAATCCTACAAAGTTAAAGGACATATAAAAACAGGCTAGAGGTATTTTTTAGAGATTTTATTTAAAAGGCTTTCACCAGGGCCTTCAGGGATGCATGGATAGTGACGGTGGGGCCTTGAAACATCCTTAGAAAATTAAAAAATTAAAATTGTTAAAACAAAATAAAATTGGGGATTATATGTTCCTCACACTCACTCCACTTGAAGCATAAAGATTGACAGATTATAAAAGCATAAAGGTTGACATTAACATTTATATCATTATCATTATCACTCATAATGGTAATAATGATAATGATAATTTTTTTTGAAGAGGTTTTTTTTTTTTTTTTTTTTTTTTTTTTTTGCTATAGGGCTCGTGCGCTCACCAGAGAGACAGAGAGACAGAAAGCGAGAAATCACCCCCCAGGGGGG
Source organism: Tupaia tana (assembly GCA_026018925.1). Classification (NCBI taxonomy): domain Eukaryota; kingdom Metazoa; phylum Chordata; class Mammalia; order Scandentia; family Tupaiidae; genus Tupaia; species Tupaia tana. The sequence goes on along the minus strand of JAKSZU010000001.1, from coordinate 223,494,529 downwards.
ATGGCCACGCCACAATCCCTTTTCCTCCATTCTCCTCTTGGGATCTTGGGCACGCACGCACACGTGCCTGGTGTGAGTTTTAAGTCACCGGGTCCAGGACATGAACTGTGGTAGACCACGTGGGAGTCCAGCGACATAGCCATTACACCAACTGCTGGTCCCAATTTTTTTAATGTGTTGCTTTTCTGACAGTCTTTGATAAATATTGCATTTCCCAATCCCTTTAGAATTAGACTGAGAATATTGGTGCATTGTTTCTAGTTTCTGGGATTATTCCATAGGGAGAAGGGGATCTAAAAGTGGATTTGTGTGCCTTTCACTTAACTTAGTTGTGAGTTCTGCTCACTGATATGAAAGAATAGAAAGAAAATGGTGTCCAATTAACGAACTGTCTTCTTTAATAGTATGAATTATAAAGGGATGAGAACCACTCCTTTTAAGTTCTGTCAGTATTTCAGTGTGCTTTCTAGCTGATAAACCTTTAATGACCTCCAGAAACAGGAAGGGGATGTTTTGTACCCTTCTACATGTAAATGACTTTAGTAACAATTCTTGTTACCTGAAATTTGATTTCCAATAAACGTGATGTACAGTACTTATCTGATGTAGTTGTGAGGCTGAAAGCTTAAAATGCAGAGCATGTGGTAGGCACATAATCTTGCAAAGCTCGCCTTGTCCAACTTCAGCTATGAGCCTGTGTTTTAAAAGGCCAGACGTAATTGTTTTGCAGTGTTTACATCACTTTGAAAGATTCATTTGCGTCTTCACTTTCTCTTTTGACTAATTTTTTCCTAGAGGGAGAAGATGACGAAGATGAGGAGGATGAAGAAGATGAAGATGAAGAAGAGGAAGATGAGGAAGAAGATGAAGAAGACAAAGATGCAGATTCCCTGGATGAGAGCTTGGATGGTGACACTGAGCTGCCAGCATTTACTCTCCCTGGAGTCACATCCCAGGAGCCTGGCCTTGGGCAGGGAAGCCTGGGCCCATTGGACGGAGTCACCTACCAGGTGCCTGACCCCATTGAGTGGGAACAGGAGAATCAAGGCCTGGGTGAGAGCCATGTGTGTTTCTCGTTCTCTCTTCCCTCTCTTCCTTTTACTTTTCTCAGGTGAATGAAACTTTCTTCCATTGGCATCCATCATGAAACTAAAGGGACTTTCTATTCTTTTTCTATGCTCATTTGGGAAAAAGTTATCAGTTATTTCTTCCATAAGTTTATATTTGTATTCTTAAATAGCCAGATATGGAAGTCTGCAACTGCCTATTATGGTCATGATGACCTGATTTTGGGAAAGAATTCCATTTTTCCCTCTCAGCTGTAAGACAGTGTTAAGCTTTAGGAGGACTTCCAAATTGGGACAGGGGTGGGGGAGTGTGTAACCATTGGGCTGAACAAGCCACTTGAGTGAACTGGAGTCAGAACACAAATGTCCTCTGTCACCTTCTGTCCTTTCAGAGTTTTTTCCTAAAAGAAGTTCTTTCTGTGCTCTGGAGTGAGCAGCCGGGCAATCCTGCGATTTTTCTGTTTGTGTAGCTGCAGCATGTCAGACACAATCTCATTTCAGCAGTCCAAGGGTCCAGGCAACACCATTCTTACTCTCTCTTGTGCATGGCCTAGGTTTGCTGGGAGGAACTCTGAGGATGCAGGTTGATCCCTGACTTGTTACTCTCTTCCCTGTCAACAGAGAAACTCCCCAATCTGTCCCTTTACTCTTGTGTGTGGGGGGTGTTAAGTATTAAGCTGTGAATGATTCCTGGAAGCTCTGCTCTCTTGGCCTGAGGGGAAGTGACCTCCTCTACAAATAAATCCCTTTCTAAAATTCTCTAATTCTTTAGCAGCCAGGCCTTTTTATATCTTTCTTTTGGCAAAGGTTAGTTTTAAAAGGTAGGTAAATTGGTAAAAATACCAGTTTTGGAAGTATTTCACTATAATTTGAATGTTTATCTACAGCATTGCTCTGGATGTAGTTCTGGTATTATCACCCTGTAGGTCACCATGAAGGCTGTGGTTGAAATGTAGCTGAGATTTCCTGTGGAACATGTATATAGTAAGGGGAGAATACAGTAAGGGACAGACTTTCAGTGAACAGGCAGAGGGTTTTATTAGTATGCATTTACCATTTACTGAATTAGTTTCTAAAAAATTTTAGCATATACTGGACAGTAATTACATTAAAATGTGTCAAATAAAACTGATAACAGCATATAAAGATATCAAAATATGATATCTGTGTATTATAAACCAAACACAACATAATATGAACACTGATCTGTGAACAAGCGAATACATACTTAGTGAAATACTCCTGTTCTACAAGAAAAGGGTTGAAGTTAATGAAATAAAATACAAAGATAACTTATTACAAAGCAGGTTAAAAAATGAAGAGAAAAAAATCTTTATATAAAATGACTTACTAGCTGATGGCTTTAAAATATGAAAGTATCATGTATAGTCAACAATTTTTAAAAATATGGATAGAATAAATATGGATAGAGACTCTAGCACTTGCTTTTAAAAATAATTATTGGGACCAGCAGTTAATGTAATGGCTGTGTTGCTGGACTCCCATGTAGTCGACTGTGGTTCAAGTCCTGGACCCGGTGTCTTAAACTCACGCCGGGCGCATGTGCATGTGTGCCCAAGATCCGAGAGGAGAAAGGAGGAGAAGGGATTGCGGCCTGGCCATCCCCCCTGGGGGGTGATTTCTTGCTTTCTGTCTCTCTGTTTCTCTCTGTCTTTATGGCGAGTGCACGTGCCCTATAGCGAAAACCTCTCCAAAAATTTTTTTATTTAAGAATCTTATTATCGTTAATTTTTAATTTGATGAGAGAGAGAGAGAGAGAGAGAAAGAGAGAGAGAGAGAGAGAGAGCGAGTGCGTGAAAGTGAGAAGGCAAGCCTCTAAGTCCAGGACTCGAACCACAGCCAGCCAGGTGGGAGTCCACTACACTACTTGCCAGCCCCTACTCTAGTACTTAAAGTTTAGAGACTGAAGTGAAGGAGGGAGGGCTACCTTTATATAGAAGTAAGGGGATCCTATGGCATCTGTCTCTGGATTGTGGTCAAGAAAACCAACTTTTCACACTTATGCGGGCAGCTTGCTACCTATGAAGAATTATAAGTAACTGGAGGGAATGTGGATCCTAGAAAAATAGGGAGAGGATACCATTCAAGGATGAAATAATCATTTGTGTTGTGGTCTTATGTCTTCTAGGCTTATCCATATTGCCTCGAATGACAGAATTTTTGTAATGGTTGACTAGTGGTATTCCACTGTGGATATGCCACATTTTCTTTATCCATTCATTTGCTGATGGATAATTTTCATGTTTTGGCTGTTGTGAGTAGGGCTGCGTGAATATGGAAGTGCAGATATCTCTCCTACATGCTTATTTCCTTTTCTTTGATTATATTCTCAGTAATTGGACTGGTGGGTCATAAGGTAGTTCAATTTTTAGCTTTTTGAAGCATCTCCATATGGTTTTCTATGTCTATACTATTTTATGTTTCTACCAACAGTGTAAAAGTGTTCCTTTTTTCCACATCATAGCCAGTATTTGTTATGCATTGTCTATTTAAGTATCAGTAATTTGTTGGATGTTATAGCTGGGTACTATTATTTTAAAGAATTTTTTAAAAGAATTATTTAATTTTATTTATTCATTCATTTATTTTAATTTGGCCAGAGAGAGACACAGAGAGCAAGAAAGAGGGAAAGTGAGAAAGCAAGCCACCAGGTCCGGGACTCAAACTGTGGTTGGCCATGTGGGAGTGTCCAGCACCTTAATCACCATGCCACCTGCTGGTCCCTGCTGGGTACTATTCAATTGTATGGATATACCATAGTTTGTTCATGCAATCACTGTAGATGGAAATTTGGGTTGTACCCAGGTTTTGGCTAATAGTAATTAAATTGTAAAGCATGTCAAGCTTTGAGACTCAGAACAAATAACTCTGTTATCCTTCTGTCCTTTCTCCTGATTCTGGTCCCCATGCAGTGCTAAGGTTTCTTAAATTAGTGATACCAATTTAGTGATTTGTTATTTATTTATTTTTTAAAAATTGCCGGAGAGCATGTGTGTTTGCCAGAGAGAGAGCATGAGAGAAGGGGAGAAAGTGTCTGCAATAGGACACGGTCATGCTGCAATCCCTTTTTCACTTCTCCATTCTGTCAGGATTTGGGGCATGCCATGAACATGTGCCCAGTGTTCTTTCTTTAGGTTTTTGCCATCAGACACATGCACTCACTGGATAGAGGCAGCGAAAAGAAAAGTATGAAATCACCCCCTGGGGGCATGGTCGTATCACACTCCCTTCTCCTCCATTCTTCTTTTGGAATTTTGGGCATGAAGGTACACATTTCTGGCATGATTTTTTTTTGGAGGGGAGAAGTTTTTGCTATAGGGTGTGTGTGTGCTCTCCAGAAAGACAGAGAGAAACAGAGAGACAGAAAGCAAGAAATTATCCACCGGGGGGATGGCCAAGCTGCAATCCCTACTCCTCCATTCTTCTCTTGGGATCTTGGGCACGCAGGTACACATGCTTGGCATGAGTTTAAGCCACTGGGTCTGGGACTCGAACTGTGGTCGACTACATGGGAGTCCAGTGACATACCCATTACGCCAACTGCTGGTCCTCCCAGCATGATTTTTAAGCTTGTGGGCTTGATACTTGAATCGCAGTTGACCATGGGGGAGTCTAGTGCTTTAGCCATTATACCACCTGCTGACCCTGCCCAATGTGTTTTTTTTTTTTTTTTTTTTGGAGAGGTTTTTCGCTATAGGGCGCGTGCGCTCGCCAGACAGACAGAGAGAGACATAGAGACAGAAAGCGAGAAATCACCCCCCAGAGGGGATGGTCACGCCGCAATCCCTTCTCCTCCATTCTCCTCTCGGGATCTTGGGCACGCACGCACACGCGCCCGGCGTGAGTTCTAAGCCACCGGGTCCGGGACGCGAACCGCGGTCGACTACGTGGGAGTCCAGCGACATAGCCATTACGCTAACTGCTGGTTCCCCCCAATGTGTTTTTAAAGCTGCTGGGGGATGGGATACAGACCATGGTCAGCCATATAGGCCTGACCATATGACTCCCTTCACTACCAGAAAGGGGCCTGCCCAATTTATTATGATTTCCCAAGATGTTGATTTTTAAAAATGTCATATTTTTTCTTATGATCATAATTACTATTTCCCTAGACATCTTTTACCCTTCATTGTCACTTTGTTTCCTGATAAATCCATTTTGGCAGCATGGTTTTAGCATTGTAGATTCTCTAGGAACTGAAACAAGGAACTAATCTTTCAAGCTATTCTTTTTCTCACTGTGGGAAGATTGTGTTTGAGTAATGTCTGGATCTAAAATTTTATTAAGTCACTTTTTTCTTGGAAGGTCGAGTATATCCTAGTAAGTCAAGACCAATGACAACTTCTGTGTCAGTACTAATTGATTCAGTTTCCTAGTACTTTTAGGTCAGGTAAACTAGTAGACAAATTTTCCTATTTGTGATGGGTTTTGTAGTAGGTAGAATAACAGCTCCTCCAAGATGTCCATGTCCTATTCCCTGGAACCTGCAAGTTTGTTACCTTGCATGGCAAAGGAAATTGTGCTGATATGATTAAATTAAGGATTTTGAGATGGGAGAGATTATTCTGGATTTTCTGGGTAGGCCCAGTGTAATCACAAGAGTATTTTTTATAAAAAGAGGTTTTTGCTTTAGGGTGTGTGAGCTCATTGGAGAGAGAGAGAGAGACAGAGACAGTGAGAGGGACAGCAATAAATCACCCCCCAGGGGAATTGGCCATACTGTAATCCCTTCTCCTCCATTATGGTCCCGAGACCTTGGGCATAGATGCACACTCAAAGGGCACGATTGTCAAGCCACCAGGTCTGGGACTTGAACTGCAGTTGACCATGTGAGAGTCCAGTGATGTAAGTGCTAGGCCATCTGCTGGCCCCACACAAGAGTCTTTATAAAAAGGAGTCTGAGTCAGAGAAAGAGATGTAATGATGGAAGCAGAGGTCAGAGTGATGTGACTGTGAGCCTAAGAATGCTGGCAGCCTTTAAAAGCTGGAAAGGGCAAGGAAATAGATTCTTGCCTAGGCCTCCTGGAAGGAAAGCAGCCCTGCCAAGATCTTGAGTTTAGCCCAATGAGACTTTTGACCTCCAGAACTGTAAGATAATGAATTTGTGGTGTTTGAAGCTACCATTGGTGGTAATTTGTTACAATAGTAGGAAATACAGACTTCAGTAAATATTTGAAGAGCTGCATCGTTCTGAAGAAAGAGCTGCACAACAGATGTAGTCAGAATGTGAACATTGCAAAATTAAGCATAGTTTTTTTTTTTTTTGGACAGGGTTTTTTTGCTATAGGGTGCATGAGCTCGCCAGAGAGACAGAGAGAAATAAAGTGAGAAATCACCCCCCCAGTGGGGTTGGCCACGCCGCAATCCCTTCTCCTCCATTCTCCTCTCGGGATCTTGGGCATGCATGCACATGTGCCTAGCGTGAATTTAAGCCACTGGGTCGGGACTCAAACCACCGTCGACCACATGGGAGTCCAGAGACATAGCCATTACACCAACTGCTGGTTCCAGGCATAGTTTTTTCTTAATAAGCTGATAAAATGTAAACATGGAGATGCTTTAAATAATCATGTTTAATATAATATCATTTTCATTTCTATTTTAAAATGGATTATTTTATTTATAGATGATCCATCCTATTTTACAATATGAGTAATATTTCAAAGCAAATGCTAAAACCCACATAATAAACATTTAAAAATGAACAGATTGAGGTGGGTAGTTGGTATTAGCTAAAAATGATGCAAACTCTTTGAATAGATTATAGTCTCATTTCCTGTGAAGTTACAGGAGCAGAAAATATCAATGACTTTCTAAGGTGAGACAGTAGATTGACCTTGTTTTCTGCACTGCCGCACACACATTGCTTTGGAGGGAGAGAGCTCAGTTCTCAGTCTTGTAGAGAAGTAGAAGTGGAGGGAGCTCTCTATGGTCGGGGTGGAGAGAATCGGGGATGAAAGTTCAGGTTATAGTTGAGGTGATCGATTGGTTGACTGCTAGCTGCATACAGGGGGAGCTCTGTTCACACTTAATCAGTTTCTTCTGTGCTCTAACAAGTTCGTTTTCAAATTTATTGACAAGAACCTGTACAGTTATTGGGACTCATGTCACTTCTTGTTCTAATAAATGACAAAATTATCCTCTTTTTAAAAATTTCAATTGATACCTAATTGTATATTTTTATGGGGTACAGTGTGATTTTTCAGCTCACAAATATAATGTATAATGAACAAATCAGGATACTTAGCATATTCATCACCTCATACATTTATTTTGTGTTGAGAATATTCAAAATTTTCTTTTTTAGTATTCTGAAATATACAGTAAATTATAGAGTAACTATAGTTACTCTATTATGCTATAGAACACTGAAATTTTTATTTTGGTGAGGGAGGTTTTTGCTATAGGGCGTGTGTGCTCGCCAGAAAGACAGAGACAGACAGAGAGACAGGAAATCGAGAAATCATCCCCCCCGCCCCCGGAGGGGGAATGGCCATGCCTCAATCCCTTCTCTTCCATTCTCCTCTTAGGATCTTGGGCACACATGCACACGTGCGCGGCATGAGTTTAAGCCACTGGGTCCAGGACTTGAACTGCGGTTGACTACATGGGAGTCCAGTGAAGTAGCTATTACACTATCTGCTGGTCCCGACACTGGAATTTATTCTTCTTATCTAACTGTAATTTTGTATCTATTCATCAACATCTTTCTATCCCTCTATCTTCTTTACCCTTCCTTGACTCTAGTAATCACTACTCTACTTTTCACTTCAATAAGGTCAACTTTTTTATTATTATTATTTATTTAGGTTTTTGCCGTAGGTTGTGTGTGTTCACTGGGGGGAGAAAGAGAGAGTGAGAAATCATCCCTATGGGGATGGCCATGCCATAATCCCTTCTCCCTTCTCCTCTCAGAATTTTGGGCGTGCATACACAAGCCCTTGGTGTGATTTCCAAGCCACCAGGTCCAGGACTTGAACCACAGTTGGCCATGTGGGCGTCTAGTGCCTTAACCACCTGCTGGCTCCAAGGTCAACCTTTATAGTTTCCACCTATGAGGACGAACATGTGATTTTTAGCTTTCTGTTCTTGGGTTATCTCACTTAACATAATGTCTTCCAGGTCCATCCATGTTTCCTCAAATGACAAGATCTCAGTCTTTCTAATGGCTGATGAGTACTTCACTGCTTGTGTGTGTGTGTGTGTGTGTGTGTGTGTGTGTGTGTAGATAGCATATTTTCTTTATCGATTTATCTGTTGAGCAATTAGATTGATTTTATATCTTGGCTACTGAAACATGGGAGTGCAAATATCTGTATGACACACTGATTTTCTTTCTTTTGGATATCTCCTCAGTAGTGTAAAAAATTACCCTCTTGAAAGTTTAAAATCAATATGACCAAAGTTGAGTTAACACATCCATTTAATGTTTAAACATTTCTGAGACAATTAAATCTGGTGATGTTTTCCTGTTTGCTTTCTTTATCTGTTAGGATGCCCTCAGTTATAGGTAGTAGAACTCTAAGTTAAATTGGCTTGAAGAATAAAGAAATATAGGGCCAGCCAATGATGGTTAAAGTGGCTGTATCCCACGTGGCTGACTGCGGTTCAAATCTGGGACCCAGTGGCTTGAGAAACACACTGAGCACGTGTGCCTGCATGCTCCCAAATTCCAAAAGGAGCAAGAAATAGAGGAGAAGGGATTGTGGTGTGACCAATCCCCTATGGGGGATGCTTTCTCACTTTCCCTCTCTTTCTCTCTCTCTCTCCGTTTCTGTTTGGTGAGTTCACGTGACCTCTGGCAAATAATAATAATAAAAAAGAATAAAAAAAGTTCTCTTAAAATAAAGCCAGAGGTAAAGCTCTTGGCTTCATTGACTCAGAAGCACGATTTTCACCAGTGGTTCGAGTCTTGCTGCACTGCCATCCTTTCACATCCTGGCTACTGTGAATAACGCAGCAGTCAACACGGGAGTGCAGAGAGCTGTGTCCTGACTTTGCCCTCAGCCTGCCTTCCTCATAGTTGCAACGGCAGCAGCAGTTCCAGGTGTCACACCCAGACCAGACACTATCCAGAAAGAAAGCAACTGCTTTCATGGTGCTTCTCCCTAAAGAGAGAGAAAACCCTTCCAAGGGTCCCCAAGTAGAATTCATCTTGTGTCTACTTGGCTGGGATTGGGTCATGTGCCCACTTCTAAACAATTATGGGCAAGGGGAATGTGGTCACATAATTGGTGAAATGGACGGGAATGGGTGTCAATCATCATGACTATCACTCATGATTTCTGTGTTTCTGTTTTCTTCTCTTTTAGCTAGTAGTTATCTATGTCTTCCTATCCTCTAAGAATCTTAGGGCCAATCTTGTTAAATTAATATCTTCATTTTAGTTTTCTTTCTTCTTTCTTTCTTTCTTTCTTTCTTTCTTTCTTTCTTTCTTTCTTTCTTTCTTTCTTTCTTTTTTGAGAGATTTTTTTGCTATAAGGTGTATGTACTCGTCCGAGAAACAGAGCAAAAGTGAGAAATCACCCCCCAGGGGAGATGGCCACGCTGCAATTCCTTCTCCTTTCATTCTTCTCCTGGGATTTTGGGCACACACACGTACCTGGCGTGAGTTTTAGGCCGCTGGATCTGGGACTCAAACCACTGTTGACTACGTGGGAGTCCAGCGACATAACCATTACTCCATCTGGTGGTCTCTATTTTTCTAATTTTTGCTACATTCTTTGGTATGGTGTAACACTGACTATGACAGCAAAGAAAAGATATTTTGCAGAAAACAGTGGGCGATGTGAGATTTCATGTGAGATGCACAATTTATCAGTGTACCAAAAGTCAGTGTATATTAATATATAACATGTTAAGCTATGATTTAAAAGGTTACTAAGGAAGGGGCCAGCAGGTGGCATGGTTAAGGTGCTGAAATTCTCACATGACCGACCATTGTTTGAGTCCCACACCTGGCAGCTTGCTTTCTCATTCTCCCTCTCTCTGGCAAAACTCATGTGGAAAAAAAATAATAAATTAAATAAAAAATAAATAATAAATTAAAAAAATAAATAGGGACCAGCAGATGGAGTAATGGTTATGTCGCTGGACTCCCACGTAGTCAACAGTGGTTTGAGTCCCAGATCCAATGGCCTAAAACTCACACCTGGTGCATGTGCCTGCATGCCCAAAATAATAATAAATAAATAAAAAAGCTTATAAAAAGGTTGCTAAGGAAGCTGCTAGGTCTAATGTAATTAAATATGTATATAGAATGAGAGGGGAAAGGAACCTTAGTCCAATGTAATCAGGGAGAGAGATGGCGGGTTGGCTAACGTTCTCCAAGCAGCATTTCTCAGTCTTGACTACATATTGAAATTATCTAGAGAGGTGTATGAGAGATATCAGCTATACTGATACCCCTATCTTACCTCTAGAGGACCTCTGTGCTAGACTGAGTATACTGGTTGTCTTTGGGGCAAGACAGTTTTTGAAGAAAGACAGTTTCTGAAGAAAGATAAGGAGGATTTTGAGAAATATTTTTGTATATTATGAATGGACTCTCCAGTGTAAAGATTTATATAGCTTGTAACTATATTTTGTGTATTGGATTAGTGTGTCTAAAAAAAACTCCTAGCTCTCTTCCTTTTTGTGAGAGATTTTGGCTATAGGGCACGTGTGCTTTCCAGAGAAAAGGAGAGAACTCACCCCCCGGGGGGATAGCCACGCTGCAGTCTTTTCTCTTCCATTTTTTTCTTGGGACTTTGGGCACGCACGCATAGGTGCCCAGCATGAGTTTCAAGCCTCCAGGTCTGGAACTCGAACCGTGGTTGGCTATGTGGGAATCCAGCACCTTAACCACTATGCCACCTGCTGGCCCCCAAACCTCTAGCTTTTTTTAGTCACATAGAGCTCAAACTTTTCTGGTGCCACTTTAGAGTTAATGATCCTGCCTCTCCTTGCCTTGGAAGGAGAACATATGAGGGAAATTAGGTCTGTGTTGGGGGAGATGCCTTTTAAGTTCAGAATATTATCCTCTCCTCTCCTCTCCTCTCCTCTCCTCTCCTCTCCTCTCCTCTCCTCTCCTCTCCTCTCCTCTCCTCTCCTCTCCTCTCTTCTCTCTCCTCTCTCCTCTCTCTTCTCTCCTTTCTCCTCTTCTCTTCTTTGTCCTCTCCTCTTCTCTTCTTTCTCCTCTCCTCCCCTCCCCTCCCCTCCCTTCCCCTCCTTTCCCCTCCCCTCCCCTCCCTTCTTCTCCCCTTCCCTCTCTTCTCCTCCTCTCTCCTCTCCTCTCCATTTTTTTTAGAGGTTTTTGCTATAGGGTGTGTGCACTTGCCAGAAAGACAGAGAGAGACAGAGATAGAAAGCGAGAAATCACCCCACCCCCCCCAGGGGATGGCCACACTGCAATCCCTTCTCCATTCTCCTCCTGGGATCTTGGGCACGCATGCACATGTGCCTGGTGTGAGTTTAAGCCACCGGGTCTGGGACTCGAACCACTGTTGACTACATGGGAGTTCAGTGACATAGCCATTATGCTAACGGCTGGTCCCTCCTCTTCTTTCCTTTTTAAAAAAATTTTGCTATGGGCATGTGTGTTTGCTGGAGACAGAGACAGAGAGAGATAGAGGGAAAATGAGAGAGTAAATGACTATGTCACAGTCCCTTCTCATTTTCCTCTCAGGATTGTGGGCATGCAAGCACACTCACCTGGCATGTTTTTTCCAGGCACCAGGTCTGAGACTCAAAATGTGTAGTTGTAGCTTGCCTTAACCTCGAAGCCATCAGCTGGCCCAGGATATCATTTCTTCATAGATCTTTCTATTTGAGTTGGTTACTTGCAGATAGGTAGTAGTTGGGATTTCCAGAGAAGAAAATCTATGTCCCTTTGGGGAAAAAAAAAAAAAAAAAAAAACAAACCAAAAACCTCCCCCCAAACTGAGAATTTCAGTAGGTTTTTAGATGTACTCACTTCTTGCATTTTCCATTTATTTTTGTCCTGCTATATTGTAGATATTTTTGTTACAAGCTCCAAATCCTCTTTTTAGCATGAGGTAGGTTATAAATAGGTTTAATATACAAAAATGAATAGACTTCTTTCCTGCTGCTCATCCCCACCTGTGCTTCCAGAAGTGTACTGAGGACTACAAACAGAGAAATGTGTCAGAACTGAGAGTCAAAAAGAGAACTGAACAAGCCTAAGGAAAATCAGGTGGTAACCTGAAAAGAATTTAAAGTTTGATTTATTTATTTCTTCCCCCTTTATATGAATGTTCACAAGACTTCTGATGAGCAGTTCTGAATAGTGGTTATAGCCGAACCATTTATGTTCCTTTAACATAGGGCATGTTAAGGTGTGTGGAAAGAGGGGAGAATGATGGCATGGAGAATTCTGTGATTTGTGCTAAATTTTGTACGACTTCTGCACCAACAATCTCAGGGAGGCAGAACTGAGGTTTAAAGAATTTACTAATTTCAAGAGTTATAGGGAAAGTCATCAGACATTATGATTATTATTGTTTTTATTTTTTAAAGTTTATTTATTTTGTCTATGAGTAAGAGAGATAGCACCCCGACAGGGTCTCGATGTTGCGGTCCACCTCGTTTCAGCCAGCCTTGGACTGTGGTTGTGTGCCCAGTGTGCTCAGGGAGGTCTCAGGCTGTAAACTCAGAGCCTCCTCATGTGGGTCAGCCTCAGAGTGGTGTGTTTTACCCATCTGACCCCAGAACTCAGATTATTAATAAGATACTATTCACTTTGCTCAAACCAGCTCTGGAATGCTGTAATTCCCTTCTCTCCCTCAGTTTTCTTTTGAGAAAATAAGCACAAAATCCCCTAGGTCTCAAATGCTATTGGGGAAAACCCATAAAATAGACTAGTTGAGTGTCTCTACAGTGCAGAGGCAGCCCTGTCTACCTATGTGCATATTTTAGTATGCAGAGGGCATAAGCCAGCTACCGCAGGTATAAAGCCTCCCTGAGGATGTTGCTATGTTGAGGATGGGAAATTAGGCTTAGTTGTTAGTTTTTAAAATAATAACATTGTGGGGCTAGCAGGTGACACAGTGGTTAAGATGCTGGACTCCCACATGGCCGACCATGGTTTGAGTCCTGGACCTGGTGACTTGCTTTCTCACTTTCCTTCTCTGTTTCTGTCTGTCTCTCTCTGGTCAAATTAAAATATAATAATAATAAAATAATTCTTAAAAGAAGAAAAAAATTCTTAAAAAAATAATAATAATTGTGATTAGCTGGGTCTCCTGACTCTAAAGGTTCATAGTAGCAGTACTATGGTACTCGGTACTTGTTTCTGCATGGTTTCCTTTAAATATTGTCAAGTTGGCCTCACAAAACTAAAGCTATTTCTGAAATCAGAGGATTGATGGCACAAAGTAAAATACAATGCAGCACAAGTGAAGGAGAGATTAAACATTAAAACAAGGAACCAGAGTTTTAGATCAGGCTTCTTGAAGATTTGACAGTCCAAGGATCAGAAGCATTTTATACAATGCATTTTTCTCTTTCATACATTTCTGATATATTCAAAGACTTTCGTGTTGTATCTGTGGAGCCTGTCTTTCTGCCTTGTTTCTCTGGGTGCTCTGAGACTGTGCTTTACTGGGCTATGTTCACTGCCTCCAGAAAAAATGTATCAAACATTCCTGACCCAACACTTTTTCTCCTATAGTTCTCTTTTCTGGAATGGCCTCTTCTTTTTATCTGTCCGCATTCGGATGTGGCTGAAGCCTTTCCAGGACCCTAGCTTATACTGAGTCCTCACTTTTGAAACTGCTCCAGTAGTTATTGTCAGTATCATTTATTTCCCATCACTGCACTGTCTCATTTTGCTTACTAGCTTTTTTTGTAACCTATCACTTAAAAGTGGGTTTCTTCCAGCCAGTAGCCATGCAGGGGCTAAAACTTTCTGGCACAGTTGAGAGGAGGAATGGGGATCCTTTACTGGACAGCAGCATGGGATGGTAGTAGATGGTGATGGCAGTGTGGGCTTTTTAGATAACATTAATCTGATTCATGGCAAAAATGGTAGCTGATCAGGCACTGAGAACTTTTTTGTTCTTTTTGAATGGGTTTTTACTATAGGGCGCGTGTGCTCACCAGAAAGACAGAGAGAGACAGAGAGAGGGCGCGTGTGCTCACCAGAAAGACAGAGAGAGACAGAGAGACAGAAAGCGAGATATCACCTCCCCTCCCCCAGGGGGGATGACCACACCGCAATCCCTTCTCCTCTGTTCTCCTTTGTGGGATCTTGGGCACACATGCACATGCGTCTGGTGTGAGTTTAAGCCACCAGGTCCGGGACTTGAACCGTGGTCGACTACATGGGAGTCCAGTGACATGGTCATTACGTCAACTGCTGGTCCCAAGGCACTGAGAACTTTCTATTGTTTTTCTAATTGACACTAAGCTTGACTATTATATGGCAGGTAGAATATCACCAGATTTGAGCTTTCTCTGGTTCTCTAACTCCAAAATGGTTTAACATCTACAAAGCATTTAGCAATCAATCAACTATTATCTTTGGGTCATATATAAGCCTTCGCAAGCATGAGGCTAGGTTTTTCTGGAATCTAAAATAATATTAAAAGTAAAAATTTTTTAAATGAGCTTTGAGAAATTCTGCACAGTAGAAAAGATCAGACCTTAGAACTGTTGGGTCAGTTACCTTCATTATCTTAGTTTCAGAATCAGATGAAAATTAGATCATTGCATTCTCACAGATGGATTAATCCATTAAAAAATTTCCAAATAGTTGGGACCAGCAGTTAGCATAATGGCTATGTCGCTGGACTCCCACGTAGTCGACTGCGGTTCGCGTCCCGGACCCGGTGGCTTAAACTCACGCCGGGCGCGTGTGCGTGCATGCCCAAGATCCCGAGAGGAGAATGGAGGAGAAGGGATTGCGGCGTGGCCATCCCCTCTGGGGGGTGATTTCTCGCTTTCTATCTCTCTGTCTGTCTCTGTCTGTCTGGCGAGCACACGCGCCCTATAGCAAAAACCTCTCAAAAAAAAAAAAAAAAATTCCAAATAGTAAATTAGGCAGCTTTGGCCAGGTAAGGCCTTTGGTAGCTCCTCACAAAAAACAAGGACAGTCAAATTATCACCTAGTACACCTAATTCTCTAGGCCACTGGTTCACGTTGCTTCCCCCAGTCAGAGAGTTGAGTTGTCTTGGATCTTACTTCTGTCTGCAGCAAAATTATACTTATGATATAGTATTTTTTTTTCTTTATGCCTGATCGAGTGTGTGTGCATGCAAAGAAGAGTGAGGGAGAGAGAGAGAGAGATGAGCACCCCTCCCAGGGTCTGGTCATGCTACAGTCCCCTTCTTCAGTCCATGAGCCCGTCAGGTATTGGGCAGTTGCTTGTATGCCCCGTACGTTTCAGGACTGGATGCTAGTGGTGGTCTCCATTGGGATCTGGCTTCTCTGGAGTACTGAATTACCATGGTGCCATTGGAGCTGGCCCAGTTATGGTATAGTATTCTAAATGTTTTAGGGTCTCGGTTTGAAAAGTTTTTTTTCTCTTTGTGTCTTTCGTACCCTGTGGGAGGTCCTAGATGTTGGTTCTTGAATCAAAGGTTCACTAAAAATAAACTTGAACTTGTTGATTAGGAAGGTCTTTCTAAAAACCTAAATATATCTTAGCTGCAAAATATTTTATCTTGATTTTATTTCTTTTAATGATCTGTATGAGATAATAGACTCAGTGCTTCAAATGCTGTAGCACTTATCTTGTATTTTCATAATTAAATAAAATTGAATTAGAGAATTGGGAATAAAATCACACTTATTTCATTAGGAATGCACTTATGTGCAAATCTAGCAGTCACTTTTCTTTTGGAGAGCTAGAAAAGGAGACTTGAAACTAAGCCAGAAAATAATCTCTTCATCAACTACAGTTAATAAAAACATTAATATGGTGCATTACATCTGAGGAGAATGCTGCAAACTAATTTCTTTGTAATCAGAAAGCACTTGTAGGCACAGTTGGGGAATTATTAAAATGTGAAAACATCAATTTCAACTTCTCTGGGAATTAAACAAGAAGAAATATTAAGAGAACTGGGAATTTTTTTGGAAAGAAAGAAATAAGAATATGTTGTTCTCTTTAGAAAATATAGGGGAAAGTAAACAAAGATGATATTAAAAAATTCCTGGGACCAGCAGATGGTCACTGGACTTCCACATAGTTGACTGCAGTTTGAGTCCCGGACCTGGTGGCTTAAAATGCATGCCAGGTGTGTGTCTGTGTGTACATGCCCAGCAAGATCCCAGGAGGAGAATGGAGGAGAAGGGATTGAGGTGTGGTCATCCACCTTGGGGGGTGATTTCTCTCTTTTCTGTTTCTCTGTCTCTCTGTCTCTCCAGTAAGCACACACACCCAATAGGAAAAACAAAAACAAAACAAAACAAAACAACTCTCTCTCTAAAACAAAACAAAATTCCTAATTGTGTTAAAACAAAATTGAGAAAAGTAGATGAAACGGGGTCTTAATCTGTTGACTTGAGGTTAATGATGCTAAATGAAGGTGTATTACTTAATAAAATGCTATTGGTAGTCTGTATTAAGCATCTGGAATATTTTCTTAAATTTATTTATTTATTTACATTTAATCACATCTTTACAGTGTACAACATTTCTTTTTCCAGCACAAATATTATGCATGTCAGTCAAGCCAAAGATATTACTCTATAACTTATCAGCAAATAGCTTCTAATTTTTTGTCAATTAAGCATACTTTTACTTTTTTCCTTCCCTCTCTTCCTTCCATATTAAACATTTTTCCATATTTTATTGATTCACAAAATATGTTAAACTAAAAATATGGGCAAAGCTAGAATCTAGTCATAAGTGTCCTGTAATTTACTTCTGAAATATTTTATTTTTCTGAAACTTTTTTAACTTAGTTTACATTCATTCTCTTAGCATCGTCACAGCACACAAAATGTGATTTCCCATCCAGAATATACTGCACAGTGGCTTAATCATGCATGCTATCGTCAAAAATTTTCCATTTCTAGTTTCATATATATATATATATATATATATATATATATATACACACATATATACATATTCCTATTTCTGACCCTCTATCCTTTCCCACCTTCTTCTCACACTATCTCTGGTGTCTACAGTTGTCTTCCATTCTTTTCCTCCCCACATTGTATTGATCACACAATTTCTTAAATAATCTAACTACTTTCAATAGCAAGTTCACTTAATAATTTCAAGAAAAGTAGTTTTAACTTAAATCAAAGAAATGCTAAGGAACTTTGCTTAAAACTTAAAGCCAGGAAACAGGTTAGAATCCTATTTAAATGGTAGGTACATGAACCTATCGACAGCTCAAGACAGGACACAAATCCTTAAAACCGGACCACAAAGCCTAGAAGAAAATCAGCAATGTTTTAGTCAAAAGTCATAACATTCTATTTCATCAAATCAGTCTCATGTACTTTATCTTCTGTTGTCGTTCGATTTTCCTGATTAAATTCTGGGATATAATGTTCAACTCCAGACTTATCCCTATGATTAAGCTGGCCATTTTCTTAGTTTTTGAACTCTTATTTCTATGTGTCTGTATTTAATTTTCCTGATATAGCACTCCCTTGAGAACTTCTTGGAGATCTGGTTTGGTTCTGGTAAATTCTTTCAGGTTTTGTTTATCTGAGAATGTTCTTGTCTTTTCTTCCCAAATGAAGGATCATCTTTCTGGGTACAGTAATCTTGGTTGAAATTGCTTTTCCCTTAACACTTTGAATATATTTTCCCATTCTTTCCTTGCTCACATTGTTTCTGATGAGAGGTCTGCTTTTATCCTGATGGGATATCCTTTGTAGGTAACTTGATGTTTTTCTCTTGCCAATCTTAGTATCTTGTCTTTGTCTGTGGTTTTGGTCAATCTGGCTATAATGTGTCTTGGAGAAGATCTTCTTGGATTGATTCTATTTGGGGTCCTTTGTATTTCTTGGGACGGGATCTTTGAGTGCCTCTCTAGGTTTGGAAAGTTTTCTTGCAAGATTTCATGGAATAGATTACCAATGCCCTTATGAATCTCTTCACCTTCTTGGATGCCAATTATCCAGATGTTTGGACATTTGATGGTATCTAGTATTTCTCGTATATTATTCTCATATTTTTGGGCCATTTTCTCAGTCTTCGTGGTTGATTTTTCTAGGTCAGTCATTTTCTCTTCTATGTTTGAGATTCTATTTTCTGTATGATCTAGTCTGATTTTAATACTTTCAAGGGAGATTTTGACTTCCAGTATTATAGCCCTCATCTCTAACAGTTCCAGTTGATTGTTTTGTAATTCCTCTTTTAGATCTTGCAAGAATTTCCTCACCTCCTGGAACTCATCAGCTCCTTTCTCCTTTCTCTTCTGCAGTTCATTGTCTCTCTTCTCTTCCATCTCTGTTAGCTTCACCATTATGAATGTTCTAAATTCTTTATCAGACATTTCCATTGAACTGTCTGTGGATGAAGAGGAGTTATTCTTTTCCCTTGGAGGAGAAATATTTTCTTGCTTTCCCATATTTCTTGTGACCCTACAGTGGTTTTTAGTCATCTGATGGAAAGTGTGTTTCTTCTTAATTCTTGAAGTTAAGAATCTGGAATATTTTGAGTCTCCTAAATTCTATTTGGCTTACTTAATCTGGATCAGGGAAAGGGTGCACTTAACTTTTGTAATTCAGAAAATAGAGGTAGTAAGTAATTTCTTCCTATGTTCAATTAAGACCATGAAAAGAGATGCTACAGCCTTAGAGCTAAGCTTAGTGATCAGATGAGGAGCTAAGCTTAGTGATGAGGTGAAGTAAGCCTGTGAACTGGTTTACTTTATTTCAGCAGTTGAGAATTACTAGCCACAGGGTTCTGCTTTTCTAACTCAGAATCTTTTTGCTTTTCTATTGCACAGAAAGATTCTTTCTCAGAAATTGGCATAACATATGTAGTCAATAAGGAGTCCCAGTTCAATTCATGTGAAGAGTCTTTAAAACAAACGTTACAAACATACAGATTATCAAGAACCCAGGGAAGGAATTTAAAATGAAGGAGTGCCCAGAGCAAGATAATTTTGATTTACACCTCCATTTCTGAGTTTTCCTGCAGGGCTGAAATCTTTTTTTTTTAATTTATTTTTATTTTTTATTTTTAATTTTATTTATTTTTTAAATTAATTTTTATCATATTTCTAGTTTACATATAATCTTTGTACATTGGGAACAGCTGGTGGCATGGAGGTTAGGGAAGCTAGATCTTTTTTTTTTTTTATTTTTACATTTAATCATTGCACCTCTTTACTGTGTACAACATGGTTTTTCCCAGCATGAATACAGTGCACATTAGTCAAAACAATGATATTACCATATACATTATCATCAACAACTTTTCATTTTTGTGTCTATTAAGTGTGTTGTTTGTTCCCTGAATCCCTCCCTTCCGCCCTCAATTACTCATTCCCATTACCTCTCCCATACTGTCTCTAGTATCTGCAGTTGCCTTCCCTGCTATTATACCTTCCAGTTCTTTCATTTTTTTTTTTTTCAATTATCAGCTCATAAAGTTTTTAACAATAGGGAGCATAGATTCTATTCAGGTTTGGATTAAGGGTGGGTCTCGTGCAGTTCCGCAATTGTAGGTGAATCTCCATGGAATACAGTTTCAGGAAAGCAGTTCTGGAAAGCAGAGATGATTATCAGTTGATGCGGCACAGCATCCATCTTGTGATTACTGGGAATGGTGTTGTGGGGATCTGCAGCGTGAGTCATCCTCGGGTATTTGGCTTCCTTAAGAATGGTAGAGTAGTTCTTGTTTTTCCCTGAGGTAATGCAGGGCTGGTAACCATCATCTTCTCACTGTCCATAGGCAGAGAAAATCCTCCTATACAATATATTTCTCAATTGGTTTAATACAGCTAAAGTTTCTTTCTGTTGCTTGTAGTTGCAAGTCCTTAGTCCTAGTTTTCGGCTTCAGTTTGCCGAACTGGCGGCATGCGCAGGCCCAGGGGCCACGCGCAGGCCCGGGGGTCACACGCAGGCGCAGGCCCAGCGGCCACGCGCAGGTCCGGGCGCCATGCGCAGGCCCGGCGGCCACGCTCAGGCCCGGCGGCCACGTGCAGGCCCAGGGGACCACGCGCAAGCCTGGCCGCTATGCGCAGGCGCAGGCCTGGCGTCTACGTGCAGGCCCAGCGTCCACGTGCAGGCGCAGGCCCGGCGGCCACGCTCAGACCCGGCGGCCACGCTCAGACCCGGCGGCCACGCGCAGGCCCGGGGGCCACGCGCAGGCCCGGTGGCCACGTGCTGGTTCGGCAACCACGTGCAGGCCTGGCGGCCACGCTCAGGCGCAGGACCGGCGGCCACGCACAGGCCTGGCGGCTACGCGCAGGCCCGGCAGCCACGTGCAGGCCCGGCGGCCATGCGCAGGCCCGGCGGCCACACGCCAGCCCCGAGCGCGTGAATGGGATCCAGCGCCACCTCCTGCTCACCCGCCCAGCCCGAGAAAGGAGGGACGGCGAGCTTGGCCGGTCCGCACCGCCGGCCTGTGTTGGCGCTGAGCGCGGGACACACCCAGCGCCGGAGAGGCAGCGGGGGCCGGGCGGTCTGGGCCGCGGCGCGCGAGGCAGAGCCCCGGCCGCGCAGGCCCGGCCGTGGCGCGTGAGGCAGAGCCCCAGCCCTGGCCGCGCAGGCCCGGGCCCGAAATCTTTTTGATATAATGGGATTTGAATTGCCAAGTTGCTTCTCCTAAAAGAGGCTAGCCACTGTTTGGAATAGGATGGATTTGATGAACTCTTGGGGTTAAATATCCAAAGTAATATAGGCGACTTCCAATTGCGGAAGGTTTGGTGGAAGTCAGGCATAGGCACCAGGCGATCTTCCGCCTGTGTTTGTTTTTCACAAGCCTGATGAAGTATTGCATATCCCACGGGACCAAGGCCTTGTTCTGCGCCCTGCCCCATGGGAAGCATGAGGGCAGTGGGGCCATGCACACAGAGTTAAGGGGAAGAGTGGTTGCTAGGTAGGTCTGACCTTTTCAGGGCTGAGCACAGAAACCACAGAGAGATGTAAAGATAACTCATTTATTTAATCCACCAACAGAAAGGAGGTAGGGGAAGACCATGGGAAAAATCCTGCTATGGAGATAATTTGTTTTCAATGGAATTTTGAGCCCTTTCACTTGCTTCTTCTTGGTCATTGTTCTCACTTTGTGCTCTGTTTGAGTATTGTCACACCTACCCACTAGTGTCCTAGGATCCAAAAAGCTACGTTCTTCTCTCAGTGCCTGTCACTGGTATCAGAACACTTTCTTTCTTTCTTTTTAAAATATTTATTTGCTATAGGGCACATGCGCTTATCAGAAACAGACAAAGAGGGAAGGAAAGTGAGAAAGCAAGCCACCAGGTCTGGGACTTGAACCATGGTAGGCTATGTGGGAGTCCACTGCCTTAACTACCATGCCACCTGCTAGTCTCAGAACACTCTTTATGACCTTAATTTAATGACTTTTTAAGGGATCATTCATAATTTATAAATTGTTTAGGATAAATTTGAAAGAAGATGTGATTAAGACTGATACAGATATAAAAAGCAACACATATTCAAGATTTTATTTATCATTAATTAATGAAAGAACCAGGACGATACCACAACTGGTTCAAGGGAGACATTAAAAAACCACAAATGTATGTGGAGTGAAGAACTTTTGAGATGAATTTATAAATGGATGTAAGACTGACATTTTCCAAGGGACAAGGGCTGGCCCTAAAATGGATATTTAAATTGCTTGTCTACAGAAAAATTATTTGTATTGGTATCAGTTACCTTCATTGGAAAGACTCGTTAGTTCAAAGGCAATGAAAATGCAGAGACCTATTATTGTCGATAATTCACAGAGGCTTTAACACTGAATTAAAAGGATATTTAATAATTACTTTTACTTATTTCAAAGTTTACATTTTTTTTCTTATATACAAAGCTAACAATACCTTGTAGCTCTAATTTGCTAGGAAGCATTAATATTGTGGAAGAATAGCTTCTAACTAAATAAGTTGAATAATGGACTTTGGATAAGTAGAATGAATCTGTCAGGGAAGGCTGATTGCTATAACAAACAGCTCCAAAGTCTCAGTAACTTAATACGTTTATTTCTTGCCCTCTTCATAGTCCACCATCACTCCTACCTAATATCTCCACCATCTTCTTAGGACTAAGCAACCTCACCAGGTTCTCTGTATCCAGCCAGGAGACAGGAAAGAGAGAAGAAAGGGAAGCCTGATCTTGGAACTTATCAGCCATAATGAATTCATTTTTCTTCTACTTAAATTCTTTTTTTTTTTTTTTTTTTTTTGAGAGGTTTTTGCTATAGGACGTGTGCGCTCGCCAGATAGACAGAGAGAGACATAGAGATAGAAAGTGAGAAATCACCCCCCAGGGGGGATGGTCACGCTGCAATCCCTTCTCCTCCATTCTCCTGTCGAGATCTTGGGCACACACGCACACGTGCCCGGCGTGAGTTTTAAGCCACCGGGTCCGGGACGTGAACCGTGGTCGACTACGTTGGAGTCCAGCGACATAGCCATTACGCTAACTGCTGGTTCCCTTCTACTTAAATTCTGTTAGCAAGAACTACTATCATGATGCCTCCTTCCCCTATGCGTTGGAGGTGGGGCAGGAGGTGATGGTGTTGGTAAATGTGGCTTACCTGGAGCAAAACCAGCTTGGTGAACACTTAGAAATTTCAGGAGTGTGCATTCAGGTCCACTTCTTTGAGGAAGGCAAACCCTGGAAGCTGGGGAAAACTAGGTTTGCTATTTATAAATTATTGCTAGATCATGAGTCATGAACACAACAATGTCTGTTCTCCAGGGGCTTACAAGTTCTGGGGAAGAAAACTCTCTATGTGAGGTAGGATGTGATATATGATGTGAAAACCAAGGCTTGCAACCAGAAGGTATAATGGTTATCGCTGGACTCTCATGTGGTTGACTGCGGTTTGAATCCTAGACCTGGTGGCTTAAAACTCACACCAGGCATGTGTGCGTGTGTGCACAATATCTGAGAGGAAAATAGAGGAAAAGGGATTGTGGTGTGGCCGTCCCCCCGGGGGATCATTTATCACTTTCTGTCTCTCCGGTGAGTGCAAGCACCCTATAGCAAAAATCTCTCTCTAAAAAAATGAAAATGAAAACACCAAACCATATAGAACCATGTAAAGCATTAAAGATGCAGGATGGCAGTAGAGAGCGTCGAGTCTGGAGTCAGGAAGTCCCCAGTTCAAGCCTTCACCTTACTGCCATTGACCCTGGATATATTTTTAACTTCTCTGAGCCTTGGTTTTCTTAACTATGAGTGGATATATATGTACTAAGTGAAGCAGAAGTCTACTTATGAATGACCTTAAAGGCTGGATAGATTTCAACAGGCAGAGAAGGACAAAGGGGCATCCGAAGATAGGAGCAGGCCCAGCTGCTGGGGCTGTGGTTCCCCTAATCCTCAAGGAAGTTTTATAAATATATTGGGAGTTCTCAAGAAGACTATTTTTTTGAGAGAAAGGAAGCTACCACCAAAAATAAATGTCAAAACCTAAAGTATTCTATGGAATGTAATATCTGCACTGTTTAAAAATCTAACAAAGATTTCTAGCAGCCTTTGCCTATTTTGTTCATTTTTTCCCAATGTGACCTGGCAGTTGTCTGTGATACAGTCAGCTGACTCTAATTTATTTTTTATTTTAAGAATTTAAAAAATTTAACATTATTTATTTATTTATTTTAATTGACCAGAGAGAGGGAGAGTGAAAGAGAGAGAAAGAGAGAAAGTGATAAAGCAAAGCCACCAGATGTGGGATTTGAACCCAGGTCTGCCATGTGGCAGTCCAGTGTCCTTAACCACCACGCCACCTGCCGGCCCCAAACTGCCTTTAATTTGACTAGCTTGATATAAGGAGATTTATAGTGATTGCCGGTCTTAGAAATGAGGCAATAATCGATTAGAATTGATTAATTCACTTTTTTAGGACATTATTTATTTAAGCTATAGGTAATGCTGTTATATCTTTCTCCATTTTAGCTTCTAAGTCTTTATTTTTCCCTCCCAGGTTAATTACTTATTTAAATTTTTAGAACTTGTAGGATAATTATAGAAAACTGTTAGAAAAGGAAAAAAAAAAAAAATCCCAGCATGACTACCTTAAGGGCATTGAGGAATGAAGGCAGTGGCATTAAGAAATGAACTTGAGGCCCAGCCTGGTGGCACAGTTGATAGTAAACTGAACTGCAGTGCTGGAAACCATATGGCCAACTGCAGGTTGCAGTCAGTCTGAAAATACATTCCCTGGTGATAATTTTTTTTTTTTTTTTTTTTTTTTTTTTGAGAGGTTTTCGCTATAGGGCGCGTGCGCTCGCCAGACAGACAGAGAGAGACAGAGAGACAGAAAGCAGGAAATCACCCCCCAGGGGGGATGGCCACGCCGCAATCCCTTCTCCTCCATTCTCCTCTCGGGATCCTGGGCACGCACGCACACGCGCCCGGCGTGAGTTTAAGCCACCGGGTCCGGGATGCGAACCGCGGTCGACTACGTGGGAGTCCAGTGACATAGCCATGACGCTAACTGCTGGTCCCCCCTGGTGATAATTTTAATTTCTGAAGATCGAAGAGGCAGGAGGAACTTTGAATCTAATCAAAGCAGAACTCAGTGGGAATGTAAGAGGTGATGTCCATCTCATCTTAAAGAGTGGGAGGGAATGCTGGGCTTAGTAGGCCATACCTCTGGACCTCAGCAAAGCAAAAATCAGAGAGCTAAGAGAGAGTGTTACACCAGTACTACCATTAGCACTAACACTGCTCACAATTGGTTGCAGTTTTTAGAAATTTCTGTTCTGAGAGGACACCCACAAAGGAACCTGGTGAGGAAGCAAAGGGTGGGGTTTCAGTTTCAGCATGGTTTCAGGGGGAATTTGGATTTCAGAAGGAGGCTCGGTGTGGATCCACACCCTGGTTATATCCCTTGTTAGCTCTGGGAATTTGAAAACATCGTTTAACCTCTGCGAGCCTCAGTTTCCCTCTCTGTCAGTTAGGAGAATCCTATTTACTTACACAGAGTATTCTTGGAGGCCAGCACTGCTTAGCTTCCCCAGGACCAATTTTCAAACCTGTGGAGTCCCGTTCGTTAGCCCTATCTCTATCCCAGCTCCCATACCCATCTCTGTCTCTTCTCCATTTCTCAAAGATTTCTTTTTCTTTCTTTCTTTTTAAAATCTGATTGATATATAATTTACATATTATAAAATTCCCTTGTTTGAAATGTACAATTCATTGTGCCTGAGGATGTTCATATTTTCCTTAAGAGTATGGATGAAGGTAAGAAACAAATTGGCTATTGTGTTCAGGCAGTAGATCTCTGACTTTTTCTCTAAAAAGAGAGATACAAATTTGAGTTCCAAGTTGACATACAAATGCACCCAGTTCTTTCCTGTCATGGAGCCACTTACATAGGAAGGAAAACATTGGTTGGATCTGCAGATGTGGGACCTGCAGATACAGAGGGCTGACTGTCCATTTAAAATATAGATAAACATACTCAAAACTCTTCCTAATTAATGTAATATATAGTGTTTACTTCTGTTTGTGCTCTTGGGGTTATTTGTGTCTATTCTGTCACATGGTGGAGACATCACAGACTGGTGTGCTACTGTGCTTCCTTTTCCCAACCCTGCATTCAGTCACATTGTAGCTTAAAATTGGTCATGACAGGAGTATTTACACCATAGAAATAGGTAAACGCTTCAAATCAGGACTTGATTTACTGTTCTATTGATTGTATAGACTTAAAATGATGGTGAAGGGGGTCAGCAGATGGCATAGTGGTTGCATCACTGGACCCCTACATGGCTGACCACGGTTTGAGTCCCAGACCCAGTGACTTGGAACTCATGGGTGCATGTGTGTGAATGCACATGATCCCAAGAGGAGAATGGAAGAGAAGAGATTGTGTGTGGCCAATCCCCTGGAGGAAAATGTCTCACTTTCTATCTCACTGTTTCTGTCTCTGTCTCTCTCTTTCAGGTGAGCACATATGCCCTGGGGAGGTAGGGGTGGAGAAAATGTTAACAATGCAAATTAAACTTTAAAAAAGAGTGTTCCATTGTGCCAGTAAGTGGTATGGAGATTAAAATATCTGGATCCCACATTGCCAACTGTCTGGTTCGAGTCCTGGATCCAGCAGCTTGAAAATCACACTGGGCGTACTTGTGTGCCTAAAATCCTGAGGAGAATGAAGAAGGGATTGCAGGATGGCCATCCCTCCTGGGAAGGAGGCGATTTCTCATTTTCCCTTTCTCCTTATCCCTGTGGCAAGTGTACATGCCCTATAGCAAAACTCAAAACAAAACAAAAATAAAAACAAAAAACTTTAAAAAACTATGTTTTATCTAGTGCCAGATCTGAGAAGAAAGGCTCTAGGTTAATGAGTTTGAGTTTAATTTGTATCAAGATAAGGAATAATTTAACAGTAGATCACACATCACACTTAATGTTATTAAATATATTGGGAAAAGAGTTGGCAGACTGAGATACAACTCCATCTGTCAAATCATACATAAATTGCAACCAAAGTTTGGCAAAAAAACATTGAAGGCATTTTGTGAGAACCAATTGGCTGTTGAGATGTATAATAACATTACATATGTTGTTATTTATACATTGCCTGCTATACATTCTTTATAGCAGTAGAATTTATGAAACACACACACACACACACACACTGCTTTTCTCAGAAGAGTCAGTTAAGCATTTGCTAAAACACCACTGCTTTCCCCACTTGCTGGTCCTCAGTGGAGTTGAAGAACATCTGAAATCATTCTACTACAGAGTTCTTCTGCAGCATTCTCTTCCCCAAGTGGAATAATCTGCGATTCACTGATCTCTCTGTGTGGCACTAAGTTTTCAGGTTTCTTCTGAGCAATCTGGAATTGGGCAGTCACCTTTGTTTACTTGTAATGTGCAGAACTGAGCACATGACAGTCTTCTTTAGGAGATGGCCCATGCTAGGTAGGGTGGGATGTTTGCCTCACTGGAGACCCAGCTCAGTGCCTGCAGTGGGCATGACCCGGCATTCGGGAGTCCTGGGTTCGGGCTTGGCGTGAGGCCGTCTGCAGATGATATCGTACAGTAACTTCATCTTAAGCAAAATTTTAAATCAAGATGATCTTGAGATTCTTTGCATTCCTCTTTTTCAAATTATTATTTACTTAACTTTATTTATTATTATTTTAAAATTTGCTAGAGGGCACACGTGCTTGCCAGAGAGAGAGAGAGATAGAGCGAGAGGGAAAATGAGAAAGCAAGCTGCCAGGTCTGGGGCTTGAACTATGATTCCATGTGGGATCCAGGGCCTTAATCTCCACACCACCTGCTGACTCCAAGGCTTGGATAGTTTTTTTTGTTTACTTTAAAAAATATTTTTAAAATTATTCATTTATTTATTATTATTATTTTTATTTTGATTAGTTTATGTGGGAGACCAGTGCCTTAACCATCACTACCTGCTGGCCCCAGATTCTCTGCATTCTTAAACTCTACCTTTCTTTTTTTTTTTTTTTTTTGGAGAGGTTTTTTGCTATAGGGCGCGTGCGCTCGCCAGACAGACAGAGAGAGACAGAGAGACAGAAAGCGAGAAATCACCCCCCAGGGGGGATGGTCACGCCGCAATCCCTTCTCCTCCATTCTCCTCTCGGGATCTTGGGCACGCACGCACACGCGCCCGGCGTGAGTTGTAAGCCACCGGGTCCGAGACGCGAACCGCGGTTGACTACGTGGGAGTCCAGCGACATAGCCATTACGCTAACTGCTGGTTCCCAAACTCTACCTTTCTATGATTGATTCTTAGCCTCTTACAATATTATGCTTCTTGGTTTAGAAAGAAACACAAATATAATGAAACCTTCTCACTGATTCGATTCCAAGATTTGACAGCATACTTCCTTAAATTTGTGTGACCTTCTTTTAATTTAGTAAGTTATTTAACACATGACTTGTTTGTCCTCCTAACAATCCTGTCATTGAAATAAATGGAATTATTAGTGTCCCTATTTTATTGCTGAGGAAACTGAGGCTTGAGTAGTTGTATTTTTATTTTTTTTAAACTTTATTTATTTATTCATTCATTTCTATTTGACCAGAGAGGGAGGGAGGGGGGAGAGAGAGAGAGAGAGAAAGAGAGAAAGTGAGAAAGCAAGTTGCCAGGTCCAGGACTCGAACCACAGTAGTCTATGTGGGAGTCCAGCACCCTTAACCACCACACCACTTGCTAGCCCCGTATTTTGATTTTTAAGCCTTTTGTTTTTGTTAAAGGACAAATGTACTCACCAGAAAGTGAGAGAGAGAAATCACCCGCTGGGGGTGGGGGTGGGGGATGGCCATGCCATTGTTCTTTCTCCTCCATTTTCCTCTTGGTATTTTGGGCATGAATGTACATACACTTGGTGTGATTTTTCAAGCTCCCAGAACTGAGACTCAAATCATGGAGCCGTCCATGTGGGATCCAGGTCCTTAACCTCCACACCACCTGCTCACTCCAAAGCTTGGATGTTTTATTTGTTTACTTTTTTTTTTTTTTTTTTTTGAGAGGTTTTCGCTATAGGGCGTGTGCGCTCGCCAGACAGAGACAGAGAGACAGAAAGCGAGAAATCACACCCCAGGGGGGATGGCCACGCCGCAATCCCTTCTCCTCCATTCTCCTCTTGGGATTTTGGGCATGCACGCACACGCGCCCGGCGTGAGTTTAAGCCGCCGGGTCCAGGACTTGAACCGCGGTCAACTACGTGGGAGTCCAGCGACATAGCCATTACGCTAACTGCTGGTCCCTTAAAAATATTTTTTAAAAGTTCATTTCTTTTGAGAGAGACAGACACACAGGTACCTTTAATAGGGCCTTGCTGTACTATGATCCTTCCTCCAGCCTCCCAGCCAGCTAGGATCGCTGGTGTGTGCAGGGGCCCTGAGATCTGAACCTGGGCCTCCCGTATAGCTCCAGTATTGCACAGCTGCCTCTGTGTCACTGCAGCTGAGCCCAGGATAATTTCTTAAGTAAACAGAGAGAACTAGAAAAATAAGAGTGTTACATTATTTTTACAAAATGGTGTAAGGATGTTTCTTTATACTATTCCAGACTTCCTTTTTATCTTCTCACCTTTTTTTTTTTTTTTAGTTTGGAGTTGCCACATTTTTATGGGGCTAATTCCTAAAGAAGTGAGAATTTCATGAAGCCAAATATAGACATAAAGGTGGTATTCAGATAAAGAGGAGCCATGTTAGTGATGTGCTTCCTCTACTGAGGCAAACTTACATGGTAGTCATCCCTTCTCTTCATTCAGCAAGGCTCCAAGAACGGGCGCTGCAGCCAGGAGTTGCTAGTTAGGGCTCTTTCTAGTTCACTGTGGAATAGGAAATATGTACTGTCAGGACCAGCAGATGGCATAGAGGTTATGTCGCTGGACTCCCACATGGCCAACTGTGGTTTGAGTCCCTGACCTAGTGGCTTGAAAATCACACAGGTGCATGTGCGTGTGTGCCCAAGATCCCAGCAGGAGCCTGGAGGAGAAAGGATTGCAGTGTGGCCATCCTCCCTGGAGGGTAGTTTCTCACTTTCTGTGTCTGTCTCTCTCTCTCTCCAGAGAGTGCATGCACCTTAAGGCAAAAACCTCTTAAAGAAAAAAAGAAAATAAATATACACTGTATAATGAAGTACACAGTGTAAAATGAAATATACATTGTATAATGAAATATATGCCGAAGTGTTCTTTGTGTAAGATGGAGATAACTGTAAGATTTATTATGAATGATAACAGGTAACCTCTAAGTGCCCTGGGGTGTTGTCTCAGGGACTACCTGCAATTAAGTGAAAAAATGCATCTTCCTCCGACTCACCAGTAGGTGTCACTGTAGTCATCCAAACCCCCAGGAACGGTCTGGCCCAGAGTATTGTATAGAGGAAACAGGAAAGGAACATTAGTAACATTAAAATTAACTGAGCATCTAGATTTCTTCCTGATCCCAAATTCAAACCCTTCACCATATAGTATTGCTTATTATTTTTATAATTACGTATGCCTGATAATGAACAATTTTCTTTGGAAAGAAGAGTTGATTCTGCAGACCATTCCACCCATCCATTTATCCACTCATCAATTTATTTATTCAACAAATACTTACTAGGTACCTATAATATGACATTTTCCAGACTTTGGGGTTACAGTGACAAATAGTAGAGAAGTCTGGCTTTTTGTATCTTACTGCCTGGTGAGGAAACAGGCAATTAAAGAGGTTAACAAACAACCAAACCTACAGAAATACAGTATAGAGAGATGAGGATAGTCACAGGGACTAAACTAGGCAAAATATATGGACACAACGGAGGACCCTGACTGAGTCAAGTGATCAGGGAGGACTTTCAGATAGAATGGTGTTTTAATAAAATGCCTATGTCATGTGTGAAGGCACCAATTAGGAAGCGAATGCCTGGATTTCTTGATTCCATTTAAGATTGTTCCATGTTCTTTTCATGGTAAAATTTGTCTCCTTTGTCATCAGCACTATCTGAAACACATAGAACATCCTCCCTCCTGATGTTGCTTGGATAATTTGAAATATCTCAAAAAACTAATCATAATTTATATTACTGTCATTACCTCTCTCTTGAGATTCTGAAACTGCTTAGTATCTTTATGTCAGATGCTTTGACAAATACTCTTGATCATTTCACTAGAATGTGATATATGGAAGACAAAATCGAGTATGTGAGAACTCTTTCTCTTGTTTTTACATTCTCTCCTCACTGGGATGTTTGGATTAAATAAAAAAGCTTTAGATTCCAACAGGGAGTTGAAGTCAGCCTAAAACACAACTGGAAGTCAGTTTAGCATTGTTCATGTGACCTGGCTGGCAGGATAGGGCTGGCCATCATATTAGACCTGGGACGTTCTAAGCAGATAATAAATATTGATAAGAAACATGAAGTTATTCTGTTCGATATTCATTGTATCTTAAGTGATGAATTGCATTAAAAATTTTTTTTAGAGGGACCAGCAGTTAGCGTAATGACTATGTCACTGGACTCCCATGTAGTCGACCGCGGTTTGAGTCCCGGGTCCGGGACTCAAAACTTAAACTCACTCCGGGCACGTGTGCGTGTGTGCCCAAGATCCCAAAAGGAGAATGGAGGAGAAGGGATTGAGGTGTGGCCATCCCCCGTGGGGGGTGATTTCTCGCTTTCTGTCTCTCTGTCTCTCTCTGTCTGTCTGGTGAGCGCACACGCCCTATAGCAAAAACCTCTCCTAAAAAAAAAAAAAAATTTTTTTTTAGAGATTTTTGCCTTAGAGCATGTGTGCTCACTGGAGAGAGAGAGAGAGAGACAGACAGTGAGAAGGAAAATGAGATATCACCCCCCCCCGGGGGGGGGGATGACTACGCTGCAATCCTTTCTTCATTTTCCTCCTGGGATCTTGGGCATGCATGCACATGCACCTGGTGTGATTGTCAAGGCACCCGGTCCAGGACTTGAACCGCAGGTGGCCATGTCGGAATCCAGCCACGTAACCGCTACGCAACTGCTGGCCCCAATGAATTACATTTTGAAAGCTGAATTCAACTTAAGAACTCTGAATATTGACTTTTGAATGAGTAAAATAAGTTAGTAAATCTAACTTGTTGCTTCTTTTTTACAGAAAATCAAATAATTTGTATCGCAAAAAAAGTACAATGTGTTCTGATGGATCAGTGACAACTTTTTTGGCCTCTTTTTTTTTTTTTTAGTTAAGACATGCAAAAGTAAATTTCTAAATTATTATTATTATTAGTTACTTATTTAACTTAACTCTAGAGTCTGCACTCACTTTTCTTTTTTTTTTTTTGGAGAGGTTTTTCGCTATAGGGCGCGTGCGCTCGTCAGGCAGACAGAGAGAGACATAGAGACAGAAAGCGAGAAATCACCCCCCAGGGGGGATGGTCACGCCGCAATCCCTTCTCCTCCATTCTCCTCTCGGGATCTTGGGCATGCACGCACACGCGCCCGGCGTGAGTTGTAAGCCACCGGGTCTGAGACGCGAACCGCGGTCGACTACGTGGGAGTCCAGCGACATAGCCATTACGCTAACTGCTGGTTCCCAATATTGACTTTTGAATGAGTAAAATAAGTTAGTAAATCTAACTTGTTGCTTCTTTTTTACAGAAAATCAAATAATTTGTATTGCAAAAAATGTACAATGTGTTCTGATGGATCAGTGACAACTTTTTTGGCCACCCCCTTTTTTTTTTAGTTAAGACATGCAAAAGTAAATTTCTAAATTATTATTATTATTATTAGTTACTTATTTAACTTAACTCTAGAGTCTGCACTCACTTTTATTTAATTCATTAAAAGAATTTACTTGTTTGGGAGCTGGCAGGTGGCATGGTAGTTAAAGTGACTGGGCTCTACATGGCTGACCATGATTTGAGTCTTGGACCTGGCAGCTTGCTTTCTCACTTTCCTTCTCTTTCTGTCTCTCTCTGGTCAACTTCTTAAAAAGTAAAATAAAAAATAATGATAATGAGTAAAATCAAATAAAATAATTAAAAAAAAATTTACTTGTCATGCCAGCCTGTGGCATGGTGGATAAGGCAGCTGGATCCCACATGACTGACCACGTGGTTTTAATCTGGACCCTGTGGCTTGAGAAACATGCCAGGGGTGTGTGTGTGCATGCCCGAAATCCTAAAAGGAAGGAGAAATGGAAGAGAAGGAATTATGGCATTACTGTTCTGCATGGGGTATTCCTACTTACATTTTCTCTTTTCCTCTCTCTCTCTCCCTGGGAATGGCATGTGTCTGCTGGCAAAACTGAAAAAAAAATTAAAAAAATTAATTTTTCGCATTGTAAAAACCATAGCCTCAAGGCTAGTATGACTTTTTCTATGTTCTTTTCAACTATTTTCTTTTTAAAAATAATTTTATTTATTTATCATTTATTTACTTATTTATAATCTGATGAGAGAGAGAGAGAGAGAAAGCAAGCTATCAGGTCTGGGACTTGAACTGCAGTCAGCCATGTGAGTCCAGGGTCTTCTTCCCTTCTTCTCCTCCTTCTCCTCCTTCTCCTCCTTCTCCTCCTTCTCCTCCTTCTTCTCCTCCTCCTCCTCCTCTTCCTCCTCCTTCTTCTTCTTTTTTGCTCTAGGGCACATGCACTTACCAGACAGACAGAGACAGAGAGAAAGTGAGAAATCACCTCCCAGGAGGGATGGCCATGCTGCAATCCCTTCTCCTCCATTCTCCTCTCGGGATCTTGGGCATGCATGCACACGCACCTGGCGTTGAGTTTTAAGCCACCGGGTCTGGGATGCGAACCATGGTCGACTACATGGGAGTCCAACGACATAGCCATTATGCTAATTGCTGGTCCCAAGGGTCTTAATCACCCTACCACCTGCCAGCCCCCCAACTATTTTCTTTGATGTAAGAAAATAAACGTTCAAGTGTTATAGAGTTAGATTATAGGCTAAATTGCCAAGGATTGGACACCTAGAACAGTGAAAAGTTTAATTGTACATAGCAACCTTCAATCCATTCTTCCATTTCCACATTTAGGATATTAAAGTTTATGGTGTTTTCCTACTTTGTAAAAGGAAACTGTAATGTTGTGGGAGGAGCCCTGGAGAAACTTCGTATTGCTCTGACCCTGTCGCTAATACATGGTGTGGACTTGGGTAACTAATTGCTCTAGCTTTTAGTGTTTTTATCTATGGAATGGGACCTTGGACTGATCTCAGGTCAGCATGTTGAAACCCTTTTAATTTTCCTTTTCACTTCCAGTGTTTCTGGACCCACCTTCTGTTCTGACTCAAACAAAGTGGTGACTTAACCCCTCTCCAAGTCTGACCATTCCCCCTGCGATCTGGATCCTATCAACTTTTTACTTCTCTTAGTGCCGATAAGGGTTCTGAGCCATTCGGGTACACCCTTTTTCTAATTCCTCTCTTTTTCTCTCAGTCCCCACATTGAGTCAGTAGCCAAGTCCCATTCATTCCTTCTCCTAAGTGACTGCTAAACTCACCCTTTGCTATCCCCTTGTCTTCCGCCAGCATCATGTCTTGCCCAGACTATTATAGGAGTCTCTTTATTGATCTCTTTTCTTGTAGTCTTCTTTCTTTTAGTCCATTCTTAAGTGTCTTCAGAGATGCATTTTTCTAAAATGAGATCATCATATACAATTTGATCCTGACTGTTGAGCAGCAGCAACTCCACTGGACAGATATTTATATCGTGGGCATTATGCCGTGCTCTGAAAGTCAGTCAATTTGAATAAAACAGTATGGTCTCATTTCAGTTGGAAACTTGTGTGGGCTATCTCATTTAACAGGATAAAATAAATGTCTTTTGCATGGTCTTCGAAGCAGTACCCATTTTGATCTCAAATGTACTTTCTGTAAACTTACCTTCTGCTACCTCTTCTTTTGCCATGTATGCATTTTCTTGCCTGAACTCTTCTTAATCTGAGCATCTCGTGTTTCTAAGATTTTTCTCTCTGCCAGGGATTCCCTTTCCTTCTTCCCACTTATCTTTTTGTAGTATGCTTACTCATTCTTTCATTCCTGATGCAAATGTCATCTTATTTTGGAGATTTCTCTCAAGTTGATTAGTTCCTTGTTTATATTTCTGTAGCCCTTTGCTCGCATTGTTAGATTGTATTCGTTAATGTCTGTCTTCCTTATAAAATATTCTGAGTTACGTGAAGGCAGGGATTACATGCCTTAAGGATCTTCATATTCCCTATGGACTATCATAGTATGTAGCACATTTTAGGGGCTCAGTAGTGGTTGTTGATGACCAAAGTGCATAAATGAGTATATACTGTACCACATACATGTATGGAAGTGGTTATTGCAAAGTTTCTCATTTCAATAGAAATGTCATTATTTGTGGAAAGAAGAAACTCAGAAGTTATAGCTGGCTTGTTGATCTTACAGTAAATTTTTGATATCTTCAGGTAGATCCTGCATTGATGGCCAGGGAGATCTTTGCACTAGATCTCTAGAGTCATCTTTAAGCTGTAAGACTTGATAACTTTATTTTGGCTACATGCCTTCAAATACAAGAATTGGAACCTTTTTCTTGTTAGAATTCTGTCTGCTAGCTGAGAAACAAGGGCGTTTGCTCAATATGACTTGTCACTGTCTCTTTTCTTGGTTCTCAGAAATCTACTTCTGTGTTCCTCAATGACAAATCATTAGACTCATTCCCAAATGAACTGGTTGTCAGGTCGACATCTTTAAGGCTAGCAAAATGTTTTAGTTTCAGCTGAGCAATGTGAATATGATGCTTTCTGATCATGACAGACATGGCATGCTGGTGTTCTGAGGAGCAGAGAACATCCTTTGAGACTACAGCTTACATCAAGTGTAGGTAATTACTCTAGTCAGTGAGTAGTAATCAATATGGAAAGTGAACAGTGGGAACATTAATGTTTCCTTTAATGCACAAGCATCAGCAACTAAAGCTTTTTGTTGGGGGGGGAGTTATTAACTGATAATCTACTCCATCATTTCCAAATGTGAGACGTAGATTTCTGTAATCAGTTTGCAGACATATCCATTTTCCAGGGAGGGTGGGGTAGTGAATTATAAAAAGAACTAAAAGCTTTTATAGGATCTCTTTTCAGTCTTTACTTGCCTCATATTCTTGCTTCCTCTTAGTCTGTTAGCACTCTTGTCACATTTATTATCATCTTAAAAAAAAAAAAAAAGAAAAACACCCATCATTCAGGCCACTTAAATGATGTTTCAATGACATACCATCCACTAGGATTCAGAAAAAGCCAGCACTTCCCAAAGAGAAATATGATAGTTTATTTCACTTATTCTTTCTCTCTTTTTTCCTTACCCAAAGTGGAATTTCATTCATTGAACTTTCTTATTTTTACATATTTTTCTAAGGTGAGTAGTTTTGCAGAGAGTAACTTCTCACCTCCTACAAGTACTTATTTGATTGGCTAAAAGAAATAAAGCAGACTTTAGTATTAACCTGTTTCTCCCATTTTGTTTGTTTGTTTATTCTGAGTATGAAGCAGTATATGCTCAAAAGGGGGGAAAAAACCTGAAAAGAAATTTGATAAAATATATAATGTTGGTATTATGCCCAGGAACTTGTGAGTAGGCTTCTAGCTCAGCCAACCACCAGAAAGAGTCCTTGTTTAGAGCAGATTGCATCTTTCTGAAGCCAGAGAATTGTGCAAGCATTTTATACTCCAAAATCGCTCTCTCTTGGTCTCTGACCCCCTCCTTCTCTTTTCCCACTCTCCCCTGGTGCTCTGGCTTTGCCCTGGGCCTTGCCCACCAGCTGCTAGGTCCTGTTTTGCACTGTTTAGGTGAGGTGGTCCAGTTCCTTCCCACTTGAGTGGAAGCTCTGCAATGGCAGAGTTTGCTCATTTGGAATTGCCTCTGTGTGGTGTGCAACAATGCCTACCAGGTAGTGGACCCTCAGTAAGTTCTCCTTTTTTTCTTTTTTTTTTTTTAAAATAAATTTTGCCAGATATTTCTCTCTGTGCATTCACCAGAGAGAAACAAAGATGGTGAGAAGAATCCATGCCCCAATGGAGTGTGGTCATGCTGGAGTCTCTTCTCTTCTATCCCCCCTCATTTCTGGATTTTAGGCACATATGCACATGCTCTTGGCATGTTTCTCAAGGCACCAGACCTAGGACTTGAATTGCATGGTTGACCATGTGGGACTCAGCATTTTTAACCACCAGGCCAGAGGCTAGCCTTAGAACTTTAATAAATTTACATTGAGTAAATAAAATTAAGATTTCAGAGTGAAATGTCTCCCTAGACAAACAAACCTCTCTATTGCTATGGGGTTCACCTCTAATTATACAACATTGATATCTTAGGTTAAAAGACCCTCTTCTGGGACCAGCAGATGGTGTGGTGGTTTAGGGTGCTGGACTCCCACATGGTTGACTGTAGTTCGAGTCCCGGACCTGGCAGCTTGCTTTCTCACTTTCTCTCTTTCTCTCTTGCTTTGTCCTTCTCTGGTCAAATTAAAATAAATAAATAAAGGTAAATACAATAATTTTTTTTTTTTTTAAAAAGGGCCCTCTTTCTACAGGAAAAGATGGGAAGGTAAAAGCAGGTGGAAGAGAGAAAACTTGATCTTGTCCCATTTTAAAAGTGCTTGAGAAATATGGGAAAACTCATCCACAATCCCTGTACTCAGTGGAAAAATTGGCCTGTATCGCCCAATCTTTTTTCTATTCATTTTTTCCCCCTAGTTGACCTTGTATTTTTTTCCCCTTTTTATATCAGTGCATTCTAAGTTATGTTGTAGATTAGTCAACTAAAATGTGTCTGCTTAAATTAGTAGTAACTGTGTCTAGTTTATTTGTGACAGTATTTTCCTTTGATTCTAATGCAAATAATTTTCACATTTTTGATATTTCTAAAATAATGAATAATTCTTGTGATTTAATTTTTGTTTTTAGAGATTTTTGCTATAGAGCACATGGGCTCATTGCAGAGACAGAGAAAGACAGAAAGCGAGAAATCAACCCTCAGGAGAGATGGCCATGCCGCAATCTCCTCTCCTCTATTTTCCTCTTGGGATTTTAGGCATGCACACACATGTGCCTGGTGTGAGTTTCAAGTTACTGTGTCCTGGACTTGAACTGCAGTTGGCCATGTGGGAGCCCAGTGCCTTAACCACTATGCCACTTGCTGGCCCCTGTAATGTATTTTGAAAGTCTATTCTTTCATGAGAATAAGAGAGAGAGAAAAATAGAAGGAGAGAAAGAGCCCTCATCAGGGTCTCATGCCATGATCCTCTCCCTTCCAACCCTTCTAGCTAGCTAGGATCATGGGCCCATGCATCCAACATGTACAGGTCAGTTGAGGAACCAAGTCGCAGTCTTCCACATGGATCCAACTTGGCTTGAGTGACATTAACACTGAACCACTAAGCCAGTCTAACGTTGAGTGTGTGCATAGTCATACACATATATGTATGTTTTTTTCTTTATTAATGATAGAGCATATGCACCTATACAAGAAAAGGAAAGAAAGAGGAAAGGAGAGGAGAACGACCAATGCTCAGCTCCCACAGGATCTGTTCGTGCTATGATTTCTGCCTCTAGTCCTCCAGCCTGTTACATCTTAGGCACTCATGCTTGTGTCTGGAGTGTTTCAGGCTGACTGGTCTGGGTATTTAAACTAGATCAGTTAAAAAGGAGTGGGTAACAGTTAAACAAATGTTTTGGGAAAAGTTAATGAATGCATGAATGTTATGAATGGCATCTTTTTAATTAATTAATTAATTAATTTTTTTGGAGAGGTTTTCACTATAGGGCGCGTGCGCTCGCCAGACAGACAGAGACATAGAGACAGAAAGCGAGAAATCACCCCCCAGGGGGGATGGTCACGCCGCAATCCCTTCTCCTCCATTCTCCTCTCGGGATCTTGGGCACGCACGCACATGCGCCTGGCGTGAGTTTTAAGCCACCGGGTCTGGGACGTGAACCGCAGTCAACTACGTGGGAGTCCAGCAACATAGCCATTACGCTAACTGCTGGTTCCCATGAATGGCATCTTTGTGTGTGTGTGTGTGTGTGTGTGTGTGTGTGTTTGTAGAGGTTTTTGGTATAGGGTGTGTGTGCTTGCCAGAAAGCCAGAGAGAGACAGAGAGACAGAAAGTGAGAAATCACCTCCAAGGGGGATGGCCATGCCGCAATCCCTTCTCCTCTATTCTCCTCTCGGGATCTTGGGCACGCATGCACGTGTGCCCGGCATGAGTTTAAGCCACTGGGTCCGGGACTTGAACTGTGGTTGACTACATGGGAGTCCAGTGACACAGCCATTTTGCCAGCTGCTGGTCTTGGCATCTTTTTTATATGACAACTAATCTTATACTGGAATTACTTAAAGCAAAATTTTTTATTTTTTATTTTTTTGGAGAGGTTTTCGCTATAGGGCGTGTGCGCTCACCAGACAGACAGAGAGAGACATAGAGATAGAAAGCGAGAAATCACCCCCCAGGGGGGATGGTCACGCCGCAATCCCTTCTCCTCCATTCTCCTCTCGGGATCTTGGGCACGCACGCACACGCGCCTGACGTGAGTTTTAAGCCACCGAGTCCGGGACTCGAACCGTGGTTGACTACGTGGGAGTCCAGCGACATAGCCATTAAGCTAACTGCTGGTTCCCAAAGCAAAATTTTAATGTCAGGATCAACCTCTTGTTGATGCTGTAAGCATATCTAATTCTTACTTAAAGGGTGTGGGGATTATCTGTGTCAACAATTTATTTTCAGATTGGTTTTCTTTTGCCAGTCTGGCTATTTCCTGGCTACTTTGTTAACACTACTATTTTCATTTGCTATAAACAGAGAGATTACAAGCTTTTTTTTTTTTTTTGAAGGTTTTTGCCAGAGACCAGCAGATGGTGTAATGGTTACGTTGCTGAACTCCTATATAGTTGACTGTGGCCCGAGTCCTGAATCCAGCAGCCTAAAACTCACACTGGGTACATATGTGTCCATATGTAAAATCCCGAGAGGAGAATGGAGAAGGATTGTTGTGTGGCCATCCTCCGGTGAGCGATTTCTCACGTTCTGTCTCTCTGGTGAGTGCACATGCCCTGTAGCAAAAATCTCTCTTAAAAAAGAAAAAGGTTTTGCCATAGACATGTGCACTGGCCAGAGAGAGACAGAGACAGTGAGAGAGAACGTGAGAAATCACTCCCCAGGGTTATGGCCATGCCAGAGAGAAACAGTAAGAGAGAAAGTGAGAAATCATCCCTTAGAGGTATGGTCATGCTACAATCCTTTCTCCTCCATTCTCTAGGAATTTTTGGCACACATGCACATGTGCCGGCCAGATCTGGGACTCGAACCGCATTCTGCCATGCGGGAATCCAGGACTTTAACCACCAGGCCATCTGATGGCACCATGAGCTAATTTTTTTATCACTCAAAAATATCAGTTTAAAAACAGACAAACTTTAGCAGGTGGAAAGTTTCTATTAGTTTGAGTGTTTGCACAACTGCTTGCATCTGTCAGTCTGTGTGATTGAGAGTTAACCCTGCAGCTTGACATGTGCATTGATTTTGCTTTCTTATTGATCAGAGCAGACGTGAGCTGGGAAAGTTGTGATATATGACAGTACCAAAATGTCCCTGGCAAAAGCTGTGAGGCCATGCTCCTCTTCAACTCATTAAATCAAAGCAGAATACTAAAAATGATATGCCAGGGCTGGCAAGCTTTCTTGGGATGCTTATAATCACATTTTCTACTTATTTGAAAATAACCATGACCTGCCTACTGATTTTTGCTAGAATGTTATTTTAAAAGAGCATTAAATTGTCTTTCCCATTTTTATCTTTAAAAAACGCTTCCCCTTGGGGCCAGCAGGTGGCATGATAGTTAAGGTGTTGGACTCCACATGGCCAACTGTGGTTGGAGTCCTAGACTGGGTGACTGTTCTCTTTCTCTCTCTCTGTGTGTCTTTCTTTCTGTGTCTGTCTCTCTGGTGAGCACACATATCCTATAACAAATTAAAAATAATAATAATTATTACCTTTACCCTCATCTGGAGAGATATATTGAAGGCCTAACCCACAGTACTGGTGTCTGTATCCTTATTTGGAAATAGGTCTTGGCAGATTTAATCAAGTTAAGATGAGGTCATTAGGATGGGTCTAAATACAGTGTGACTGGTGTCCTTGTAAGAAGAGAGAAATTTGGACACAAGACATGCAGGGAGAATGTGATGTGAAGACACAGAGGAAGAGGTCCTATGAAGATGAAGACAAAAATTAAAACTATGTTGCCACAAGCCAAGGAATGCCTAGAGTGGCTAGAAGAGGCAAGAAAGGATCTTCCCCTAGAGGGTCTGGAGGAAGCATGGCCTTGCCAATATCTCAAATTTGGACGCGTATACTTCAGAAGTGAGAGAATACATCTCCACTGTTTTAAGCCACCCAGTTTGTGGTGCTTTGTTATGGCGACTCTGGAGAACTAACGCACTTCCCCTGAGAATTCTCCCTTCCCTTCACAGCTAAGCTGCAAATTGGCAAGATTACAACACTCCACTGAACGGTCCTTTGTTAAAAATTTATTTATTTATTTATTAAATTTATTATTTATGTATTTCTTCCATGAATGAGAGACTTAGAGAATGAGAGATGGCATCCTCATCAGGGTCTTCATACTGTAATCCACCCTCAGCCTCAGCCAGTCCCAGACCATGGACACGCGTGGGTCTGGTGTATTCAGGAATACTTACGGATGGGAATCTGGAACCTTCCCATGTAGGCTGGCCTTGTGGAGAGTCCAGTTTTGTCACTGTACCCCAATTTGGTCCTTACAACTGTTCCTGCTGAGGTCTTTGGTGACCTTTCAGGAAAGGTTGAGCCTGTAGATGTTGGAGCCTGATTGCCTGGGTTCAAGCCCAGATCCTTTCCCTACTATCTCCATGAACTTGGGCAAGTTATTTAACCTCTCCATCCCTTAGTTTTGTTTATTAATAAAATGGGCCTATCTCTGGAGGCTGCTATGAGGATCTCTGAAAGAGTTAATACAACTAAAGCACTTAGCGCAGTGCCTGGCACATGGCTAATATGCATTTGCTTATTTGCTTATATTAATCATGTGCTACATATTGTCCCTTTTCAGTTCTTACATATCTTGATTCTCCGCAGCTTTGGATTCTACTACTGGCCACTTTCTTCTCTATGCTTCCCGTGTTCCATTGCTGCCAGTCATCCTCCCGCCTTTGGCTGCTCCTTTTATTAAGCTTCTCTTGGGAAGGCAATGTAGTGAGGAAACAGAGCCCAAGTATCTGAACCTAACACATCTGGGCTCAACTCCCAGCTTTGCACTTCTTAAGTGAGTGATTCCAGACAAGTTAACCTTTCTGTGCCCCAGGTTTCTTTTCTTTTCTTTTTCTTTCTTTTTTTAGAACAAAAATGAGATAATCTGGACTCATTGGGCTTTTGTGAGACACAGGTTAGAGAAGCAGAGGGCCCAATACAAGCTGGGCCGGCTTTTGCACCACCTGTGCCCACCCTCCGACCCTCAAGGCTGCCCGGTTCTTGGCGATTGGTATCCTCTACAGCCAAGGGGCCGTCCTTTACCTGAAGAAGATAATGTAATGCTGCAGACTTACTGCCTCCCTCCCCCAATGGCTTTCGATACAGAGATGGATCTGTGGGATATTCCTAAAGAGCTGAAAAAGTCTTATCAGATTGAAAATTCATTCTTTTTTTTTTTTTTTGGAGAGGTTTTTTCGCTATAGGGCGCGTGCGCTCGCCAGACAGACAGAGAGAGACATAGAGACAGAAAGCGAGAAATCAGGGGGGATGGTCACGCCGCAATCCCTTCTCCTCCATTCTCCTCTCGGGATCTTGGGCACGCACGCACACGCGCCCGGCGTGAGTTGTAAGCCACTGGGTCTGAGACGCAAACCCCGGTCGACTACGTGGGAGTCCAGCGACATAGCCATTACGCTAACTGCTGGTTCCCTGAAAA
Organism: Tupaia tana; assembly: GCA_026018925.1. Classification (NCBI taxonomy): domain Eukaryota; kingdom Metazoa; phylum Chordata; class Mammalia; order Scandentia; family Tupaiidae; genus Tupaia; species Tupaia tana. Next base: position 223,451,891 of record JAKSZU010000001.1, on the reverse strand, counting down.
TTCATTCTTGATGTTTTTATCACTCTAGCCTCTACATTCAGAAGTTTTAAGGTCCCATGGCTTTGGTTTCTCCTATAGCTCTCAGAAACATCCTCTCTCTTTCTCTCTCTTTTTTATAGACCACAGATTAGTTTATTTTTAACACCCATTATGCCATAAATTCATAGGGAATAGGTTCCAGTAGCTCAGGCTCCTTTCCATTGGTTCTCACAAAGTGTGCTTCTCTGAGTGGAGCAGGCTGGTGCTTTAGTTGAACCCAGGTACCTTTCTCTTTGGCTTCTTTCTTTTTCTGATCATTTTCCTTCACACGTTTTAGGAAGCTATCTCTGCTCTTAGAATGCTTAATATGCTCAATACACACATTGATTCTGTTGGCAAGAATCTTGCCCTTGTTTGTTCATAACAATGCCAACAGCATGCTGGGTAACATTGTAGACTCTTCCAGTTTTGCCATGGTAACATTTGTGGTGCATTCCTTTTTGAACAGTACCCATTCCCTTAATGTCTACAATATCACCTTTCTTGTAGATTCGCATATATGTTGCCAAAGGAACCACTCCATGTTTTCTAAAAGGCCTAGAGAACATATATCAGGTGCCTCTCCTCTTTCCCTTTGTGTTTGTCATTTTTGTTAATTACTGGAAGATGGCGGTTCTGGCCAAAAGGCAGAAACATCCTCTCTTGAGGGAAGCAACAGACAGAGAATGGCTTGGAAGAGGCTAGAAGAGAACCAGTTAAAACATCTGACCGAAAGCAACATTTCAGTCCTGATTCCAGCAGTGACTGATTCTATGGCGCTGATGAAGTGAGCTGAGAGAGGCAGCAGGCCATCCAGAGCAGGCCATATGTGGTTTTACATGTGATGGTTGTCCTAGTAGGAGACGGGCTGGACGCAGGGGAATTGGAATCTTGTGGGTGGGATGCCAGAATGATACCTTGGAGGAGGAGCTGGCATAAACCAAGTAGTACTTTAGGGACTGGCCAGTGCACTGGGGTTCAGAGGTCTTTGGTTTTAGTTTGAGCAATTGATCAAAATCGAAGAGAATCTGGATCCTTTGTACTGAGCTAGTACAAGGTGAGGGTGTAAGAGTTGAGAGGAGCATGCCCTCGCAGGCAAGTTAGAGAGGAACCTCCTGGTGTGAGAGAACATCATGGAATCTGCAGTGTGACTTAATTCTAAGCCTCACCAAGTTGGACCAAGGGGCTCAAGCAGGGGCCATTGGTGCAGGGTCCTTCTGAGTCTCCATTAACTTGGGAACTGAGGCAGGACATAGTTACATCAGTAGTCCCAGCTGGCGAGAAGTGAGAGACAGAGGGAATTAAGCTAACAGATGTCTAGTTCAAAATTATTGTTTGTGTTCATTAGAGAGACACACAGAGGCAGTTAGAGAATCTGGAAGCTCTGAAAATATCCTCCCTTTGTGTATTTGCTGAATACACTCTGAAATACCCTGTGCCAGACCAAACACATCTCTTAATACAAATTCAGTGGGTGCAGTTCTATAGGGATAAACTGCAAGATCAACGTGGTAAATGTCGGCAACATCTGGATCCAAGACTCACAGATACTGCAATGTCTAGTATCAAACTACAGTTTTGGAGAACTATCCGTTGTTAAGGGATAAATGTATTTCCAAAGTCTTTTTACCTCTACCAGATCTTAGCCAGTCTTTGCTAATGTAGTCAGTTTACCTGTTAGAATTAGGACAAGTTCGTGGAGTTAGAATTAAAAGGCAGATGAGTGTGATGGGGATGCAAAGCCAGAACAAGCTATTCCCCATTCGTGACACATAATTATGGGGAGAGAACTGCAAAGCTGACTCATTAATGTTACTTTTACTACCCATTTAGGAGACTCCAGAGATGAATTACTCAGCCTTTTCAGTGTAGGCAGACAGATAAAAGAGTGAATAAAATACAGCTCAGGAAAAGTGGAAGTAAAGATTAAATTGTGATAATATTAAATAGGATTAAAAATGAATCCAGTATTGATTAAAATAGACTATAATCCAGTGGATTTAATATAAAGACATTGAAACTGTTTTTCTTGCAGGTTCTGAATGGTTCTATGTTTTAGTTTGTCTGCATCTCACTTTGTTTTCTGTATGTTGACAACATAACTTAAAACTGTAAACATCTTCCTGATGGATTCTGTTACTGGAGCTATACTCACAGGAGAGTTTGCCAGTCTGTTAAAAACAAACAAACAAACAAACAAACAAAAAACAAAACAAAAAAACCCAGGGAGCTCACTATAGTGCAGCATCTTGGGTTTTATATTCTGCACACATCAAAGGATGCTACCTTTGGAAAAAATGAAGCAGGGTATAAATTTTTTCCTATGCATTAATAACCACTGGCTCTGGTCAAAGTCCATTGACACTAGCTGGCCATTAATTCCCTATAAGTGTCATACACAGAGGGAGTTATTGCTCCAGAGAGTTTTCAGTGGCATATTTTTGGTGAGTGATGTGGTGCGAATGGGTATTTACAGGGTACTTTTGAGATGATTAGTGTTAAACATTAGCTGAGCCAGTTCCAGTGGTCCATTTGAAACCCTATCCACAGGCAGCCACCAAAGAGACATTTTGAATCTATGTTCCTTCGACCTTGGGAATGCATATTTAATGTAAAAGTCTGGTCAGAAGCATTGACTTTAACATTAGCGCTCATTCTGTGAAGAGATTTAGCATCCCTGCCAGGGCTCTTCTGAAGTCTTGCCTTCCTTTGGACAGTGGTATCGCTGCCTAGGGTTTGACAAAACGTCTGGCCAAGTGGCCTCACATCTGGCATCTAGCAGATCTGAGAGAGCACGACCCCTCAGATTTATGTGTGCCCTGGGAAACATGAAACACCAGACAGGCGATTTAAATATTTTATGCAGCCTTCTCCTGTTCCTGATATGCTCAGCCTTGATCTGCTAATGTTAATGTAGCTCTCCTCTCATGATGGCTTATACCCCACAGGCCCTTCTCTTTGTGTCTTTAGGTTGAGCTAAACAGTTTAACCTTAAACTGTCTCTTCTTTATTTCTGTCTACCATATTATTCAGCATTTCAAGATTCCTGCTATAGGGTTCAGCCACCGCAGTCATGGATTCTTAGGGCTTGTTCCTAAGACTTTCCAATATCTCCCTTTCTACTCCATGTCCTATTAGATAGATTCCTGTGGTTTTTTTCTTTATTTCTACTGCTTTACAAGCAAGCCTTCAATGAATAACTTTCCTGCTTGTTCATCCTGCTTCATTTATTAGTATTCTTCCTTTACTGAAGGAAAATAACTAGATTTGAATAGGATAATGGTAATTAACCCATGACACTCTGGAATTCCATGCATTAAGAGTTTGTGGGTGTACGGTGGTTGTTTTATGTTGTCGAACTTTCTTACTGCGCTTTTTCCTTTAGTGCAGAGCAATCCTTATCTCTCTAGGAAGGTCTTCTCTTTGGTTGATTCGGGAGCGAAAGAGTGGTTGTATCAGCAGTAGCAAACAAGTGATGGCTGACTGGCTCTTTGCTCATTTGCTGCAAACCTCTGCAGTTGTGTCTTAAAGACCGTCTGGCTCATGTAACACATCTAGATGACACCAAGGCTCTGAGAAGTTCAATAACTTGTCTGGAGTTAAAACCTGTGCGAATCCAGGCCTTTTGTCTCTCAGTCCAGTGTCCTGGTTACTATGTGTAGCTGCCACACTTGCTGAATTCACTTGATTCTTGTCCATAAAAATAAACACACAGGCACACAAAGAACAGCACTTTAGACAGGAGTGCCACCTTTTGCTTCATGTTGAGGTTTGATTTCTATTCAACGCCAAATAGTTATTTTGTTAATTCATTCATCTAAGTCTCATTTTTTTCCCTCTTCTGTGACTTGAAGCTATGAAGGGTTCCTAGTTTGTATGGTTAGTGAGGATTAAATAATCTAATGTGTATATAAATTGCTTAACAAATCATCTCACACTTAAGTGCCCAGTGAAATGTTCATCTATGTTTCTACTCACTTGTTCAAAGTCAGAGTTCATTTAAAATGATGCTTCTTACTAAAGTGGGAAAGTATCAGACTTTAAAAATTTTTTTAAAAACTGATAGGACATGTATGCTTGCCAGAGAGAGAGACAGAGAGAGGGAAAAGTGAGAAATCATTCCCCCAGGAGGGGTGGGGGACTGAGGGGAATGACCACACCACAATCCCTTCTCCTCTGTACTTCTGCTGGGATTTTGGACACACATGCACATGCACTTGGTGTGATTTTCAAGTTGCTAGATCTGGAACTTGAACTGCACAGTCAGCCATGTGGGATCTAGATGCCTTAACTAACCTCCATACTACCTGCTGGCCAACATCAGACTTCTTCTTTTTTTTTTATACATATAAAAAAAGAGGTTTTGGGACCAGCAGTTAGCATAATGGCTATGTCGCTAAAATCCCATGTAGCCAATCGTGGTTCAAGTCTCGGACCCGGTTGCTTAAATTCACGCTGAGCACGTGTGTGTGTGTGCCCAAGATCCCAAGAGGAGAATGGAGGAGAAGGGATTGCGGCATGGCCATCCCCCCGGGGAGTGCTTTCTCGCTTTCTGTCTCTCTGTCTCTCTCTGTCTGTCTGGCAAGCACACGTGCCCTATAGCAGAAACCTCTCAAAAAAAAGAAAAAAAAAGAGGTTTTTGCTTTAGGGTGCGTGCTCTTGCCAGAGAGAGAGACAGAGACGGTAAGAGGGGAAGTGAGAAACCACCCTCCAGCGGGAGGTGACACGTCACAATTCTTTTTCTTCCATTCTCCTTCTGGGATCTTGGGCATGCATGCACATGTGCCTAGTGTGATTTTCAAGCCACCAAGTCTGGGACTCAAATAGCATTTGGCCATGTAGGAGTTTAGCGACAGAACTGACATAACAGCGACATAACAAATCTTGGCCCCAGCATCAGACTTCCAGCATCAGACTTCTTATTACATCTCTTAGACAATCTCATTTAACCTCATTTTAATTACATTACCTTGGTTATGTACTATATTGGTTTGAGATCCTTAAAAACAGTGAAGTTTATTTCTTTCTCACATAAAAGTCTTGGGTAAAGCATTCCAGGTTGGTAGGTAGCTCTGCTCCACAGATCATTCCAGGACCCAGGTTCCCTCACAGATTGTTGCTCTGTGGGGCAAACAGGCGCCATAGTGGGTAAGGTGCTGGACACTCCCATATGGCTAACAAGGGTTGGAATCCTGGACCTGGTGGCTTCCTTTCTCACTTTTCCTCTCTCTCTGTCTGTGTCTCTCTCTGGTCAAATTAAAATAAATGAATAAATTAAAAAATTAATTAAGTAATTCTGTTTATTTTGGGAGAGATTTTTGCTATAGGGCACGTGCACTTGCCAGCAAGACAGAGAGAGACAGAGAGACAGAAAGCGAGAAATCACCCCCCAGGGGGGATGGCCACACCACAATCCCTTCTCCTCCATTCTCCTCTCGGGATCTTGGGCATGTACATACAGACGCCTGGCGTGAGTTTAAGGCACTGGGTCTGGGACTCAAACTGTGGTTGACTACATGGGAGTCCAGTGACATAGCCATTACGCCAACTGCTGGTCCCAAGTAATTCTTTTAAAAAATTGTTGCTCTGCCATCCACTAGAGTGCAGTTGGTGAGAAGGGGAAGGAAAGTGTGGAGACATGCTTATTTCTTCAGGTGTGGACCTAAAGTCACACATCACTTCCACTAACCTTTTATTGGCAACAGTGTAATCACAGGGCCACGTCTGACTGTAAAAGACTAGAAAACTAGAGCAACTGGGCAACATGAGCAGATATGATTCTGTTGCTATAGGAGGAGAGAATGGGTTTTTCTTTTCTTTTCTTTTTTTTTTTTTTTTTGAGAGAGATTTTAGTTACAGGGCATATGTGCTTACTGGAGAGACAGAGAGAGACAGAGAGACAGAAAGCGAGAAATCACCTGGGGGGGGGGGGGATGGCTGCCCCGCAATCCCTTCTCCTCCATTCTCCTCTAGGGATCTTGGGCACTAATGTACACGTGCCCAGCGTGAGGTTCAAGCTGCAGATCTGGAACTCGAACCATGGCTGAGTATGTGGGAGTCCAGCAACATAACCATTAGACCACCTGCTGGTCCCGAGAATGGGTTTTAATGGACACCTACCAGGCTGTGTCTTAGAGCCTAACCACTGAAAGCCAATGCTGATGAGGGGCTGTTTGATGTGGTAGAAGGAATTTATCAGGAGCCTGACTTCTGACTCTAGTTCAGCCATAGACTTGTGTTTTGACATTTACCAAAGTGCATCTCAATTTCCCTTTGTAAAAGTGTGTGTGTGTGTGTGTGTGTGTGTGTGTGTGTTTTCCTTTTTAAAAGTTTTAAAGAGGTTTTTGCCTTGTCGTAAGGCATGTGCTCTTGAGGTGGGGGAAGAGACAGACAGTGAGAAATTGTCCCCTGGGGGGATGACCATGCTGCAAGCCATCTTTCCTCCTCCATTCTCCTCTTGAGATCTTGGGCACACATGTACATGTGCCCCGGCATAATTTTCAAGACTCTGGGTCTGGGACTCAAACTACAGGAGACCATGAGCGAGACCAGCAACATAACCACTATGCCGTCTGCTAGCCCCTCAGTTTCCTTAGTATTAAGGAAGGCCTGGGACTGATGATCTTTTGAGATTTCTTCTAGCAACACTAAGCCCTCTCTGACCACCTTACCTCAGGGTTTTTGCCTCCTAAAGCATGTCTTCATTATGCATCGCATGGGATAAAACAAAGACAATTTTATTTGCTGTGAACTTTCATTTCATGAAACTATGAACTTTGTAAAGGATATCCTAAGTATATCACTGCATTTCGTGGGCATCAGATCGAAAAATATTTATAAGTTAGTTGATTGGTTGATAAATGTGAATCATTTGGAGTTTGGAAATATGAAGCACTACAGAATGATTTTCTCTGGGAATGAGGCAGCCCTGAGAGAACAACCTCTAAAGTTTTTTTTGTGCTCACATTTTATGATTCTATGACTCAGCAGCTCTTCTGAAGTTGGGAGGAATCCCATCTTAGTTCCCTCTGGTGGCATTCTCTTAAGTTTTTTATCATTAAGTCATACTTCTGGATAAAAGTTTCCATCTACTCCAGTGGCTTCTGCAAGGTCAACTTAATATACATTAAGCTTTCAAAGAAAATATTTTCATCTCTAAAAATAGGGTTATATTTTTAAATCTGTTAGCATTTCAGGCAAGGGTCTGAGTACTTACAGGATATTAAAATGCAGGGCCATGTAGTTTGCTGAGCTTTTGAATCATATTTTGTACTTTTAAATCCTGAAACAAATCCCTCAGAGATTCACTTTAAAAACAATGTATTGTTTTAGTCAGAAGTCATAAAATTCTGTTTCACCAGTTAAGTCTCATATACTTTATCTTCTGCTGTGGTCCAATCTTTCCATTTAAGTTCTGGAAGATAATATTCAACTCCAGGTTTGAACAGCATCCTAACCTGTTTCTTGGCTTTAAGTCTTAAGCAAAGTACTCTTCACGTTTTTTTGATTTTGACTTATTAAAGCTAAAACTGCCTTTCTTGACATTTAAAATATATTAAAAAATACCTATTTAATGACCACAGCAAGCTATATAGCCTCAGCCAGGTGCTACTTTATAGTATATTCATTCTACCCATAGAGTTTCATGCCTAAAGCCAGACTTGTGTGCACAGATATCTATATATCAGCTGAATTTGCTATTGAAAGTAGTTAGATTAATTAAGATATTTTTGAATCAATAAAATGTAGGAAATAAAAAAGGAATGGAAAGCAACTGTAGATACAAAAGACCAGGTGGGAGGAGGATGGGAAATGGCAGAGGGTAAGAAATAGGGTGTGGGGGAAATATTATATTTATATATATATATATATATATACACATACACACACACACACACATACCAAAACAAAAAATGGAAAATTACTTGTTGATGATACATGTATGATTAAGTCACTATACAGTGTATTCTGGGTGGGAAATCTCATTTTGTATGCTGTAATGATGTTCAGTGAATGAATGTAAAATAAATAAATTTAAAAAATGAACCACAAAAAACAACAACAACAGCAACAACAAAAACAACAACAGTGTATTAAGCATTTATTCTATAGGAATCTGAGCCCCTGTTTGGAAGTCAGCTTTCATCAAGTTTGTCACTAGTGGGTAGTGACTGAGTGCCCAATAACACGCACGGCAGTACTTTTCCTAACTCTACTGAGCGTTTGAATCATCTGGGCATCTATTAAAATGCAGATTCTGATTCAGTAGTGTGAGGTGGTGGCTGAGATTCTGCATTTTAATGAGCTCCCAGATGATGTCCTGACACTGCTGGTCTGCAGATCAAACTATGAGTAGGATGTAAAGAATATTTTCTTTAACATGACTCTTTAAAGATGCTCTGCTTCTAGTTAATTAAATATGAGGTACTTATGTTGCCTCATATTAAAGTTATTTTGCATCTGTGGTCCTTTTTTCTGGGTAGACTTTTTGCCTTAGGGCACATGTGCTTGCTGGAGAGAGAGAGAAACAGAGACAGTGAGAGGAACAGTGAGAAATCACAGCCCAAGAGGGGATGGCCACGTCACAATCCCTTCTCCTCCATTCTCCTCCCAGGATCTTGGGCACACACACACACACGCCCAGCATCAGTTTCAAGCAACCAGGTCCCGGACTCAAAACGCTGTTGGACATGTGGGAGTCCAGCGATGTAACTGCTATGGCATCTGCTGGTCCCTGTGATCATTTTAAGACTATAAGATTCTGAAACCCAGAGACCTCTGTTTATTAAGAGAGAGACAGAGAGGCAGAGAGAAAGAACGAGAGACACAGAGAGAGAGGTATTCTTGCTCGGGTCTCACCATGTCACCACTCTCCTGCCTGAGCCTCCCAGTTAGTTAGGCCCACAGGCGTGCAGCCTGTTTAGGTTGCAGTGAACATCCAGCCTGGACCTCCAATGTGGCCTCAGTCAACAGGCATGCAGTGGTACCTTCCTTCTTGTGCCACTAAAGCTAGGCTAAGAGTCCTGTTTATTTTGCTTCACCTTCTGTGAATTTAGCATGCTTTCATGGACTTTGTAAGCCTTTGCAACTATTTGTTAAATGAATGGTGGAATAGTCTTAACTGAATGCTTGTCTCATTGCAGGTGGTAAGTAATGGATATAATGTTTGTTTGGCCTGAGACATTATTATTGTTTCCTCTATCAGAATTAATATATGAGAGGAAATTTGGCTCTGTAGAGGATCAGATTGGACATATTTTCTCTTAGCGCTTTATTTTCTTCTCTGCAGTGAAGACTATTGGTGTATGCATTAGCACATGGCTTCAGCAGTCCTCAGGACTCGGCAGCACTGCAGACATTTAGAGGGAAGTCTTAGAGGCTTACATCTTCATGGAGCAGTGACAGCATGGTCTGTGCCTGTAATGAAACCCAGGTGTAAAAATGAGGGCTGACTCAGGACAGGAGAAAATAAGGGGCGTGTTTGATTGCTCTGGACCAAATCCAAATGAAATGATTGCACTTAAATAGGGAAGCATGGAAAGTTATATTTTGTATCTAAATTTTCAGTGCAGTATGTTGTGCTCAAACTGCCACACAAATTCTGTGCACACAAATACTGCAGGCCTTGATCATTTTACTGGCAACTGACATTCCCACATAATTGCTTTTGGAAAAAGAATGTCCGTGGGTATTATGTGCTCAGGAAGCCAGAGAGGTGTGACCTTGCAGGTAGCTGACTCTTTGGTGCATATTTCAATATGGTTTCAAGGCTTTCTTGTTACTCCATTGGCCAGCAGAGAAGTCCAGAGGAGCAGTAATGCCATAGGATCTGTGTGCCTCCAATATCTAGTGAGAAATGAAATGCATAGAGGTTTAGTTGATCGTTCACACCAAACTTGCCTAGCTCCGTACTCCAGTACTCTGTGTCAGATGGAGTCACAGACTGGCTTTGTCATCACTGGACTGTTCTACCTCACCGTATGCTCTGGGTCCCACAGATCAGGGTTCAGTTCTTGCCTCCATCATTTCCTGAGAGATCCTGTGCAAGTTATTTTAATTTTCTGTGTCTTAGTTTCCTTGCTGTAAACTAGGATTCAGGATCAGGATTAAATATAAGATTTTAGAATAAAGTAGCGTTGCTTGTTTTCTGAGCTGTGCTGTTAGAAGGGTGAATTTACTGTGTGGCACCCTCATGTCACTAAGTCATTAACTTTGAAAATCTCAGTAGTGAAGTGAGTTCTCTGAGTTTCAGTAGAGTTAAAAGTCCTCCTTTAATGCATTATTTCATTCACTGTGATAGTTGCCTTTATCAGCATGGGCTCTTAACTACTTATCTTATATTAATCTCCTGAAGGCTTCCCTGTGAGGTTATAAATTCCTTGAAGGCAGGGACTGAGTCTTTTTTAAGCCTTTTCTTCTTCTTCTTCTTTTTTTTTTTTTAAATATGGAATGCTTCACGAATTTGCGTGTCATTCTTGCGCAGGGGCCATGCTAATCTTCTCTGTATCGTTCCAATTTTAGTATATGTGCTGCTGAAGCAAGCACTCTTTTTTAAGTTTTTAAATTTATTGCTTGAGAGCTCTTCCTGCCCCAGGCTCCTGGTGGCTGCAGGTTTCAGTGCAGACATGGCCAAGTCCAAGAACCACACCACACACAACCAGTCCCTAAAATGGCACAGAAATGGCATCAAGAAATCCCGGTCACAAAGATATGAATCTCTCAAGGGGGTAGACACCAAGTACCTGAGGAACATGTACTTTGCCAAGAAGCACGACAGGAAGGGTCTGAAGAAGATGCAGGCTAGCAACGCCAAGCTGTGAGTGTGCGAACGGAGGCCGTCAAGGGCCTTATAAAGCCCAAGGAGGTTCAGAAGGGTGTCCTGAAGGGCAGGAGCCACAAGCTCAGTCACATTGCCTATATCACCCACCCTAAGATCTGGAAACGAGCTTGCGCCTCGTATCGCCAAGGGCCTCAGGGTCTCCTGGCCAAAGGCCAAGGCCAAAGCCAAAGCTCAGACAAAGGACTGACCAAGGCCCAGGCCTCAGCTGCAGCTCCATCTTCAATTCTGGCTCCAGCTCAGGCTCTCGAAGGTATCCAGGCCCCCACAAAAGCTCTGGAGTAGAAGTCTCTGCCAGTATGGGACTGAAGGACTGGTGACCCCTGGACTGCTCTCTGTGTGAGGGTGGTGTCCTCCTGTGCTGTGTACAAATAAATCTGCAGCAAGGAAAAAAAAAATTCCACGAGAAGAAAGAGAGACAGCACCCCAGCCTCGGCCAGCCCTGGATTGTGGGCACGCGTATGCCCAGCATATGGAGGGAGATCTCTGGACACAAACCCAGAGTCTTCCCATGTGGGTCAGCCTCATGGAGCAGCACGTGCTACCTGCACCGCCATCCAGCTCTCCAAGGACTGAGTCTATCACCGCTGGATCAGTCCTCCATCACGTGCCTGCCATAACGAAGCTTCATCAGTGCTTGAACTGAATCACCACAGAGAACCTGCATATGCTGATCAGGTTCAAAACTGTTGATGCTTCTGAATCTACCTCTTTGTTTCTATTTTGTAATCTGAATTCATGATACTTTTGGTGCTCAAACCATCATATATGAAACTCTTTGAAACAAGGACAGGGAGGGAGACTCTTTGGGAAAACCAATGTGAAATTGAGTATCTATGATTATGACACTTTATAGTTCAGAAACAAGTATATCTTGCAGCCACGGAAGATCATCTATTCCCTGTGACATAATTTTTCTTTGATTTTGCTTAAGTTTCTTTCCCTCTCAGCAGTGAAATTCAATGCTATTTTGATAAAAAGTCCAGTGGGTTGATTTTCTTATTTATGAAGAAAAAGGTTTGACTACGGACACAAATCTTTTCCAAATTGCTTTTGAATGAGTTTCTCTCTTCTTACTCAATGTCAGCCAGTCATTTACAAAGATGATTTCCCTCTGCTCTCCCTTCTCTATCATTCATACATTATATATCTCTCTGACGCTTTTCCACTTGCTTATACCCTCATAGACATTTTTTTGCCTTCCATTCCCAACATTTTCCTTGTGCTATTTTTTGTTATTGTTTCCATCAAAAAAAAAAAAAAAAAGAAAAAAAAAAAAGAAAAAAAAGAAGAAAAGAAATTGTCCTTCTATTAGAGAAAGTGCCAAGTTCTCTCCAGAAGCAGACAGGCATAAAGTGCTGACTGCCAAGGTAGAATGTTCTGTGCTTTGTAGGGCAGGAGAAAGCCTATTGGTCAGTATTGCAGGGAGGTCTCTTATCATCACCACACAAACCCAGTTTTCCTTTTAGGCAGCCTCCCACTAATTATGCCAAAATAAGCTCTCTGAAAAGCATGCCATTCATCCAAGCAGCATAGCCATTTAATCTTCTTGCTTCATCTGTGAGTGATCCATAGCAACTTGATGTCATTGAAGCCCTTATATTTTTCGAGTAGAAGAGGTAAGTATGAGTTAGCAAAGTGCACTTGTACACGTGGCAAATGGCAAGATAAAAGATGCAATTGTCTTTGAGGAAGGAGCCTTGTTTTTTTTCTGTATGAGCTTTTGTGACTTTAACTCTCCAGAGATTCTAGTGTCACTTTTCCCTCTTGTGTGAGGGGTTCTCTTGGGCAATATGTCTAAGTTCATGCTTAGCTGACTGGGGCTCCTTTTTTGCAGGATTCTACTGGAGCTAAATTGGTATCTTGAACAACTCCCTCACTGTCACGCCCAAGGCTGCAGATATTTTCCTTTCTGCTTAGAGAATCTTTCTAAACCTTGCCTCACTCTGCTTTAGACCTGCTCGCACATCAAGTTTCCTTGGTTTCTCTTCTCTTGACATCTACCCAGATTCTTCAGCTTCACCTTGCTTTTTAACGTGGATACCTGTTTGGGTGGTTTGCCTGGCTTTTTTGACTCAGGGACTTGGTGAGCTCTTAAGGCTCTTCTTCTCTATTTCTATGCAGTGTATCCCCCCCACTCTTCACCCATGCCCCTAATGATGGCGGTTTATGACGTTCTGTATCCATTGCTCAGACTCCTGTTACTTGGGATTAGAGAGAGTCAGATTCTACCAAACATGTGGAAGGCAAACACTTGACTTGAATAGTAAATATAATTAAGGGTGGAGAGTGTGGGCTCTGGAGCCAATCTCCCTAGTTCAAATTCCCAGTCTGCTTATGGACAAGCTGTGTGACTTTAGGCAAATTACTTAAACTCTCTTGTCCCAGTTCTCTTCTCTGCTCCACAGAGATAATGGTTGATATGAAGAACTGACAGAGTAGTTCATGTAGCGGCTCGGAACAGTGTGTCTGCTACATGGTGAATGCTGTGTGTGTTAACTGTTACTCAGAAATGTAAACTTACAGCCACTGAATTCTGACTGCCAGAAAGAAAGTAAATGGATAAGATCAGTGTTTATCAGAGGGAATCTGTAAGTAGTGTCCCATGGAAAAACTGTGTTCACATTTGGATGAAAATGCAAACACATCAGTTTAAGTGTCTTTTCGATTATTGGGCGACCTTTTATAGCCAAGCACACCACATGATTAGAAAGCCTGCGTTTGCGTTGTGTGATGGTCACACTCCTGGGCGGAGATGGCAGTGCTCTGAGGTAGGCTGCACTAAGGCAGGCCTTCGGTTTTTGGAGAGAAGAGTGGAGGGGGATTGGAGTCTCCCCAGCACGCCTGGTCCGAGCCTGCCACACTGTCAGGGGCCAGCTCTGTAGCAGTCAGTACAGTGATGACATGGTGACTGGCACACTCAAATAAATGTGCATTTTTATTGGGACACTATTTAATTTATGAATTTGTTTTGGTCTTATAGTTATATAAAAGAGCTATCAGGATTAGTGGTTTGTTTATTTTTATCTTGGCTTAGGGTCATGTTTATTTAGGTATCATTATCGTTAAAACATTTTGTTAGCACTGCACAGCCATGAGAATTTTTATCTTGTAAAAGAGGTCTGCCCATAAACTTTCCAAATTTGAGGAAGATGAGACCATTCTGTGGTTCTAAAATGTCAGTACATAAATTGTACCAGTCAGGTTTTCAACAACAACAACAACAAAATTCTTGGGGGAATTTGTTAAAAATAGAACACTTGGGCTGTGTCTTGGAGCTGCTGAGCCAGGCCTATGAATCTGCTTTTGCTGGGTTGCTCACATGGCCCTGCTGGGCAACAGGTTCGGGCCTTTTTTGGAGTAGATGACCTCTCGCTTTTCTTCATAGTCCCCGGATGTTCAGCTTCAATGTCTTTCATCTTCAAAATTGAGAAAATGGTACTTGTTCCTTTCTTACTGCACAAGGGAGTGGTGAGAATTAATGAGGCAATTTTTATAAGTGTTCTTGGAAGAAAAGTACAATTTTAATGTAATATATTGAGGCTGGGAATTGAGCTAGATCACCTCAGCATGCAAATTGCTCCCAAGGAGCAGAGGTGACGTGGGTCACTAGAGCACATTAGCAAGTTGATTTCTGCTACCAGAGGCCCAGGTTCCAAAAGGGTGGGTCCATCTTCAGCCTGGAAACAAGCCCCGCGGGCCCTGGTGTTTTACTGTCAGATTTACGTCAGCAGGTTGGTGTTCACAGAGGCAGGAAGGCTGGAGGGGGAGGTCTATGACAAGGAACCCTGTGCTTATTGTATCACTGTCTCGGACTGCCAGAACAAAGTATTCTAAACTGGGCGGCTTAAAATAAGAGAAATTTATTTTCCCATGGTCTTGGTAGTAAGAAGTCAAAATCAAGGTGGTGGCAGAGTTGATTCCTTCTCGAGCCCCAAGGGAGAGTCTGCTTCATGCTTCTGTCCTCTTCCGACTGTTACTAGCAGTCCTTGGTGTCCCTTCACTCGCAGAGAGCTTGCTCCAGTCTTGGCCTTTCTTGTCACACAGCCATCTTCTCCTTCTGTGGCTCTGTGTTGTCACATGATATTCTCTCTGTGTCTTAATCTCTTCCTCGTCTTCTTCTTTTCTTTTGTTTTTAATTTAAGGTTTTTGCTGTAGGACACTCGCTGGAGAGAAACAGAGAGAGGAAAAGTGAGAAATCACCCCCTAGGAGGGATGGCTACGCTGCAATCCCTTCTCCTTTATTCTCCTCTCAGGATTTTAGGCACACACATGCACGCACCTGGTGTGATTTTCAGGCTCTAGGACCAGGACTCAAACAGTGGATGGCCATGTCAGAATCTAGTGCCTTAACCACCACACCACATGTTGGCCCCTCTCTCTTCTTACAAGGACATCAGTCATATTGGCGGAAGGACCTGTCTTACTTCACTGTGACCTCATTTTAATTTAACTCGTCATATCTACAATCACTCTAAGCCCTATTAAGTCACAGTCTTAGGTACTGGGGGTGAGGACATCAGCATATCTTTTTAGAGGGACACAATTCAACCTGTAACACTATGTTCTTTTACCTAAGGCAATGCAGGATGTTTTT
This sequence comes from Tupaia tana, assembly GCA_026018925.1. Lineage (NCBI taxonomy): Eukaryota > Metazoa > Chordata > Mammalia > Scandentia > Tupaiidae > Tupaia > Tupaia tana. The sequence continues at coordinate 223,436,439 of JAKSZU010000001.1, read as the reverse complement.
CATCTCTGAATGAATTCTTTTCCAAAAATTGATTTGAAATGCAGAGGGCATTACCCTTTGAAACCATGTTATATGTCATAGTGAAGTCCCTGGGCAGCCCGTGACAACTGATTTAGCTCACAATGTACTGGAAATAGAATTTCTCATATGTGTCTTTTAGAATCTAATCAATGCTCCACAGTCTCTGTGGAAAAATGTGTTCCAGGTTTCAACTTGGGGTGCTAAGAACGCATTACTGACTCTGGTGGACCTTAGTACCTTCATACTTACATATCTTTCTTTCTTTTCTTCTTCTTCTTTTTTTTTTTTTTTTTTTTTTTTTTTTTAATTGAGATTTTTGCTATTGGGCACATGTGCTAAGAGAGAGAGACAGGCAGAAAGCAAGAAATCACCCCATGGGGGGAGGGCCACGCCGTAACCCCTTCTCCATTCTCCTCTTGAGATCTTGGGCACACATACACACATGCCTGGTGTGAGTTTTAAGCTGCTGTGTCTGGGACTTAAACCACAGCTGACTACATGAGAATCCATCCACATAAGCATCACACCACTTACTGGTCCCTATACTTAAGTATCTTTTTTTTTTCTTTTTTTTTTCTCCCTTTTTGTTCCCTATTTCAAGACTAATACTACTTTTTCCATTGTTATTATACCTGAAATCCCTTGTGGACACAGTGGAGAATGCTGAAGGGAAATGCTCTCTGCTATCAACAGTCTTCATCCCTCTTCCCCATTAAAATGAGCTCGTCGTAATCCCTCTTTTCTCAGCATTGTCTTTGCCATTCTGAGTTATACCTAGCCACCTGGTACATACATTTCTCTATTGTGTATGAGGGGATCAGATGCATTCACTTTGTAATCCATAGTATTGAGTCAGAGCTGCTCCCAGGAATAAGAAGCAGAGTGTTTCAATGGACTGACTTTGTGTATCCTTCAGATTGTTTAAACAGTTTTTGTGCTGGCTGTAGGTCTCAGCCCTCTCCTTTTGGTTCCGGGTTTTTCAGTGAGCTGTGTAGAGAGGTTATTCCTTGATCTTCACCCTTTGTGACCCTTCCTTTAGTTGGCGAAGAGTTAATGGGAAAAATTTTCTTTTTAATAAATTCTCTGCAGAGCTCTTTTTTGAAATCATGGGGTAGATATTATAAAATGTTGTAAATATCATGTGTCCAGATATCTTCAGAATGATCATGTCTGAATAAATTCAACCAAATAGGCTTTTCTCTTAGTTAAAAGGGTTCATCTTGGGCCAGCAGGTGGTATGATGGTTAAGGGCACTGGGCTCCCACATGGCCAACTGTGGTTCAAGTTCTAGACCTGGTGGCTTGCTTTCTCACTTTCCCTCTGTCTTTCTCACTCTGTCCCTCTCTGATCAAATTTAAATAAAAAAAATAAATACATAAATAGTAGCATTAAAAAAAAGAGGGGGGCATTGTCTTAATTCGGTTTGTCTGGGTAGCAGATAAGGGTTACTTGTGCCAGAGATGAATAGGGAGAAACATTTGGAAAGGATAAAGAGAAGGGAATGGGGTAGGCTAGGAGAGCTTTCAGACTGCAATGTAAGCCTGACTTCTGTAAATGGAGAGGTAGAAGGAAGGAGGGCTGGGTAGAAGATCAGATGACAGCTCAGTTCTAACAGTGCTTTGGCCAGACTGATCGCAAGTTCTTGAGCCATAGTCCTCTAGAGGATTCCTCTGTCTTACAGGAAAAGGGCTTGCACAGGTGCCATGCCATGCTGAGTCATTGCCTGGGAAGAGCCAAGGGGAAGTCTGGACACTGCACAAACATAGTGGGGGATCCAGGAGTAGGAGCAGAGGTGGGTAACTGGTTCCTAACAGCGGAAGAGCTAAGCAACCCATTTCCATGGCTTTCTTAGGATTGTCTTCAGGGGACTATGAACTTGGATGGTAAAAACTACATCTTGGGACCAGCAGATGGTATAATGGTTATGTTGCTGGATTCTCACATAGTTGACCACGGACTGAGTCCTGGACCTGGCACTTAAAATTCATGTCGTGTACATGTGCAGTGTTTGCCCAAAATTCCAAGAAGAGAATGGAGGAGAAGGGATTGCAGTGTGTCCATCCCCCCAGGGGATGATTTCTTGTTTTCTGTCTCTCTCTCTCTGTCTCTCTGGTGAGTGCATACACCCTATAGCAAAAATCTCTCTAACAAAACAAAGCAAAGCAAAGCAAAGCAAAGCAAAACAAAACAAAACAAACTACATCCTTATTTTCCCTAACTTCTAAATGAATTTTAGTGTTTTGTCTAATTATGAGCATAGGCGATAGTCATAGTATCATTAGCAATAAGCATATCTTTGCCACCAATAAATGTTACAGATAATTTCATATCACATAGAGTAGTTTTAACAGATATCTCAAAATGTTATTTGTGATCATCAGTTCTTTGAAATTACGGTAGTTATTAGACCTGTCATCAGACTTTTTTTTAATTTTATTTTTTTATGATAGAATGTGTATGACAAAGAGAGAAAGAGAAAGAGAGAACAGAAAACACTACTGACAGGATCTCATCATACCACGATCTTCTTGCCCTAGCCCACAAACTCCTCAGAATCTTGGGTGTCCCCACACTTGCTGTGTTTTTGGACCAGCTCAGTGATCTGAACCTGCAGTTGGCCATGTGGCTTCCAGCAGTGTAGACCAGGATATCACAGACTGTGCCATCAGGCTGGGCCTAGAGGTTCTTATTTAGTGAGATAGCAAAAAGATGTATTTATTATTCTATCACAAATTTTAAAAAATGACTTAGTGGGACCAGCAGATAGTATAATGGCTACTTCATTGGACTTCCACTTGACTGACCATGGTTTGAGTCCCGGACCCAGCAGCTTGAAACACATACTGGGCAAGGGTGCATGCATGCCCAAAATCCCAGGAGAAGAATGGAGAAGGGATTGATGCGTGGCCATCCCCCTGGGGGGTGATTTCTCACTTTCTGTTTCTCCATCTCTTTCTGTCTTCTTGGTGAGTGTACATGCCCTATAGCAAAAATATTTCTCTAAAAAAAAAAAAGAAAAAAAAAGAAAAAAGAAAAAAAGACTTAGTAATGCAATTTAAATATAATTGTTTGTTTAGATTTTTATGTGTTATTTTATGCATTATTTAATTGCCAGAGAGTGCATGTACTTGTTAGAGAGAGAGAGAGAGAGGAGGTGGGGTATGTTCACAATATAGTCTCTTCTCTTCCACCTCTCCATCTGTCAGGATGGGCACACATGCACATGGACTTGGTGTGTTTCTCAGCTGCCAGGGCTGGGATTCAAATTGCAGTTAGCTATGTGGGATCAGGCTTCCTCAGCCACTAGGCTACAGGGATGGCTCTATTTTAAGCTTTTATAAACTGTATTCCAAGAGGGGATCCATAGTTTTCACTTGACAGAGAGGAGTCCATGACGCATAAATGATTAAGATACTTCCTCTAGATAGTATTCAGTAGTATCACGTTATTCACATCAGCCCAATAGATGTATTCTTTACCCCACTCCAGATGTATGAACAATAACTCCAGTCTTCATGTGGGCATATTGTTGTGGAGGGTGATTGATTAATTCAGTGAACAGTGTCCCTGGCATATCAGGCCCCGTGTGGTGCTGGGCTTCAGCAATGAGCAAAAAGAGACAGTCCTGCTGCACACAGTTAGATCCACTAGCAGCAAAAGAAGCTGTTAAAAAAGACAGTTACAAGCATAGTACGTGTATGGTAGTGATGATACGGGAACAGCAGAATGCCACAGATTCCCCAGTAGAGAGATCTAGAGTAGGGGCCAGAACAGATCTCCCTGAGAAGAGCTGTTGAAACTGGGTCCCAAAGAATGTGTGAATTGGGAGAAAAGGAGGTAGAGAGAGAGTAAGGTGAAGGTTTGGAGGTGAGGCATGTTTAGCTCATTATACAAACTGAAATTATGTAGGGCCTTGTGAGCCAAATGAAGAAATTTAGGTCTTCTTCCTGAGGGCAGTAGGAAACTTTGAAGGGAGTTTAAGCAGGGAGTGCACATTACCTTTCAAAAGTGTTGCTTGGGAAGACACAAGAGACACTCTTGTGGAACTAAGGTGAAAAATGATGGCAGTCTGATTTGAAAGTGGTGGGAGAAAATAATGTTAAGGAAGACTATTTATTACTCTTGTCTGATTTCTGTTAGGAATATTTATTTGGCTCTATGGGAAAGACAGGGTCTTGAATTTCAATTTGTTATTATTATTATTTAGTGTTTGCTATAGGGTGTGTGTGCTCAGCAGAGAAAGTGAGGGAGAGACAGAGAGAGAAAGTGAGAAATCACCACCTCCTGTGAGGGGGGATGGCTACACCACAATTCCTTCCCTTCCATTCTCCTCTCATTATTTTTGCACGCATACACACAGGCCTAATGTATTTTCCAAGCCACTGGGTCCGGGACTTGAACCACACATTCAGACATGTGGGATCCAGCCACCTTAACTGTCATGCCACCTGGCTAGCCTGTTCAATTTATTATTCTATCATGAATTGAATTAAAAATTTGGAAGCATCTTTCTTAGAACTGACAAGTCCTAGTAGCTGTAGTTCTCACTGAAGTCTTCTGCACATGCCTCTTTGTGAACATAAAACTTCATGCGAATCTTGAGAAAATATTTCTCTATAATGTTGGCGCATTAAAGAAAGTGGTTGTTATTTGGTTAGGTTCTCTTAGTGTACATTTATAACCGGTTGCAGTGTTAATGGCCTTTAGACTTCTACATTAGGAAGAAAACAAACTTATCATTAATAATGTAGGTGGTTATATTGCCAATTAAACACAAGATCTCTGGCTGCTTCTTCATAAGAACTCACAAATGAGTTCAAGGTTTGTTTCTTACTAAATAAAAACAAATCCATTTTGGTTGATGGCTAATTCAGGACCATGCGCAGTTAGACAACTCATAAACGTGTTTATATAGAAATGAGTCTCTAGGATAATCAGACTTCATTTCTAGTGTTTAATCGATGCTCAGAGCTTTGGGATTTAATTATATCTGCTGAAAACATGCAATTCAATTTCTCTTCTTCCCTTTTAAACATAACTGCAATCTTCATTTTAATTCATAAATATATAATGCTTTATAGATATTTTCTGGTGCTTCACCTGTTACCTGTTAAATGTACAATAAATGTTGGTTGCATTGTTGAATTCCCCTAATTCAATGAAAACATCAAACAATCAAAAGCATATTTTTTACACCCGTGTTTGTAGCAGCATTCTTCCCACTGACCTAAAGGTGAAACAACCCAAGTGTCCATGAACAGATGACTGGATATGCATATGTGTTTATATGTTCAGTGGGATATTCAGTCTCAGAAAAGAAGGAAATTCTGACATGTGCTACAGCCTGGAAGAATCTTGAGGACATGCTGAGTGAAATAAGCCAGTCACAAAAGGGCAAATACTGTATGAATCCATTTATATGAGGTAGAGTAGTCAAAATTCTAGAGACAAAGTAGAATGGTAGTTGGCAGGGGCGGGTGGGGAAGGGAGAATGAGGAGTTATTAATGGGCATACAGTTTTGGCTTTACAAGATGGAAAGAATTCTGGAGATAGAGAGTGGCAATGGTTCACGACATTAAGAATGTATTTAGTTCCACTAAATTGTACACTTAAAATGATTAAGATGGTGAATTTTAAGTGTATAAAAATTGTAACCAAAAATATAGGCGTGGCTTTGTTTCTGGTTCCTGTTTTCTGCCTAGCAGCTGACTCTGTATGTTTCATGATCACTCCAGAGAAATAAATAACTTCAGTGGGAAATTGTCCCACTAGGAGCACTTCTCTTGGGGTTGATTGATTGTGTGTTGGGTAGTGGTGTCTGCTCTAGCAGGGAGTGCAGCAGTGGGTAACCTGTGGGGACTGAGGCATGAGAAGGATTGTGTATGTGTGGTGGAATATGAGTTCTACTCTTTTCCTCCTCCCAGCTCCCAGGAGGGTTCACTTAACTTCTTCACCCTATCTTCTATCACTTAGAACTTCTGTCTTCCTTCACTTAGTGTAATATTTTCAAGGTTCATTTATATTGTGGCATATATAAGGACTTCATTTCATTTTCTTTTTCTTTTTAATTTGCAAGAGAGTGAGTGAGAAAGCATTCCCCATGGGGAATGGTCATGCTGCAATCCCTCCTCCTCCATCTTTCCCTTCTTATCAGATGGGAAAGATGTGCACAAACTCTCTCCCAGCATGTTTCTCAAGTTGCCAGGCCTGGGACTTGAACCGCAAGGTTGGCCATGTGGAATCCAGTTGCCTGTTATAACCACCAAGCCACAGTCAGAAAACAGATGTGCTTTCCAGAGAGAGAGAGAGAAAAAAAAGAGAGAGAGAGAGAGAGAGAGAGAGAGAGAGAGAGAGAGACCCTCAATGGGACATAGTCATGCCACAATCCTTTCCCTCCATTTCTCCATCCCATCAGAACTCTGGGCATGCATTCACAATGTACCTAATGTGTTTTCAAAACACTGGCACCAGGATCCAAACCATAATCAGCCACGTGGGATCTGGCCTTTCATGCCCAGTGCTCAATTGCTGCACCACTGGGCTGGCCCTTAATTCCTCTTCATAGCTGAATAATATTCCACTGTATGTCTGTCTATATCACATTTTGTTTATTCATTCATTATTGGATGGACATTTGAGATTTTTCCTCTTTTTGGCTATTGTGAACAATATTGCCATAAATATTTGTGTACAAAAATTTGTATGAGGACCTAATTTCAGTTCTTTTGGGTGTATGCCTAAGCGTGGTATTGCTGGGTTATAGAGTAATTTTAGAATATGTGTAACTTTTTGAGGAACAGCCAAATTGTTTTTCACAGTGGCTGTACCATTTTACATCTCCACCAGCAATACATGGGAGTTCTAATTTCTTCACATCCTCACCAACCTTTGGAATGAGGAGGGAATGTTCTTTTTTTTCCTATCCTCATTTTTTTTTTCTTTCTTAGTGGGTATGAAGCAATTATTTCACTGTGGTTTTGATTTGCATTTCCCTGGTGACTAATGATGTTCAGTATCTTTTCATATCCTATAGTGTAAATGCTACAGTGTGGATACACCTGAAAAGTATTATTTCAGGTGGTCTGTTGAGTAAGGTGTTGGACTACCACATGGCTGACTGTAGTTTGAGTTCTGGGCCTGGCAGCCTGCTTTCTCTCTCTGTCTTTTTCTGGTGAATTAAAAATATTAAAAGTAAAATAAGTCATTCTTTTAAAAAATATTATTTTGGGACCAGCAGGTGGCGTGGTGTTTAAAGGCGCTGGGCTCCCACTTGGCTGACTGCGATTTGAGTCCTGGAGCTGGCACGTTGCTTTTTCACTTTCTCTTCCTCTCTCTCTCAATCTGTCCCTCTTTAGTCAAATTAAAATAAATAAAAATAAATAAATAGATAAATAAATGTACAAATAAAGTTGAATAGAATAATTCTTTAAGAAATATTGTTTCACTTAGCATAGTGAAAGAAGCCAGACACAAAAGGTCACATATTGTATGATTCCATTTGTATGGAATGTCCAGAATAGATAAATCTATTGAGAGAGAAAGCAGACTGGGCTAGGGAGAGGGGAGACTAGAGAGTGACTGCTAATGGGGATAAGGTTTCCCTTTGGGGTGATAAAAATATTTTGGAACTAGATAGGGGTGATAGTTGTATAGTATTAAGAATGTCACTGAATTGTACACTTTAAAATAGTCAGTTTGGGGGGTTGGCAGGTGGCTTGGTGGTTAAGGTGCTGGATTCCCACATGGCTGACCATGGTTCAAGTCCTGGATCTGGTGGCTTACTTTCTCACTTTTTCTCTCTCTCTCTCTCTCTCTGTGTCTCTCTATGGCCAAATTAAAAAAAATAATAAATTAAATTAAATAAATAATTCTTTAAAAAGAAAGAAAAAAATTAATAATCAGTTTTGAGGCTGGCCCCATGGCTTAGTGGTTAAGGAAGCCAGATCCCACATGGCTGATGGCAATTTGAATCCTGGTCCCTGCGACTTTGAAGAACATGCTGGGCATGTTTGCGTGTGTGCCCCAGATCCTGACAGAGTGGAAGAATGGAGGAGAAGGGAGTGTGGTGTGACCACACTGCATTGGGGGGTGTTTTTTCCCCCAACCCCTGCTCTCTCTGGGGAGTTCATGCATCCTCTGGTAATTAAAAAAATGGTCAATTTTGTGTTATGTGAATTTTACCTCAATAAATAAAGAACCAAAAACACTTGGTTAGAACTTGAGCCTGGATTTCTAGTTCCATCAGTGTAGTGGACTGAGTGACTGAATATCCACTGTCTCTTAGAAATTTAGATAAATTCTGGATAGATTATAACACAAGTTTTAAACATGCAGACTGTTTTTTTTTTTTTTTTTAAAAAAAAGAATTACTTTATTTAGATTTATTTATTTATTTATTTATTTATTTATTTATTTATTTATTTATTTTTGACCAAAGAGAGATAGAGCACACGCGAGAGAGACGAAAAGTAAGAAAGCAAACCGCAGTCCAGGACTCGAACTGTGGTCAGCCATGTGGGAGTCCAATGCCCTTAACCACCATGCCGCCTGCTGGCCCCATGTGACTGATCTTGAAAGGAAATATGTGGTTGCTAGAGGAGGCAACTTGAAGCCTGAACAATAGCTCCCTGAGTTGAAGCTATGGTGTTTCCGAGGGACACTAGATCAAATGTGAATGGTGGAATGAGGGTTGGAGTTTAACTCCCACATGGAGTCAAGAGGCATGGCCTTGGGATGGTGTAGGGTGGGGAGCAGGAACAGAAACCCCTGTAGAAGGAAGGCATTTGGGGCCTCATCTGACATTTTGGGGCTACTGCTTGGGAAGCAGGAGACGCATAGATGGCCTGGGTTTGGTTCTCTGGGCCAACTTGAACACATCAGCGTGGTGGCATGCACTTGTCATCCCAGTTTATTGGGAAGGTGGGGCCGGAGGCTCATACCATGGTGAGGCCCTGTCAAAAATACTCACCTCTGTCTTCTGTCTCCTTCTCTTTTCTTTTCTCTCCTTCTCTATCATAAAGGGGAAAAAAGGAAGGCATTTTTGAAAAGCTACCTCCTTAGTGAAAGGGGGTCAAAGAAAATACTTTCCCATATATCCCTATAAGCCAGGGAAACAGCGTAGGAGTGCCTCTCTTCTTAGACCTCTAATAGGAGAGAAGCAAAGATATTGAAGCCCAGATTTGCCTTCGTGATGCCAGAATTCTCACCTGGAAAATTAATATAAAACTCTGTTCCAGATGGGTGAGATCCTCAGTGTGCTCAGCACAAGCAAACAAGAAACTGCTCGTCTGTGGTGACATTTCTGTAATTCAGGGTGTGCAAGATTCCTGTGGGAAAAACAACCTTCACTAGAAAATAAATTCACATGAAAAATTACAGATCACACAAGAAATAAATGTTTGAGCATCAGGGAAAGTAAGTAAACACAACGAACAGGAGAGGTAGAATCTGGTGAAGGGAAAGTGTGTTTGGAAAGACTAAAGAATATGGAAGTAGAGAAGGGCTCTCCTTCATGTAGTTGAACAAATGCTCTCAAGAGCACGTGGAAAGTTTGCTGAAGGCATAAAGGGGGAGTCTAGTATTCACTTGCTATCCTGTAGTGTTATGACAAGACCTTTAAGTCTTTTCCTAAGGCTCAAACTTTCAGGGTAGCAGGTGGCATGGTGGTTAAGGTGCTGGATCTCACGTGACTGACTATGAGGTCAGAGTCCTGGACTCAGGGGTTTGAAAAAAATGCTGGATGTGTGTGCATGAATGTCCAAAATATCAAGAGGAGCATGGAGGAGAAGGGACTGTGGTGTGGCCATTCTCCCTGGGGGGTAATTTTTCACTTCCTCTCTGTCTCTCTTTGGTGAGTGCATGCATGCTATGTAGAAAATCTAAAAAAGAAAAAAAATTAGGAAAAATTTAAAGTAATCCATTTAGATGCTAAAAAAACTTGCCTTTGTAGATATTAACTGTGATGCTCAGGTGCTTTTTTTTGACATATAAAAAACTGTACATATTTATTATCTACAACTTGATGACTTTGAGGTAAGTACATACCCCTAAAACCATAAGCATCATCAAGAGTATAAACATAGGGACCAGCAGTTAGCGTAGTGGCTATGTCGCTGGACTCCCATGTAGTTGACCACGGTTCACGTCCCGAACCCGGTGGCTTAAAACTCACGCCGGGCGCGTGTACGTGTGTGCCCAAGATCCCGAGAGGAGAATGGAGGAGAAGGGATCGCGGTGTGGCCATCCCCCCTGGGGGGTGATTTCTTGCTTTCTGTCTCTCTGTCTCTCTCTGTCTTTCTGGCGAGCGCACGCGCCCTATAGCTAAAAAAAAAAAAAAAAAGAAAAAGCCTCTCCAAAAAAAGAAAAAAAAAAAGATTATAAACATATCTATCACTTCTATTCTAGTCTATTTGTTGCTAGTAACAGAAAATACCCGAGTTTTGGTTATTTACAAAAGTAGAGGTTTATTCAACTCACAGTTTGGAGGTCCGAGGTTGAGGGACAGTATCTGACTAGATTACGACACAGCAGAGGGCCTCACATGTCAACAGCCAAGAGCTTGGACGAGTGTGTGTGTGTGTCTGTGTGGCTGTTTCATTCCTTCTCCTTATAATTCTAATGGGCTTCAGATGTGATGACCTTAATCCTAATCTCCTCTCCAAAGGCCCCATTTTCAAGACCATAGACAGATTGTTTTCACCTTCTTAATCCTGTTAGTGGCTCACTTAATTTTAACATGAATTTCAGGAAAACATACTCAAACCATAGCAATTTTGCAAAGTTTTATTTCATTCCCTTTATTCTTATCATGATTTGAGGTAAGAACACAGCATAAAACCTACTTTCTTAGTACATAGAACTTAAATTCTGTTTTCTCAACACACACATACATCTTACACATCTACACACATACATAGTAACTGTAGATATGTTAACGGATTTGTTGATTAGTTTTATTGTGGTGAATATTTCACAGTGAATACACATATTAAAACACCAAGTTATATCTTTAAAAAGATCTACGGGGGATAGTAGGTGGCACGGTGGTTAAGGCGCTGGACTTCCACATGGCTGACTGTGGTTCGAGTCCCAGACTTGATTTGCTTGAAAAATCACATGAGATGCATGTGCTTGCATGGCCAAAATTCTGAGAGGGGAATGGAAGAGAAGGGATTGCAGTGGGGCCATCCCCACTGGGGGATGATTTCTTACTTTCCCTTTCTTTGTCTCTCTCCAGTGGGTTGCATGCACCCTATGGCAAAAACCTAAAACAAAACAAAACATACCCCTACCCTGTTAGCAATTTTTAAAAGATTATTTATTTCTCTATAAGCAAAAGAGAGAGTGAGACAGAGATATGGACAGAATCAGAAACAGAGAGACATCACCTCCAACAGGGCAACAGGGTTCCAATGCTGTGGTCTACCCCCAGCTCCAGCCAGCCTGGATCATGGGCACAGGTGTGTACAGCACACTCTGGACCCAAACCAGGACCCCTCCAATGTGGGATTACCTTGCAGAGTGTTGCACCCTACCGCTGCACCACCGTCTGTCCCCCCTTTAGCAAACTTTAAGTTTGTGATACAGTATTATTAGCTATAAGCACTGTGCCATATAGTCTATCACCAGAACTTATTTATCTTACCTAACTGAAACTTTTCCTCATTCATCATCAGTGCTCAGGTGTCCTTAACCAAAGATTTGCCTGAATTTCTTTTGAGAGTACAGCTTGGCATTTGCTGGTTATTGGGAAGAGTGGAGTGTTATGAACTGGTAAATGGAACTTTTAGAAAACAAACACTGAAGCTGCCTTAAAAACCACTTAAGTACTCATTTAACGCCCCACTTTTAACCGATCTCATCTGTTGGCTGAGGGCCAACACTAGACTGAGGCAAGGCATTAGGGAAGTGGGAGCTTTACATGATTAAGAAGAATCACGTAGGGACCAGCAGATGGCAAAATGGCTATGTCACTGTACTCCCACATAGTTGACTGTGCTTCGAGTCCCAGACGCAGTGACTTAAAACTCACTTTGGGCGCGTGTGCGTGTATGTCCAAAATCCTGAGAGGAGAATGGAGGAGAAGGGATTACAGTGTGGCCATTCCCCTGGGGGGTGATTTCTCACTTTCTGTATTTCTGTCTGTCTCTGTCTCTCCAGTGAGTACATGCACCCTATAGCCAAAATCTCTCTCTAAAAAAAAGAAGAATCATCTAAAAAAAACTGTCGATAGGGGCCATTGGCAAACACGAGACTGAAGTCATCTGGTCACTAGGGTTCTTCTCTTTACTTCAGGCCTGTGATCAGGCCATGGCTTTTGTCAGTAGAATCCCTGAAATTTATTTAGAGAGGGGCCCTTGTCTTGCACGTAGTGTTCTCTATCACTTAGCATAAAAGTGAGAATGAGGAGGAAGGGGGACATATAGCTGATGAACTCTGTGGTTGCTAAAGCCTCAGTTGTATCTTGAGATAATTTTGGATTCAGTAGATCTGGTAAGCAACTCACACAACTGTGACATTGTACTAGGAGCTTAATGATACTGAATTTCAGAAAGCAGTAAGCTTTTGAGACCAGCAGTTAGCGTAATAGCTATGTCGCTGGACTCCCATGTAGTTGACTGCGGTTCGCGTCCCAGACCCGGTGGCTTAAACTCACGTCAGGCGCGTGTGTGTGCGTGCCCAAAATCCCGAGACGAGAATAGAGGAGAAGGGATTGCGGCGTGGCTATCTCCCCGGGGGGGTGATTTCTTGCTTTCTGTCTGTCTCTGTCTGGCGAGCGCATGCGCCCTATGGCAAAAACCTCTTTAAAAAAAAAAAAAGAAAGAAAGCGGTAAGTTTTCTATGAACAATTTAGGGGGTCAACAGGTGTCGTGGTGGTTAGGGTGACTGGACTCTCACATGGCTGACTGTGGTTCGAGTCACGGACCTGGCAGCTTGCTTTCTCACTTTCCCTCTCTCCCTCTCTGGTCAACCTTAAAAAATAAAATAAGGTAAAATAATGACAATGAATAAAATGAAATAAAATATTTCTTAAAAAAAATACAGGGATCAGTGTGGTCATTAAGGTGCTAGATTCCCACATAGCTAATCATGGTTCAAGTCCTGGACCTAGCAGCTTGAAATCATACTGGACGTGTGCATGTGCGTGCCCAAATCCCAAGAGGAGAATGGAGGAGAAGGGATTGTGGTGTGCCCATTCCCCCTGGGAGGTGATTTCTCACTCTTCTCTCTCTCTCTCTCTCTCTCTGGTTAGTGCAAGTGTCCTATGGCAAAAACATATGCCAAATTATTTTCTTTTTCACTGATGGATTGGAGATCAAGTAGTGCAAATGTAGGGAGAGACCTCCATGTGAGGGAGAATTTCAGGTCCTCTAAGTGTGGGTGTGATGCTGCTGAAGGGTCAAATCGGAGATCTGAAAACTCAGTGCTCAGCAGAAGTTTCAAGGGTGTCTTAGTCAAAGACCGGTGATTTTCCCCCTCGTGATCAGGTGCTGGGAGGGCATAGACAAATTGTTTCCTTTCCTGGTGAGTAGTGGGAAGTGATGTATATTATGCTTCCCTTTCTGGGAAAGGAAGGAAGGAAGACAGCTCATGACAGCTTTCTCATCACAAGAGTTGTGACAATATGCTATAGTTTATCAGTATCATTAGCACCAATAAATGATCTCTGCAGGATGTCTCTTTGCATCGAACCACTAGGTATCTAGTATGGTTTCTAAGATTGCGATGAACTAAAGACATTCTTATTTATGTATCTATTTTTTTTTTTTTATTTTGGGGACTGATTTTTATTTGGGCTTCTCACAGTGGTTAGAGCCACTCTGTCTTTAGCTCAGGGATCATGTAACTAGTTAGCATGCCAGCGTCTCGTTCGTCATCATAATTAACCTGAAGAATTGCTCCATCAGCTAAGAACAGCCATGTACCACCACCCGTGGAATGGAGAAAGAGCTATCAATCTGTCATTCCTGTCTAAAGACATTATTTTTTTTTAAATTATTTAATTTTATTTATATCTGTAATGTTACTTGAAAGTAGAGATTTGGGTATTTGGGCTCTTCACATCCTTCTCTGTAAATATCAGAGCAGTGCCTTCAGAATTAATTGCTTCTTAGATGCACAATTACTGCTCACTTAGCCCTATGCAAAGTAGGTCATTCTGTTCATCGTAATCTTGCTGTTCTGTAATTATGTGAAGAGCAAATGATTATAGATAGGGTTTCTGTGTGATTTGAAAGCAGGTAAATTTAGCATCATTAGAGAATAATTTACAGCTGAAAAAACTCAAAGTTCTTTTAAAAACATGTAGATAACATTTAAAACTTGGTAAGTTTTATTATTCTCAAGTGTGTTATGTAAGTTAGAAAAAAGCTTTGTCTTTTTCTTAGGCTAGAAAGGGCACTGATAGGTAAATAACAAGGAAGAAAAGGGCCTGGTCTCCATTTATTTTTTGACCTGGTAGAAATATTGTAACTGAAATTTATTTACACATGCTTTGAACAAAGGGCCAATATTTCGTTTTTCATTTAGGTGGAGCATAAATGATGAAATTAACATTTCTCTTTCTATAGATTAAGATAAATACCAAGTTTCTCACATTATTGAAATATGTTAAGTGATATGGAAAATTTAATTATTAAAAGACTGTATTTATGACTTTTTCAAAATTGAATGTAGGGACCAGCAGTTGGCATAATGGCTATGTTGCTGAACTCCCATGTAGTCAACCGCAGTTCGAGTCCCGGACCTGGTTGCTTAAACTTATGCCAGGCGTGTGTGCATGCGTGCCCAAGATCCCAAGAGGAAAATGGAGAAGGGATTGCAGCGTGATCACCCCCCCCCCCCCCCACCGGGGGGGGTGTGATTTCTTGCTTTCTGTCCTTCTGTCTCTATCTGTCTTTCTGGCGAGTGCATTCGCTCTATAGAAAAAACCTCTCCAAAAGAAATATTTCAATGTGAGGGGCTGGCAGATGGCATGATGGTTAAAGCACTAGACTCCCACATGGCTGACTATGGTTCAAGTCCTGGACCTGGTGGCTTACATTCTGACTTTCTCTTTCTCTCTCTCCCCTATCTCTCTCTGGTCAAGTTAATAATAATAAATAATAATAATAATAAACAAAATTAAATAAATAATTCTTTTAAAATAAATGAATATGAGTTCAATGTACTTAGCTACATAGTATGTCTTACACAATACTATATGGAAAATATATTTTTTTAATTTAGGCAGACCAAAATTCTTCAGTTAAAATTAATTAGATGAACAGAGATGTCTTCTACCTTGACTTAGTCTGCTTGCCTGCTTTCCTGCTGTTTGTTCAAATAGTTATAGTACAAAATGAAATTGATATGGCAAAGGACCAGCCTGCCTATATGATAGTAGAAGTAGATTGTGTCTTAGTTGTGGTCTCCCTAAAAGTAGATACTGAGACAAGATTTGGTGTAAGGAGTTTACTTGGAAGTGATCCAGAAGTATGGTGAGGGAATGAGGGAGTGAGGAAGTGAGATGGGGGTGGAAAGCCAATGAAGGAGGTGTTGATAAGTGATTATTGCTGGAGCTCCTTACTGCTGGGAATTCTTTGAGAAATTGTTTCTCCTACACATCAGGATTGAGGAAAACTGGGTGATTTACCTGGCATGGTAGGTAGAAAAATGCCACACCACCCTAAAAAATAACTATGTCTACCTCCTAATCCCCAGAACCTGTAAATATGTTACCTTACATGACAAAAGAGACTTAGCGATGGGATTGATGGGGGTATATCACTAGAGTCCTTGTAAGCGAGAAGTGGGTCAGGGTCAGAGAAGAAAATATGGCATTGGAAGCAAACCTTAGAAAGAGAGATTTGAAGATCCTAAGCTATTGACTTTGAAGATGGATGGGGGCCATGAGTTAAAGAATTCAGGTGGACCCTAGAAGCTGGAAAAATCAACCTTCAGTAGGAACTAACCCTGCTGATACCTGAATTACTTGTGAGACTGATTTTGGACTTCTGACCTCCTAAGTATAAGAAAACAAATTTGTGTTTACTGTTTGATTGAAATATGGTATTCTTTGACCTACATATCTTCAACGCATACCCCTCCTCATGCCTCAGTCTCTGGTTACCATCATTCTATTGTCTGCTTCTATGAGTTCAACTTTTTCAGGTTCCACATATAAGTGCTATATATCTCTCTATGCCTGGCTTATTTCACTTCACATAATGTCTTCTTCATTCATTATTTTTTAAGGATGAATAATATTCTGTTCTGTATATATGCCATATTTTCGTTATTCATTGATCTGTTGATGAGCACTTAGTTTGATTGGCTGCTGTGAATAGGGCTACAACAAACACGAGAGTGCACGTCTCTCTCTGGCATGCTGATATCCTTTCCTTTGTACATATACCCAGTAGTGGGATTGCTGGATCATACGTAGCTCTATTTTCAGTTTTTGAGGAACCTCCATAGTGTTTTCCATAATGGCTGTACCAAAGTTCATTCACCCAATGGTGTGCAAAGTTTCTCTTTTCTCTCCATTCTTATCAACAGTTGTAATCTTTTATCTTTTGATAATAGTCATTCTAAAAGCTATGAGGTGATATCTCATTGTAGTTTTAATTTGTATTTCTCTGATGATTAGTGATGTTGAACAATTTTTCATAAGGAGCATGTTGGACCCTGCAAGGGTTAGCCTTACAGAAGTTGCTGCACTTGGAGATGAAGTGAGGTTACAGGAGCTGAAGGAGAAGAAAAGATGACATCTGAAGATAAAAAGGAACAGTTAAAGAAACTTACTGAATTAAAACAATCTCTAGAATATAATTGGATCAGGAAATAAAAAAAAATGGTGAATTAGAGAAAGAGATAATTGGATTTAAGAAGCTCTTATGAATGACACGAAAGAATTTAAATGAATATGGAAATAGAGAAATTAGTTTCTAAGGAGATTTAAAAGATAGTCAGTTTGAAATGGATATTCAAGTTAATATGCTAAAACATCAGACTGATGATCTTACAGCAAACATGGAAACTGCATCTTCTAAATACATCTAGATGCAGAAAATAAAATTCTTCAGCAGAAGTTGTCTTCTATGAAAACAATACAGAAGAAATGTGTAAAAGGAGATTAAGCTGAAGTTGGAACAAGAAGTCGTAAACTTCAAAAGTCATATGGAAATGTATGGTACAACGTGTTCAAGTAGAACAATATAAATGGAATATTTAAGGAAGAGTAAGACAGTATATAGTACTTATAGTACAGTATGCATTCCTTTAAGAAGTCAATCTATTCTTTTTTTTAAAAGAATTATTTTTATTTAACTTTATTTATTCATTCATTCATTCATTCATTCATTCATTTCAATTTGACCAGGGAGGGACAGAGCAAGAGAATGAGCGAGAGAGAGAGAGAGACATGTGGGAGTCCAGTGCCCCTAACCACCACACTACCTGCTGGCCCCCGAAGGCAATCTATTCTTACAGCCACAAGCAGCATCTCAAGAAAACTTAGAGCAGTTAAGAGAAAATAATTATGCTTCAATAAGAAGTCAGATAGTACTGAGAATGAAAGATCTGGAAGCTGAACTCTTCAAAATAAGAGCTTCTCAAGAAGATTCTAATAAAACAGAATTGGAAAATTTAAGCAACACTATCTAAAAGAATCACAGGTTACAAAATCACTATCAGATAAACTTAACAAATGCATCAGGAATTGGAAAGAAGTATAACTAGATAACTAAGGGAAACTGCTATTGAATTTGCATCTGTATCTTGTAGAGCTTCTCCTTGAAGATCTATTGATGAGTCAAACTGAACTCAAGATCTACTTTTGAGAACATCACAAGAATATGTACACATCTTGAAGAAAAATTATATGATCTGAAAGATAAAATTTAAAATTAAAAAAAAATTTGCTAGAGGGTATGTGTACTTGCTGGAGGAGAAAGAGAGAGGGAGAAAGTGAGAAAGCAGCCCCCCATGGGCAATGGTCATGCTACAATCCCTTCTCTTCCACTTCTTTTGGGATTTTGGGCATTCATGCACATGTACTTGGCATGGTTTTTTGTTTTTGTTTATTTTTTTTCCTCCAAGCTGCCTGGTCTGACATGCAAACCATGTAACTGGACATGTGGGAACCAGTTGTTGTAACACCACCATGCCACTGCCTATACCTAAAACAATTTTTTAAAAATAATTTATTTTGTTTGATAAAAAAGGTAAAATGAGGATGTATTTGTCTTTTTTCTGCTTTTCATTGTTTTTAAAAGTGAATTTTTATTCAATAAAACATTATTATATATTTTTTACTTTTTAAGGCTTGTTTTTAAATTTTATTATTTATTATTATTTAAATTTGCTAAAGGGCACATATGCTCACCAGAGAGAGTCAGAGAGAGAGAGGAGATGAGAAAGCAAGCTGCTAGACCTGGGACTTGAACTGTGGTCAGCCATGTGAGAGTCCAGTGCCTCAACCACCACGCCACCTGCTGGCTCCAACATTATTATATCATTAAAAGAAATTAAGGGTAAAAAGAAAACACACCACCAACTTCAAACTATTCGGAACATGGTCATTCTAACACATCTTCATTTTTATTGATGTTTCCTTATATTAAAGCCTTGTGTATTTCTAAGTGATTGTAATCCTGGTCTTCATCAAACTTCTAGCTGATATAGTCCTTTCCAGTTGACTTTAATAAATATTAATTGATCATTGCTTCTACTGTTCATAGTAGTTATGTTGTGATAGAATAGTATAGTTCAAAAGCTCTATAAATATTTCACAAACACTTTTTCTTACCTTTGGTCAAATTCTTTCTTCTTCTGGTATGATTGCAAATGCTCCTCTTTGGAGCCAGAACTAGGCAACCTTGGCTTTGCACATTGCCCTTTCCTGCTGTAAGGTCTGCTCTCTGACATTGATTCAAGTGCAGCATTCCCTCTGAGCTTAAAAACTTAGAAAGTATCAAGAATAAAGCTAAAAAAATAAACTGGATATTAAAAAGGTGACATCCTTGTTCCTTTTCCAAAGCATTCAATAATAAGAAAAAAAAAATATTTAGCCATCAAAATCTCTGTTCATTCAATAATGATATGAGGAATATTTGTTTTCTCTGTTGCATTTTTAAATAAGTAAGGATAGAAACAAGACCATCATTATTATTATGTTCCTACTATTCACCCTTTTCTTATATTTCATACAAAAAGTCTTTAATTTGTCAAACTGATGTAATACTAAAAAATCCAAGTTAAGAGATGGCTATTTAAATTTTATTCTCTTATTTTTTTCTAGTGAGAAGCTGGATGGAAAAACTAAAAGACAAGGTAAGGAAAGCGTTTTTCTTCCTTTGGATTTTTCATTAAGGGCATATAGTTTTTGTTTGTTTGTTTGTTTTAGATTTCTTTTTTTTTTTTTTTTTTTTTTTTTTTGGTCATAGGGTATGTGGGCTCACTGGAGGGAGACAGAGAGAGTGAGAGGGAAAGTGAGAAATCACACCCCCAAGGGGGGATGGCTATGCCACAATCACTTCTCCTGGAATTCTGGCCAATCACATACATTTCCAGTATGATTTTCAAGCCACCAGGTCCAGGACTTGAACCATAGTCAACCATGTCGAAGTCTAGCACCATAACTACTATGCCACCTGCTGGCCCTAAGGGCATATAGTTTTTTCAAATAAAGATCTTTAGAGTAGAGAAGCTTTCGTTTATTATTATGATTTTGGTAATCTGATCAAAGATGCACCGCCACTTCTAGGTATCCAGCAAGAAAGACGTTTGTCCCTTAAATGCCTTCTTATACACACAGGAGACTTTATTCTTTGGAGTGCCTTTCATTCCTTTTTTCTTCCCCTTTTGGTGTGCATTCTTTATTGTGAAGAACTATTTTTTTATTTACGTTCATTCTCTGTACATCATTACAGCATACAAAATGAGATTTTCCATCCAGAATATTTTGCCTTTTTTTCCATCCTTGATTCCCTATCTCACCCTCTGCCATCTCCCACCCTCCTCCCACACTATGTCTGGTATCTATTGTTGCTTTCTATGCCTTCCCCTCCACACACATTTTATTGTTTCACTCAATATCTTAATTAATTTAAATATTTTCAATAGCAAGCACAGCTGATATATTCATATCCATGAACACAAGTCTGACTTTAGGCATAACCCTCAGGAGTAGAATGAACATACTATAAAATAGCACCTAGGTAGGGCTTACTGCAGTCATCAAATAAGTATTTTTAATGCTTTTTTAATTAAAAGAAAAACAATTTTAGTTTTTTTTAAAACTTTTTTTAAACTTAATTTACATTCATTCCCTAAGTATCGTCACAACATACAAAATGTAATTTCTCACCCAGAATATACTGCATAGTGGCTTAATCATGCATGTTATCATCAAAAATTTTCCATTTCTAGTTTCATATATTTATATACC
This sequence comes from Tupaia tana, assembly GCA_026018925.1. Taxonomy (NCBI): domain Eukaryota; kingdom Metazoa; phylum Chordata; class Mammalia; order Scandentia; family Tupaiidae; genus Tupaia; species Tupaia tana. The sequence goes on along the minus strand of JAKSZU010000001.1, from coordinate 223,415,986 downwards.
TGTTTCTGACACTCTGTCCTTTCCCACCCTCTTCTCACACTATCTCTGGTGTCTACAGTTGTCTTCCGTTCTTTTATTCCCCACATTGTATTGATCACACAATTTCTTAAATAACCTAACTACTTTCAATAGCAAGTTCACTTAGTAATTTCAAGAAAAGCAGTTTTAACTTAAATCAAAGACATGCTAAGGAACTTTGCTTAAAAGTTAAAGCCAGGAAACAGGTTAGGATTCTGCTCAAATGGTAGGTACATGATCCTATCGACAGCTCAAGACAGGACATAAATCCTTAAAACCGGACCACAAAGCCTAGAAGAAAATCAGCAATGTTTTAGTCAAAAGTCATAAAATTCTATTTCACCAAATCGGTCTCATGTACTTTATCTTCTGTTGTCGTTCGATTTTCCCAATTAAATTCTGGGATATAATATTCAACTCCAGACTTGTCCCTATGATTAAGTTGGCCATTTTCTTAGTTTTTGAACTCTTATTTCTGTGTGTCTGTATTTAATTTTCCTAATATAGCACTCCCTTGAGAACTTCTTGGAGATCTGGTCTGGTGCTGGTAAATTTTTTCAGGTTTTCTTTATCTGAGAATGTTTTTGTCTTTTCTTCCCACATGAAGGATCATCTTGCTGGCTACAGTAATCTTGGTTGAACTTGCTTTTCCCTTAACACTTTGAATATATTTTCCCATTCTTTCCTTGCTCACATTGTTTCCAATGAGAGGTCTGCTGTTATCCTGATGGGATATCCTTTGTAGGTAACTTGATGTTTTTCTCTTGTCAATCTTGGTATCTTGTCTTTGTGGTTTTGGTCAATCTGGCTATAATGTGTCTTGGAGAAGGTCTTCTTGGATTGATTCTATTTGGGGTCCTTTGTATTTCTTGGAACTGGATCTTCGAGTGCCTCTCTAGGTTTGGAAAGTTTTCTTGCAGGATTTCATGGAATAGATTATCAATGCTCTTATGAGTCTCTTTGCCTTCTTGGATGCCAATTATCTGGATATTTAGATGTTTGATAGTATCTAGTATTTCTCATATATTATTCTCATTTTTTTTGAGCCATTTTCTCAGTCTTTGTGGTTGATTTTTCTAGGTCAGTCATTTTCTCTTCTATGTCTGAGATTCTATTTTCTGTATGATCTAGTCTGCTTTTAATACTTTCAAGGGAGATTTTGACTTCCTGTATTATAGCCTTCATCTCAAACAGGTCCCTTTTATTCTTTTTTAAAGTGTGTAATTCCTGTTTTAGATCTTGCAAGAATTTCCTCACCTCCTGGAACTCATCAGCTCCTTTCTCCTTTCTCTTCTGCAGTTCATTGTCTCTCTTCTCTTTCATCTCTGTTAGCGTTGCCATTATGAATATTCTAAATTCTTTATCAGACATTTCCATTGAACTGCTCGTGGGTGAAGAGAAGTTATTCTTTTCCCTGGGAGGAGAGGTATTTTCTTGCTTTCCCATATTTCTTGTGGTCCTGCAGTGATTTCTAGTCATCTGATGGATGGTGGGTTTCTTCCTAATTCTTGAAGTTAAATCTGAATGTTCAGGAGCATGCAGAAAGAGGTGACCTGGAATCTCTTTGCCATTCCATTGTGATCTCTTTGTGCAGCAGATTCAGTAGATATTGAGGAATATATTAATCCTAATTGTATTTGGATGTTTGGCTTAAGTTGCATTAGATCTGTCCTGAAATCACTAGTTCTCAGGAGCCATGAGGAATCTTCATCTAAAGACCTGCCTCTTGTCTCTCCTGCCACTTAAGTTTGTGGGCTGGAGACTGAATTATCAGTAGGAAATCTTCATTTTTTCTTTTACCCTGAAATCACTAGTTCTCAGGAGCCATGAGGAATCTTCATCTGAAGACCTGCCTCTTGTCTCTCCTGCCCTTGAATCACTAGTTCTCAGGACCCATGAGGAATCTTCATCTGAAGATCTGCCTCTTGTCTCTCCTGCCACTCAGGTTTGTGGGCTGGAGGCTGAATTATCAGTAGGAAATCTTCATTTCTCTTTTACCCTGAAATCACTAGTTCTCAGGAGCCATGAGGAATCTTCGTCTGAGCCTTTCATTCTTATGAAGGTATAAACATTGGGGCAACTAACTGCATGGTGGTTAGGGATGCTGGATCCCACATGATAAACCATGTGGTTCTAGTCCTGGACTCAGTGAGCACACACATGTGTGTGTTCATGCCCAAAATTCTGAATGAAGGGAGAAATGAAGAAGGGATTGTGATGAAAGCATTACCCATAGGAGGTGCTTTTTTACTTTCTTTCACGGGAAAGTGTATCAAGGTGGAGTTTTATCTAGGGAATTACAGTAATGGAATTCCATTCTATCTGGCATTTCTGGATATAGTTCATCATAGTGCTGTTTCTTACGAAGTGTTAATGAGCTGACTCGTCTGGAATGGCCAACTTTGAAAAATATTTTCCTCTTTTGCATTAATTCTGCAATCTACATAGTGACTAACAATATTAGCTTCCTTCTGGGATTATATTTTCATTTTCTTTTTACTTTCAGCCCTTTCCAACTTTTCACTTTTGATTACCTTGTAATTTTAAACTAGAATTACTTATAAAAAATTGTAAATACTTCATGGTAGCCTGTGTCAGATCCCATTACTATAACCCAGCTCGGATTTAACTGGAGATTCAGTTAAACTGAAATCTTTTCAAAGGTAATTCACATCTCAATATATTTCTGTTGATGATATTCCTTTTTTTAAAAATTTGGAATCAATTTTTCCCATACTCAAGTTATTTATTTATTTATAGAGTTTATTTATTTTTAAATGTCTTGCCATTGGGCGCATGTATTCGCTGAAGAGAGACAGAGAGAGACAGTAAGAGGGAAACCTCCTAGGGGGCATGGCCATGGCACAATTCCTTTTCCTCCATTCTCCTTTTGGGATTTTGGGCACACACGCACACACACATCTGGTGTGAGTTTCAAGCCACTGGCTCCACTACTTGTTCTGTGGTTGGCCACGTGGGAGTCCAGCACCTTAACCACTACACCACTGCTGGCCCCAATACTCAAGTTACTAATATTTATTTCGCTACAGCTTTTAATGTTAAAGGATAAAATATAACATTCAATTGCAATTGAGGGTCTGAGGAAGGACATTTGGGCGAGGGACAGGGAGGAAAAGCATCAATGGCACAAAGAGGTGTGGTATTATCTGTTGAAGATATTTCGTAGTTTTATCAACAGTACTAGGGAGAAATGTTCACCTGTTGAAATATCCATTTTGTAAGACAAATAATACTGTGATTGAATGTATGGAAGAAAATGAAATGAAAAAATAAATAAAAATTTAAAAAAAACTTTATAATCATATGAATTTTCCTATTATTTTTCTGCTTCTCCATATAATTTAGTGTATATCATTTTTGAGAATGAGACTATTATGTGTTCATATACATATAAAGCTATTGAGGTCAGTGGAGGCCATTTTGGTATTTGTAGTGAGTCTAGTTGTGCAAAAGAGATGTGAGCAAATTAACTGAGAAAGATTTGGGGGAGAAAAAACTCAACATTTAGAACTAGATACATTTAAATTGGCAGTGCTTGTTATTTCTCAGAGAAAAATATGATAAAGTGAAAATTAAATAGGTTCTGATGTGTTAATCTAGAAATTTATGTCATTTTTTCAATAGAAAACATCCTTCTGGGGCCAGCTGGTGGCATTATAGCTAAGGTGACTAGATCCCACATAGCCGACTGCACTGATAGAAGTCCAGACGTGGTGGCTTGAAAAACACACTAGAGGGACCAGCAGTTGGCATATACGTGCGTGCCCCAAATCCTGTCAGCATGAATAAGTGGAGGAGAGGAGATTGTGACCATGCCTTATGGGGGGAGGTATTTTCTCCCTCTCTCTCTCTGTTTCTCTGGAGAGCACACATGCCCTCTGACAATTTTTTTTTTTTTTTTAATTTGCTGAGAAGAGACAAGAATAAGAATAGTACATAGAACACTTGTGCATATTTTGCTCATATGCACCTTTTATCCCATTGCTTTGTCATTTGCTGGTATGTTCTCCCCTTTTTTAAAATTCTAGGCCATCTGAGGGTAAGTTGCATCTCTCACGGTGTGTTTGCTCCTATACCCCAGTGTGGAGTTCCTAAGAATAGGAATATTTCATTAACAAGTTTTGGCATAATTATTAGCCTTGTGTATGTTTAACATCGATGTAATACATTTATGTAATCTGGCATCTATATTTCAGTTTTGTCAACAGACCCAAAATGTCCCTTATAAAAGCATTTTTTTCTCCTCTAGTACAGGAGCCAGCCTAGGATTATGTAACACATTTAGTTGTCATGTTTCTTTAGTTTCCTTTAATCTAGAACATTTTATAGCCATCTTTTATCTTTATGACACTAACATTTAAAAAAAAATATTCTTCTAAGTTTTTTGGCTGCTTCCTCATGGTTAGATTCAAGATGTGCCTTTTTTCTGGCTGGAATAATACATCAGTGTAATGTACCCTTCTCAGACTATCACATCTGGAGGCACATGTACATCCAATAATTCTGAGCAGAGAAAAGATACTAAGCAGAATTTATAACCTAAAAATATGTGCATACTATATTATTTATTTTCATTTCTGAAGAAATCAAGTCATGGGCAATTCTAAAAAAGAGCTTATTTTCCCTTAGTTTTGAAAGAAGTATGCTTAAATTATATTTGATGATGATGGGTTGATTTGCTCTCATCTTGTAATTTACTTGTAATTTCAAAGCAAGACAGATGCCGCACACACACACAAAAGGGGTGAGAGAGAGCGAGTGAACAAGAGAGCTGTATTTTTGTGAAATCTACATGATTTGAAGCTCTAGAAACAAGCAGTCTAAATGTGTCCATATGAAAGATAGAAGAGTGACATATTTTGGAATAGTCATGTTATTGGTATGAGGTTAAGTTACATAGTACCATGAGGCTCACACAGCTGATCTTGTAAAAACTCTAAACACACTAATGGCTGGGCTTAAAACTTATCAGATTTCTTTATTTTTTAAAGAATTATTTTTATTTAGCTTCATTTATTTATTTATCTTAATTTGACCAGAGAAGGGGAGAGAGAGAAAAAGAGTGAGAGTGAAAGAGAAAGAGAGAGAGAGAAAACAAACCACCAGGTCCGGGACTCAAACTGCAGTCACCACGTGGGAGTCCAGCACCCTTAACCTCCATGCCAAAGCTTATCATATTTCAACATATTATTTTCGTGCAGTGGGAATAGTGATTATTTAAAAACAATATTCACAGATTTGGTGAGAGCACCAAAAATTTTGCTATTTTCTAGTGTATTCCTACATGGAAAATTACAAGAATTTTTGTGTCTTAAGTAGATCTGGGAGAACTTTAGAAAGAGTTTGGGCTTCCGTAAAGCATATTAATTTGTTGAAAAATGGCTGGGCTTTGTTTCTTGGGGAAGAACACTTTATGCTGATGAACAATGCTATTGTTCTCAAATTAATGGAAAAAATTTCCATATTTTGCCTTAATTTAAGATTCTGGGAGCAGAATCAGGGAGGGAGCTGATTAGCAGAGGAGGGTGCTACAGTTTTGTAAGGGGTATTGTATTCCTTTGATATATTGCTAGAAATGTTGGGAGGTATAACAGGCTGCGTACTTCAGCACTTTTTGGGGAGTTTTTTTGTTTTCCATCCCTTTCTGTTTTTGGCTCATTCTAAACATATTAGATATGGTGATATATTAGAAATTTTAGAAATAGTCAAATAAATTAAGAGTCATGGTCCCTAACCCCCTTCCCCAAATATCTGTCTAGAGTACTTATTACAGCTTTTAAAGTGTTAAATCGCTTATGTGTTTTATATATATAGGCTTCTAGGGGAGAAGCTTGTTGAGAGGCAAACCAGTACCTATGTTCCCCCAAGAAAGAGCTCTAGGTTGGTCTATACCCCTTAGCTCACGTTGATCAAGGTGCAGGGACCATTCTTAGTACAATGAGCTTGTCCTCTTGGGATAATCTTGGGTAAGTCCTGAGCTATTCATTCAAGCTCAGGGATAATTGAGGATTCTGCTGCTCATTTAGAACTAAGGTATCCATAGTGACACCTTGGGGACATTGGAGACACTTGTGGGGTTTGATACCTCCTGGCTCTTTTGATGGTACCAAAATTGTTGGCATCCATCTTGTGCCCTTTGCTCTCATTTTCTTTCTTTGGGGCTGGGGACACCCAGAATTCCTCCCAACTCCCAGTTTTGGTCTTGTCCGCTGGGCAGATTATTCCAGACATAAAAATTAATCCATCTATTGTATGTGCGCACGCTCTCCTCTCCTTTTCTTTTTTGCCTTTGCCCCAACAACTCTTCCTCCTCTTTCCTTTGCAGACTGTTTTTTCCCTGTTGTTTCTCGAAGCTGTTACCTTTTACTCACTTGCAAGCACTTTCAGCGTTGTGTTCTTACTGTAATGTAGCTATGCGAGAGAGAGAGAAAATAAAACACCAATGTCAAGGTCCTCCTTTTAACCTCCAAGAAACACAGTATTCCCGAGGACACTTCAACCCCCTTGAAGCTTGACTCAGGCTGATATTTCCAATTTATAGCATTTTAATGGTCCTGGCATTGCAGAAGCTTACTTCATCCATCTTTAATACAAATTATATTTCTGTCACCAGAAACTGATGTTGACAAATGTGCATAAGCGAGTGGCTGGAGGTCCCATGAGGTCTAGCTGATTTATTTCTATACTTACTTCTAAGTATTTGAAATGTCTAAAAATAATTCCACCTCTCTCTGTTGCCTTCTCCTAAAAAGTAACTTTATTTTACTTTATCTTATAACAAAACAGACAGGAGAATTCATGGTCTAAACACTTGGTGCCATCCAGCAGAAACGAGAAACCCAGGGTGGTGGTCTGTTTAGCATCCTCAAGCGTGCTTTTTCTTTTCTATACAGGCTGGATACATGTCTGGGATGCTGGTGCCTGTAGGGGTTGGGATAGCTGGAGCCTTGTTCATCTTGGGAGCGCTCTATAGCATTAAGGTTATGAATCGCAGAAGGAGAAATGGCTTCAAAAGGCATAAAAGAAAGGTATGGAACCAAGAAAAACAAAACCTAGTCAGTTTCAGAATATTCTTCCCTTATCTAATTTGTTTAATAAAGCACACGGGCCTTAATGATGCATGGAGAGTATTGACGTGCCCAGTGGTTTGGATTAGCTGCTGCAGCTGCTGCCTCAGCTTCATTTGTTAGTGTATCTTTTAAAGCAGGCCTGTTTCTCAGCTTTGCTTTGCTGCAGAAAGTTTAACACTTTTCTTCTTCTTTTTTATTCTAGCAGAGAGAATTCAACAGTATGCAAGATCGAGTCATGCTCTTAGCCGACAGCTCTGAAGATGAATTTTGAGTTGGACTGAGGGGTTTAATTGGGTATTCAATGATGTTATTATTTTATTTTTTATTTTGGGGCAAAAAAGAAAAATGAACAACACCCTGCTACATTGCTGCTAACAGACCATCAGTCCTAGTTTCTGCTTGGTAGGTAGATTATTTTTTTTTGTACTGAGCAGAAAAGGCATGCTGTATACTAAATGTAACATGCAATGTTTGGTTTTATTCTGTAGTGAAGTTCTCACAGCCATGGGCTACAATACATAAATATGCAGCATTCATGTTGTTCAGTAGGAGTTCCTAGGTTAGGTAGATTAAAATATTTGTATTTTTCCACAGTGTCTTTTCCTTGGTTTGGATTACCTGTATTAAGTATAATGATTGTTGCCACCAAGGTATGCTTGACTTTGAAATAGAAATCATAACAAAGCATAACTTCCCATGATCGTACTCTACCTACTTGAAACCACAGGCTTGTGCAAGGCCGTAGTATGTACTGCATTTGTATCAAGACTAGCAGGAACTTGGACTGCAACCTTTTTCATCAAGATCTCTAATTCTATGTAGGTTTGTTTATATCTTGTATTATGTACTTCAGTATCCTAGTTTTATTATTTTTCACCTCTCGTCTTAGTCTCATTCTAGCAAAGAAGAAAACACACCAGAAATAATACATTAAAATGACTCTTAATCTTTCATGTATGCTTGCTTTCTTAAATGGTGTGATTGAATCCAACAGGCCTATCTAGAGAGTCTTACATTAAGAGAGATATTTCTTGTGTACTGTTTGACTTTGCCAAGAAGAAATGAGGAAGAAATCAAGAACATGAGGTTTTGCTGAGTTTCCAGGGTATCTATTTCTGCTGTTTGGTTCTGTGTTAGTGGCCACTACTGTGAACAATTTAGTGCATTGCTTTCCCACATTTGTAATCTTGGCCTTGGAAGGAATGCTCTACCATCAGTCTTTATATGGTTTTACTGAAAACAAAACAAAACAAAACAAAACAAAACAAAACAAAACAGGTATTCTGTTTTTTTTTTAAGCAGGTCTGGTTGCCAGAACTCTGATGTACAATGGAACGTGTGGGAAACCAGTGTCTCTCAGGGCATCCCTCTATGGGAATGTAAGGCTATGGTAGGTCATTTCTCATCTCCCCTATATCATATAGGGCATTCAAATACCGTATTTGAATCTGGACATGTGGCATTTGTGGTTAGTTGAGTTTAGGGGTAGCGGCTGGGTTCATTTCCATGGAAGAATAAAGGTTCCTAATAATACTGCCATTAAGGAGAACTTGCTCTCACTTATGACAGCCTGTTCTACTGTGTCTAAGACTAGTCGCAGAGCTATTCTTCATACCTATTGTGTGAAGTAGGACATTTATTTCTATTCTTCCTTTTGACTGAAGATTTTACTGAAGCAAGAAAGTAAAGCTATTATCCAAAGTTACACCCAGGGAGAATCAGCATGAGAATCACTTAGACTCAAAACCATGCTCCCCATCTTCAGTTCAGTTTCATTTGCACATACTTTGAGAAATGTGGTGCCATTTTAGAGTCTTTTTTTTTAAACCAAGGTTCTAAGAAAGTAGCAGTTTGGTCATGGAACGTTTGGTATGAGTCGTTTTGTCTCTAAATGAATGATGCCTTACTTATTTCTCTCTCACACAATTATTTCCTCTCCTTTCTCATCTCTTTCCTTCACAATCACATACATTTAAGCATCATCTCTAGGCTACTTAGAGAAACCTTTCTAAAATCCATTCTTGAATGATGGCTGACTCATGAGAATTTCTTATCAGATAATTTCAACTTTTGGCCAAGGAATATAAGCAAATGTGTGCAACTGATCAAGAGAAATGAAAAGCTCTGTGTAGCTAAATAGGAGCTAGCAATTGGCAAAGAAGCTCAAGGTCAGATTTTAAAAATAGAATTCAGAACCATGACACTCATGAATAATTTGTTATTTCAGAAGTGGAAACATCCTAATATTGCAAAAGGGATGTTTTCATTTTCTCAGAGCAGCCCCTTAATATAAATTAAGGGTGAATGAGCATGATGTGGCCTTACTGACTTCATATTCTTGATAAAGTGTTCATGGAGAACATGTAATAGGCTACTTAATTCATTAGCATCACATACGGTGATACTAATAGCCCCTGATGCCTCAGGCTACTCAATCTGTGGTCTGAACTTGACCATGGCTAATAGGCCACATCTTTGAACTATAGGGCAATAAGTACAAATAACAGACACATATTTTCATTTTTCCAGAGGGCTATGATTATGGCATGAATATTAATTTAGACTTAAGCTAAAAGATCTCTGTAGCCCTTTTTTAGGACACATGAATGTTTAAAGAAAGAGCTTACTTGATCACAGTAAAGTTCTGTACAAACCCATTAAATATCTGGATTGGGTGGAAGCTGAGTGGAGGCACAGCTGGTATGTTTATTTTGGCCATTTTGTTTCTTGCTGATGGCTATGGAACGATGATTTTCAGTGGTTGGTTCAATTATCAAGAGGGTCAGAAAGTTTGTTAGGTTCTAAACAAAACCTGGGATTAGGGTGCTGCTGTTACATGAAAGTGCTGGTTAATGGTTATAGTGCAGTCCAGATTAGAAGTGGTAAATCAGGCCCTGTTGGGTTTACCTAAAGTAAGTGTTCAGTCTACTTATATTTGCACATTAAAAATAAAGTCAGCTCTTCATTCTAAAAGTTAAATTTAAAACATTTAACAGTGAGACTATTAAAGCTATCTGAAAAGGGGGGATGATTGCTGTTGCTTTAATTATTAACAACTTCCCCACTGAATTGAATGTACCCAGTGAGGACTGTCAGCATCTCACTGCAGGGACAGGGACTGTGTCTCATTTTTGAGGGGAGAGACTGTGTTTTCCAAACTCACCAGCTCATAAGAATGACCTAGGACACTTGTTAAACATACGGATTTCAAGGCCTTGCCCTAGATCTATTGAATCGGAATCTCTGGAAGAGGTACTTGGGATTCTCATGCCCTGGAAAGTTTAAGAACACTGCTAGGAGAGCATCATCTATCTAGAGAGCAGCTTCTGTTGCAGAGACAAGGCAAATCAAAACCACAATGAGATACCACCTCATACCCATTAGGGTGACTATTCTCAAATAAAATAAAAGATAATAAGCGTTGGTGAAGATGTGGAGAAATTGAAACCCCTGTATGTCATTGGTGGGCATATAAAAGGGTGTAGCAATGGTGGAAAACATCATGAATGTTCCTCTAGAAATTAAAAACAAAACTGCCATATGGTCCAGCAACCACACTTTTAGGTGTATATCCAAAATAATTGAAGTTGGGATCTTGAAAAGATATCTGCAGTCCCATATCCATTATGCATTATTTGCAATGTCCAACCATGCAAATGTCTATCAGTAGATGAATGGATAAAGAAAATGTGGTATATACATAGAATAGAATATCATTCGGCCTCAGAAAAGAAGGGAATCCTATCATTGCAACAACATAACATGAGCTCAGGGGGTATTCTGCTAAGTGGAAGAGCCAGGCAGGTGGAGAAATACTTTATGTGACATATTTAAAATAGTCAAACTCATAGAAATGGAGGTAGGATCATGGTTGCTGGAGACTAGAGATGGGGAGGAAAAATGGGGAGATGTTGGTTAACTGGTATGAAGTTTCAATTATGGAAGATGAAAAAGTTCTAGATATCTGCTGTATGACACAGTGCCTATAGTTATCAGTATAGTACTGTGATCTTAAAAATTTATTGAGTAGCTCTCATGTTGAGTGTTCTTAACACAAAAAGAGACAGAAAGACAGACAGACACCAGGGAGAGCAGGCTTTTGTAGGAAGAAACCCTTTTCCCTAGTTGCCCTACTCAAATTACACCTGCCGTAGTGGAGAAAAGAAAATGAAAAAGGAAAGGATAGAAGGTACTAGAAAAAGAATACTGGATTAGAGAGAAAAGGGTTCTGCTATGCTTTTCAATCAGAAGATAGTGCTTTTCTTTTATATGTTCCTAGTTTTTTACTTTTCTACATGTTGCTTCTTTTGGTAGGTGCTGGCTTACTTTATATGCAATATTTGCAGTTAATTAGTATCCCAGGGTAACAGAGATTCCTTTAGCAATGCCTTAGGTTTAGTTTTAGCTCATAAACTGTCTCAGATACTGTTTTACAGAAACACTTTTTAGAAGTATCTGCATCACTTAGGTCAATAAATGGGAAATTTTTAAAGCAAGTTTTAGAACATATTTAGAGTAGTTTTGCCACAGATGATGAAAACTGGCTCTTCATTTCATTATTGATTTAAAGGCTAAGGTTTAAAAGCCGAAATGTTACAGAGATCTCAGAAATAATATAGAGCAATAGAAAGCATTCTATATGCTCAGTAACTGCATCTCTGTGTGCCTTCAGATAACATCTTTCCGTGGAACTCCAAATCCGGCATCTTGTCTGGAGTCACATGCACAACTTGGGTGAGAAGAATCCCTGGGGATTGTAATTTCTGTTGAAATGAATGATCAATGTTCCTGTATATCATCTGCCAGAAACTAGCAACAAGATAGATTAGTTGGTGTAAGGTTATGACTGCACGGCCTTTTGGCAAGAAAGGCTTTGTTATGACCCCAGAGGAATCGGAAGAGGCAGAATTACAATTAGAGAAAAGCCTTTCTCCTTTATAAGGTCATGTGAAGGTCTGGTTACAAGTAAACAAAAATGAACTGAAGATAGAAGAAAAACATAACACAATGCAGGTATAAAAATTTGAGGCTGGCCCATGGCTTAGTAGTTAAGGGAGTGCGATCCTACATGGCCAACCACAGTTTGAATTCTACCCCCTTATATCTCCTGCAGCTTGAAAAAACGGGTGTGTGTGCACGCATGTGTGTGTGTGTGTGTGTATGTGTGTGTGTGTATGCACAAAATCCTGACAAGATGGAAAAATAAAAGGGATTGTGGTATGACCACACACCACTGGGAGGTGCTTTCTTCTCTTGTCTCTATGTTGAGTACATGTGCCCTTTAGCAATTAAGAAGATGGCACAAAACAGTAGAATATGCTAGAGGGGGCCAAAATTCTGCATGGACTGATGCTTGGAAAAATGATAAAGACAACCAAGGAGAAGAATGCAAATGAGGAAGACCATTAGTGGGGAAGGGACTATAAAGCTACACAAATCAATTTTCCTTCTGTTCTCTCTATCAGAGAAAATTATCCTCTACTAGGTAGGTAGAATGAATATGGTTGGGAGGAAATTGAAGTCCACGATGGATGAGGAGATGAGAGATGCTTGCCTACTTTAAATGAGCTTAAGCTCAGTTAAGTATCTTCTTTAATTACCTAGACTTCAACTGGCTAAATATAAACTTCTAGGAATAAGAAATAGTTTGAAAACAAAATAATAACATTGAATTAATAAAAGTTCCATATTTGCACATTTAGCACCCTCCCCCCGTATGACATACTCTTCTTTTTTTGGGGGTAGTTATTAGACTGATTAGCTGAGGTTGAATTGAGGAAAGACATGTAATTATGTTGCTCTGATAATTATAAACGTTGACAGTCAACATAGCTGGAAACATAATTCTATTGCTTAATTTCTACATGCAGAAAATAAAAGTGCATTTATTTTTAAAGCACTGTTGTATAAATGCATGAGAGTATCCTATTTGGGGTAATAGGTACATCTAATTCCCTGTGAATCCAAATTTCTACTATGCACATAGAGGATAAAAAGCAAAGGGGAAAAAGAAAAGAAGGAAGGAAGGAAAGAAGGGAGAGATGGAGGGAGGATAAGGAAAAAAAAAAGAAGAGAGAAAGAAGGAAAGATGGAAGTTAGGAAGGAGAGAAGAAAATAAATAAATTTCCTCCAGGAAATGGCAGCAAAAGCACAAAGAAACAAATTATGTATTCCCTTGCTCTAGTTTGCTTTAAAGCACTTAGAAATATTGGGGCAAAAATTTTAACCTAGTAAAGCAAAGATCTTATTTTCTCCAGAAAGCTGCACAAGCAGTAATACAGGTATGACCATTAAAAATGTGTGATGTAGAGTATAAATTCTCACCTTAAGACTGCGACCTCCAGATCTGAAGTTCAAGATTGATGTTACTGAAAGGTGTAATCTTTTGTGGGATGAGGATAGAAAAGCTAAGAAGTGGTGAAAACAGAACTATCTGTAAGGGGAAAACCCTCTTATCTTTTCAAATTTCACTGGAACAGAGTACAAGGAGAATGACCGGCAAAGGCACCCATTTTATAGTATTTTATTACCTTTAAGGCTGGAGAGAGCATCTGCTCTGGGCTCGAAAGAACAAACCTGCTATCAGTTCAGGAAACGGAGGTTGTTATTAACCAGTGTCATGTGCATCTCAGTATTTTCTTCCTAGTTTCTACAGTGAAATAAAGGAAGGGACTAATAACATTAGAAATGTTTCTCCCATTTTATGTCTCATTGCATGACTACAGCATTTATGTAGTTTCAGACTTATTTATGACCAGACAGCCTAAAATATATCCCTGAGAAGGTTTAAGTACAGTCTTCCAAAAAGGAATTTTGGTACAAAATCTCCATTGGTCATTTGCTTTTGTTTCCTTCTTTATGTAAGAGATAAAGGAAAGAGAGAAATCCAAGATGGTTTTGTAATTAAATCGATCAAATCCCAAAGATCTGTGTCAATGAAACAGGCTGGCTAGAGAGTGTATCTTTGATAAATCCAGAGCACTTGATATTTTCGCTTCTTACTGAGTCAGTATTTTTGAATACCTTGTGTGTTGGGCCGCGTATTAAGTATCAGAGGATCAAGGGTAGCAGGACACAGTCCATGGCCGGAAAGAGTTCATGGACTAGTAGAAGAGGGAGTATATGGAGATTTCATCTCAGGGATACTATGGGATCCAGAAAAAGCATTTATCCCTGCCAACGAGATCAGGTGTTTCTGCAGACAGATAACATCAAACTTAAGGGGAGGATAGGGCGTGTGTTTTAGCCAGGGAAACCACAAGGACAAAAGCCAGAGGTAAGAGATCATGAGGAATTCAGCCATGAGCGATCAAGTAGTTAGAATAGCTGGAAGGTTGGTTCCATTGGGGGAGTGAGGGTTCAGGTTGGAGGGAGCATGAGGTATGAACTCTGAAGCTGATCTTGAAGGGTTTTTTAAGTCATGCTCAGGAATTGGATTTTATTATGAAGGCAACTGGAAGTCATGGAAGGATATTATGCTGAGAAATGAAGTGAGTGGGCCTGAGTTCATAGGAAGACGGGATTGGGATGGTTAAAGTCTGGAGTTGGGAACACCAGTCAAGGTCAAAGCTCAGCAATGCAGGGAAGTGATGACAGTGTTCTAGATCAAGGTTCCAGGAATGATGTGGAGAAGAGGATGGGTTCTGCAAGGGTTCAGAAAGGGTAAGCTGTAGGACATGGGGATTGGTTAGATGTGGAGATGAGAGAAAAGAATGGTTAAAGACAATCAGGATTGTGGGAATTTTGAGAGCCTCTAGTTAACACGAGTCCATGCCTTGCTTTTCTGAGGGCTGACCTTGTGTTATCCCAGTCTGTGTCAACTAGGCCTGAGAAAAATAACCTACAAGTCTGCCAAAAATGTACAGGCATCTTTAACTTTCTACAGAGTGTGTCTAAGTGTGTGTTCATTCTCTGTGAGTTCTAATAATAGGTGCCATAAAAAAAAAACCTTTAAATTTAAAATGACTTAATTTTAACGTCTGACTCAGCCTAGGTGGCATGGTACGTAGCATACTGGACTTCAGTGCTGGAAGCCACATGATCTATCATGGGTTGGATCCCTGAGTCATTCTGAAAAAACACAGGGTGCATATGCATGGATGCCCGAGATCCTGAGGAGCTGGAGAGTGGTAGGAGCTATACCATTGAGCCCTTGGTAGGAGTTACTGTCTTGGATTTGATTGACCCTCTTGATTTATAAAGCCTAACATGGACATTTCTCATTCTTTGACATGAGAACCAAAGCTTAATATCTTGTTTTTCTTGAAAATAAATCCAAGATGCTTCTCTCTCAAGGCTAGTGCAATGAGGATGCTGTCAGGATTTGGATATGCAGCCTGAAGAATCTCGTAAGCAATGCAGGCCTCATGTCCCAGTGCTGGGTGGTTTCTGTGGCCTTTTGTCAGTTGTCACGGACAATCATCAAGTAGATTATCTTTCTTAGCACATAAAAAATAAGGCAAGTTTGTCACGGTTGCCATATCAACACAAGGCTGGATTCTGGAAGGCCTCAATAGGAACAATGCAGAATTGAGGAAATGCAGAAAAGCATAAGAAGAAATAATTACCTCTTCAGTCTCACCCTCAGAGACAACCATTGTTAACATTTTGGTCTATATTTTTCTAATCTTTTTTTCCTGTGTGTTTGTGATATGCTGTATAGATGCATTTTTATTTTTATACAAAATCAGAGTTATAATTTACACACTATTTTGTTACCTCCCTGTAGCTACAATTTCCCATGATTGTTCTAAAAGTTATAAAGAAAAGGAAAACAGCTTGTGAAAATCCTGAAGTTGTTTGAGTAAATAAGCTGTTTCCTCATTAATAGGATTTATTTGGCATCTGGGACCAGCAGATGGCATTGTGGTTAGGGGTGCTGGACTCCCCCATATGGCTGACTGTCATTTGAGTCCTGGACCTAGTGACTTGCTTTCTCACCCCCCTCCCCCCCGCCCCATTCCTCTCTGGTCAAATAAAAAAGAAAATAATAAAGTAAAAAAAAAAAAAAAAAAAAAAAGATGCTTCCATCTGATGTAAATGAAGACATAACTGGGGACCAGCAAGTGGCATGGTGGTGAAGGTGCTGGACACTCCCATGTGGCCGACCATGGTTTGAGTTCCAGACCTGGCGGCTGACTTTCTCACTCCCCTCCCCCCTTCCTCTGTGTGTATATGTCACTCTGGTCAAATTAAAATAAATGAATGAATAAATAAAATTGAATAAATAAATCTTTAAAAAGAAGAAAAAGAAAGCATAACTGAATGAAGATGTCTTCAATAAACACAACACCCACTGGCAAATGTCACATCCTCATGCCCTGAGGATTTAGAGAACACTTTCCTCTCTTTGTTTTTACTTTCAGAGCAAGGATTCTAAACTTTTGTAATTAGACATTAAGGCTGAAAAACTGTAGGAGCAGATAATATGTAGTAAGTATTGTGAGAAATAGCAGGAAAATATTTCTTTAGTCACCTAAATTGATTATAGGCCAGTTCAGTTCAACTTTCTTGAATCTAATTAGTATTTTTGCGTTATTTATTATTATAGGGCACGTATATTTTCTATCTTTGATTTCACATAGCTGAAGTTAAATGAGCAAACGTTCCCTTCTATGTCCATTGTTTTCTCTTCCCCGTCATTTTTACAAAGAGGAGTCAGCTTTCCATGCCCTGTGTTTTTTCCACTAGACCCTCTGGATCCAACCAAGCTCCATTTCTTTTAGCTCTGAAGAGTCTGCATATGGAAGTGGGTATATCTGATTCAATAAGATTGATATCTTACTAAATTATGTTTTACTGTCTTAGTTCCATGTATTTTTAGAAAAATTGTAAGTATCTTTAGTGAAACCCTGTAGTCCTTTTGATTAAAACCTTTGTAAGACTCTTCACTAGCCCACACTCCTCCAGACTTCTTGCACATTGTAGGATATGAAGTGAAATAAACTGTGTGATGAAGGCCAATGAACTTTGTTCTAAAAAGATTGTCTTTAGGTGTGAAAGTAAATTCTTGTTCACAATGTGTTATTAGATTAGAATAGGATGGAGTAAGCATTTGGAAAACTGATTGAATCTCCACTGAGAAGACCATGCTCTTCAAAACACATTTCTGTTCGTTTAAGGTCAGAAGTCAATCAAAAGCAACTGGGAAAGAAAATTGCAAATAAATAAATGAGGGTTTTATTTATTCTCTATTATAAATGTCAAAGGTCTTTTTAAAGTTTAGTTATGGAGAATTATTTTGTTTCCTTTTTTTTTTTTTTTTCTTTCTGAGACAGAGTCTTGCTATGTTGCCCAGGCCTCGAAATAGCTATTCTCTTGCCTCAGTCTCCTGAGTAGCTGAGATTACAGGTGTGTGCCACCATGCACCACTGGTTACAAAGAATTGTTAAATAGGCTAGTGGTATCCTGTGTAAATGAAATGCAAATTTGAAACATCTTAGTGAAATTCAAATGATTTTTATTTAGCGAAAACAAAATCACAGATGCTTTTCAAGCTCTTGCTATGGGCCAAGTGCTTACTCAGTGCTTACCATAGATAAGCTCATTTAATTAAAAAGGCACTTAGATCTCCAGTGACTCTATCGATGTTAGGAATTTCACTTGAAATAAATAATTATCTTTGACAAGAGACATAAAACAAGGCCTGTAATAAGTGACTTATTAACTATTTTCCCATGCTACAGAAACTATATAATATTGGTCTCTAGTCATAAGTTGTATTCCATTTTTAAAATACCTAATTTTTATTATCGTCCCACACCAAACATTGGCTTTTGGGCAGATAATCCATCACTCATGTGTTCTAAGGTAAGGAGCCATCGAGAAGAATACTGCATATGAGTCTTATCCTGAAATCACTGAAGGAATACCTGTGTCATGCAAATGCCCTGCTTCAATAGGTAGGGTGCAATAGACAATCCAGTTGTTCAGAATTAAGTTTGTAGTTAACATTTGTCATTTATTGAAGACACAGTTCGCAGTAACTCTCAGTTAATTCCAATATATCATAGTGCTCTAAACTAACTTTTTATGATTTGCAGTTATTTTTATTTGGTTCTGAAATTTTAAAAAAAGAATGTTGGTGATGTGATATTTATGTACTGTCAAAAGAGAGCCTGTACTATTATAATGGCCACATTTTCTCGAAGTTGACAATGTCCTATGTTCATATGCTGTTGTTGGTTTCTATGTCTAGAACACGTCCACATACAGTTCATAATATTCTGCATTGCTTAATGTAATTTTCTATCCCAAAGGACAATTACTGTTAGAATGTACTTGTGGAATGCAGTACTTCATTAAATTAAGTATATTAAAATAAAATCTGTGTGGCACAGGATCTGCTCCTTGGCTTAAGACTTAGTAGAGGGTAGTTTCTTTGGGTTCATTCTTCTTTTGTCTCAATGAATACAAACACATTCTATCCAGAGACATTTCTGCAGAGGCCAGGAGAGAAACAGAAAAAGACAACAATAAAGAAGAAAAACAACTATAACAAGACTAATCATATTAGGAATCGTTTCTTGTGTTCTCAAATGTGTGTGTGTGTGTGTGTGTGTGTGTGTGTGTGTGTGTGAGGGAGAGAGAGAGAGAGAATGAGAGAGAGAGAGTGAAGGAGAGTGAAACAATGCACTAAGTGACTGTATCCTTATGGTTTAAACTGGGACACAATTGAGAGTGAAAGAAGACACTATTAATAATTATGATGGAACAACAGGCATAAACTGTAAACTGGAATGATCTTGGGCAAGCTGGAACCCAAGGATATCAAGAGGGACTGTTAAAATGTGTTGTACCACTTAAATCCTATCTTTTTTTCCCCCAGTCACTGCAGTAACAATCAGTTCTGCACAGGTTTTTGCCAGTTTGCCCAATGGTATGGGTTATTGGAGGGTCTCACTTGGCATTCACTCAAGTACAAACTGGAAATGCTGGAGCACTGACCTGGAGGGCCTTAACCAATGGGGACGGGAGCTGATGCTCCCATATGCTGCTTGTGTTGCTGGTTCTTAGATGCATCGCATGAGGCTCCTTGGCAGATCCTTAAAATAGCGCACAAGTTGACCACTGTGTTTTCACCTTGATAATTCACCCTTGCATTGGCTTTCTTTCCCTGTCTCAAGGCTACTTGCATGCAAAATGTTGTTGCAGGCTCTACTTTCAGGAGAATCCAGACTACAATAATTGTACTAAAGTTTTGGAAGTGAGGTCACTGGTCAGTGGTAGTAAGGACTTGTGGTGGTACCTGGCTGACAGTGTCTCAATAACTAAAACTCTTACATGTGGTGAATTGGGAGGAGCTGCAGGCAGAGGGCAGAGCATTAGGTTATATGATAGCTGTGGTCCTTAGTGTGGGAGCAGTGGTAATTATGGGGTTGCTGGAAGAGTCATGACATATTTTTCTATGCAAAAATGCAACATGACTTTCCTGATAACCCAGTATTAGGATTGAGTTAGCTAGTGTGTTTAGACTGCTTTGGAGGCTTTGAAAAAATAAAATGACTGACTCAGGTCAGCCAATTATCAACACAAGGAATGCTATCAAAGTCTGTATAAAGACACTCCCTGGCAGATTGTGCTGGAATTCTGTTACTCACGGTCACCCTGCAAGCAAGCAGCCTAGGTCGGGGAATGTACTGGTCAGGCATAAAGGAAGTCTAAAATGGGTGGTAGAGAAGGGAAATAAATATTATTGTGGTCTTGAGATTAGCTGCAATAGCAGCAACTAGAATTCACTCCACTAATCGTATTGAATCAAGTCTGTACAGAGACTGTGCCTCCCCGTCATCTCGAAGAGGATTCTGTGATACATTAAACTTAAAGAAAGGGACAAAAACCAAGTGCAAAGAAGGGGGACCAGCAGTTGGCGTAATGGCTATGTTGCTGTACTCCCATGTAGTTGACTGCGATTCGATTCCCGGACCTGGTGGCTTAAACTCACGCTGGGCCCCTGTGCATGCATGCCCAAGATCTGGAGAGAAGAATGGAGGAGAAGGGATCACAGCATGGCCACCCCCCTGGGGGGTGATTTCTTGCTTTCTCTCTGTCTTTCTCATGAGCGCATGCGCACTATAGCAAAAACCTCTCAAAAAAAAAAAAAAAAAAAAAAAAAAAAAAAAGAATAGATTGTACCTCCTGTGCACCATTCCAAATCCTCTTGTTCATGCCACTACTGTGGTAGCAACGTCTGTGCAGGTGTTAATCAGCTTTGCACAAATGTAGTTGAGACAAGTTTTGTGCCATAGCACTGTCACTTTTCTGATGCTGGAGTGCCCTGACCTCATACCATGGGAGCCAGGTAAATATTCAGGCATGCACAACTCAGAAGTATGAGAGAGCTGACATCTGTGAGGCCGCCCTTGATCACTGGAGATGAAGATTGATGGATAACTGCTTTCTTCTCCCAGGCAGTTTGCAGTTGTAATTTATAAGGCTCCTCAGATATCCTGGGGAACCAATCACCTGTGGCCAACTTGACAAAGCATCCCTGGTAATCCTTTCCCTCCTTCATGGTTCACGCCTCCAGCCTATACTCCTGTTCTCTAAGATCACATTTTCAAACAAACTTCTGTGTTTGAGCTTTTGTCTCAAATTCTGTTTGGGGGAGAATTCAGACTAAGACACAGAGAGGTAACAGGCAAGTTGGGAGTATGAAGGAAGGAAAGGAACTGTGATCTGGTATTAAACTGCAGAAATATTTTGGGACATCAGAGCCCAATTTAGTACTATGATATTTCTAATAATGAAGATGACACATTTAGGCCACATGCTTCCTTGTTAGAAACTCCATAACCAGAGGATATAGCAATTTTAGAGCTGGAAGGATTCTTGGATCTCATTTTTAGCTTATCTTTTATTTTAAAGAAAAGGAAGTTTGGGCTGTGAATATATTCCAGTACATTAGATAAAAGGAATTACAATATGTCAAATCATTCAAAACTAACAAAAATAATGATGATTATTCCTCAAAGTGAAAAATTATGTACTTGAGAGTCTTGAGGACAGAGGAACAGGTAAAAGGGGTTAGGACATAGTTAAGTGAAGTGAAGGATGACTTGTGTTCAAAATACAGGGGTGGCAATATTTTAGGGACAGAAAAAAAGCCTTTCCAGCAGATAGAGTTCTCCTGGGACTTGTTACATTTTTGGCTATGAAAGAAAGGTGCTAATGCATTTCTCATGTCATGCATTTGACATATTTAGTCTTACGAGGTGGGCATTATTATCTCTATTTTATAGATCAGGGTGTTGCTAGGAGAGGTTAAGTAACCCATATGATTTTTCTAAGCAACTTAGAAAGGTTAAGTAACTACATAAGATGGCTTGCAATCAATTACTTATTTTTCTAAAGTTTATTTATCCCATGAGTGAGATACAGATGTGTGTGTGTGTGTGTGTGTGTGTGTGTGTGTGTGAGAGAGAGAGAGAGAGAGAGAGAGAGAGAAAGCGATACAGCATCTCTGAAAGGATCTTGATACCAGGATCCACCCACAACCCCAGCCAGTCCCAAGTTCTGGGCACACAAGGGCTGGATGTACCAGGGAGGTCTTTAGACATGAACCAATAACTTAACCGCATGGGTCAGCGGACTGGCAACCTTCCCATGTGAATCAGCCTTGAAGAATGTTGGATTTTATCACTGAGCCAGAGTTTGGCTCCACAATCTAGGAGCTTTTGGTTGCATTCTTTCCCTTCCACCTCACTGTATTTCCTCAGCTGAAGAGGAAACCTAGATTTCTTCATCCCTAGCAGTTCCAGAATTTATAGGCTACCTTCCCAGGGCTATAAAAGTGCTTTAAGAGTAGGAAGAGGGACAAGCAAGTGTTGAGATATTTAAAGATGTTGGACTCCCATATGGCTGACTGTGGTTCAAGTCTTGGATCTGGCAGCTTGCGTTCTCACTTTCTCTCTTTCTGTCTTTCTCTGGTCAAATTAAAACAGATAATAATAATAAATAAAGTTAAATAAAATAATTTAAAAAAAGAAGTAGGAAGAGATTACATTAAATTTATAAATTAACTCTGGTGAGCACATGAGCCCTATAGCAAAAATCTCTTGCTTAAAAAAAAAAAAAAATATATATATATATAGATATCTCTCTCTCTCTATATATACACACACACACACACACACACACACACACACACATATATGTATATATATATAAATTTGCATAGAATTGGCTTTTTGGTTATATTAATTCTTCCAATCCAGAACCATAGAATGTCTTTCCACTTTTTTGTATAATTTTCAATGTTTTCTTTTTAAATTGGAAGGTACAGAGATATGGAGAGCAGCTGTGGATACTAGAGATAGCATGGGAGGAAGGTGGGCATTTGAGGGATGGGAGGGAGGGAATCAGGGGGAAAAAAGAAAAGCATGTAACAGACACAAAAGTGTAAAGCTATGTGTTAGTATGATGTATATGGTAGTATCTGTGACTGGACTAATGTGCAGTGTATTCATGCTGGGAAGATCCCTTTTGTATGCTGCAAAAATGTACACTGATAAAAAATAAATAAAACAATTAAAAAGAAGAAGTAGAAAGGGACCATGGATCATTCCCTTTGGTCCCTTATCCCAAACCTTGTGTAAAATGAATAACTCAATTTTACCTTCAAGGTCAATTGAACACATGTGGTTTCTGTCTTTTCATTTTTACCTACCAGCTAAAAAGTTTTATGAGAATGCTGATTATATCTTGAAAGCAATCACATTGAAAAGGAGAAGACAGTTCTTACTTAGAGTAAAAAATAAAATTTTAGACAGCAAAGTGGTTGTATGAATCAGTGTCCATGAAAGTAGTATTTGCCAATCACTGTCAAAAATTTTTTCACATCGTTTGTGCTTTCAGTAAGAGATTCTCATTTACTCCGCACACGTTTCTTTTTTGAATGTATAGAGCTGTGATATTCAGTACAGTATAGAGTAGCCATATATAGCTATTTAAATTTAAATTAATTTAAGTTAAATTAAAATGTAAATTTCTTAGTCATACTAGCCTCCTTTTAAGTGCCCACATAACTAGCACATGTGGCTGCTAGCTACCATATTGGAGAACATTTCCACCTCTCAGAAAGTTCTTTCGGGCAGTTCTACCCATCCATGCTGGGGATATAGTAAATAAATAGATGTGGTTTTTACTTCATGAACTTATCTTTTAGTGAGGAGAGAGACAAAAATATGCAAATATATAAAATGATAATAAATGGTACTTAACTTTTTTTTTTTTTAAGAGTTTTTTGCCTTAGGGTGCATGGACTTGCCAGAGAGAAACAGAGACAGTGAAAGTGAGAAATCACTCCCCAAGGGGAATGGCCATGCCATAATCCCTTCTCCTCTGTTCAACTCCCGGGATCTTGGGCATGCATACATGAGCCCAGCATGATTCTCACTGGATCCAGGACTTAAACTGCAGTCGGCCATGTGAGAGTCCAGCACCTTAACCACTACACCATCCACTGGCCCCAAAGGTACTTAATGTTAGAAAGGAAACACATAGTGTGCTGGGGTAAGGAATATGGAGTCACCTACTTCACGTGGTGAGGTTACATGAAATATGAAGCAAGTCATTGGAAAAAGTACTCAAGGCAGAAGAAATAGCAGGTGCAAAAGGCTTAGGGACATACCATGGTTTGGGAGAGAAAAAGTGGAGTTTGAAGGCTTTGGAGCTCTGGGGAGAGAACTGGCCTTCAAAGGACGCCATATTAGGAGGTTTGTGAGAGAACAGCTTCAGAATAATATCTTGAAAACAAGTTCTTAAATTTAGTGTGCATTAAAATCACCTGGAGGGCTTCTTTTTTGAAAGGTTTATATTATTTATTTTTAATTTTTTAAAAAGTATTTATTTCTTCCATGAATGAGAAAGACAGAGAGGAAGAGAGAATAGATAAGCACTTCCAATAGAACCTTTAGAGTGCAATCCACCATCACCTCTGCCCATCCGGATCATGGGTAGGCCTGTGCTAGGTATGTGGAGGTAGGTCTTGGGATGTGAACCCCAGACCTTCCCACGTGGGTCAGCCTCACAGAGCATTGCATTACTGCTGTACCAACATCCAGCACCCTAAGTCTTATTTCATTTTTAATTGGCAAAAATTGCATGTGTTTGTGAAGTACAATGCTCTGTTTTGATACAGATACACATTGTGGAAAGATCAAATCAAGGTAATTAATATATTCATTACCTCAAATAGTTATCATTTCTTTGTGGTAAGAACACTCAAAGATCCTCACTTTTAACTATTTTAAAATATACAATACGTTATTATTAATTATAACCACCATGTCGTGCAATAGAGCAGCAGGACTTATTCTTCCTAACTGAAACTTATACCTGTTGACTATTGCCCTCAATCTCTGGTAAGCATATTTCTATGTGGAAGGCTTCTTTTTAAAAATTATTATAATATTTATTAGTATTTTTTAAGTTTTTTTTTTTTTTTTTTTTTTTTTTTTTTTTTTTTTTTTTTTTTTTTTTTATAGGGCCCATGTACTTGCCAGAGCCAGTGAGAGGCAAAGTAGAAATCCTCCCTCCAGGGATGGCCTTCTCCTCCATTTTTCTGGGATTTGGGGAATGCACATGAACTCTGCTTGTCTCAAGTTGCTGAATCTGGGACTCATAGTGTAGTCAGCCCTATGGGAGTCCAGCATCTTAACCACCATGCTACCTGTTGGTTCCAACTCTAAGAGCTTAAAGCACAGGTGGTCCCACTCCCACTTACAGAGTTTCTTATTCAGTAGGTCTGAGGAGGGACTGAGAATTTTCATTACTAATAAGCGCCTAGGTAAAGCTGAGATTGCTTATCTCATACTTTGAGAATCATTGATTTAGTGGTTGCAGAGTCCTGGGTTCCTTTCCCTCTACAAGGCTATGTGGTCATTTGTATTTTACCAGGTTTTACCCTGAGTCAGATTGTAAGCTCTTCTCTCAGGCTTCCACATAGGGCAGGGGAACAGCTACCAACCACATTACAGAGGTGACTACTTTCCTTGATGTGTGACATGGGGACTACTGATTTAGTAGTTGCTCCTAGAATTTCTCCGATGGAGGGAGTGTTGTTCAAGGAGAAAACCTGCTCTGTGTTGAAGAGGGAGCAGATGCAGAGGCAGTAAAGAAGACAACTAAACAGCGTTTCTCGTACTGGTTAATGTGATCCAGGCACTAACTGGGGTACGGGATTGAGAGTTGGGGCATAAAAGAGTTATTTGAGCTGACTCGGGAGTTTGGAGCGTGGGAGAGAATGAAGATTTGCCTTAAGGGGTTGGACTTCTGCAGGCTGTGGAACTGGGCAAGGTCAGCAGGGTGGAGAAGCCGGCCACACGAGCTGATTTCCTCTAGAACTCCTTGTAGGGGGACTTTGTTCAGCTAACTTCTGGGTTATGAGTGAGAGAATGTACCTGGCCTGGGTTAGAGAAAGGCTCCTTCTGCTAAGCTCCTTCTGCATAGCTTCTGCTATGGCCTTTGGACAGGTCATTCTCACAGTGGCCTGATCATTCTAGGGGAAGTGGGTGTCACCTTGACTGGGGAGAAAATAAGGCCTAGGAAAAGCCCTCATCATGGACTATATTTGCCTAAATAGCATCTGAGAAAGGACAGAGGACATGAAATTAGGAGATAGATTCTTTTCTCTCTACCATCGGTGGCCTCATTTGGTGCTTTAACCAATGTAGGTAGTGCTTTACAATGTGGGTCCTGGAGTCAGACTGCCAAGATTCCTAATACAAGCTTGGCCATATTTAGCTGTGCTAACTTAAGCAGGAAATTCAGTTTCTCTCTCAGCCAAGAGGCCTGGCAGGAAAGAGATGGTGTAGTCAAAGAAATTAACTTAAATGAGTTTAATAAAGGAACAACTTTCAGAGATATGAGAAGATTAAGGTAACCAGTAAGGACTGGGACTAGCAGCAGGGGCAGTCATTGTCATTTGTCTGCCTGAAAAGACAAGGGAAGGGACAGTTACCTGAATCCAGCAAGCATTGTTTTGTGTGGGAGCAGCCCACTGGTCTGGAGCTGAGGCTGAAGAGGAGGAATGCAGCTACTGCCTAAGCTGGCCCAGTGGAGGAGGAAATGGATGCCTGCCCATACTGCCCTTCTCTGACTTCACACCTGAGACCAGTGCCTTCTAATAGCCCAACTTCACTGGAACTACAGGGCAAAAAGGCCCTTTAGATGCAGTTACAGAGTCCAGTCTCCCAGGGACACAAAACAGAAAGAAGGAAGGAGTAGGATGGATATAGAAAGTCAAATTCAGTACTATCATTCAAGCTTGGATGCTCCTGTCTATAAAAAGGGAATGCTGGACCAACATGTGACTGGGTGCTTAAGGCACTGAACTCCTACATGGTTGACTACTGTTTAGGTCCCAGATCCAGCAGCTTGAAAATCATGCTAGGCATGTGTGCGTGCATGCCCAAAATCCTGAGAGAGGAAAGGAAGAAAAGGGATTGTGGCATGGACATCCCCCTTTGGGGAGCAATTCCTCACTTTTTCTTTGTCTCTCTACTTCTCTCTGGTGAGTACATGTTCTCTATGCAAAAACAAAAAACAAAAAACAAACAAAAAACAAATTAAAACCCCCCAAAAGGGGGGGGGGGTAGTAGATACTAATAGTAATGGCATTTACTTTGTAGGGTGATGGCAAATATTAAATGAGATGGTGCATGTAAAACTCTGAGCATGGTTCATGTTCTGTTGTTACATTAAAGGGAATGACTCAGGCTGCAGGAAACAACAGCTCTATTGTGGACTGTAACCTTGGGACCAGGAGGCCCACAGGCAAAGCGTTGCTCCACTCCCTAGTTGAGAAGGCTCCTTGTTGCAGAAAACTCCAGTTAGGCTTGTGTCTGGTCACGCACATTGGCTCAGAGTCACAGCTGGTGAGTAACACACTGAAGTAGAGGGGGTGGCAGTGGCTTCTCTCTTTTGTTTTCAGCCTTGTTGAGAGTTATTATACCAAGATAGATGAAGTCTTAGCCTGTCTGGTGGATGACTGCTTTATTTATAGACTTCAGTTCTCTAGGGTGAGCAGTCCCATGGGGGCGGGACTGGGTAGTCACTCTCCTTCCCCAGGGAAGGATAAATTCATGTGTTCACAGAAAGTCCAGGATAGAATGTGGTGGTGATGACTTTGAGCTGCCCAGATAAGTTATTCTTATCTTCCCTTCCTGTTGATAAGGGAATCTACTCACAACTGCAACTTATCCAGGCTGGGCTTGTAACAGCCTGGCCAATCATAATGAGGCAGGAGTTAGACCCCATTTACAGGTAGATAGGACATGGGAATCTTCAAGAAAACCATTGCAATATTGACTCCTGACAATTCCTATCCTCTCCCAGTCACCCTTTCATATACCCTTAGACATGCAGATCTTCTTAAAGAATTCATGGCCCTATACAATAGAACTCAATAGGACCAGGCACCATGTTCCTCTACCTTTAGACATACAGATACCCCTGATAATGGACTTAATTAGAAAAAGACCAGAAGGCCTGGACAGACATAATCCAGGACACAAAGATATGTAAAAGCATTATCACAGTTTCTGGAATGGGGCAAAGCGCTTTCACTTTCTGATGGGTGAGACCCTACCAGCTGAGGTATAAACCTGGAAGCCAAACTATGAGGTGGCAACCCATTTTGGGACCCCTCCTTTCTTCCTGGGAGTTCTGATCTTCCTTCCACCTCATTTAATGAACACTTCACTTTCAACCCCTCTACATGTCCAGATTTCTAAATCTTTCTGAACGTGAGACAAGAACTTGTGTCCTGCTATGGGTGCTGGGCCTGATCACCTCCGCGCTCCTGTGTTCCTGCATCAATAATACCTTATTCTCTTAGACTAAGATTAATTCTGTGGCCCAGAGAGTGATATGGAGAGACCCTGAATTCATGAATAACTCAGGGCTCATAGCTGCCTGAAGTTTTTTCCCTCCTGCAAACTTACTGCCCCTCTCTGGAGCTACAGGGTAACCTGAAACCTTGAATAGGTTAGACTTCCAGTTTCTCTGCCACTTCCATTTTAGGGTAGGTTCTGAGCCCTTTCTCCAGTCCTAACATCCCGAAACCTTCCCTCCTTAATTCTCCTATAAAAGACCATTTCTAACCCCCAGTCAGGGCTGGAGATTCAGAGTGTTAACTCCTCCATGCCCACCGGCATGATAAAGAGTTCTCCTTTCTCTCCTGAATTCTGTTTCCATTCCTCAGTGTCTGTTTTTCTGCAACAAGAGGACAATTTTCTCTTTAAAGTGTGGATATGTACAGAATAGTGTCTTGGTCCTTTCCAGGATTAGAGTATCTAGAAGTTAAAATAAACAACAAAAAGTTTAACCCCTCTAAGTATCAGCTGCAGGCCTTTTATTTCACTTGAGGCAATACAGTCATAGAGGTTAAGAGAGCAGGCTTTGGAGCCCTAAGTTCTGTTTTCTAAGCCTAGCTTGTCACTTAATGTGACTTGGGCAAGTTTCTTAATCTAAATTCCTCTTTCCTAGTCTGCAAGTGGGAATAATTACTGTACCTTTGTTAGGGAACAGCAGGAATATCATGCTTCTAGAAGAACACCTTGGATTTATGAACTCTGAAAATGGAGAAAACCCTAACCTCTTGCCTTCCTCCTTGAAACAACAGGAAGCTAACAAAATGGCTAAAACATCTGACCTCTTGCCTTCCTGCTTGAAAACGACACAGATCTTTAGATGGGTATGCGATCTGATGAACATGTTCTCCAAATTCCAAGGTGTGCTGATCAGCCTCTGGCATCATTCAGCCATAGTTCTCCTTATCGATACTGAAACCACCCTGTTCTAGGAATTACCCTTAGCCTTCTAATCCTCTAAGAAGCAACTTTCTCTAAAATTAACTTTCCTTCCTCTTTTGCCCCAATAAGTATGGAGGATGAGAGAGGCTTAGCAGGCACATCCCTGGTATAGCTTCTCCCTCATAACTCAGATCTCTATGTCTCAAGCAGTATTTCTGTGTGAACTTCAGGTAACTTTCTATTGGACAGAAGTCACATACCTTCCCCCTGAGAGCTTGGCAACTGGTAGACATGTAGGATTTGGAGTGCATAGAGGGGGCAGGGCACGGGTATTATGGGGAGAGATTAACTAAGCTTGCATATGGAATTGCTGAGCACAGTCCCCAGCATAGAGTGAATATTTAGGCATAGTGCTCCTTATCTATATTTTTAAAGAATCCAAAATGTGTAGATGTTTGTGGAAGGACACAAAATCCTTCCCAGACCACAAAGCTCTAAGTGGAAAAGGTCACAGAAGTTTCAGCTGTTCTTTTTCACCACAAAGACCAGTGTTCAGGTAGTGACTTCAGTTTGACTCAGATGTAGCATGAATCAAAACGTGTATTTGTCACGGTTGTAGGATTCAGCCCAAGAAGATTTTGACCACACAGCTGTGTTTCCCAATGCAAGGGGAAGTGATTTCTCTGCCAGGGTCCTGGGGAAACAGCTCATGGAGGGCAGTAGCTGCATTCCTTCCTTCTGCTCTGATGGCCGTGAACACCAGCTCTATGGGCAGGAGCTGATAGGGTCCATTTGGTAATATCCGAGGCATGCTGAGGCCTCATTACCATCACACGTCAGGCTGTCACCAGGACCCAGTCCTACCCTCTGGCTCTTGCTGGGACTGGAAAGAGGCTACTCCTGTAACTGAGCTGAGGACAGGAAAACCATGAGGCCTTTCCCCAGTGTAGAAATAGGATTTTCTTCTGAAGTGTCTTGTGTTTAAGAGTGCTTCATTCAGTTGAGTTATTCTCTATGTTATAGCTGTTACAATAAGAAGAAATATAGACAGCACCTTGATCACCCTACTTCTATCATCTGAATATTTCATTTTTTTCATGTTCCTTTCTGGTCCTTCCTTACTCAGATGACAGTTTTTTTTTTTTTTGTTTCTTTGTTGCCATGCCATGATCCTCCTGTCTCAGCCCCCTAGTTGGGACTACAGGCATGCAGCATAGTGGTGGGCTCCTTTTTAATGGGGTCTATGTAGCCCAGGCCAGCTCTGGGATCCCAATCCTCCTGGGATTATAGGCATGTGCCACCATGCCCAGTCTTTCGGTTGGCCCAGGAATCAAACCCGGCCTCCACACGTGCAGCACAGCATTTAACAGCACAGGTCAAGGCAACTGGGCTGGATGAGTGTTTTTTGCATAGTTGAAATCATCACAGATATTCCATTTCAAATTTTTACTGTGTTAAGCTTTGGAAACACTTGTTGCCTTTAAAAATTATTATTATTTTTAATCACTGTAACTCTTTACAGCATATGAAATGAATTTTGCCACCTTAAATACACTATATATTAGCCCAGAGATGTTATCATACACATTTTCATCAGTAGACAATTTTCCATTTTTGTATCTACTAACTATTCCATTATTTTTTTCTCCTCTTGATTCCTCCCTCCTCCAACCCCGGTTAACTTTCTCTGTTTTATCTTAAAAAAAATGTGCGGGGCCTGCAGGTGTTGTGGTGGTTAAGACAGCTGGACTCCCTCATGGCTGACTGTGGTTCAAGTCCTGGACCTGGCTGCTTGCTTTCTCACTTTCCTTCTCTCTCTCTGGTCAACCTCAAAAAGATTAAAAAAAAAATACAATGAATAAAAATAAAATAAGTCTTTGGGACCAGCAGTTAGCGTAATGGCTATGGCACTGGACTCCCACGTAGTCGACCGCGGTTCGAGTCCCGGACCCGGCGGCTTAAACTCACGCCGGGCGCGTGTGCGTGCGTGCCCAAGATCCCGAGAGGAGAATGGAGGAGAAGGGATTGCGGTGTGACCATCCCCCCTGGGGGGTGATTTCCTGCTTTCTATCTCTCTGTCTGTCTCTGTCTGTCTGGCGAGCGCACACGCCCTATAGCAAAAACCTCTCCAAAAAAAGAAAAAAAAAAATAAAATAAAATAAGTCTTAAAAGGAAGAAAGAAAGAAGTGTGAAAGTCTTCCATCTCTGACGATAGGAGCTGAAGACAAACTCCTGGTGTTTCAGGAGTTGCTCTTCTTAAGTAAATTAGTGATTTGCAAGGTAGTTATTGGAGCTTTGATGGTTGTCCCCTATTATACTCTGCACTCTCCCACCACCACACCCACTCACCTTAATTGTGAGACTTTTTTCTTTATGGAGGGGGTAGAGGGAGAAAGAAAGGGAGAGAAATGGAGAAAGGGAGAGAGAGAGAAAGTGTTTCCGTGGGATCCCTTGGTGTCGTGATCCTCCTGCTCTAGCCTCCCAATTAGCTAAGCTCACGGGTGCATGTAACCATAAGTGGCGTTTTGGGTTGGCCCAGGCATTAAACTTGGGCCTCCTATGCAGTTTCCAGCCTCTCAAGTGGTGGCACTACCTGTGCGCCACTTGCAGCAGGGCCAATTATGAGGATGTTTTAAAAGAAACCTGTGTATTTTCAGAAACAGGTGTTCCACTGATTGACATTCCCATTATTCTAGAAATTGCTATTTTGCTTTGTGTACAAAATTGGATTTTACTGTCTTCGTCTCAGTCTTACTTTTCTTTGTCTTTCCTAGAAATAGATATCCAGGGATTTCCAATCTGAGTTTCAGAGCCTTTGGTCTCTGTCAAGCCTCTGACTGTCCTAGAAATAATGGCTTCCTAACATATCTCCAGCCTGCTTTTCCTGCTGGGAAGAGACACATCTTGCAGACTTGTTCTGGATCTGGAAACCAGGACTACTCTGCAGTGGTTGTGGCAGTAGCAGGAGTACTCACTAGAGAGCTATCTGCCTGATTTAGCCTCATGAGAAAGCTGGAAAGAGGATTCTGGGGTGACAGGCCCTGAGAAAGAGATTGACTATTGAACAAAGGAAGGAGGACAAACACCACCCCTTCCTTTGGAGGAGAGGAAGAGAACCCCAGGAAGGCAGGAAATTTCTCTCCTCTGCCAGCTGGCTGAACTCCACTGTGTCTGGCTCCAGAGAGAAACACAACAAAGGGGATGAAGTGTGCACCCCAGGGTGGTGTCCCATAAGTGACTTCTACCAGCTCCTGAGATGCTCGCTTCCCCACAGAGGTGGTTATAAACCTCAGAGCTCAAGTAGCTGTACTTGAGAGGATGAACAGACGTCTGATTTGCCCGACATATGTTTATACATCCAAGTTTATATACTGTTGTCCTGTGGACTTAATGGTGCTCTTCCTCACTTTCGAAAGCATATGGTATGTTAATAAATGGGATAATCACCCTAGTTTTCTAGGTCCCCAATAAGAGACTAGGGAATCTAAGATTGACTAGGAGAGCTATTATATGTGAAGGGGAATATTTACATGGGGTGGAAATATCAATGAGCCTGATATTCCTTTCAGAGGAAGTGCAGAAAGGTAGCCACGATGATGCCTGACTGATGTCCCTCCCCTTCTGCCCACGGGAGCAGTGGGGGACAAAGCCACAACAAGGCAGGACATTGAACAGGGCCAGCAGCAGCAGTTGGGGAGGAGGGTTGGCTTCCATCTATTTTCCATAAATAGAGATGGATTGGTTGAGTTAGGACTCCAAAAAGACTTGGTTGGGGGGAGGACCATGCAGTTCTGCGCTGGTACCCTATACCGTGACTTTTTCTATCGCTAGTGTATCCTTCATAAACAAGGAAATCAATCAAATAAGACAGCTTATGGGGTTTAGCAACCACGCCAGGACCACAGCACCTGTCTTCTAAGACCTAGCACCATTTTCTTCCTATACTTGCTATTTCTTCCCACGATCTGGATCCTCTCCTGCCTCTAGTTAGCCCCAGCTGCCCTTTGCACCTGCTCATATCCTCTTCTTGGTTCAAGTCGGCTTTTCTGAGTTGCAAGCAACATAAAATAGTCCTCACCCAATGTGAGAGAGCTGCTTCATCAGGGAAGTTGGGACGCTGAGCAGCTGCAGACACAGCTGTGCCTGGAAGCCCTTTTGGCAGTGTCCAGCTCTGTTTTTGATGAGTATATACTTTTCAGGAGACAATACCTATAACTTTTTAGCTGCCCAAAATCATCAGAACAACATGTAGTTGCTGGTGGCTGGTATGGGGCTCTGGAAGCCATTTTTGTCAGGCACGGCAAGTTTCTATTGCTCCGACTTCCTAGGACTCGGCATTCCCAAAGCATGCTCCATCTCCCCCACCCACATTTTTAAAATTTGCCCTTTAAAACAGCTCCCTAAGAAGTGAGAAGCGCCTCTTTGGACAGTGTCTGCTGACATGGATTTTGATCTGGGAGAGAGGGCGAGGAGCCGTGTGGAGGCATCAGTCTCTGGGATGTCAGAGTCTCCTTGGAAGAGTCCTAATTAAGGACTCAGGGTGATTGACAGGTGGTGGAAGCCCACAAAAGTGCACTTGACATGCAGCAGAAGTCGGTGTCTGAGTTGCAAAAAACATTGGCAATTGGAGACCTTGAAAAACCTTTGTAGGTAATACTATAATTTCATTCCTTAGCTAAACATTTAGAAAAGGATTCTGAAATGGCTGCCAAAGGAACTCAGAATTGACATGCTTTGTCTCTCTTAAATGGAATATAATACAATTTTGTAGCAAGTTTATTGTTTCAGATTTTATATAATTTACTTTCTATACTGTAGGATCTTGCTTTGGTACAGTCTTCGAATGTACTCACTGAGAGTTAGAAATGTGCACAAGGAAGTCTGATTTACTGCCAAGGATAATAGAAGTCAGATAACAAGGTAGCCCCTGTAAGATGAAGGAATGAAGAAAAAAATTAACATGTACAATATTCCTCCTGTGTTCTATATTTGTATATCCTGTATCCCATCTCACCATTTTGGGGGTAAGAATGAGGTCATATTTCTTTAATATTCAAACTACGTGCCTATGAAATCCCATCTCCTAGCACAGAAAACGTCTTTTTCCCCAGCTTTACCACTAATGAGCTTAGTCTAGTCTCCCAGAGCCTGTTACCTCCTCTCTAAAATGGGGCTATCAATAGCACCCACCTCATAAAGTTATTGTTCTGATTAGATGAGAAAATCCATGTGAAAAACTTAGCATAGCCCCCGTAGCATGGAAAATGAATGTTATAAGCCTTCTTAAGCACAACAGGGCGGCTCAAAGGACAGAAAACCAGAAACCAGCTCTGGTCTAAGAGGGATCTTTTGGCAGTTGTTGCTTTTGCTGCCCACAAGGTGTCGCTGGTAGGCCCAAGGCACTTTTTTTTTCTTCTGGCTTCAGTAAGACCGGAGCTCACAGGTTTGGCAATATCCTTCTAGATGTAGGCAATAGAGGAGAATTCCTCTTTCCCATTGATATATTCAGCTATGTTTATTCCACACCACTCTTGGCCTAAGATTCAAATGCTACAGCTCTTTCAAAACACTATTCAAAAGAACTTTTCTGTGCGGATGGAAGTATCTATGTGGTCCAATATGGTGTCCACCATCCACAAGTGGCATGTAGCACTCGAAATCTGGCTAGTTGACAAAAAAACTGAATGTAAAATTTTATTTCATATTTTAGTTCATTTAAATTTAAATAGTTACATGTGGTTAGTAGCTTCCATTTTGGACAGTGAAGCTTTTAAAAACACACATACGCACCTAGCTGTTTTTCTGAGACATAAGCCCATAAAACTGGGTGTAAAGGTCAGAAGGGATTTCAAAGTCATCCATATGTAGTGCCTTTTTAAAAAAGAATTATTTAATTTAATTTTATTTATTTACTTATTTTAATTTGACCAGAGTGAGACAGGGAAAGTGAGAAAGCAAGCCACTAGGTCTGGGACTTGAACCACACTGGGAGTCCAGTGCCCTTAACCACCATGTCACTTGCCAGCCCCCATATCTAGTACTTTTAATTAGCCATCTACTGATATCAAAGAATCGGCCCAGGTTCTTTGTACTACTTCTTGCTGGGGTTGGAGTTCAGGCTTTACAATATGAGACATCCTCAAAAAGTTCATGGAAAATGTGTATCATGGAAAAACTATGCATGGATTTCAATTTCTACTTTGCATCAAAACAAACTCATACTTCGATTCTATTTTCCATAAACTTAGGAAAAAAAACTTTTATTTTGTTCATGATAGAAAGCATGTGTGTGTGTGTGTGTGTGTGTGTGTGTGAGAGAGAGAGAGAGAGAGAGAGAGAGAGAGAGAGAGAGAGAGAGAGAGAGGATCATCCTTGATAGGGTCTTGGCATGCTGTAATCTCCTTTCCTCAGTCCTCTGGCTCTTCAAGATCTTGGGCATGCAAATACACCTTTGTGCTTGGTATGTTTTAGGCCCACCAAGCTGGGAATCTGAACCTGTGGTGAGTCATGTGATTTCCAGTACTGCAGTTCAATATGTTACCAACTGTGCCAATGGGCTAGGCCTCACAAACATTTTGAAGTACCGTCATACCTGACAGAGGAGCTGGAAGGATGGAACAGGCTAACAGCTTAGAGATGTAGCAAGCCCAGCTTGCCTCTGTGGAAACCCATGAGGACTCCACCTGTCCAAGTCATCCAGTTTAGGCATCAAGACTAGAGGAAGTCACATTGCCTTCTGTCCTAACACCCACCTTGTTTCCTGCCTCAGGATACCTGGCAGTTGAAATCCCACATTTCTTGGTCCTACAGTCCTTAAGGGACAATTAAAAAAAAAGCTGCCTAAGGTGGGTATATTTTTCTAGGTCTAGGCTTTCCAATTCTAGCCATAGTCATGTTATTGTAATATGATTTCATTTAAGCCTCATAACAACACTGTGAGGAAGATATTTGTCTTAGTCTAGACTTTTATAAAACCATAGTCTGATGCAAAAGCATATATGCGGGTAGTTTATTTGGTAAAGGAATTGGAGAGAGCAGAATTACAGATCAGAATAGATAAGGAAGAAGGAAATAAAGCAGTGGTTTCTTTGTTGATGAATGTTTGCCAGCTAGCTCTCTGGAAAACTCTCTGGTAACCACCGCTCTGATTTGTGGCAGTTACCATTTTCCATGGTGTAAATGCCCTACATGATGAGTTTCTGAGTGATAAAACTGAACGTGTAGTGGAGAGACATGCACAACTGGCTCTCATTAGTCAGGCTGAGCTGGCTCCAGCATGCCACCAAGGGAAAGGCAGTGCATCTTTGTACTTGGTCATTGCAACTTTGTAGTTGGTCATTGCTATTGGTGATTGCCACTTACTCCTGAAGACACTCCTGAGAAACTGTGGGAAGTGCATTTTAGAACTGTCTTCTCGGCACAAAAGGAAGAATCTGTCAATTTCCCTCCTGCATTGGTCCAGGCAGCCACACGGACATTGACGTCCTGCACTTCTAAGGTGTATTGGATGAATGTTGAGTAGATTTGTTTGCATGTTCAGTAGCTTCAGAGGAGTCCACAAGCAGAAGATTAGATGTAAGAGTTTTGTGGTCAAGCCAAGGCATGCTAGGTTGTTCCTGTATGATGTTGTATGATGTTGGTTGAAGTGTATGTGGGACCAGTCACCAGTGACCAGTGACAGCAGTTAGAATAAGATTTAGGGCTGAGAGAAATTAAAGTTTCCAAGATAGACATGGACTCCCATGTAGTCAACTGCAGTTAGAGTCCTGGATCCAGTAGCTTAAACTCATACCAGGCACGCATGTGTGTGTGCTCAAGATCCTGAGAGGAGAATGGAGGAAAAGGGATTGCGGCATGGCCATCCCCCCAGGGGATAATTTCTTGCCTTCTATCTCTCTGTCTCTTTCTGGTGAGCGCATGTGCCCTATAGCAAAAACCTCTCCCGAAAAGCAAACAACAAACAAAAACAAAAACAAAACAAAAAACGCCAAAGTTTCCAAGGTAGTTTACTTCTTGCATGCTCATAGTGGCTACTCTTCTTTTTCCTTCCTACACTAAGCCCAATCTATCAGAAAGTGTATTTCAAGGTGCCGATCAGCTACAATATTTGCAAAGACTTAACACAAGGGTCTGCTATGACCCATTTTAGGTTTCTCATGCTCATAGTCTGCTTTTAGTTGTAGGCTGCTTACCTGTGGGGTGATCCAGATGTTTATCTTTGAGGGATTGAGCCATTATTTGATTTATTCTTGTCCAGTCAAGGCTGTTGCAATTGTCCCTTAATACCACAGTGAACAAAAGCAAGAGGTGCCCCCCAAATCCCATAGTTTCTAGACACACTTTTCCATGCTCCCACTGTGTGGTAGGAACTCTTACTTTTTCTAGTGATCGGGGTCAATTTCCCCTCACCAGTACAATATGTCCTTTCTTTCTTTGTTTGGAGGACAGTGCTCCAAACGCACAGGATAGTGTTCCTGACCTGGTGCCTTAGTTGAGTCTTTAACAAGTCATTTATACCATTCTCTTAAATGGTATTATGACCAGAAGATCCATGTTCATGCATTCACCCAACATTTTCACCATAAGTGGATCCCTTGGGTAGAGGAATGCTGTATAGACATTATGCAGACAGATCCAACATTCTATAAGCATTTGGGTGTTGGGGCTGGCAGAGGCACTGTGGGCAGGAAGGCAAACCCATTCCAGAGTATATGACAATTTTATTATTTATTTATTGCCAGAGGACAGGTGTATGACAGAAAGCAAGAGCAAGAGAGAGAGAGAAAACCCCCAATGGAGCATGGTTATACTGTAATCACTTCTTTACTTCTCCATCCTATTGGGATTTTGGGCACATACACATGTGCACCCACATGTGTTTTTCCAGCTGCAGAGGCTGGGATTCAAACTGTGGTCAGTCAGTTTGAATGGAGAGATTCAGCTCCCTTAACCACTAGGCTATGGTGCTAGCCCATATGTGTCAATTTTAGTATGGACAAATCTTAGACCCCTTGAGAGTAGAAAAGGGTCCTATGTAAGCAATGGCTGACATATCTCCTAAAGGGATGGTGGTCTATAGTTTTCTTTGTCAGGCATTGTTTTTTGCTAGCAGGTCAACTTCTAATAGTGAAATGACTAGACAGTCTTGGTAAGGAAGTTATTTTGTTGGGTTCACTGAAAGCTGTCATGCCTGCTACCATGAGCATGTTTCCTTAGCAATGGTGCTCTCCAATGGACATTCATCCGGGTACAAAGATCTGTATACTTCCATAAGTTTATCCACATGCCTTTTCTCCAGACTTTCTTGTCTGATCTTTCATTCATGCTCCTTCCTTGTTCTTTTTTTTTTTTTGAGAGGTTTTTGCTATAGGGCGCATGTGCTCGCCAGACAGACGGAGAGAGACACAGAGACAGAAAGCGAGAAATCACCCCCCCAGGGGGGATGGCCACGCTGCAATCCCTTCTCCTCCATTCTCCTCTCGGGATCTTGGGCATGCACGCACATGCGCCCTGGTGTGAGTTTTAAGCCACCAGGTCCGAGACACGAACCGCAGTCGACTACATGGGAGTCCAGCGACATAGCCATTATGATAACTGCTGGTCCCTTTCCTTGTTCTTGACTAACCAACCAAGTCATTTGCCACTGGCCTAAAGTATAAGTATACGCATACCCAGGACCACTTCTCCCAGAGGTAGTGAACTATCATGTGTTGTGCCCCCATTCTATCCATGGAGAAGATTTATTTTCATCATTGCCTTTAAGGATCACTGCTGTGTGGGGTTTAGGGCAGAAGTAGCCCATCTATAGGTGACACCCAAATCCTAAGCAGAACCATCTGTGAACTGAAATATTGATGTAAGTTAAGGAAGAGATGTCAGTAAAATAAAAGCATAGTGCCATGAAAGTTGGGGGGAACTGTTCAGATAATTTATTTCTGCCTTCTGAACCTGTGTGAACCTGATCTGAACATATTGTCTCTATAGCAATTGATTACTCCACACCCAGCTGACCATATGATAAGACAGATAATCATGGGCAACTCTGGTCACATACTTACTCAAATTCTACCAGCTCCCCTTTGCTCTCCAGGAGTTTTTTTTTTTTTTTTTTTTTTTTTTTTTTTTTTTCATTTTAAATTTTAATTTTTTTCCTCAAAAGGCAAATATTTCTCTTTTGCAGAGGCATGTAATTTCTTCAGATCTCTTAGTTTTTCTATTGGGTCTGGTCAGACTCCAGATGCTGCCCTCATCTTCTGTATATTTTTCTACCCCATTGGATCCATGAGGTCACATGGTCCAAGTAACTGTGTAGCCTCTGCCACTCTCTGATCTGCAGAGTCCTCTTTTTCTCTAGGCCCCACTCAAAATTGGCCACTTTTTAATCATTTACTTCATTTTAATGTATGAGTTGGGACATTATTCCCTAGTACTATATTTGTTGCTTCCAAAGTCCAAAGAACTCCACTAACACTATACCTTTTTAGTGGTAAGGTTTACAAGGTACAAAAACTTGGTTTTCACCTCAGGTAGGATTTAACTGGTATATCCTAGATCACTATTCCTCTAGAAACTTCATTGATATGGTAGGCTCCCTTAATCTTTGTAGGGTTTTTCTCTTAGCTCTTAGCACATATGTTTCCTGTCAAGACATCTAAAGTAGTTTATTTCTTGCTTCCTTGGTATAACTGGGATTGATATCATCTACACAGTGAATAAATATGGTGTCTGCAGAATGTTAAGACAATCACACTGTATTGTGAAAAAGAGCCCTAAGACAAGAGATGATGAATGTATACTGTCTCTTTGCCATGTAAAAAGTAATTCTCTTTTGATCTTCCTTACTGATACAGATTGAGAAGAATGTATATGTCAGATCAATGGCCATTTACCAAGTGCAGGAGGTTGTGTTGACTGTTCTAGTGAAGACACTATATCTGGCATTGCTGCTGAAATTTGGGTCAGCACTTAGTTAAGTTTATGGTAGTCCATGGTCCTCTGCCATAAACTCACTGTCCCCCCCCCCCCCCCCCAGGGGACTTAATGGGGATTGCCATCTTTACATACTTCACGTCTTTGGTAACGGCTCTAAGTTCTGCAGATCTAGCTGGGAATATGACATTGTTTCTGATTTGTTATTTTGGCTGGGCGTGGGAGCAGTTTCAGTGGCATCCACTTAACTCTTCATGTTATAATGGCTCTTACACCACAGGTCAGGGAGTTAATGTGAAAGTTCTGCCAGCTATTAAGAGTATTTCAGGGCCAGCCAGTGGCATGGTGGTTGGGGTAGCTGGATCCCTCATGGCTGACCATGAGGTTCAAGTCTTGGACCTGGTAGATTGAGGAGGCGTGAGTGCGTGCATGCCCAAAATCCTGAGAGGAGAATGGAGGAGAATGGAGGAGAATGGAGAAGAAGGGATTGCATTGTGGCCATTGCCCTTGGGGAGTGATTTCTAACTCTCTGTCTCTGTCTGGCCAGAGTATGCACCCTATGGCAAAAGACAAAGACAAAGATAAAAAAAAGAATATTTATTCTGGGCTAGGCTATGGCTCGATGGCTGGATCCTGCATGGCTGACTCAGAGGCTCAAGTCCCAGACCTGGCAGCTTGAAAAATACTCTGAATACTCTTTGCGCATGTGTACCCAAAATCCCCAAAGGAGGGAGAAATAGAGGAAAAGGGATTACTGTAGACTATGCCCCATAGTGGGTGCTTTCTTGCTTTTTCTCTTTCTCTCTCTGTTTCTTTCTGATGACCACCTGTGTTCTCTAGCAAATAATAAAAAAATGACCTATTCTGATTATACATTATAAACAGAACTCCATTTATCATCTGGCTTCTATAATTCTATACCCTTCATCAAAGAAAAGCAAGGCATGTGACTGCATTTTGGGGAGCACAGACTTAGATATTCCCTTTTCCCTAAAATAAAGTTACCTTAGCAAGGGGAGGTATGTACCATTGGGGAAGAATTAGCAATGATATTTACTGTTTTTACAGAATGGCTGTAGGATCCTTCCTTCAGCACCTAACCTTGCCTTAAGTCAGTGGGTTCTAGGTCTCTGTAATGACTTGGGTTTAGAAATGATATGAGGGACCATAGTTTTTCATTACTGCTGCATATGCATTCTTCGGTTCCCCAGCTCTTTCATTTTATTGGTTATAACTGTCAAATAAAGCTTTGGTCTGCTCTGCATCTGTCTTCTTCCTTGCAGTACTACGATTACTACAGATCCCTGGTGTTTCCAGCACTCTGTTTGCCACTTGAAGTCTTGCTGACCAATATAATTACGTACACCTTGCCTTTGATAATTAAGCACTACCATTTGACATTGCAGATTCCTTTTTGTTCCACTTGTTTGGTGGAGCCTGGCTCAATGGCGTATTTTCCCTTTTCAACACCAGCCTTCAGAGGACCCCTAACTAAAATGGCTTAGATATTTCAGGGCCTCTCTCAGCAATGCATTCCTTACTGGCTTAATAAAGGAAGTGTTCTCTGGGCCCTCCTGGGCTATATTGGCTTTATTCATTAGGTGTATTTTTCAGGTCTCACACAATATGTTGAGTCCTAGAATTCCCACTTTTCTAAACCCTTTGATTCCATCTCCAACATTTTGGCAAGGCAATTGTAACATTTCTATCCCATTGTCTGGAGGTCATTGTGTCCAAGCTTCCAGGGAACACCCTGGCAGTATATAGAACTGCTTCACTGTCCTCCTAGTGGTGTACCTGAGCCATCGTGTGAATTTTCACACCAGCAGTCTTCTTTGTACAAGTGAAGAATAATGCCAAGCATCTGAGCATTCGTGGGACCTTGAAAACCTAGTGATAGAACTCAGAAAGTTTACTTCCTAAGGAGAAGAAACTTCCTCTGACTTACTAAAGGAGGTAAGATTTGACATCAGGCTAGCCCTAGCAGTTGATGGCAGGGGGAGGGGAAGCCACCTGTTCCTGCTTCATAGGTTTGTAGCAAGTCTGTCTGGGCTCAGAATGCAAAAGTGGTCAATGTCAGAGAATGGTCACCTTGATCATCAGCTCATTATGTACTATGGTCATTCCTGTGGACTCATGCAGACAGGCATCTGAGAGCTTTAAAGTGACATTATTGTTTTTATTGGATAACAGATTGAGCTGAAAGATATTTACTTTGAGAATTCTGAATGAATTCCTGTGGGCAATTTGCATATAAATGGAGTCTAGTGGTTGTAAACCATGCTTCTCTTTCCCTTTGTAGTCTTGAAGAATCAGCCTCTGAAGAGTTAAATTTGGATGCCTAGCTAGGATTAGAAAGTGTTTTTAAATTGGGACCAGCAATTGATGTAATGGCTATGTCACTGGACTCCCACGTAGTCGACCCGGTTTGAGTCCCGGACCCGGAGGCTTAAATTCACGCCAGGGCGTATGCGTGCGTGCCCAAGATCCTGAGAGGAGAATGGAGGAGAAGGGATTGCGGGGTGACCATCCCCCCTGGGGGGGTGATTTCTCACTTTCTGTCTCTCTCTGTCTTTCTGGAGAGCGCATGCACCCTATAGCAAAAACCTCTCCCAAAAAGAAAGAAAGAAAGAAAGAAAGAAAGAAAGAAAGAAAGAAAGAAAGAAAGTGTTCTCAAGCATTGTCAATTACAAGGATGAGGATGAGGATGATGAAGAATTGATATAAACACTTAACTATGTGTCAGGCACTGTTCTTAGAGCTTTGTAAAATCTATTTAATCCTCACAATCCTATAAAGTAGGTATATTATTCCTATCTTCTTTTCATAGATTTTACAGATTTTTCTTCATAATTATTTTTTCAGCTCTTCTTGAAGTTATCACTCCACCAGTGAAAAAGGATTGAAGAGGGCCAGGTCTCCTACCTGAGCCACATAGAGAACCATTTTGAAGCTATGTCCTCTAAGTACCCTAAGCCATTTGATCAGATGTTTGTTTTTCTTTCTCATTTATCTTTCCCTTGGATCTAAGCAAGCAGTAAATATTTAAGTAGTGTGAATGCTTGTCTAGCAATCTGTCTGTGTTAGATTAAAAAGGGCCATAAATTAATTGACACTTCCTATTGTGAGGTAGAGTCTAATTCCTCTCCTCTTGAGTCTGAACTGGTTTTAGTGACTTGTTTCACTAACATAATATGGCAGAAATTTTGTTCTGAGACCTTGAGTCTAAATCAGAAGAAGCCTTGTAACTTCCATCTGGACTTTTTTTTTTTTTTTTCAGAGAGGTTTTTGCTATAGGGCACGTGTGCTCACTGGAAATACAGAGACAGAGAGACAGAAAGCGAGAAATCACTCCCCAGAAGGGATGGGCATGCCACAATCCCTTCTCCTCCATTCTCCTCTCGAGGTCTTGGGCATGCACGCACATGCGCCTGGCGTGAGTTTAAGCCACCAGTTCCGGGACTCAGTCTACTAGAGTCCAGCAACATAGCCATTACGCCAACTGCTGGTTCCTCCATCTGGACTTTTAGAAAGTCCTGAGCTGCCAGGTGAGAAGTTTGACCGCCATGTTGGGGAGGCCACATTTAGATGTTCAGTTGACAGTCCCAGTTGAGCCCAGCCTTGCAGGCAGCCACACCAAGGCATCAGACATGAGTGTTGCTGTCGCGGTTTCCTACATGAGCCCATCATCAAGTGATTGTTCCCAAGTGCCCCCCATTGGGACCATGTAAAACAGAATAATTGCCCATCTGAGTCCAGCCTAAATTCATCACCCACAAAATCATGAAATTTAGTAAAATCGTTGATGTTTTCAGCTGCTAACTTTTGGGGTAGTTATTGCACAGCAATAGACATTAGAGTCCTCTTAATTTTGAAGATCAGTGTAATGGTCCTGGGGCATATTGAGGGTAGAGGGTAGTGTGGGCTTCTGGGAGCTTGAGGGGACTTCAAAAGTTCAAAAAGTTTCTAGAAAAAAATTGAGTTATGGTACAAGTTTATTCTGATGCAAAATAATCTGAAATCTATATAGTTTTCCATAGCATGCATTTTGTTATGCAATGCCTTAGAGATTTTC
Organism: Tupaia tana; assembly: GCA_026018925.1. Classification (NCBI taxonomy): domain Eukaryota; kingdom Metazoa; phylum Chordata; class Mammalia; order Scandentia; family Tupaiidae; genus Tupaia; species Tupaia tana. The sequence continues at coordinate 223,372,118 of JAKSZU010000001.1, read as the reverse complement.
TATCACCTGTGTAACTGTGTTTACCACTGAGCTGATGACAAATAAAAGGAGAGAATACCGATAACTTTCAATTCTAGGTATGAGTCCTACTAGAAGTCTGCTTGTTCTTCTTTTCTTGGGGCCATGAAATACTTCAATCTTCTTTTTCTGGTTCAGGTGACTTAAAGTGGGCTTCTGTTATATGCGACCAAAAGAGCCTGGAAGGTTCCTCCCAGCCCGCCGTCCTGAGTCATGTCCTATGACTCAGAGGGCTGTGATTAGACCACAATATTGATTTTCTAGGTTATAGCATCTACTTTCCACTTTGGACAGGTAACTTGCAGCAGGGAACCAGAACCACAGGTGTATCTGATCCTTTTTCTTAATCTTTCCCTAGAAAATCACTATTATAATTTTGAGAAGAAAGCAAGGTGTGTAGACCCAATTATAGTGGTGATTTGTGATTGAAATCCATAATTACTTCTGAAGACAATGAAACCCAGTGATTACATGCAGCCTCCTGGGTTCTCTGGCTGCCTGAAAATTATGTTTTTCATATCCTCCAAGATAGTGCTTACATAAAGACTAATTATTTCTGTGTAATCGCTCACAGAAAACTTCCTGACCTGGCCTGTAGATAACAAATAAAATATTACTGTTCTATAACAGGTAGTGTGTGCAGGGCAGAATGGATGCTGTGGGAGCAAAAGGGTGCGCAGAGCTGGGTTGGGGCCTGGGTGTGGAGGGACACTGTACTGTTTACATGGGGCTTCAGGATCAGCTGATCTGAGTTCTTCATGCCTCATTTTACTGACATGTAGAATGTGTTTAATAATAGGACCCATCTTAGGGTTGTTTTGAAAATTCAGTGAACTAATATGTACAAGGCATTAAGGTCAATACCTCCCACCTAGTAAAGTAACTGAAAGTCATCGCCATCATCATCGTATTCTCCGTCTATGTGAAACACTGACTGATACGGTTTTATCCACAGTGGTGGGCAGGGAATGATCAGGCTGCCACGTGACTAGAGCATCCAGAAGGAATGAGGATGGAAAGGATGATAAACACTGTGAATGTGGCATTCTGCAAACACCTGCTCTTATACCTGCCTGGGGTCATGAGGGTGGTTTGACTGCTCTGGAAGAAGGAAGGAAAATCATACTACTGGTCTGAGTATGGGTTTTTATCCTGGCTCTTCTATGAATCAGCCAGATAGCTCAGAACTGACCACTCCAATACTTTGGGTCTCTGTGCCTTTTCAATAAAATAAGATGGTATGGGGCTAGCAGGTGGCATGGTGGTTGAGATGCTAGACTCCCAATGGCTGACTGCAGCTTGAGTTCCGGACCAGGCAGCTTGCTTTCTCACTTTCTCTCTCTCTCTGGAGAGCCCATGTGCCCTATAACAACAACAACAAAATAATAATAATAATGAATTATTTAAAAAATACTATAAAAAATAAGATGGTAAGTTTTTCGCTTAGGGCGCCCTCTTGAGCACAATACCTTTAGCTATCCGAGAAGCGAACCGTGGTCCTATTTTAGCCCTTACTGCTGTGAGCACAATAAGCTATCCCTTTTCCTTACTTTAATGTTTAATTATAGTATTTCAAATATTAAGCTTGAATATATTCACTTCTCTCCATTTTTGCTGCCACATTGTTTGCTCAGGCCACCATCATCTCCCACCTGGACCACTGCTGAAGCCTCCTAACGGAGCTCCCTGTTTCTGATTCCTTCCAAACTCTTCCCACGTGGAGTCCAGAGCAATCACCTTGAAAATGATACTCTCCAACTTAAAACCCTCAATATTTCTTCTTTATATTTAGAATGAGATAAAAAAACTCTTCTATGATCTACAAGGTATTATGTAATCTGGCTTCTGCTTCCATCGTTTCACCAGATGCTACTTTTTCTTTCTTTTACAGTAGTCAGCCTAGCCTTCCACCAGTTTCTGGAACACACCAAACTCTTTTCCACCTCATGCTATTCCCTTTGCCTGGAATGCTCCTTGCTACCCTTCACAGAGTTGACTCTTCACAAACTCAGAGTAAACATGAGTTTCTCAGCTGGGACCTACCTAACCACTGTAGTTAAAATGGGTTCTCGCATTGTTTTTCCAACTCAGCTTCTTGCTTGTTTTCTTGTTTGCACTTACAATTTCATTTTCATGATTTGTTTATTTGTTTCCTTCATAAGAACACAACCCCCACAGCACAGAGACTGGTTTTCTGTTTGATTCACCATTTTATTACCAGCACCTGGTATAAATAGTACACAGAAGGTGCATAGTAAATATTTGTTGAATAGGTGAGTGATGGTTTCTATAGACAAGTTTCAACTATCCCTCAGACTACAGGGCAGTCAAACTGAACCCAGGTCCTTACCATTCTTCCTCAGTGTTGTATCTGAGGGAGGCCTGAATTCTATCAGGGAGCAACATTTCAATCTGCATTCACCTGTTGGCTATTTCAAGTTCCAGTTTCTGACAGAGGACCACTCTCACTTCCTGATCTGGCAGCCTGTGAAAACTGTCAGTTATGTTTTCATCATTCCCTAATGATGGACTTCCATATTTAGGCCTTTTCTAATTTAGGACTCTTTAGGTTGCAGGTCATACAAACCAACTTTAGCAAATTTTAAAAGGAGAAGAAGTAATTTTAATCAAAAGATTTAGGGACATTTTACTAGATGGAAAGAAGCAATTGGCCTCAGGAGGAGCTCAAATGGAGAACTAGAAGGCCTTGGGGACCCTGGCCTTGGCCTGTATTCTCTGTGCTCCTCTGCTCTGTCCAGCTGTGTATCTGTTTGCTGCCTTCATTCTCAGTGCACCAGCTTTCTTTGCAACTAGATGATCTAATGGGTGGACACTTGTCAACCCCAGCCCTGAAACCCACATATTTCAGCTACAGATTCTTAGAGTCATTTTCTGAGTCCTATTTCAAAACTCCTAAGAAGGTATTCTTGATTGGTTCCACTGGGTCCGGAGTCCACCTGTGGTCAGTTCACCTGCAGCCAGAGGGGTGAGGCCATGGTTCATAACCATGTCTTATAGAATCCATTCATCATGGATGGGAAGAAGAAGACTGAAGAAGATCACTGTGGCTTGGAGAACATCTCCCAAAATATAATCATAGTTCTATACAAAACCCTCCCCTGGCTAATGTGAGTCACACCTTCAGAAACACAGCGGCACCCTGCTTCGTCTCTTTCTTTCCCCGCACCTCTGATTATTCTGATTTTCTTGCCTAAAATACTTTTCTTGGGATACCCTTCTCTAATGCTTGCCCATCCTCTAAGTCTGACTGCGTGTCTCTTGGTTATGAAGATTTTCCCCACCCATACAATGGCCTCAGGATCCTCATTGATTTTTCCTTTTTCCTAGCACTTGTTTGAATGGGTCTCAAAGACAGACACAACCTTGTGTGGTCATCTGATCAGGTTCCCTATTTTCTGGTTGGGACAACATGCCTGTTTATGTTAAGATGGGGTAACCTAGAATGGTTGTGTAGAGGACTTGAGCCCACCCAACTCAGTTAATGTGACAGCCTGAGAACTCAGCCTCCTGATTGCAAACTCAGTACACTTGTCTTTATTTCATGAATTTAAGTCTCATCATGTCTCTTACTCTGTGATCATAATCGCTTACATTTGAATAATCCCTTAAGTTAACACTTGAAACTCTTAGCAACTATGTGAGTAGGTGTAAGGTTTTTGATCACCTCCTTGGTTAATTAAGTTGCCTGAAGTTATATAACTAGGGGGATAGGAAGGGTCATTCGAGTAGGATAATGGGAAAATGAAAGTATTAATGTGAGTTTTATTGCATACCCCCTTGCAACTGAAGAGGAGTACAGGCTTGAGGGAGACAAAAGCTGTTGTCTGCATCTGTTCTCACCAGAAAACCAGTGGGGAGACAAGCTTTACTCTCCAGGGAACTCAAGTGTGTTGTGAAGGAGGGTAAGTGCTGGAGAGAGGGGAGGAGTCATTTGGAGGAGGAGAAGAGTGTTCCCAGAGAGTGTGGGAAGAGGATCTAGGAGTTGCTGTGGTTTTTAGGGGCAGATGTGAGCCTGTCAGTCTAGCGTGTATGAAAGCTGCCAAGAGGTGGAAGAGAAAGGAGGCCACAAACTTTCCACTGGTGAGAGGGAGCAGGGAGACAGAGGAGAGTAATGGTGAGGAATTAGAACAAAACCCTCCAGATTTATGAGGGAGAAAGAATGGCTTGGAGTAATAGCAGAATAAGAATAGGCAGCTTTAAGGGCTGTATCTGAAACTGATTCCCACTGTGGGGGTTGGGTCGGGTCTATCTAGGAGGTTGGTTAAGAGGTCAGACCTCATGGTCTGGCCCTGAGTGGGACAAGGCTAGCATAGAGGGTCAGTCCAATAGGGGATGTGAGAGTATAGATGAGCTAAGAGAGTATTGACAACCAGCCAGGGCCACCAGTTCCCTCATCCACTGCAATAGCAAGGGCCACGAACAAAGACTAGACCACAGTCTGGATCTATGGCAACCAGGTGGAAGTGAAGTGAGGAAGATCCTGGGGGATTGGGGATGAGATTAGAGGGTCTGCAGCTTGCTTTTCCTGGCCACTGGTTGCCAGGATATAAAAATGAGAAGACAATTTGTGCACTCAGGCAGAGGGATGTGATCTAGACTGGTTGGGAAAGTCAGCAGAAAGGGCAGGGAGCAGCAAAACAAAGAGAATTTCTGATGAGACAGCTGCATTTTGAGGTGAAAAGATAAAAATTCACATTGGATGATCAGATTTTCTCTTGTGATGCCAAGTCATCTGCAGAAAGGGAGAGGGTGTGTAAAGTAAGTGTTGCATTAATATTTGTTGAATGAATGAGTAAATATCATGATTTATGAAGCAAATTCACAGCTCTTTCCAATTTTCTACAATATCTGTAAGATCATTATATTCTTTTTTTTTTCTTTTCAATCTGAAAACAGCCACTCTTTATCTACTAATCAGATTTCAAAAATAATCGTGGTGGACACCTCAGTTCATTCTTCTAATAAGTCTGTTGATCTGGTCTTCCCTGTTGCCAGCATCTCCACCTTCTACAAAATGGGTGGTGTTTTTCTTCATCCCACCTCATGGAGAAAATAATTTGAAGGGCCACAGGAAGTTATTTGCTTCTCTGAAGCATTTTCCAACAGTATAGATTTCATGAATCAGATCCTCCATGCAGATGATGCCAAATTTACCAAGAGATTGAGCAAGCAAAGAGTTATCTGTCAAAGCAATGCGCTTCTTATTGATTTTTGCCATAACCACGCTTGTAGATCAGTTCATTTGCTGTTTTCAGGTTTGGGTACCCCATGCAATATATGGTTCCACAATTCTCAACATGTTAGTTGAGGCCTTGAGCTTAACAAAGCTGCCATTGAAGATCTGGCAAAGACAAAGAAGCTGCAATGCCTTCTGTACTTTTGGGCTCACTTCCTTGATCCCTCTGATTCTGATGACAAATGCCAATTTAGGTTCTGCAGGTACATAGAAGTTGCCAGCTTTTCTTGGCATCTCAGTTCTGTAGACCTGTCTATATTCTTATGATAGTGCTTAGCTTTTTCATAGATGAGCTTCCTCCTTGCCTTTTGAAGCATCTTTTGAGCAAATTTCTTCCTCAGGTGCTCGATCTTCAGCTCTGCAAAATTCCTTTGCTTTTTCTTAAGGGTTTCTGGCAACGTGGGAACCTTTTTCTTCTCTTTTTCTTCTTTTGAATGCCCTCCATGGTTCCTGCTGGAAAAGAACAAGATCATTATATTCCTTTTTTTTTTTTTTTTTTTTTTTTAAAGAATATGTATTTCTCTTGAACATTTTTTTAGAGAATTATTTTATTGAACTTTACTTACTTACTTATTTATTTTTATTTGACCAGAGAGAGACAGAGTGAAAGAGAGAGAGGAAAAGTGAGAATGCAAGCTACCAGATCTGGAAGTTGAACTGTGGTGGGCCATGTGGAAGTTCAGCACCCTTAACCACCATGCCACCTGCTGGCCCCAAGATCATTATATTCTAAGTTTTATTTTTATGGAGGACTTTTTTTTTTTATCATGTCAGATCTTACTACGTCAAAATCAAGGACTGTCCAGGAAAAGTTTCATTTGGGAATTATAAAGGATCTGAGAGATCACAGGATCTATCAAATCCACAGCCAGTTAGTACCAGTATTGATGACCTAACCTAAGTCTCTTGACTTCCTGACCCTGTGACCATGGGTTCCTAAACATCTAGAACCCCCTCATACTGGATGAACTTCTTGTGTGGTTCTGTGAATACTCATTTTGCAGAAAAAAGACCCATAGCTTTCATTGGATTCTTTCTTTTTTTCCAACTGAGTTTTATTTGTTACATAAGCCACCTTACATCTTTCAGCTAGAAAAATACTAAATTTGAATAAAGACGTTACAAAAAGAATTAGAGCCCAATTAAAATTTGCTTTGGGGGAGGGAACACCATAATTCTACTGAACTAAGAAAAGCATTTTTATAGACCAGAATTTATATTTAACACCCATCATGCCATGAATTCATAGGAAATAGGTTCCAGAAGCTCAGACTCCATTCCATTGGTTCACACAAAGTGTACTTCTCTTAGTGGAGCAGGGTGGCACTTCAGTTGAACCCAGGTACCTTTCTCTTTGGCTTCCTTCTTTTTCTGGTCATTTTTCTTCATACTTTTTAGGAAGCTATCTCTGCTCTTAGACTGCTTAATATGCTCAACATGCACATTAATTCTCTTGGCAAGAATCTTGCCCTTAACTTGTTTGTTTACAACTGTGCCAACAGCTTGCTGGGTAACATTGTAGATTCTTCCAGTTTTGCCATGGTAACATTTGCAGGGCATTCCTGTTTGAACAGTATCCCTTTCCTTGATGTTTACAATATCACTTTTCTTGTAGGTTGTCATGTATATTGCCAAAGGAACCACTCCATGTTTTCTAAAAAAGACCTAGAGAACATATTTTGGGTGCCTCTTCTCTTTTCATTTGTGTTAGTCATTTTGGTAAATTACTGGAAGATGGTGGTTCCAGCCAAAAGGAAGTCATGAGATTTTTTAAAGGTCTGTAGACAGATGTTTGAGTTCATCACTACTTTTCTTGCATATATATTTAAAAATTTTCTTTCTGTTTTATAAAATCATAAGGTTTAAGGAGAGCTATTTTTATTCTACACACATAAGGTTCATAGTAAAGATAATATTAACAATGGCCAACAATGAATGGATGCTTAGGATATGCTAGCATCTCTGTAACATCAAAACTCTTTCAGCTCTTTACAGTCATTTCTAACTCATACACAAAAAATACGTGCTTAGAGATGTTAGTAAGTTGGCTTAGTCCAGATCATTAGGCAGCAGTAAGGGTTCAAGCATAATTGTTTTAATCCTAGAGTCTCTTCATTTACTAATTATGTTATATTGCTTCTCTAAAATTACTAATGAAGATCACTAAAAAGAAAAAAGTGCATCAGATTTAAAACTCATGACCTCAATAAATTTATTTTTTTGTGGAAAAAAAAAGATTTCTCTTTTTGGTCCCCAGATTGTTCCCACACTTGCCTAATTAATCTTTGTAGTCTTCACACTCTGTTTTGTTTCAAACTGTCTGGGTGGCCAGCTATCTTCACATTATCTGGGAAAAAGGGAGACATGCTTAACTCTTTCTTTGCAGTTGGTTTTCCCCTTGGAATGTCTAGAAAGTTAGCTTAGTCTGATATAACTCTGCTAAATAGAATTACCTGATACTGGGTAATTTATAAAAATAGAGGTTTAAGGGCTAGCAGGTGGTGTGGTGGTTAAGGCTCTGGACTCTCACGTGGCTGATTGTGGTTTGAGTCCCAGACCCAGTGGTGTAAAAATCATGCTGGGCATGTGTGAGTGCATGTACCAGATCCTGAGAAGAGAATGGATTGAGACATGGGCATTCCTCTTGGAGGGTGATTATCTCACTTTTCCTTTCTTTACCTCTTCCCAGTGACCTTTCTCTGCCTCTTTCCAGTGAATGCATGTGCCTTATGGCAAAAACAAAACAAAACAAAACAAAACAAAACAAAACAAAACAAAACAAAAAACACACACACAAAACAAGAGGTGGCTGGAAAGACCAAAGGCATCACAAAATGGTAAAAATAGAACTTGGAGCAAAGCAGTATGTGTTGTATCCAGGTGGCCTCTGCCTGCTTCATTTCCTCTCTTTAGAAACCTACTAGAACTTAATCATGGGGACCTCACCCTAACCATCCGAAAGCTCCAGCTTTGAACACCATAATTGGATCAGTTTTTCACTCCTTTAATCCTTTCCATGTGAATTTTTGTGGGACACAAGTCAACACTCCTGTAACCACCTATGAGAAATCTAGACGATCTTAGACTATCTAGATCTTAACTGCAATCTTATATTGCAGTTAAGACCAAATATCATCTTACCATCATTATTTCTGTAAGTGCATTTTTGAGATTTCAAAGTAAATGAGTGGAGGAATAATGATTCCCTTTACACAAATTCAGTTTATAGACCAGCATTCAGAAATCTTAACATCCATTTCTCATTTATGTCTGTGCCCGTCCTTATGCACTGGTCTTGGTAGAAGTACATCTTCCTCTAGAAAGGATGGGCATCCATCAGTGGTTGTTGGATCCACCTAATGACCACTTGAGTTCTTGCATTAATTGAACCATCAAGCTTTTAATGTAATTTATAAAATGTTACTAACCTCGCCAATTTACCTTGCCAATTGGAGAATAGATGATGCTATTTTCTTGCGATTTCCTGGGGGCTTAGGCAGCCTGATTGCTGTCACTCACCAGTGCCTCAGCAGAGATGAATAGAGTTTCAATCTACCACTGCGGATCTGGTTTCTACTTCACTCAAAATCTAAAATGTCTTTCAAATAAAAATTGTTTGAATAATTCTTTCTTTATTCCTTTTATGTTTTTTGCCCGTGGGCAATGAATAAGGCCTAAATACAGTATTCTCAGAAGATCCAAGTTGCTCTGAAATTTTTTCTATTGTGATATAATTCACATACCATAAAATTCACCTTTTAAAAGAAAATTTTAGCTACAATTCAGTGCTATTTTAGTATATTCACAAGGTTGTGCAACTATTACCACCACCTAATTCCATAATATTGCCAGTACCTGAGAGAAAACCTCATACCCATTGACAGTCTCTGTCTAATCTCCTTAAGCTCTGTCCCTGTCATCCAATGATCTACATACTGTCCCTATGATGTTCCAAATAAAATTTATATCTATAATTTTTCCAGCTTCGTTGGGGTATAATTGAAAAAACTGTATACATTGAAAACGTACAGAGTGGTGATTTGACACATGTACATTGCAAAATGATACCACCATTAGGTTAATTAATGCATATCTCACATATAATTGTTACTATTTTTTTGGAGATGAAATCATTTAGGATCTATTCTCCTAGTAAAGTGTAACTATACAATACAGTATTATCAATATAGTTATCTTGCTGTATATTAGTGCCCCAGAACTTATTCACCTTATAAATGGAAGCTTGTACCCTCTGACCAATATCTCCGCATTTCTTCCACCCCACATCCCTGGCAACTGTTATTCTCTCTGCTTCCAAGTTTGACTTTGTAAGTCTACGTGTAGGTGAGATCAGGCTCTATTTGCTTTTCTGTGTCTGACTTATTTTTGCTTAGCATAATGTCTTCTAGGTTTATCCATGCTGTCACAATGGCAGAATAATTTTTGGGGAAAGAAAGCTTATAAATACTTGAAATCATCTTGGGTTAAGTTCTCTTGTATAGTTAGAGAGTTAGAGAACATTTTAGTTACAGAACTAATACAAAAAAGTAAGCATGAAAAGCCCAGAACTCGGTTGTCACACACTTTGGTGAAGTTATAACTGAGTGCTGTGTTTATGGCAAAGACGAGGAGAATCCATCTTTTCATGTTACAATTCTTGGTTTTTCTTTTCTTTTCTTTCTTTTCTTTTTTTTTCCCCGCTCAGGGAATAATATACTAAAAGTTTGCTCGGATCCATTTAATGCAGGATTGCTTAAAATGTAAAAGAATTGAGTTGAGCTAAAATTGATTTACAAACTTTGGGGAAACTATAAGCCAAGTAAATTTAGAGATTAAAGATGACTTTAGGAATACTGTGCATCTTATTAAAGAGAGCAAGCTGTTTTGACATTTTTAGAAAATTCTGTGTACATTCTAATAATGACACTGCTCATTTCCAATACCTGATCTGTCTGTTAGAGAAGCACCAAGTCTGGTAGGGCTTGGATTGACCATGCTTTCTCAATTGTTGCTTTTTATATTGCTACAGCTATGAGACAGAAGTAACAGTGAGGTAGCCCATTAATTTGGCAACTCACTAACTTCAGCATGGGCCATCCATAATACATAACAGATAAGAGCAAAGTCATCTCTAGTGAAACAGACTCCATCCCAGATCGACAAATCCTGACAGAACTAGATTTATGCTGTTAATATACTGAAGGAAGAATGTCCTTCAGAAGGAGGATGGTCAGCATGGAAGCCAGAAAAAGGGCAATTCTCCAAGGCCAGTGTTGGCAGTACCATTCAAGCACCAGCTAGAGAAGCTGCCCTGGGCCAAGGACACAACCTGTTATATCTGGGTGGAGTTGGACGCCACAGAGCCTGAAACTATAGAACATCTGAGTCATAGAGCCAAATCCAAAGGTCTGATTCCATACTCATCAAGTAGCCTTCTTCCTAATTATGAAGACTGCCTAACGATAATCTCCTTGGAAGATTTTACCCACAGGGGGATGAAGAGTTGGCCAGATCTCACCAGTTCCTTGGCAGACATATTTCTTGTTATAAATAATTGGTTTAGAAATGGACTCTTTCCTGTTATGAATCAGTCTTAATTTATACCTCTCTGTTGGGGTCACCCATTATTACTAGGCTTCTTTAGCTCTAGACATTGTCACATGGGGTTTCTGAGCTAACAGCGTAGAAAGAAAACCTTAGAATCTGACTTCCTATTGTTATTGACCATGACTGCATAGCTTCCTGCTGCTAGATTTGAATGGTTCTTCTTCTTCTTTGTTTTTTTTTTTTTAGAAGTTTTTTGCCTTCGGGTGCATGCATTCACCAGAGAGAAAGACAGACACAGTGAGAGGGAAAGTGAAAATCACCTTCCAGGGGAAATAGCCATGCCTCAATCCCTGCTCTATTCTCCTCCCAGGATCTTGCACATGCACATGAGTCTAGCATGATTTTCAAGTCACTGGGTCCAAGACTCAAACTGTGGTTGGCTATGTGGGAGGTGGGAGTCCAGCGATGTAACAGCTACACCATCTGCTAGTCCCTTGAATGGTTCTTATATGATGATCAGGCTATGTTTCTAAAAGGTAAAAGTATTGACTCACCAATATCATCTCATTTTTATCTATATTCCTTTTCTAAAACAGCAAATATGTTTACTCCCACTTTGCAGGTACAAAAGTTGAGAAATGAAGGTTTTCCAAGGCCAATTAATTAAATCTCATATTAGTTTGTAAGTTGGAAGTCAGGGACTATATCCATTTTGATAGTGATATTGAACTGCCCAGGGGCCATTGTACTAGAGTATTATTAGAATGAGCAAACTTTGGGGGAGATTCTAAAGTGAATTTGCACTTGAGTTGATTAGAACCAGATCAGTGAAGCCAGAGTCAGCAGTAAATCATTGTGAGGTCAGGGTGATGGTTTCTAGAAAGCATTTTCTGACAAATGTGCATTTTTATTTTTGTCAAACATTCATAATCTCAAGGTTATAAGTCAAAGTCCTTGGCTTTATTAAAGCTATTTATTAGCCTTTCATAACAAACAGACTAGAATTTTAAATGTATGCCATCAAGATGCAAAATAATTATAGATGTATCTGACTTTTATGGTAACTAGAATTTAAATATTTACCAACCTTCTCTATTACCAACTAAAACAAACACTGATTGTTAATTCATTGCACTGCATTTGGAAAGCATGCATATCATCTGAAGGCCCCTGCCATTAAAGTTGATGACTTTTTGTTTCAACTTAATTTAGGTCAAGAAGAATTTAAATTATTTAGGACTTATACTTTTTTTTTCCCCCGAGAGAGATTTTTGCGATACGATGCATGCTCATGACAGAGAGACAGAAAGACAGAAAATGAGAAATCACCCCCTCAAGGAGTATAGCCAGGCTGCCATTTTGTATTTTGGAATATTTACATGTACGTAAGATACCTTGGGGATGGGACCTAAATCTAAACATGAAACTTGTTTATATTCCATATATACCTTATGCACATAGCCTGATGATAATTTTATATAATATTTTTGTATTGAGGAATTTTGTTGTCACATGAAGTAAGTTGTAAATATTGCCCTTGTGGCATCATGTTGAAACTTAAAGAGTTTCAAATTTTGGGGCATTTTAGATGTCAGATTTGGGGAATTGGAATGCTCAACCTATAGTACACACTTCAAGAAAAAGAAAAGTATTTTTATCTTAAAACTAAAATTTTGTTCATTTTTACTCTGGGTAATAATTCAGACTGCTGTAAAGATTTAATTATTTATTTCAATTGCTAACCAAATCATCAATTTGATCTTAAATTTCTTCTAAGACTTTTTTTTTTTCCTCAACCTTCATTTCTCCACTTTTCTACCTGCAAAGTGGGAGTAAACATATTTGCCTGTTTTAGAAAGGGAATATAGATAAAAATGAGATGATACATGCCAGTAATTGAAACACTATGTGCCAGTAATTGGAATAATATTTGGCACACAGCTACCACTATATCACTCTTATACATGAGGAGCTTTGTGATTAAGGGAGCCAAATCCTACATAGCTGATCATAGTTTGAATTCTGGCCCTGGAGGCTTGAAAAACACTCTGGGTGCATGTGCATGTGTGCCCCAAATCCCAATGGGTTGAAGAAATGAAGAAGGATTTGTAGCATGACCACATCCCACTGGGGGGTACTTTCTTCCTCTCCCTCTCTCTGCCTGTCTCTCTTTGAGGAGTACATGCACCCATCTGGCAGTTAAAAGAAATAAAAGGAAAGCAAGAAAAAGAAAAATATTTTTATCTTAAAACTAAAATTTTGTTTGTTTTTACTCTGGGTAATAATTAAGATTGCTGTAAAGATCTAATTATTTATTTCAATTGCTAACAAAGACCACCAATTTGATCTTAAATTTCTTCTATGACTTCTGCCTTTTTTCCCATTTAAAATAGTGTTTTTCAGATTTTTAATGTCTAAGAAGGGCATCTTCCATTCCCCAGGTAGGCTGTTTCTGAGTCTTAGTCGGCAGAAGTGACATACTATTATTTTCCTTTAGTACTGTATTTATTCACAGCCAGGATCAATTTGCATAAATCAACACTCTTTCTTTTACAGTATTTTAATAGTTTATGTGTCGATTTGTTAAATAATGAAAGGCACTTTGGTCTACCAGCTCCACTAATGAATTATGCATCAATCAGTTTTTATCTTCTTGGTTAATATTTAAGATATATTAGAGAATTCCCAGTTACAGACCATAGACCTGCACTGAAATATCATGCTGTCTCTTCTCTCTCCAGGATGAAAAACAAAATATATGCCGTTGAGAATATTATATGTCTGAGAATCACAGTACGGTTAGAACATTAAATAGTCAAATTGTTTATGGGAACTGCTAAGAGCGGGGACAGGCTGCACAAAGATTAAGAAACCTTAAAATAGAGATTGTCAAGCTTTAGTTTGCATCAGAATCACTAAGGAGATCTTTTCTTTTTGTTAAAAAGAGATTTTTGCTATAGGATGTGTGTGCATAGAGAGGGACACGGAGAAAGTGAGAAATCACCACCGTCCCCGGGGGAGGGGGAATATTCACGCCACAATCCCTTCACATCCATTCTCCTCTTGGGATTTTGTGCACACACACACATGCTCCCAGCATGAGCATCGAGCTGCTGGGTCTGGGACTTGAACTGTGGATGGTCATGTGGGAGTCCAGTGCCTCGACCACTATGCCACCTGCTGGGTGTAGGAGCTCTTTAAAATGTGGATGAGGGACCACCAGGTGGCATAATGGTTATGTCACTGGACTCCCACAAGGCCGACTGTGGTTTGAGTCCCAGACTTGGCAGCTTGAAACTCACGCTAGGCATGTGTGTGTGCATGTCTAAAATCTAGAGAGAAGAGTGTAGTAGAAGGAATTGCAGTATGGCCATTCCCCCTGGAGGATGATTTCTCACTTTCTGTCTCTCTGGAAAGTGCACGTGCCCTACAGCAAAAATCTCTTAAAAAAAAAAAAAAGAAAAAACTAAACTAAACTACAATGTGGCTGATTGGATCCCACTCCCAGAATGCCAGGAACAGTCAGGGCATTTTGATTCAGGTGGACTGTGGACTGTGTGTTAAGAGACATTGCTAGGTTCCATTGCTAGTTACGTATCTGCCAAATCTAGGTACAAGAACTGCTCTGTTGCAAAGTGTATCTTTTTTCTTCTTCATTTGTCCAGAGAATAGGAAATAAAAAGATACCCTGATGAGAGGAAAGAAGGCTACCTAAGTACTAAGAACTTTAGGAAGTGGTAGCTAAAATTTCTCCATCTTAAAAATCCTTGTGCATTCTTGAAAAATGAAATAAAGAATAGAGCAAATAGATTTATGGACCTTCTGTTAGTTTTCTTTCTCGTGTCCTTGACCTTACAGTAAACATTGGGCTCCCATTAGGACTTTCAGCCTTTTTTTTTTTTATTTTAAAGATTTACTTATTATTTAATTTATTTGTTATTTATTTATTTATTTTCAATTTGACCATAGAGAAAGAGAAAGTGAGAAAGCAAGCCACCAGGTCCAGGGCTTGAACCACAGTCGGCCATGCGGGAATCCAGCACCCCAACCACCACTCCAACTGCCGGTCCAAGGACTTTCAGCCCTTTAAGTACTCAATGAGGTGACCTTTTTTGATTTCTCCTTTTCATCAAAATGTACCTGGCTTTGGGACCAGCAGTTAGCGTAATGGTTCGCGTCCCGGACCCGGTGGCTTAAAAAAACTCACACCGGGCGCGTGTGCGTGCGTGCCCAAGATCACGAGAGGAGAAAGGAGGAGAAGGGATTGTGGCGTGGCCACCCCCCCGGGGTGATTTCTTGCTTTCTGTCTCTCTGTCTCTGTCTGTCTGGTGAGCACACGCGCCCTATAGCAAAACACCTCTTTTTTTTTTTTTTTTTTTAAAAAAAAAAATGTACCTGGCTTAAGCCTCAGGAGCCCAACTTTATACATTCTTCTTGGTGATGTGTATTTAATTTATAATTCATGATTTTCTGTGCAAGGTAACAAATCTGCATGCTAGGCATGGTCAATAGTGAAACAATCTTTCCAGTGATGTCCCTGTCCAAATCCCTGGAACCTGTGGATATTTTACCTTACATGGCAAAGGGGACTTAAGGTTGCAGGTAGAATTAAAGCTGCTAATTAGTGAACTTTAAAATAGTTTATCCTGGATAATCTGTGTGAGCTCAATGTAACATTAAGTGTCCTTAAGAGCTGAAGAGGGCAATAAAAGAAGAGATTAGAGTGAAGTGATGTGAGAAAGACTCAACCTTCCATTGCTGGCTTTGAAGATGGAGAAAAGGAGCACTAGCCCGGGACGTGGCAGCTTCTGAAAGATGGAAAAGGCGAGGAAATGGATTCTTCCCTAGAACCTCCAGACACAAGTGCAGCACTGCTGACATGTTACTTTTGCTTCAAAATTTAACATGTATTATTATTATTTTTAATTTGCTGGAGGGTGTATGTGCTCACCAAAGAGAGAGAGAGAGTGAGAGAGAGAGTAGGCGATAAAGCACTCCCCAGGGGGTAGGGCCACGCCACATTTTCTTCTTCTATTCTCCTCTGGGGATCTTGGGCTCTCATCTGCACACGTCCAATGGGTCTTTCAAGCCACTGGGTTCAGGACTTGACATGTTGATTTTTAATCCAATGAGACCTTTGCCAAACTCCTGACCTATAGCACTGTGAATAATAAATTCATGTTGGTTTAAACCACTAAATTTGTGGTAATTTGTTATAGCAATAATAGGAAACCAAGTGGGATACTAGCTTAGACCTCTGAGTCATAAACCCTTACTCTAAAACAATGTTTTTTTCCTGTGGCAACATTAATCATTATGGAAGACACGCTTGGGAGATACCCAGAGGCACATAGAAGCCTTCAAATTTCAAAAAGTTTATGGAAGATACATTATGAAAAAAATCATTCATGGATTTCAAAATTTTCTGCACCAAAGTACACTTGTACCTTAATCCCATTTTCCTACAAACTTTTTGAAGCCCCCTCATACATGCTAAAATTTCTATACAAAGACCTTTCCCAAGGTTAACTCCTTGGTGCACTGGTAATGTCCTGTTCAGGAGAAGCTGGATCCTATGGCAACTGGGATTTGAATCCCTGCCCAGGCTGCATGAAACATGCCGGGCTTGTGTGCAAATGTCCAGAATCTGATGGACTGGTGCCTTGGAGGAAGGGGGCTGCAGTGTGAGTATGCCTGGTGGACAGTGCTTCTCTCTATCTCTCAGGCACACAAATGCACTGTATTATGAATAAAGAAATAAAAAAAGGTCTTCTTCAAGGGCCGGGACTCTGAGCTGCTCCCTGCATGGTAATGCAGTCATTTCTTTCTCTATTTCCCACTGCCGAGTTCTCACCAGTGCACTTCCTCCTTAGCCTCTGTGGTGGCTGTGGTCCTGAGCCCCACTGCCTTCCCTGCTTAGCCATCTTTTACAATACCAGTTTTACCCCATCATGAAGTACTCTGCACAACTCCTCTCTCCAACAGAGAATAAAGAAGACTTCTTTCCTCTAGAGAAATAATAGGGTAAGGCCAGTGAGGTCAGATGAAGGAAAAAAAAAAACTTGAAAAATCACCTTTGAACTTTTTTGACTTGCACAGTGAACTTCCAGGTTTGGCATTTACTTGTTTAGGATACTTAGAAAAGTAGGTCCCACAGTTTTAGACTTTGGATCATTTTGACAGTCAGGAGTGTTATTTCTATTAGGTCATTGGGAAAGTCATGACATATTTTTCTGTTTTTCTATGCAAAAACGCATCATGACTTTCCTGACACCCCCACCCCCAATTTTTTCTGCAAGAGTTTTGATTAGGAAAAAAAAAAAATGGACTCTCACCAACCAAGCAGGCTTTCTCTTCACCAACCCCCGCCTGAGACTGTATCTCCTGAGATTGCTGAGGTCAGATCTATGCTTACCAAGAAGGTGATTTATCCTGAGTGAGGGGAACAGAATTCCTGCAAGGTCTGCCTTCCCAGTAATGCTCAAGTACAGTGGCCTTGAAAGGCTATTCTGTTGCTCAAGGAGGAGGAAGCATGAAAATCTTGGGGGCTGGGCAAGTGGGTGGCCCGCAATCTCAAGATGGGGCCTGGGTCATCTATCTTTTTCCCGGCATCAGACCGTTCTGTGTGCTGTGAGCCCTCTGTAACACTGACTACTGACAGGCTGACTTGCTCTGCAAGAGTCAGATGGCTCATTTCTGTTTGGTGACAGTTCATTTTTTCCCCTGCCTTTTAGGAAACAGCACCAACGGACCTGCTGCTAAGCCTGTGTTCCTTCGTTCCTTTTCTCCAGGGAGTTTCCAGTCCCTGCTGGGCTGAGGAGATGTGAGCAACGAGTTACAGAGGACATGTCCCCTGGCCTGCATGGGCGCTCAGCACTGCAGCTGCTGATCAGTTTTGCTCTCGGGAATCAGCTTCAGAGGCCAACCAGCCAGCCAGCTGTGGTAGGAGAGCATGAGAATGAGTGAGCACCTGACCAGCCAGAGGCTGTACCGGCTCCCTGGCCTAGTAGTTTCTAGCCCCAGGGAGAGACTAGAAGAATCCAAGTGGCCAAACCAGATGGAACTGAGATTTTACTGAGTTGAAGCCTGGGAAGAGGTCAGAGCTTCTTTAGAACGTCTGTCACTCAAGAGACAGGGTCCAGACGGTGTGACTGAGGGCACCCCCCTCCTGCCCTCCTTGTTGGATACTTACAACCTGGATTACCCTGGCAGCCTCCAGCTGCCCAGACAGCACAGCAAAGCAGTGTATTTTCTTTTCCTTTTTTTTCTCCTATGTAGGGGAGAAAAGATTCTGTCCTGTGCATTTCTGCTCCCTCAACCTCCATCAGGCAGCCCACGGCAGGACTGGTGTGTATGAAAGGTTTAAGGAACAGAAGAAGGAAGCCGAGGTTTTGCACAGTGTGGTGCTGAAAGTTGCAGCAGTGAGCCGGGAGAGCAGGGAAACATGGGGCCTGAAGAGCTGGGAGGAGCTCTTGGTGAAATTGCTCCTGAGACATAGACCAGTGCGGAAGTTTTCTTTTTGCAAAGAAGCACTGCTAGGTAATTTCCAGGTTTCCTCATGTTTTAATCAATACTTTATTTAATGGGTCTTTTGTCCAATGAGGGCTGCTGCTTAGATTGTGCATACCATGCTGTGGTGCAGCTCCAGGTGTGGGGGCGCTGCCCTACACACCATCTGCATCAAGGTGGCTTATTGGAATGGACAGTTTTTATCAAGGGGAAGCAACATCTTCAGGAAGGGGCTCCTTTTCCTATTTTAGGCTGAGACAGGGCTGAGAATCTGGGCTGCCATCATTCCTGCCCTGACTGGAGCCACCCAGGCCCTCTCACAGTGACTAATCTGAGCTCCCATCCCTTCTCTTGGAGCAGCTGGTCAGGGTCAGACCACACCCTCCACAATAGTGTCCATCTGGGTCTTGTCCTTTCCCTGACTTGCCAACAGACCAGCCAGACATCTAGCCTCTTCCCACCCTGGACTCTTAGCCCATTGGAAAACTTAAAATGCAAGAAAAAAATGCGAGGTTCAGAGAAATTTAAAACTGAAAATAAAAAAATACAGTTATTTGGAGCACAAGCTTTGCTTAAATAGGCCTGAGTTGTGATTTCAGCTGTGTGACCTTAAGGCCTGTAATCAGTTTTAATCGATCGATCAATCAATCCATTCTTTTTTTTTTTTTTTTTTTTTTTTTTTTTTTTTTTTTTAGTTTTTGCAAAAATTTGTATTGGGCATCTACTGGTGCCAGAAATTGGGTAGTTCAAGCCTCTGTTCTCATGGAACCTACCACCTGGGGAGAAGGGAAGCTGTTAAACAGATGCTGGTAAGTAAGAACAGTGCTCATAAGTGCTGTGAAGGAAACCTCCGGGGCCCTGAGGACATGTAATTGAGGAATGAACTCAGTTGAGGCAAGGAGGGTGAGAGTCAAAGAATAAAAAGCAACTAGCCAGGAGAATTTGACAAGCATTGAAGGTGGAGGCAGCACATTCGTTGTGGCTGGACATGAAGCAACCAGCCAGAGGAGCATGCTAGGGAAGGAGGTTGGTGGGGGCTGGGAATATAGGCCTGGCGAGAATCTTGCACTTGAACCCAGGAGCATTGAAAAGTTTTAAGCAAGTCAAGGACACAATCAAATGTAGTTTTCATGTTTGAGATGATGGCCAGGGCTGACATGAAACTAGACTACAGGGGGGACAGGAATGGATGCAGAGGAAAAGACCCAAGGGTTGCGAATGGCCCTGTGCTTTCATGGACCCAGCAGTTCATTTCAGGACGGTCTCCCTGGGGCTTGCTTATGCTGTGGGGCTGTCTTTCCTCAGCTCTGCAATGCAGCCTGCCAGGAATTTTCTCCTTCCTTTCCTAATGTCCTCAGTGTTCTTTTGGGATTCTGTTCCCTCTCTGCTCCTCTAATGGCTCCTTGATTTCCTAGGCTGTGGATTTTCTTCCTTCTAATTGGGAAAGCTCATCATGAAATTTAGAAGAGGATAAATCTCCTAGTTACCTCCAGGGATCAACATTACCCTAAATAAAGTTACTCCCCCTGCCAGAGTCTTTGATCCTCTTCTTTTTTTCAGGGTTACTGGCAGGACTATGAGGTCTATTGATCCTGCTTGTATTCGTTGTTTCTGTAACTGAACATCCTTTTCTCTTTAAAAACTAGCATATAGTAATTGTATTAAATATTTGTGGGGGTATACTGATTTTTTTTTTTTTTCAGTATATGAATATAATGTGTGAGGATTAAATCGGGGTAATCGGCATACCCATCATCTTAATCATTTGCCATTACTTTATGGTGGGAAGATCGAATCTTCTCTTTTTAGCTACTCTGAGGTATACAGTAAGTTGTTGTAAACCATATTCTCCCTGCTGTATGACTAGAGCATTCTTAAATATACCTGGTGGAGATTAAACAATAATAATAATAATGAAAAGAAAGACTTGGATGAATTAAAACATGCCTGGGGTTAGATTTTTTTTCAGAAAGCTGGGTCCTATGAAAAGGAGAGGGGGCATTAAAAGTGTCCCTCTGAATTTGATGGCTAGATACAGAGCCCTTTGTCATGTGGCCTCTGAGTGATCCCCAAGACCACTGCTCTTTCTTTTCTTTTTTTTAAAAAAAATTATTTATTTAATTTTATTTGTTTATTGTTTTTCTTCAATTTGACCAGAGAAAGACAGAGAGAGAGAGAGAGAGAGAGAGAGAGAGAGAGAGCGAGCGTGTATGAGAAGAAGAGTGAGAAAGCAAGCTGCCAGGTCCAGGACTCGAACCATGGTTACCCATGTGGGAGGCCAGCACCTTAACCACCACACCATCTGCTGGCCCCAAGACCACTGCTTTCTCTTAGGGCAGTGTTCTTATGGCCAACCATGGTCAGTTATGATCACAATGGCCACCAAGAGAGTGTGACACTGAGAGTAAGGTCCTGGTTCAGCACGAGAGTGTTCTAGGCAGACACCACTGTCAACGTCCAACAGCTTCCTTGGAGAGAAAAGAGAATCCAGTGAAAACAGCTAACCCATAACCTTTACCAAGTCATCCTATGTAGTAACTATTATTGTTACTCCCGTTTCACAAGTGAGGAAACTGAGGCACAGAGAAGTTAAGTGACTTACAGCAGTCTGGCTCCAGGGCCCTGGTAACACTCTCCTGCCTATGGGTCGTCTCAGGTGCTCCTGGTCTGATTCTGCTTGTCTCATCTGTTCCCAGCAGAAGTTGCTGACACCCTCTTCCAAAGCAGGCTCAGCCCAGCTCATCTTTCAGGCTCTGCTAGGATTGTCCACAACCTAATCCAAAAGTCTGAAATGTCTTATTAATGTTTGTAACAATAACAATCATAACTAACATTTACGGGGCACTTTGTATGTACCAGACATTTTACTAAGTTCTTAATCACAAATCCTTATGACAAGGAATAAGGTGGGTCTTGTGACCATCTCCATTTTCAGATGACAAATGAGAAGGTAAGTTGCTTATCCATGGTCACAGGACGTGTGGGTGCAGAACCTGTGAAGCTGAGGTGTTCCGTCTTCAACATGCAGCCCTGCTCAGGGCTTTCTGCACAAAACACTTGCATCTTTTATGGCTGGTGAGGTCCAAGACAGGCATCTCCTGAACTTGGCCATTAATTTTGGGGTAAAACACACGCGAGATTAAATTCTGACCACATTAACATTTGTGTTATGTTTGTAACTTAACCTCTTGAAGCCTCAGAGACAGAGAAAGAGAGACAGAAAAGACAAGCACCTTCAACAGGGTCCTGACGCCATGATTCAAACCCAGCCTCAGCCAGCCCCACAGCATGGATACCTGCTTAATTGGCTTATTCAGAGAGGTCTCTGGACTTGAACCTTTCCATGTAGGACTGCCTGACAGAGAATCACATTTTATTATTGTATCACCATCTGGTCCTGATTCTGGACATTTGTTTTTTTATAAATGGAACCATACACATCTTTTTTTTTTTTTTTTGGAGAGGTTTTTGCTATAGGGCGCGTGCGCTCGCCAGACAGACAGAGAGAGACAGAGAAATAGAAAGCGAGAAATCACCCCCCAGGGGGGATGGTCACGCTGCAATCCCTTCTCCTCCATTCTCCTCTTGTGATCTTGGGCATGCACGCACACACGCCCGGCATGAGTTTAAGCCACCAGGTCCGGGACGCGAACCGCGGTCGACTACGTGGGAGTCCAGCGACATAGCCATTACGCTAACTGCTGGTCCCTGGAACCATACACATCTTTATTGAAGCATGATATTTTAAAGTCTCTTCCATGTTGTAATATATACTTTATTGCTTTATTATGCCTGAATAATACAGTCAGTTCTCAATATCATTCACAGTAGTTATATTCTATAAAACTGCAGAAAATAGGGACCAGCAGTTAGCGTAATGGCTATGTTGCTGGACTCCCATGTGGTCGACTGCGGTTCGCATCCTGGACCCAGTGACTTAAAACTCAAGCCGGGCATGTGTGCGTGCATGCCCAAGATCCTGAGAGGAGAACGGAGGAGAAGGGATTGCAGCGTGGCCATCCCCCCTGGGGGGTGATTTCTCACTTCCTGTCTCTCTGTCTCTCTCTGTCTGTCTGGCAAGCTCACACGCCCTATAGCAAAAACCTCTCCAAAAAAAAAAAAAAAAAAAAACAAAAACAAAACTGCAGAAAACATTGAATTAGCAAATACTGAACATACACACATATATTATGTTACACATCTCACATAAATGATAATCCAACATGCTAAAACTAACTCCTGTTGGTAGAGTCTACTTTATTTTACATAAGAGAAAACATTGCAGAAGTGTTAAGTGACATGCCTAAGGCTGCGCCACTAAAGGGTGTCAGAGTGGGGATTGAAGCTCTGTCCAGTAGACCCCGGAGCCAGAGCTTCTACCACCCTGCACTGTCCTGCATGGCCTCCGTCTCTGGTCATCTCTGCATGAGCTGAAACAAGCAGCTGGGAGTTACCTTGTTCGACCTTAGCTGGGAATGTGCAAGTTGGGCAATTTAAAATTTCCACTGGTCTGCACGTGTTCACAATGACTGAGAAAGTGCTGTGAGTATTGATTTTGGGGTTACAAATACATTTAATGAGTAAGTGAAGTTGCGAATATGGAATCCATAAATAATAAAAATCAACTGCATCTCATTGTGGTTTTAACTAATATCTTTTGTCAAATTTGGCAAGTTTTTAGACATTAGTTCAAATATTTTTCTGTATTGATCCCTTTCTCTTTCCTTCAGGGGCTCCAATGATATGAATATTGGACCTTTCAATTTTGTCCCACAGGTCTGAGCGGCTTTCAATTTTGTCCCACAGGTCTGAGCGGCTTTGTTTATATTTGTTTTCAATATTTTTTTCTCTTTGTTATTATGATTGGATAATTTCTATTGATTGATCTTTAAATTTACAGACTTCTCCTCCTGTTATTTCCATGCTGTTATTGAATTCAAGTGAGTTTTTAAAGTATTTTAGTATTTTAGGTTCTAAAATTTCTACCTAAAAATGTAATTTCTATTTTTCTGCTGAGAAGGTCTATCTTTACATTCAGCTCAAGACTATTCACCTTCATCTGCTGAAGGATAGTAGTTCTAACAGCTGCTTTAAAGTCTTTACCTAATGATGCCAACATCTGAATCATCTCAAGATTGACATCAACTGTCTTTTCTCTTGAAAATTGTTCACAGTTTCATTGCTCTTTTGATTTTGAGTAATGTCAGTTCTGTTTCAAAGCTTTAACTCCATTGTATGAGTCTGCCTCTTACACAAATCACTCAGGGACTTGGGTGCTAGTTTATACCACAGTTTAGTTCTTAAGCTTTTACTATGGTTTTTGGAGAGTCTTCCACACATATGTTGCTTGCGGATAAGCCTGAGTCTTGTGCTAGTTATAAATAAAATCAAAGGACCTCCTTCTTCTGCCCGCTCCTCTCTGACTTCTTGACATCCCTTTCCCCAGTTCTTCTGGTCAGAAGGAAGGTTTCTCTCAGAGTTTTAGTTTTCTGGTCCTACTGCACAAATCTGAGTGCCTGGTTCTGCTTTGGGGGTGATTCAGAAAGGGAAAAGAGAGAGGAAAGAAGAAGGATGTTACCCACATTTTTTGTACACTAGGTACCTGCTTCTGTAATCTCACTGTCCAGGGGCATGTTTCCTATAGGCATTTTAGGTGACTATGCTGAGGCCAACATCTTCACTGCAGCAGGCTGACCTCCACAGGGTAAGAGAGAAGAAAGAGTTCAACTTAAAAGGAGTTCCCTCACATTCTGCAGCTCTTACAGGTTCCCAGTCTTGGTCCTTGATCAGAAAAACCAGGTTTCTCAGTGCTTTTACTGTCTACACTTGCTCCATAGTTCCCTGATGTGAACTACCCACAGATGAAACCAGGAGATAAAGGAAAACAAACACGTAGGAAACTTGCCACTGGACTGTCCCTGGGGACCTTCCTCCCCACTGTGTCCTTGTTTACTTTTCAGAGTTCTCAAATAGTGGATTTTTTTTTTCTGTCATGTTTCATGTGTAATCAGTGGAAGATGGACTGCAGTAAGCTTATTCCACATCTTGGCCATCAGTGAGCTTGAAAGAAGGATGTAATCAATCCTAGGAAGATTTTAACATCACTGGTGTTGAAAAATAACAAATGGAAGCCACTGTCATAAAATCACAAAACATTCATACAAAATAAGACCGAAAGGTTGAAGTGATTTGAAAGTTATAAAGGAGTATCAATTGTATTAACCTTTATATGGGGTTACTTGGCAGTACCTAAAAAGCATCTAAAACTGCATACATTTTGGCCAAGCAATTCTAGTTCTAGGAGTTTAGTCTCATGCGAGAAGTTCGCACAGGTGTATTATTTATAAGGATGTATTTTTAGGTTGCTTCATGATACTGGAGCCATATGGAAGATTAGGGTTCAGTTCACAGGTTAACTTATACACACAGGGCACACACATGCACTTACCCACGATCTTAGCTGGCTAAGGAGGCTGGGGTTGGATCTTGGTGTGAGACCCTGTTGAGGAGTATTGTCTTTCTCACTCTCTCTCTGTCATATAATAAAAAAATGAGTCAATAAACTATAAGGATGCATTCATAAGAATACTTACATGGCATTACTTATAAGAGTAAAATCAATTTGAAACAATTTAAATGTTAAATAATAAGGAAATGTTCAAATAAATTGTGGTATAAGTATAAAATGGAATCATGTTGAAATTAAGAATTTTGATGGAGCCATGTAGATATAGGTATGATACATTTTCTGCTAAAAGACAGGCTATAGGGACCAGCAGATGGCAAAATGGTTACATTGTTGGACTACCACATAGTTGACCGTAGTTCAAGTCTCAGACCTGGAGACTTAAAACACATGGGTGTGTGTGCGTGTATGCCCAAAATTCTGAGAGGAGAATGGAGAAGGGATTATGGCGTGGCTATCCCCACTAGGGGGGGGGTGACTTCTTGCTTTCTGTTTCTCTGTTTCTGTCTCTTTGGTGAGCGTATGCATCCTGTAGCAAAAATTGCTCTCAAGAAAAAAAAAAAAGAAACAAAAAACTCTCGCTCTCAAAAAAAAAAGACAAGCTATGAAACTGTGTATAGGTTCCAGCACGTGGTGTGGTGGTTAAGGCACTGGACACTCCCACATGACCAACCATGGTTTGAGCCCCAGACCTGATGGCTTGCTTTCTCAATTTCTCTCTCTCTCTCTCTCTCCTTCTCTCTCTCTCTTTGTGTGTCTCTCTCTGGTCAAACTAAAATAAATGAGTAAATAAAATTGAATAAATAATTCTAAAAAAAACTGTGTATAACATCAATTTTAAAATAATTACATAATTACATATATGCGTTTGTATCTATATAAACAATAAAATACCCTGGAAGATTTAACTGACATCTCAGTGAATGGGCTCTAAGATTTAAGGTTTTTTTCTTTGCTATTCTTTTCTTATATTTTTCAGATTTGGGGCTTACTGTAAATGAAGTTTATGAAGTTTATTACCGCTTACCAAATATCTTTGTGCTTCTCTACATTTTCCAGCCTCCCTTCACATTTGAGGTAATTTAATTGGGTTCTGCCAATCTCTTCAGCAAATGGTGCCAGAAAAACTGAGTATCCACCTTCAGAAAGATGAAACTGGGTCCCTATCTCTCACCAACAAAACAATGAAATATTGTTGAAAAGATTTAAACTACTGGGGCCAGCAGGTGGCGTAGTGGTTGTGGCACTGGACTCTCACAGGGACAACCGTGGTTGGGGTCCTGGCCCCTGTGGCTTGACCTTCACGCTGTGTGCGCCGTGCATGCCTGTCCAAAATCCAAGGAGGAGAGAAGAGAAGGGATTGCAGTGTGGCCATCCCTCCCAGGAAGTGATTTTCCACTTTCCCTCTCACTATCTCTCTCCAGGAGCCCCATGGCAAAAACCTTAAAAAATAAATAAACAAAGGATTTAAACAACTTCTTAAAGAAATTCATGTGGCCCTCTGGTGTTCAGTTTTTGTTTTTGTTTTTCTTGTGGTGACCTTAATGACCACCAATGCCAGATGGTTTAACTGCGTGATGGAGGTGAGACACGCATCCTGTATCAGACTTTGCCAAGTGTGAGAAACAAGCTGTTGCTGTTTAAGGTTGTTGTGGTAGCCAGCATTAATTTTCTGGACGGATACAGGAGAGTTATGGGGAATTACTAAAACAATAACGCAGTGAGGAGTTACGAGATCATGTACAACAAGAGCTTAGGAAAATGGCGGGACTTTTACGTAAAATTCATTTGTCTTGGATGTCAATGGGTTAGAAACACTTTGGACACGTTTTAAAGATAAATCAACATCTTTTTAGTTTAGAAGATGCCAGTTTGTTAATTTATAGGGATAAATGTCATGGCCATATGTTTTCCTTAAGGCTGGTCAGCAAATTCTCAATCTTTGAGAAAGTCACAGAGGCAGCCACATTACTGACAAAAGGCTTGGTGATCAGGCTGGTGAGAGCAAAACCACTGGGCTGTCTGTAATGTGGGTGTTGTAGTGGGGATGCCTGCTGCCTCGGATTGGAGGCCCAGCTCTGTCATGCATCAGCGGTGAATATCTGGACAATGTTCTTCAAGTATCTGAACCCCATTTTCTCATCTGGTAATGGGTAATGGTGTTAGCAGCTGCTTCTTAATCATTCTTCTATGTTGCCCTGGGGATTCACTTAGGCAGCAGCTTCTTTCTCTGCTTAGTTCAAGTGAGAAATGATAGTTTTAGGGGTGCTAGATTTTGGCCTCTCTGGTAATGCACAAACTCACGGTCTGTTTGTATTTGCACCGTTTCGGCAAACAGACACTGTAGCTGGATGGCTAGTCATGAAGGCTCCCAAAGCACAGTGTTGAAATGTTCTTAATGAATGTGAGATGAGCGAGTAGGCAGCTCTAATCAACAGAGGGCGGAGCGAAATGCAAGCAGTGGGATGGGGAAAGAGTGACTGCTCTTCTTTACTGGGAAACAAGAAACATGTCAAGTGTATTTGTCAAGTGAGGAAGACTCGGTAGCTGTTAAGAAAGAAAAATTATCATTTTCAATGTGGGAGAAATGATTGTGTTAACTCATATGTACATGGAGGCTCACTTAAGTGGTCTTACTTGTGGATATGACTATCTGGGAATATTTGTGTTTATATTTTTGGGGCAAAGATGGAATGGATTGAATCGATGGACATTTAAGAACCTGTTTTGGATACCAGGTACCTTGCCGAAATGACTCAAGAATTACAAGAAAGATGAGGCTGTACAGTGTTGACTTTCCTGCAGTCACGGGGAGACAGAAACTGGTGTGGAGCTCCTGCAGCTGACAGTACCTGAGACCATCTGGGGGGGGTAAGAGGAGACATGCCGAGGCTGTGCTCTGGCCATGGCAGGCCTCATAGCAGCGTGTCTCCCATTGGCATGGTATAGGAGAGCAGAAATAAACCAAGTGTTCCCAGCCTGTCTGTTCTCCTGCCTTGCCAATTTCCTACTGGCAGGGAGGAAGTCCCAGAGGAAGAAAGCAGAGAGTTGATTCAGGGTGACGCCATAAGGAGAGGGACCCTGGGGACATTTTCTTCACCAATTTTGGCCCTTGTCCAGAATTTAGAATTAGAACAAGCTATGGGTAGTTGACTAAATCAAAGAGTGTTAGCAAGAATTCCAGCTGAGTTTATCTATGATCTACACGGATCAGTGCTGGGAAAGTCCATCTCTCTGGGTTGAGTGAGGGCAGCAGGGAAGGCTGAGGAGCTGGAAAAGCAGCAGGCCGGGGAAGAGTCCTCTCATGCTGTGGCCATCTGCAGTGACCCAGAGCAAGAAACTCACTGGGATGTGCACTGCACCTTGCGGAACCACCTTGTGCTAACACTATTAACTATCGGAGAGAAAGAAGGAACATTTATGAGCTAGAAAAATCACAAATATCACAGCAAATAACAGAATGATAGCAAACCTCTCTTCTTTTATTAAGTACATTCCTTCCATGCACAAGAGATTGGGGAATAACAAGAAATCATAACAGAAATAGGATAAAAATCACATCACTTTTGGGTGAGCCTTCAGTGAATAGCAATTGTATAGACCATAGGTGGATAACTTGAAAGACGAATTTAATTTTGACCCATGGGATCTTTTAAAAAAATTGTTTTTTAAAGCTTATTTCTTTTCCTTCTCCTCTCTTTCTCCTTCTCTTCTCCTTTTCCTTCTCCTCTTCTTCCTTCTCCTTCTCCTCCTCCTCCTCCTCTTCCTCCTTCTTCTGAGAGAGGCAGCTCCAACAGGGCCTTCATGCCATGATCCATGCCCAGCCTCAGTCTGCCAGATTATGGGCACACATGTACACATCCCTTACATACAGGGAGCTTTTGGGACCCAAACCCAGGACCTTCTCACTTGGCTTTGGCACTTCAGAGTGTTGCACCACCACTGTGCCACCGTAGCTGGCTCCATTATATCTTCACTTCTGCCGAATCTATGCAAAACTTTTCAGGGCTGTGTCAGGAACTGAGGGCAGAGTAATTCTCTCTGCAAGGCAAAAGAAGCAATAGAGAGAGGCCAGATCTCTTCAACAAAACTTCCATTTATTTTGTTGGTTTACCTATGTTTGTAGAGAATGGGGATCAGGTAATGCTATAGAGAACAGAGATTAGAAACACTGGTATACAAGTGGGAGGATAGGGCCTAGCAGGTGGCATGGTGGTTAAGGCAATGGATTCTCACATGGTTGCCCATGGTTCAAGTCCCAGACCTAGAGGCTTGAAAGTCATGCTGAGTACATTTGTATGTATGACCAAAAAAAAAATCCTGAGAGAATGAATTGTGGCATGGCCATCTGCCCTGGGGATGTGTGATTTCTCATTTTCCCTCTCTCCATCTCTCTCTGAAGAGCACATGCATCCTAATGGCAAAAACCTTAAAAAAAAAAAAAAAGTGGAAGTTAGAGTTCTAGTTTTTCAAAAACTGGATTTAAGCCCAGTCTGTGCTGTTACCATGTTTGTGATCTTGAGGCAACCTTAAAGCTCTTAAATCTCAGTTTCTGAATACTTAAGATAGTATTTAAAATACTTAAAATACTAAAAATTCTTAAAGTACTTAAAAATATCCTGCTTACGTCAGTAGTAGTTGGAAGAGTCAAATTAGAAAAGATATGTGAACTTCCTTGATAAACTGTAAAAATCCTGTCTGTGTTCTTATTATGAGAACAATCACCAGGGCTGGCCTGGGTGCCGTATTATCAAGAACAAGAAACTTCTAGGCGGTATATATAGTGGCTTCCAAGGGCATGGTTGCTGTTAATTCTTAGAAAATTTCCTGTTAAACACTTCTTCCAATAACATGTCTGGCTTTGGGAAACTGAGTTGTATTTAAAATATTATAATTGACAATATCGATGAGCTTATATTGAAATTCTAAAATGACACATCACTCCACTGTATCCTGTCTTCTGCCCACGTTTGGCTTGCAGAAGATGCTCACAACTATTATAAAATATTAAAACTCAAAAACTCTTTTGAAGTGATCTCATTTATAATCCAGTTGGGCAGTGAAGAAAGCAGGAG
Source organism: Tupaia tana (assembly GCA_026018925.1). Lineage (NCBI taxonomy): Eukaryota > Metazoa > Chordata > Mammalia > Scandentia > Tupaiidae > Tupaia > Tupaia tana. The sequence goes on along the minus strand of JAKSZU010000001.1, from coordinate 223,342,246 downwards.
TGTCATGAGACTTTAGGACTTGAGATACTGAATAAGTTATAAAATAAAGTCAGGACCGAGTCAGGACCCACGAATCAAATGCCACATATTTCAGGAAATTCAGCTTTGTTTCATGGTTTAAATGGTTCTGCCATGTTGTACCACGACTGAGTTATTTCTCCCTTGCCATTAGTTACAACGCTGCATTGTAAGGGGCTGACCACTAAACTGGAACATTCTGTGTAAGAACATGAAAGCTTTACGGGAAGGGAAATGTTGATAATGGATGCTGACATCACACACTCCTGAGGCAGGAAATTTCAGTCAGTGGTATCTCTCTAATCAAGATAGCAAAATTGCAATTTTAAGTTGAGAAAAAGAATGGCACCAATGCCTTGCTAAATCTTAAGGTATTGGGACACAGGAAAACATTTTCCAGCCCACAGATGCTTCACAACTCCCTGATGGAGTCATCACCCGGTGAGATGCAGCTCTGACAGCTGCCCGTGGAGATGGAGGCAGGGCTGGGCTGCCTGTCACCAGGGATAGACTTCATTCAGTTCTGGAAACACATTCAGCCATTTGTTCACTGTGCAGATTTTACTAAGTACCTGTATACTAGGCATTTTTCTAGCCTCTGTAGGGTATAATAATTTCAGGAGCTATAATGTCTGTTCTCAAAATGTTTATAGGTTGTATATTCTTGTTCTTAGTGACTTTTTAAAAAAGAATTATTTATTCAAATTTATTCATTATTACTATTTTCTTAGTTCACCAGATAGAAACAGAGAGAGAGAAAGAGAGAGAGGGAAAGTGAGAAAGCCAACTGTCCGATCTGGGACTTGAACCATTGTTGGCCACATAGGAGTCCAGTGCCTCAATCACCATGCCACCTGCTGGCCCTTACTTTTTATCATTTTTTTTTCTTTTTCTGGAGAGGTTTTTTGTCATAGGGCGTGTGTGCTCGCCGAAAAGACAGAGAGAGACAGAGACAAAAAGTGAGAAATCACCCCCTGGGTGATGGTCACGCCACAATCCCCTCTCCTTCATTATCGTCTCTGGATCTTGGGCATGCACACACACACCCCGAGTGAGTTTAAGCCACCGGGTCCGGGACTGGAACCATGGTCGTCTACATGGGAGTCCAGCGACATAACCATTACGCCAACTGCTGGTCCCTCATTTCTTTTTTACTTATAAAGGCTCTGTAGCCTTTCTTTTTTTAGAGAGAGTTTTGCTATTAGGGTGCATGCACTTGCCAGAGAGACTGAGAGACAGAAAGTGAGAAACTGCCCCTCCAGGGAGGATGGACACACCGCAATCCCTTGTCCTCCCAGGATCTTGGGCATGCAGACACAGGTGTTTGGCGTGAATTTTAAATGGCTGGGTCTGGGGACTAGAAATGCAGTCGACTATGTGGGAGTCCAGCAACGTAACCATTATGCCATCTGCTTGTCTCCCTCTTTTTTTTTTTTTTTTTAAGTTTTTGCCTAGGCCATATGCACTTGCTGGGGGGGAGAGAGAGAGAGAGAGAGAGAGAGAGAGAGAGAGAGAGAGAGAAACAAACTTAGAGAAAGTGAGAAATCTCCCCAGAGAGGGGATGGCCACACTTTAATCCATTTTCCTCCATTCTCCTGGAGTCTTGGACATGTATGTACACATGTGCCTGGTGTGATTTTTGAAGTCAACCGAGTCCGGATCTTGAACAGTAGTCAGCCATGTGGGAGTCCAGTAATGTAACTGCTCCATCATTTGCTGACCCCACTCTAAGTTAATTTTTAATGGTCTTAAGCACTTCCTTAAAAAATTGAGACACTACACGCTTAGCATTAAATGAGCTATTTTAAAGAGAACGGTTGAGTCGTATTTAGTACATGCCCAACACCGAGAGGCCACTACCTTTACTTAGTTCTGAAGCATTTTGGACATCCCCAAGTTAAACTCCATATGCATCGAGCGGTTACTCCCCATGTTCTCCTTCCCTCAGCGCTAGGAAACCTCCAAGCTACTTTCTGCCCGCATGTATTGACCTTTTCTGAATATTTCATATCCATTGAATCATCGTAATCTTTTGTGTCTGGCTTCTCTGACTTTGCCTGTTTTCAAGGTTCATCCACCCTGGCGTAGCATGTATCCATACTTCATTTATCTTTCTCAACTGAATACGCTCCAGCATAGGTTCATGCACAATTCGTCTCTGCATTCATCCATCGATGGACATCTGGGTGCTTTCACTTCTTGGTTACTTTAAATAATGTCACTATGAATATTCGTGTGCCGGTATTTATTTTCAGTTCTTTTGAGTCACATGGTAATTCTTTGTATACATTTTTGAGGAACCACCAAACTGCTTTCCACAGAAGCCACATCATTTTGCATTTCTCTCCGTGATGTGCAAAGGTTCTGAGTTTTCCACATCCTTGTTAGTCTTGTTATTTTCCACATTTTCCAGTATATTATACCGATCCTAGTAGGTAGGAGTAGAGTGGCACCTCATGGTGCATTTCTCTGACGACTAATGATGCTGAACAGCTTTTCATGTGACACTGAGCATTTTGACAGGGTAACTAAGATACCTATGAGTAATGATGTCGGGTCATCTGAAAGGTATTAACTACTTTTGCCCCTGGGAGGGAGTGGGCCTGAAATCATGAAACAGGACTAGCAAATTTTGAGAGGAGGAGGAGGAAGTGGAGGAGGATAGGAGTAGAGAGAGGAAGAAGGTGAGGAGGAGGTGGAGAGGGACAGGAGGAGGTTAAGGGCAGGCCTGGGGCATTGCTTGAGTTTGAGGAAGAGGAGCAGTTGACTGAGAGCATTTGGGAGAGGAAACACAGAGGGTGGACCGAGGGCTTTGTGTCTTGGGAGGTTGGAATGATAGCAAAATTAGGCTGTGTGATCTGAGAGAGAGGTCAGAACCAAGCTCCCTGTCTCGCCGTCTCTGTCAGGACAACTACTTAGAGCTGAATGAAGGATCTGTGCTGCTCAGGGAGAAGCTGGAACGATGCACTGGTCATTAGGAAGCCTTTATGTCTGGGATCATGAGCAAACAACCTTCCTCTAAGGTAAGACTGGCAAAAGTGCTTGGAGAAAATCAACAGTTCCCTTGAGACTGTGAAGTGGTAAAAGCCTTGACTTTAAAACCACAATGTAAAGGTATATAGAATAGACTTTTTTCCCCCTGAAGATTGTTTTTAAATGAAGAATTCCTGGCTATAGCTTTGAAATGTATCGTTTTTTATGTTTATCTGCTATCTCACACTTAGCAAAAAACCCCATTCTCATCGAGAGAATTGCTTTGGAGTCAATTTCCAGAAATAGGACTTGAAGTCCCTTAAGGGATACTTTGACTCAGTGGATTAGAATACCGAGCCTTGACCCAGGAGTGTTGGCAGACGTCATCTTTTATTCCGTTCACACCCCTTCCTGCCTCTATGTAAGATGAGAGCTGAGCTGAGCCTTGTCAGATGTGGGAGAATAATGGCTTTCACAGTTAGCAGAACATACTCTGTAGCCAGTTTCCATCCCCATCATTTCTATTGAAACTCTATTCCAAAGGATTATAATGCCTTTTTAATTGCTGAATTCAGTGGCATAGTCCTGACTTAACCTATTTAACCTAGTTACCATTTATTGATTACTTTCTACATAGCAGGCATGATCCTAAGCACTTTATCTGTAGTATGGTTGTAAAATTTAACTTACTCTATAACTTGGATGCTTAGAAAAATTAATATCTTTACTTTGCTTTTAAGAAGTCTGGCCTTCCGCCCAACCCCTAACCCAATGAGGAAAACGATTAACTGTCCAATCCAATCCCATATGTTAAATAGCTCCCTCAGATACTATTGAGCTATTTTGGATAGAAATGCTCAGCATCTCAGCCTTCTGCCTTCCCTTCCTCCTGCTGCTTCTTTCCAAAATGTTTAAGGATAGGCAGGGAGGGTGGTTTTACACTAACCCAGGGCAACACGGGTCCTTAGTCATGCTGTCCTTTTCTCTTCTGGTCTCCAGGCCGATACTCCTTATTCCCCTGGATGCTGCCTGCTCTGCTGACAACAACAGCTAAAGTTGGTGGCTGTTCACTCTTGCCCTGGGCAGGCTGTGGCCATGGTCCCTGGTTGGCTTGGTTTCACCTCCACTAAGATGACCTTTGGTCTCCTTTGGGTTCTAGCCATCACTCCCATTCGGCCTCAGCTCGGGGTGTCTGCTGTAGAGCCCTTCACCACAGTTAGGAAGATCTGCTCGGAACAGCTCCAAGCTAGAATCTCATCGACCAAGGAAACCTACCAAACCAACATGGACACCCAGGGCAGCTTGGGAAAATGAAATCTTTACCTCAGGAGTCTCCTCATTTATTCCATGTACCTCTTGCTCTCAGGGGGAAATCCCAGAGAGAGGAGTACCGAAGCATGCATCTCTGTACTTTGCTCCACGACATCCTTTCCTGTGTCCTCTTCCCACAGTCCTTTGTGCCAGAAATAAATCAAGTTTCCCCCTTCTAATACAGACATCATGTACATTAAACATTAAGGTTTAGCCATTGAATCTGCTCATGTGTCTACCATCACCAAATAAAAGTTCAAACAAATATTCTAAAGGTGCAAAAATACTAGTAAAGGATACTATTTGAAATGGACATTTTAGGAGTATCATGGTGTGATGGCCACAAAATACTGTATTGCCTGATAGAGAAGAAAAGAGCTGTAGGAGAGGGAGCACATTAACATGGAAGACTGCCCACTTCGCCCAGTGAAAGCAAGTACAGTGTACAAAAAAAAAAAAAAAAAAAAAAGAAAAAAAATTCTGAATACATGATTTCCATTAATTTAGCACAAATAAATAGAAAGCACTAGTTTTGAATGTCAGGAGCTGAATATTATCTCAGTCTTTCTTTTGCATCTCTTCTATCACAAACCCTAACCTGCAACAAATCCCAATGAACTGAGTGCCTTGGGCACCAGGGTCTTGCTGTGAGAAGCTTGGTCTACATAGCAGCAACTGCAGCAGAGCTAGACAGGTCTATGTGATCTTGGGCTCCACACAGTCCTACTCTGCATTTTAACAAAATATTCCGATGATTTATGTGGACACTAGAGTTTGAGAAGCCGTAAACTCAAGTAAGAACCACAAAACCAAAGGCAGAAGGAAAACCAACTTAATAAATTAATAATATGTTTTTTTAAGTTTGTATCATTTTACTTAATCACAGCCCACTGCAAAATAAATATGATTCTTGTTTGATCAGCAAATGAGCTCAGGAAGGTGATGCGCTGATCATTTTAAGATTCGAACTTAGTCTGATTTTGTGAAGCTCGTGTGTTGTGTGTGTGTGTGTGTGTGTGCGTGTGTGTATGTTTTGTTTGTTTGTTTGTTTGTTTAGAATTACTCATGTATTTATTTTAAATTTTGATGTGTGAGAGAAAGGGAAGCAAGAAAGCAAGCCGCTGGGTCCAGGACTCAAACTGTAGTTGACCATGCGGAAGTCTAGTGCCTTAACCACCACATCATCTGTTGGCTCTGAAACTCATGTTCTTAACCAGGACACTCTATCAAACAGAATTGTTCATCACACCCCCCTTAGCATTTTTCTTTCTCTTTATGACTAAACACTACCCCACCTTTGCTTGAGTTTTCTGGCTCTTTGTCTTTGGTTTCTAGATTTTCTTGGTGTTGAGCTGTTTGGCTATTGAATTTCATTAAAAAAATTTTTCTTAAAGAATTATTTAATTTTATTTATCATTATTATTATTTTTCAAGTTTGATCAGAGAGAGACAGAGAAAGAGAGAGAGGGAAAGTGAGAAAGCAAGCTACCAGGTCTAGGACTTGAACTGCAGTCAGTCATGTGGGAGTCCAGTGCCTTTAACCACCATGCCATGTGCTGGCCCGTGGCTATTGAATTTCTGACCTGCCTGTGTTGAAAGTTATATCTCTAATCAGTAAATATTCTCATCTATTTAGGTTCAATTCTTTTTGTAACATTCCAGACTGAATATTGACCAAACTTCTATATTCTTGCTATGCAGTGACAAGGAAAGTATCAATAAGTAAGATGTGGGGCCAGCAGGTGGCATGGTGCACTCCTACATGGTGAACTGTGGTTTGAGTCCCAGATTTGGTGGCTTGCTTTCTCACTTTTCCATTTTCTGAAGAAGAATATTCATCTTTCAAAGAATATTCTCTGAGAGATTCCCAGCACCTGTGGTCTCCATAGCAATGCTGCCTCTGGGCTGCCTCTTGTGACAACTCAATACACTCTCATCACATAAAGTGGATATTTCAAAGGATATTCTGTGCCCTACAGAAAATCAGATAATAATAGCAATAAATAAAATTAAATAAATAATTCTTTAAAAGAAAATAAGGAAGGTGCATTTTCATCTGGGCCTCGAAGGTAGGTCTTAGTTGGGAAGTGGAGACATAGGGTAGAGAATTAGAGGTGAGAATTCTAATGGGAAAATGTTAGGAGAAATGTGAGTGTGATGCCGAGGAGACAATAATTGCTGTTCACCTAGTTAGTATCTGACTTGCTGATTTCCTCTGAATCTTGACTCAGGTGCATTGCTTCACCCTTTATTACCATTCTGGTTGACCACATCCTGCCCTTCCCTTCAGTATATTAAGAGACTTTAAAAAGCTCGTTCATGGAGGGACCAGCAGTTAGCGTAATGGCTATGTTGCTGGACTCCCATGTAGTTGACTGTAGTCCAAGTCCCGGACCCAGTGGCTTAAACTCACACCAGGCACCTGTGTGTGCATGCCCAAGATCCCGAGAGGAGAATGGAGGAGAAGGGATTGTGTTGTGGCCATCCCCCCTTGGAGGTGATTTCTCGCTTTCTGTCTCTCTCTGCCTTTCTGGTGAGTGCACGTGCCCTATAGCAAAAAAACCTCTCCTTCCCAAGAAGAAAAGCTTGTTCATGGAAAATTTGATTAAAATATGAGTTTATTTTGTTGCAAAAAACTTCAAAACCCATGCATATCTTTTTGTATTACACTTTTCCTTGAACTTTTTGAAAAGTCCTCATAGTCTTCGCTCTCTGATTCTCAGTTTCTTGCCTCCTAGTCCTTTCATTTACCAGGTTCCCTGAGGAACAGTCATATCTTTAATTCTCTTTGATAGCTTTCTTCTTTTTTTCATTCTGCCCATCATTACTATAATTTGGATGCATATATTTGAATTATTAGAATAACCTACTAAGTGATCTCTCCGTCTTCTGACTTTCCATCTCTGGTCTAAACTATACACAGTCAGACTCCTGTGAGTAGCTCAAAGCAGCCACATTCCTAAATTAGCTAAAATACTCATTTTCTATTTTGAGGTTGTGCTCATTTTCTATTTGTCAGTTTTGTTGCTACTAAACGTAAAGATAGATCTCAATTCTTTAACCTAACATACTTAAGTTCCTCCGAAATTTGTCTTCATTGTCTTATGTCTCATCATAGCCCAATATGGGCTCTCCTTTTTTTCTGAGGAAATTTTTACTATAGGGCATGTGCACTTTCTGGCAAGACAGAGAGAGACAGAGAAAAAGTAAGAAATCACCCCCAAGGGGGGATGGCTATGCCACAATCTCTTCTCCATTCTCCTCTCAGGATTTGGGGCATGCATGCACACACACCCAGTGTGAGTTTTAGGTCACCGGGTTCGGGACTCGAACCGTGGTCGGCTACATAGGAGTCCAGTGATGTAACCATTATGGCATCTGCTGGGTCCCTGAGCTTTCCTTTTAAAATAGGCTGACTTCTGTCTTTGTGTGCGGAAACAAAACAAAAACCAAACCAAAAACCCATGTTTTGTATACTGTAAAGATGTATGGTGATTAAATGTAAATAATAATTTTTTTAAAAAAGAAAGGCTAACTTAATCATTATTCCTTCAATTTCCCATACGTATGCCTACATATGAGCCCCTTTTTGTCCATTTGGAATTCCCTTCTGGGATACCCTTCCACTTATTGAAATCATACCCATCTTGTTTAGGCTCAAAGGAGACTTATCTCTTCTATAAGTCTTAGTTACCCCACAGTGCCGATCCAGAAGATTGGCCAGTGCTAAGAGGATAGTGCAGAGTTTCCAAATGATGGTATTGACATTTTGGGATAGAGAATTCTTTGTTATAGAGACTATTTCATGCACTGTAGGGCATTTAGTAGCATACCTGGCCCACAGCACACCCTCCCTCAGCTATGACAACCAAAAATGTTTCAAGCAATGCCAAATGTACGCCGGGGCAGAGGGACTCAGTTGGCTCTGATTGAGAGCCACAGGTCTAATGTAATGAAAAGGAATCTGACTGAAACAATGGGGCTATCAGTATTTGCAGAATGGCTAGAGAGGGGAATTATTTTCTGGGACACAGAAGTCATGTCACAGGATGTCTTTCATTCTATTTAGCATCAATATATTGACTTGGAGGACTTCATGATATGCCTTTACTCCATATGAACTTCAAAATATGTCTCTGTAGCCTCATCTCTTTTGTCTACCTGTAACAGCCTTCAGATAGAAAAATACGTCTGATCCATATCTACTTCTAGCGTGTCGTTTCATTACCATGTTTGTTAAGCTTAGCAAATGGCCCATCTTTTTGCATGTGACGTTACTAAAAGAGTAAAATGAATTCACGGAGCATTCCTTGGAGAATATTTATTTGGTATGGAATTTCAAAGAAAGGAAAATGAGAAGGCTGAAACTGAGGTCTGCAATCAGCGTGTCTGTAATTCAGAGAGTCAGTAAAAAAATGAAAAATTAACCTTAATAGCATTTATATCTTTGCAGCAATGCTTTCCTATTTCCCAATGCTGATTTAGTCCAAACATTTCTAAGTCTATTTTTGCTATTAAAGATTGAATTTAACAACATTATTTTCGAAATCAAAATTCTAATTTTAGACTGATTTATTTTCTTTCTCATACTAGTACAAAGTATTTGGAAGATGGAGAGCAACTGTAGACACTAGACAGTGTGGGAGGAGGGTGGAAATTGGAGAGGGGGGAGAGAATCAAAGAAGCAAAACATTTAATGGACACAAAAATGGAAAAATATCTGTGGATGATAGTGTATATGAATATCTTTGATTATTCTAACATATAATGTATTCATGATGGGAAAATTCATCTTACATGCTGTAAGGATGTATAGTGATTGAATGTAAAAAATAAGAAAATAAAAGAATGAATTAGCTATCATTATGAGTTTATATGAACTTGTCTATTTGTTTTACATCTATGGAAGAGTATTGGACATGGCCAAGTATTAGCAGTAATAGTAAGTCACCATCTGAACTTCAGGGGAGCTGGGCCATATAGCCAACTGGACAGATACACTACTCTGCTACCATCCGTTTCCATCTTTAATATCTGGACTACAAAAGACATAAGACTAGTAGGGCCATTTTGCAGATGAGAAAACTGAAGTCCAGAAGTTTTGGTAACCTCCATTGTTTGCCCAATCCTGAACTAGAATCCACATTAATGACTTGAATGAAGTCCAGTGAGCTTCTCTCTACTATATCTTCATGTTCTATAGGGGTTCTTGGAGACACACACAATGGTTGCTTATTTTACAGATGATGAAGCTGAGTCCAGAGAGGAGAATGTTTCAATCTATACTCACCACTATCTACCCTCTCCATCATTCCTTCCTATATACCCAGTATTAAAGACAGACATGGGACCACAACCTGTCTCATGTTCTTTTCAGCACATCACAAACTGTCCATAATAACAAATAATGTTGGAATAGTCTTTAGAAAATATTTTTGCATTGTTAAAAGAAAATTAAATAACTGTTTCTTTGCTTACATCCTGCTTTAAAAAGTTAGAAAACAGGAACAGATAAAAGAAAGAAGTAAAAATAACCCATAATAGCTCTACTCAGTGATAACCACTCTAAATATTTTAATGTGTATCCTTCCAATTTTTATGTATACAAATACAAATATACACATATAAAAGACATTAAAATGAGTTTTTACTGCATATACTATTTTGCCACCCTTTCTTTTTTTTTACCTAACAACATAGTTTGGAAATCTTTTCATGTCATTAGATAGCATTTTTACAACACGATTTCTACTGTTTCTATGGTATTTCCTTGTATGGATACAATTAGTCTCCTAAGGTTGAATATTTAAATTCTCCCCCTTAATTAGCTATAATAAACAATGTGATGAACATTCTTGTTGTTAAGTTTCCACACACTTCCCTTTATTTTACAGATGAGGAAACTGAAGCTAATGAGACATAATGACTTGACCTGCCTACCGACTTCAGCTATTGTGATCATTTCACTATTAGAATGCCTTTTGCCTCCCAGGACATAGTCCAAGGGTTAGCTCCTTTTCAAGGGTCCCAGAATTTTGCATAGCACGTTAGCCTGGTTCATTCCTTTGTTTGACAAATATTTATTGAGCATCTTCTGTTTTCCAGGTACAGGTTCTACTCCTGGAGACAGAGAGGGAACAAAAAGTCTCTCAAGGTGACTTCTTTCTGGTTGGGAAGACAGACACTAAATAGCCAAGTTTATATGTGTATATATGTAAAGACACTCTCAGATTGTGATAAGTGTACTCAATAACATGAAGTGAGGATGCGTAATGTATTTGAGAATCATGAGGTTGGAGGGTAAATAGATGCTGTTGGCATATTTACTGGTTCTTTTATACCTATTTCCTGCCTCCGAGCCTATTTGTCCTCAGATGGCTGCTACTGTGACTTGCTCCGAGGCCTGTCTTTGGGCTGCGGGAGCCATGTTATAGGCAGGTGCAGAGAGACTGGCTGATGCAGAAGTGTAAAGCCTAGCTCCCTTGCTTTCAGTGTAGTCACACTCTCAGGCTCAATTTATACCCTGGAGCTCCTCTGGTATCAGGCTGAGCCTGGGACTTGTCGCTATTAAACTCTCACACAGCCTCTTCTATCTTGCCCTATGTCCTCACCCCATTGCTAGTTTCTCAAGGCAATAGGTCCTTAAAAAATCACCTGCACATGAGTCTTTGACTTAGGGCTAAATTTTGGGGAACTTGACTCAAGACACAGGGATTGCTCATTTAGCTTGGTGAGCAGCAAAGGCCTCCCTGAAGAGAGGCCATCTGAGCTAAGACCTCAATGACCAGAAGAACCAGTCCTAAGAAGATCTGAGGGCAGGGCATTCCAAATGCCAGAGATGGGACTGGGCTTAGGGTGTTCAAGGAAGAGACAGGAGGAATAGTGACTTATGAGTGAGGAAGGAGATGGGGGAGAAGAATACTACGTATTCTTATTCAAAGCTGGAGGTTGGCCTGCACCTAATATCATATTTCTTATCTCTCTTTGGCAAGGATTGGAGTTAGGAAATCTTAGCAGCTTTTCCTCCCCTAATGTTCCAGTACAGTCTATGGAGGTCTAAAAATGGGAAAAGTTCGTCTGAAAGACGATTGACTTGAAAGAGGCCGGCTTAAATTTCTCTCTGCAGTGCTTGAACAGCATCCCAGTTGCTTTTTAAGAGTTTCTTGCAATGATCAAATAAACCCAATGAGTAGTGAGTAATGAAGATCCTAGGAGAACCTGCCTGATTTTCTATGCATACGTGGTGCTTTAACCTAAGAAAGACCTTATTGCAGTGCCTGGTAACAGATTAATGTGATAATAATTTCAGTTTCTTGGGAATCCTCCCATTTTAAGCCTGCTCAGGAATGGGTTAATAAGAATACCCCAAAGCCTCACAGCATGGAGTTCAGCTCATATGGAACTTGGTTGTGAAGGGCCAGTGCTCTTCACCATGTACATGTACCGCTTTTAGTAATTTTTTTTGTCGGAATAAATCCGTGACCTGTCATCACTCATGTAATTGGACTTTGATTTGAATTTGTAGGGGAAAAAATGGTATAAATGGAGACTGAGGGTAAACCCCTAGCGACTAGGACAAAATATCGTATCTTTAAACAAAGTGATCTTGTTCGAATTACTAGAGTATTTTAATTATATTTTCATGCCAAGACTCTATTTCTTACTCTAGGCACACTCAATGAGGGATAATTGGTGCAATTTCTTCCTGATTCATTTTATTCTTTGTACTTAATGCAATTTTAAAAGGAAGGTTTTAACATAGTATTGATTATGTATGCCTAAAATTCCTCCTAAGTTTTTTTTCCATTTGCTTCTATTTCATTTTGTCAATATTTGTGTTAAGCCATCTGCATCGATTTCAATGAAGAGATGCTACCAATGACCTTTCACAAAAAAATGGCAGTAAGCCAGAGTAAAAAGGAATCTTCTGCCAACTCCCTTCTTGGCTGACTTAGCTGCTCAACTGACTCGCATCAGCTTTGTTCTCTTATTTTCAATAAGAGGAGAAGCAGTACCTAAGAGACAAAGGCCTCACTGATTAAACAAGGAGACCAAGTAACTTGCTTTCATCAACACACAGCAGCATATATGCTTAGGTCATCTGTGTTGTAAATAATGTGCTACCCTGCAAGTCATTAAGCCTGATGAAATATCAAATGTTGTACTAAATCTCAAAAGTAACGAGGAGTGAAATTAGCTTCATTGATCTTCTGAGGTTGATTTCAGCAAGAAAATGGGGGGGACTGTTATATTACCAAGGTACTTGAATTTTCAAACTTTCCTAGGAAAGAAAAGATGACATGTGTATTGCATCAGAGGTAGCTTGTCTCTAGTCTACTCATAGAAAGATCAACTTCAAGTCATGGTCTACAGTGTGAACAAATGTGTTATAAGGAAGACTCATTCCCTGTAAGATATGAATATTCTAACAAAGTCGGCAAGGTAATGAGATGAACCAGAGAATGAAGGAAAGTTCCTTCCAGGACACAGGTGAATGTTAAAAATAAATAAGAAGATTAGAGAATTTTGCTCATTCTATTCCCGAATCACTTTCTGTCTACACTGCAGATGTTAGTTCAGCTGTCATACTCATATAAAGAGTTTTGCACTCCTGGGGAACTGGGAAGATTAATGCTTACTGTGTTATCTCAAGCTTGGACAATTTCCTTAGGACAATTTTGGTCCTCTATTGGTCTGTGCTTTGTGCTTCATTTAATGTGAAGACAGAGCAGGGTTTGGGGTATTTTCTTTGACAGAGAAGCAGCTGTGAGATAATTGGTGACCAGAAATCTGAGGAGCCACAGATTTCAGGCAATTGGAACTCTCAGAGGCAGGAGGACAAGATGTGATGCTCAAAGGGGAGAAGGAGTTATCAATCTCTGTTTGATGCAGTGGTTTGTTTCCCTCCTCCCCCCACCCCTCTCAGCTATGCAGAAAGGACTCATTTTGTTTTTACATGATTTGCATAATAGTTTCTCATTTCTAATGGGATCTTTCCCAAATTGACATCACCAAGCCAGCTGGTGTCACAACTGCCTTTTAGAGGATCTACCTAGCCCCATGTCCTTCCTTGTAGGTTGATCTTTGTCAGATAATACTTTTGTTGACATTGATTATCATTTATCTTTTAATTCTTTGAGTAAGAGATACATTGAAGTGTAAAAGACTCAGAATTCAAGTACGATGATGTGTAATTTAAAAAATTATTTAATTTTTTAATTGATTCATTCATTTTCAAAAATTGACTATATCTATATCTGTATCTATATCTATAATCTATCTATCTATCTATCTATATCTATCTATCTATCTATCTATCTATCTATCTATATATATATATATATAGAGAGAGAGAGAGAGAGAGAGAAAGTGAGAAAGCAAGCCACCAGGTTCAGCACTTGAACCGTGGTCAGCCATGTGGTAGTGTCCAGTGTCTTAACCGCCACATCACCTGCTGGTCCCAGATGATGTGTGATATTTGGCTAAAAATGTTGTGAAGTTCTTTTTATCCTCTCTCAGTATCTAATCAGGTACAGGTGTCAAATGACCATCCATGAAAATAGACAACACCAAGGAGCTGTACTGAAAGGAGGACTAGCCTGGCAGTCAAGGAGATGAGAAATTTGATTGTGGTTTTGAAATGGATTCTGAGTGTAATTTTGAGAAAGTTTCTGGGCTTTATTTTTTACTTTTGTAAAATGAAATAGGTAAAAACAGTTGATTTTTAGGTTTCCTGTCAGTTCTAACATCATCTATTATTCTGATATTTTGTTTTCTTGCAAAGTAAAAAAAAAAAAAAAATCACAGAAATATTTTCCTGACTTCTCACCATTTTCTCTCTCTCTCTCTTTCTTTCTTTCTTTCTTTCGTTCTTTCGTTCTTTCTTTCAATTACCACTTCCGGCTTTCCTTGATGGATGCACAATTTAGTGTATATTCCTCTCCTTTCTTCAGTCTGGACACAGTGTTAGTTTTGAGTCTTGAATAGATTAGGTGGTTACTTTGTAAGTGTGTGTTAAGGGCTACGTCCAATATTTCCTGCATTGTCCTACCTCTGAAACTTGAAATCCATTCTCAAGAGTTTGTTTTCTCGGGGATAAGGTCCTCTGTTGATACAGCCATGTGCTGGGAGAGGACACATTCAACTTCTTCAGCTTAATTAGAACACAATTATCTGGGTGTTCCCAGTGGACTGGCTAACTGTTCACTGTACTTTGGAGCAGGAGACTAATAATGGGAAAATTTTCATGGGGCAGAGGAGTGAGTGATACATAAGAAGTCTGGACTATACCTGGTGTTTTCACCTGGTGGGGTTGAGTCAGACAATGTGAGGCTGGGATGGGGATGAAGAAGTTAATGCAACACTGTGTAAGAGGGAGCACTAGAGATGACAGAGGGAAACAAGGAACTTAGAAGATACTAAGATCCCCAAGAACAGATTTTGCCTCACAATTTTCCTTAGTCTTGGTCTGTCCGTGTTAATCTGCGTGAAACGAGTGCAGTTCCTCCTTACTCAATGATTGCTTAAGAGCACGAACGACTGTGAGGAAGGGAATTACATGGTATTAACTTGTGACACATTCTCATGGCTCCTCCAAAATCTCTTTGTTTTCATTTTGCCTGAATTTTAGATCTATAATTAGAGTTGAAAAGAAAATGTTCTGCACAGGGAATTTTGCTAGCACCATTGCTTTGGAGAGCAAGAGTGTTTTTTGTTTTTTTTTTTTTTTTTTTTTTTTTACCGGAGAATATAGTAAATGTACCCCCTCCCCCCTACTCTTTACAAAACAATCTTTCACTCTTTCTCTTAAAAGTCTAAGAAAGGTAGGTTGGTAGGTTACTGGAAGTTCTTTCTAAAAGAACTCTTACTTATGTTAAGGTAAAAAAAATGAGCACCTAGATTCTGTCAGTACTGACACCCATCTTGAAGCTTCCATGGGAGTTAGGAGTTGGGGTTGTATGCTGGAAGAGTCACTCTTCTTTAGGGCCATGCTGATTGAGGGGAGTTTTAGTTTATTTGATGTGCATCTTTGTTTCATGCTGTACTGACATTTCATAAGCTGTGGCTTTCTTCAGGAGAAAGTAGATTCCATAGGGTCTTTATTGCTGTTCAATAATTCATGTTTATAACCTTACCCACAACTCTGGATGTTAGAGCAATCAAAGTGGTTAAGGAAGTTTGGTGTGAAGGGCCAGAGTGACTCCATTTCTTTTGGGGCGACTCCATTTTGTTAAACCCACCTTGCTGAGAATTGGTGCCATTTCAAGGAGGCAAGCTGGTCACGTAGGAAAAAGTCATGAGACCATCACTCCACTGGGACTGACCGATAAGAGAAACAAAGGAGATACCAGAAACCTAAAGCAACTTTTCTGCTGAGAGAAACAGAGCAGATACCAAAAACAGCTACACTCCCTGTAATCTACAGCCAATGTGTAGCTGCTGAGTGCATTCCTCAGCGCCCCTCACCTCCTCCCCTAAGAGCCAAATAAAAACCCAGCCAAACTAACACCAGGGCTCTCAACTCTGACCTGCTGTGCTGGTGAGATTGGGAGTCCTGGATTGAGCCTGAATAAAATAAAAGCGACCCTCACGTGCATACATCGGAACGGCTCCCTGGTGGTCTTTTAGGAACTTTGTGACCTGGGCACAAGAGGTGACTGTGGTGTACATCTTATCTATCATTTCCTGAAGAAATGATAGCCATGATGGGAACCAGCAGTTAGTGTAATGGCTATGTCGCTGGACTCCCACGTAGTTGACCGTGGTTTGCGTCCGGGACCCAGTGGCTTAAAACTCACGCCGGGCACGTGTGCGTGCGTGCCCAAGATCCCGAGAGGAGAATGGAGGAGAAGGGATTGCGGCGTGACCATCCCCCCCGGGGGGGTGATTTCTCGCTTTTTGTCTCTCTCTCTGTCTCTCTCTCTCTGTCTGGCGAAATGATGATAGCTATGAGAGGGTTTTGAAAGAGTTGGATACAAAAGTGAAGAATACTCCTCAGCAGTTACAGATTTTAGGAGATTTAAATCTCCTGAAATCCAGTCTTTCTTGTTGGTGAACTTGATCTTGCCAAATGTACATGCCATATTTAAGAGGAGAAGTATTATATTTTCATTTCTCTTTTGCTTTTATTAATTCTTTTACCCCTCACTGGAAAAAGCAAGACCAGTGTAATAAGCCAGTTCATTTGGGCAGTCAGTGAGAAGAACATAGCAGATGGGAAAATAGAATTCATTTTTCAAGACCTCTAATCACTGTATCTCCTTCAGTCCAGGCCCACTGACCTCACAGAGGTTCACAATCTTATACCTCAGAACTACTTACATTTCAGTAGCTTTCCACCTGTAAGTTTGGATCTGTTAGTTGTTTATTTTTTATTTATTATTTTATTTTAGTTTTAGATTTTTGCCATAGGGCACATGTGTTGCTGGAGAGAGACAGAGACAGAGAGAGATAAAAAATAAGAAAAGTAAGAAATTCCTCCCCCCTACCCCCAGTGGGGATGGCCATGCTGCAATCTCTTCTCTTCCATTCTCTTCTTGGAATTTTGGTCATACACGCAAATGTGCCTGGTGTGCCTGGTGTGACCATGAGGTCCAACACCTTAACCGCCATGTCACCTCTTTGCCCTTGAATCTGTTAATTTTTAAGAATTGATTTCCTCTCTAATGCCAAGCATTGGTAGTTCCTATTGCACTAATTTCCAATTTGCTGATTCTTTCCTCGGTTCCTCCTTCTGCTATTGAATTTATCCACTAAGCTTTTCTTTTTAGTTATTGCATTTTCCAGTTCTAAAATTTCCACTTGGCTCCTCTATTACTTCTTCTTGGTGAATTTTTCTATTGTTTCATGCATGTTCTTAGTTGCTTATTCAAATCTTGTTACCATAGCTGCTTCAAAATCTTTGTCAGGTACTTGTAGCATGTTTGTCATATTGGCGTTGGCACATTTTGATTGTCTTTTTTTTCTCTTTTATTTGGTTTGAGATCTTCCTGGTTCTTAAAATGATGAGTGATTTTGGTGACCAGCAGGTGTGTTGGTTAGTGGCTTTGGACTTCCACATGGCTGACTATGGATCAAGTCCTGAAACTGGCGACTTGCCTTCTCACTTTCCCCTCTCTCTATTTGTCTCTCTCTGGTCGAATATGGAGACAGAGCATTGATGGGATGGGGAAGTATGGTGTTAACTGTTGAAGATATTTTGATCAACTGGACTGGGGAGAAGTGTTCACATATTGAAATGTTCATTTTGTAAGCTAAATAATATGATTGAATGTATAAAAAATGTAAAATAAAAAATAAATAAAGAAAGAAAGGAAGGAAGGAAAAAAACAAATTAAAATAATAAAGAAAGAAAGAAAGTTAAATAGAGATAACTCTTAAAAAATGACAAGTTATTTTTTATTGAAACCTGGACATTTTTAGATTATGTTATGGGATTCTGAATCTTTTTTTCATAGTTTATTTATTTATTATTTTATACATCCAACCACTGTACATCATTACAGCTTATAAAATGAATTTTCCTAGCATGAATATACCATATATTAGTCCAATTAAAGGTATTATCATATATGTTATCATCAACAGGTAATTTTCCATTTTTGTGTCCCGTAAATGTTTTGATTCTTTCTTAAACCTTTTGTTTTAACTGGCTTTCTTTGACACCACACTGGTAGGAGAAGGAAGGGCATCACCTTATTACTGCCAGGTAGAGGTAGAAGTCCAAGTTTTCTCAGCCGCAGTGAACACCTAAGGAAGAGAGCTCCTCCTTCCTGTTGTGTGGAGTTGGAACTTCCAGTTTTCCATGGCAGTGAGGGTAACCTTGTTCACACTCAATGGTAATGAAAGTCTTGACGGTCTTCTAAGCCTCTTCTGACACCAACACAGTGGAGCGGGACAAGCATACTTCCTTCCTCCCTGGTGGGGGGTAGAAGCATAGACTCCCTACGTCCTTTCCACAGACACAGCAGGGGTGCTGAGAGGAGGCCTCCCATTGGCTCACAAAAGATAAAAGTCCTGGCTCCCTATTTGGCTGTTTCTGCCAACACACTAGTGAGGGTATGAAGGTTCCTCATTATAGTCTGGTGAGGATCAAAGTCTAGGCTCCCCATTGGGCTTTTGAAGGTATGAGTGAGGATGGGACCACAGTTTCTTCTGTGATTCACACTGGAACATAAGAGTTATTGTCTAAAAGCTTTTTGTCTTGGATCATGAGTTTAAATGTAAATCCTAAAACTTAAAAAGGGATCTCTTTGTTTTATTTCTCACAATTGCATGTGAATGTACAATTGTTTAAAACCAAAAACGTTAAATAAAAACTAAATACATTTGGCCACTCTGACAAAAGTTTTCCAGACAAAGGTAACCAGTCAGAAATTTGGGAGGTGACACTATGAGATTAAATGGTTTATACCTTGAATCCCCACCAGAAGAAGCCTCCAGTTATGGTCCACATCCTTTGAGAAACAAGAAACTGTGCATATAAGAAGTCTTTCTAAAACTGCAGGCTTGCCCCTAAGGCAGGCACTATTATGATAAATTGTTAATAGCTACCATCCTTCCAGAGTGTTTGTGCTTTCCCACAGATACAGAGGAGCTTGCAGGATGGAAGCTGATCCTTGATCCTCAGGGAGTGCTCACCTGGTCAGAACTTCAAATGTAGTGTTGGTGAGGTGCCACTTGGCATGGCCATCTCTGGGGCGGGCTACACCTATCATAACTTTAAGTAAGGTTGGAGCTAATGGCTTTGGAGATACTGCCTTTATTTTTAAGTCTGGTCACTGCTTCTTTTTATTCTCTAAGTTCGTAGCACATTTTAGCATTGGATTTCTTATATTCAGCAGAACAGGAGGCCAAGCAGCAGCTGTGAGATTGCAGCGGCGCTTAACCAGTCTCTGCTTCAGGTGAGGGAAGTTCATGAGTGAGCACATTTTGAGGGAACATTGTTGATCTCTAGGCAAACCAGGCCAGGGATGTGTGTCATCAACTCCTCCCTTCTTCAAGGCATTATCATGCCATTGACATTCCTGTACTTTAGTCCATTGTAATATACCTTTCAAGTTTTTTTCTTTTTTAATTTGCCAGAAGGCACATGCACTCTCCAGAGGGAGACAGAGAGAGGAAGAAGGAGAAAGCAACTTACAATGGGGCATGGTCAAGCTGCAATCTCTTCTTCTGAACATCTTTCCTGTATGGATTTTGGGCATGTGGGCACTTGTACCCAGCATGTTTTTCAAGTCACTGGGGCTATGACTAGAACTGCAGAGTATTCCATGTGGGACCTGCTTCCATTAGGCCACAGGACTGTCCCTATAATTTTTTTTTTAAGAAATGGTGAGGATATCTTCCCAACAAAAAGAAATTGTATTAGTCATTTAGCTTATTAGGAATTTTCCCATATCTCACTTCTGGTTTTCAAGACAATGCAAAACAGTGGCACCTGTACAATCATGTAGATATTTATCCACAATGATTTTTTTTTCATAACTTGCTTCCTAGCATCACTGACATGTTTGGGAAGTTTTTCTTCCCTTATTTAAATGTACGTAAATCTCGCTAACTGCAGCTGAATGTGCAAAAGTCTGTGTGAATGTGTTTGCATGATTGTGTAAATGATGGGAAAAAGAAGTTCCATGTGGTGTCTGCTTGTAAATTTCCCTAGTAAAAGTAAGCAACAAAACTTCTTTCAACTCCTTTCTAAAAAGACATTGGAACTGTCTTAACACTTGGCAGCCAGAACATTGCAGTAGCATTTATAGATCATGTGTTAAACACTTAGAGAGGTGCTAAGGATACAAAAAGATTAATGACACAGGCCTTGCCTCCAGGGCTTTAGGGTTTAATAGTAAAAGTGATAGCTGGCTTGTTTTGAGTGTCTGAGGTGTAACAGGAAGGGCTTTAGGAGTATTAGTTTAATTCTCTCAGTCTTCTGCAAGGTAGTGAGAACCATTCTTGTTTTATGCATATGGGAACTGATAAACCTGGATTAAAGATGTTTCTCATGGGGGCTGGTAGGTGGCATGGTGGTTAAAGGCACTGGATTCCCACATGTCCAATTGCGGTTCAAGTCCTGGGCCTGGGTGGTTTGCTTATCACTTTCCCTCTCTCTCTGTCCCTCCCTGGTCAAAATGAAATAAAGAAATAAATTAATAAAGTTAAATAAAATAATTCTTTTAAAAAATTAGTTTCTCATGTTTAGGGAATTAGTAAATGATGACACACAGGTATAGAACAGATCTGCCTAGGCCATAGTGTCTCCAAACAGAAAGAAAAGAAGAAAAAAAAATCAGTAAGTGGGCAGTGCTAACTAAATGCTCTGGAAGTGGCAGATGATAGAGGTTGAGATACCTGAGGAAAAAGAGATGGTTATGACAAGTCAGCACTTTGTGAATACAAATTGTGAACCTCGCATAAGGTCTCAGCTAGAGGATATCCTCTGCATTGTTTTAATTTGGATGTAAGTGTTGTAATAACAAGCTAACTCAAGTATGTCTATACATTTTGTAATGTGACACTAATTATCCTGTTGGCAACTATGAATAAACGCTATCTTACCATTTTTATTAAAAGGAAAAACAGCTCCTTCAAACTTGGCTCAGTGCAATCTCTATTCCATCTACTTGTGCGGCCTCCCTCCCTCTCTTCCTTCCTGTCCACTTCCTAGGAGAATCTGATATTGCCAAATCTTGGTCTTTGAAGTCAACCAATCCTCCAAAATATAGAAAATATACTGGTAACAGTAAGTCATTATCCAAAGAAACATCAGTCTTTGGAGTTTCACCTAGACTGAAGAGAATGTACAAGGGGAGGGGGCCTCAAAATTTCACAAAAATGAAATTAAAGTATGAGTTTATTTTGGTCCCCAAATTTTTGAAATTCATGTATAATTTTTTTGGAGAGTTATTTGCTATAGGGCATGCATGTGCACTTGCCAGCCAGACAGAGAGCGACAGAGAGACAGAAAGTGAGAAGTCATCCCTCAGGGGGGATGGCCACGCCACAATCCCTTCTCCTCCATTCTCCTCTTGGGATCTTGGGCACTCACACACACGTGCCCTGCATGAGTTCAAGCCATCGAGTCTGGGACTCGAACCGCAATCGACTACATGGGAGTCCAGAGACATAGCCATTACATCAACTGCTGGTCCCAAAATCCATGCATTATTTATTTATAGCATGCATTTTCCATAGTCTTTGAAGACATCTGTATGTGAAAAATCAAAAAAATAAAAAAACCCTGAGCTCTGTGCCATAGAACAGAAACTATTATTATTATCATTATCATTATTATTTTTAAAGACAGGTCTATTTTAAAATTTTATTTATTCATTCATTTACTTTAATTTGACCAGAGAGAGAGAGAGAGAGAGAGAGAGAGGGAAAGTGAGAAAGCAAGCCACCAGGTCCAGGACTCGAACCGTGATTGACCATGTGGGAATGTTCAGCACCTTAACCATCATGCCACCTGCTGGTTCCTATTATTATTAGTTTTAAGAGATATTTTTGCTATAGGGTGTGTGCACTCGCTAGAGAGAGACAGAGAGACAGAAAGTGAGAAATCACTCCCAGAAATCACCTTCCACAATCCCTTCTCCGTTCTCCTCTTAGGATTTTGGGCATGCATGCACATGCACCGGGGTGAGTTTCAAGCTGCCTCGTCTGGGACTCAAACCACGGTCAGCAATGTGGGAGTTCAGCAACTTAACCACTATGCCACCTGCTGGCTCCAGGGCAGAAATGATTAAGATGGGAATGTTCAAACCATCTTCCTCATTCCTGATCTCTATTGAGAGTCTTCTAATTGCTAGTCCAATCCCTTCCACTTCTTCCAACTAAAGAGATTCTTTTCTTTTTAAAAATTTTATACATTTAATCACTATACATCACTTTACTTGTAAGTTGAATTTACCCAACATGATCTAAGTCAGTTCACAAAATAAAGCAATAGAAATTAGGGAGAGGGAGAGAAAAGCATTAAGAAGATTTTGGAGATGATGTGAAATGAAAAAGCTGTGCCATTGGCTGGGGATTATATATTTGGATCCCCTTCACAGATTTCAAAAACGTTGAGACAGAGATACTATTTTGTAATCATTTTAGATTGTTGGTAGATAGAAGTTCTGTGTATTCAGAAGTCAGGGACACTTCTGAATGCCCTGCCAAGCTTAATACACTCCAGGACTTAGGAACCAGCAGGCATCAATTCCCCTGGCTGGGGGATCCTTGAAGAAAAGTGGGTGAGAAAAGTAAATTCATTCAAGCATAGGTAGTAAGCCAAAAATCACCAAGTGAACTATTAGGTCATTGGAAAGTCATGATGTATTTTCTATGTTTTTCTATGCAATGACACAACATTAGGTTGAACTTTTTAAACTGCCATTTATGTAGAACAAAAATGGTTGAATGTTGGCAGTTTCAAATGAATCAATCTGATATGTTCTCCTGAGTGCTAAATTAATTTCTGGAATGAGTTTGAAACTGAACATATTGGAAAGAATGAACTTTGCAATTAAAAAGATATCTGAATTCTAGAACCTCTTCTTATTAGATGCATTATCTTGGGTAAGTTAGTGCAACTCTTTTGATCCTTAGTTTTCTTATCTGAAAAGTAGATACACCAGCACCAATTTAGTTCACAGAGATGGAGTGAGAGATTATAAAGCATATAAACCTTTTAGCCACAAAGTAGACACCCCAATGTTAATTCATTCATCAAACTCACTTCATTGAAGTCTTTAGCTATTATTTGCTTGGAATTCTGACAACATAGTTAATCTTTCTGGATTTTTACAAATCCCAGCACTCAGAGTAACTTGGAGTCAGTTCTTTTAGAAGAAGAAGGAATCTGATAGCTCATCAAACCTAATGCTGCATTTTACAAATATGGAAATCAAAGCCCAGGGACATTTCCCAAGGTCACAAAATTAGTCAGTATTATGATTTCTGCTGCCTCATTCTAAGCCATCCATTCCTGAGAGTGATTAAGCTGCCCAAGATAATTGGTCTGACTTTATATTTCACATTCTGAGGTCCTTGAGGTTAGAATTTCAACATCTGAATTGGAGTGCAATGGACAATTCAACCCAATAGCAACCACTTTGTAATAATGTTACTTGTGTTCATCCATCCAACAGAACCCAGGGGAGGAGAAAAGGGGGACAAAGAGAATCTGAACTGCACAAAAGTTACAGCTTTTCTTTCAGGCACTAACATCAAAGGCTCTTGTGTAATCCTTGGTTCCTTGACCTCAGGAAGTTTAAACTTGCTCTAAGGCTTAGACAGACTGGCAAGTTGTTTTCATCTAATCACCAATTAGTAGTTTCCTGGGATGCTGTGCTAAGAAGGATTCTGTGGTCACTTCTAAGCTGAATTCTATGATTGATTAACGATGTCTACCTTGAGTATGGAAGGGAAAGTACAACTAGCATGAATTTTTGGGCCCTATCTCAGATAGAGTCTACTGAATCAGAATTTCCAGTACTGTATCTCAGACGTATGAATTAAAAAATGTTTATTTATTTATTCATTTCATGAGAGAGATGAGAACTTTCTTTAAAAAAACTATTTTTTAAAAAAATTACTTTATCTAACTTTATTTATTTACTTTATTTTTTAGAGGTTGTTTTTTTATTTCTATAGGGCGCATGTGCTCGCCAGACAGAGACAGAGAGATAGAAAGCGAGAAATCACCCCCCGGGTGGATGGCCACGCCGCAGTCCCTTCTCCTCCATTCTCCTCTCGGGATCTTGGGCACGCACGCACACGCGCCGGTGTGAGTTTAAACCACCGGGTCTGGGATGCGAACTGTGGCCGACTACGTGGGAGTCCAGCGACATAGCCATTATGCTAACTGCTGGTCCCTTTACTTTAATTTGATCAGAGAGGGACAGAGTGAGAGAGAGACAGAGAGAAGGAAAGTGAGAAAGCTCCCAGGTCTAGAACTTGAACCGTAGTCAGCCATGTGGGAGTCCAGTGCCCTTAACTACCATGCCACTGCCAGCCCTAGACAAGATCTTTCAATGGGGGCTCATGCTGTGACTACCCCCCACCTCAGCCTTACCTGGACAGGTAGGATTATGGGCACATATGCACATGCCTGGTGTGTACAGGTTGGCCCAGAAACCAAACACTATTCTTCCATATGATTTCCGCATTGTAGAACATTGTGCTATCACTGTGTCACTGTAGGTGAGCCAGCATCTACATTTTGAATAACCTCCTCAGGTGTATGCTTATTGAAGGTTGAGAATAACTGAGTCAGAAGACAAATTGAAACTCCTCTGAGCACCCCATAAATCCCTGTGACTTGGTTTCCTGCAGTGGGATCAGGTGACCAGACATGTACGATACAATTCAGAATCAAAGATCTCATGGTGTTATTTCTGCCAGTGGTACCCTGGAATTGTTTTAGTTACATAATCTTTTTTTTTTTTTTTTTTAGAGGTTTTTTGCTATAGGGTGCGTGCGCTCGCCAGAAAAACAGAGAGAGACAGAGAGACAGAAAGCGAGAAATCACCCCCCAGGGGGGATGGCCACACCACAATCCCTTCTCCTTCATTCTCCTCTTGGGATTATGGGTACACACACACACACACACACACACACACACGTGCCCAGCGTGAGTTTACGTCACTGGGTCCGGGACTCGAACTGCGGTCGACTACATGGGAGTTCAGCAACATAGCTATTACGCTAACTGCTGGTCCCAAGTTAAGTAATCTTAAACATAATGTTTATTACCACTGTGGATTCCATTGGGTACTGAGTTACTGATTCTTTGAAGAAATAAATTTTGAAGTGTGAGAGGAAAGAATACATTTCATAAAATATTACGATGAAGCCACATTGTTTTACTAGTAGAGGTTTTAAGTATATTGTTAAAAATCTGTAGTAGATAGTTAAGGGAATTACCAGAGAAAGAAGTTATGAGCTCACCAAACAAGGATTTTAATGCAGATTTTGATTTTACCAAAGGAACTTAAAGGAATAAGTTGTAGTCAAAGTTTGGGTGAAAGAGCTTGCACTTGTTCCATGTCTGGTTATTTCTGTTTACATTCCCTTGTTGAGGCTACATCTTCATATTCATAAACTTTTTAGCAAGTATATATCGAACACATGGCTTCATGGTCAGGACAGAATCAGGCCATAGATCCTGACAACGGACTCAACTCATTTCTACCTTCTTCCATAACTATATCTATTACCTCATTTTGATTTATAAGCAAACCTGAAGAACCTAGAAAAATAGGTGTTTTGTGGTTTGTCTAGAAATAACACAGAAAATACTACTGTTACTTTTGGTGATGAAAATCACTTTTGTATAGTTTATTTCAATCTAAATATAATGTGAATTTTGTTAAAAAAAAAAAGAATCAAAGAGCTTGTACAAGAGCAGAATGTGATGCAGATACCAGTTTGGCCAGAGCCCTCCTCCATTGGCCAATGGTCAAGTTAGAGTCACCCTTAAGGCCACAAATCACATAAAAAGGCACCAGGGTAATCCTAAGGAAGTAACAGGTACCATTTATTATGAAGTGGTTGCTGTGGGTTGAATTGTCCCTCCTCCTCCATATTGGATGTTGAAATTCTAACCTCAAGGACCTCAGAATATGACCTTATCTGTAAATAGGGTCATTTCGGTTGTAATTAGTTCAAATTAGGTCATTATGGAGTAGGGTAGGCCCATAATCCATTGTGACTGGAGTTCTTTACAAAGGGGAAATCTGAGACAGATATACACAAAGGGAAGACAACGTGAAAGAGACATAGATGGGAGGTGGCCCTCTGCAAGCCAAGGAGAAAGGTCTCCAACAGATCCTTCCCTCATAACTCTCAGAAGGAACCAATTCTGCCAACACTTTGATTTCAGATTTCTAAGGACCATAACAGTGAGACGATAAATTTTTGCCGTTTAAGCCACACAGTTTGTGAAAGTGGATAGATATCATTTACTTTAGTGTATAGAACCATGAGTGAACCCTAATGTAAACTATGGACTTTGGATAATAATGATGAAGCAGCATAAGTTCATTAATTGCAAGAAATGCACCACTGTGGAATAGGACGGTGATCGTGGAGAAAGTGTGCGTGTATAGGAACGGGGAGGACAGAGGAATTCTCTGCATTTTCTACTGAGAACTGCTATAAATAAGAAGCTGGCTGATAAAAAAAAAAAAAAAAAAAAATTTAAACAGAAAAGAAAACAAACAAAAAACCCTAACAAAACCCCTGTCCTTCCTGTCCTTCTTATTCTTGTACTCTTTTCAGCACTTAGGACAGTTCCCATGATAGTTTTTTTTTTTTTTTTTTTTTTTTTTTTTTTTTTTTTTTTTTTTGAGAGGTTTTTGCTATAGGGCGCGTGCGCTTGCCAGATAGACAGAGAGAGACAGAGAGACAGAAAGCAGGAAATCACCCCCCCCCAAGGGGAGATGGCCACACTGCAATCTCTTCTCCTCCATTCTCCTCTTGGTATCTTGGGCACGCACGCACACGTGCCTGGCATGAGTTTAAGCCACCGGGTCCGGAACTCGAACCGCAGTCGACTACGTGGGAGTCCAGCGACATAGCCATTACGCTAACTGCTGGTCCCTCCATGATAGTTTTAAAGCAGTGCTTTGTTGCTACAGGTGCTCCTAAATATGTGTTCACTGAGTGTGAAAGCAAACTTTGATTGCTTAATGATTTCCAAGGGAAGTTGTGTATGATCCGAAACATTTTATTTGCTGCTAAACTATGTTCCCAAATAAGGCGCACAGGGCTCATTGGTGCTAATGTAAGACGGGGACCACCCTATACAAAGGAGCCATTCCAACCCATGTTCTTTGAATCCAGTGCTCATGGAAAAATGCTTTTTGATGGACTGTTCCCTTATTTTCTAAGAAGGGGATTTCTCTTTTTAACTAACAACTGAAGTGTATACCCTCCCCCTGCTGCCAAATGGATATTTATTTAGGATTGTAACTGAGTTGTTGGTTTTCTAAATTGGGCTGAAGTAGTGTGAATCACTCTACAAGAATCCCTAGTTGACCTGTCCCTGAGCACTTGTGCCAATCAGGCCATTCTGACAGAGCTCACTGCCTCAGAGCTCTCCCTCCCGCCCTCTCTATCTCTTTTCCTCTTCTTCCCACTTTCTCTCAGAAATTAAGTTTGAGGAGCTAATGGTACTTGTTAGCCTGGGTGCTACTGGGAAGAATTTGAGAGGAGGAAAATATGAAGTGACAGTAATCTTTACAGGCTAACACATGGATATTGAATAGGTACTTTAATAGCTACCTAAAATTAAGTTAATAAAACTTATGACCAGATAGAGAAGTTAATAAGACAAAAGTACAAAAAAGTATTTCCTTGAAGAAAATTATATTAAAGAAGACGTTCTTATTATCCTGAAAATTGGCCTAAACAAAATAGAGTCTAATCACTGTTCTTCAGTTCTTAGTGAAGTGGAACTGCTTTCCTTTTCTTTAAGCTTTTAAGGCATCTGGGAGGTGACTGACAATGAAGTCTCAGGGGACGCTGAGTATATATGGAGCTCAGTCCTCACGTGGCTTCTCGAGGAGGGGAAGTGTCTCAGCCGGCTATGCTTCTCTGCCTCTTGGGAGTCTTGGCAAATGAGGTGAACGGAATGAACAAAGGAAGGCAGAAAAAGGAACAAGATTAGCTAATAGCAACTATTTGGGATCTACTCAGAAAATTTAAAATATTTAATAGTAAGTGCCAGTCTATTGATTTGGACCACAAACAGAGGTGCTACCAGACACATCCAAGAGCGAATAACAGTCCCTTTCACTCATTTACTGGAAGTAGTTCCAAGACAGCTATGAAGTTGTCTTTAGTGACTTTCATCACCCCAATTTGTTTAAATCTCCTTTATTATTTACATCAGAAATGATGCCATTATAAATTAATTCTCTGCAGTTAGTTCTAAAATGTAAATACTCCAATAAAGGACCACCAATGAAGCCAGTATGCACTATAGTGATCATAGCTTATCAGATTCTTTTTTCTGAAGAGTTTTTGAAGAATACTGGGAATTAGAAAGAGAGGAGAAAGTCACCGTAGCTTTGGAACCAAAACTATATTTTAGCTGGGAAGCATTTAATGTGTATATCTCAAATCTGTGGAAATGTACATAATAACTTGGGTAAGTATAATGCCTTGGTCATTGGACATATTTTATCTTATGTACTGACTTAGCAAATGCTCAAAATTTTCACATGACACACCAGGCTATTTGACAATAACTTATTTACATAATGAATAAGGTTAAGGTTGAATTTGCTTGGAAATTAACCATAGATATCTAATATAATATATATGCATGCAAATTGGTACAACCTTTCAGGAAGGGAAAGCCTATTAAGATTTTGAATGTGCATATTCTTTAATCCAGCAATTCTACTTCTGGGAATTTTTTCATAGAAGTGCTCACACAAATATGCAAGAATATTTATACAAAAGTGTTTTCTTAAACATCGTCTGTAGTGGTGAATAATTAGAAACAATTCAAATTGTCCTCCATGAGGGTACTGGTTATAAGTCATGCAAAAATCACAAAACAGAATACCAAATAATTTAAAATAAATGAGGTATTTCAGTAGTTACTGACTGATTCAGAAAGATATCAAAGCTATGGCATTACATGAAAAAAGCAAATACAATACACACAGAGCAATGTCATTTATTTCTCTATATGGCTGTGTAGTTTCAGACAAGATCTGAATGGATATATACTAAATTTTTAATGGTAATCATCTTTGTTTGTTTTTTATTATTAATTAATTATTTCATTTCATTTTCTTTTATACATTCAATCACATTATTACTTGTCTTATGAAGTGGATATTTCAACAGGTGAACATTTCTCCTTAGTATAGTTGATAAAAATGGTAATCATCTTTAGGGGTACTACTATTCCATACTGTTTGAATTTTCAACACATATATGACTTTTACGATTACATTGTTTTTTTTTTTTTTTTTTTTTGAGAGGTTTTTGCTATAGGGCGCGTGCGCTCGCTAGAAAGACAGGGAGAGACAGAGAGACAGAAAGTGAGAAATCACCCCGTAGGAGGGATGGCCACACTGCAACCCCTTCTCCTCCTTTCTCCTCTTGGGATCTTGGGCACGCACGCACACGCGCCTGGCGTGAGTTTAAGCCGCCGGGTCCGGGACTCGAACCGCGATCGACTACGTGGGAGTCCAACAACATAGCCATTATGCTAACTGCTGGTCCCGTGATTACATTGTTTTGAAAGTACGACCTGTGGAGGTTTGGGCTTAGTTTTGGTCACTGGCCCTCTGCACCAGGGGACGCTCATTTTTCTCATGCTTGCAGTGTTTAGCGTGCGTCTCAGTTCTGCTTCTGTATCTTATTTCTAATTTCTTTCTCTCTTGCTGTGCAGGGTGCTCTGGGTGTAAGGCTTCCTCTCTACCAATGCCTTGGTCTTTTGGGATTTGATGTCTTTGCTTCAAACTCTTTTAAACATGCTTTCCCTCCTGCTCACACACTTTCTCCTGTTCTTCCGCCTTGCCCCTGTAGTCAGCAAATCCTCTATGCTCTGCTCTCCACTCATTGTCATTTTCATGTTGATCTTATTTTTTTCTTTGAAGATTTCACCATTTTTTTAAAAAAATAATTATTTTATCCAACTTTATTTATTTATTTTTATTTAACCAGAGAGGGATAGAGAGAGAATGAGAGAGAGAGGGAAAGTGAGAAAGTAAGACCCCAAGTCTGGGGTTGAACCGCAGCCAGCCATGTAGGAGTCCAGCACCCTCAACCACCATGCCACCTACCGGCCCCAGAGTTCATCATTTGTAAGACTCTGTTACTGCTATTGTTTGTAGTGGACACCCACACCAAATAGGGTAGAAAAGTCTTCCTCATCGGTTGTAGATGAGCCTGAGCTCACCACTTCAGTGGATGGCATTCACGCCACTGTTAAAGATACTCTGAGGTTCAATGGTTTTACAGTGAATTTCCCCCTGATTTTTTAACTCTGCAAGGCTATAGAGGCAATCAAAACACCATCACAGGCAGAATGCAATCTGCTAACTGCCAGAATAATTCAGGACCAAGGCAACCAGCTTCTAGGATGCTCCCCGGGGATCTTGACTTTCACCAAGAGATAGGCACACCCTTGTGTAGTTTCCTTCCACGACTGGAAGAGTGACCTGAGTGATAAATAGAACACTGTGGAAGTCCCAGTGCATGACTTCAGGGGCTAGATCTTAAATAAATATTACAGCTTCTACCTTGGTTTCATGGATTGTTCACTCTGGGGGAAGCCAGGTATCATGCTGTGAGGCAACTCAAGCAGCCTGGTGGAGAAACCTCCATGGAGAGAAACTGAGGCCTCCTGCCAGCAGCCAGGACCAACCTGGCAGCCCAGCCACCTGAGTGAGCCATCTTGGAAGCAGATCCTCCAGCTCTGGTTAAGGACTCACAGTACTGAATTCCCTGTGTATTATTATTATTATTTTTCTCTTTCTAGAGGGCAAATACACTTACTGGAGAGAGAGATAGAGAAAGATAAGAGGGAAAGTGTGAAAGCACCCCCCACACCTGGGGGTGGCCGGGTAGCAATTTGGCTCTTCTCCATTCTCCCCTTGGGATTTTGGGTACACATGCCCATATACCTGGCATGTTTCTCAAGCCATGGAGTCCGGGACTCGAATCACACAGTTGGCCACGTGGGATCCAGTTGGCTTAACTGCTATGCTACTGGCTACCCACCACCCCACCCAGTGTACTTTTAACTGCAACTTCACGAGAGACTCCAGCCAGAACTGCCTAGACTAACCACTTCCAAATTCTTGAACCATGCATATAAAATTATGAGATTCAAACTTATTCTTACAATTATATGCCACTAAATTTTGGGTTGATTTATTCTATAGCATGAGGTAAATAAGACGAGTATTCAGTATTAGATAAATAACACAAATAATTCCATGTCCCAAATATACAAAACAGTTCATTTCTCTGTGGTCTTCTTATATTATGTCTTTTTTTTTTGAAAAGTTTACTTATTGGGCTGTCAGAAAAGTCATGATGCATTTGTGCATAGAACAATGTAAAACAATACATCATGATTTTTCCAATAGCTCAATGTATTTATTTTCAGAGAGAGAGAGGGAGAGAGAGCGAGAGAGAGACCCTCGACAGGGTCTCCATGCCATAATTCTCCCTCTGGCCCTATGGCCAGCCAAGATCACAGGCCCACTTGCCTGGCATGTTCAGGTAGACTCATTCTGCAAACCCAGAGCCTTTCAATTTGATGTCTAGCATTGCACAGCAGAGCTCACACCGCCTCTGTGGCTGGGCATTTGTGTTACTTTTCATATTTGTGAAGTCGAAGCTATTTAGAGAAACAACTGAGTGCACAGGCTTTGGGGATAGAGTCAGGCAGAACCCAGCACCACCATTTTCTAGTTTGTGAACTTGGGATAAGTTGATCAATTCTGAGCCTTGTTTGCCTTGTCTTTAAAATGAGGGAGATGGGACACAAAAATGGAAAGTTATCTGTTAATAATATGTATGATAATAACTTTAACTGGACTAGTATGCAGTGTATTCATGCTGGGAATATTAATTTTACAAACTGTAATGATATACAGTGATTGTATAAAAATAAATAAAGAAACTATGAAAAAATAAAAAATAAAAAGAGGGAGAGATACTTTTATTACTAAGGTTCCCATTTTTAACAGAACAGGTTATAAACTTCAAACACACACACACACCCCAGTTCCAAGATGAGAAAAAAGTAGGGAGGAATAATGGTATTCACTTAGCATATCTAACCAGCCAGAGCTGCAGATTAAAGATGACATATAAAAAAGTCTACCTCAGGTCATGACACAGAACAAATTATTATAAATATCAACTTAAAAAAGGCTAAGAGAGAGACCAGCAGGTGGCGGGGTGGTTAAGGTATTGTACATTCCCACATGGTCAACCACCGTTAGAGTCCTGGACCTGATGACTTGCTTTCCTACTTTTCACCCCTCTCTCTCTCTGTGTCTCTCTCTCTCTCTGGTCAAATTAAAAAATAAATGAAGGAATACATTTTTAAAAATTAAATAAATAATTAAAAAAAAAAGAAAATAAAAAGCTAAAAGACCCAACAGTAAAGTTGGAAAGTCCACCTCGGTGTTTTCCTAATTAACTCTTACCTTGTGAGATGAAAATAAAGGTAAGAACAATTTGAATTCAATTTGACTTTGCTTTGCCATTAAACTCATTGCTCATTTGCTGTCTTGTTTTCGTGCGAGCACTCATCTGGAATAGAACACAAGAGTTTGTGTGATTGGTTTAATCATTACATCAAATCAACAGAACTATAAGAATGCAGTCTGCCTTCCTTTGTGGATAATAATTGTTCAGATTTTCATTATGAAGATGGGAACCTTCTCAACAGACATTTTTCTGTGATCCAGAGCACAAGGAAGATACACCGTTGTTTTTGTTTTATTTTTCTCCTCCTACTATAAATGCACATTAGCGGAGCTTTATCACCAACAGATACACCTTCCAGAGAGGTTGGGACAGCTTTATGGTCACATGAATAATTCAGAGCTTCTATAGACCCCACATTGCAAGCTTAAATTGTTAATGGACCTATCAGTCTGACAGATTGATGTAGAGTTGCATCAGAATATAAAACTACTAAATATTTATAGTTATTCTTTATTCAATTACTGAACGATTCCACTTTTCCAAGCTAATAACTTGAGCTGTAAAGACAGCAGTTTTTTTTTCCTTTGCAAGAATACTCTTCAATTTCCCAAGCAGTTAATTAGGTTGTTTAGAAATAGATCCTTGATTTGATTGTCACGTATTACATGCATACTTTGAAAAGCCATATTGCCGCTATAAAGATGTACAGTGATTGAATGTAAATAAGAAATCATAAAATAAAAAAACTAAAAAAATGGAATTTGTAAAATTCATGTGAAGTGACAGAATTGAAAGATTTATTGAAATTATTATGCTTAGGAAAATCTATTTCTGGCTCCTAAGAAGGTCTGTGGGAATGAATTTTAAACTATCCATTAGAATTTATCTTTAGTTCCACTAAAAGCATTTATTTTATTCAGGGTAAACAATTTTAGTTTTTTTCTCAGGGATTATAAACCTAGAGTTTTATTAAGACAAAAACTGACAAGTGTGGTATGAAGTTTACATTTAAACAAAGTTTTCACAGAAACCTAACACATGCTTAAAAAGATTTAACAATGTAGCTCAAGATATAGGTCTGGATGCTGTCAAAAAATGGATGGATCTCATAAGTCAAGACAGAGCTTTTTGGCTATCAGGTAATTCTTAAGATTTTTGTTTTTTTGTTTTGTGTTTTCAAATGCACCACTTCCCTGGTATGAAAGTTTAATCTTCTCCTGAAAACAGAGTTTTGGAAATCATTTAACCCTTGAATAATTCAATGAAATTTGTGCTGTCAATGACTGAACCCTTCCAGCAATGGTTTCAGAGTTAGAAGTTCAATAAACAGAAGCTTTAAGAACTGTGCACCTCAAGAGCATGGGCCCTGTCCTCTCTCCTTTCATCTTCTACACCACCCCAGGTCCCTCCCCCAATCCCTCAGCCAGTGGCTTGGATGAACAAGCTGATAGAACTTCTTAACTAGACTAGAAAGGGTCTTCTTGCCTGGAATGAACACCTCAAAGACAGAATGACCTGCCTGTGTATACGTTCCAATAAAAGGCTTTCCCTCCCCGGTCAGATTCCATCTCCTGAACTGCAGCTTTGGTAACTTATGAACTGGCTTAGTCTTTTGTGGGGAACAGCATTAAACTTAGGCAGGGAACACCTTGGCTTATAGGTTTCAGGCATTCACAGCTTTTCAAGCAGTCTCTCATAGTCCTTGTTTTGGGTGCCAATGACATTTTTTGAAAATGTAAAATATTCTGGACATAGAATGATTCATTAGTTGTTCTTCCCACTGTTTCACCATTTTCCCAATCAGGCCCCAAATTTTAGCCCAAATGATCCTACTCATCTCCCTTCACTCCTCCTCATCCCTCCCACTCTCAAATAATAAACCAGTAATAGCCAAAAACTACACACATGCTACACCGTAAAGATGTAAAATTAACACTATTATTGGGAAGAAGGCCGTGGGTTGTGGAGATGCTCTTTGAAGATTTACAGTATCTTTTTGCTCTCCCACACACCCAATTCTGCAAGTTTTGTCCTTCATAGAAAGGCCTGTGCTTGTCTCAGCGAAGTGCAGAGTGGGTTGCCTTGAAACACTTAGCCCCGTCCCCTCCACTGGGATGGATGTGCAAACTATACAGCTTGGAAGGGCTTTAAAGCACTTGAGCTGCTGTGGGGCACAGAAACTATACTGGCTCTTCAAAGGACATCTTCTCAAGCCACCTCTATGGTGCCAAGACAAGTAGAACTCCTTCCCTCCCAGCTTGAAACCCACAGTCAGATGAGACAGGGGCTGGTACTGAAGAGACTTAATTCTTGTCATCTTTTTGGTCATCATTCTCTCAGGTGTAGGAATGCACGTCAGCCTTTCCTCACAGAAGGATATGACAAGCTGTGGGCACTTGACATTGGCTTCCTTGGCAGGGACCAGGTCAGCCTCATCAGAGTTTTTCCATTTCATGAGAACTTGAGCTCTTCCCTGGAGTCTGTAGCTCCAATAATCAGTTCTGGCTCCAAAGCTCTGGCAAAGCCTCGTGGCTTTTCTGACTCCTCTTTCTTCTTCTTTGGTTCGCTCTCCTTTCCCTTATCTTCAGGATCAGAATCGACTTTGCTTGCCTCCCTCTGTTTTATCTGTCTCCTGTGCTGTTTTCTTTGACTTGCAGACACTCAGCAATGAGATCCCCTGCAATCCAGGTTCTCCTCTGGTTCCCACGTGTTGTCCTCATCTGAGAAGCCCTTCCACTTTAGGAGGTACTCCACTCTGCCCTTTACCACTCGGTGGTCCAGAACTTTTTCCACCACGTATTCCTCTTTCTCCTCTTCTAGCCCTCCTTCACTTTCTTCATGTTTTTCGTTTTTTTTTTTTTTTTTTTTTTTTCCCCCCATAGTGCCTGCCAGCTTTCTGGTACAAAGGGTGATGCTGCTCAGAGCAGCGCCCAAAGCCTGAGAAGAATCCGTGCCGCGCTTCTGGAGTGTGGAGTCCGGCTAATCTCAAGAGTGGCGCCCAGGAAAGCAACAGGCCGGTGGCCGCGGTGGAGCCCCTCACTGACGTGGCCTACCGCAGGCCTGGAACAACGGCCTCTCCTCTATGGAACCGACAATTTTAGTTTTTACATAGTATTTTTTTCTAATCAGTAATTTCCTGCTATTGCACTTAAGACTTTTCTTTATAAGTTTTGTATTACGGCAATGGACTAACACTGGAATTGAATGCTATTTGGATTACATTAGTTTTTCCTGATGTACATGTTTTAATGTTTTTGAGACAAAATTAACCCACAGTAGATTTTGGTGGACAATGTCAAGCCTAATACTCGCTGTAATAGTCAGGGACCAACCAGATAATCAGAAGAAAGAGGATGTATTTATATATACACATGTATGTGTTATATGCACACACACACACACACACACACACAAACACACAGAGTTTTTCTTTTAATAGGTATTTCATTTTATACACTTGTGGGCACTGGTGATAGAGTCTCTATAAGATTTTTGTCTTTGGAGACCAGCAGTTAGCGTAATGGCTATGTCGCTGGACTCCCACGTAGTCGACCGCGGTTCGAGTCCCGGACCCGGCGGCTTAAACTCACGCCAGGCACGTGTGCGTGCGTGCCCAGGATCCCGAGAGGAGAATGGAGGAGAAGGGATTGCGGTGTGGCCATCCCCCCTGGGGGGGTGATTTCCTGCTTTCTATCTCTCTGTCTTTCACTGTCTGTCTGGCGAGCGCACGCGCCCTATAGCAAAAACCTCTCCAAAAAAAGAAAAAAAAAAAAAAAGATTTTGTCTTTGTATCCAATGCTAGATCTTTTCAAAAATTATTTTTTATTTTAACTGTATTGATTTATTTATTTCATTTTATTTTAATTTGACCAGAGAGGGACAGAATGAGAGAGAGAGAGAAAGTGAGAAAGCAAGCCGCCAGGTCCAGGACTCAAACCGTGGTTGGCCATGTGGAAATCCAGTACCCTTAACTACAACCTACCTCACCTGCTGGTTGCCCCTCCACCCTATGCTAGATCTTATTTATTTATTTATTTATTTATTTTAATGTATTCATTTATTTCTTCCATAAATGAGACACACACACACACAGAAACAGAGACAGAGAAGAGAGACACATTCAATGGGGTCTTCACATTGTGATTGCTCCTGAGCCTCAGCCAGCCCTGGATCACGGGCACGTGTGTGCCTGATATGTTCAGGGAGGCCTCCAGATGTGAACCTAGGACCTTTCCACATGGATCAGTCTTACAGAACATTGTGTTACCACCATCTGGCCCCCAATGATGGACCTTGAAGCCTATAGGCAGGTAGTTGGGAAAAGAAGAGACATATTACAAAGATTCTCTTCTTTTTTCTAAAAATTTTATTTATTCATTCATTTATTTTTTATTTGATCAGAGAGAGACACAGAGAGAGAGAGAGAGAGAGGGAAAGTGAGAAAGTAAGCCACCAGGTCTGGGACTCGAACTGTGGTCAGCCATGTGGGAGTATCCAGCGCCTTAACCACCACACCACCTGCTGGTCCCAAAGATTCTCTTCTTCATAAAACTTTAGTCAGGCTCCTCTAAACTTTTTTTTCTGTCAGACTCTAACTTCTGGATTTCTGTTGGTCTTTGAATTGTCCAATTTCAGTTAGAAACTTGGTAAGTCAGTTTACCTAGAATCCCTCATACTCAGTACCTTGTCACCCTCAATATTTAATTGTGTTCTTATATTCCACCACCCTACAGATGGCTGATCATCCTGTCTGACCTTTAACAAGAATTCTGTTAGATCAGGTTAGCCAGCATCCTTTTATGCCTGATGTTTCCTCTTAATAATTTCCCATCTGTTGACCCCCACTTTCCCTGCTCCTTAGCAATAAATTATCATTTTTTTTAATTCAAAGTTGAGCTGGATCCTTACTACAAAATCCCATTGTAGAATTCCTGTATACCCATCAGATAGTCCTTCTGAATAAAGTCTGTTTTACTGTTCTTTAACTAATGTCATTGGATAATTTTTTCTTTAACAATATAAAATGAGGGAGAACAAGGACCAGTTGGAATCCAAGAAGCATGATCTGGAACCCATGAGAACAAATCAGAACCCATGGAAATTCTGTCTCCAACCTTGACATCATGAGTGTTGAACAGGAGGGACTGGAGCTTTCATTGTGGAGATAAACACACACCTGACCCTGGAGTGGGAGAAGATGCAGGAGGGTCCAGGATCTGGTGGTGATTATTTTATCCAAGGGCAAATTATAGGTGAGGTCTCTGCCTTACACCAGCAAGGTAAACCAGCATATAAACAACAGAAGTTCCTGCCTTGATCTTCTGAGAATAAAAAAGAAAAAATGGTCCTTGCTTCCCTTTTACTCTCCAAATCTTGCATGAATTGTTTTTTTTTTTTTTTTTTTTTTTTTTGTCCATCTCTAAGTGGAAACATGGGTAGGCATGAATTCTGGACAAGTTGACACACTAAAAAGCCATTCCACCCTTGGATTCCTTTTGCTATGTATGTTTTTTGCCCTCTACCTGGTTTCAGAGTGCTTTCGCCTTTAACAGCCAGAGCCTCTTCTTTTGGTAGGGCAAGCTCAGGCTCCTGGAGTCGCCTTCTCTGGAGTTCCTGGGAGTTTGCTTCCCTTTAGGGCTGCCCTTGACCAAGATAGACTGGTATATTAGTCTTCAATGTATCCCAGAAACTGGGATCCCTGCTTTCAGTCTAAGTGTCTTAATAGAAAAAGTTTTCCTTGGCATCTCACATTGCCCAATGGTTAGGTTTCTTTCCCCATAGAACCTTGTTTTCCCTACAGTGATATCTCTGAAAACACATTCTTTCATGTGTCTCTAAGGTTGACCATCTATATCGAAGGCCTGACCTATACCTGATCTGATAGACACCTAGGTCCTAGATCCCCCCATCCTTTTCTATAAGCTGATGATCCAGTTCTGGATTAAACCCAGAGTTACTTCTCATGTGTCTTTCCCAAGACTATCAAGACCCAAGACTAGCAGCTCTGACCTACACTCATATGGTCGGAACTCGGCCCTTTGATCAAACGGCAGTCTTTCTGGGTCTACTTGTCCCCAGACAGGTCCATCTTTCCTCTACCTGAGCAATTGTTCTTCCTCCCTCCTTCCCTCTCACCCTTCCTTGTTTCAGAGAGTGAGGGGCTTATCAAACAATGAGGGATGAGGCGCAGGTATTTTTGACGAGGTATCTCCACATTGTGGTCCTCCTGCTAGTTAGATAGGACC
The DNA here is from genome assembly GCA_026018925.1 of Tupaia tana. NCBI lineage: Eukaryota > Metazoa > Chordata > Mammalia > Scandentia > Tupaiidae > Tupaia > Tupaia tana. The sequence goes on along the minus strand of JAKSZU010000001.1, from coordinate 223,303,520 downwards.
ACAGCATGTGCTATTGAGCCCAGCCTGTTTAGATCTCCCATGCGGCCTCCGCCACTGCACAGTGGCACCTCCTATTTGTGCCAGTATGGCTATCCATGAGCCCTGTTTTTGAAAAAAGAAAAGGCAAAATTAAACTTTTAAAAAAGTTAATTTCTTCCATGGGATGGGTTAAGGAGAGGTAGACAGGTACTCCCAACAGGGTCTTTACACTGCGATCCACTCCCAACCTCAGCCAGCCAGGATCACACACCTGCACTGTAGGTGCACAGGGAAGCCCTGGGATATATACCAGGGACCTTCCCATGAGGGCTTAGCTATGCTGCTGCTGTGTCATTGTCTGTATTTAAAGTTTTTGATATGTGAGAAAATATAAGATCCAAGGGCTGAAGATCTAGAACAAAGACAGAAAAAAAAAAAAAAGATTTACTCAGCAGTGTTCCAGATACTGAACAATCGCAATGAGCTAGCCCAAGTTCCTGTCTTCACTGGGCTTGTCTTCTTACGGGATAGAGAATTTCAGTAGCAAAAACTAAATAAACATGTAACTTATGAAGTAGAATAAGTCCTAAAATAATAATAATAATAATAATAATAATAAAACAGCGTGAGGAGATAGAAAAATGACAGAGAAGAAGGAAGTGCTATTTAGAGAGGGTGGCTTAGGAAGGTTCTCTCTGATGGAGTCACATTTGAACAGAGAAGTAAAGGAAAGGAGGTTGGGAAGGAGTTACACAGATTCTGTGGGTGGAACACAAATGTGAAGTCCCATTAATGTTCAAGAGTAAGTAGGGAATTCTAGCAGCCTACACTGATGGATCACTAGGCATGCTGTTAAGCACTTGACATTTATTAGCTCTTTGAATTCTAAAATTTTAATGTGACAATTAATGTTGACATGAACACTTTTACACACACGAGCTTTTCATCATTTCTTTGAATCATTTCCACAGGATAAGTTCCCAGGAGTAGAATTTTGAGTTAAAGTCTATGAAAATTTGTATAGAATTGCTTTCTCAAAGGACAGACCAACAATTTACATCGCTACCAGCAACATCTAAGTATAGTAAAGCAGTATTAAAATGACATACAGTATTTTATTGCAAATGCCCACACTCAAAAGGGACAGTTTAATAATGAGGGGCCTTCAAAAAGTCATGGAAAATGTGTGTGTGTGTGTGTGTTTTTATCTGAATAAACTTGTACGTTAATTCCATTTTCCCTCAAGATACTTCAGAAAACTTGTGTTTGAGGTAAAATGGGATAAAAAAAACCCCATGCAGTTTATTTTCATGCAAAAATTTTGAAATCATGCATAGTTTTTTCATTATATACATTTCCCTTTAACTTTTTGAAAACCCCTCACATTTTCCTCTCACATTTGAAAACAAGTAAAGAGTGGAAAGGTACTGCCACCTCAACGTCAGTGTTTTAAAAGATGCCTCCTTTAAGGTAAATTTGCTTCCAAGGAACACTTATTTAAAATCCACATAAACCAAGACCAGGAGAGAGTCTGCACTGAGTCCTGAGGTGGGATTGGAAGACCTAGATTTAAGTTCTAGTTTTGCTTCTCCTCAGAAAGATAGCTTATTAGGTCACTGGGAGAGTCATGGTGTGTTTTTCTATGCAAGAATGTGTCATGACTTTCCCAACAACCCAATATATTGAGACTTAGTTTGCTCATTTGCAAAATTATGATTTATACCTGGTAGGCATGTGAGGATAAAATGACCCCGTGTATGTGGAGGCACTTTCTAACTTTAGAGTCTTCTACATATAAGAGAGGATTTTAAAAATTTCATAGAAAAATGACATTCAAGTTGAAGTTTATTCTGGTGCAAAAACTTTTTGAAATCTATGCACTTTTTTGTTTGTTTGTTTGTTTTAAAACACACACTTTCCATGAATTCTTTGAAGTTTCCTGGTGTTAGCAAACATTTGCTAGATATTCCTTGTTGTTGTCCTACAAACAAATATGAAGCACAGTGTTTTTATTTAAATATTTTAGCAGATTTTTTCCCTGTGGTTTTTAATGTTCCTTCTCTCTACCTCTGGTAAGAAAGCTCCAGTTTCTTTAAGGAACCACCTCTTCCTCTGGGTGCAGGGTGTATGTGGAAAGTGAATTTAGCATGGGTTCTACAGGTGAGCATGTGACCTGGACCTAAGCCAACCAGCATACAGCTCTACTCCCTGGTCTCAGTGATTGGTTCAGGTTGGGCATGTGACATAACCAGAAGTTATCCTGAGATTTCGCTGAAGTACACAGAAGAACATCATCCTTTTCCTACCAGAGAGGAATCTGAAAGTCTTGTTGTCCTGAGTAGAAGAGTGCCTGAGAATGCAGCTAAAACAGAAAAGAAGTGGAGTTCAGAGATGGGAGCGAAAACCCTAAGTGCGTTGTTTGACCCCTGGAGTCCAGCTTTCTCCTCTCAGCCTTGAACTTGCAGTGTCGTGAGTCAACACATTTTTTATTCCTTAGTCCAGTTTCAGTTGCATATTCTGTCATTTGAAGCCAAAAAGTTTTGGCTTTACACAAAGCTTGTGCACTTGTATAGCACGTTGTGGTTCCTAGAGAGTTTCACATATTGTGTGCTGGCTGGCTTCTCACAGCCTGTCTGCTATGGGAGGTGCTGCTATGTAATTGCAAAGGTGAAACACCTGGGGAAGTGTGCATTGGTTATGAGCCAGTTTACCTCTCAGATGACACCTGCTGCTTCCTCTATGTGGGCCCTGGTTCAAGTTACCACCTTCTCTAAATCTCACATTTCCTATCTTGAAAACTGAGGAAATAACACTGGCCACACAGATTTTTCAGTGAATTAGATGAGATGGTGAGTACGAAGTGCTCTAGTATAGCACCTGGCAATGGTAGGTGGTCAGTCAGAAAAGGGTAACTAGGACTATAATTTCCACAAAAGTCTCTGAGCTGGTAGGGTTTATTAAAATTTAGTTTTTCTTTCATAAATAAGAGAGACAGAAAGAGAGAGAAGGAAAGAGGAGAGAGAGAGAGAGAGAGAGAGAGAGAGAGAGAGAGAGAGAGAGATACTCCAAACAGGGTCTTCATACCATAATTCTCCCCCAGGTTCAGCCAGCCCCGGATGATGGGCATGAGTATACCTGGTATGTTCAGGGAGGTCTCTGAACCTGAACTTGGAACCTTCTCATTTGGGTCAGCCTCACAGACAGTTGCACGACTACTGTGCCACTATCTTCTCAGCCCCCCTGAGTTTCCATACTGCACAGCCTTGCTCCTCATTCTTTCATGGGTTGTACTGAGTAACCACCCACCACACATTTCTGTGAGTGTTTGATTTATGAGTTTTGTGAGCTGTGGAACAGTAGAGAAATGTTTTGAAGGCGGGACCAGCAGTTAGCATAATGGCTATGTCACTGGACTCCCATGTAGTCGACCGCGGTTCGAGTCCTGGACCCGGAGGCCTAAACTCATGCTGGGCGCATGTGTGTGTGTGCTCAAGATCCTGAGAGGAGAATGGAGGAGAAGGGATTGCAGTGTGGCTATCCCTCCTGGGCACGCACCCGATAGCAAAAACCTTTCAAAATAAAATAAATAAAAAAAGGGAGAGAAACGTTTTGATGGCAACCAGGAGTAAGAGAGAAACCAGATTCACTCTGGAGGTACCAGCCTCCTGCTGTTCTAAAGTCCTAACCTCTTTCCAAACTGATTTTAAACCACAAATTCTGGCTTACAGAAACATTGAAAAAGAATCCTAGAACATATAACAAAGATTAACCAAATCAATAAGGCAACATAGGTAAACTGTATCATAATTGGATGTTTATTTTCATGTTGAAAAGTTGGTAAAATGCAACAGGACTTTTACTGAGGTTGCTGACCTCCATTCTCTTTCCTTTAATATAATAGAAATGAATGCATGTTTGTTGTTGTTGTGGTTTTTTTTTTTTTTTTTTTTTTTTTTTTTAGAGGTTTTTGCTATAGGGCACATGAGCTCGCCAGAAAGACAGAGAGAGACAAAGACACAGAAAGTGAAATATCACCCCCCGTGGTGATTGTGACCATGCCACAATCCCTTTATGCTCCCATTCTCCTCTCGGGATCTTGGGCACACATGCATACGTGCCAAGTGTGAGTTTAAGCCACTGGGTCCGGGACTCGAACCGCTGTCAACTCCAGGGGAGTCCAACGACATAGCCATTACGCCAATTGCTGGTCCTAAATGTTTTAACCTGATGGGTGGTGTGATGACATGGTATTTAAAAAGAATATGTAGCAGATGCAATAGTATAAATATGATATGCCTAAGTTTATTTTTGCTATAATTGTATTTTTACTCCACCACCTCTATTCTTGTGTTACTACTCTTGGTTAAAGTGCCAGGAAAGCTCAAGACATTGTAATGCTCATTGTTATTATTGAGTGTTTACAAAGCTTCTCGTTAGGACAATCAGTCTCCAGAGATGCTTCTGGAAACATGCATGAAGATTACTCAGGATTTTGCTGCCACCAACTCCATTGCTACTTGGAGTAGGTATATTCAAAGTCATTTTATTTCTTAGTACTTCACTAGGCACTTGTTTCTGTCTAGAATCAACATTATTTTTAATATTAACATTATTACCTAGAAATGCCCAACTGAGACTTACTGGAAGTCATTCCAAAAATCCAAATATTTGGAAACTGATTGCTTATGCTCTGTTTAGAGATGATGTCATTTGTGGGGGCTAAATTTAGAAGCAAGGCAGCGATGCAGTGGGTGACTGCTATTTTGAGATAATTCATCACCAAAGAGCAGTAAGAAAAATCTTTTCATTGCAAAGATGTTTATTCACTTGTAAGCAAAAGGGACAAAACAGAGTAGCCAGCTATCTAAATACCATCTATTTGCACAAAGTGGACAAGATGTGTTTTCCTTGAGCCCCAAGGGCCTGGTCATAGGCAGAGATGGTGCTGCTCAGTGTGTATTACAGATCTGTGAGCTGCACGTCCAGGTTGAGGGATGAGTGTTTGTCCCCTGCCTTCTTCTTGGACCTAGGAGTTTAGAGTTCATTCTCTTTGTTCTTTCCTTGCAAAGGAAAATTTTATTATAAAGGATGGTTTGTGTACTTGCCCTAAATCCTTTTTAGTTCTTCTTGTTTTATGACCATGGTGCTTCACTGTAGATTTTCTCTTATTTCGAAGTCTTTTCTTTGTCATTTATCATGCTGACAGTTTAATAGAATTGCAGGCCTGGCAGATGGTAGTAGGATGTCCTTTCCCACACAGCGCTAAGGAGCTTTAACCCTATCAGGGAGTCTCTTGACACACTATTTACAAGAAATGGTGCTAACAATTGCAAAGTGACAAAGCAGCAATCAGAAAGAGAGTAAAAATGTACATACGTCAACTTCATATGGTTTTATTTTCAGTGCTGCAGGTGAAGTTTATAAAGAGGGGCACCTTAGAATCACTTGGGGGTCACTATGTAGGTAGCCATCGTGGTACACTTGGTTAAATTAATAAAACTCGTAAGAAGGGATAAAATGAATTTCTGTAAATAACATAGTATGATCTAGGTTATCTTCCAGATAATCACAAGAAGAACAAGATCTGGCAAAGCAGAATAAATACAGAAAAAGATTGCAATCTGATCAGTTTAAGAAAATTGGGCCCAGGGCCAGATAATGGCATGGTGCTTAAGACTCTGGATCCCACATAGTTGGCTTTGCAATTTGAGTCCCAGGCCCAGAAGACTGAAAAACATGCTGGACACGTGTGTGTGCAGACTCAAAATCCTGTGAGAAGAACAGAGAAGGAATTATGGCATGTCCATTCCCTCTGGGGGGATGCCTTCACATTTTCTCTCTTCTGTTGCTCTCTGGCAAGTGCATGCACCTTCTAGCAAATTAAAAAAAATAATTAGGCTCAGTTATGATGGACATTGGTTCCATCTTTCTAAACAGTGATACTGATTAGGAGGACGGAAGATGCATGGGAGGCCCTGGTTCAATTCCTGGCCCAGCTTGAACATGCATGGCTGTGTGTGCCTGTAATCCTAGCTAACTGGGAGGCTGGAGCAGGGGGATGGCAGCATGACTTACAGGAGAGACTCTCAAAATACTTGTCTTTATCTCTCTCTCTCCTCTCCCATAAAGGAAACAAACAAACAAAAACATAAAGTTACTATTCTTTGAGAACTTACCATATCTCAGACAAAGATCTAAATGCTTTACATGTTGTTTAATTCATTTACCAACCATTTTAGGCAATAACAACAATCTCTTTTTTATATTTAAAACTTTTATTTTTGCTATAAATTGAGTGTACTAACCAGGCAGAGATAGAGACAGTGAGAGGGAAAGTGAGAAACCAACTCCCAGTGGCAACTCAGCAATTCCAGCTCCTCCATTCTCCTCTCTGGAATTTGGGCACCCATGCACATCTTAACAAATAATTGCTAAGCTTTCTACATACCTGACATTGTGCTAAATACTTTACATGTATTAGCTCATTTCTTTAATAACTTCATTGATTAAATATCTCTTCATATGTATTTACTCTTGCCAATCTCTACCATTCCCATCCTAGACTAACTTGTAAATTCTCTATGTATTATTTTTTAATCAACAATATTTAAGCCTCTTTTTTACATAAATTTTTTAATGTAACTTTTTCTTTACATAAAAACTGACAGAAAAGATTATACTATTACGTTTTAAGTGCATGTACATATATATCCTCACAGCCACTGCAATGAGACTACAGTATTTGTACTATTGACTTTTTTTCTCTTAACATCATGTGATCAGTTTCATAAGTCTTCATTTGTTTTAAGGTTCTCTGTGCTTAGTTTCAGATTGGTTGTTATCATATCAGTAGATAGCGCCCTGAATAATATTTATGTAAACATGTACTCTAATGCTGAGCATAGGGTTTTATAATTTTAAGTTTATTTTAGCTTGCCCTTTAAATAGGAGTTTAATCACGTAAGGGACTTGTCTTTCTCCATCCATTATCTTCTATGAGTTGATAAACATAACTTCAGCAAATTAAGGCAGGAACACCTTCTGATCAGATTGAAGATCATAAAATATCATATAATTAGTATCCAGTTATCTGAATTAAAATGAAAAGGAAATACTTTTGGATTTTTATGAAAACCAAGATAATCCCAGTAGTTATTTTGCTTTGAGAAGAAGTTTAAACTGTGATGTGCTTAAACTGAAATTTACTCAGCACTACTTTGAAGGGTTGGTTTGTTTTGTTGCCATAGAAAAGAGGGTCCCATTAAACAGAAAGCTCCATTTAGCTCTTTAAAGAGCAGAGTAACATGGAACCTAAGGCAAGTTGTCTTGGACTGACACCTTAAAGCTTGACCTCCCTCTCTTGCTGTTATGGCTGTTAATGTCTTATGGTTCAGGGAAGAATGTACAAGGCTAAGAACAACACAGCCTCATTCCCTTTAGAAGGAAAAGTTGCTAGGCACTGAGGCTCTTAATAAATGATTGAAGATGGGTATGAGTTATGAGGTGGGTATTTGGATATAGAGAGCTTGATTTAAGTTGCCCACAGGTTACTTTGACATTTTACAGAGAAGATTAAGCATCTGAAATAAGTTGAATGACTTCTTGAGAGGTACTGTGGTATAATGGTAAGGACCCTGATTTTGGAGACGGATAGAACTGGATTTGAGCCCTGTCTTTTTGTTTTGTTTTGTTTTCTTCTTTCCTCCTCCTCCTCCTCCTCCTCCTCCTCCTCCTTCTTGTTACTAGTTATGTGACCTTGGGGAAGATTCTTAGTCTTTCTGTTTTAGTTTAACAGTCTGAAAATGAGAATCATATCTGCCTCAAAGAATAATGGTCAAGTTGAAATGAGATAATATATCCAATGCCTGACACATAGCATATGGTCAGTGTATATTAGCTATCATTATTTTATGTGATAAAAATAGGCCTACAGCTTCCTGTGAGTGCTGGCCAAAAGGGGGCACTGTAAAGGAAGTCAGTGCTTCTCTATCCCGCCAAGGTGACTTCAGGAGAGAAAGTATGCCCTGGTTTCCATTCTACTGTCCCCCAGAGCTTCTAGAAAGTTTCCATAAGCAGGTAGGAGAGGTCTAAACTGGGATTCCCAATAGCTAAAACACATTTAGAAACATCACTGTTTTCGTTATTTTTCAAAAAAAAAGCCTGGTTCTATCCTTTAGATATTTTGCTTTCATTCAAACAAGAAATGGAATAATATAAACTAACTGTAACTTACAATAAAAACTACTCACAGATTTTTTTTAACAAGTCAAAGTTTAGAAAGTAGTGTTTGTTTTCACAGATTTCCAGATTGCTAAAATTTTAGAGGCAAGCAAAGGGGCAACTTTATGTTATTTGTGGAGAAGGGAAGAAAACCTGAAGGTCCTGGCTGTCCACATGGCTGTCCCTGAATGAATATGATTGCTTTCATGACTTTTGTGAACAATATCAATGACTAGTATAAAAGTGCTAATCTAAGTCATTTCATTTCCAAGATGCAAAACAAAAAATTATAATCCATGCCTAATCCCTCACTTGAGAGATAGGTGGATATTGTTCACCAAAATAAGTCTTGTTAACTTTAAGTGAGTTGTTTTTACAACATCTGTCAGACGGGTTTCTCGTCCTGCCAAGTGGTTCTAGGAGTGATGAGTGGGAGAGCGGAATTATTTTTGGCACGTCTTTTCCTGCCTGTAATGTGTTAGTGGACTTGGTTGATGGGCCGCACGCCCTCGGCACTCGGACTCCAGATGTGCTGCCAGATTGCACTCCCAGAATCCTGTGAGGAATCGTATGGAAAGGATATTGAGGAAACTTTCTTATGAGACCAGAAGTGTCATCCGAATAATATGTCTAGACACAGTTCTTCACAAAATGGGAAGCCCGGTGTACATGCTTAATCTCAGATCCGCCCCACAATATGGCATTATGAAATTGCAACAAGCTGTTCAGGTCACATTTTCCTGATCTCTTTCTTCATTGATTAGAAGTGAAGAGAAGAATGAGAAAGGTTTTAGTCAAGGGCATGAGAAACACTTCTCATTTCCCGTTGAGTAGAAGTTATCTTAAAATCTTATTATGTTATTGAGTGATAAATGAACACATGGATTTTTGGAAGATATTGCCCATATTCATATTTTTATTTTTCCAAAACTCCTGGAATTCTTTGAAAAACTCTGGAATTTCTTTGCCTTTATTATAATATGTATGAGAAATCATAAATTCATAGTTTTTTATACTATAAACTAAGATCTATAGATCCAGAGTCTTAAAATTGTCAGTCTAATGTGCTATATTTGTATTATTTCCTAATTTGAGTTGGCCATATTTGTGATAGAATGTAAACTACATGAAGGCAGATGATTCGTCTAGCCTACTATAACATTATCTTATAACTACTTTAAACAGTGCCAGACACACAGTAGATGCTGAATGACATTTTGTTGAATGAATAAATAAATGTTTCTTTTAAAAGCTTATTAATTTCTTTTTTTTTTTTTTTTTTTTTTTTTTTTTGGAGAGGTTTTTCGCTATAGGGCGCGTGCGCTCGCCAGACAGACAGAGAGAGACATAGAGACAGAAAGCGAGAAATCACCCCCCAGGGGGGATGGTCACGCCGCAATCCCTTCTCCTCCATTCTCCTCTTGGGATCTTGGGCACGCACGCACACGCGCCCGGCGTGAGTTGTAAGCCACCGGGTCCGAGACGCGAACCGCGGTCGACTACGTGGGAGTCCAGCGACATAGCCATTACGCTAACTGCTGGTTCCCAAAAGCTTATTAATTTCTTTTGAGAGAGAAAGAAACAGTGAGAAGTGAGAGAGGGAGGGAGGGGGGAAGGGGAAGAGAGAGAGAGGGAGAGAGAGAGAGAGAGAGAGAGAGAGAGAGATCCTCTGCAGGGTTTTTACACCACAGTTCACCCCCAGCCTCAGCTAGCCAGGATCCTGGGTATGTGTATGAATGCTCAACATGTACAGGGAGACCTAAGGATGTGAACCGGAAATCCTCCCATGTGGATTTGACGTCATGGAGTATTGTGTTACTGCTGTGGCACTGAGGCTGTCTCTAAATGTCCATTAAAAAGAAAAGTCTTTTCTGCTTTCATACATATGTATATGTATATATATGTTTTTTACCCCATGTTTGACCCTCTGCCCTTTCCCACTCTCTTATTACACTATCTCTGCTATATACAGTTGTCTTCCATTCCTTTTTCCCCAACATTTTGTTGATCACACAATATCAAAAGTAATCTAACTACTTTCAGCAGGTAATTTCAAGAAGAGTAGTTTTGAACTGGTAATGATATTTCCTTGAAACTTAAAGCCTAGAAACAGGTTAGTATTCTGTTCAAATAGTAGGTACATGCACCTATCAACAGCTCAAGACAGGACAAAAATCCTTTAAAACTGGAAAACAAAGCTTAGGAGAAAAGCAGCAATATTTTAGTCAAGTCACAGAATGTTGTTTCATCGGTTCAGTCTCATGTACTTAATCTTTCTTCTGTTAAGGTTCGATCTTCCAGATTGAATTCTGGGATATAATATTCATCTCCAAACATTGTCCCTACAATTAATTTGCCCATTTTCTTAGTTTTTGAACTCTTATTTCTGTGTATTATTGATGATAACACACATGATTAAGCCACTATGCAGTTTATTCTAGATGGGAAACCACATTTAGTACGTTGTGATGATGCTCAGGGAATGAATGTTAAGTAATTAAAAAAAAAGTTGCAGGAGAAAAAAAAAAAACGGTAAAACTGTTTGTATCGAAAATTTTTAAAAAATGCATATTTGATGACTGCAGTAAGCTATATAGCCCCAGCTGGGTACTACTTTATAATATGTTCATTCTCCTCACTGGGGTTTATGCCTAAAGTCAGACTTGGGTTCATGTATAGGTATATATCAGCTGTGCTAGCTATTGGATATATTTAGACTAATTAAGTTCATTAGCAAATCAATTAAATGGGGGGGGGGGAAGGCATAGAAAGCAACCACGGATACCAGAGACAATGTGGGAAGAGGGTGGGACATGGCAGAGGGTGAGGGATAAGGAATCAAGGATGACAAAACAAAAAACAAAGTATACAAGACATAAGAATTGGAAAATTATTTGCTGAAAACATGTATGTTGATGTGCTTGATTGAGCCAATACACAGTGTATTTTGGATGGAAAATTCATTTGTATGCTGTAATGATGTATAGTGAATTAATGTAAAAAATAAATAAATTTAAAGAGGAAGGAAAAAAAAAAAAGAAAAGTCTTGGGCTAGCGATGGAGTGGAGGTTAAGGTGCTAAAAACTCCCTCATGGCCAGCCTTGTGATTTGCATCCTGGACCTGGCAGTTTGAGAATCATGCCAGGTGCATGTGTGTATGCCCCAAATCCAGAGAGTGGAGAAGAGAGGGGACTGCAGCATGGCCATCTCCCCTGGGAGGAATTTCTCACGCTCTATTCCCTGCTCCCTGTGTCTCTGTCGAGAGCATCCACCGTATAACAACAATGACAGAAGTCTTAGTGAATCAGAGGTAACTTCAGTTTTGCCATTAGATCCAGTAGTTAAGAAAAAAAGTCTTTTTGATACTTACAGGAGCCAACATAAGGTGTGATCTATGGGATTTTTCATCTCATCAAAGAAATCTACAATCTGGAAATACTCAAAGATCAATGATTTGGTCCATTTCTCTGACTGATCAGAACCCAGCATCCCTTTTTTCTTAACAGGAGAGAAGTTGCCTGGCCTTTTCAAAAAAATCTGTTTCAATTGACAATCCTTTCTCCTGTGTCTAACCTAAAACTGAGATAAAGAGTTTGTTTATTTTTGTTTGCTCCTTTGTACAGACAAAAAAGTTTGTCAGTGTGTTTATGTTCATTTTTTTTGAAAACTGTTAACTTGCCCCTCCATTTTTCTCTTCTAACATCAGTCAACAGTGTTTCCCTCTGTTCCATTATGGGACTAGCACTCTGCTTTCCTACAGCTTCATAAGTTATTTATAAGACCTTTGATAACAGTTTCATTTTTTTTCTAAATTTTCCATTTCTTCACAGTTTACTTAAAATATGAATCCACAAATCTGGGCATACAATGATGAGTGCATTGGGAAAAACAGTGTGTACACAGGTTTTTCAGGAAGGACTAGACTCCCTTTTAAACATATCCAGAAAAGGGATATTAATAGAGGAAGTCCCTATGCAAATGTGGCTTGGGAGAGGGGTTTAAACCATAAAGAAAGAATAGGAAACTTGATTTTTTACAAAATGCCTCCACTGGGATTTATTATTTCTTTCATAGCAAATCAAACTTTCAAAATATTGGAAATTTTCTTGCTTTGTTTGGCACTGTACTGGAGAGTTATTGCTGTGATTATTGATATATCATTTAACAAACTATCCCCAAACTTAGAAATGTACAACAAACATTTACCCCAACACTCACAGGGCTGCAGGTTGACCTGCAGTTCAGCTGGCTCATTGGGTCTAGGCTGGCACTCTGGGCAGCTTTGTTTTAGGCCGTTGGTCCCATAAGCTTGTCTGCCTCCAGGATGTGGCTGGGTCTGGATCTACTCCACATGTTCTCTCCTCCTCCGTGGACCAGCGGATAATCACGGCATTTTGTTCTCATGACCTGGGGAGCAGTACGGAGGCAAGCATGTGGGAAGGCTCTGTTCACATTTCATCTGCTGGTCTTTTGGTTAAAGCAAGTCCAGTATCAGTGGGGGCAGAGAAGGTTGCTGTACCCATGATGAGAATGAATATTTGCTGAATGTTCAGATAAATTATTGCTCAGCCCGCTGGATTGCAAACTTGATGAGGGCAGAGCTTGTGTCTCTTTGGCTCACCACTGCATCTCCAGGGCTTGCTACTTGTAGTGGCTCGAGGGACGCCTGTCAACAAATGAATAAATGAATGAAGAAGTCAACGACATAGCTCTTACATTGCAGATTAGGAATAGGATTAATGGCGGAGGGCGAGAGGGAGGGAATCAAGGCGGAACAAAAGAAATAAAATTTATAAGAAACACAAAGTGGGAAATTATTTGTTGACGATAACATGTATGGTAATATCTTTGATTGAGCCAATATACAGTGTATTCTGGATGGGAAAACCCATTTTGTATGCTACAATGATAGACAATGGATGAATGGAAAATAAATAAATTTAAAAAAACCTTCCTCTTAACACCCCCACCCCCCAAAGAACAGGATTTATGAACATAGCGTAGCATGTATTCCTTATGACGAAGATATTCATTTCAATAAGAGACATTTAAACAGTTATGACATAATTTGTACCAAGATGACTATATATAATACGCACACGTGAGTATATCCATACATCTAGATTCGCATGTCTTTCTTATTTGTTCTACTGACGTGTTCTTGCCAGCACAGTTTCTAAGTCACTGCTATGGCCAGGAGGCCCTGCCCCCTCCTGGATACACATGAGAGTGTCCTGTGACTTGCAGGGACGGCAGAGCCTGCCTCTCGATGAGCTGTTCTGCCCTGAGCCGCCTAGCTTGATCAGCACCTTTGCTGAAGGTGATCAGCCAGTGGCGACCACTGCAGGTCAGCTTTCCCTTGTAGCTCTGGCCCTGAGCAGCTAGGTCACATGGCCTGCAGCTGTGCTGCAGGGAGTACTCCAAGTGTCTCTCTGTCCACTCCAGTCTGAGTCACCAAGATGGCTCACACTGCCCCATTTTTCTGCTGTCGCTGATTGTGGTGCTGGAACAAGAAGCCAAGCCCAATCTGCTCTTCTATCACATAGTGGATTTAATGATCCTTTCTGCTTATCCATGCTAACTGTAGTTTCTGGAGTCACTAATGAATGATCTTAGGAATTTAAATAGTTTATTTAAGGCAGATCCAAAACTATCTTCTAAATAAATGATTTCACTATCTTTAATTATACCTAGCTTGAAACTTAGTATGAAAAAACATAGTGATTATTTTAATAGTCAATTATTATATTATAATACATTAATTATATTATAATTATACCTAGCTTGAAACTTAGAATGAAAAAACACTGAGATTATTTTAAAAGTCTCAAAAGAATGTAAATTTGGGGCAGATAACGTGTCTTTTTTGACATTACCATCCCAATGATTAGCGTCAAGACTGGTCCATGGCATATTTTCAGTTGTTCTCTGAGTGGATAAAGGAAAAGCATATGCATTCTTTAAATAATTTATATTTGGCCTTAAAATAATTTTTTCAACATACTATAATATGAATGTTATTCAATAAGTTCTATATTTAGAGAGTAACTGGCATATAGTCATAACTGTTATATAGTACTTCTAATTTTTAAAAATTTTTGTAGAGAGATTTTTCCCATAGTGTGTGTGCTCTTGCCAGAGAAATAGAGAGAGACAGAGAGATAGAAAGCAAGAAATCACTGCCCAGGAAGGACGACCATACCACAATGCCTTCTCCTTCACTTCTCTCTCAGGACTTTGGGCATACATGGGGATGCCCAGTGTGTTTTAAGCTGCCAGATCTGGGACTCAAACCACAGTCGACATCATGGGAGTCAGAGTCTGCTGGCCACATTATATAGTATTTGACAAATATAATTAAATAAGTTCAAAACAAGAAAAAGTGACTTTTTTGGAATGTGGAACTAAATATAAATAGTCTTAACTTTTTTTTTTTTTAAATCATGGTTCCCTGTTTTTCCAATGTCTCCCTTGATGGATAATATTGCTTAAAATGATGATAGCGATGATGACGACTATAATTTAATAATGACATCTAGTACTTAATGAGTATTTATTATGCATCAGGCATAATGCTCAATATTTTACATTCATCATTGTATCATTATTCATTATTCATGTAATACATTGCTTAGATTCATTATTATTATTTACATTCATTGTTTCATTCATTGAAATGAATGTATGTAGTGCAGCATATTCTTATTATCTTTTTGCAAAGGAATCCATAATTCTCTTACAGTAGACCATGAAGCCAGTCTTTCTGATCCCAGGGTCTGTATCTTTTATGCATGTTTCCAATGTGGAAGGCAATTACAGGACAGAAGTCCTCTTCCCTGTCAAAGACACACTGATAGCAAGTGCTAGCTGAAAGAGGTGTGCAGGCTTTATGCAGTGTCTCTGATAACTCATCTTTCCTCTTTTTAGGGGAAATAATTAAGGTCTGTGCCGTATCTCATGTTTCTTAGTAGTTCAGTCTAAACACCAGGAAGAACACACATCTCCTTTCCTCCAAGGTCCTTCTTGGCTTAGACTCTGTCTTGAATAAATATAGAAGATGGTAAAATGTCTACATTAGAGTTAATAAAGTAGAGTGGGTCTTCCAGAAAAACCCCATCGAGGACTTTTAGGTGAGTATAGCAGAGATGTCAGAGGCTACTGCATTTCTTAGGACCAAAGAATTTGCACTATCAACATCCCCACTGGGACCATAGAGAAGATGCTTGCTACAGTTACTGCAGGGAAATGATCTTAGCAGTGGGATATGTGTGTGTGCATGCGGTGTGTGTGTTGCTGTCAGCTGACAAACAATAAAGCACATAACTGCAAACTTTGCACAGTCATTGGAGACTACTGCCTTAGAGAGGGTGATGTGTCGAGGCTCTCTCTTGAGAATAATGCCCAGAAGAGGCCGTGTATGAGCTAACAGGAGCTCTGCTAGTCCTTACCTTGCCTCTGACACTTTCCTGGATGGATTCTGTAGCTCAGACTCTGTAAGCATTCCCTTGACAGCAGAAGAGAAAGGGGACCAGAGCTTACAGTTCTCTGATCCCTGTGTAACTCCTCACTGAGATGATGGATGCTCATTCTTCAGAGTGACACCTCTGCAAGTCATGTTTGTCATTCACAGAGGCTAACCATTCAGAGGGCAATAAGGGGCTCTGTTTCCCAGTGTTCAGTCTCTCCAGACAGCACGATTCCCAGGGTGATGGACTAGCAAGTCCTCACTGACCAGGTTTAGTGGGATAGTTGAAGAGAAGAGTCTGCATTACTTAGAGAACAGTTAATATGACTCTATAGCACAAAGCATGAGGAAAGCATTCTGGACCCAGAGAGCTTGAATGTAGCTCAGTAGTCTGCCTCCCTCCCTGTAAGGGTCACCTTTCTTTACTGTACTTAAGGGGAGGGGTTGCCAGTTCCATTTGGTTGCTACCTGGCTCTTAACTATCTCCTGGTTTCTGCTAAAGTTTACCTGAAGAATTTGACTCTTCGGTAGGCGTATGGGCCCCCCTCCAGATAAATTTGCTCTGCAATGCTGAACGCTCAGGGACATTATCATTTTCTTTTTTTTTGGAGAGGTTTTTCCTATAGGGCGCGTGCGCTCGCCAGAAAGACAGAGAGAGACAGAGAGACAGAAAGCGAGAAATCACCCCCCCCCCAGGGGGGATGGCCACGCCACAATCCCTTCTCCTCCATTCTCCTCTCGGGATCTTGGGCGTGCATGCACACGCGCCTGGCGTGAGTTTAAGCCACCGGGTCTGGGACTCGAACCGCGGTTGACTACATGGGAGTCCAGCGACATAGCCATTACGCTAACTGCTGGTCCCGACATTACCATTTTCTTTACCCAAACTTAAAGCTACTTTGTAAAAGTGGTTTGGGGATAAGTGAAAAAAGGTATAACAGCTTAGAACAGGGTAACATCGAAAACAGGAAAGCAGGAAACTATAAATAGTGCTAATTTTTTAAAAAAGTTTTTTCCACAGGACACTTGTGCTTGCTGGAGAAAGACACAGAGAGATAGTGAGGGGGACAGTGAGAAATCTTCCTTCAGGAGGGATGGCTATGCTGCAATCCCTTCTCCATCCTCCTCCTGGGATTTTGGGCATGTATGAACACAATCCTGGTGTGTTTTTCAGACTCCTGGGTCCGGGACTCTAACCATGGTTGACCACGTGGGTGGGAGTCCAGCACCTTAACCACCATACTACCTGTTGACTTCGAATAGTGTTTTTAAGTATCTTGACTATTTATGGTATCAGATTTTTTTTTAGCTCCCCACCTTGTTAGGTGTCCTTTCTCTTTTCCTTTTCTCACCTTCTAGTGGGATGTGCAACATCCATGTGCAACAATAAACTCATGCCAGGTCATTTAACTTTTCACATAGGTTTCTTTACTCCAAACTAGTTCTTTGACCTGTCTCTGTGTGGCCAAGAGCTTAGTAAGAAACCCTGCTGGAAGATACAGCCTTACGTGTAGGACTCCACCTTTGGTTGTAAAGAGAACCACCAGGAACTTTGAAATCACACCCCTTCCCACCCAGTATTGTAAGAGTCAAATTCTTCAGGGAAACTTCTTTATAAGTTTTGGTAAAGCAAAGGAGAATGGTGGAAAAAATATAGTTATTCTCTCATTTTCTCTATGTCTATCCTGTTATTTAGAAGAAGCCCCTAGCAATAGAATTGTATCCCTTACCTCTGAGTTACATTATGATATTGACTTAAAAATTCCTACTTAAGGGTCAGCCAGTGGTGTGGAGGTTAAGGCAGCTGTATTCTACATGGCTGGCTGTGCTGTTTGAATACCAGACCTAGTGGCTTGAAAAATGTGCCAGGCACATGTTCCTGTGTGCCCAAAATCCTGAAAGGAAAAAACAGAAGAGAAGGGACTGCAGTGTGACCATTCTCCATAGGGGTGCTTTGTCATTTTCTTTCTCTCCCTCTCTCCAGCAAGTGCATGTGCATGTGCTCCCTAGAAAATTAAAAATAAAATTCCCACTTAAGCTTAGGACAGAGATAAATCTTATTTAAAATGCTACCCACCCTAACTAATTCTGGAAATGAATTCTGCCAACAACCCAAGTTAGCTTGAAAGTGGTTGCATCCTCAGTTGAGCCTCCAAATGAGAACACAGCCCAGCTGATGCCTTGACTGCAGCCTCTGAGGTAGGATTCAGTTAAGTTACACCTAGACCTCTGACCTACAGAAACTGTGAGATAATAAATACATACTGTTTTAAACTACTATATAGTTTGTGATGTAGCAATAGATAACTGATACAAACATGTGCTTTGGAAGTTGTTAGAATTCTGTGAGTTGAAATATATAGGGTGTTTAGCATAATGCCTGGCACACAGTAAGCGCATGACAGATGTTAGCTACTCAAATATTAAGTCATTTTTGTAAATTTCCTCTCATGGTCATTCAGTCTGAAAATATTTATTAGGTGCATACTACATACCTACTCAATCTCTTCTTTCAAAGTCTTATATAGCCTAGTGGGAAAATCATTCTTTAAACATATTTACATCTATAAGAAGTGTTCTGAAGGAAAACTCCAGAATGCTATGAGAGGATATATATATATATATAGGGATCTAACATTCAGAGAAGCATCTATTGAGGAAGTAATGCTAAACAGTAATATAAAGGTTGAATAGCAATGAAAGAGATAAGGAATAGAAGACAGACTTGTCTAGATCAGTACTGTTGAATAGAAACTTCTGTGATGATAGTAAACCCCTAGGTCAGGTCTGATAACCCAATAGCCACTAGCCACATATAGTGATTGAGTACTTTGAAAGCAGCTGGTACAACTGATGAATTGACTGTTGCATTTTATTTCATTTTAATTTATCTGCATTTAAATAGCTGCACATGTGGCTAGTGGTTATGGTATTGGACATTGTAAAGAAGAGGGAAAGTATATGAAAGGATCCTAAGGCTGGAGAAAATAGTTTACTTAAACAGCTCAGAGAAGTCTATTATGACTTGAAGCTGTACATATTTGTGGTTGAATTATTCCATCAAACATCAATAATGCTAGGGAACACTTGCATATTCTGTGCCAGATGTTGTTCTAAGCTTCATCCATATGCAAATTTATTTATACCTCATAGCAACTCCAGGAGTGAGAACTTTCATTACCTGCCTTCCCTGTAAAGTGCTGTCTATATTACAACCGCATGTTGTGGGTTGATACTGACTTGCCCATGGTGACAGAGCTAGCAATTAGCTGAGCTGGGCTGACTGGGTCCAAAGTCTGCTTTATAACTATTGTACAATATTGTCTTTTGCTCACACAGAAGAGGATCATAAGGTGTATTTTGGAGCAAGGGACTCTTTAGTTCTCTAATGAGGTCACTGTGCCTGTGTATATTGTAGGAATGAAATACTTTCTAACAGAAAATGAATATTGCACAATAAAGAAGCAATCTAAGTATTTAATGAGTTCTTTTGAAAAGACTTGTGTATGGTTGTTTTCTTTGGCAAACCTTTGGTGATCTTTCTGTTTGTGATATCCTTACCACAGTGTGGAGGGAGGAACATTTTCCAACATGGAAGTTCAGACTTTGTGTTTTGCTATCACTTTGGTCAGTCATTAAGAAATCACTGCCATGAACCTGGGGACTCGATGGCACAGAGCGCAGCTGTTATTATTTTTGTTTTATACTAATTATAACAATAAGAGCCATCTTTTCATAAGAGGTTGGGGGATGATATACCACAGCAGAGTTTAACATATAGACAATTTAATATGTATTTTACACTGTAAAGCAATATGTGATTAAATATAATATACATAAACATTAAAAAATATGTATTTTAAAAAAGCCTGAAAGCAAGAAACCTAGTATTACTATTATCAAATGCACAATGTAATCTTCAATGTGGAAGAAGAGGAATGCATATATATCCTTGATTTGATTATTATATACTCTGTGCATGCTTTAGAAAACCATACTGCACCCCACAAAGATATACCTAGAGTATATGTGAACTAGATATCATAAACAAAGATGTTAAAACTTTAAAAATTGGCTTTCTGCCTGGCAAAGGTAAAATGGGTTCTTAGACCTGTTTTAGAGAGGTTCTCTCTGTCTACATTAGCATAAAGCATATGAGACCTTAGGAACTGCAGGGACTAACTGCTACTGCAGTTAGCTTTTACAAAATTCCTGGCTAGCCCCTTAAGAGGAGTGACTTAATAACTACTGGGTGAAACAGAAACTTATTATAAGAGAGTTCTGAATCCATTTTGAACATTTTAACTAAATACAAACTCAGTGGACATTTGGAGATTACACCACCAGAGGGAGTGGGATTACATTTATTTATTTTTTATCCCATGACTAAACACACTCTTCTGGTGGATTTTGTGCTACAGTGAAGATGACTTCACACACAATTAAAGCCCAAAATCTGTTGAGGAAGATCACATGCTCTGATTACCTTCAGCTTTAATTTGATTCCTGAAATTAAGAAATGCCTAGAAGAGTTGACATTGGTGCTTTGATACAAAAGTATTCTGGATCTTCGATACCACCAAAGACCAAAGGAAATGCTGCATTGGCTTCCAAATTTAGAAAAGCAGCTTAAATACGAGGGAACTCGGGGCTATAATTTGGTTAAGTTATTTTTACTCACTACTATTATTAACTATCACCTGACTTGTTACCTGGAGTTTTCCTTTCTCCTTGCATTTGTGATTTTAAAGTTTAAAAATTGGCTAGAGCCTGTTTATAACACAGGCAATCAAATACAAAAATTGGAAAGAAATACTCATTAGAAAATAGTATTTAGAGACTAGCTGAAATGAAACTGTTTTAGTATGCAAATAGAATCTAGGAAAGAACCAAGTTGACACAAACCTGATCTTCATCTCTGCCATTTCAACTCTGGTCCACTAGACTCACCGGAAAAGATTAAAAAAAAAATACTGATGGTGAAATTCTACCTCAGAATAATTAAGTCAGAATTCTATGTTATGGGGATTTGGTCAAAATAGAGTGAATTAAAATTTGTAAATGTCCTTAAATTATATAGTTCATTATATAGTAGAGAGTTTACTTTTTTTCTCATTTTTATTTCCAGATTCCAATCTATCCTTCCTCACCTAAATAACTTCTTTCCAATTGTAGGAGCTAAAAACTCTAAAATGATAATACTTTATTCGTAGAGGTAAATGCTAATGTGACAATGGAATTTTAAGATGAACTTCATTCTGGTGGTGTGACTTTTGAGTGATCAGCCTATTGAAAAGTGATCACCCCAGAGAATCTTCATCAGCTGAAGACTGTGATGTTATGACCAGAATAATATTTTACAAATAACAAACTGATGTAATTCATCTTCTATCTTGCACCAAATGGCTTTGGCCACAACATGTTAGGTCATTGGAAAAGTCATGATGCATTTTTGCATAGAAAAATGGAAAAATACTGGGACCAGCAGATGGCATAGTGGTAATGTCACTGGACTCCCGTGTAGTTGAGTCAGTTCAAGTCCCAGACCCAGAGGCTTAAAACTTACACCAGGTGCATTTGTGTGCATATCCAAGATCCCACAAGGAGAATGGAGAAGAAGGGATTGAGGCAGGCCCTGGGAAGTATTTCTCATTTTCTATCTCTCCAGCAGGCACATATATCCTATTGCAAAAATCTCTCTCTTTAAAAAAAAAAAGAAAAAAAAAAGAAAAGGAAAACAGAAATATATGTCATGATTTTTATGATGACCCAACATAATTGATAAGTTTCACAGGAATACATCTCTAATCACTTTTTTTCTCACTCATTGTAGTCATCTGGGAGCTGGCTCATCTAGATTGGATTCAGGTTCATGTCTGGTTCTTTTTTTTTTTTGGAGAGGTTTTTGCTATAGGGCACATGCACTCACCAGACAGACAGACAGAGACAGAAAGACAGAAAGCGAGAAATCACCCCCGGGGGGATGGCCATGCCACAATCCCTCCTTCTCCACTCTCCTCTCGGGATCTTGGGCATGCACACATGCGTACACAGAGTGAATTTTAAGCCACCAGGTCCAGGACTTGAACCGTGGTCAACTACATGGGAGTCCAGTGACATAGCCATTATGCTAACTGCTGGTCCCAGGTCTGGTTCTTTACCAGGTCTCTCAATCTTCTTGAATGAGTAGTAGTCTCACTGCTACTGTTTTTTCTAGTTGTTGTCATTGCTGTTGTTTCTCCTTCCCTCTCCTCCTTCCCTCCACATCCTGCTCTCCTCTTTCTCCTCTATCTTTGAAGAATATAATGGGGTGCTTAGACATTAGTGAATCTTCAGATAGAGGGGAATATTAACTTCGAATAGGCACAGTCATCTACTTACCTATTTAAAGTGTGAATTTTGTTCACTGCCAGCTAGCTCTCCAAACTAGGCTGGGAATTTTCTTGTGATAGAAGTTTTATTTCTTCTTGAGATAGCACATTTTGCCTTTAAGCTGCTGGGACCACTGGAATGTACCCCTTAAATGGAGCAGAAATCCTCAGTCTTCTTCTATCCTTATGTCATATATGATTTTCATATGGTAATACTTCTTTATTGAGTTCTTACTGCATGTGGGTACCATGCAAACTGCTTTAGGTGTTCCATCTCATTCTAGCCTCATAGCAAATCTGAGAAATAATTTAAGTTTTGTATTTCCATTTTGAAAATGAGGAAACTATGGGAACTTTAAAGACCTGGAACTATTTGAAAAGATCTGTTGGATCTTTCCTTTCTTCTTTCCCATTCATTCTGCTAGACATAGACTTCGGTAATGGGGTTATAAAGAGGAGCACAGGTTCAATCCTTGCCTTATAGAGCTTACTGATCATCAGCAAAGATAGACATATGAATAATCAGCTCAATAGAGCACCATAGGTATAATGAGGGAAGTAGGCTCCAGGTACTAGGGAAACAAAGGGCGATTCCAACACCACCAAGGGACTCCCTAAAGGTTTTAATGGAGAACATTCTTAAATTGAGACTTCTGATAGGTTCTCCTAGTAGGGAAAGATGGGATTGGAAGAGATAAGGGCAATGTAAATCTTACAGACAAAGAAGCACTAGTCTAGAGATTAGAAACAGACAGGAGTATCTAGCTGGCTTGGTTCAAGAGTATGGTTGGTCAGATGACAATGACATCCTCAGCCTGCTGGTGAGAGCAGGAAACCCTGTTGCTTTTGTGGCAACCCTTGGCATGAGAGATGGAGAGATACCCAAGACTAACACTTAATTGTTTAGACCCTGGCAGAGCCAGGCCCAGAGTGGAAGCGTTGTTTTTCAATTCCAGGGAAAGGAATGAGCATATTATGACTGCCAGGATTAGGTAGTGACAAAATCAGGATAGACTCTAGGACTCTTGAATCTTCCTACTGTTGCATAATAGGATAAGATCCTTAAACTCAAAAGTGCGATGGCAAAGCCTTGTAAAATTACTTGAGGATATAAGATTTGTCAGCACCTACTCCCACACTAAAATTACGATCCGGTCCTAAGTGCATAAAATGTCAGGACCTTAATTACCCACATCTCCTTGGTCAAGAGTGGGTCATGACTTGCTTTCTGAGGAAAGTCTTGGCCCCACCTAAATGGAGGTGATAGAAATGCTATGTTCTTCACTGTAGCTCAGAGTATTGGTTAATTATTCTTCAGAAGACAGCATCAAAAGTGTTAGGGCCACCTCCGTAGCTCAGAGATTAAGGAAGCTGGATCCCATATGGTCAACCATGATTTCGATCCTGGCCTTCCTGGCTAGAAAAACATGCCAGGTACATGCATATGCGTACTCAAGATCCTTATGGAAAGGAGGAATGTAGGAAAATAGATTGTGGCATGACCACACCTGATCGAGGAATGCTTTCTCCCCCTCTGGTCAGAGCACGCACACCCTGGCAATGAAAAAGGGAAGTCTTTAGACCTGTTACTTGTTAATGAAGGTGAGTGAATTTTACTTTAAGGACTAACATGGAATATTTGGATCCAAGGACTTATCTGCTATAATAAATATTAATTAATCAACCTATTAATTATAGACATAGCTATTAAATAACTACTCTGTGCTTGGCACCATGCTAGGCTTTAGGAATATAGTGGTCAGCTAAAATAGAAACAAGAGCCGTTCTTGTGGTGCTTACAGTCTAGAGAGGGAGACAGACAAATGCAGAGGGCTTTGTTGCAGAAGAAGCTTCTAGGTTTATATGGGAAGAGAAAGACCCAAACCAGAGGGCCAAAGATTGAAAGAAAGAGTATTTCAGACAAAATGCTGGAATGAAGGAAACAGTCACAGGCAGGAGATGTACATTTAGTGATTAGGGGTCGGAGATTCATTCCAAGAGACCTGCTGAGTCATCCAGGTGTTTTAACCAGAGCTTTGCTTTAGAGAAAGCAGATTGACTGTGGTTAGAAAAACAAATTAGAATAGGGCAAATCAATTAGAAGGCTGTATGGTGGTTCAGCTGAAAGGAGGGTCACCTTAGCTTGGGTAGTTACATTGAAAATGGAGGAAAAAAGACCTATTGGGAGTTACTGTCTACAGGATTTGGTAATGTTTACTGGTTTCTCCTTTGAGAGAATCAGTATTTACAGAGCTTTCCCTGAAGGCTAGATTGGTAGCCTGTTTGTTTCTAAACTTTGATTTTGGCTTAGTCAAGGGTTAATAAGGCACTATTTTTTTAAGTGCATTCGCAGTATGATTTTACTCAGTCATGCTTTAATTCTGTCCCATGAGGCTCTTTTTTTTCTGTCTTCTTTTGGGTGTTGTTCAGGGCATCCCATTACATGAGGTTCTCAAGACCACAATGGGAAAACTTACTCTCAGGGTTCATACCAGTCATAACTTGTGCTTTTCTGACTCTGTTTTGAACCTCTGACTGTGCTATGTAGTGTTAGAGACCACAAGCTCCTCTTTGGTTAGTGTCTAGGAAGCCTCAACCCAAATACTTGCTGCTTCTGGCAAAGAGTATTGACCCTCATGACATTTATTGACCTCATTCTGGCTTCATTTTCTGGTTTCTATTTTTAATTCTACTTTCTTCTGAGTTCCCTAATTGCTTATTGTTATTATTTTAAATCTTGCAATGCAGTATCTTTATAAGCCAATTATAATTACTTTTGGAATGAGATTGCATATAAATAATTATAGTAATATAAAATAAAATTTTGGGATCTTTGTCCCTGAGAACAGTTAGGAAGTTAATATTGGATATATAATCTTGGATATTTAATTGTAAATTGAAAACTTAGATAAAAGTTTTTAAGGGTTCAAAGGTTTCTCTTTATATATTGTGCAAAAATCATGCATTTCTGAGTCTTTTCTCCTCTGGAATATAACTTGAGCATCAACAGCTTCTTCCTTCTGATTTAAGTTGAATAGTTTCTGTTTTTCTAAGAAGTAACTTATTTTCACCTAGTACTTCTATAATTTCTATGTGTTAACATCTTCGAGTATTTAGTTACAAACAGACATTTTAAAAGATAAACGTGGTTGGGACCAGCAGTTGGCGTAATGGCTATGTTGCTGGCCTCCCATGTAGTCATCTGTGGTTCGAGTCCCAGATCCGGTGGCTTAAACTAACTCTGGGCGTGTGTGTGTGTGCGTGCCCAAGATCCTGAGAGGAGAATGGAGGAGAAGAGATTGCAGTGTGGCCATCCCCCCTGGGGGGTGATTTCTCACTTTCTGTCTCTCTGTCTCTCTCTCTTTCTGGTGAGCACATATACCCTATAACCCTATAGCAAAAAACCTCATATATATATATATATATATATATATATATATATATGTATATAAAATATCTTATTAGTCTTTTTCTTTGTCACAGAAATAACTCCTTCCTTCTCTTATTTCTTTAATAGCCAGGTTTCTCTAAGAAACTAGAAATATAGTGGGGAAGGAAAGCCAATCAGATCTTGGGTATATTGTATAATAAATGCCTTCATAGAGGATAAGCACAGTGAATGCCCCAACTTTCCAGAGCCCCACTTTCTATGTGGTTGTGGGAGCAGTCCTGCTGAGTCAAATTTGTGCATTTCTTTGTTCTGTGTCTGATTGTACTAGCATTATGCAGACCCAGCCTATGTGGTGTCTGACTTCTTATTCCCTATTTAGAAGTCAGAAGGTTTGGAGCTACATGTCACGCAGAAAGCTACATGACAAAATTCAGACCAAGTCTCGTTGCAGGTAACCTTCTTATGCCAGGTTTTGTTTAATGAAATTATTTCTGCATTGCCTCTGTTAACCTATAACTGAAAGATTGCTTTGCTGATCTACAATCAAGGAGTTCTATTGAAGGACACATTCTGCCTGAAGGACATTCTCAAGTCTCCAATCAATCTGCTTAGCAACACTGGCATTGATTTACATTGGTGGAATGTGTGGACTCCAAAAATGACCACAAATCTTTTCAGCAGTCTCATCAAGGAGCAGAATCTAATTTTTCACCCTATCAACTTGTGCTAGCCTTGTGACTTATTTTGGCCAAGAGACTATGGCAGGAGCAATATAGTGCAAGTTTCGAGTCTAGGCCTCAGGAGACTTTGTGTACTTGACTTTCACTCTCGGAACTTTGCTGCTGTCATGTACTGGGATCTACATAGCTAAACGTGTTTTTCTGAGTGGGAAAGGCTATGGATTAGAAATAAACTCAACAAGGAACACACAAAGACACACAAGTTTAGAAAAGCGAGGATCGAGCGGGCCCGACTTCTCTGATGGAGAAAGCTAGGGCCCAGAACTGGCCTCAGGCTTATTCTTTTAAAAGGAAGAAAATGGGATAAGAGGAACTGGAATGCAAAGAGAATAGGGGAAGAGGAAATGGAATGCACAGCCAGTTGATTTTGGATGTAAATCGCCTGAAGATGTGAAAACGATGTGGACCATGTAATTTCTCTGATCTTTTTGGGATGAAATCTGATAAACAGATGTGGCTTCCTTTAGCCTCATACTGCCCTGCTGTATTGGATATCGACAACATCACGAAGATAATTGATAACAGGCAGATAGTGTTTTCATATGTAAATGCTCTCATAACCATTGCTGATGCGTTTCTGGATGCGTCTAAAGGCCACATGTTTTCTCAGATTGGCTGCTCTCCACAGTCATGAACAAGCCTGGCCTAACCTTCTGGATCATGAGACGTGTAGCTGAGTTATCCCTGCCTCCCCATACACTGGAAATGAGAGAGGCCACCCTAGACTATTCATTTTCCTGCTGATCCACCTACCAATCACTAATGCATGAGGGAGCCCAGCCAAGACCAGGTAAGCCTAGCCTGTCCAGATCATTAGACCCACCCATCTGAACAAGAGGTTATGAGAAGTAATAAATGCTTATTACTTTAAACTGCTAAAGTTTGGAGCTTTTTGGTAGTAAAAAGTAAACAGTAGGAGTGTAATTTTGATATTGTTATGGTGGTAAGTATATCGTAAGTGAATTTGGGATCTGAATGGGATGAAGGAAGGAAAGGAGTTAGAGAAAAAGAAAAATAATGTGCACTGCCCACCTTCTACATGCCCAACTGATGATTTCTTTACCTAAATCAATGAAAAAACAAACAAATCTTCCTAAATTGAAGATTACACATAAAATTACACATAAAGGAAGAGATACAAACCTAATTAACTATGACTCCCCTCCAATTTGTCAGATTGAGTCCATGTTATTTATGGCAATGAATGTTGAAAATATCAACTCCATAGTTGTTTTCTTACATGTAATTCCATCCATTTACTCATATCTAAAGACAAAACAAACCATTTATTTATTTATCCATCCCCACTTCTACCCACAAAAGATGAGGGTTAACAGTACCAATGAACTGAGTGCCAAATTGGGTAAGCAACCAGGTGCCAGTTATACCAGAAATACATCTTTTTTGGACTCTTGGAGGTCGACATCTTAGATTTCAATTTAATTTAACAGATCACTTGACGGGCAGCCCTTCTGTCTGCCAAACCCAGGGTTTAGTCAGAGAAAGACAGAAAGAAGGGACAAGAGAAAAGCACGTGATTTTATTGGGAAGGGAAACAGGTAGGGAAAAGGAGGGACATAGGTAGATTTGATCTGCTAGCACAAATGGAGCAGTCAGAAAACCATATAGAAGAGGGCATTGCGCTGTGCCAGAGAAAGGGTGAGCCACTGAGCATGTGACTTACCAAGGAGCCATAGACTTAGGCTCCCTAGCCTCAGTTTCCCCTCTTTTATCAACTTTGCATTGGGTAAATTATTATTTTTCTGGTCCTGAGGCAAGTCAGCTTGTCCTTGGTGTCTCTTGCTTTTAATTTGAGAGAGTGGTCCTAGCTTCTGATTTTTTTCTTTATTACAATGATTTCTTCAGTCCTTACTTTTTTTTTTTTTTTTTTTTTTTTTTTTTTTTTTTTTTTTTTTTTTGCTATGGAGTGCACGTGTGCACCAGAGAGACAGAAATCGAGAAATCACCCCTTCCACCACCACCCGGGGGGGAAGACCATGTACCAATTACTTCTCCTCTATTCTCCTCTGGGGATCTTGGGCATGCATGCACACATGTCTGATGTGAGTCTTAAGTCAACCATGCTGCAATCCCTTCTCCATTCTCCTCTTGGGATCTTGAACATGCACGCACACACTCCTGATGTGAGTTTTAAGTCGCTGGGTCGGGGACTCAAACTGTGATCAACTACGTGGCAGTCCAGCGATGTAACCATTACTGCGTCTGCTGGTTCCCCTTACTGGGGTTTGATTGGCTGGTATGTCCCAGGGACTCTGAGAAGCACTGGTCATACAATGGTGAACAAAATTCAGTCTCGACAGTGGAGGGATTTAATGCACTGTGGTAAAGACCCCGCCGCAGGGAAAGGGCTTTGTTGGAGCAAATACTGGGCCACTTCAGGAAGAGAAATGGATTCATCAAAGAAGGCTTCCAGAAGAAAAATTCCTTTAGAAGTAGCAGAAGGATGAGGAACATGGGGCTGACGCATTTGGAAGGACTGTCTGAGCATGGGTGTTCTTATCCCTTGGTTCTGCCACACAGACCAGAGTAAGACATCCAGACAACCATGTACATAGAGCACTTTATTAGCTTAAGAATCTACAGATTTCAGGACTACTTTGAGATATTACAAAACTTTTTATGTACTTGTTGTCATGGAGCCTTGTTTTATTATTTATGAGAACATGGAGAGACAGAAGAATTAGAGACCTTTAGTCAGACTTCATCACATTAGCTGGAAAGGAGATAATTGCAAGTACTGAAGAGATTCAAGGGCAGGCAGGCAGCACGTGCCAGCACATTGCTCGTAAAACCTGCCACACTGGTGAATAAAAGCTGGGAGAGGGTTTTAGGTTTGTTGTTTTTGTGTGTATTCATTAAAATCATATTTCAGCACAATTTGGAAAATGGGAGATTACTCATAATCCCACTACTGTTAGGATCACTGTTTGAATTTTGAATATCTTATTTTATTTCTATATTAGAAAATATATCATTGGAGTGGATGTCCATATATAATCTGGAATTCTGCTTTTTTGACCACTTCATATTATAATGTAAGTTTTTCTCATTGTTCCATAATCGTCATAACCATAATTTTAATATCCAGAGAATATTTTAGCCAGTAGATACATTGTGATGTACTAAACCGTTTTCCTAGTTTTGGGGACATTTGTGTTGATTCCATTATTACGTGATGGTCATTAATGCTGTGGTGAGTACCTTGGTGGTCATAGGAATACAGACCCAGCAAAAGGAGCTGAGTGGTGGCAGGAAAACACAGTCCCTGTGAGGCTGACCACACAGGAATGACCCTGGTTTGCATCGGGAGACCTCCTGAGTACGCTGGGCAGGAGTGTGCCTGCAATCCGGGCTGGCTGGGGCGGGAGGTGGACTGCAGCGTGGGGACCATGTCAAGGATACCGCCTCTCTCTTTTTCTCCCTCTCTCATAGAATACACTTTTAAAAATTAAAAGAACTAGTGAAGTCTTTAAATATTACTTGAGGCTATTTCCTCCCTTGGCATTCAGAAGAGAACTTTGGTTTCCTTGAGAGGTGCCAGTCAGAAAGGCTACAATGCCATTCCCTGGAATAAGGCTATGCACAGCCCTGGGCACATATAAAATTCTGTTATGAATGAAGAGAACAGAAGAGAACCAGGCACTTAATTCTCACAAGAGAAATATTTGTCTTGATTTTGTACCGCTCATATCACTCCCGTGGACACAGAAACCTGGCTACAACCACCATTGCAGCTGCTCTTATCCATTGCCAATATGGCCCATAGTTTCTCACTTAGCTTCCAGTTCAAAATCTGGGTGGGTGATGTGATTAGTGGATCTGGGCTGTGTGCCAATGAGCAAATTGCAAAATTGGAGAAATTAGTGTCTTAACCTGAGTTCTCCGGAAAGGAAAGCCTGAGGCAGCAGCAGGGGTTATGTACTACTGTGTGAGGGTACGTTGCTGAGCTGACCATAATTTGGCATTAAGACTGGCCAGTATAACTGACTGTTGGATCTTGTGGGGAAGCGGCTGCGTAAGTGACAGCATCTCAGGATATCCACTCGGAAGAAAATGGAGAATTTGCACCCCAGCTCCTATCACCCACTATCACAGCTTTACCCTGTTACATCTGCCCCCTGCTTTTTCAAGTGGTGTGTGCTTGGACAAACAGTTGCACTTGCACAGGTAAGCATCAGTAGGGATGCCCTAGGGTAGGAGACTTGAAGGGCATGATCTTAGCCTGAGACAAGGTGCTGTCAGCTGTGTCCGTGTGAATCAATGGGAATCCATGCAGAGTTGGCTGCAAAGGTAGGAGAGAGAAAATGAATTGGGACATAAAAGGTACTTGACACAATCTTTTTTAGCTTCTCTCTTGAAAGATGTGCTCTTTCAGTTAAGTTAGGAGCCTCTTCTAGCATCAATTTGGTAGTCAAAAAGTAAACAAGATAAAAAAGAGAGACATAAATAACTACTTTGGCACCTCTGTGTTTTCATGGGTTATTTGAAGAGCAAGTTCTATTGATGGTTATCATGGATACTGAAAGTAATAATGAAATGAACTTGGGGGTGAATATAGTTCCTAGAAAGTATTAATTCTTGAAACTAAAGGCAAAGTCATTTCTGAAATTGCTTTTGGCAATAACTATTCAAGATATGGATGTTGAACAGACATTCTAGACTGTCTTATTGATGCAGTCTAATGAGTTTTAAATTTTCTATTCTTTCTGATTTTCTGTTTCACTTATGATATTTATTTCCAACCATTAATTTTGTCTTCTGTATGGTTTATTGTTAAATTCCTTCAGGAGTTGGTGATTTTTAAACATACACAGTACGTCTCTGGAAAACAACAGATCAAGAAATTAAGATTTGAAAATTAAATGTAATGTTTATGAAAGAAACTGAAATACTTTTTGATTTAAATTTTTTAGTAACTTCACTACTTATGTATTAAAGTCCTCTTGAATATTGATGGACATGACACCAGAGGGAAAGAGAAAATTGAGCATCTTGTATTGGCTCTGATTGGGATAAAAATTACTCCTTTTTGTTCACTACCAGAATCAGTCATGTAGGCCCCCTCCAACCACAAGGGGGCATGAAGTACAATTCTAGGGCATGCTGGAAATCAGGGAGAACCGTAAATATTTGGCAAGTTGTACCAATGACTACCACAGCAAGTTTGGCATTTTTATCAGTTAATGCCACAGAAAGCCTCGTGTGATACATCGTATGCAGCCGGTTTGAGTTTGTGGCATGCGTGGCATTTTTAGATGTTTAAATTATAGAAAGGCTCATTTGTAAACTGAATATGTAGCAGGCTCGAATGTATAACTGCCAACACAGCTGTTCAAAAGGTTTTTTTTTTTTTTTTTTTTTTTTTTTTTTAATCCTTATTTGCTTTAAATTACTGTAAATTTTACTCTGGGCATCCATGCTCCATAAAAATAGTGAGAAATGCAGTCTCAGTCTCACTGGGACTCCCCTGCTGAGGGTTATGCAGTCAGAGGAAATCTTTGGCTTAGCTTGAACATCAGGGAGGGAGCCTAGTCTTCAGTCCCCTGGGCTCTGCTGAGATGCACGCTCGTCAAGCCCATATGTGGTCCCTCTGGGGCTGCTCTGGACAAGTTTGGATGCACCAGAACCTTTGCTGAGGTTGGGAAGTCAAGGAGCTAATGGCTCAGCCTCCCTCAGAGTATCACACTGTGATCTCTCTTAGGTCACTCTGCTCCACTAGGACACTGTCACCAAGCAGGAACTGAGTTGCTCCTACCACTGGGGACAACCAACCTTTGTCCCTTTCCCAGTCCAAAACTAACTCTTCCTGTTCACATGCCTCCTCGAAGGACAAGAAGAACTGCTAAACACGAGCAAAGCGCTTAACTTTTTTTTTGAGAGAGATTTTTGCTATAGGTTGCATGTGTTTGCTGGAGAGACACAGAAAGCAAGAAATCACCCTCTGGGAGGATGGCCATACTGAAATCCCTTCTTCTTTCTGAATTTTGGGCACACACACACACATCCGGTGTGAGTTTTAAGTCGCCAGATTTGGGACTTGAACCACGGTCGACTATGTGGGAGTCCAGTGATATAACCATTGCACTATCTACTGGCCCCAACTTCTGAAACTCACCTATTCAATTGGCATCCAAGGCCTGCTTCATGTTTTTATTGTCATGATTGAAAGGGTTAAAGGAGACCTGTGAAAGCAATGGCCACAGAGATTCCTAATAGGGTTAATGAAGCATTAAAATGTGAATCTTTTTTTTTTTCTTTTAAGAGAGGTTTTTGCTATAGGACACATGGACTCTCCAGAGAGACAGAAAGCGAGAAATCACCCCCCCCCCCCCCCCCCGGAGGATGGTCATGCTGCAATCCCTTCTCCTCCATTATCCTCTTGGAATTTTGGGCACGCACACACACACACACACACACACACATGTGCCTGGCATGAGTTTTAAGTCACTGGGTCCAGGACTCACACTGTGGTCAACTGTGTGGGAGTCTAGCGACATTAACCATTACACTATCTGCTGGTCCCGTCAAGATCCCAAGGGGGAAACTTACAACTTGTAGTTAAGTACACATAACCACTTCATGAAACTAGAACATAAAGACTATGATTTTTCCATCCCCAGTACCATTTCTCATCAGCCGGGTGGCTAGAAGCCACATGCTTTTAAACACTAATTCTGTGTAAACTACCTGGGGCCAACCCTTTGTAAACAGTGCTGTCGATTGTACGAGGCAACACTGACCCTTGGTTATAAAAGCTTAAACATTTTTGGCTCTCCAAGCAGTCATGTCACTTTTAGCTCAAGAAGGTGGGTACACTATATTAATTTCCCAGAGGAAAAAAGATCATTTCTCCTTCTTTGAGCATCTTTCATTGGTAACCTCAAATAGGTAGAAAGATAAAGCAGCTTGTTTCTGCCGAGGAAAGAGGACTAAAGCTCAGATTTTCAGATGCCTAGATGCTAATTATTGTAAGGAAGACTAGATTTCCTAATTTCACTCACTCTTTCAAAGTATAAAGGGTGATGTGGTATCTTAAAACGATTTTATGACAGACTGTGTATCTTTGAATATAATTTATATCTTGTGATTATATTCAGCTTTTTTTTTTTTTCTTAAAGGTTTTTGCCATAGGAGGGGGTGCTAGTTGAAGAGAGACAGAAAAACAGAGAGAGGGAAAGTGAGAAATCACCTCCTTGGGGGATGGCCAAGCTGCAATCTCTTCTCCATTCTCTTTTCTGGATTCTGGGCAGGCACGCACAAACCACTGGTGTGATTTTCAAGTCACCACCAGGTCCAGGACTCCAATTGCGGTGGCCATGTGGGAATCAGCGCCTTAACCACCGCTCCACCAACTGGCCCCGTTCATATTTAGTTTTAATGTTATAGTTATTTTATCAACAGACACAAGAACTATAAATGGTCATCATATGAACTATTTAAGAAGTGATTCGACTTTTTTAAAAAAAGAAAAAATCTTGCTAGAGGGGGCATGTACTCACCAGAGAGAGGAAGGGGGCAAGAGGTGGGGTAGTAGGGAGAAACCACTCCCCAGTGGGGCAAGATCACACTGAAAGCCTTTCTCTTCTATTTTTTTTTTTTTTTTTTTTTTTTTTTTTTGCTATAGGGTGTGTGTGCTTGCCAGAAAGACAGAGAGAGACAGAGAGATAGAAATCACCCCCTGGGGGGGATGGCCAAGCCGCTTCCCTTCTCCTCCATTCTCCTCTCGGGATCTTGGGCACACACGTACATGGCCCGGCGTGAGTTTAAGCCACCAGGTCCAGGACGCGAACCGCAGTCGACTACATGGGAGTCCAGTGACGTAGCCATTATGCTAACTGCTGGTCCCGAGCCTTTCCCTTCTATTTCCCCATCTTGTCAGGATTTGGGGCATGCACGTGCATGTACCCAGTGAGTTGTTCAAGCTACCAAATCTGGGACTTGTACTGCTTAGTCAGCCAGGTTGGATCCAGCTTCCATGGGGCTGGCCTGGATCTGGCACTTTTTTTTTTTTTTTTTTTTTCATCACAAATAACTAAGTTTTGTATATTCAATTATTGATAGTATAAATATGTAATCTGACTTGATTGGATGATCAAAATAAATATGGCTCATATATTGAAACTTACTTGGAATCACAGACAGATGCCCTGTGCTTAATGGGTCAGAATTATCTCTGAAAAGTTGTGTACAAATCAAATTTTTGTAAATTGAATTATGATTTGTAATTACTAGGGAGATTGGCTGTGTGAAATGCTACCATGATGAACCGTTTTGTGAATCAAATAACAACCTTTCATCTTCATTCGTTAAATTATATCTTTTCCTCGTTCTTTCAGAATAGATTAGAGGCTCACTGTAATTCATGTTTTTTAAATATTTTTATTTTTGGAGAGGTTTTTGCTATAGGGCACGTGTGCCACCAGAAAGACAGAGAGAGACAGAAAGCGAGAAATCACCCCCCAGGGGTGATGGCCACGCTGCAATCCCTTCTCCTCCATTCTCCTCGGGATCTTGGGCACACACACACATGCGCCCAGCGTGAGTTTAAGCCACCGGGTCTGGGACTCGAACCACGGTTGACTACACGGGAGTTAAGCAACATAGCCATTATGCTAACTGTGGGTTCCTGTAATTCATGTTTCATAAATTTGAATCTTTGTATTTGGGATGGTGAAAACTAGTAGGTCAAAATGGTTTTAAAAATTCTCCTCCTCTTTAATTAAGTTATTTTTTAAAAGTTCTGTTTTTTTCATGGGAGGGGGGAGAGAAAACCTCCCAAAGCGTCTTGATGCCATGATCCACCCCCCGCCTCAGCCAGCCCAGACAGGAAGCAGTAACTCTCCCATGTGGCTATGCCTCACAGAGTGAGGTGTTTTACTGCTGCGCTGCTGTCCCACCTCAGTGTCTAGACCTTTTCAGTGACATCTTAAATGGCATTTGAAAGGTTAAAAAACTTTTATCAAGTATGTCAAAGAGTGCTTAAAACTAGTTTAAATTTATCTTTTACTTTTGATTACTTTATAATTGTGATATTTCAGTTTCTTCCATAAAAAAGTGTGTCCTAGATTATGGCATCTGCTGGCATTTACTGTTTCAGTCACCCCATTACAGATGATTAGAGACATTTGTAAGTGCTCTGCTATTTTAAAATTTATTTCCAGGTCATTCTGAGAAAAAAGACATACATACATACATGTGTATGTATGTGTATGTGTATGTGTATATATATACACATACACATACATACATACACATTTGGCCATAATATTTACATTTTTAAAATTTATGCTGAATTTGC
Source organism: Tupaia tana (assembly GCA_026018925.1). Lineage (NCBI taxonomy): Eukaryota > Metazoa > Chordata > Mammalia > Scandentia > Tupaiidae > Tupaia > Tupaia tana. The sequence continues at coordinate 223,268,035 of JAKSZU010000001.1, read as the reverse complement.
TGTTTGTAATGAATGATCAGATACAGTTAAATACATTCTATTTATTTTTCTGGAAATTTCTGAAAACAAAGCAAAACTGGGAAGAAGGCAACAACTTACACAATGAGTGTAACTTAGAATTTAAATACATTAATGATGGTAAGGTAAGTTATAAAAATTAATGGGACAAAATAATTGTGTTTAAAATCTGCATATTTATATTCCTGTTATGTGAAAAGGGTTTTAAATTGTTTTCTAATTTCTTTCTTATTAAATGCATATATTAATATGCTATGGATTATGAAGAATGTTATTAAATAAATAATACAAAGGGACTACAAATCATTTGTGGGAAAATGGAATTAAAGTACAAGTTTACGGACCAGCAGGTGGCATTGGTGGTTGAGGCACCTGACTCCCACATGGTCAACCATGGTTGAAGTCTTGAACCTGGAGGCTTGCTTTCTCACTTTCCTCCCTGCTTTTTATCTCTCTTGGGAGAATGCATGTACCCTGTAGCAAATTAAAAAATAATAATAATGATAAATAAAATTAAATAAATCTTAAAAAGCATGAGTTTATTTTGGTGCAAAACAACTAAAATCCATGCATAGCTTTTTTTTTTTTTTTTTTTTTTAAGAGAGATTTTTGCTATAAGCAAATGTGCTTGCTGGAGAGACACAGACAGAAAGTGAAAAATCACCCCTCAGAGAGGATGGTTACACCACAGTCTCTTCTCATCCATTCTCCTTGGGATTTTGGGCACGCACACATGCGCCTGGCATGAGTTTTAAGCTGTTGGGTCCACGATTCAATCTGCGGTCAACTACATAGGAGTCTAGTGACACAACCATTACGCCATCTGCTGGTCCCCACAATACACATATTCCACGAACTCTTAGAAGATCCCTCATAGACGAAATAAAGACAAATTTATGGTTTATAGGAACCTTTTGTTTTTTTTGAGAGTTTTTTTTTTTTTTTTTTTTTTTTTTTTTTTTTGCTATAGGGCGCATGCGCTCGCCACAGAGAGAGAGAGAGAGAGAGAGAGAGAGAGAGAGAGAGACAGAGAGACAGAGAGACAGAAAGCGAGAAATCACCCCCAGGGGGGATGGTCACGCCGCAATCCCTTCTCTGTTCTCCTCTCAGGATCCTGGGCACGCACGCACACGTGCCCGGCGTGAGTTTTAAGCCACCGAGTCCGGGACGCGAACTGTGGTCGACTACGTGGGAGTCCAGCGACATAGCCATTACGCTGTTGGTCCCCAAATTTATGGTTTATAGAAACCTTAAACAAAAAAGGACATTTTAGAATAATACGATCAACACATTGTACTGTGTGCTATGCATGCATTTTATGTAAGGCTTGTCACAGAAACAACGAAGCAGCAGAAGTGTGCTGAAAACTACTTCAGGGTGAGGGACCGTGTGAAGGCATCATTCTTCCATTTTGCTCTATGTTTGTAGCTCCCCACCGTTGCACTAGTGTCCCTTTTCCATTTCAGTTCCTTCTGACCTTTTGGCTCCTTCTGGGCTTCCGTCTTCCTAGCCCAGAAGCAGGTGTGGGAGAAAATTGGTTTCTTTATGAACTCTCCTTCCCGCCACAATCATCTAGATTCACTTTACTCTCAAGATCCTGTGCGAGGTTTTGTGTCTGGATGAAAACCCTCAATATACAGTGAAGTTTAAGACTGTGTTTTCATATATTTAAACCCAATCCCACCTTCTAAAAACAGTTTGCATGATTTTTTTCCTCTTAAGGGCCCACACGATGTGGAGAACACCTGGAGGCAGAAGGGTAAGTAGGCTAGGGCATTAGAGGGTTCTCCAAGCTCATGACCAGTGGAACCTCCCCATGTCCTTGTCCTCACCGCCCCCACCAACACACACACACACACACACACACACTTTTTGTTCCTGAGATGAGACAGTGAAGATTTTTTGGGAGAGGCTGTGACTGCATGCTAGGAATAGAAGGATCTTCTCCACTGCCCAGTGGCCCTAACCTGGTAGGTTTCTCGCCAAAACAGAAGAGCCACACCTGAGGGGAGGGGGTCTACTCTGAACCCACAGTTTCAAAGACATTCTGCTCAGATGGAAAGTCTCTAGACTGTAGCTAGAACTCGCACACGTCCAGACATTTACAGTTCGAAGGGCTTCCTTTCTGTTGTTTTCGGCAATAAGAGAGAATATCATTTCCTCTCGAGGATTTGGAATTAGTAAATAAACGTTTACCAATGCTCTACGCAGCGGCGTCTCCCAGATCTTTAATGTTTTCACTGGGGGGGGGGGGGGCATGACCTGGACTGTCAGACTTGGGGGTTTGAACTCTTAAAGGCTTCACGTCCTCAAAACCCGGATAATCACTCTACATGCCGGTTGCCCAGAGTGGTTTTCTTTACATTTCTGAAAAACAAAGACTTCCAGTTGTCTAGGCGAGTTGCAAGAACGGATTAACGCCTGGGAAGGCTCCCAGATCAGCAGACCCAAAGTGGTGGAGACGCCAGGTGTGTACCAAGCCCCAGGGCGCCCCAGAAGTGTCCTGCGCTAGTGTGCCCCGCGCTCCTCTCACACCTCTTGCACGAACAAGCCCTCTTAGTTCTGCTGGCTTTCCTCCCACACGTCGTCCACCACCACCCCCCACCCCCCAGCCCCAGGCCACCGTCTCACTTTCTCTTCACCCACGCCCCCAGGCCAAACCTCTCCTCAGGTGGGGATGGGGGTGTCTCCTCTTCGGAAGAGGGACGCGCAAGGGTTAACGGGGAGAGTCGGTGGCCAGGTGGGGCGCGCGCTACGGTCCCCGCCGGCCGCGGTGGGCGTCGGAGGTGAGGGGGCGCTGTTCGGGCAGCACTGCGCCGGGCGGCGGGCGGGAGAGCTGCCAGGCTGACGGAGAGGCCGGCCCGAGTGGGGGCCGCTCCGCCGCCGTCGCCGCCGCTGTGATGCGGAGCCGGTGCTGCGCCGGGCGGTGGAGTCAGAGCCGGGGCGCGGGAGCACGAGCTGCAACATCAGCACCAGCGGCGGCGGCGGCGGCACCTGCAGCGGCTCCCCGGCCCCGCGCCGTGCTCTCCGCCCCACCGCGCCCGGGGCCGCCGCCCCGCGCTCTCTATGGATGTCAAGGCGGCCCCCAACGGGGTGGCTACCATCGAGGACCGGATCCTGCGGATCACCGGCTACTATGGCTACTACCCGGGCTACTCCAGCCAGAAAAGTAAGACGCCGCGGGGCTGCCCCGCACGGGCGCGGAAGGGAGGTGGGCGCGCAGGGGCGCCGCGGGGATGCGGGAGGGTGCGCCGTCCGGACACCTGCAGCCTTGCCTGCACCGTCAATGCCACCCTTCTGGTTGGGGACCGTTGGGCTAGAAGTATATCCGCTGGCCTCGGTGCTGAACCGTGAGGGAGGGAAGGACCCCAGCCCGTTGCGCCCCGGAGTTTGGAAACAGTCGCAGCCCTGGGGGCGGAGGCGTGGAGAGGACTCGCCGAGCACTCCTGACCGTCGTCGGCCCACTCTCGCCTGGCGGCTGGTCTACGCCCGGAGGACGCTAACATGGCTGTTCACTTAGCGGAAAGTCAGCCCTAGGGGCTACACTCCCAGAAAGCCCCTACCCGGGAGCAGGCAGCGCGCGGAGCGCAAGGGACTCAGGCTGGGCAGGCTCCGGGTGGGGTTGGCGGGGGCGGGCGACCCAGACGAGGGTCCCGGCGCCAGCTGGGTCAGCGTGCCCACTCCGGGCTGTTGAACCGCTGCCAGCGCGGGAATTACTCCTGTTAAAACGTCGTTGGGAGGCTCTCGATCCTGGATCCTGGGCAGAGAAAAGAGCCTGCTCAGGTCGCCGCGTCTTGGAGCTTGGGGACAGAGACCAGTGTAACGACGGGGTTGGGGAAGTGACGGGGGAGGCGCGACAGGGTCACCCGCCCCCGCCGCACGTCGTGGCCACCTCTGAAGCTGAGGCGGCTGTTCTGTAGGGTCCCGGGCTTTCTTCTGGCTGAGCGAGGTCATGCGGCGCGGATGCTTCCACGTTTCAGGCGATGAAGTGTGCTCGGCTCGTAGCCCCCTCCCCCACCCGCAAACCCACTGGCTGCACTGGCTGGGATTAGTTCTGCCAGCGACCCAAGTGAAGCACGCTGTTCGCTTAACTGGGGAGAGGCTGTGGTTTAATTTCCGTGCAGGTGGGCTTTTGCTTTCACTTTATCAATACATTTCTATTTCTGTCGCAATAGATGGAGCCTTAATTGGGTTTTTGCTGTTATTTTAAACCAGAAGCCTTGGAAGCTCCTACCTGCATTTCTGATTGGTATTTTTCTGTGACATTTTGGGGTGCAGTCAATGATACAGTTTCTGTGAAGCAGGAGACTCACGCAAATCCTGACACATTGATAAGAAAGCACTGTTTTTTTTTTTTTTTTTCATGTAACTTTCTCCCCTGAATTGCTCTTTCACTCTTAAATAATAATTCAAGAGCTTTGTTCCATGGACTGTTCTCACACAGATGTTTTCCAGTTTGATATTTCATTTGGTTTGAGGAAAGGCCTATCTGATTTGGATGGTTTCTGTCTAGCTGTTTTTAGCATTAGAGGCTTCCATTATTCATTTCCCATACAAAAGTAATTATATAGTGTAAGAATTTTCTGGAAAGAAAATAACACGCTGTGGAATGCTCTTTGAAGTCTTTGTACTATAGACTGAAAAAAAACTTCTTTTTTTTTTCTATTGGCAAGGGTTTCATTTTTAACCTTAGAAACTTAAATGAAGGCACTAATGTACCTTGTGGAAATTACTCAATTTCATCTTTGAATATTTTAATTAGGAACCATGGGATTTTGGTCGCTTAGAGAATATGGAAGCTGTCTGTAAAATTACAAGACTCAGGGTGGTTTATTATTATAATTTCTGACAATGGAAGTTGAGTTAGTGAAGAGCAAACCAAAAGGAATACTGGAAAAGTGACATTTTAGATAAGGACATGTTCATATTATATTTTTGTACTTGCTCCAATAGCTGCACGTGTTTCATTTGCAACACAATAACAGGGCGAAAAAGGGGGAGAGCACTGGCCAAGGCCTTACCTGGAGACTAAAAGGAATAAAGATGCGCTTGGCATGGACATTAGTGACGGGCACTTACCTAACTCCAGACCAGAGAATATAGACAGTGAAGGCAGACAATCTCAAAAAAACAGAGAATTAAGTGATTGTCAAGTAACTCTCAGGAGGTTCACGCTTTCAGAGGTAGAGGGAGATTGCCTTTTTGCACAGTGAGAGACTGGGAGCGGAGAGAGCTGGAAGAAGGCCAGCCAACTGAGCACCATGAAATAATCCTGGCCTCAATGCAGGCTTCAACTCGTAAACAAACACACTGAAGCAAACCTGTACAATATGGTCAATTGATTTAGTAGGTACCAAGAATGAGCAACAGCTTGGGGGAAGTCTGGAGAAATATATTTAGGAAGAGGGTCCAATGATGAAATATATCATCTGGGAAGGCAAGGTGACTTTCTTATTTTTTGAGTGGTCACATATGAAGCCTTGAGAATGGGATGGTTTCTTGATATTTGTGCCATTTACATTTTCGAAGGTAGGTGGGAACTCTCTTAAGAGAAAAACACATCAGAGACCAGCCTCATCCTGCTGCCATGCTTGTGATTTTTCCAGAACAAGTTCTGATAGTTTAGACTATTGCAAAAGGAAGTGTAACCGAATTCAGAGAAATGAAGGGACTCTTGTGGGCTGCTAGACCACTTATTTATCTTGTTTACTTAAATTGTTTGCTATAGGTGTGTACTCTTGCCAGAGAGAGAAACGGAGGGAGAGAGAGGGAAAGTGGTACCTCTCAAGAAGGATGGTCATGCCGCAAACCCTTCTCCATTATCCTCTTAGGATTTTGGGTACACACACATGTGTCAGGCATGATTTTCAAGCCGCCGAGTCCTGGACTTGAACTGCTTGGTTGGCCATGTGGGATCCAGTTGCCTTAACCTCCATGCTACCTGCTGGCCCCTCTTGTTCAATTTAATAAACAGTTGTCAACTTCATCTACATATATGAAGTTTGGGTACAAAGATGATCAAAGCATAGTGTCTAGCTTGGTGTTTCTTCTGGTCTGGTAGGGGAAATAGATAATTCACCTCAGAAGTGTGCACTGAGCGTATGCTGTGTACAAGCAATACCTCAGTGAACAGAAAGGATGAAGGTATTTTCCTTTTTCGAGTTTAAGTTCTAATGGGAAGAAATGACAATAAACATAGTAGTATATTTCATAGTGATGAATGCTTTTTTATAAGAATTGTTTTATTTAGCTTTTATGTATTTATTTTAATTTGAATAGAGAGGGACAGAGAGAGAGAGAGAGAGAGAGAGAGAGAGAGAGAGAGAGAGAGAGAAGGCAAGCTGCCAGGTCTAGGACTCGAACCATGGTCAGCCATGTGGGAGTCCAGCGTCCTTAACCACTACTGCACCTGCTGGCCCCTCATAGTGACAAACGCTTTTAAAAATTACAACAGGAGGGAACCAGCAGTTAGCGTAATGGCTATGTCGCTGGACTCCCACGTAGTCGACCGTGGTTCGCGTCCTGGACCCAGTGGCTTAAAACTTACGCCGGGTGCGTGTGCGTGCGTGCCCAAGACCCCGAGAGGAGAATGGAGGAGAAGGGATTGCGGCGTGGCCATCCCCCCTGTGTGTGGGGGGGTGATTTCTCGCTTCCTGTCTCTATGTCTCTCTCTGTCTGTCTGGTGAGCGCACGAGCCCTATAGCAAAAACCTCTCCAAAAAAAAAAAAAAAAAAAAAAAAAATTACAACAGGATAAAAAATTCTAGATGAGAAGGCAGAGATTGTCATCATTTTTAAAAGGGGGTCATGTGAGGTCCCACTGAGGAAGTAACAGTTGAACAAAGACTTGAAAGATGTAGGGAATTATCCATGTGGATATCAGGAGGCAGACATTTCAGGCAGTGGGAACAGCCAGCTCAAAGCTCTGAGGTGGAGTGTATCTGGCAGGCTGGAGAAACTGCAAGGAGGCCTGCCTGGCCAAAGTGGAGTGAGCAATGGGAAAGTGGTTAGCGGTGAGGTCACTGAGGATAAGGGGCTCAGGTGAGGTGAGGCCTTTAAGGTCGTAAGTCCTTTGAATGAAATAGAAAGCTTTTGCAGGGTTTTGAAAGAGGGGTGATGTGGCTTAGCTTAGGTATATCTGAAATTAGAGCCAGTAGATTTACGGATGGATTGAATATGGTATCTGCAAGAAAGAGGGGAGTAAAGCATGACCCTATTTTCTCTGGTTTGACCAAATTTGAGTTGCTATTAGCCAGAGAGTTGAAGGTTTTGAGGTGGGGGAGCTTCAGGTGGTGAGGGGAGTTAGAGGATAAGGATAACATTTTGGCAATATTAAGTGTAACTGAAGATGTAGAATAAGCCTGGAGTTCAGAGGAGGTGTTTGACTGGACATATAAATTAGGGATTTGCCAGCATTTGGATGCTATTGAAAGCCAAGACTGAGTAAGATCTCCAAGGAGTGAATGGGGCACTCTGACCTTAAGGGATTGGGAAAAACAGGAGAAACCATTAAAGGAGTTCAAAAAAGAGCTCCCAGGGAAGTAGAAGGAAAACCAGAAACATGTGATCCCTGGATGGAAGCCAGAGAAGAGAGAGTTTCAAGGAAAAGAGCTTATCTTAGTCCAGTGTTGTTGAAAGGTCAAGTAAAATGAAGACTGACCTCTGTATAGTGAATTTGGCAACTGAGGGTCATTGGTGATCTTGCCAAAAATGTTAATAAGAGCAGGTAAGTTAGGATAAAATAGATTGCTGGGCCGGCTGGTGGCATGGTAGTTCCTACGGCTGGATCACACATGGCCTACTGTGCAGTTTGAATCCTGAACCTGGCAGCTTGAGAAACATGCCAGGAACATGTGCATGAGTGTGCAAAATTTCCAAAGGAGGGAGAAATGGGGGAGAAGGGATTGTGGTGTGACTGTCCCCCATGGGGGATGCTTTCTCACATTCTCTCTTTTCTTTCTCTCTGTCTCTCTCTGATAAGTGTACATGCCCTCTTGTAAATTTAAACAAACAAACAAACAAACAGATTGGTATGAAATCTGGTGTACAATGAAAGGACACTGCTTTGGATAGGAATATGGATATAAGCCAAGTGTGTGAGGCAGGTTCTGGAGGGTGGATAAACGAGATGGTAGGGGTCTCTTAAGGTTCTCTTTTGGTTACATCAAGTTTCCCCCAAATAGGAAGGAAGATCATCAACTGAGAGTGAGGATGGGGGAGGAGGTGGTAGAGGTGGGAGGAGAGAAAAAGTGAAAACTTAAATAGAGTAAATGGACTAGGGATGTACATCAAGGTTGTCAGGCAGCCTCAGGCTCATTTAAAGTTTCTGGCCACAAATTTAAAGTGAGACCAGTTAATAGGTTGTTTTATTCATTGACATAGTGAAGGCATGAAGCAAATGAAGAGAAGGATTTAACCAGAGCTGCAGTCTATTCAATGGCTATGAAAAAAGAATAGGGCCGTGAGAGTTGTTTATAAGGAAGTGATTGTTCTAATGATTGGCCAGGAAATTTACTTTTTTTTTGGGAGAGGTTTTTGCTATAGGGCACATGCGCTCGCCAGACAGACAGAGACAGAGACAGAAAGCGAGAAATCACCCCCCAGGGGGGATGGTCACGCCGCAATCCCTTCTCCTCCATTCTCCTCTTGGGATCTTGGGCACGCACGCACACGCACCCAGCGTGAGTTTTAAGCCACCGGGTCCGGGACGCCAACCGCGGTCGACTACGTGGGAGTCCAGCGACATAGCCATTATGCTAACTGCTGGTTCCCGGCCACGAAATTTAAATGTGATAAGCAAAGAGGATGGAGATCAAGATAATAAGAGCTGGTGGAAAGGCGCTATGATCAATGAGTTGAAGGTCCCTGTGGGATTCAAGACTAGCAGAAGTTAGCTGGAAAGAGAGAGATGGTGGGTAGTCAGAGGGAGAGTTGTGTGCTGTAAGAAGCGATTCATCCCCGCAAGTCAAGGGAAAGGATAAATCTATTTACTGTATTCCATTACAGATATTTTTGGAGTGAGTATCTTTTTTCGTGTGTTTGTATAAGGGAAGAGCATGCTGATGTGTAGTAATTTAAGCCCTAGTGGCATGGAATTGATTATAGTTTTAAGCCTGCTTGCAACAGGCTCTGAGACTTAAGACTTTTCTCTGTGGACATCAGTTTCCTTGTTTGTGAAAAAGAGTGTTGAAATTACTGTCTCAAAACACTCATGCAGTAAGTCAGCTTTGAGAGCTTTAAAAAAGAATCCCACCCTCTACTGAAGGCTCACTCAGTAAACTTAGTAAATTTAATTCTCCTCTCTTTACCTCACATTTGGTCTTAGGTAGTGATCACTAACCTCTTTTTGATCTATACCTTTTGCATCTTTTGACCTTTTGTTTTTTTTCTATACCCTATTAGTGACCAGGTTCTATTTTTTTTTTTTCTTTTAGGTTTTTGCCATAGGATGTGTGTACTTGGCAGAGAGACAGAGAGAGGAAAAGTCACAAATCATCCCCCAGTGGCCATGAAGAAATCCCTTCTCTTCCATTCTCCTCTTGGGATTTTGGACATGCATGGACATGTGCCCGGTGTGATTTTCATGCTGCTGGGGTTTGGACTCGAACCATGATGGTCCATGTGGAAGTTCAGCACCTTAAGCACCATACCACCTATTGGCCTGATTTCCTTCCTTCCTTCCTTCCTTCCTTCCTTCCTTCCTTCCTTCCTTCTCTCTCTCTCTCTCTCTCTCTCTCTCTCTCTCTCTCTCTCTTTCTTTCTTTCTTTCTCTTTCTTCCTTCCTTCCTTCCTTCCTTCCTTCCTTCCTTCCTTCCTTCCTTCCTTCCTTCTCTCTCTCTCTCTCTCTCTCTCTCTCTCTCCTCTCCTTCCTTCCTTCCTTCCTTCCTTCCTTCCTTCCTTCCTTCCTTCCTTCCTTCCTTCCTTTCTCTCTCTCTCTCTCTCTCTCTCTCTCTCTCTCCTTCCTTCCTTCCTTCCTTCCTTCCTTCCTTCCTTCCTTCCTTCCTTCCTTCCTTCCTTCTTTCTTTCTTTCTTTTCTTTCTTTCTTTCTTTCTTTCTTTCTTTCTTTCTTTCTTTCTTTCTTTCTTTCTTTCGGTAGCTGAAAATTTGCAGTAAAATGTTTCCCTCTTGCTCTAGTACCAGTTCTGACAGCCTCTATCTAAATAGAAGTGTATCCACTCCTGGCTCTTTTGGCTCTCTGGGTGCTCTGATTCCTGCTATGAATTAGTGTTTCCCAAGGTTCCAGCCTCAGCCTTGTTCTCTCGCTTTTTGCTTTCCCTCAGCGAACTCACTCAATCCCATGGCTGCACCATCTTCCATGTATCTGCATTTCTAGGTCCACCTTTTCTAAACCCAGACCCTTATTTTCAAAGTTCCTACTTAACATTCTTACAGGAATGTTCTTCAGGTATGTCGTACATAAAACCAAGGTCATCATCCTGTCCTTAAAATGTGCCTTTTTCTTCTTATGCCTTTCAGCTTTTGGTATCTATATCCAACCAACTGTGCAAGCCAGAAATCTGGAGTTATCCTCAATCTCTGTCCTTTCCCTCTGCCCTCTGTTCCAGCAGTCCCCAACCTCTTTGGCAACAGGAACCAGTGTCATGCAAGATAATTTTTCCATGGACTGGAATGGAGGGGGGAGTGATTTTGTGGTAATTCAAGCACATTGTGTTTATTGTGCACTTTATTTCTATTATTATTACATTATAATATATACTAATGTAATTATATAGCTCACATAATGCAGAATTAGTGGGCGCCCTGAACTTGTTTTCCTGCTTCTAGATGGTCTCATCTGGGGTCTCCTATGAGAATCTCATGCCACCGCTGATCTGACAGGAGGAGGAGCTCAGGTGGTAATAGGAGCGATAGGGAGTGGCTGTACATACAGATGAAGCTTTGCTTGCCCGCCACTCACCTCCTGCTGTGTAGCCCAGTTCCTAATGGGTTGCCAATCACTGCTGGTCCAGAGCCCAGGGGTTGGGGACCCCTGCTCTATTCAATGAACAATTAACCTATCTATTCGACCTCAAGTAAGTGCTTTCTATTTTTCCTGTCAATGCCTTATTTTTGTCCATCACATCTCTTGTCCATCCTCAACTTTTCCAACCTGATATATATACCTTAACATTTGTTTCCCTATGTGCAAACCTATCCACCTTTTATCCTTGATCAAATACTTGGAATAAGTTTTTATTTTCTGTGGAATGAAATGTAAACTCCTTAGCATTTCACAATCTGAACCCAATTTACACTGCTCTATTTTAGCACACGTTTCTGCCCTTACTCTACTCCCCCCAATTGCCAAAGTAGCACGTGCTTAAAACAGAAAATCTGGAAGGTAGAGAAGCAAAGAGAGATTAAAACAAAATTACTCATAATTCCACCACAAAGAGATGATTAGTCTTAGCATTTTGAGATGTATTCTTACAGTCTTTTTTATATTCATAGACACATGCAAGTGGTTTTTATTTTGTACTTAACATTTTTCTAATTAGTCTACATAGTCTTAATAATTTTAATGTATGCATGCTCTTCCACATATGCAAACACATGAATCTACTTAACCAATTACCGGTTGTTAGAATGTTTAGTCCAACTCTTCTTTATAACCTCAGATCCCATATGGTTTCCACATCTCCTGGTCATAGTCTTATTAAGAAGCTCCTTGTTTTAATGACATTATTGTCTCCTGCTCTGTTGCTTCTTGGTGTCTTATTACACTCTGACTCAAATGCCCCCTCTCCCTGTGTGTCTCCATCATTCTTTGGAAAGGTCCTATTTATCTTTTACTGCTCTGTTTAAATGTGCTGTCTTCTGTAAAGCTTCCTGATTGCCCTAGGCCGGGTTAATCCTCCCTCTGTGCTCCTGCAATGCTGTGTACTCACCTCTGCTCTAGCGTTTAGCACTCTATTTTGGGCTGTTCGCTAGGCACAGTATGGTCTCACCCAGAAAGCTTGGGGAGGGCAGGGGCTTACTTTTATTTATTTATATTTATCTTAGGCAAAGTTTCTAGTATTCTGGTACTAGAAAAGTTTATCGTACTAATGAACGAATGATTTTAGTTCCTTTAAAGAAATTGGAGAGCTAATTATTTTCACACAGAAAGAGTACCTGGTGGTAGTGATCAGAGGAAAAGAAACTACCAGTGATAAATGAATAAAACAGATGTGCCTATTCAGAGGATGAGAATACAGCAAATGGTATTTTATGGTCATTTATCTGCCTGCTTGTAACTTTCTCATTTGTATGTCCTTCTTATTTCCTTACGTTTTTCTGTTCTTGAATGGGGAAAAGGGGCAATTTAAAAAATATAGAATAATACAAAGTTTCTAGAATCATAAGAAAGAAAATGTGGCTTCCCCTTTCTCTCTTTTAAAGTGTTGGTATTGGTCTTCATGGAGCAATATTAACATAAGTTCCCTGACTGGAGTAGGTTGTGAAATTGTCTCTTACTAGTGGAATGAATGCAATAAATATTTATACCTGTTCATATTCTGTTTCTGTCCTGAGAATAAACTTTATGGTTCTTTATATATGAGAGACAGTGTTTTGTAAGCAGTTATAAATAAGTACCATTGATATATAGTACTAAGAAATCTTTTGTGACACAGTTTTAAATTAGAACATATAAGGGTTATGTTGATACTGAATATCTCATTTGTTATTGATGTTGAATAATGTGGTGATATTATAATGTTTATTCTGATATGTGGTTTACATTTAAAATAAAAATCTGCATACAAACTGAATATTTGTAGCAGAAAATATTACTACTTCCACCAGTAGCTAACACTTAGGTTTAAAATTAAGTTTTAGATATACTTTTCTTAGAAAGTCCAAGACCTGGTTTGAGGTCGTAGACCTCAGAGACCACAAAGACCACAAGCTTTGACAACAGGAAGATCTAGGTCTATACTTCTGCTCTACTACTTGTACATCGTATAAACTTACATGAGTGACCTAACTACATTGAAAGCAGGCAGATACTGCTTTTGTATGTTTCTCAATAGCCCTGCTAGAGTAGCTTATGGAAGCGTGTTCCTACATGTGTCTACGGGCCACATGTTTTTATCACATGTTTTCATATTGGCTGCTCTCCATACTTTCGGAAGTAGCATTATTCTTTTCATATGTGGGCTATTTCTATAGTAGTAAATATAACAAGCTACTTTATATTCTACTATGAAATACATATTATTATGTTATAAGCATATTTAGGTATTTCTACATAGTTTTTGAAATTAGTTTTTCTTTTTAAATTGTTCATTTTAATTTTATTTATTATTATTATTATTATTTTAATTTGGTATAGGATATGTGTGCGAGAGAGAGAGAGAGAGAGAAAGCTGCTAAGCCTGGGACTCAAACCACAGTTGACCATGTGGGAGTCCAGTGACCTAACCACCATGCCACCTGCTGGCTCAGAAGTTACAGTATTTCAAAGCTGTAAAGAATTAGCTATTTATAAACACAAGGAATGTAAATAAAAAGGTAAATAATTTTATCATTCTAAAAGCACTGCTGTTACTGTAGTTAATTTCTTCCCAATCTTCCTAATGCATACAGAACTTCTCTTCTTGATTTATTGGCAATTATAAACTACAGTGTAGTTCTAGTTCTCAATGCACACTTTTTTTTTTTTTTTTTCAAATACATGAAGAATGATCACACTGCAATCCCTTCTCCTCCATTGCCCCTTTTAGGATCCTGGGTATGAACACACACATGCCAGGCATATTTTTAAAGCCTCTGGGTCCAGGACTCGAATTGCCTTGTCAGTCATATGGGGTACCAGTTGCTCCAACCACCTCACCACTGGTTGGCCCTTTTACATACAATTTTGTGCCCTGTTTTTTTTTTTTTTTTTTTTTCCTTTCACTTAATATTTCAGTATAAGCATTTTTCATTTATTTTCATTTATCTGCTTTGTGAGGCTGGAATTACATTCTCTTTTCAGAGACTTTGGCTTAAAGAATTTAGGCAAGCTGGTTCTCAGTTATTTGCTGCTAAACACAATAGAGAGACCTGGAGTGCAAGTGATGGCTTGTTTGGTTTCTAGTCACAGGGTTCCACTTGATCTGGCTTAAACAAAATGGAAGCTATTGAAAGGATACTGGGAAATCTTGCCTGGGGTTTGAGGGCAGATATAAACTGATGTAAGCTGGAATGAGGGGGGATGCTGTGAGGAAAACAGGAAGCCCTCTTTCTCTGTCTTTCATGTCCTTTTTTTTTTTTTTTTTTTTGCACATGCTCCCCATTCTTGTCTCTTGCTGCAGTCTGACTTACTCTGTTTCCTTGTCCAAATGGTCAAAAATAGTCACTGCCAGCAGTTCCCGTGTTTACATGTCCTCTATTCAAAAGAGCAGACAGATTGAGCAAGAATCTCTTAGTTCTAAATCCAGATTTGGAGAGAGAGACTCTTTGACCCAATTTATGTCACATGGGCACCCTTGATCTATTGACTGTGGTGGTTTTGGGCGGGATCAAGTTACCCAATCATGGCCGCCAGAGACTGTCTCCTGTATCCTATTGATGGTGAAGGAGGAGGTAGTTGCCAGAGAAAGGAACCATTGGCTAGACAGTCAACTTAATAGCTGTGTGATTCACAAAGCTCTGAAAAAAAAAAAAAAAAAAAAAAAAAAAAAAAAAAAAAAAAAAAAAAAAAAAAAATTATAGGCCTCAATCAAGATCTGATCTATTCTTTCTTCTGGTACCAATATCCCTTAGAGGGAATCTAGATAATGTTTATTGAGGTTCTAGATACTGTCTAATGCTGCAAACTTAGAAAATGCAGATTTCTATTCAAAGTCCATAGAGAGTGTCTAAACAGTCCTGCAGACTGTTTATTAAGCTTTGTTGAAGTGTCACTGGTTACATCAAGTTTGGAAGACATATTTCTTTTTCTAGGTCAGAGAGGGCAACATACCAGTGCCTTCAGACTCAGTGTACAGTAATTGAGGGTGACATTTAACACTGTATATTTTAAACAGGGATTGAATATTATACTATTCCGCAGTCTGGGATTTGCTATGTTTAGACCTGAGCTAATGCCAGAATGACACTAGTGAGGTGTCAATAGTGGTTTTATGGTCCTGAAAACCAGATACACTAAGAAATTCTTTATGTCTTGTGAATGCTAAGATCCCTAAAAGTGTTAGAGCCTGTAGATTTTTGCAGTCAATACTCAATTCTTAAGTCATGTGCCTTTGGTATCTGTTTTGTATTTTTGTTCATACCCACGTTGAATTGTCGGAACTCTAGAGGAAAGATCCAGATGGAGTGAGTTGGGAGCCGTTTGGAGCACCATTTTGCCTTCTGGAGTTATGGACTCATGGTGGCAAGTTCTTGTCAAGCAGCATAAACATCTAATGTGACATTAATAGTACCAGAGACTTTTGGGAAACAGAAGTTAGCATAATGGCTATGTCGCTGGACTCCCACATAGTCGACTGCGGTTCGCGTCCCGGATCCAGTGGCTTAAAACTCACGCCGGGCGCGTGTGCATACATGCCCAAGATCCCAAGAGGAGAATGGAGGAGAAGGGATTGTGGTGTGACCATCCTCCATAGGGAGTGATTTCTCGCTTTCTGTCTCTATGTCTCTGTCTGTCTGTCTGGCGAGCACACGCGCCCTATAGCGAAAACCTCTCCAAAAAAAAAAAAAAAATAGTACCAGAGACTTTTTACAACAAAGGTACCTGAGAATGCTCTGTTTCTACTTAATTAAAAATAAATATACATATACATATGTATATGTGTGTGTGTGTGTGTGTGTGTGTGTGTGCGTGTGTGTGTAGCTAAAGCTGGAGCTGCTTGTCTGGCTCCTGTCTACTGTCTAGTCCACATCTACATAATAATCATGGCAGGTTTTTTGGTTTTTTAAAGTTTAATTTATTCCTGATAGAATATATGCACATGCACAAGACACATACACACACACACACACACACACACACACAGAGAAGCACCCTCTGCAGGATCTTATCGCTGTGTGATCCTATTCCCCTGGCTCTCCAGTTTTTCAGAATCTTGGGCACACATGCACCTAGCCTGTTTTCAAAACAACCCAAGGGTCTGAACCCAGTCGGTCATGTGGCTTCCAGCACTGCAGTTCAGTTTGCCATAGACTACACCTTCAGGTTAGGCCCATAATGGTCTTTAAAAAGCATTAATTGGATCATGCCATTCGTCTAATCAAAGGCTTTAAAGGCTTTTTGTATGTCTTTGGAAAGCTATATAATCTTTTTTTTTTTTTTTTTGGAGAGGTTTTTGCTATAGGGCATGTGTGCTTGCCAGAAAGACAGAGACAGAGAGACAGAAAGCGAGAAATCACCCTCCAGAGGGGATGGCCAAGCCGCAATCCCTTCTCCGTTCTCTTCTCAGGATCTTGGGCATGCACGCACACGTGCCCGGCTTGAGTTTAAGCCACCAGGTCCAGGACTCAAAACACGGTCAACTACGTGGGAGTTCAGCGACATAGCCATTACGCTAATTGCTGGTCCCGAAAGCTATATAATCTTGAACTTAAGGTCCTAATGGTTTGGTTCTTCAGTTGGCACCAATCTTCCATGCTCTTGTATGCTTTGGTCATACTGGCACATGCTCCACTCTGCCATTCTCTCAGGCTGATGAACAAACTCTTCCTTCTTCCTGGTGCTGGTTCCCAGCTGGCTCTTGTTATCCCTCAGATCTCACATTAAGTGTCACCACCTCAGAGAGGTTTTTCCAGCATTGGACCTCTGTTATCTCAAGTGCTTTTTCTTTGTGGCACTTACTACAAACTGCAATTATAATTTATGTTCATTATTATGACTGTTTAATGCTTTTCTGCCCACCGGACACTTAGCTCCCTAAGGGTAGGGTTATTTTTTTTGTTCTGCACTGTACGTTCAGCACAAAGAACAGTGCTGGGGCACTCTAAGTAATGGCCAAATGAGTGATTATGTCTTGTTAAAAATTATAGGTAGAACTTTTTTCCAAAACTTTTATTTGGAATATTTTTAGATTTCCAGAATAGTTGTACATATAACACGTGGTGTTCCTGGACCCCCTCCATCCCCGCCCAGCACAAAGTCGCCCATGGTAACACTTTATATTACCACAGTATGTTTGTCAAAACTGTTCACTATACTTCACACGTTTGGCTTTCATGTTCTTCAAGGACCAGGTTTTCTTTGTGTTTCAGAATTCAATCCAGGGTACTTCATCACTTTTATTTGTCCTGTCTCTTAGGTAAGCTCTTAATGCATTGATCTTGAAAACGTAATATCAATTTCTTAGAAACTTCCTGGCAGATATCTTAGGGCTTGGATTAAATCACATTTGAAAATTTAGCTACTAGTTTTCAAGAGGCACAGGACTAAATTCATATTAGAAATGACCGATAACTTGACATGATAATTGCATACTACCTTAGCATTGCTCCATCATGTAAAAGAGTGGTTTTAAGCACACTTATACTGTTTAACATTTTGGAGGACAGAAAAAATCTCTGAAAGCCCAAATAAAGTTGTGAAGTAACCCTTTCCTTACTCAAACGCACATATACACCAAACATTTTCATGCAGATTTTATGACACTGGATATTTACTTCAGAGGAACACGGCATAAAAATGATAATTCCACTGAATTTCATCTGTTTTTTCAAAATGACAATGTGTGCAAAACTTAATGGCAATGTCTAGAAAACTAGAAATAACTCAAATTTGTTAGC
This sequence comes from Tupaia tana, assembly GCA_026018925.1. Taxonomy (NCBI): domain Eukaryota; kingdom Metazoa; phylum Chordata; class Mammalia; order Scandentia; family Tupaiidae; genus Tupaia; species Tupaia tana. The sequence goes on along the minus strand of JAKSZU010000001.1, from coordinate 223,250,303 downwards.
TAAAATAAAAATAAAACAGTTTTGCTCAAAAGTAAGTTTTACTGGGAAAGCTCTTCTTAATAAGAAGCTAAAGTTTGGGGGCCCGACCTCTAGTGTAGTTAAACATAGTGTATCAAGAGCCAGATTCCACATGACCAACTGTAGTTCAAATCCTGGCCCTGGCAGCTTGAACATAAATATCCCTCGACAGGGTCTTACATTGCGATCCACCCAAGTCTAGCCAGCCAGAATTATGGACATATGTGTGCAAGCCCAGCATGTATAAGTTGACCCAGGAATCAAACCCCAATCTTCCATAGGATTCTAATATGCAGAACTTCGTGCACATTATAACTACTGTGACCGGACCAATGTCACAGCAGCTCACTTGTACTTAGGTCAATGAGATCATTTTTTTTTTTTTTTTTTGAGAGGTTTTTACTATAGGGCATGTGCGCTCGTCAGATAGGCAGAGAGAGACAGAGAGACAGAAAGCGAGAAATCACCCCCCCCAGGGAGGATGGCCACGCCGCAATCCCTTCTCCTCCATTCTCCTCTCAGGATCTTGGGCACGTACGCACACGCGCCCAGCGTGAGTTTTAAGCCACCAGGTCTGGGACGCAAACCATGGTTGACTACGTGGGAGTCCAGCGACATAGCCATTACGCTAACTGCTGGTCCCAATGAGATCATTTTTGAGGCAAGCTCTATACCAGCCATACTGTCTTTGTCAGCAAGGAAAGAATGATGAATCCATGCTTCAATTTTAAGGTCATTTAAGCAGAATTAGTTGGCAAAATACCTAAATATTTTTGCAATATCTGTCTGCAGAGACATTTTATGACACATTGTTAATCTGGATTTTTCTTTTCCTGAGGAACAGCACTTCCAAAAGAACTTGTGGTTTCCAGCTGCATTATAGTGGTACCTGTAAAGTTTTGAATGAAAAATATATTGTGTTCAACCTAAAAAGTAACTAAAGAACTGCTGCTTACAGAATTGCTCTACAGGCAGTCTTTCCTTTTCTCTCAAAAAGGATGCAAATATGTTCCCAGATGTCATTCAAAGATTTCAAGTCATGACTTCTGGAAACACAGCAGCTTCTAGGTAATCAAAGAGAACTTCACGTTCTGTTCACTTTTCTTAATAATAAAAAAAAATTCTTGAGAAGTTGATAATTTGGACCCTAGCTCTAATGGAGTTGACTTTCAAGGCAGTAGAAACAATTTTCTGTAGGATCATTGACAATGTTTCAGGTGCCACTACATGATGATGCTTAAGGCAGCAAGTTACATTGATGTGCAAAACTACTTTCATCACCAGAGAAGCACAACCTACTGCAGTTTTGCTTGGCACTGCAACTTTTCAGGTTTTCTAAAAGGCTCACAGAATAGGCTTTCTTCTTCAATGACATTCATGTACATGTACAGGAAATCAGGAATTGGAAGCATTGTGAGATATCCAGTTGTTTGCTGAAAGAAAGTGGCATCGCTGCAGATATCTCCAATATTTATGTCAAAACTGAGGCAAATGAGCAAGTTTGGGGAGAGGATTTTATTTGATAAAGACTCTGCTTTAATTTTTATGCCCTACTCCAGACACAAATCAGTTTACCCTTTTTAGAACACCCTGGTGCCCAAAATTTCCCAGGTATATATATGTATTCTTCTGCTTAGCAATTAGTTGGAATGTTTTTGGCTGCAAGGATAGACACTCTTATTGCTCAAGCAATAAGAAAGAAAATATGTTCCTTCATGTCAGCCATTATCAACCTTCTCAGAACCAGACTGACCTCATGGAAGACAATCCCTCTGTGGACAGGAAAGTGGGGTTATTGGTCCTGAGATGACCCAAGCACACCACATACGCTGTGCACCCCATTTCCACTACCAGACATTGTAATATACAATGAAATAGTCACACAACAATAGCGTTCATGAGAATCCAATACCTCCATTGATCCAACAGGAGGCGGAGCCCAGGCAGCAAGACCAGCAATGGGGAACAGCTGCAAACACAGATGAAGCCTTGCTCGCTCACCTGCTGCCCACCTCCCCTACCTTCCCACCCCTGGTGCCTGGGCTGTATGTTGGGGGCACCCAACAGGCTGCTGACAGGGAGCTGGGGACCCTTGCTTTTTGTAACAGAAAGCTGGGAGGTGATATAATAGCCTATGTTGTAATAAAGTACCCAGGTTCTAAACTTTGCTCTCTCCAACTTTTTGTTTGGTTATTTACTTCTATCAACAAGAAAGACAGAGAAAAAGAGAGAGAAAGGCAGAAAGATGAGAGAGAGAGAGAGAGAGAAGAGAGAGAGAGAGAGAGAGGGGCAGGCAGCACACCCAACAGGGTCTTAAACCCACCTCCAGCTTCAGCTAGTCCCAGATCGTGGGCTTCTGTGTGCCCGCCATGCTCGGGATGTCCCAGATGCTAACTTAGCACCTTCCCATGTGGGTAAACCTTGAGGCCATTATGTTTTACCACTGTCACCAGCTAGCCCCTTTTCTCTCCTATTTTTTGTCTCTTTGTCTAAGTGTTGTGCTGTAGTTTGTAGAAGATTTTCTTAATTTTATTTTCAAACTCTTCTGTTAAGTTTTTCTTTTGAAATTTTCTTAGCACACTTTTGTCTTCTGTATATTTCTTTTAAAAATAGCATTTTGTTCTTATTCTTTGGATATAATAGCTTCTTTTATTTCTCTGAGGATATCAATACTATAGTTGAAGCTTCCTTTTTCTGAATGAGCTGTTTCCTCCAAGTTGCTTCTTTTAAAAAATATCTATTGTTAGCCAGTATTCTTGGCTGTTTTGTGATTTTCGTTTCCCTTGTATATTCCAGATTGGGAATTCATAAACTGGGGCTCAGCCCCATAGTGCAATGATTAGGCACTGTAGAGAGAGAGCCAGTTCCTGTACAGCAGATCTGAGACTAAGGCCTGGGTCCATTGGCTTGACAAACATGCCAGTGCATGCATGCCCAGGACATTGACGGGATGGAGAAGTATAGAGGAAAAGAGTACTGGGGCATAATCAGTCCCTTTGAGGGGTGCTTTCTCTCTCTCTGTTGTGCATGTGCATATACTTCTTATATTAACAACAAAAAACTGTTTGGAATCTGTCAAAGTGGTTGAATTGGTCAAGAATTAAGGGTCTGGGATTTGTCCCCACTTTCAAGTCAGCAGTTTAGTATGCTACAGTTTCATGGTTGCTGTCAGAAGACTTGAAACTCCCAGGTCAGATTCGAAAGACTTCGTTACAGTCCAAAAAGTAGCATGAACCTCATGTACATTTCGTTTCCCTTGCTCCCCAAGTTCCACAGGGACACTATGGAGCCATTAAAGGTGGGTTTTATGTTACAACTGAGCCATTCTGAGTTTAAGAAATTCTTGTAATTTATAATGACCTATAAGCAAACCTACCCAATCTTGATCTAGAGGGGAATGTTAGCAAACTAACCTGCCTTCTGTTCTAGAGGGTGACTTTATCTCTACCTTTCAAACCTGTTCACTATACAGGCTCTTGAAAAGATAGTCCAGGGGCCAGCAGATTGCATAATGATTACTTCGCTGGATTCCCATGTAGTTGACTGCGATTCAAGTCCCAGACACAGCAGCTTAAAACTCGTGCCAGGAGTGTGTGCATGCATGCCCCAAACCCTAAGAGGATTCTGGAGAAGAAGGATTGTGGTGTGGCCATCCTGTCTGGGGGGCAATTTCTTGTTTTCTGTCTCTCTGGTGAGTACACGTGCACTATAGCAAAAATCTCTCTTGGGAAAAAAAAATGTAAAGAAAAAAATAGTCCAGATCAAAATGTTCTCAGGGTTTGCACAAAATGTGTAAAACTAAGAGAAAGCTCTCTGTCTCTCTGCTGAGCACACGCACCCCATGACAAAAATCTCTCTTTAAAAAAAAAAGAAGAAAAGAAAGAAAAAAGATAGTCCAACCACAGGATATTATTGGAGATCATTGGATTGTTTTTTGAGTTCTGAATAAAAACCCAGTTTAACATCTTGAAAAAAAAAAAAAAAGAAATAGATAGTCCAGATCAAAAAGCTCTCAAGGCTTGCATAGAATGTGTAGAAATGAAAGAAAGATCCATGGGAAATTGTCTCCCAGTAAAGGCTTACCTATTATGAATCGCTTGGATATCTCAGTGAGCAGAGTGTATAGGTTTACTTAATTCTTCCGTGATTCTGGGATGGTACACTAGTTTTCAGCCTTTCCTGGAATCCCTATAGTCTTCTATGTGAACTTTTTGGAGATTAAGTCTCTGACCTTGGCCAGAGTGGAGTTATAGTCAAATAATAAATGAGGGTAGATAGTTGGAATCCGTCAGGCTTCTTAAATAGACTTAATGAGACTACTAATATTATTATTTTATTTTATTTTTAGATTTTTGCCTTAGGGCGTGTACACTCGAGAGGAGAGACAGTGAAAGGGAAATTGGGTAATCATCCCCTGAGGGGAATGGTCATGCTACAATCTCTTCTCCTCCAGTCTCCTTCTTGGATTTTGAACATGCATGCACATATGCCTGGCATAATTTTTAAGCCACCTGGTCAAGGACTTGAACCATAGTTGGCTATGTGGGAGTCCAGTGCCTTAGGCACCATGCCACCTGCCAGCCCCAATACTACTGATTTTAGCCTTTTTGTCATTGCTCTTATTGCAGTACCTGGTGCCACAATTCCCAAGGCTTTGGAAAATTCTGCATTGTAAATTGAATTAATTTCCATTTTTTTTTCTACCCTCAGCTTAGGTTTCAGTTTTCTCAGACCGACAAGTCATTTACTACTCTGGAGCTTCTAAAATTGTATAATTACCTTCTTTCCCGATTCCCTTATTCTAGTGAATTTATTCATTAAAATTTTTATTTATTGCCATTTTAGTGGAGTTTCCTGAATAAGCAAATAGAGATGTGTGTATTCATCCTGCTCTCCCAGCAAGGATGATCATACTTTCTACTTCTATTCTTTGAAATCTTCCAACTTGAACTAAATATACTATAAGCCGAGATAAATGGCATATTCCTAGTGGCAGAGTACATTATCTTTATTTCCTCAGTGGGAAGCTATTTCAGATGTCTCTACATGGAAGCAAATAATATTATGAACGATCTGTCTCTTGATTGGAATGTTGGTTACATGATGTATTTACTTTATGAAAATGTTGTCAAGCTGTACACTTAAAGATTATGTGTGTTACATTGCAATGAAAAGTTTACATTAAAGTTGTACCTCACAGGGTTGGCAGGTAGAGTGGTGGTTAAGGTGCTGGACTCGCAGATGACTGACCATGTTTGAGTCCTGGACCTGGCATCTTGCTTTCTCACTTTCCCTGTCTCTCTTTTTCTCTTTCTGGTCACATTAAATAATAATACTAACAATAATGAGATAAAATAAAAATTGTTTAAAGAATTGTAATTCACATAACAATATATCCTAGCATCCAGGTCTATATTACGTTGTTTGCAATGACACTGAATTATAACTTAATTTGACATAATAAGTTATTTTTCACACTTTCAAAGTAACAGAATGTAATTACTTTTGTGTTTCCAGTTCACTAACCCTCAAGTGCATTTTCTAATCCTTTACCAATAAGAAGAAAGTGGTTCTCAAATACTTTGCTGCATATTCAAGACATTTGGGAATTGAAAAAAAAGCCCCGATGCCCAGGCTGTGTCCCTTACCAATTAAAACAGATTCTCTGAGATTGAGAACCAAGCATCAGTACTTTTTAAAGTCCCAGAAGATTCCAATGAAAACCCAAAACCATGAACAAGGATCTAGGACAGAGCTTCTCAAACTATATGATTTTTCACCCAACCGGTTTGTGCTTCTAGGTCAAAACTCTTGCAAAATCAGTAACAACTAAATATTAGGGAAAAATCATGCATGAAAATATACCAAACTTACCATAAGGGTTCCCCAGTGCTTACTCCCCAGTTCTGGATTTCTCTCATCACAGACTGAAAACAGTCCGTGGCTAGGAGCAGTCTGCAGAGTGCACTTTGGGTAGTGCTGGCTAGGGAATAATTTTCATTTTAGAGCACAAGCTGAGTATCCATATCCTCCCCTTTCTGTGGAAAGAATCTTTTCGGAGACTGAGTGGAGTTAGGAGTGAGATGAGTCGTTGGTACTCTCATCCTCTCTGCAGCTCTCTGACTCACTTTGTCCCATTCTGATGCATTTCTGAGCTCTCAAAACACGGAGTGAAATCATTGTTAATTCTTCATAGATTTGTTTGAGATTTTCTAGTTATTGTTTTCTATCAGCCATATATGTATTATTATTATTTTTTGAGCATTTTTTTTGCTATAGGGCACATGCGCTCGCCAGAAAGAGAGAGAGACAGAGATATAGAAAGCAAGAAATCACCCCCCAGGGGGATGGCCATGTCGCAATCCCTTCTCCTCCATTCTCTTCTCGGGATCTTGGGCATGCACGCACACGCCCCTGGCATGAGTTTAAGCCACTGGGTCTGGGACTCGAACCGTGGTCGACTACATGGGAGTTCAGCTACATAGCCATTACGCTAACTGCTGGTCCCAATATATGTATTTTTTAACTGCTAGAGGATGTGTGCATGAGGGAGACAGAGAGAGAGAGACAGAGAGAGGAGAGAGAGAGAGCGCGCGCGAGAGAGAGAGAGAGAGAGAGGAGAAAATCCTTCAGTGGAGTGTAGTTACACTACAATCCTTTTCCCTCCATTTCTCCATCCTGTCAGGATTTTGGGCACACATGTACATGTGCCCAGTGTGTCTTTTCAAGATGATGTGGACGGGGTTCCAACTGCTGTTGGCCTTGTGGGGTCTGGCTCCGTAAGCATAACATTTAATCACTATAGTACAGGGCCAGCCCTATTGGCAATATTAATTCAGGAAAAAGTCGCAACATGCTAACATCTTAGCACATGCTCTCACATATAATCTGTAATGGGTCTCATTTGTAAATTGCATGTGCAAGTGAATTTCAGAGAAAAATCTACTGAAGACTCTCAGGAACAAAAGTTCACTTTGCTCTCAATGATTTTGCATCTTATGCTAGAATTCAATGAAAACTGTCCTGTGACTTGGACTGGACTCTCCAGAGGACTCCGGGAGTTTCACTAGAGGCTTGTGAGGGCTGCCTGTTGTTTTGTAGGAGTGAAAGCGATGAAGTGGGCTGTAGTTAGCTGCTACCCCTAGACACTTGGCCCAGTATTCCAACAACATGGAAATTCACCTGTGTGGAAGGAATCGCATTAGGTTTATGAAGCATGAGGTAGAGAGGGAGGTTCAGAATTTGTGGGTCCTTTATCTTAGGGATTTCTGAATGATTCAAATGAATATTCTGATTTGGACATGTTCCCCTTTTCTCTTTGGGGACTTATTTTGATGATGATGCCGTTGGATTCTATTGGGTCATCAGAAAACTCATGACATATTTTTCTGTATAAAAATGCATCATGACTTTTTTGATGACCCCATAGTTTTAAGGAGATCATCTGATTATCTTGGACTAAGATGTTTCTTCTTATTTATTTATTTTAAGACAGGATCTTGCTATTGCAATTCCTCTGCCTCAGTGTTTCATCTGGGACTGTAAGTACATGCTACCATGCTTGGCTTTTAGGTTGGACCAGGACTCAAACCTGGGCCTCTCATATGGTCCCGTGCAGTGGAGCACAGCATGTTAGCAGTGTATGCCATTATGGCTGGGCCAAACCATCTCTCTTTCTTTCTAAACACTAGCTTACCTGTTTCAGAGATGATGACACACTTAAGCTTATTAGAAGACTAAACACCACTTTAGATGTTGTTAGTTCCACTTTCAGTCCTGTTTGTGCAGTCTTTAATAATGCTGTCTTTAATGGCCTTATTACCCATTCTCAACTTCTGTCACATTCTGATTATATTTTCTGGGAGTGCAAAATTTCATGATGGTTCTTTTAGTGTAATTTAGGTCTGTCCCCCAGGAAGGAAGCAGGAATGAGAGAAAGGGATATGATCTGTGACTTTGGACTCTAGTACCTGGTTTGGTTGCCTGATAAAGAATGAAAAATAGGCCCACCCTAGGTGATGCAGTGCACAGCATGCCGGACTGCAGTGCTGGGAACTGTAGACACCCTGGGAATCTGGATCCCTGGAATGACTTGAGAACACACCAAAAACCTCAGTGCAAGTGTCCAAGATCCTGAGGAGCTAGAGGGCTGGGGAAAAGGGACCGTGGCAGGATGAGACCCTGTTGAAGGTGCTTTATCTCTCTCTCTCATGTACATGGGTGCATGCACACACTCTCTATTAAAAAGAAGAAAGAATGGGAAATGGAGGCAAAATATATAACATACTTTAGAGTTTTGCCTTCATTCACCTTGGCACATGAAAACTTTCTTTTTTAAATTTTTAAATTAATTTATTTTTTGTTTTTAGTTAATTTACATTCATTCACTGAGCATTTCTAAGAACAAAAATCAGGAACAGGAATCTTAACTTATGTTAATTTCACAAAGACTTAACTTTCCCGTGACTTTTAATAGAAAATTATATTCAAATAGATACTATGTACAGTCATAGTGAGATTGCAACCAATGAAAGGCTGAACTGTTTGCAGAATAACCTTTGAGGATTGACAAAGATCAAGTGTTTATGAGAGTTAAAACAAATACAATGGAAGAAATGGTAGGAGTCGTAACCCATGATAACACACAAAGGATTCAGCCTGTGAATTCTGAGTAATACTACAACCTCTATGTATTTTGCCCTTTATGGTAGATGATTTCATTAAAACTTACAGCCCTCTGTGAGGTAGGCATTATCATCACCATGTTAAGATGAGGAATTTGAGGCTCAGAGGATTATCGTTCCCAAGGGCACAACAGCCAGGTATGAGGGCTAGAATCTAAACCCAGAGCTGAATACCTTCCAAATCCATACTCCGTGCTACAGAGGGTAACAAGAAATCAGAATTATAAAATTTGGATTCTCCTGTGGCTCAACTCTTCCTCTTTAACTTGAAGTCTCTGCTTTACTTTTAGCAAAGTGCTCTTAACTTGAAATGCATAGATCTGGTAAATGACTTAACTCAGGCCTCTCCCTCTCCTCTAAGTCTGAATTTTACTTCAAATGGATACTATGCCTGAAGACTCTTTTTGGAAAGAAAAGGAGAGAATGAACCAGATGGCCTTGAGATTGTGCAACTTGGGGATAAGGAGGACAGACAGAGAGACTGAGATATAGGAGAGAGAGAGAGAGAGAGAGAGAGAGACCTCTACTAGCAACCATGGTCCAACTAGTGTCTGGAATCTCATGCTTTTCTAGGGAAGAAGGGAGGAAGACTTTAGGGAGACAGTACAAGAGACTGCTGTTGGCCTCCCTGTTGACTCCCACTCGATTGCTTCAAGGTTCTTGGGTATTTTGAAGGCTTTTCCCTGGTCACACTGAGGAAATCCTGCTTCTAGAAAGCAGGCTTTCCTGTTGAGACGGATTCTCTATTTTCTGTATCTGTAGGTTAAAAAGAAATAAGATTCCTAAGGGGATAGAAAGAGAAGTTGTGGCTAAGTATAGATGTTTGTATTTATGAATCATTTGTGCCTATCACAGTACAATAGAGGGAACCAACAGTTAGCGTAATGGCTATGTCTCTGGACTCCCATGTAGTCGTCTGCGGTTTGCATCCTGGACCCGGTGGCTTAAAACTCATGCCAGGCGCATGTGCGTGCGTGCCCAAGATCCCGAGAGGAGAATGGAGGAGAAGGGATTGCGGCGTGACCATCCCCCCTGGGGGGTGATTTCTCACTTTCTGTCTCTATGGCTCTCTCTGTCTGGCGACTGCACGCGCCCTATAGCGAAAACCTCTCCAAAAAAAAACAAAAAACAAAAAGCAAAACACAAAAAAAGACCCCAGTACAATAGAGCAGTATTTGTGGAATTGTAATGCTGCCTCATTCTTGATTGCCAATACTTCCTTTAATACCTAATGAAATTTCTCTAGTTATGGTTTAAATAATTGAAATGTTGATACTAGTGTTGCTGATATCCTATTCAGAAAAATGAGTCTACCCAGAAATAAACCCCAAAGCTTACAGCCAATTGATTTTTGACAAAGGATACCAGTCATTCCATTGGGAAAAGGAAAACCTCTTTAGCAAATGGTGCTGGAAAAACTGGGTATCCACCTCCAGAAAGATGAAACTGAATCCCCATCTTTTACCATTAACAAAAATCAACTAAAAATGGATCACAGGTCTGAACATAAGACCTCAAACTATAAAACTACTGGTGAAAAACACTGGGGAAACTCTGGGAGACATTGGAGTAGGCAAAGACTTCTTAAATAAGACTCCCAAAGCACAGGCAATAATCCCTAAAATAGACAAATGGGACTATATCAGATTAAAAAGTTTCTACATAGCAAAGGACACAGTAGTGTGAATCAACAACCCTCAGAATGGGAAAATATTTTTGTAAAATATGCCTCAGATAAGGGACTGATAACCAGAATACACAGGAAATTCAAGTGGCTTACCTGAAAAAAGAAATGATTAACCCAATTAAAAGATGGGAAAATGAGCTGAACAAAAATCTCTCTAAGGAAGACATACGAACAGCCAAAAAGCATATGAGGAAATGCTCAACATCCCTCATCATAAGGGAGATGCAGATAAAAACCACAATGAGATACCACCTAACCCCTGTTAGAATGGCAAAGATTAAAAATACAGAAAGTGTTAAATGTTGGCAGGGGTATGGTGAAAGGGAAACTCTCCTCCACTGTTGCTGGCAATGTAAATTGGTCCAGCCACTGTGGAAAACAATATGGAGGTTCCTCAAAGATCTACAAATAGAATTACCATTTGATCCAGCCATCCCACTTGTGGGTATCTACCCAAAGGACAGGAGAATGCTCAGTGGGAAAAGCGCTTGCACATCAATGTTTATTGCAGCATTATTCAGGATTCCTAAGACATAGAACCAACCCAAATGTCCACAAACAGATGAGTGAATTGAAAAAGTATGTCACATATACTCTATGGAATACTATTCAGCCATAAAACAAAACAAAACAAAACAACAAGACTCTGGCATTTGATAGAAAATGGTTGAATATGGAAGATTTATTGTTGAGTGAAGCAAGTCATGCCATGAGAGAAATATATTGTATGTATCCACTTAATATATACTGACTATATGCACTCTATGGTAGAGATGAAATATTGGAGGGGATAAAAGCAGTGAAAATAGTTATGGATGCCAAAGATAGTGTGGAATGGGTGGGGAGTAGAGAAGAGTGTAGAGAAGGATAGTATGAGAACAAAGAGAGATGCATGACATTTGTGGGATACAGAAATGGTTTATTACCTCTTGATGATAACATGTATGGTATTCTCAACTGGACTCGTCTGAGAAGTATTTCATGTTGGTAAATTCTCTTTATAAGCCAAATGATATATACTGATTGAATGTTTAAAAAATAATAATGAGAATTAATAATGATAATGTGGAAAAAATGAAAAGTTATTTGATGATTATGATGTGGATAGTAATGTCTTCATCTTGACTGATATGCATGGTAATCGTGTTAGAAAAAGAAATGTTATACACTGTAAAGACATGTGATTAAATATATAAAAAATTAAAAAAAAAGAAAAAGGAGTCTAGTATTGCTTTCATGTTGACTCTGTGGGTCTTCTGATTTTTCTTTTTGCTAAGTGACATTACTGAGACTTGCACAAGCTTGAATTCAGACCCCGGTCAATGCCATGGAAATTCAAGTGTGGTCGGTCATAGTGCTGCCTCATTCTAGTTGGGATTTGAGCATCCTTGGTTTCACTCCCATAGTAGGCAAACCAATTTCATTTATAAAAGTTCTGGGTTAGTATCTTTAACTGGATCTTTCTAAGTTTCTCAGATGCAATACTATCATTGCTTTTTTTAAAAGAATGTTATATCACTTGTTTTTATTCTTGACAGGTAACCATTTATCTTTTAAGATTCCTACCTATTTTTATACTTAATCAAAGCTGAACAGAAAGTCCTTGACTACTTGATGGAAACTAAAAGCAAAAACTGAATTTAAGAGAAGTGCCAGGAGGTTATAACACCCTGCAGAGCTATTCAAATTGTTTTGGGGTTTGAGTATGCTGCAGGAATATTTTATTCTCATTCTCTTGGGAGTATGACAAATAAAAAGTGCAAATTCAGTTTAAAATTTTTTTATTATAAAATTAAGAGAAATATCCTGAATACATTAGGAAAAAGCCCAGATGGGGACAAGCCAGGCTTTAGAACCTTCCCACTCCAGTTTTTTAGATCTTCTTTTTGGTTGTTCCGTTTTGAGGAGTTGCTGGTAGCTTAGATAAGATGATGATGATGATTAGTTTGTTCCTCACAATACCCAGATATTCCCAATTTATCATGCTGATTTGGAAGAGGAGGTCCTGTCCTCTGTGTGCTTGGCCAAGTAGAAATAACAAATCCTTTACCCTGTTACCCTAGGTCTAAAATTTTCTGATACCAACCCAAACAGAATTGCTGACAGAGGTCATGCCTCTGGAGAAATGGCTCTGAAATGATAATACTCAGTCAGGGTCCTGGCAGGAAGCACATGCACACTTTGGGAGCAAGAAGAGGGATGGCAGAGTGTAAAGCTAAAAGAACGAGATGCCTTGTGGTGGGAATGCAAGGAGAGGGAGTAGCAATTCCCAGAGTGATGAGCCTGGATTTTGGAATACATGGCTTGAATTCAGCTCATTCATTTACTAGCTCTGTGGATGCTGGATTGTCAGCCCAGGAGGTCAGGAGTCACGTATGTCTTTCCCATCTAGATATCCTTAGACTGATCTTAAATGAACCATTTGACTTTTCTCAACCCGCTTGTGTCCTTATCTGAGAATCAGTTCAGGTAATTTACGGATACCTTATGGTAATAGGTACTCAATAAGTAGCTATTGTCCTTTTTGTGTGTATGCATATATAGTCCCCAAAAGTGATCCCTATCTATTTATTATATTTCTTTTATTTTACTTGGGAGAGGGGAGAGATAGAGAGAGAGAGAGAGAGAGAGAGAGAGAGAGAGAAAGAGCGAGCGAGAGTGAGCACTCCTTGACAGGATTGCATCATGCTGATCCCCACCTCCATACACACATGCACCCCAGTCTTCCAGCTAAGCTAGCCAGGATCATGGGTGTGAGTGCACAAGTCCTCGGCATGTTTCAGGTTCACTCATATCTAAACCACAGTCTTCTGTGGCTCCAGCACTGCAGAATAGCACTCCACCACCTGTGCCACCATGCTGGCTAACCCTACCTATTTTTCTAGTTCTTTTATTCATGCTATTCCAACCCAGATTCTCTATTCCAGTCAAACAGATTTATTTACCAATCCCTGAACTTGTCCTTTTCTTTTCCGTCTTTCACTTAGCAATTATTCTGTACTTATTATCTCCATAAAGCTTCCCATGACCCACAATGTACAATGATCATTCTTTTAAAAAATAATTAATGACAATAACTATAAATAATAAATTATAATTAATATTTAAATAAGCCTAATGGTTGTATTTATTTTGGCACCCAATTAGATGCTAATACTGTCTATTTTTTCTATTGCAAGATTGAACTGTCAAGTCTTTTATTGTTGCTTAACTTTCTTTGTTTACTATATATAGCTTCTTAGCTTGACTTCTAAGCAAACATTGGACCTTGAAGGCAGAGACAGTATTAAGTTACATTTCACATAGCAGAGCTAATAAAGTTGTGTCAATGTGGAAACAAAAATTGGTTTGACTGTTTTCTTTTGATTCCTTCCTTTTCTTTTATGGGTTTTTGATCAGAGTTTTCTTTTTGTGAAACTCATATATTGCTGGTCTATGACTAGAAGATAGTTTGAGTACATAGAATGTTTAGCAAATAACCTAAGTTTGGGGGATTATACGGTTTTAAGAAATAGATATTCTCCTTCTTTGCCTGCTTGGTGAACTCTCACTTGAACCTACCCAGGGAGAATGGGTTCTTTCTCCATCTGATCTCACAGAACTTCTGTTTAAACATGGCTTTGTATCCTTTTGTTCTTTGTTTGTTTCTCCCACTGGCCTGTGTAGTGCTAAGGACATAAAATTTGGTTTAGTCATCTTGGTGTCACTGACTTTAAGCACAGTAGTTACTCATCTAAAGAACTGATTACTGACTGAGTCAGTGTTAAAACATAGGAACTCATGTTCAAGCTATAGTTAGAGGATATGACAAAAAAGGGCAACTAAAAAGCAAAAAGCATATCAAAGAATGTGAAGTTTTCTCTGTGTGAAAGGGTAGCCATGGAAGATATTTGAGTGTTTATGTATGGGGCAGGAGGTGAGAAATATTCTGGAAAGTGTCATATTTCGGCATTTCTTCTAAGCTTGGTAATTTATTCATGGAAGAGGGTATTTATGAGGAAGGAGGCTCCAAGGCCTGGCATTGAAGCCTCTTCTAGGGTAGACTGCCTTTGGAGACGGGGGTAGCTTTGGTGTCAGCCAAAGTTCAAGAAATGATGATGTAGGATGTGAGAGCTTTCTGACTGTGACATCAGTCACAGTTTCATTAGGCTGATTGGCTAGGCTGTGACCCACTTTCTCCCTACATCCATGTGCATCCCCTCCCCAGAAGGTGTGACATCAGTCAAAGCAAACAACTTTCTCAATAAGGGAGGTCTGTTCTTGGTCAAGGGTATGTGAGTATGTATGCTCCCCTGTTAGAATGTTAGTAGAACCTATGTGAGCCAAAACTCTAAAGAAATAATGGAGTAGCTCAGTAAGTTGTGAGACACAGTAAAAAGTTGTCCATTCCTCCACTATACCTCCCTTCTATCCTTATTGCTACTAGAACAATTCTTCTGAATCATTAAGTTCTACAAAGGCTAGAACTCTTGAATGGCTCCTTATTCCCTACAGTAGTGTCTCCTGAAGTGTAGTGCAAAAATTTCTGATTAAATGCAAGGTGAGTTAGGTGGTATATAGCATGGCTTTAAGTAATATTAAATAGTATGGTGACAAATTCATTCTTTTTAAAATTCCCTTTCAATTGTTTTACTTTTGACAATGAAGAAGGGTAAGTATATGACTGGTATGTATCTAACAATTTCTTTAAAAAATTTTTTTTAGAATTATTTAACTTATCATTATTATTATTATTTTTTAAAAAATTTTGCTGCAAGGCACACACACTCACTAGGGGGAGAGAGAGAGAAAGAAAACGAGCTACCAGGTCCAGGACTTGAACTGTGGTCAACCATGTGGGAGTCTAGCACCTTAACCCACCACACCACTTGCTGGACCCTATATCTAACAATTACTAAGCTCCATTTTCAATAAGGAGAACAGGCCTATAGTTAAGTGTTCCAAATACAAGCATGTCATACTACAGTTTTAATAACATTTTCTTTTTAAAATGTATGGAAATTATTTCAGTTCTTCTTATATGACTGTGACAATATTGTAATGCTCTGGACATGAGATGATTAGGACATTAGATGATTAGAATTATTGTTAGTTTTCTTAAGTGGAGTTCACTGTATAGTTAACGTTAAGAAAAAGTCATTGCTTAGAGATGCATGTGTGTATATGGATAAAAAGACATAGTGTCTGCGATCTGCTTAATGTAATTTAGTGGTGGTGTGCTTATGTGTGTGTGTTTGCAGATGTGGCGGTACTTACAAAGGTATCGAGGAAACAAGATTGGCCATGGGTTGATTTTTTTTTTTTTTTTGGTTGTGTACGTGTGTGTGTATGTATGTATGTATGTATGTGTGTGCATGCCCAAAATCCCTAAAGGAGAATGGAAAAGAAAAGATTGAAGCATAGCCAACCCCTGGGCAGTGATTTCTCACCCTCTCTCTTTCTGTTTCTCTTTGTGTCTCTGGCAAACACACACCCCCTATAGCAAAAATCCTCTCGAAAAAACAAAAACAAATAAAAATGTTTAAGTAGTAAATAAAATTTTAATGTTAAACAAATTGATTAGTTTGGAAAAATATGTCAAGTCCTTAAAAAAAAAAAAAACCCAAAACCACTAAGCACATAAGAAAAATATGAGGGAACTTAAGTTTATGAGAAAAAATGGAATTAAAGTACAAGTTTATTTCAGTGCACAAATTTTGAAATTCATGTATAGTTTTTGTTTTTCATAATACACATTTTCAATGGACTTTCTGAAGACTCTTCAGATAGGTGGTCTATACTGGCTTGTCAGAAAAGTCATGATGCATTTTTGCATAGAAAAAATATGTCATGACTTTTCTGACAACCCAATAGCTAAGGCATTGGCCAAATTACTGAAGTCTGCCGTTACTGGCCCACTAGAAAAAGTTGAAGGTTCTCATTGGGACATCTAAGGTCCTTCCTGCCAGAACCCTTTCTCACCTCCTCTCTCACCACTGTAGACTGCAACAATATCAGGTCATCGGTAGTTTTTAGTGTGCCAAACTCTCATATACCTAATCTTGATGCAGATTGTTCTGTTTTTTGGAAAGTCTTCCGAACATGTTTTCTTAGGAAATTCATGCTCATTAAAGAATGAGCATACTCTCTCAGCTAAAACAATAGTTATGGAAATAAAGAAATTTTCTGAGACACTGAGGGAAGGAAAAGTTGAAATTTCTTGGAGCTTAGTTTCATGCAGGGATAAGAGGAGCCAAGGGTAACTCCTTGGTAGAATGACTATAACTGTGACAGACTAGGGAGCCTAGATGGGGGAGGTATCCTTGGGTGAACAGTGTAAATGAAGTTTTAAGCATGTCACATTTGCGGTAACCATGTTACACTTGGGGTAAGCATGTTACATTTGGAGTATCCTCCAGGACTTTAAGATGTTACTAGTAGTGGAGACTGGGCAGGGGTCACTTCCCTCCAAGTAACACTTGAGTCTAGGTAGATAATTACATGACAGAAATAATACTGAATCTTTTTGCTCCTCTTTCTCTGTCTCATCAGTCATATTTTCAGTATTATTCCAGTGACAGACAATGAGGCAGAGCAAAAGAAGGGAGAAGGTGTGAAATGCAAATCAGTCATTTGCTTTTTTATAGGAGTGATGAGAAGGCTTGGGGGTTGGGAGAGAAACAGTTGGTTTATGTAAACTTTTTCACTAGGAATGAATTCTAATTATATTCCTCATCTATTATTTTATCTGACTTGAGAGAAAAGCCACTTAATGTGGCTCATCATGCTTGTGAACTATAAGGACTACCTGGAGACATCTTAGAAGACCTACCTAAACTTTGTGGTTTAAGTAAATCAATCTTTAAGGAGGAAGAATGATATGATTAAGGCATCAGAAGATGGCATGGGCCCTTTTCTCCAAGCATGGGTTGTTGTATGGGCACAGTGAATACATTGGTTCTGTTTTCAAGTTCCCGAAGCAAAGAGCAACTTTTGTGTTGGTCTGTAAACATTTTTACTATTCTATTAATATTTGGCTATTCAAAAGGCAGTTTGTTATACTGACAGACCAGTTTGGCTGGACAAGAAGCATTTTTTCCTAATTTCAATGGGAGATGACCGTTTTAGGACTTTCCATGAAGAGAATGATGGTTAGTTACATCACTGTCCTTCCTAACTCTTGTTCTAATGTCCTGCATTCCTTTATTGCAGCAGAGATTAAGGACCAGTTCAATGGATACATTGCAATTTGTCATCATTTTCCTTTGTAGGCTAAAAGCATGTTTGCTTTTATATAAAAATAAATACATAAAAAGAAAAAACTAAATTTAAAAACATACCTATTTGGACCAGCAGTTAGCATAATGGCTATGTTGCTGGACTCCCATGTAGTCGACCGTGGTTTGAGTCTCAGGCCTGGTGGCTTAAACTCATGCCAGGCACATGTGCGTGCATGCCCAAGATCCTGAGAGGAGAATGGAGGAGAAGGGATTGCGGTGTGGCCATCCCCCCCCTCCCCCGGGGGAGATGATTTCTCACTTTCTGTCTCTCTGTCTCTCTCTGTCTTTCTGGTGAGTAAACGCGCCCTATAGCAAAAAAACTCTCAAAAAACAAAACAAAACAAAACAAAACAGAACCTATTTAATGACCGTAGTAAGCTATATAGCCTCAGTTAGGTGCTACTTTATAGTATGTTCACTCTACTCACTCATTCTACTTTACACCGAAAGTCAGACATGTGTTCATAGATATGTTTATAACAACTGCGCTTACTATTGAAAGTATTTAGTTTAAGGCCTTTTGTGAATCAATAAAGTGTGGAGAAAAGAAACATGGACAGCAGCTGTGGATACCAGAGACAGTGTGGGAGGAGGATGAGAAATGGCAGAGGGTGAGAGGTAGAGAAGCAGGGAGGAACAAAAGAGAGAAGTAAAATGTATGAGAAACTAGAAATGGAAAATTATTTGTTGAAGATAACATGTATGGCAATGTCTTTGAGCTGATATACGGTTCATTCTAGATGGGAAAACTCATTTTGTATGCTGCAATGTTATACAGCGAATGAGTGTAAAATTCATAAATTAAAAAACAAAACTGAGGGATACATGATTGCCATTTTGGACCTCCCTCTGATTTTACCCTATTTGCCCTCTGTAATTTATGACATTTTTGTAAGTCCCTGGTAAAACTTACAAAACAAGTAAGTACAGAATGAATCTGAAGAGGGAAGAGAAAAGAAAAACAGAACACACCCAATGTGCTGCGGTTATTCAGTGAAGTGGAAAACCTTGCGGTAGTTTGTTTTGTTCGAAACAGATTTTTACTTCTCAGGACCTGCTGTTCTCAATTTTTACCAACTCAGTCCTTTCGGTATTGACATTTGTACTCTGAAGTTTTAAAGTGTCAAGTGTGATGACTTGTTTTCCGGCAAAGTGTTTCTTGTAATGCCAGGTTGTTCTTGTCTGAGATGCTGTTTGGAGTTTGCCTCTGATGTTATTTTAATTTATAGACTTTTAATGATGAGTGTTATTTCTTTTAAGTTTTGCTTAATCTAGCACAAGATTTTGCAAATAGACTCACACTTATTTTAATATATGAAAAGAGGAGAGGCCAGTAGGCAGTGTAGTGGCTAAGGTGCTGGACTCCCACGTTTGACCTTGGTTCAAGTCCCAGACTGGGTGCCTTGCAATTCATGCTGGGAGCATGTGCCTAAAATCCCAAGAGGAGAATGGAGAAGGGATTGTGGCATGGCCCTCCTCTCTGAGGAGTTAGTTTTCACTTTCTCTCTCTCTTTGTCTCTGGTGAGCACACATGCCCTATAGCAAACATCTCTCTCTAAAAAAAAAAAAAAAAGAAAAGAAAAGAAAAGAAAAAAAGAGAGAGAGAAGAAACAAAAGGATACAGTAAATTTAAGCACTTTTTTTCAAACTGAGGAAGTTGCTTGGTTTGTGTTCTTTTTTTAAAAGAACTATTTATTTTATTTTTAATTTTACTTATTCATTTATTTATTTTATTTTGACCAGAGAGAGACACAGAGAGAGAGGAGAAAGTGAGAAAGCAAGCCACCAGGTCCAGGAATTGAACCATGGGCAGCCATGTGGGAATGTCCAGCACCTTACCACCATGCCACCTGCTGGTCGCTGTGTTCTTGTTTAATGTGCATATTTTTATGATTTGGTATGAAGCTAGTGTTCATAAAGATGATTTATGAATGTATGAAAAGATGAGAGTTGTGCATGCAGCCTCCCTAGGATATTTAAATATATTCCATGGCTACCCTGAGGAACAAATATAGCATTTATCCAAATTAGAAAGTCGATGAGAGATTAGCTGTGGCCTAAACTGGGTTCTGTATTCAAATATCAATTTAACACAAGTTGTTGCTACAACGAATCCCCTTGATGTTATGGATAGATTTATGCCTGTCAATTCCTCACCTTTTGGTATGCATCAGAATCACCCAGGGGAGCTCTTTTGCAATAAAGTTCTCCTAGGTCTAGAAAGCCCAGAGCTTCTGAGTCAGTCATTCTGGTACAGAGCCCAGGAATCTGTGTTTTGATTCATCAGAATCACCTGGGGAGCTTTTACAATATACTGGTGCCTGGGCGTCATCCTGGAATTCTGACTCAGCTCTCTTGGGGGTGCAAGGCCTGAGAAATCTATATTGATGTTCACAAAAGAATGAAATAGCAGACTTATTTAGCGGGGATGGTTCTTGACAAACATTATTTAATATTCCAGAACATGTCAAGCTAAGGATAGGATTGAAGAAAACTCATTAGGGACCATGAAAGAATTTGAGAGTTCTATCTGTCTCCAGAGAGATTGCCTTGAAATTAGATGATGATGATGATAACTATGACAGTGACAACAGCAAAGTGGCAGTAAGCTTTATATCAGTCATGCTTTTATTAGCTCTAAGTAGAGGATTTATGTACTTGTTCTTCTTTATACATATGTGATCTTTGTTTGCTTAATCAATATTGTTCAACGCATACTTGCTCTCATGTTCATTAGCTACATGGAAAAAATTCTCTAATAATTATGAGGACTAGAGAAAAATAAAAGTCTCCAGGTCTTTGTTGGCTATTCTGCCATAAAAAATACTTGAAATATTTCACCACATTTTCTGAAGAGTAATTTGCAAAGAAATGTGAAATTTCCTTATCAGTTAGTATAATACTATAGACCAATTTCAGCTATTTTCGGTGGTCATCACAGCATGTTTATTATTATAGAGATGTATAAGGAATTTGGGTTCCCTTCTCCTAGTTACAATTTTTGTGACAAGAGCAGTTAAAATCTACTTATTGAAGCACTTATGTGTCCCAACCACAATACAGTTTTATTAACTATCATCCTCATGTTGTACATTAGATCTCTAAGTTCATTCATACTGCATATTCTTTTTCTACTTATTAGTTCTTTTTTTTAAATTTTGTTTTTGAGAGATCTTTGTTATAGGGCACGTGCGCTCACCAGAAAGACAGAGAGACCAAAAGTGAGAAATCACCCCCCAAGGGGGATGGCCATGCCGCAATCCCTTCTCCTCCATTCTCCTCTTGGGATCTTGGGCCCGCAGGCACATGCGCCCAGAGTGAGTTCAAGCCACTGGGTCTGGGACTCGAACCGTGGTTGACTGCATGGGAGTCCAGCGACATAGCCATTACGCTGACCGCTGGTCCCTACTTATTAGTTCTGTGACCTTGAACAAGCCCTTGATGTCTCTGGATCTTAATGGTCATATGTGAAATGTTCTTAATTTGTTTGAAAGCAGGGGACTTTTAGTTAAACAGTTACCTTTGTAAATCCATTCCACTGATAGTTCTTGTAATGAGTCTGTAGAGGAGAGAGGTATGACTAAGGCAAGGTCAAGTCCAAGTGGTGGGCTGTGAGGAATCAGGCCTCATCGCTCAGAAGGCTGTAATATTCCTCCTAGTGTTGTCTTGTAAACCTGGTCACCTCTCCAGTCTTTCTTCCCCTGGTTGCTATGGTTTTCCACATCTCTGGGTTTGTGAACTCATGAATTTACTAAATAACATATGATAAAGCCTCAGTAGGACTCCTGAGTCATTCATGGGGGATTAAAGACAATTTTGCAGAGTTGTTTGCTGGCTTGAAAAGTTGCAGTGCTAAAAACATGTACTTGTTAAGACATGGATATACATTTATGATTAGAAAGCACTTTAATGAAACATTCATGACTATTTCCTGCATTTCTCTGGAAAAATAAATTTAATCACAGTAGGGCTTTTCACACATTGCTTATTAGAATGCATCTGTTGCCTGGGTAATATAAAGATATAGTTAATATTTCTTCTATTTTGCAAACATGTTATTGGACCCGCAAATATACTCTGGTCTCTCGGGGACCAAAAGGCCCCAAGGTTTTCACTCTTTAAATGATTGAAATAAAGGGAAATGATTACGTAATAATATGCCCACTTGCTGCTTGGTAATACCACAGAAAATAACAACACAGGATGGATTATTTACCACAGCGGTTTGTGAAGCATAGACCGCTCCTGTGTTGTGATCCTGCTTCTCTGAGTTTTCTGTGCTATATGGTTTCTGTCTGCCCCTCCAGATACATGCTGCCCTTCTGACCCTCCCTCTTGGTCCCCAGACTCTGTGCTGCCTGACTGTATCTACCAGTGTCTCAATCAGCTAGGGCTGCTATAGCAAAATAAGATAGACTCTGCTTAAGCACTGGCTTTAGTTTCTTGACGTTTAAAAGGCCGGGAAGTCCAAGATCAAGGTGCCAGTAAATTTGATGTCTGGTAAGGGCTCTCCTCCCGGCTTGCGAAGGCAATCTTCTCACTGTATCCACACATGGCAGGAAGAAGAAGGTTCTGGTCTTTTTCCTTCTTACAATGAATGACATTAATCCCATCCTAGGGGCTCCACTCTCATGACCTCATCTAAACCAAGTCATCTTTCAAAAGCCTACCTCCAAATACCATCGTGTTGGGAGTTAGGGCTTCAACATATGGATGGTGGGGGAAAGGCACAAACATTGAATCCATAACAGTCATCTTCCTTGCTCTGCCCCTGAAATCAAGCTATGCTTGTTTAACAAAAGAGATTGATGAGAAAGGCTGGAGGAGAGTGGTCAGGGTACCCTTCTATTGCCTGTGGCCTGTAGGATTACTTCTACTGTCAGGCACTCTCTACTCTCTCCAGTGCCGTCTCCCTCCACCTTCCCCTTCATGTCTAGAGACCTGTAATAGCTCTGTCTTGCTGTCCCACTGTCCTCCTGCAAGTCTTGATTCTACTTCATCCCTTTGTAAGTAATCACTTAACAATACTCTCCTCAACTCTCTCTCTTAGAGTGCAGCCTAGTTTCTGCTAGAACCGTGATTGATTCTCTGTCTAAAGAGTTGATGACAAAGGATCACTTAAAATTACATCAGGGCCAGCAGGTGGCATAGTGGTTAAGGTGCTTGAGTCCCATATGGCAAACTACGATTGGAGTCCTGGACTGGAGGCTTGAAAATCCTGCTGAGCTCATGTGTGTTGACGTGCCCCAAATCCCAAGAGTAGAATGAAGAAGGGATTGTGGCATGGCCATCCCCCCTGGGGGATGATTTCTCACTTTTCCTCTCTCTGTTTCTTTTTCTCTGGTGAGTGCACACACCCTGTGTGTGTGGGGGAACCCTAAAGTAATAAATAAGAATTACAACATTAATGTTTATTCATTGCATTTGATGTTACTTATAATATTTTCTTGGCTGACTCAGGGGAAATGGATACTGAAGTGATTTGGCTAAGAAGCTACAAAACTTCCTTGATTTTAGAACATATCTTCTTTCTTGTTTTCAAAATAATAGTCATTGCATAGTTAGTGTGACAAGATGAACATCTTGAGATTTTTGGTGAGATGATGAATTTCCATAAACTTGATGGAAAGAAAATGACAGTTTATAGTAAGGGCCTTCAAAATATCTAGTTTGACCCATTAATTCTACTTCTGACAATTCATCAAAAGGATATAACAGGAATTGCAGTGACACACATGGACAGATGATAGAATAATGTTATTTATAATAACTCATGATAATATAAATAACTAAATGTTTAGCAATATGGAAATAGTTTCATAAATTAAAGTACATCTATATATTTAAGAATTATTAAAATTAAGTTTATAAAGAATATTATGTAACATGACAAAAATTAGCACAATATTTTTTATATAGGATAAACTCAACTATTTCAATTATATGTATACTTTGTGTTTATGTAAATAAATATTAATTTATAAAATATTTTATATATGTATGTAATAGAGATCAGAAAGAAAAACTACATACCAGAAAAGTCTTTGGAAATTTTCCTTTGGTAGAGAGATTATCAATGGCTTTGATTTTTTTCTCTTGTTATTTTTCTCTAATCTACAAATATACATTACTTTAAATAAAATATCAATAGTCTATACTTAATATATCTGTTATTATAAACAAGAAAGCGGTTTTTAACCTGTTACTTTCAGGGGGAAAAAAGGATATTTTAAAAGAATTTAGCGAGTTCACTATGCTATTAGAGAACCTTCTTTGGTATCACATTTAAAAAGCTGAATGTCAGAGTCCAGTCCCTTAAGACTTGGATCAGGCCCCTACCCTGCAGATGCGTGTTTCACGCCCTGGAGGGTATATCTCAGGTGACTCTTTCCTAACTTTTTTCTCTCCTTGCCAGATAGACCTGGTTGTTGAGGTATCTCCAACATACTAATGGAAATACATATGAAAAAACTATGCATGGATTTAAAAAAAAATTTGCACCCAAACAAACTTGTACTGTAATTCTACTTTTCCATGAATGTCTTGAAGTCCCCCCTTATTTTTTCTTTTCCTACCTTTTTATCATTATTATTATGTCCCCCAAAAAAGAGAACCAAACTACATAACATTAAATTACAATAGTAAGCATTTCATGTGTATAGTGTGGGATTGTTAAGTATATTCATATTGTTGCACAATAAATTTTAACAATTTTTCATCTTCTAACACTGAAACTCTATACCTACCAAACACTAATTTTCTCTCCCTCTCCCTTCAGTCATTGGTATTAACTTCTCTACATTCTGTTTCTATACTTTTGACTACTTTAGATACTTCATATGCCTGGAATCACATGTATGTGTCCCTTTAGAACTGGTTTATTTCACTTAGGATGATACTCTGGAGATTCATCCATGTTGCATGAACATGAATGTGATACGGCTTTCTTTTTTTTCAAGGTAGCATAATATTCCACTGTGTATGTGCCACAATTTCTTTATCCATTCATTTGTCAATGGAAATTTAGTTTGGTTCTACCTCTTGACTATCGTGAATAATTCTGTGATGAATATGGATGTGCCAAAATCTCTTTGAGATTCTACTTTCAATTCTTTTGGATATATATCTGGAGTGGGATTGCTGGATTATATGGTAATTTATTTTTAATTTTTTTGAGGAACTTCATACTATTTGCTGTATGGCTGTACCATTTAACATTCTCATCAGCAACAGAAGAGTTATAAATTCTCCACATCCTTACCAGTACTTGTTGGTTTTTGTTCTTTTGAAGTGGCCATCCTGGTGGATGCGAGGTGATCTCTCATTGAGGCTTTGATATCCATTTCCCTAATGATTAGTGATGCTAACCATCTCTTCACGTGCTTATTTGCCATTTGTATATTCTCTTTGGAGATAAGCTTATTTAGCGTGCCCTCACATTTACCTAATGTGCTGACTTATTTCTGCATCTCTTTGGGGGATCTTTTCATTAGTTTTTTTCCTCTCATGGCCCCAATCCTTTTTCCTTGCTAGCCATGGGCTCTTCAAGATCAGATTATCAAAATCAATTTTACTCCTCATTCTCCCCTGAAATTATGCAAATCCTGATCTGATCTCCTGGTTTTCCATATCCTGTAGTTTTTCACAGATGGAGTGATAGAGATGATTCATAGGAGGCAGTGCAAACCTTGTGATTTAGCACACAGAGTGTGTGTGGAGAGGTCTCCTATTAAGATGAAAGCATTTGGTGCAGAGGGCAGGGTAACATACTAATTGTAGTACTCAAGACCTTAGGTACCTTTGGACAGGAGAATGCAAGTTGAAGTTCAGATCGAAGAGGAGGAGGAAGGACAGGTTGCTTGAGATACTTGAATATGAGATGTTGGCACAGAGGTAAAATTTGGAGGAATAAGCACTTTGAAGTGGGTATGAGAACAGGCCGAAGATGAGTCCTGCCTGTTTTTAACACTGTCTAAGCACTACTGGCTACCAGAAACTAAGACCAAGAAGCCACTAGAATTGGTTGCCATCTGGTTGAATGAAAAAAGGCACAATAGTAACAATCACAACGACTTCCATCTGTTGAGCATTTGCTATGTGCCGAGCTCTATATCAAGCATTTACATCTGTCTTTTAATCCTTTCAACAATACTGTAAAGTAGATTTAATAGTTTCTACTTTATGGGTGAGGAAACCAAGGCTCAGAGTAATGAAAGAACTTGTCTGAGA
The DNA here is from genome assembly GCA_026018925.1 of Tupaia tana. NCBI lineage: Eukaryota > Metazoa > Chordata > Mammalia > Scandentia > Tupaiidae > Tupaia > Tupaia tana. Next base: position 223,224,426 of record JAKSZU010000001.1, on the reverse strand, counting down.
AATATAGTTAGAAAGTTCAAAATTAAGTTTTGAACCCAGAGCCTGGCTTCTGACTCTGAAATGCTACTTTCCCAGCAGTAGGAATCCTGGGGATTGAGTCTCAGCTCTGCTCGTCACAGGGCGATTTTCCACAAGCACTGCACATCTTCACTTGCCAGCTTCCTGTTTGAAATTCCTGTTTTTCATGTAATTTACATTGTATAAGTTGCATCAGAGTTTGTAAAGCACTTTCTAACAGACCTAATTTTATCCTCACAGAAATTCTGAGCAATATAATACCTGTTACATAAACCTACTTCCTTATTAGACCTATAAAATTACCTGAATTGGAGAATTCAGTTAATTATACATAGAGATTGCTGTGATGACAAGACCCATTTCTTGCTCTGTTCAGCCTGCAAACCTGTACCCAAGGAAAATAATAAGAAAAGAGACTCTCCTGACCATTACAAGAGGCTGATGTACCCTGAAGCGAATCAAGAAGAGCTCTAGGGTCCCTTACTTGCGTGGGCCACTTCAAAGGCTCTGGGAGTGGCCTGAGACATGGGGTTGTTCTCTCACACTTCCTCTTACTCATTGCAAGTGGTATTCCAGTGACTACTGGAGTTTTTGTTTGTTTGTTTTTAATTTATTTTACATTCATTCACTGAGTATCATTACAACATACAAAATGCAATTTCCCATCCAGAATATACTATATAGTGGCTTAATCATGCATGTTATCATCAACAAATAATTTCTTGTTTCATATATATATATATATATATATATACATATGTGTATATATATATATATATATACACATATGTATATATATATGTTCCCCCATTTCCTACCCTCCTCCCAGACTGTCTCTGGTATCTACAGTTGCTTTCCGCTCTTTTTCTTTTTTTCTTTTTTTTTTTTTTTGAGACCTACATATGGGGATACAAGTAGTTTATATTTACCCACAGCCATACAATGCTTAGAGATGAGGATATATTCTGCAAGATGTGTCATTGGGTGACCCATTGGTGCACAAATGTCACAGAGTATACTTAACAAACCTACTTGGTACAGCCTACTGCACCCGTAGGCTGTATGGTAGAGCCTGTTGCTCCAGGCCACAGACCTGCACAGCATGTTACTGTACTGAGTACTGCAGACTACTGTAACACAAAGCTAAGTATCTGTGAGTGTAAACATAGGAAAAGTATGGTAAGAATATGCTATAAGAGATTTAAAAATGATACATGAATGAAGTTCAGGACTGGAACTTGCTCTGGGTGAGTAAGTGACTGACGAGTGAATGTGATAGCCTAGGACAGTACTGAACACTAATGTAGACTTCATAAACACTATCTTACTTAGACTAAATTAAATGTATAAAATACATGTTTTCTTTCTTTAATAATAAATGATCAACTTACTATAATATTTGAATTTTACAAGCATCTTATTTGAAACATGTTTGACTCTTTTGTAATAATCTGTAGTTGAAAGCACAAATACATAAAATATTTTTCTTTCTTATATCCTTATTCTATTTTAAAATTATTTATTTATATTTTAATTTTGAATTTTTTTTTTTGTTGTTAAAAGTTGAGACACAGACACATATGTTATCCTAAGCCTGCACAGGTCAGGGTCATCAATATGACTGTCTTCCACCTCCACATCTTGTCCTACTGGAAAGGCCATGATAAACAAAAGAGATTAAATCAAGCACAAGAGAAAATAATGCTATCAAGAGAAGAGATAAGCACGAGATGTATGAAGCTGCTGTCGGCTTAATATAGCATATTTCAGTAAACGTTTTTTTCCTTATGAGTAGGTGTACACTCTAAAGTCATGATAAAAAGTATACTGTACTAAATACATAAATCACCAACATAGTCATTTATTTTCATAGTTAAGTAATACGTACTGTAAATAACACATTGTGTGAGCAGTGCATTGTGCTACAACTTTACCAATGGCTATGATGTCAGTAGGTAACAGGAATTTTTCAGCTCTATTTTAGCATTATGGGACCAACATCATGTATGCGCTCTGTCAGTTTTTATTTGTTAATATAGATATGTTCTGGTCTCTTTTTTTGTTTGTTTTTGAACTGTTTCCTTTCCCTGTCATGCCATTTCCCACAATACCTCAGGTTAAAATTCCTACCAATTATCACAATCCTGTCAAATGCATATCCCTGGAAAAGATTTCTGATTCTCCCACAGGCATTCTTCCACAGTCATCCTCTCTCTTCTGCCTTCCCATGGGTCTTGGTCAGTATTTCTCCCTTGACTTGACAACCTGTTAGGTCTTTTTTTCTTTCTTCCTCTCTTTCTATCTTTCTTCTTCTTTTTTATTAAATGTCTCCAATAAACTGTACTCTCTTTTAGCATCTTCTTACTTTCTCTTCAAAAGTCTTCCCACTTTGTAGTTATTCTTCCTGACATCACCTTGCTCCTCAGACTATAAATGCCTTGAAGGCAAGCATTCAGTCTTCTTCAGCTTCTTACCCTCCTCCAGTACTTTGTTGAGTGCCTTATACGTAGATGTTTCTTATCAAATCCTTGTCAAATGAATAAATACCCATTCGAGCTTTTGAAGAGAAATTAGAAAAGGGGAAAAATTACTTATTATATCAATTTTAAAAATTGAGTGTCCAGCAAATGTGACTATTAATGATCTATTGCTGCTTAACAAATGACTCCCTAACCTTAAGAGCTGAAAACATTTATTAACTCACGGTTTCTGTGGGACAGCAAACAGGCATGCTTTCACTGGGTCCTTTTGCTCTGAGCATCTCACAAGGCTGCAGTCACCTCAAGATTCACCCGGGAAAGGATTCTCTTATTAACTCACTCGTACGGTCATTGGTAGGATTCAGTTCCTTGTAGGCTGTTGGAGGCCTCAGTTCCTCAGGAACTATTGGCCTGAGACTTTCTCTTACCACATGAACCTCTCCAAAGTGTCTAACAACATGGCTGCCTGCTTCATCCAGTCAAGCAAACAAGAAAGAGCGTGTGTATGAGAAAACAATGTAAAAGCCACGGTCTTTTACAACCCAATTTGGAAATGAACTCCTGACTCTCATTGTGTCTTGCTTATTAGAAGCAAATCCCTGGTCCAGCCCATTCATACTCAAGGGAAAGGAACAATACAAGGAGCCCAGGATCATTGAGGGAGGCTGTTTTAGATGGTAGACTGTTGAGTAGCAAACTGTATTTTTCTAGGTTGCAATGCTCCTTTTATTAAAGTTGTTGCTAGCTGTCCTGTGGAGAAATGGGTCCCAGGAAGGGGAATTCAACAAAGTAGTGGAAGGAAAAGTTGGAAAAGAAGTTTGAGGATGAGTGACCAGGATCTTGAATGTTGAGCTATTTAGCTACTCAAGAACTCAGGCTTTACCATCAAGGTGGTGGAGAGTCATACAATGTTTCAGTGCAGAGATTGTCCATTTAGAGTTGTACTTCTCAAAGGTCAACTGAATTGGAGAAAAAGCAGACTGGAGGTGGGGAGACTTGTTTTCCCAGCAATTGAAACCATTCCAGTGAGGGGCATGAACAGGATTATTCAAAGAGTAAATGAAAGAAGGGGAAAAATACCACAGATATTGTAGAAGCACAGTGACAGATCTTGGCATCTATAAGAAATAAGGGGAAAAACAGGTGAATTGAAAATCGCCTCGGGATCAGCAGTTGGCGTAATGGCTATGTCGCTAGACTCCCATATAGTTGACCGTGGTTTGAATATGGACCTGGTGGCTTAAACTCACACCAGGCCCATGTGTGTGTGTGCCCAAGATCCCAAGAGGAGAATAGAGGCGAAAGGATTGTGGCATGGCCATCCCCCCCTGGGGGGGGGGGTGATTTCTTTCGCTTTCTGTTTCTCTGTCTCTCTCTGTCTTTTTGGAGAGTGCATGCGTCCTATAGCAAAAACATCTCCAAAAAAAAAAAAAAAAAAATCGCCTCCCAGCTCTGGTGTGAGTGGTTGGAGTATGGATAGCATAGAGACAGAAGTAGGAAATCTAAGTTGGGAGGGAAGATGGTACATTCTTGTTTTTTTTTTTTTTTTTTTTTTTTGAGCAGTTTTTGCTGTAGGGCGTGTGTGCCAGCATGATGTAACTTGATGCTTGTATGTGTACATCCCTGCTTCAGATCTCTTTGGATTTCCATAGTGTCTCATGAAATATGTCCTTCTTATTTGGGGGGCATATTCTAAGTCAGCCTTGGACTGTAAGTATTTTTCTTATCCAAAGCTTGGGTTCTCCTAACAAAACGTTTTTCAGATATCTTGTAGGGAGAAAATATCTGAAATGAAAATGCATTATTTCATTTAATCCTCACAATGACTCAAAGAGGTGACATTATAGCCATATTTTCTCTGTTTTACAAATTACAAAAGCAAGACTTAAAGAGATTGAACAATTTGACAAAGCCACACAGCTGAAATGTTATGAAATTGGAACAAGGGGAAAATATGTAAAGGGGATATAATACTACATAAAATATACAAACCATATTTCTTTTTGGGCAATATTCACTAGTTCTTTTTTCCTCTCCTTTGTTGTTTTGTAGGTAGAAGGCAATATACTTTTACTTTATTTTGAAAAGTAAAAAATCATACTCATTTTTCTACTTTACAAAATTTTAATTTAAAATGGTTGAAATAAATTTTATTCTTGCTTGTGCACTCTCTCCTCCTTTCACTCTCACTTGAATTTAACTGCAAGATTATGCTTCCTGCCGTGTTTTTTCCATAAAGTCACTCTCCTGTTAAAAAACCATCACTGACTCCCTGTTGCTTATGGGATACAATCCAACTTCCCTATCTGGAGATTCTCAACATTTTTCTTCTTTTTTTTAATATTCACAGTAGTCTTTGAAATATTAATTTTTTTTTTTTTACTATATGCCTGAAAGGATGAAAAGACTTAGAATCACACAAAACAGCCAGTGATCCCGGCACAGCCCCTGTAACAGAAGCAAGTGTTCTCAGGGCATCCATAAAACAGCCACAGATAGCATGGCAGCCTGTTTTTCTTTTTCTTTTGTTTTCTTTTTTTTTTTCCCCTACAGTTTTGCCTTTGGGCATGTGCACTGGCCAGAGAGAAACAGACAGAGAGACATACACATAGAGAGGGAAAGTGAGAAACTTACCCCCCCTCCCCCCCCCCCCCCCCCGAGGGATTGGCCATGTCACAATCGCTTCTCTTCTATTCTCTTCTCGGGACACAGGTGCCCAACATGATTTTCAAGCTGTTGAGTCTGGGACTTGAACCTTGATCAGCCATGTGGGAATCTAAGGCCATCAACTGACCCCAGCATCTTGTTTTTCTTGGCTGTTCTTTGTTGCCATGTTGCAGGTCGAGGATGGCTCTCGGCCACTCACTCCTATGTGCTTCAGAGGAAATATTCTCTCTGGTTCCACAGTGGCACTGTGGCCCACTCTCTTGGTCATAGGAAGTTTTAGATATGCTTTATAATGCTTTTGAACAACTCTGTCAGCTTGCATTCTGTCACTAAGAAAAAAATAGGTTTCCTCAGTGACAGCAAAACTGTATATTTCCTATTAACAAATTGTGACAGTAGCACACCTGTTGAGAGTCCTTTCCAGCTTTGAACTACATTGCTATATAACGCCATTCCCCACATACACACACACATACACACACACACTCCACACACTCCGCTACCTATGGGCATGCTCAGCTTCTACAAGAGTGCTTTTGCTCACAGTAATCCCTGTTGCTGGTTATCTTTCCTTTTACCAAAATCCTGACTGTATTTCAAGATCTGGTCTAATTTTTGTTGGATGACTTCTGCCCCTGGTGGTCTGCTCTGAGCACCTCTGACACCTCTGTGTAGCTCACTTGACACTTGCGTGTGTATATCCCTGCGTTAACCAAATCACAATTGCCTTGAGGGCCAAGCCCATGTATTATCTTTTGTAAATATGTAGAACCTGACAAGTGTGTGCATAACAAGTGCCCAGAAATCTAAGTCTGACAGCAAGCATCTAAAATAAGCATCTTTTCAAGATTGCTTATTTCCCCATGTGAGGTGTCAGGAGGACAGTTGTTTAAAAGCAGCCAGTTGTATAACACAGGTAAAAGGTGTCTTGTGGGTGAGCGTGGTGACCTAGAGGGAAAGTGCTGTTGCTGTTGCATAATGTCGTTACATTTTTGAGATACTCTGGTGGAGCTCAGTTCACCTTTGGTTTCTAAGATGGAATTGCTGAATCTTCACTCAGGGAACAGCTTGTGTTGCTCAGTTTGCTGTTTTCTGGAAGAACAGTTCTCAACCCCCTCCTTCTCTGGGTCATCATCCATAGGTAGAAGGAGCTTGCCGTCCAGACAATGTTGCTGTTCTGGGCGACATTCTGTGACATTCTGATTTCTTATGCATCTGTAAGAATTCGGCAGGAGTGTAGCCAGGTTATATAGGAGTAGAAAGAATATTAATTTGAAAAGATTCTGTGTGGGAAAGATAAGTATACTACTGCTATATAAAGGTAGTCTTTATTTTTATAAAATATAAATCTTCCTATTGCTTGCATTTTCTGTCTAATCCTATGCTCTCACCCTCTGAATTCAGCACAGTGTGTCCATTGGATTATCAGTTGTTATTATTTAGAATACCCTCTTTCTGTTGGTGTTGAAATTCCTTGAGAAATAAGCTGTGCTCATAGCTTTTTCTAGTGTGTTGGCTTTGGTCTTGGGTATACATTATGACCTTGTGGAAGCTTTAAGAGAAGTCCCAGTTCTCTTTCCAGACCAATGAAACTGAAATGCTGGCACTGCATGTGGGGCAAGGGTATATATTTTTATTGCATGATTCCTTATTTACCTTTAGTCATTGTACATCTTTATAACATACAACATGGTTTTGCTTTTTCTTTTTTAAGTTTTTTTTTTCCCCATAGGATATGTTCAATCACTGGAGAGACACGCACAGAGAGAGAAAGAGAGTGAGAGGGAAAGGGAGAAATCATCCTCCCTCCATCCAGGGGGCATGGTCATGCCGCAATCCTCTCCTCCATTCTCCTCTTGGGATTTTGAGCACACATGCACACGTTCCCAGTGTGAATTTTGAGCTGTTGGATCTGGGACTCGAACCACAGTTGGCCATGTGAGAGTCCAGCACCTTAACCACTATGCCACCTGTTGACCCACAGCATGGTTTTTTTCTTTTTTTTGCAACTCAAATCATAACTTATTTTCTTTTTTTATTATTTATTTATTTTTATTATCATCATAATCTTCTTTATATTACATTGGATTACATATAACTTTACAGTGTATTACAATGCTTTTTCAAAAAGGAATGCCATGCATGTCAGTCAATACAGAGACATTAATCTCCCTGCTTCAACGTTCAATATCTTTTCTGTTTTCCCCAATCATTATTATTATTATTATAATTTTTTTTTTAAAACGGTCAATCAATATTTCTCATTTTGCTTGTAAAAAGACTTTGCCCATCATGAAATACTTCTCAGACCAATCCAGTTGAGAATACTATACATGTCATTATCTACAGTTAATAAGCCGTATCTGTTTCTCACTAACGTCCTGCCTCTCTATTGTTCTCTTGCTATCTTTCTCTATCCTCTTCTCTTCACCTCCCCCATTCCACACTGTCCTATTCTCATTAAGTACCTTCACTGCTTTTATGTCCTCCAATTTTTTGCTCCTACCATAAAGTGCGGATAGTCGGTATATATTGAGTGGATACATACAATATCTTTCTTTCATAGCCTGTCTTACTTCACTCAGCAATAGATCCTCCATATCTGACCACTTTCTATCAAATGCCAGGATCTTGTTATTTTTTATGGCTGAGTAGTATTCCATAGAGTATATATACCACACTTTTCCAATCCATTCATCAGTTTGTGGACATTTAGGTTGGTTCCATGTCTTGGCAATTGTGAATAATGCTGCAATAAACATTGATGTGCAAGCACTTTTCTGACTCAGCGTTCTCCTGGTCTTTCGGGTAAATACACAGAAGTGGGATTGCTGGATCAAATGGTAGTTCTATCTGTAGATCTTTGAGGAACCTCCATATTGTTCTCCACAGTGGTTGAACTAGTTTACATTCCCACCAACAGTGTAGGAGGGTTCCCTTTTCACCACATCCCTGCCAACACTTACCACTTTTTATATTCTTAATCTTTGCCATTCTGACAGGGGTTAGGTGGTATCTCATTGTGGTTTTTATCTGCATCTCCCTTATGATGAGGGATGTTGAGCATTTCCTCATATGCTTTTTGGCTGTTCGTATGTCTTCCTTAGAGAGATTTATGTTCAGCTCATTTCCCCATATTTTAATTGGGTTAATCATTTTTTTTTCACATAAGGCACTTGAGTTCCCTGTGTATTCTTGTTATCAGTCCCTTGTCTGAGGCATATTTAACAAAAATATTTTCCCATTCTGAGGGTTGTCGGTTCACACTTGTTACTGTGTCCTTTGCTGTGCAGAAACTTCTTAGTCTAATATAGTCCCACTTGTCTATTTTAGGGATTATTGCCTGTGCTTTGGGAGTCTTATTTAAGAAGTCTTTGCCTACTCCAATGTCTCCCAGAGTTTCCCCAGCATTTTCCACCAGTAGTTTTATTGTTTGAGGTCTTAGGTTCAGATCTTCGATCCATTTTGAGTTGACTGTTGTTAATGGTTAAAGATGGGGGTTCAGTTTCATCTTTTTGCAGGTGGATACCCAGTTTTTTCCAGCACCATTTACTAAAGAGGTTTTCCTTTTCCCAATGGATTGACTGATATCTTTTGTCAAAGATCAGTTGGCTGTAAGCTTTGGGGGTTATTTCTGGGATCTCTATTCTCTTCCATTGGTCTACATGTCTGTTTTTATGCCAATACCATGCTGTTTTGATGACCACAGCTTTATAGTATATCTTGGGATCAGGGAGTGATATGCCTCCTACTCCATTCTTCTTGCGCAGGATTGCTTTTGCAATACGAGGTCTTTTATGATTCTAGACAAATTCTATGATTGTCTTTTCTAGATCTGTGAAGAATATTTCTGGTATTTTGATTGGAATTGCATAAAACATGTAGATTAATTTGGGTAGAATTGCCATTTTGATTATGTTATGTTTTTTTTCCAATCCAGGAGCATGGGATGTCCTTCCACTTTTTTATGTCACTTTCAATGTCTTTTTTACGATTTTCGTAGTTTTCTTTATAAAGGTCTTTGACTTTCTTAATTAGGTTTATCCCTAGGTATCTTATACACCTTGTGGCTATGGTGAAAGGGATTCCTTTCTTCAGCTCTGCTTTGTTCAACTTGTTGTTCATAAATAGAAATGCTATAGATTTTTAGATATTGATTTTGTATCCTGCCACGTTACTGTATTCACTTATTACTTCAAGAAATTTTTTCATGGATACCTTTGGGTCTTCTAAGTATACCATCATGTCATCTGCAAATAAAGATATTTTCAACTCTTCTTTGCCTATTCAAATGCCTTTAATATTGTTCTCTTCTCTGATTGCAATAGCTAAGACTTCCAGTACTATATTAAAGAGCAGTGGAGAAAGTGGGCAGCCTTGCCTAGTACCTGTTTTCAGAGGAAAAGCTTTCAGCTTTTCCCCATTCAGTATAATGTTAGTTGTAGATTTTTCATAGATTGCTTTTATTGTGTTCAGAAATGACCCTTCTATACCAATCTTACTGAGAGTCGTAATCATAAAAGGATGTTGTATTTTATCAAATGCTTTCTCCACATCAATTGAGATGATCATATGGTTTTTAATCTTTCTTTCTGTTAATGTGGTGTATTACATTTATGGTCTTGCGTATATTGAACCACCCTTGCATCCCTGGTATAAAGCCTGCCTGGTCGTGATGAATGATCTTTGTTATATGTTGTTGGATACGATTTGCGAGTATCTTGTTGAGAATTTTTGCATCTATATTCATCAATTATATTGGTCTGTAGTTTTCCTTTTTTGTCATGTCCTTATCTGTTTTGGGGATGAGGATAATGGAGGCTTCATAAAATGAATTTGGAAGGTTTCCTTCCTTTTGAATCTTTAGAAATAATTTTAGTAGGATAGGGGTTAACTCTTCCTTAAAGTTTTGTAGAATTCACAAGTGAAGCCATCTGGACCTGGGCTTTTCTTTGTTGGGAGGTTATTTATTACTGATTCAATCTCCTGGCTTGTTTTAGGTCTATTCAGGTTCTCTATGTCTTCCTGATCCAATCTTGGTAGATTATATGCATCCAGAAATTTGTCCATCTCCTCCAGGTTATCTTGTTTGTTGGCGTAAAGTCGATCATAGTATCCTCTAATAATATTTTGTATTTCTGCTATGTCTGTGGTAATATTGCCTGTTTCAGCACATATTTGATTAATCTGGTTTCTTTCTTTCTTCTTCTTGATCAGTCTAGCCAATGGTGTGTCGATCTTGTTAATCTTTTCAAAGAGCCAGCTTTTGCTTTCATTTATTTTCTGTATGGTTCGTTTATTTTCTATTTCATTTATTTCTGCTCAAATCTTTATTATTTCTTTTCACCTGGCATTTTGGGGGTTTGTTTGTAGTTGTTTTTCCAATTCTCTGAGGCATGATGATAAGTTATCTATTTGCCATCTTTCCATCCTTTTCTTATGCGCACTAATTGCTATGAATTTCCCTCTTATGACTGCTTTTGCTGTGTCCCATAGATTCTGGACACTTCTGTACTCATTTTCATTTGTTTCCATAAATTTTTTTATTTCAGCCTTAATTTCTTCAGTAGTGAAGAAGTCATTCAGAAGTAGGTTGCTCAGTTTCCATGTGTTCGTGTATTTTCGGGGTTGTTTTTTGAACTTAATCTTGAGTTTAATTCCATCATGGTCAGAGAAGATGCTGGGTACAGTTTCTATGCCTTTGAATCTGTAAAGGCTTGATTTGTGTCCTAATATATGATCTATCTTTGAAAAGGTTCCATGTCGGGGTGAGAAAAATGTATATGTTGTAGATGTAGGGTGGAAAGTTCTATAGATATCGGTCAAGCCCATTCCATTTATAGTATCATTTAAGTCCTGTATCTCTCTATATATTTTCTGTCGAGAAGATCTGTCTATAGGAGATAGTGGGGTGTTGAGATCTCCACAATTAAAGTATTTCTCCCTATCTCTCCTTTTAGCTCCAGCAGTCTTTCCTTCACATATTTAGGCGCACCTGAGTTGGGTGCGTAGATATTTATAAGGGTTATGTCTTCTTGCTGGATTACCCCATTTACTATTATATAATGCCCTTCTTTGTCTCTTCTTACAGTCTTTGTCTTGAAATCTATTTTGTCTGAGATCAATATTGCTACTCCAACCATTTTTTGATTTCCATTTCCATGGAATATCTTTTTCCAGCCCTTGACTTTTAGTCTATGTATGTCTTTATCCATAAGGTGAGTTTCTTGTAGGCAACAGATAGAGGGTTTCTGTTTTCTTATCCATTCAGCCAGTCTATGTCTCTTAACTGGAGAGTTTAATCCATTGACATTCAATGTAATTATCGATATTTCCGTACCTGATCCTATCATTAAGTGAGCCATTTTCTTGGTTGCTTTTTGTTCTCATATAACTGTCTCTGATTTTTTAGTTTTCCTGGTATAGTACTCCCTTCAGAACCTCTTGAAGAGCTGGTCAGGAGTTGGTAAATTCCTTCAAATTTTGTTTATTCGAGAATGTTTTTATCTTTTTTTCCCATATGAAAGATAATTTTGCCGGGTATAATATTCTTGGTTGAAATTGTTTTTCACTCAACACTTTGACTATACTTCCCCATTCTTTCCTTTCCTGCATTGTTTCCACCGAGAGACCCGATGTTAGCCTGATGGGGTGACCTTTGTAAGTAACTTGGCGTTTCCCTCTTGCCAACTTTAGTATCTTGTCTTTGTCTGTTTTTTTTTTTTCCAGTCTGGCTATGATGTGCCTTGGAGAGGATCTTCTTCGGTTGATTCTACTCGGGGTCCTATGTATTTCTTGGGTCTGGATATTTGAATGCCTTTCTAGATTTGGAAAGTTTTCTTCCAGGATCTCATGGAATAAATTATCTAGGCCCTTATTATTTTCTTCCTCTTCTGGAATACCAGTTATCCGGATATTGGGGTGCTTGATGGTATCCAGTATTCCTCATATATTATCCTCATTTTTCATGGTTGTTTTCTCAATCTTCTTGATACTTTTTTCTAGGTCAGATGTTTTGTCTTCTATGTTAGAGATTTGATCTTCTGTCTGGTCTAACCTACTTTTAATACTTTCAAGGGAGGTTTTGATTTCCTGTATCACATTCTTCAATCCTAAAAGTTCCATCTGATTCTTGTTTAAGGTATCCATTTCTTCTTTCAAGTCATTGAAGGACTTCCTCATCTCCTGGAGCTCCTTGTCTCTTTTCTCTTCCATCTCAGTTAGTTTGGTCACTACAAATATTCTGAATTCCTTATCAGACATGTCCATGACGTCCATTGTATTGACTGTGGGTGATGTAGGCTTGATGATTTCCCTTGAGGGAGAGGCCTTTTGTTGGTTGCTCATATTTCTTGAGCCTCTGTGATTGTTCCTAGTCATCAGGTAATCTATATGTTTCTTCCTAACTTATTTAAGGTATCTTTGATTGTTAAAAGTTGTACAGGATTATAAAATTGGTGATTTCTCTTATGGTTGGCCTACCTGTTGCTCACAATTACCATTAACTGTTGCCACTAGCCCTGGATGGCCCAAAGTCCTTGCTGTTTCTAAGGAGTGGTGAGCCTTCAACTGACCTAATAAGCAACACCCCAAGAGCAAAGAAAAACAAAAGGAAAAAAGGAAATCGCGCGGCGCACATCCCGAGCTGCGCGCTATTCAAATCACCAAAATTCAAAGAGTCCAAAGGCTAGTGGGAAAGGGTAAAAAATGAGTGACAGGACCAGGTTGGTCAGACCTGTAGCCTCAGTCCACCTGGTGTCCGGAACTGCTGGCCGGCTCGATCCGGATTGCTGGTGCGGTGGGGTGGGGTGGGAGTTCGCCTTAAAGTCCCAGACAACCAACCTGGGGTCCAAGGAGGAGGAACGGTGGGGATGAGCGGAGATTCGGAAGGGTCGGGCCGCAGCCTCAGTCCACCTGGTGTCCGGAACTGCTGGTCGGCTCGATCCGGATTGCCGACCCACAGCATGGTTTTTCAAAGCAAGCATGCAGTGCATGTCAATCGAGTCAATATACATCATCCTTAACAGATAATGTTTCATTCTTGTGTCTGTTAAATGTTTTTTTTTTCTGAGCCCCTCCCACCCAGCCCTTACTAATCATCACCTTCCTACACAGTCTCCTGCTATCTACCCATTGCCCTCCCTACTATTATATCTTCAAATCTCCTACTTTTCTCTTTTTAAAAAAAATTATATTTTATCATTATACATCACTATGCATTTTATAGCATGCAAAATGACATGAATATTTAAAAAAAATGCTTTACAATATCAGATGTTCATCTAAAGCTAGGATCACTACCTAGTGGGTTCCCTATGGTCACAGCTGGGGCTTGTTACAAAGAGCCTGCTTGGTGGTGAACGCTATATTGATTTTGCCTGACTCAGTAAGTACTTCAATCTGAGGGGACTTCAAAATGTTTGTGGAAAAATAGAATTAAAGTACAAGTTTATTTTGGTGCAAAAAAATTGAAGTCCATGTGTAGTTCATAATACACATTTTCCATGGAATTTTTGAAGGTTCCTCATATTTTTCTTTCACAGAAATTAGGAGAAACTGGGGTGGAGAGATAATTAGAGGAGTCTGGGGTTCATCACAGAGTTCTTTCTTGGCCAATGTAGATGCAGGTTATTGGTTGAAAGTTTAGTAATGTCTTCAGTTGGAAATCATCCATGCATTTAGACAGCTAGTATGTCCAAGTGCCTGTTAAACAAGATGTTTATTTGCTGTTTTTTAAAAAGGGAATGGGAGAAAGAGAGATTACTTTATTATTATGTATTAAGCCAGGTTAACAAAAAATCACCAAAGTCTTGATTTCACATATAACTCCTAACTATTCTCTTAATGGCAGTCAACGGACAACTGGTCAGTATTTGCAGACTTCTATGTCCCCTTGCCTTCCATTTTTATGAACATCTGGAGAAATCTTCGATGAGAATAGAAAATAACTTCCTCAGGAGGAAAATCAGTAATTACTCTCTTATTGCTGGACATGCTTTAAAGCTATTAGAACTGTACTTTATTGCTTGGTGAGTTGATTGTTTGAAGAGGCTATCCCACAGGGGTAGATAGAGAGTGTCAAATCCCTCTGATGGATGCTTAGAAACCCTTTTAAAAGAAATACACCTCCTATTAGAACATACTCATCTTATTTGTACTAGTATTTAAATCCCTCACTTACCTTCATTCATTATTCACTCGGCTTCCTACCTTCTTTCTCCCTTTTAGCCAAACAATTATCTCTTAGAGATATCTAAGCCTTTAGCATTTTTGTTGTTCAAATAAAATACTTTTTTGCTTGAGTAGTCTAAATATTCCCCTGAAACCTCCTACTCCCATGGTCTCCTCCTTGTCTGTCAATGACAACTTCTTCCTTCCAGTTGCTCAGGCCTAAGACTTTGGGATGGTCATACATACCCCACCTCTACAAGTGTTGTTAGCTCTACCATCAAAATATATCCTAAACCCGACCTCTCTTTCCAACTGCACTTCCCTACCCTGGTCCAAGTCTTCGTCTCTCTCCTAGAACATTGCTTTACCCTCCTGACTCTTCTCCCTCCTTTTACTCCTGACCCTCCATCTTTTCCTAGTGTAGCAGCCAGAGAGCTCTTTTGATATCGTCCCAAGTCCTCCTGTAGCTTTTTTTTTTTTTTTTTTTTTTTTTTTTTTTTTTTTTAATCCATAACATTACAATAGCCTCCCAAACCCTGACACTTCTTGGGACCATAGAATCTACCACTTTCTTGCTTACACATTTCCAGTCACACTGCACTTCCACTTTTTCAGATCAAACCAGAGTCTTTTCCAGCTCAGAACTTTTACAATAAATGTTTCCTCTGACCAGAAACTTCTCCTGTAAATGGCCTCTTTGAGGTCTCAGGGAGGCCTTTCTTGCAAACCCCAAACAAAAATTAAAATTGTACCACCTCTGTCATTTTTCCTTGCCTTGTCTTTCTTTAAAGCACTGGTCATCACTGAACATATAATGCGTGTCTGCCTGCCTGCCAATCTATATATCATCTACCTACTACCTGCCTGCTCTCTTCTATTTAGCTGTAGTCCTCCGAATAGATCAAGCACTGGGAAGATAGGCATTTTTATCATTCTGTGTTGCCAGGGTCTAGAACATTGTCAAGTCTGCAGATGCTCAGTAAGAATTTGATTGAAGAGTGAATGAATGAAAGATATAGGTTAACGTAACTATAGTGATTCAGGCCTCTGATCTAGTTGCCAAATGTTTGTGATACGTGAAAACAGAATTCCAGATTCCTATTGATTAATTACAAATCTTTTAAGTGACATTACTTATTCTACTTGGATAGTAAAGAAAATCTAAAAGCATCAAAATTGTCCTCCACATATCCTCTAATTATTGCCAGTTGTTAGAATATTGCAATTTTTTCCTCAATTCTGGGGAATATGATATAAAATCAGCTGAAATTTCATACTTAGATATGTGTGTAGGGTAGAGAAAATTTTCAAAAAAGACAAGGAAACGAAATAGTAAATGATACACTTAGGACATTATCCATTTGAAAAGTGAGATTATAAGTGATATAATTTCATATGTTTTTCATATCCATGTTTAAATTTTAAAAAATGTAATAAAAGTGATGAGTACAAAATAAAGCTTATTTTAAAAATAAAAATCGTATTTGTCATTCTTTTAACAATATATTTTGAGTTTGTATGTATAAATACACATATCTATTAAGAGATTATACATAGTACCAGGTTGCAAGCTGCCTAAGACTCTTATTATTATTATTATTATTTTTGGAGAGGTTTTCGCTATAGGGCGCATGCGCTCGCCAGACAGAGAGAGAGAGAGAGACATAGAGACAGAAAGCGAGAAATCACCCCCCATGGGGGATGGTCATGCCGCAATCCCTTCTCCTCCATTCTCCTCTCGGGATCTTGGGCACGCACGCACTAAAACTGATCCAAAACTGATAGACAAAAATCAACCTCGAAGTAGTGGGAAAAGCAGGGGTGTTGCTTTAAACAGGGTAGGTTGTTACGGGATAGTAGTTAACAGTCCTAGGAGACCCCTTGGACATTCAGGTCAGCTGCCCTTAGACAGAGGACCACTGCTCTTTGCATAAGAACAATATTTTTTTGTTGTTCTTGTTGGTATTTGAGTTACACATCTGTATTTGGAGCTAGTAACATGCTAATCATTTTTATTGTAGGGACCATTGAATGGTGCAGTGGCTACATCGCTGGACTCCCATGTAGTCAACTATGGTCTCCGGACCTGGAGACTTAAAACTCAATCCCGGCATGTGTTTTTACACAGATAAACTTTACTTGAATGGACACGTTATTAAGTGAACTTCCCTACTGGGTTTGTTCCTCCAGGCCCCTAAACATCTTGCTTTAGTTTTATAGAATGCGTTTATTACCTGCTGATGTATTTAATATGCTCCATGAGCACGTCCTCTATATTACCACCGGAAACCTATTGGTAATTCAAAATTTGCTTTTGCCTAAAAGTTGACTGACCTGCAAAATGAACTTCTACACAAAACTATAATCTCTATTTGTCAAAGAGCTACCATTAGATCTGGATTCTATTGGGTCACTGGGAAAGTCATGATGCATTTTCCATAGGAAAATGCATCATGACTTTCCTGACATCCTAATAGTATAATTTGATGTGTTACCACAAAAATCCAAAAGCCCAGCAAGAAGTTGTGTGAGTCACTTGGAAACTGTGGCTGAAATAGCATTGTTTTAACCTTTGACTTACATAAGGAGCAAAATAGGTAAATGACCAATTAAGCAACCTTGGCAAACAAGAGTCATGGGTATAGGGCTGCTAAATGGCACAGCGGTGAAACATGATATTCTTCAAGGCCATCTTATGTGGAAAGTTCTCAGTTAAAGTCGAGACCTCCCTGAGTATGCTGGGCTCATGCTTGCTCATGATCCAGGGCTGGCTGAAGGCTGGGGTGGATCATGGCATCAAAATTCTATTGTGGGGAACCAGCAGATGGCATAATGGTTACATTGCTAGATTCCCATACAGTTGACCACGGTTTGAGTCCCAGATCTGGTGGCTTAAAACTCACACTGGGCGTGTGTGCGTGCATGAGTGCCCAAAATCCCGAGAGGAGAATGGAGGAGAAGATTCACTGCTGCGGAGTGATTTCTCGCTTTTTGTTTCTGTCTCTCTTTGTCTTTCCAGCAAGCACACATGCCCCATAGTAAAAATCCCTCAAAAAATATAAAACTTTGGGACCAGCAGGTGGCGTGGTGGTTAAGGCGCTGGACACTCCCACATGGCTGACCAGGGTTCAAATCCTGAATCTGGTGGCTTGCTTTCTCGCTTCCTCTCTCTCTCATTCTCAACGTCTGTCTCTCTCTGGTCAAATTTAAAAAAAAAATGAATGAATGAATAAATAAAATAAAAAAATATATAAAACTTAAAATTAAAAATCCCTATGGTGGGTGCTGTTTTTTTTTTTTTTTTTTTTTTTTTTTCGCTCTCTCATGCATGCACACATGGAAGAAAGAAAGAAACTTTTCAAAAGGGTGAATAAATTAAGTCTTAAAAAATATCAAATAGGAAAAAATATAGAAACAAAATAGTCTAATAACAGGGAACCAGCAGTTAGCATAATGGCTATGTTGCTGGACTCCCACGTAGTTGACCACGGTTTGCGTCCTGGACCCGGTGGCTTAAAACTCACGCCAGGTGTGTGTGCGTGCGCGCCCAAGATCCCGAGAGAAGAATGGAGGAGAAGGAATTGCGGCGTGACCATCCCCCCTGGGGGGTGATTTCTCGCTTTCTGTCTCTCTGTCTCTGTCTGTCTGGCGAGTGCACGCGCCCTATAGTGAAAACCTCTCCAAAAAATAAATAAATAAATAAAAAGTCTAATAACAGATATAGTCAATCAAGCTAAAAGATGTAGGTTATATTAAAGAATATGTTGTTTTATAAGCTTTATGGGATAGCAAACTTTCTCTTTTTGTTAAGATATACTTCCAAGGTGTTTACTGTGTAGTTAGAAATCTCGGTCCTTTCTTTATTATAGATTTGTATCATTGCCAAGTATTCTTATTACTTTAATCAAGGCAAATTTGTGAGATTCAGGTTGTCTCCATGGTCTGATGGTTAAGGGAGCTGTATCTCACATGGTCAACCATGAGGTTTGAATCCTAGCACTGGAAGTTTAAAAAACAGGCCAGATGCATGTGAGTATATACTTAAAAGTCCCACAGGGTGTAGAAATGGAGGACAGATTATGGTATGATCACACACCATAAGAGGGGGCTTTTTCTTTTCTTTTTTTTTTTCTTTTTTTGAGAGGCATTTTGTTATAGGGTTTGTATGCTTGCCAGAGAGACAGAAAGTGAGAAATTATCCTCTGGCCATGCAGAAAACCTTCTCTTCTAGTCTCTTGGGATTTGGGGCATGCACACACACATGCCCAGTGTGAGCTTTAAGCAGCTGGGTCCGGGACTTGGACCACAGTCACCACATGGGAGTCTAATGTCTTAACCACTGCACCAGTTGCTGGTCCCCAAAGAGAGTATGAGATCTGACTCCAAAAACAGAATCCTCAGGAGCTTACTTATTTCATACTCTAAAACTCAGAAAGTTTTATGTGTTACCAAAAAGAAAGTATATCTCTTCTTTCTTTACTTACTGGGAAAATGTGAGGGGTCTTTGAAATGTTCATAGAACATGTGTATTATGAAAAAGCTATGAGTGAATTTCATTTTTTTTTTTACCAAAATAAACTTATACTGAAGTTTTCCTGAGCATGCCAGGAAATGGGATCCTGGAAGGCTAAGATGGGTGTGAATTACAGCGTGAGACCCTCTTAGGGTACATATCTCTCTATATCTCACTGTCTCTGTCTCTATCTCTCATGGAAGAAATAAATAAACTTAAAAAAAAAGCAGGAATCCTTTTCTTAAAACTGAATTTGAAAGGACTATTTTAAGGGTTATTTTTTAATCATTAAGCTTGATGCTTGCCATAGGTTTTGATAAAAATCTTTTTATCAGATTTTCAGCAGCATTGCTATAATCCCATGACGAGTGTAAAATAGCAGGGTTGTTGAAACAACCTATAGCCCTTGTGTTGCCATTGGTCCTGAGGTGGTCCTGAGGCTGCAATTGATATTCATCATCACACTCCTCTGTAGCTCCTTCTGGAGTTCTTTCAAGCTTAGATAGTATTTAAACAGGTCTAACTTACTTACTTGATCAGTGACCCAGATCTTCATTCCTTGGAGGTCTGAGCCTTTATTTTTATTTTTAACACTTGTTGGACATGGTTGTTGAGATTTCCCAATTCATGTCACCAGAGGGCACAGAAATAGCAAGAAATCCCCTAGTGAATTCCCTGGTATCCAGATATTCTCCTTTCTGCTTCTATCATGTAGTATAATTTTAGATCTTGTAATCCGGATCAACAGTTCCCAACTGTACAGTGATATTTTCTTTGCTTGGCGGTCTACTGGAATGAGGAACCCATATGATTAGCTGGTTGTCGCATCTTTGAGTCTAGAGGGCCCTGATTATAGTGTCTGGTAGATGCCTCTCCCTTTCTGTGAACCAGGAGGTTCACAAACAGACCCTAAGGTGGCTGAGAAGCGATACACACATTTAGCAAGTGGGTCACTGAGAGAACTGCTGAAGGGGCCCAATCCTCTCTCCACCTGTTGGTTCCACACTCAAATATTCTAGTTATTGCAGATAGAGCCCCTGGGTTGCTTCTCCAGCCTGATGCCATGAGGGCAATTATATTTACCTGTCTCTGATTAAGTACCACCATCTGGCCTCTGCTATCCCCAAATCCCATCAACTCCACAGATATATTGATGTTGAAATAAAGAGCTCAGTTCCACAGCAATTAGAAATTTCAACCTATAAGGGAGAACCATTGCCTAGTTTTTCAGTTAAGTCTAGTACTCCTCTCATCTATGCCTCTTTTTAAGTTTATTCATTTATTCCATGACTGAGCAAGAGAAATGGAGATAAAGAGCAACAGGAAGATAGCATCTCTTATAGGAGCATAATACCGCGATCCATTTCTAGCTTTAGCCAGCCCTGGGTCATGGGCACTAGCATGCTTGGTGTACTCAAGGAAGCCTCTGGACACAAACCTGGAACCTTCTCATGTGGGTCAGTCTTGCAGAGCATTGTGTTTTACTGCCACACCACCATCCAGCCCCTATCTGTGCATTTCTTACTGTGCGAATGAAGGGAATGTCATTAGACCCTTCTAGGGAGTGCATTCAGGCTGTGAGCTCTCCAGCTCCATTAAAGCCATCCTAACATTCTCACCTCTTGGAACCTTCTAACTTCTACTTCATTACTCTGCTAAGGCAGTTCTATACTCTATATCTGCTTTATTTTAGGCCATTGCCCTGCAGATCTTAAGGGGGCATTCCAGTCACATTTTTGGGTCAGTCTCAGGGGATCTTGCCAGAACATTAAGCCCCCACATCATAGGATGTCAATATGTTCTTCCCTATCCCCAGTGTATTCCTGGTCTAAAACCCTGAAGACTCATTCTCCTATGTATTCTCCATTCTCCAGGCTTCTACTGGCACACACTCACATGTCCTACAAGTCTCTGAGCATGTACCCTCACTCTTGCCAGAGCAGGCACTTTATTTCCTTCCCAAAGCTGTGGAGTAGCTTTTCTGTAGGCAGTACGTGGAAGTGTGGCAGCTCTTGAGGTGGACAAGTCCTATCACATGAAGCACCTGCCTCAGGTGAAGTCCTCGCATGGTCTCCAGTTGAAAGGAGGCAATCCTCAGTAATAGGGATGGTGCTGCTTGTCCTAGCATGGGGAATTCAAAGAATTATAGGTGCTCGAGATCTTTTTATATCTAAAGCTCAGGGACTCACACTTATCCAATCAGAGTCCTGGTTTATACATAAGAGATATGTCAGACTTCTGTAGCTCTGCCCTTTAAATAATAAATCTTGAACCCTAGTTTCACTCAATCTTCCCTATGATTGCAGTTAGCTAAAGCTGCTAACTCAGAACCCTTATAATTCCCATTCCCTTATACTGTTAAAAGTGCAGAAGCCAGTAATTCACCTTCCTCTGTGCCTCATTTCTAGCCATTAGAGGTGAGTCTTTTGAGACTGATAATGGTCATTGGTGAATCACCAGTCACAGAATCTCATTCTGAGCATGTCAACTTCATTTTTGTTGACAGTTTGGCTCTTTATTGATAGCTTTTTTGCCTTTGGTATGGTCCAGCCTCCTCTAGCAAACCTTGACACCAACTCCCTTAGCTTGAGTTTTCCCGGAAAGCAGATCCTGGGATATAGGCTTGCACATAGGAGTGGCAGTTGGGAGGTGATTCTATGAAACTGGGGTGACAGTTTCAAGGGAATATAAGAGAGGAGGAGGGAAAGGCAAATGAAAGGTATATTATCAAGTAGTCACTGCTGTGGATAAATAGAACTCAATTATGACATCCTCCTGCATAGCCTTGAGACTGCAACTCAGATAGTGCTCTCAGAGATGGAAGGGTCCACAAACTCCCATCTCCCTTGGGTGAGAGATACACAGCCCTGAAAGTCAATGTCTCTTTAAAACTGGGGCTTTGGGCACCATATTTGCCTCATCCCATCCCTGCCTCACAGTCCACAAGTCAATAGAGCTCAATGTCTTTAAAGCAGATCTTATATTTTTGCTATTAAGAAATCGATAACTTCAGTATAATAAATTAGCACCTACCAAATATTAAAAGATATGGTATGTTATTTTTAAATTTTGAAGTGATAAACTGCCAGGACCTGCTTGGCTGAACACATTTTTCTGAGTGGGGAAGGCTATGGATTAGAAATAAATGTAACCATAAACACACAACAACATACACAAAAAAGCAAGGGTTGGGTGAGCCTGACTTCTCTGATGAAGAAAGCTGTAACCAAGAACAGGCCTTAAGTTTATTCTTATAAAGGGCAGAAAATGGGGGAAGAGGAAATGGAATGCAAAGTCAGTTGTTTTTGGATACAAATCGTCTGAAGATGTGGAAATGACTGGTGACATGTAATTTCTCTGATCTTTTTGGGGTGACATCTGATAAACAGATGTGGCTTCCTTGAGCCTTATACTGCCCTGCAGCATCGGGTATGGGGCATCAGGTACCAGGTATGGACAACAGGAAGATAACTGATGACAACATCTGGCAGATAGTGTTTTTGTATGCAAATACTCTCATAGCTATTGCTAATGAAGCTAAGGGTAGCACATTTCTGCACGCATCTAATGGTCACCATGTTTTCTCAGGATGGCCACGCTCCACAGTAAACAGGTGCTTGGTTGGGGATTGGAGTGCTAGACCTGTCAGGTAGACCCTAAGCTGAAGTGTCTGAGGAGTGGAGATGGAGACTACAGGGAGATTCATTTTCCACATGGCCGGGAAGGCTGAGAGTGTGTGTGTGTGTGTGTGTGTGGGCCGGGTCCCGAGCTGGCGTATTTCAGTACTTGATTTGGTTTTGCTCAATAGTTATCAGTAGACAATGGCCTCTTCTGTAGTGTAGCCATTTGGCTCTATTTAATGAGAAGGAAAACAAAGGCATTACAGTGTGTTATGAAGTTTGCAAATGAGATTGTACACACAGGGGACCCAGTAACTATTAAGAGAGAGTGCTCTGCCACCATCATTATAATTCTCCCTGGATTTCAAGTATGTGAAGTGCAACAATAGGCACATCCTGTCTGAGACTATATAAGATGTGTCTTGAAAGAGCAGGATCACTGGGGAATAATTAAAATGCCCTGCCTTAGGCCAGACCACCAGATTGTTACTTCATTTTTGTTGACAGTTTGGCTCTTTATTGATAGCTTTTTTGCCTTTGGTATGGTCCAGCAAATTTCTTTCCCCTTTTCCAGTGTTTCCCTCTACTACATGTTGATTTTTCACCATTATCTTCTTTTTCTTCTTAAGCTCCCTCTTTCTACACTTTTTTTTTTTTCTTTTCCTTTTTTTTTTTTTTTTTTTTTTACATTTGTGCTTGTGAGGAGGTAAGAAAGAAAAGATATTACTGGACAGAGTGTTAACACTGCTCTTTGCTAGTCAAGCACTCTAGGAGCTATAGTATTTGGGGAGAGTATGAAATGAAGGAAGAAAAAGCCATAATGAGTGGGCTGTAGGGGGCTCCTCAAGGGGACAGTCATGCTTCATTAAGCAATTTCTGCCTGGCTAGGGAGCTGTGTGGGCCCAGCTGACAAGGCCGCATCTAGACAAGTATCAAAAGTAGTAATGAGAAGGGTCACATCTTAAGAACTGAGGAATTGGGGCCAGTCAGGGGTGCAGTAGTAAAATCCAGTGTGCTCTGAAGTTGATCTACATTACATCCAAGTTCATTTCCAGAAACTTTCTTGAGTATGCTGGGCACATGCAGGCCCATGACCTGGGACTGGCTGGTGTTGACTCATTTGAGGGTGCTGTCCTCTGTTTTTCTGTTTCTCTTACTTACTCATGGAAGAAATAAATTTAAGCTAAATGAAATAAAATTTAAAATGAAATCCATTGAGGAACTGATTTTAGAATTATATTTCTTACACATTTTGTATGTTAGAATTTTTCTAACATACAAAATTTTTTAAGAGTACTCAAATATGATTTTCTTTTGTTTTTTGGAGAGGTTTTTGCTATAGGCACGTGCGCTCGCCAGACAGACAGAGAGAGACAGAGAGACAGAAAGCGAGAAATCACCCCCCAGGGGTGATGGCCACGCCGCAATCCCTTCTCCTCCTTTCTCCTCTCGGGATCTTGGGCACGCACGCACACGCACCTGGTCTGAGTTTAAGCCACCGGGTCTGGGACTCAAACCACGGTCGACTACGTGGGAGTCCAGCGACATAGCCATTACGCTAACTGCTGGTCCCTCAAATATGATTTTCTGTACACAAGTTAGATGTCACTTGTCAATTTCAAGGGCAAGACCCATATTTTCTTTTCCCCCTATTATTACTTTATGGCAGAATGTGCTCCTCTTTAATAGCATCATGGTGATGATTCAAGGAGCAGACTGTACAAATTCTTAAAAACACGTACTGACCCTAATTAAATTCAGATGTCTATGAGGCTGGGCTGTGGATCGATGAAATGAGTTTTGGTATCATTCTAAATGGTCATTGAGATGTTGGTATATGTGACTTTTGGTATTATTCTACATTAGGGATTGGCAAACTTTCTGCAGAGAGTTGCATAATAAATAGTTTTGACTTTTCAGGCCATTTGGTCTCCTTGAAAATAGTCAGCTCTGCAGTTGCAGTGTAAGGGAACCAGTAGTAGGCAATGTGAGAGGACTTCAAAAAAGCTCCTGGGAAAATGGATTAAAGTATGAGTTTATTTTGATGTACGAAACTTTTAAATACATGCATATCTTTTCTCATTTATACACTTCTACAAACTTTCTGAAGACCCCCCCCCCCCCTCCTGCCACCACTCATACATTAACAGAGGAGTGTGGCGTATTAAATGGAATTTTATTTATGAAAGCAGAAGGTTGGCTGGATTTGGCCCTGGAGCTCTGATTTGTCAACCCCTGTTCAAAGTGCTCCTAAATGACTTTATTAATTTTTTTTTCTGGTAGAACTGGGAATTTTCAGTTTCCCTGGCAAGCTTCTCTAAGATGCTTAGAAAGAAGATGCAGTCTGATTACATTTGTGTTCACTCCCTCACATTCTGCCCTCCACACCTGGGTTTCAAGCACCGGGTATGGCAACCAGTGCTTCAAACCAACTAGAGACCGCCTTCGTACACTTGCAAACCATTGACTTAGAGAGTTATGGACAATGCCCAGCAACTTTTCTTCCCTGAGTCATAGGAACCATTATTTCATCAAATAACATTTGATTTTATGCACTCAGAATTCGCAATGTGTTAGCAGATAACAAATGAATAAATAATGAAATGAGAAATCCTGTTAGGGATGAGCTCTTTGACTTAGGGGAAGTAACAGGATTGAGTTTGCAAACAGCATTTTAACTTCTATTCCTTTCTCTATAGAGGAAAGACTCTACCTTAGTGTTAAAGGAATCTTACATAGGGCAGATGTTCAGGAAGTATCTTCCAAATTTGGTCTAGGTTTACTATTCTTATTTAAACTTAGAGTGGACTAGTTGGTTTATTCCATTGCCTCTGCAAAAGACGATTCTGAGGTCGAAAGTAATTGCCTTAAGGGCTGGTCCTAGGTAGTAAATTTTTGTTAAATACATTTGATTGACTTGGTTACACATTTATCGATGGCCTAGTACATTAAAAAAAAAAAAAAAAAAAAAAAAGTCTCTAACAATTGCTAGGGGCTATGGGCTGCAAGAAATGTATCCTCTGCCCTTCAGGAATTTACAGTTTGTCATCAGCAAGATAAGAGTTTGAAGTTCATCAGATAACCACAGTTGTACTCTGTGCTTCCTCAGGCCAGGCAAGTTTCGGGGTAACTGTAGCATTATCTACAGTTAAAAATACAAAGTGAAAATCATGCTTGGTGCATGTGTGTATGTGTGTATGTGTGTATGTGTGCGTGTGTCCAGAATCTCAGGAGGAAGAAGGAGGAAAAGGGATTATGGATTAGCCATCCTCTCTGGGAGTGATTTCTCACTTTCTCTCGTACTGTTTCTCTCTCTGTCTCTCTCCCACAAGCACATGTACATGATGGCGAAAACCTAAACAAAACAAAACAAAACAAAAACAAAAAAGGTGGATGAATCTAGTAGATTTACTAAGTGGAAGAAGCCAGTCTATGATATATAAACATGGTGGTTTATGTCCCCACTTAACACATACCAGATGTCTGTCTGTACTCTGACAAAAATGGAAAGATCTAAAGACACGGAAATGGGAAGGGGAACTGTAGCTACCAGAGACTACACAGGGGACACAGGGGATGGGGACAGGGGTGGGGGCTGAGGGCTTGGAGAAAAAATGTTTAGACGCAAGAATGGATGTAAAGAAGGCAACTAGGTTATGAAATGGTATACCACAGCAGAGTACAAAAAGGTTGTTGCCAGTCATATACACACATAGAAAATTGAAGTTGCACACATTTGTTGAAGATGATGAATATGGTAGTATCCTTGATTTGATTATCACACACTGCACACGTCCTTCAAAAAACTGTATTGTACCCCACAAAGATGTCCAACTAAATGTAAATAAGAAATTATAAAATAAAATTACAAAAAATAGAAGGACTCTAATTCCCACTGTGAAGGTTAAGCTTTAGCTCCGATTCAGTCAGTGTCCCACAGTGAGATATCGAGAGTGATACAACCAGAGCATCAGCACCACAAGGAATTTACAACCCCATGCTCGTTTCCCCTACCTAATGCTGAGCCAGCTTGTCCCTCTGTGATCCCCGTCACAACCAACCAAGCCCACTGCCCTGGGCTCTCCCGTCCTGTCACACCTGATTCTGTGGGTCTCTCTGGGGCATCCATCCACACACCTGACTGAGAGGCTTTTCAGAAACATTAACATGCATTAGATACAGGGCTCCAGGTGCTACCAAGCACCCCCCGGGGCCATGCCTGGGCTAGAGTTGGGCCATCATCCCAAGAGGCCCCATCACATAGTAGTGGGACATAGTGGAGGTCTAGATCTGACTGCTTGCAGTGGGCCTGGTCCTGTCACTCACAGTCTGTGTAATCTTAGGCAAGTTACTCAGCTTACCTTGTGTCTTGGTTTCCTCTCCTGTGCAACAGGGATGGTGGTGATATTCCCCTTTCATAAAATTGCCGTGAGTATCAAGTGAGTTAATGAGGGCGAACTACACAGGACAGCACCCGGTACACAGGAACCACTGTTTGCCATTATTGTTGTTATTATCCCTTCTGGCCTCAGAAAGGAGGGCAGGGTCTGTGTTCTTAGGCCCTGTAATACTGTTTCCTCTAGAATCAGACAGTTCCATGACGTCGTAGGCTTTTCTTTTTTAAATATTTATTTACTTATTTAATTCCATTTGTTATTATTATTTTTCAATTTGACCCGAGAGAGAGAAAAGAGGGAAAGGGGGAAAGAAAGCCACCAGCCAAGTACAAATCCAGCACCTTTAACCACCATGCCACCCGCTGGCCCGACGTCATAGGTTTTTAATGGACGCAGGGCTTGAGAAATATAAGGTGACACTGGTTGCTTTTATAGGGGTCTAATATAAACCTTAGAAAGACTAAGAGATGCTTCTATTTTTGTGTCCATTTTATAGGTGATGACACAGGTTAACAAACTTGCCCTAAGTCATACACGTAAAAGCTGGCAGAACCTGAATTCGTATCCAGTTTCATTAGACCCAGGGTACTTGTCTACGAGGTGAAATGCTATTCTGTTTTCTCCAGTGATAATGGACATTCCTTTTCTTCACTTGCTTTGTCTTATGCTCCCAAAGCTTGTCTTACTGGTGTGGTCCATGTCTCTTGGATATTTGTGGGTATATTTTGTAAGATATCTCCCTCAATTATCTTTAAAGCTGCCCTTTTTTGAAGACTTAATTCAAGGTAGAGGAGTGTGCTGGTGGGCTGCAATGGTGGGGACTGACTCCTTTCTTTAGCAATGATTTATATTTTGGGAGATTAAGAGTGGCCCCCATGTAAGACGACTCCAAAAGGGAAGAGGGGAGGGAAAAGGTACAACAGGGTTTCTAGCCGGGCCCATTTTAACTGTAGTGCAGATTTGTACTTGCTTTGGATGTTGAGATGTAAAAGGGTCCAGCAGACATGATACCACCGAGGCTATATTTAGGAGGTTTTAATAGGGTAGCCTGGCTCCACTGGATTCCTCAGTCTTCCACCAGGGAATACACATCAGTGATTAGCAAGGCTGAGTGCCACTGTTGCTCCACTTGCAGGCAATTGGAATAGCAAGACTTCTTTCTTCTTGAAAACTAATTTCTAGGTCAAATTCACAACACACTCAGGTGTTCGACTTATTATTTTAAATGGAGAGCGTTCACTGAAGACTTAACTCACTCTTACTTGACCTTCGCCTACCTCATAAGATGCCCTGCGCTTCTTCCAGAGTTTCTTCTTTTTATATTTCTTTTCTTCTTTTCTTCTCATCTCACCTGTGAAGGTACTTTAAAAGTTAAAATCACTTGGGACCAGCAGGTGGCGTGGTGGT
Source organism: Tupaia tana (assembly GCA_026018925.1). NCBI lineage: Eukaryota > Metazoa > Chordata > Mammalia > Scandentia > Tupaiidae > Tupaia > Tupaia tana. The sequence continues at coordinate 223,196,153 of JAKSZU010000001.1, read as the reverse complement.
TGGGGGTACTGGACTCCACATGGCCAACCACGATTTGAGTCCCAGACATGGCGACTTGCTTTCTCACTTTCCCTCTCTCTTTCTCTCTTACTCTGTCCCTCTCTGGTCAAATTATAAATAAATAAATAAATAAATAAATAAAGTTAAATAAAATAATTCTTTAAAAAAAAGTTAAAAGCACTTTAAGGTGCCTACAAAACATCCTATGTCTTCTTTGTGGCTCTTCAGAGGGTAAGGACATCTAATTGTTCAGTACCTGTTACATGCCAACTATTGCATTCGGTCTCTTGTATTTTCTACTTAATTTTCATAATCACCTTGAAAGACTATTGCTCTTTTTCTTTCTTTTCCTTCTTTTCCTTCTCTTTCTCTCTTCCTTCCTTCCTTCCTTCCTTCCTTCCTTCCTTCCTTCCTTCCTTCCTTCCTTTCTTTCTTTCTTCCTTTCTTTCTTTTTCTTCTTTCTGTCTGTCTTTTTTCTTTCTTTCTTTTTCTCTTTCTTTCTTTTCTTTTTCCCTTTCTTTCTTTCTTTCTTTCTTTCTTTCTTTCTTTCTTTCTTTCTTTCTTTCTTTCTTTTTTTAGATTTTTGCTGTAGAACATGTGCATTTGCCAGAGAGAAAGACACAGAGAGACATAAAGTGAGAAATTAACCCCCATGGGGGATAGCCACGCCACAATCCCTTCTCCATTTTCTTCTCGGGATTTTGGGCATGCATGCACATGCACTCAGAGTCAGTCTCAAGCCAGACAGTCTGGGACTCAAACTGCAGTCAGCCAAATTGAAGTCCAGCATCTTAACCATTAAGGCACCTGCTGGCCCCAAGACTATGTTCTTATCCTTACTCTAAAATCGAGACCAGTGAATCTCAGGAAGACTATAATAACCACCCAGTGGAGAATCTGAAGGTGAACCCACACTCCGAACCTTTCCTCTTTTCACTCTACCTTTACTTACCTTTTTATTTTTATTTATTTATTTTTTTGAGAGGTTTTTGCTATAGGGTGTGTGTGCTCACCAGAAAGCCAGAGAGAAAGACAGAGAGACAGAAAGTGAGAAATCCCCCCCCCCCCCCCCCCCGGGGGTGATGGCCACGCTGCAATCCCTTCTCCTCCATTCTCCTCTGGGGATCTTGGGCACATATGCACATGCGCCTGGCGTGAGTTTAAGCCACCGGGTCTGGGACTCGAACTGTAGTTGACTACATGGGAATATAGCGACATAGCCTTTATGCCAACTGTTGGTCCCGCTTTGCCTTTTTAAACCACAGCACTCACTTGTGGTGGGGAACTATGGGAAAATTACCCAGTTCAAGTGATAAGTAATACAGAGAAGCTGCTGGCTGCTGCCTTTGTAATTCAGGATCTCCAATCAAACTTCACTGAGTCCTCTCTCCAGCTTTGTAAGTCAGAGCATCTTCTGACAGTATTAGAATCACCAATTCCTATGCAGATCTATGCAAAGCACCCATCTGCTTTAGAGGAGCTGAAAACTAAGATAAGGCCACAGTGTCCTGGTAAATAGTCTGAATGGTCGTTTTCACTTCTATATAGGGTGGAGTGAACCTTTTTTTATTTATTTTTTCTTTTTTGAGCCTAGCTGAGACTTATGTGGTTTAGATTTCTCAGCCCCAGGGTAAGGCCTGGTTCTTTTACACAGTATTTTCTGCTTAGGTCATGAACAGACTCTGGTAAAGGTCAAAGAAAGGGCTATAGTTTTTCAGTTGGGAAAAACTGCTTACTGTGGATAATCATAGAGCGATCAGGACTCAGAGCCTTTGTTGCAGGAAGGGTAAAACTAATTTAAACAAACAATAAAATTAAAATTTTGAGAATCGGTACAGATATCCATAATAGAAAATGTCAGCTTTAGATGTTTGCCAGCACCAGAAAGGTCAGAACTATCTTCCTAGTAGTACTTATCAAGTAGGAATTTTCCTTCATTTTCACTTCTCTCCAGTCAGCTTCAAACCCTAGAAAGGATGCAGGTTAGAAATAACAATTGGGGAGGGACCAGCAGATGGTGTAATGGTTACGTTGCTGGACTCCTATGTGGCTGACTGCAGTTCGAGTCCCGGACCTGATGGCTTAAAACTCACGCTAGGCGTGTGTGCATGTGTACCCAAAATCCCGAAAGGAGAATGGAGGAGAAGGTATTATGGCATGGTCTTCCCCCCCCGGGGGTGATTTCTTGCTTTCTGTCTCTCTGTCTCTCTCTGTCTCTCTGGGGAGTAAATGTGCCCTATAACAAAAATCTCTTTAAAAAGAAAGAAAGAAAGAGAAAGAGAGAAAAAGGAAAAAAGAAAGAAAGAGAGAGAGAAAGAAAGAAAGAAGGACAAGAGAAATAATTTAATATAGATGTTAACCATATCCTCCTTCCCTAAGAAGGAGTAGCAGCTTACTGCTGGCTCAAGATGGTGGAGAGGCACCAGCAGGGAACAGTCTTAACTAGGAACCACAACTGGTCCATAGATGACTATATCCAGAGAAACATTTTTAAATACTGAGCTGAAACTACTGCTGTGATTTAAAATGGCAGTGGACTGGGCCAGCCCCATACCTTAATAGGTTTGAAGCCAGATCCCACATGGCTGATCAAGGTTCCAATCCCAGCTCTAATGGCTTGAAAAACATACCAGGCACACGTGTGTGCACATGACCGAAATTCCAACAGGATGGAGAAATGGAGAAGGGATTGCAGTATGATCACTTACCATTGAGGGGTGCTTTTTCCTCCCTTTCTCTGGTAGAGTACGTATCGCCTGGCTGTTAAAATAATAATGAAAAAAATAAAGAAAATGACAATTGAGTATTCTTTTCCCTAAATGTGATGATAAAAGAGTTAAGGAAAGGACCAGACCAGGTTTAAAGAGAGTGGGAAAAAGCAAGTTTTTGTAATTGAAACATCTGAGTCCTGCTTATTCTTGTGCCAGTCACAGGAGGATTGGCAGAAAGAAGAAAAGCATCGTGTTAAGAGCAGCTAGCTAGAAGATGACTCTGTGATGCAGCCTTTGATTCTGTCAGCTCTTTTACAGTAAGGAAATGATCATGCTGTGTGGGTAGGGGCAGTCAGTGTCTCTTTTAACAGTGTTTGGCAAAGAGTAGTAATTTTAAGGGTTACATGGGGAAACACTTTTCAAATATTCAGTTAAGGATTTGTTTAAATGTATTATATTAATCAGGATAAATGAACTGTTGTAATAAACTGTCTCAAAGTCTAAGTTAGTTAAGACAGTTAAAGGTGATTTTTCACCTCACTTCATTATAAGGAATGGGCCAACCATGTGAGAAAATAGAAATGTAGAGCCTTTATTGGGAGAGAGAGAGGGCCAGAGAAGCCATGCCCTAGAGGGGGGTTTAACGATTTTTATAAGGGTATAGGGAGTGGGAGTGTCTTAGAGGTAGAAACAGTCTATGTATGGTAAAGGTTTAAGGGAAGAGCAGACTACTGTGCCACGTAAGGTCTGGTGCTGTGTGTAGAGTAGAGTGCCATGTACAGAGTAGAGCGCATGTGCTACATCCAAGTTAGATCCGAGTGCAGTGCAGGTCTGATGACAGACTAGATCTGGGTCGCATCAGCCGACTGGGGTGTGACATCCAATTCCTACGTCCAAGCTGCCCAGGCCTCTGGTTTAACATTCATAGTCCAGCATGGGCTTTGATGGAGGTGGGTCCTCTGACTTACCACCATCCCAGCCATTCAAGTTCTCACTCCTTTCTTTTTCTTTTTTTTTATTTCTAAAAATCCATTTTTAAAAATGAATTTCTTTCTTCCATGAGCAAGACAGATAGAGTGTGTATGTGTGTGTGTGTGTGTGTGTGTGTATGGGAGAGAGAGAGAGAAAAAAAAAATAACCCCTCCAACAGGGTCTTCATGCTACAATTCACTCTCAGTCTCAGACAGCCCTGCATCATGGCATGAGTGGGTCTAGCGTACTCAGGGAGGTCTGTGGATGTGAACCTGGAACCCTCTCATGAAGATCAGTCTCCCAGAGCATTTGTGTTACTACTGCACCACCATTCAGCCTGGGACTCACTCCTTCTATTTGGAGCTAAAGATTTTTTTAGGTATGTTTCTTCCAGTCACTGAACAGAGAAAGCGTCCAGGACCTTTCTGGAATTATTCAGAGGCCAGGACCAAAAGTAACATTAATCAGTTCTAATCATGTCCTATTGACCAGATATCAGTAACATGACCTGACCTAACTATGAGGGAAGCTGGGAAATGTATACTGGCTGTGTGACCAGGAGGCAAAGGAAATGAGACACAGGACACTTAGCACTGTCTTGCATATATGCATGTTTTCTGAAAAGAACAGCCCATCAAATCCCTGATTTCACAGCCATAGTGAAAATTATTGCTTAGACAAAACTCAAGAGTCCAGAACTGTAATTCACTTCCTGCTGACAACATGAGTAACTAGAAGGCAGATTCCTGTGGGGAAAGAGGTGAGATGGGAAAGGTAAAAATTAAAACTGGTAAAGACATTGAAGAATGTGGTGGGGGAAAATGCCATTATGTAAACTCAGCATGATTTGGGGATATTCAACCTTCTGTAGATTTCTGCATTAGGATATAGAAAAAGAGGAGCAAAAATGGATTAAAACCTTTTTTCCTTCATGGCATTTCTTTCTAATTAGTCTTCAGATGAAGCTTTTGTTGTTGACTTATCAAGAACATGAGAAAGAAGTTTCAGAAGGTATTAAAAATAAATCAACAGTTATTAGTCTCTGCATTTTAATTTCTAAATTTTATTATTAACTAATCATTAACACATTTCTTGTGGAAATTACTAGAATTTTTAAGTGGGAACTTTTGTTAATAGATTGTTTTTTATGCTTTGCAGATGTGATAGCAAATATTTCTTCTTATTGCCTCTGTCATTATGGCCACTTTCTGTATTTGTGGGCTGTCCACCTTAACTATGGAGCCAGAACATGTGGGATACATTCCAGTCTGTATCTCACTAGCTGCCTAACTTCAAGCAAATTTCTAATCTCTCCATATCTCAGTTTTCTCATCTATAAAATCATAGCAACAATGGTACCTACCTCATAGGGGGTGTAGTGCAAATGACAATAGTTAATATTCATAAAGCACTTATAACCATACCTGGTGTACACCAAGTGCTATGTAAGTTTTTTTTTTTGTTAATCTTGATGAGTGGTACTTATTTTCCTTTCAGAGTGGTTTTCTCTTGGCATAATACTTTAAAGTAAGAAACAATGAACCTTTTAAAAGAAATACATTAATAAATAATAGTATAAGTGGTAGAGTGATATGGCCAGAATTGTGATGTTGTTAAGCAAATTATTCATGAATGGACTCATGGTCTATGTGATGATTGATGCCTTTTTAATAAATCAAACAGTGGAGCTGGCTTGGAGTTTTTCAAATTGATTAGTACTTAATGAAAGCTCTTCTAAGAGGAAGTATGCTTTGCCTCAGCAATGTCAGAACATAACTACCCTAAAATGTCTCAAAGAGCCTTGATTTCTTAACAGACTGAGATATAAAAGAGAGCATAAAGACAGGATGAAATATTACTGCTTGCTATAGTTTGATATGTCCCCTGGAAATTAGTGTGAGTCATTGTAATGGGATTAAGAGGGCAAAAACCTACTCTAATTATGGTGTAACATGGGGTCTGCTGGGAGGAAATTAATGATTAATAATTAGCCCTATTCTTTTGGACCTTCTAGTCACTAGAGCCATGAGTCAAATAAATTTCTATTATATTTATAGATCACTCAACCTAAGGTACTTTTCATAAGCAACACAATAGTATAATAACATAGGTATTTATTAGAGAGCCAAGAAGAAGGTGAGAGTTTTGTCTTTGCTGACCACATGGGTTGGTTATAGCAGGACCTCATGTTAGGAAGAACTACCCAGCCTGTGCCAGGTAAGACCAAGGTAGGGCAGGATTCCCTTTGAGGAGGATACCTGCTCAGGCGAGGCTTTGGGTATGGAGGGTTGGAGAGGACTCATGCGCTCAGGATGAAGAAAGATAGAGATAAGCAGAGCTTTTTCCATTCACCATAAATTTAACTAGTAAGTTAAACAAATTCCTAAAATTGTTCCTGAGCTTTCCTAGAAATTTAGGTAAATCTTTGAAGTGGGACATGGTAGTCTTTCATTGTTAAATTTACAAAGCATCAATAATCTACTTTCTATGTTTTTAAAAGTATGTTTATATTATTTATAATTTAAGACTATTACTTTTTAATGAATGTTTCTAGCATTTAAGTTCACAAATAATCAAGTATTAAAAGCATGTGTAATTTTCCAAAGCTAAAAATAATAGCACAGAGTTATTTATTTGTACTTTGTTCTGGTAAACTTGTTATTACCAGGCAATGAAATGGTTTGTCATATTTTTTCAAACTGTTTAACAATAGTTATTGTAGCAGTTACCACAAAACCAAGTGAGTAGCTTTATTTTTTTCAATGTTTGCTTTGGACATGAAAACACTACAGATTGTTATATACAGAATTACTTTTACAACATGGGAATTTTGATTAAAAAAACATTTCCTCCACACAATCTAGTGAAAACATATTTTCAAGCTTCTAATGGTGCACTCGGCAAACATTCATAAATCAATAAGTTTCTAGCCCAATTATATTTTACTCTGTGTGGCCTTAGGAAAATCCATGTTTCTTAGAAATTCTACAGTTCTATTTTCTACTTGTCTTTGAAGAAATAGAAATCATGGTATTCTATTAAACAAAGTCTTTGAAGTCCTCTGGGATGAAGAACATTCTTTATCCTTCTGAGATTACAACATTCATAATTTATGTAAATAAAACTTTTGAGTTAGGACTAATCTGTTGAATTACAAATTTGGAGATATTATTGATGCATATTTGGGGGGATATACACACATATTATATATATACATATATATAATATAATATATATGTATTATATATTATATTATATGTATTAGTTTGCTGTAGGGCACATGTGCTTGCCAGAAAAAGAGAGAGAACATGAGAATGTACCCAATAGGGTAATAGCCATGTCACAATTTCATCTCCATTTCTCTTTTAGGGATTTTGGGAGCTGTGCACACATATGCCTGGCATGTTTTTAAAGCCACCAGGTCTGGGATTTGAACCCCACAGTTAACCATATGGATCCAGCCACCTCAACCTCCATGCCACTGGTTAGCTCCTGGACTCAATATTTTCATGCCCTTTGTAATGTCAAATTTCCCCAGTTTTGTAATAATACAAAGGCACTTCATTTTCAATAACCATGCAGTAAGACACTGTCAACTCTTTTACTAAGATTATTATATCATTTCATTTTCCTGGTTAACATTAAGCTGTAAAAAAATGCAGCTGTCCTAATGGCTTCGTTTCTGAATTCTACAAAACTTTAAAAGGCGAGCTTAACCTCATTCTACTCAAACTATTTCTAAAGATCCAAAAGGAAGGAACTTTTCCAAATTCATTCTATAAAGCCCCTATCACCCTCATCCCCCAAACAGACAAGGATGTAACAACAAAAATAAAAGCTACAGACCAATATCCCTGATGAAAACAGATGCAGAAATTCTCAACAAGATACTAGCAAATTATATCCAAAGACACATTAAAAAGACTATATACTCTAACCATGTAGGCTTTATTCCAGAGATGCAAGGGTGGTTCAACATATTCATGCAAAATCATAAATATAATACATCATATTAACAGAAGGAAAAAATAAAAACCATATGATCATGTAAATCAATGCAGAAAAAGCATTTGATAATACATAAGATCCCTTCATGATTAAGACTCTCAGCAAAATCAGCATAAGAGGGACATTTTTCAATAATAAAAGCCATATATGAAAAACCCATGGCTAACATCATACTAAATGGGGGAAAACTGAAAGCTTTTCCACTAAAAGTTGGAATAAGACAAGGTTGCCCAGGTGGATATTCACTTCATCAATATAGTACTGGAAGTCCTAGCCAGTGCAATCAGACAAGAGAATAAAATAAAAGATATTCAGATAGTAAAAGAATAAGTGAAATTATCTCTATTTGCAGATGACATAACTAGATACCAAAAATAAAATCCACACACACACACACACACACACACACACACACACCCTCCTGGAAGTGATCAATGAATACAGTAAAGTGAAAGAATTAAAAATTAACATACAAAAATCTAAAGCACTTCTATACACCAACAATGAACAGATTTAGGTAGAATTGAAGAAAGCACCCCCATTTTCAATGCCAAAAATTTAAGATACTTGGGAATAAGCCTAGCCAAAGAAGTAAAAAACCTCTATAAGGAAAACTATGAAAAACTAAATAAAGAAATGGAGAAATGATACAAAAAAGTTGAAAAGCATTCCATTTTCTTAGATTAGGAGAAATAATTTAATTAAAATGTTGATTCCACCCAATAAAATTTACAAATTTAGTTGCAAATTCAATCAAATTAATAGAGATAGTCTTCAAAGAAACAGAAAAAAAATCATAAAATTTGCCTGGAATCAGAAAAGGCCACATATTATCAAAGCAATACTGTGCAAAAAGAATAAAGTAGGAAACATCTCACTCCCTGACCTCGCAATACATTACAAAGCTGTGATAATCAAAATGCATTATACTGGCACAAAAACAGGCCTGTAGACTAATGGAACAGAATAGAGACCCCAGAAATAAATCCTAAAACATAGAGCCAACTGAATTTTGAGAAAGGGCCCAAGACAATCCAATAGGGAAAAGAAGCTCTCTTTAGCAAATTGTGCTAAAAAAATGGAATATCTACCTGCAGAAAAATGAAACTGGACCCCTATCTCTCACCAATAACAAAAATCAACTCAAAATGAATCAAAGATCTAAACATAAAACCTCAAACTATAAAATCATTGGTGGAAAACACAGGGGAAACTCTTGGAGAAATTGGAGTAGGCAAAGACTTCTTAAAGTCACCAGGCCTGGGATTTGGACTTCACTGTTGACCATATGGAATTCAGATGTCAACCACCATGCCACTGGCCAGACCCCCAAGCATAGACAATAATCTCAAAAAAATAGACAAGTGGGATTACATTACATTAAAAGGTTTCTGTACAGCAAAAGAGATAATAATTAGAGTGAATTGACAGCTTTAAGAATGGGAGAATATATTTGCTAACTATGCTTCTGATAAGGGACTGATAACCGGAATATACAGGGAACTCAAGCAACTTATAAAAAAAATCTATTAAAAGATGGACAAATGAGCTGAACAGACAACTTTCCAAGGTAGACATGCAAACAGCCAAAAAGCATATGAAAAAAATGCTCAATATCCCTTATCATAAGGGAGATGCAAATCAAAGCCACAATGAGGAACCACTTAATCCCAGTCGTGACTAAGATTAAAAAAAATAAATAAAGAATGATAAGTGCTGGTGAGCTTGTGGCAAACAAGGAAACTCTCCTACACTATTGGTGGCAATGTAAATTAGTCCAGCCACTGTGGAGAACAATATGGAGGTTCCTCAAAAGCCTATAGATAGAACTACCATGTGATCCAGCAATTCAATTATTGGATATCTACCCAAAGGATAGGAATGCACTCAGTTGGAAAAAACACTTGCACATCTATGTTTATTGCAGCATTATTAACAATTGCTAAGACATGGGATTAACTCAAATGTCCAAGAACAGATGAATGGATTGAAAAAATGTGGCACGTATACACTATGGAATACTATTTAGCCATAAAAAAATAATGAGACCCTGGCATTTGATGGAAAGTGGATGAACATGAAAAATTTAAGCTAAGTGAATCAAGCCAGGCTATGAAAAAGAGGCATGTATATCCCCACTTAATATATACTGAATGTCTACATTTTATGGCAGAATGGAAAGATTAGAAGACATAAATACATGTAAAGCAACTGTGGATACTACAGACAATGTGGGAGGAGGGTAGGCATATTATCTGTTCATGATAATGTGTATGGTGATATCGTTGACTGGACTAACATAAAAAATACTCATGCTGGGAAAATTAATTTTGTAAGAGATAAAGGTGTGTAGGGATTAAATGTAAAAAATAAAAGAAAATAAAAGAAACAAATTAGAACTGTAATTTTATTCATGGGACTAAACATTTGTGTTGTTACTAATTAATGAAACTTTTCAAGATAAGATATAAACACAACAATTCCATTGCGATATTAATTTGCTTTCCCCTCCTTTTGGGAAGTATATGGAAGAAGACAAAACAAAATATACCTAAAGGAATACTACATTTGAGATATGGGGAAGAGTGAGAGGAAAGGAATCAAGGAGAAAAATAGAGAGGCAATACATTTAAGGGACACAGAAATGGAAAATTGTCTGTTAATGATAATGTGTATGATATCTTCAAATGGAATGGTGTGGAGTGTATTTATGTTAGGTAAATTTATTTTATAAGCTTTAGTGATGTACAGTGATGAAATGTATAAGATAAATTAAAACTAAAAAACAGAAAAAAGAAAGAACAAATTTGTCATTTAGGAAAAGTAATTTCAAATTATATTTTATTTGAGTAATGCATATTCAATATGGAAAATGCAAAAAAATAGAAATTAAAATTTTTAATCACCCAGGTACTCCACACATTCAAAAGCAATTTGTGAACAGTTCTGAAAAGAGAATATTCCAAACCCAGTTTTCATGTCTTTTTACATAGCTGTGATCTTACTATAGAGATCATTTTACATGCTACCTTTTTACTTTATAGCATAAACAATTAATAGCCCATCATGAATTATACAAATTTTGTTTTATTAGCTACATACTTTATTATTTCTCTCCTCCCTTTTTTAATTACCAGAGGACAAGTGTACTCACCAGAGAAAAGACAAAGAGACAGAGAGATGGGCAGCAGGGACAGGGGTGTGCTCCACATTGTGGTATGGCCACATAACAATCCCTTCTCCTCCATTTCTGCATCTTGTTAGGATTTGGGCCAGGCAAGATTATGTGCCTGGCATGTTCTTCAAGCTGCTGGGGCTGGGATTTGAACCACATTTGGACATACGGGCTCCAGCTCCTTTTACCATCTGGTTATGGGACCAGCTCTAAATAATTTGTATTAAATGGTAAAAAAAATAACAGATCCATCATACTATTAGTGTAAATGGTGCTCTGATATAGACTGATTTTTTTTAGAGTTTATCCTGTCTGGTGAGTCCATTAAACAAAACTAAGCTATTAAACTACACTAAGACTTTGCTGTATTTACTATAAAATCTCTAAAATTGGCCGAACATGACCTGATCCTGGTTCTAACAGACAGAGTGGAATAAAAATCAGATGACAAAATGATAATAATATCACTTAACTACAAGACAGATATGTGCACATTTCCTATAAAGTTGATTTGTAACAATTTAATATCTTCTTCATCCTAAGAGAAATTGAAACTTTTCCTCTTCAGCAGGTACATGCTTGGTAATATCCTGGCTTATGACAGACATTTACAGTATCCCCAGGCTGAGATAATGTGAAACGACAGTGCGTGGTAGTTTGTAAAAACAAATGCTCTAAATGACTTACAGTTATTTAGATTTTTCCATAATTTTTAACTCCTACAGATTAAGGCTTAATTTTGTAATCAAGATAACCACATACAATCACTAATTATGTTTATTTTAAACTGGGTGTAAGGATCCTCTTGTAATTCATGTGTAGTTTTCAAATTGATGTCACTGTAATTTTGACATACTTGTGATCATATTGAGCACATTTCATTTCAGGTTATGTGATACCTGTATAGATAGCTAGGTGTTTTTCTTCTCAGACCTTCTAGGTGTTTTCTCTATTTTTCCTATATTATTTCCTTGCAAAGTATTAGTCAGTTTTTGTTGTGATAATGCCGTGAAACAATCTCAAAACCTCAGTGGCTTCAACGAAATGCATTTTTTCTTGATCTCTATGGTCACGTTGGTGTTCACTTGGGCTCAGGTGGGCTTGGCTTCAGGTTGCAGGTCTGGCTCAGAACTGCTCCATGGGTATCTTTGGGGGTTTGGGTTGTTAAGAAATGACCACCTGTGGCAAATTTTCCTTCTGTCAATGGGAGGAGCACAAGAGAACACCCAAATGCACAAACTGGTTGTTCTATCACTTTCACTAAGATCCCACTGGTCAAAGTGAGTCAACATCAAGGGGTGGGGAAGTACATTCTGCACACCATCAAATATGGTGGGTGTATATAGTACTACTACAGGGGAGTGACACTTGGAAACCAGTCATTCTGTTTACTGCGGTGTTAGGTTTGGGGTTAGAATTTTCCCTCTATTGACTCATTTTTATAAAGCAATGGATCTTTCCTGCACTTATTTAAATGCCTTTTTCAGCATAGACTCTACTTCGTAGATAGCGTCACATAAATTTTATGAACATGGAATTTTACTCAATGATTCTTCCTAGAACATTTGAGCTAGAAGAAACCTTAGAGTTTAAATATCATCATTTTACAGATAAAGAAACTAGCGTCCAAAATAATGAGATGACTGGCATGAGAATACACAGCTGGTTAGTGACAGTATGTTTTAATGGACAAAGTAGGGAGCAGGACCTTCCCAAATTCCTTTTCCTTTCTGCCTCAGATGTCCTATCTCATTCTATGTCTTATGAATAATTCCAACACTGCTTCCCAGGAGAAGTCCAGCTGGGATAATAGATTACCTGCGGCAGAGAGAACAGAAATGAGTCCTGCCTGCAAACTACCCAGCAGGCACCAGGTACTTAATCTTCTTCTAGCAGAGGTGATAGAACAGAGGGCTGCTAGGCTCTGGAAAGATCTGCAGATTTTCCAAATGTCAGGTTGACAATCTAATACTGAGGGCACCTTTTAAAAACAGATTTATGAATACTGGAAGTTGTCGAGTGGTGATAGCAAAATGTTCTGTGTGTATTTAAGGGTATGCTTCTGTGTAGAGAACAGCCATGAAATTTGGAAGTTTTAGATCATTTGTGCATGCTCAAGTGCAAATTAATGTGCTTATATATTTTAGCTGAGTATCAGGAACATATCTACCTTAGTAGTGTTTATAAAATTGTTAGTATTTTAATTCATGTCATCTATCATCTGAGAGTCCCAGCGAAGCTGAGCACCTCATCAACCTTGGAATGTAAGAGTTGGTGTATGTGTGTGAGAGTGGTGAGCCCCTCAGCCTGATATTTAGCTGCTTCATTGGTTCCCTTCCATCTGTCCTGGCCAGGAGCCAGCTGTGCCTACCTGTTTCAATCTGCATGAATGGTACTTTAGAATGACAGTACATGACAATTAAAAAAAAAATATATATATATATATACACACACATACACACACACACACACACACACACACACACACACACATATGTTTTTAGTAGTTAAGGGAAAATCAACATTCAGCTGGTTGTTTTGGCTGCCTGAGAAGTTTCTTCTATTCCCTACTGTGTTCTAAATGCATTTGTTTATGAGTTTTGATAAGTTACATTTATGGAAATTTGAAGCAAATTTACATAGATAGAAATAGGTTATCTTCATTTTTCCTGATAATACTTCCAATCATTTCTGACTTCAATTGTAAAAAAGTATAAAAATTATAATCATAGATCAGGATTAACAGCAGTTTAGTCTACAGCTGCAGTAATCAAAGCAAAGTTATGTGAACTTGGTAAAAATAAATGATGACCATTTATCTGATATAAGAACCTGAGATACAGAGAAGTAGAGTTTTTACTTCATAGAAAGAAAAACTTGAAGATTTTGGTCATTTATTTTATTGCTATTCATAAGGTCACTACCGAAATATTTTATACTATGACTTGTACATCCCTTTCATCTATTTAATTCTGTTTAGACATCAACCTCTTATTTTCTTTTTCTTTTTTCCAGAAAGGTGAGATTTGGTCTTTTCCATCTAGTGGCTTTTTTTTTAAAGAGGTTTTGTCTTTGGGGGCGCTCACCAAAGAAAGAGAGAGAGACAGTGATAGGGAAAAGGAAAAATCACCCCCCACCTTCAGGGAGGAGGTCTGTGCTGCAATCCCTTTTCTTTCATTCTCCTCCCGGGATCTCAGGCATGTATGTACATGTGCCTGGCATGATTTTCAAGCCACCAAATTTGGGATTCAAACTGCGGTCCACCATGTGGGAGTCCAGCAACATAACTGCTATACCATCTGCTGGCCCCAACCTTCTAATGGCTTTTAGTCCATTGGATTTCTGTGTGACTTTCCTGTAGCTGATATTTGACTAAATCTATAATGTTGTATCATGGCTAATTAAGGGTTTTAAAAAATTATATTGGATCATCACATGGCCACATTGGCTAAATGATATGAATATGTAAATCTGAGCAGAAATTCTGATGATTTCACTGTGGTCAGTTGGGGGGCAAGCTTTTGACTCTTTTTTTCCCTCCTTTATATTCACTGGGACCTTAAGAAATGCTTCTTAAATGAATGATGTATTTTGAGCTTTTTTTTTGATTATCTCAGAGTAACTTGAGAGCTGAGCACATACAAAGTTGTAGACAGAAAAGTAAAGAATATTTGCCAAGAGTTTTCTAGTTTTTCATTGATCCAAACCTGAACTTAAAAAGTTTATTTATTTATGTCTTTCATAAAAGAGAAACAGAAAGAGTGAAAGAGCCAGGCAACTCCACTGGGGTCTCTGTAGCACCATCCACTCCTAGTCTCAGCTGGCCTGGGACATGGAGGTTGTGGGACACCACTTTTCCCATATGGTCCAGCCGTACTACCACTGCACAGCTGCACAGCCTGTGAATTTAGTAAATATGCGAGGTCTTCAAAGAGTTCACAGAAAAATCGAATTAAAGAACAAGTTTATTCCAAAAAGTTTGGAAAGCCATGCATAATTTTTTCATAATCTGCATTTTCCATAAACTTTTTGACCCTTATATTTTAAGTTTTATTTGTATATATGAACTGATTAGAGAAGGAAATAATTAGATTGAATGGAAATATTAACAACTAACAGTTGTTGGACACTTACAAAGTGCCAAGATCTTTAATCGGATCATTTATATCTTCGTAACAACTCTTTGAGTAAGGGAGCCCATTTTATCTCTAAGTAACGGAGGAAGAAAGTTTCTTTTCTAGAGATGATGTATTGATAGAGTAAGCGGAAGAACAGGAATTCAAAATTCAGTTCTCTGAATTCTACCAGCATCTTCAAGCTTTTCAGTCTTTTCTTTAATCTCCCTTGCTAATATGTATGACAGTTGAATGTTTAAAACATCATTTTTTTAAGAAGTATGTTTTATTTTGGCATATAAAATAGTCTTGAGGGGCGTGGTGGTGCCCGCCCTATGGCAAAATAGTCTTGAGTAGTTTTTATTTTATTTTCAGAATACTACAATCAAAGCATTTATAGAACACACCTAAAGATGCCTTTTTGTTCCAGAACAGTTGCCATAATGATGACTAAAACTAGAAATTTAAAAGAAGTCCAAGCCCAAAGTTGAATTAAAATGAAATAAATGGCTCCACAGATCTGGTGATGTGATCAAGGCTAGCATAGAAGAGAAAGTAGAAAAAGAAATGAAAAATTAAAAAAATAAGCATAAGGGGCCAGCAGGTAGTGTAGTGGTTAAGGTGCTAGACTCATCCATGGCTGACCATGGTTCAAGTCCCAGACCCAGTGAATTTAAACTCATGCTAGATGCATGTGCATGCATGTCCAGAATCCTGAGAAGAGAATGGAAGAGAAGGGATTGCGATGTAGCCATCCTCCGTGTGTGTGTGTGTGTGTGTGTCTGTGTGTATGTGTGTGTGTGTGTGTGTGTGTGTGTGTGTGTGATTTCTCACTTTCTCACTTTAACTCTGTATCTCCAGTGAGTGCATGCAACCTATAGCAAAAATCTCTCTAAAACAAAACAAAAAACAAATGAAAAATAAGCATAAAAAAGGAAAAACAGGATGATTTTCCTCAGGTTTACCTCTTTACTATGAAATAATTTTTATTCTGGGCCTGCTGGTGGCATTGTGCTTAAGGCAACTGGACCCCACATGACCTACTGTGTGGTTCAAATCTCAGACCCACTGGCTTGAAAAATACATCAGATACATGTGTGTGCGAGCCCAAGTTCCCAAAAGGAGAAATGGAGGAGAGAGGATTGTAGCATGGTTATCCCCCATGGGGGTTGCTTTCTCACTTTCCCTCTGTTTCTTTCCAGTGAGTACACGTACCCTCTAGCAAATTAAAAACAATAATAATAATTTGTATTCTATTCTGTTACTAGAGGAGCCTGGAGATGTTTTTAGGATTTGGAAAGTTACGCAGCAAGAGGCCGGTGGGAGAATTCTCTTCCCTGTTTTTCAGGCACTAGTTTCTAAATTTTTTTTTTGGTAGGGGTAGGAGATTACTCACAAGTTAATTTTGTTGGCGCTTTCAAAAATGCAGTTTCTTCTCTATTGCCTCGTTTATTGTCAGGGAAAGTAGGTAAGGGAGCTGCACAGGGAGGGCTGGATCTCTTGGCATCAGGAGAGGAGGTTGCCCTTGGCCAGGAGTCAGTGTAATACCAGAGCCGCCATCTAGGTTGAGCTGTGTTATCTGGCCTCATCACAGAGATATTTCATGTCAGATATTATCCAGGTAGCTGAGGCTTAATGTTTCAATTAATCAAATTGTTTCAACTACTCCAAGTCATTTGGGTAAATGTAATTGACTCACATAGATTAATCATTTTCATTAAATTTCTCAAAAACTGGCTAGTCACTCTGTTAATGATGGGTGTAGGTAAAAATCACCCTTGGTAACTGAGGAGCAGTGATGATAAACATCTGTTGCTTGTACTGCTTCCTAATACATGGATGGCTTACCGAGGTCGGGCCGGCCCCATAGCAAAGTGGTTAAGTGCTGTGCATAGGAAACCAGATCACACATGACTGATCATGGTTCAAACACCACCCAGGCAGCAACATGCCAAGAGTGTGCAGATACACACCCAGGATCCTGACAAGATGGAGAAATAGAAGTAAAAGGAGTCCCCAAGTCCCATTGGGGATATTTTGTCTCTCTCTCTTTTTAACCATCTTCTATGTGCACATGTGCCCTCTGGCATTTAAGGAAAAAGAAAGTATTACCCAGTTGTACTGGGTTTTCTTAGATTACTTTACCTTCTGAACTCCATTATACATTTTTAAAAAAAACAGATTTATTTATTATTATTTTTTTTTGCTATGGGGCACACACACTTGCCAAAAAGACAGAAAGACAGAAAGTGAGAAGTCACTCCCCAGGCAGGATGGCCACCCCATAATCCCTTCTCCTCCATCCATTCTCCTCTCAGGATCTTGGGCATGCATGAGTGTGTGCCCGGAGTAAGTTTTAAGCCACTGGCTCCGGGACTCGAACCCGCGGTTGATTATGTGGGAATCTAGCAACATAACCATTACACCCATCTCCTGGTTTCTCCATTGTACTTTTATAGTTTTCTCCCTTTAGTCCTAAGGGAAGGGAAATTGTGGAGAATAATTTTACTACTGGCATGAATTTAACTCATGGCTTCTGTGACTAATGCTTACTGATTTCTCAGCGCCTAGAGTTAGTAATGACTTCTGAGGACAACATGGCAGAAATCATATTAAATCTACTTTTGTGGCATCCCAAAGTAAATGGGCAGTTGCCATAAGTAATTAATAAATTGTTAACTTCTTTTCATGGTTTAGGTCCTATTAGAGGGATTATTCCCCTAGAGCCTCTTTTCTTTCAATTTTTATTTTAAAAAAAAAATATTTATTTACACAGGCTATTTTTTAAGTTGAGTGACCAAATATGATTGGATATCTTTTCAAATAAAAGATATTAGGCTATATAACTATTAGGCTCCATCCTATACTAACTGCAAGACCCCAATGGGATAATGCTTTTTGCCTCATTCATAAGATGGATCAAGTAGTGGGACCAGCAGATAGTGTAATGGTCATGTTGCTGGACTCCCACATAGTGGGCTGTGGTTCGAGTCCTGGACTTGGTGGCTTAAAACTCACACTGGAGGCATATGCATTTGTGCCCAAGATCAAGAGAGTAGAGGGAAGAGAAGGGATTGTGGTGTGGCTATCTTCTCTGAGGGGGATTTCTTGCTTTCTGTCTCTGTATCTTTCTGGCAAGCACATGTACCCTATGGCAAAAATTTTTTTCTAAAAAAAAAAAAAAAAAAGATGGGTCCAATAGTTACATCCTTGTGAGGTGTGGGGTTGATGAGTTATGTGTGTTGTATGTGAGTAGTTCACACGCCTAGCACATAGTTAATACTCAGTAAAAACTAGACTGTTATTTAGCATGCATAATTGGCTTTAGGGAAGTGACGAATAGTCTGATTTCACTAAATTGTTTTTATTCCAGGAATTATTCATTGAATTTGACATTGACCATTAACATTTCTTCCATGATCCACAAGAGAAAACTTGAAGAAAATTTATACTACCTCCTGTTGAGTCACCATTAATGCCATTTCACTTCCTGGCAGTGGCTAACAGCATGTGTGTATGAAATATCACCTGCTAGTTTCTTGGTGCATGTCACTGTAGCTTTTATGCAATACACAAGCCTTGAGTGTATTTCTTTGATGTTTCCCAGATATGTTTTCATATTTCTATGTGTACTTGTTCATGGAAACATCAGGATAGATAGAACCTGGGAAAGGCATTATAAAGCCAAAGACAGCACATGTTATGCAGAGTGAAATTAATTGTGAAGGCATACTGCACAGTACAAGTACGCTCACCTAGAAAAGTATAACCACACATTCCAGAATATTAACAGTTTTATGAAGTGACAACCCATAACTTCAGGAAAGCAATTCATAGCATATTCTATGTATATAGAGCTAACTTTTAGTCTGCTTTTCTTTGTTGACAGGCAATACCACCTGCTAGTTTCTTGGTGCATGCCACTATAGTATTTATGCAATTCCATTGCAACTCCATAACACATTGGTCTGCAGTGACCTGTAAGTTATGAAACACATTTTCAGTCCCACTTATGAATGGAAGGCAGAGGAATTTGAGCTCTCACAGTAGAAATAAGTTTTTAGAGTTATTAAATGGAGCTGAGGCAAATGAACACAAATGGAGGTGATGTGGGTGAGGTGGGATTTCCAGTCAGGTAAATTTGCAATTAATAACTGCACAGCAAGAAAAATGATCTGACTTAATGTACTTGGAGGAACTAGAGGTAAGAGAAAAGTCATTAGAAGAATATGAGGTAAATTATACCTTCCAAAAGAATCCATCTATGATAGAAAAAAATTTTAAAAAGCAGTCAGGTCTTGAAATAACATTGGAATTGGTTATGAGGCACGGAGATCCTCTGAGAACTCCATGAGGTAAGGTCCGATTTGAAATTTAAAATTGACCAGTGAAGTTTTGAGCATGTGGAATATTAGTGCTTCTGTTTTTCACATTAAGAAATATGAAGCAAAGAAACCCTGACCCCTGAGTATGCAGGACAAAAATAAAGATTTTTGGTATAAATCCTTCTCATGGTTTTAAATGCACCAAGATAGAGATAGCAACCAAATTTTACTATTCTGTGTGGTCACTTAGGGCATAATCAGCTTCCCTGAAAATTCCAGGTATTGACTGGATAAGAGAATTACCAGGACCTGTATTCATTTGCTGGCCATGGAGAAAGGCAGCTATAAGATTTGATAGTTCTTGAGAGTCACCTATTCACACACAGGAAAAGGGAGGCCATGCAAGTAGAAAATAACCCAAAAGGAAAATCCTGTTTTGTGTTTTTTCCTACTCTCTCAGAGTGCCTCATTTATACTTTGTTTTTCTGGGACTCCTTATCACCAGTCAAAAGATGGCGCTTATGTAAATGATAATGACTAGAAAGGAAATACAAGGGTCTTCAAAAAGTTCCCAGAAAATGCATATTATGAAGAAGTTATGCATGGATTGAAAAATTGCTTTTCACCAAAATAAAGCCATACTTTAATTCCATTTTTCTACAAGGCTTATGAAATCCTGTTGTATAGCATTTCTGGCCTAAAATTAGAACAAAACAGAACAACAGAGTTTTGCCACCTCACGATCCTCCTGCCTCAGCCTCCTAGCTTGGACCATGTGTGTGTGTCACCACTCCTGGTTCTCTTCTAGACAGGATCTCACTGTTTTGTTCAGGCCAGCCTCCACTTCACGCTCCTCCTGCCTCAGCCTCCTTTAGTTGCTGGGATCACAGGTCCATGACATAATGCCTTACTGTAAGGTTGGACCAGGAATTGAACCCGGACCTCCCATATGGCCCCAACTGCAAAATCAAAACAAGCCATGCCCAACAACATTCCCCCAGCATACATACAATGCAACACCCAAATGCTACAAGTTGGCAAAGTTCCACATTAGACACAAATACAACAGAGATGATGTCACTTAGAAACCTTTGCCTTTGCTTTGTCACCACCTCAAGGGGGGGAAGATGCTCCTGACCTGGTGGCTTCCCCTCAGAATGACCCCAGAAGTGCACTTCGGGGCACTGCTAAGCTTTACCCTTGGTAGAATGCAGCTTCCATTGCATTGTCCTAAATGACTTGCTTGGGACCCTGCTCTCCTGTACACAGAAAATACTGCTAGGTTAGTGTTTTTACAGAGTTTAATATTTGTTTCTGGAGGGCTTTAGTTGTAGTTTTTCTTTTAAATTCAGAACTGGATTCCTGGTGAAGAAAGCAGATGGTATTTCAAAGTGATTAATACAAAACATCAG
The DNA here is from genome assembly GCA_026018925.1 of Tupaia tana. Lineage (NCBI taxonomy): Eukaryota > Metazoa > Chordata > Mammalia > Scandentia > Tupaiidae > Tupaia > Tupaia tana. The sequence goes on along the minus strand of JAKSZU010000001.1, from coordinate 223,175,435 downwards.
TAAAATATTGAAAATATGACTGCTCCTTTTCAAAAAAGGGGCACTCTCAGGCTATAGGAAATTGTGGTCAAAAATCCATTTAAAACACTCACATTACATCAGGTCTTATAAAGAAAGGTGCAGCAAATTCACTTGTTTATTTTAAAAGGTGAAAGAAAGGATGATTACAGAACACCCAAGCACCCAGGCAACGTTGCCTACTGTATTCTTTGTCCATTTTCCCACATTTTCACGGGAGCCCTGTGTAGGTGTTGACATGGCCCTTCCAGCACCAACTTGGTTTTTCTGGTTAAATCCCTGTCTTTGTGGACTTCTGCAGCCTTTGTTCAGAGATGATGTTTCTTAATAGGATCCATGAAGTCACTTTCCAGATGGAGAGGGGCAGGTTTCCCTTTTAAATGTTTACAGAAATAGGTAACATGATGGATTTGTGACATTGAAGTTATTAAATTATTTTATGAGGTTTGGGGATGATTGGATCCATACAGATTTAGAACCCAGTCTTTTCTTTTTTCTTTCTTTCTTTCTTTCTTTCTTTCTTTCTTTCTTTCTTTCTTTCTTTCTTTCTTTCTTTCTTTCTTTCTTTCTTTTTCTTTCTTTCTTTCTTCCTTTCTTTTTTTTTTTAGAGGATTTGCTATAGGGCACATGTGCTCTCCAGAAAGACAGAGAGAGAGAGAGATACAAAAAGCGAGAAATCACCCTCCAGGGGAAATGGCCATGCCACAATCCCTTCTCCTCCATTCTCCTCTTGGAATCTTGGGCATGTACCCACATGTTCCTGGCGTGAGTTTAAGCCTCTGGGTCCAGGACTCAAACCGCGGTTGACTACATGGGAGTCCCACGACATAGCCATTGCGCCAACTGCTGGTCTTGTATTTCTTTGGAACATTCTGGCATGCATTCTTATTTTTTAATTTTCATTTATTTATTTTTTTGGAGAGGTTTTTTTGCTATAGGGCATGTGCGCTCTCCAGACAGACAGAGAGAGACAGAGAGACAGAAAGCGAGAAATCACCCCCCAGGGGGAATGGTCATGCCGCAATCCCTTCTCCTCCATTCTCCTCTCGGGATCTTGGGCACGCACGTACACGCACCTGGCATGAGTTTTAAGCCACCGGGTCTGGGACGCGAACCGCAGGCGACTATGTGGGAGCCCAGCGACATAGCCATTACTCTAACCGCTGGTTCCCTGGCATGCATTCTTCAGAGAATAAATTCACATGGTTTTTCATAGAAGCAGTTTTAAGGAAAACATGCATGTGTAGAACCATGGTTGAGCTCAAAGTAATCATACTTGAAAAGGATGGGTACGTAGCCCCAGGAGTGAGTTAGGCTCATGGTTGTTCTTGCTAATGGAAACCCAGTGGGAGTGCTGCAAACTGTTATCAAGGTGCTAATGCAGAGATGCAAAATGGCTTATCAGGAAAGGCTGTGCTTTGTTTCTACCAGGGTTGCTTAAGTATTAGGACTGCTGCCAATATTCCTGGGATAGTTTAGCTGCCCTGCCCTCTGAAGTCAAGGATGATGTTTTCTGTAAATTTCTTAAAAAACAGGAATCTTGGTAACCGGCAGTTAGCGTAATGGCTATGTCGCTGGACTCCCACGTAGTCGACCACGGTTCGCGTCCTGGACCCGGTGGCTTAAAACTCACGCTGGGCGCGTGTGCGTGCGTGCCCAAGATCCCGAGAGGAGAATGGAGGAGAAGGGATTGCGGCATGACCATCCCCCCTGGGGGGTAATTTCTCGCTTTCTGTCTCTATGTCTCTCTCTGTCTGTCTGGCGAGCGCACGTGCCCTATAGCGAAAAACTTCTCCAAAAAAAAAAAAAAAAAACAGGAATCTTTAGAACAATTGAGAAAGAGCCAGAAATATCCCCCAGTGGTCGAGATAGTTATGTTTCCTTTTTCTATTACTCTATATAATTTTTGGTAATCCCCAATTTAAGCAAATGGAAAGAGTTGTTTCCACCATTGATGTAGGAGATTTTCTTTAGAAAGAGTTATATTGAGAATCTGGACTTGAAGGAGGGTTTCATGGGAGATTGATTGATAAATTCATGGGAATTGCTGATCAAAGATAAATTAATTTTGTGAATGTCCTTCTTCAATACATTTCACTGCTTATTGTTCAGTGGGCTTTGCTGTTCACAATTCTATTTTGGAAAACATTATTCTGTTTTGAAAAGATCTTTCTCTTTCCTTGACTCTTCTACCAAATATTGTGTGTTCACTATACTGTCTTAGAAGGAGTTTCCTCTTAAGAGTGAGGCTAGGAATTTAATTGGGGAAGGCAAATTTATTTTATAAAATATATCCCTATATTATATTGGACAAGCTGAAAAAATAATTTTATATGGGTAAAGCAAACAAAAAATCCTTAAAAATTCATTTTTATCCCTTTTGCATTGGCTTTGTCTAGTTCGGGTTATCAAGGTAAAAGTGGCCTCACAAAATGAGTTGGGAAATGCTCTCTCGTCTTCCATTTACTGGAAGAGATTGTATAAAATTGATGTTAATTTTTCTTTAAACATTTTTTGGGTAGAATTCTCCAGTGGAACCATCTGGGCCTAGAGCTTTCTTTCTTAAGAGTTTTTATATTATGAATTCAATTTTGTTAATGGTAATAGTAAGTTAATGGTGATATGATCAATTTCATCCTGGTTGAGTTATTCTTTCTTTTTTTTTTTAAGAATTATTTCATTTAACTTTATTTATGTATTTATTTAATTTTACCAGAGAGTGACAGAGGGAGAGAGAGAGAGAGATAGAGGGAGAGAGAGAGAAAGTCAGAAAGCAAGCCACCAAGTCCAGAACTCGAACCATAGTTAGCCATGTGGGAGTCCAGCGTCCTTAACTACCATGCCACCTGCTGGACCCCATCCTGGTTGAGTTTTGGTAGTTTGCAGATTTTAAGAAATAAGTCCATTTCTTCTAAATTGTTGAATATATGTTCATAAAGTTTTTTGTAATATTCTCTGATAATCCTTTTAATGGGTACAAAATCTGTAGTAATATTTTCTGTCCCATACTTAATACTGGTGAATTGTATCTGTTCTCTCTTTATTCTTGTCAGTCTTGTTAGAGGTTTATCAATCTTTAAAATTTTTTTAATGAACCAGTTTTTTGCTTTATTGATTTTTCTCTGATGTTTACCTGTTTTCAGTTTCATTATTTTTTTTCTATTATCTTTATCCCTCTGTTTGCTTGGGTTTATTTTGCTATTCACTTTCTAACTTGGTTTATTTGAGGACTGCATTTCTAATGTAAGCATTTTAGTACAACAAATTTTCCTTTCAACACTGTTTTAGCTGTATTATATGTATTTTGATATGTTGCATTTTCATTGCAGTTCTATTTAAAATTTTTCTTTAGACTTCCTCTTTAATCTATACATTTTTTCTTTCTCCTTTATTTTTTTAAATTTCATTTTCTTTTATACATTCAGACACATTATTATTTGTCTTACAAAATGAATATTTCAACATGTGACCATTTCTCCCTAGTATGGTTGATAAAACTACAAAATATCTTCAACAGATAATACCACATTTCTTTGTGCAATTAATGCTTTGCCTCCCTATTTTTTTTCTAAATATCCTTCCTCAGACCCTCCTCTTTCACACACACTATATCTGGTATTTACATCTATATACTGTGTTTCTATATCCTTTAGTCAATTAGTTTCAGTCATAGAGTGTGGACCCTTGGTATTTATTAAGTGGGGACATACAATGCCTCTCTTTCATAGCCTGGCCTGCTTCACTCAGCAGTAAATCTTCCATATTTATCCACTTCCTGTCAAAATCCAGGGTTTTTTTTTTATGGCTGAATAATATTCCACTGAGTGTATGTGCCACAGTTTTTCTATCCTTTCATCTGTTCGTGGGCATTTGGGTTGTTTCCATGACTTAGCAATTGTGGATAGTGTCACAATAAAGTACATTGCTTAATTTTTTACATGTTTACAGATTGTCTTGTTTTCTTTCTGTTATTTATTTCTAGAATTATTCCATTATGGTCAGGGAACAAACTGTATTCTTTCTGTTCTTTTTCAATCTATTAGGTTTGTTTTATGGCTTAGGGTATGGCTTATTTTAGTAAATGTTCCATTCAGAGTTTAAAAAAATATATAATCTGAGCTGTTTCATGGTGCAGTGGTAATGTGTTGCTCAAGAGAAACCAGCTCTCACATGTTGACTATTGTTTGAATCCGTGGCCCAATCAGGGATTGGACATATGTATGAGTGTCCAAGTCCAATGGGCTGGAGGACTGGAGGAAGGAGATCTGGAGAGTGCTCACCTTTCTCTTCTCTTTCTTTCTCTCATTTTCATGTGTGTGTGCACATGCTCTACCATGACTAAAGAAAAAAATTGCCAAACTTTGCTGTAGGGGCTTAAACATAAAAAATTACATATTCTGCTGTTTGACTATAGTGTTCTATATATGACAATTAGATCATGTCATTTGATTGTATTATTCAGATCTTCTATGTCCTTGCTAATTTTCTATCTAGTAGTTATATGAAAGATATGATATATACATTATATGATAAGACGGTAGAATGTCCCAACTTTAACTTCAGTTTTGTTTATTTCTTCTTTCATCTTTATCAGCTTTTGTTTTATGTATATAAAGACTTTTTTGTTTGGTGAGTATACATTTAGGATCATATATCTTTACAATGAATCATATTATTTGGTAATATTTCTCTTTGTTTCTAGTCATTTTTTTCATCAAGACTCTACTTTATTGGATAGTGATGTAGTATTATATATATATATATATATACATATATATATATATATATGCACACATATGTGCATATATATATATATATATATCCTGTTTTTGAAACATTACTATTTGTTTGGCCTATCCTTTTACTTTCAACCTACATGTTGTTGAATTTGAAGTGAAATTCTAGCAGACGGCATGTAGATACACTGTGCTTTATTAGATGCTCTGCCAATCTCTGTCTTTTGATTTGTATATTTAGGCTATTTCCATTTAAAGTAATCACTGATATATTAGAGCATAAATTGAGAAGACAGTTTTTCTCTTTTTGAGAGGTATTTGCTATAGGACACATGTGTTTACCAGAGAGACAGAGAGACAGGAGGGAAGAAACCACTCCACAGAGGGGTTGGCCATACCACAATCCCTTCCCCTCCATTCTCCTCTTGGGACTTTGAGTACATATGAACACATGCCTGGTGTAAATTTTAAGTCACCAGGTCAAGGACTTGAACCAAGGTCAACCATGTGGGAGTTCAGCACCTCAACCACTATGTCACCTGTTGGTCCCGAGAAGTCAATTTTATTTTTATATTTTATTGGATATTATTTTATTCTGCTTGATCCTTTTGTTACACTAGAGCCTACAAGAAAAGAAGTTATCATCCTAGAACCTCATCTTCACTAGCCTGTAGCCACAAAATAAATTTGGGCTTTATTTTGAGTACCTAACTTAGAGTGCTCAAGGCACAATCACCCAATACTGTGCTCACACACATCCCCCAGTTATTTTAAGATTTCTAGACATTCTGTCTCATACTCAGGAATGGGTTTCCAGATCTTAGGCTCTGATATAACCTACTTTTGGCTGCCAATGACCCTTACCATATTCCACCCCTATTGCACACAGCTATCTTCATTTAAACTATTCTGATTTGAGAGAAGAAATCCTGCTCTTGTCTCAAGTGCAAGACATGTCCTCCACTGCTACTTTCTAAAGTAAAACAAAGACCATGCCAAAACTTTCCATGAATACTTCACTGAAGTTTCATGATTGTAGGAGTAATGTAGAGCCACTGGGTAGCCAACAAACTATTAAGCAGACTGGGAAATTTCCATGGAATACTATTCATGGCTACCCCTAGTGATCATGCTTATTGTATCCTGATTAGGGGCATCTATCCCAGGAGACAAATGTGGCTAAAATCCAATCCACCCTCAACTCATCAAGTTCTATGCCCTGGATGAGATTTCAGGTGTCCAACCTGGAGGGGATCACCCTTTTCTAAGTCAACAAAGGCACTATGTAGGTTAAGAGTCACCCTAGTGGTTTCTTATTGATTACCTTTCTGATATAACATCTGTTCTGCTTCAGTATGGCTAGGGAAGCTCTTAGAATTGCCTAGTGGGCTCTGGGAAACTAGCCTGTTGTTCAGCACTGAAGACTTGTTTTTTTTTTTTTTTTTCAATATTAACATATCTATTTATGTATTTATTGTGTTTCTTATATATTGTACTTCTTTTTTTTCTCTTTGATTCCCTCCCTCTCACCCTCCGCCATCTTTCACCCTCCTCCCACATTGTCTCTGGTACCCACAGTTGCTCCCCATGCTTTTAGTTGAAGACTTTTATTCCTATAAGTTCTTAAACTTTTAGAGACTATATTCTACTTCTTATCAAACACATTGAGACATATTCATATTTCATAGTAATTTAGTATTCACTATACAAATGGATTTCTATGACTTTCCTTCAGAAATTATTTGGCAACTCATTTAATTTATAATTGGTAAAGATTTCTTGGCAACTGTTGTGCATATTCAAGAATTCTTGCAAATTGAGATAATCTGACCCATTATTTCCTATGTAATGACATTTTAATGAATACTAATGTTAACAATTAATACTGTTGACATAATGTTACATTTTGTAGACATTTAATTAAATATCTATTAATATTGATTTAGTAGTTTTCATATTTTGGAACCAATAATTTTTACATCAAATTTCAAACATTTTTATAGGTTTCTAAAATGCTTATGTCTGTGATTCTTAATGCAGAATGGGCTTTATGGGCAGCTATTTAGAATTGACTTAAGAGGGTCTATCTTTACCTTATCTGTAAGGCTGCTTTCTGAATCTCCACACCTGTCCCTGGCTTACCCTTTTCCAGGACAATTAGCAGCATGAACATTTAATCTCTTCTAGGAACTGTCTCTTATCTTCTGCTTCTATGAACCCTTTGAGAGGCATCTTTTTTTTCCCCCAGAGGTTTTTGCTATAGGGTTCATGGGCTCTCCAGAAAGACAGAGAGAAACAGAGAGACAGAAAGCGAGAAATAACCCCCCAGGGGAAAGGGCCACACCACAATCCCTTCTCCTCCATTCTCCTCTTGGGATCTTTGTCATGCACGAACATGCGCACAGCATGAGTTTAAACCATTGAGTCTGGGACTCGAACTGTGGTTGACTACATGGGAGTTCAGTGACATAGCCATTATGCTAACTGCTGGTCCCTTGAAAGGCATCTTAACCTTTGTTTCTAGAAGACATCAGACAATAATAGAATAGCATTAGTACATTTCTCCAAATCTGGATATTTTTCTATATTGGATGATACCATGTGTAGAAAATAAGTGGTCTGATCCACCTCTAATCATAGTTCTACCAGATTATAGATTCCCTTAGTGCAGGGAAAATAGCCTGCCACCAATGCCTAGAACAGTGCCTGACACCTGAGGCTCTCAATGTACAATTCTTTTTGTTTGTAAATATTTAAATAACTTTATAATAATTTAAAGTAACACTGAATTTGCAGTATTTTCTTAAAGTGGTTTCAAGTTTGAGAATCACTGCTTTAAAGATAATATTATCTACAAGGTTATAACTCTGCTTACCCATAGTCAAAACTTTATGTTGTACAGAACACTCAGCTCTTTGGAGTGGATACCTCAAACCTCTACAAAGGAGTCTTCGCAATACTTTTCCATAATTGAAGGTCCATTGGCTTTTCCTGCTTTAAACCAAGGATTCATCTGTCACCAAAGAAAGTCATATGTTTATCATTTCATTAAAGGGGCACAAAATTACAACTTGCGAATGGTACATTTTTCAGTTTTTACCCATGTAGAATTTTTTAAATCCTGAAACCTAGTAGAAGCCAGATACTTTGATTTAAAAAAAGTGATTTAGAATTTCTGAAGGAGGGAAAGAGCCTATGTCAGAAAGCACTTGAAAGACATTTCAAAGGAGAGGGGTGGATGTGCTCCCATCATAGTATTTCCTGGGAGAAGCAGCATCTGCCTGGCACTGCCCGTATGTTTTCTTTCAGCATGTTCAACTGCCCCATTCCTTGGGTCTTCTAGACCTCTCCTCCATCCAATACTGCTGCTTTTCCATGTACATCCTAGTAGGGCCCCACACCTAATACACATCACTAGACCCACAGGGAGAGATAGACTATAATATAATAATAGTTCAGGATTTTAGCACCCTACTTTCAGTATTGGATAGATTATCCAATCAGAAAATCAACAAACATTAAAGCTAAATTCATCACAAATCAAATAGATCTGACAGATGTTTACAGAACATTTCATCCAATATCTGCAGACTATGCATTCTTCTACCAGATTATAGATGTTCCATCAGTACATGGAACATTCTCCAGGTGGAGCACATATTAGGCCATAAAACAAGCCTCAAAAAATTAAAAACTTTCTGACCACAATGAAATCAAACTAGAAGGCAACAAAAAGAACTGTAGAAAGTGCACAAGTATATGGAAACCAATCATGTTCCTGAATCACTACTGGGTCAACAAAGAAATTAAGAAAGAAATTTTAAAATTTCTTGTATTCAAAATGTATGTATTTATTCCATGAGAGAGACAGAGTGAGAAAGGCAGAGAGACAGAGAAACAGACATTTCTAGCAGATGTTTCATGCTGTGATCCACCCCAGTCTTAGCTGTTTCTTATCACAGGCATATGCATGTGCACCTGGTGTGCTCAGGGAGGTCCCAGGATGCACACCAAGGACCTTCTCCATGTGGCCTGCTTGCATCACTGCTATGCCACCTCCTGACCCCTAAAATTTTTTGAAATAAATGAAAATGGAAACATGACATACCAGAAACTATAAGGTACAATGAAAGCTGTGCCAAAAGGGAAATTTATAACAATATGTACTTGTATCACAAAAATACAAAGATGGCAAATAAACAACCTAATGATGCATTTTAGGGAACTACAAAAGCATGAACAAACTAAATCCTAAAATATTAGAAGAAAAGAAACAGTAAGGATCAGAACAGAAGTAAGTGAAATAGAGGCCAAAAAATCAATACAAAAGATCAATGAAATGAAAAGTTGAGTTTTTGAAAGGATGAACAAAATAAACAAATCATTAGCTAGACTAACAAAGAAAAAAGAGAGAAGACCCAAGTAAGTAATATCAGAAGAGACAAAGCAGAAATTGCAACTGATACCACAGGAAAACAAAATATCATCAGAGACTATTATGAATGACTGTATGTTAACAAGCTGGAAAGGAGATGAATAAATCCTGAACACATTCAAACTATCAAAAGTAAACCAGGGGGGGCCAGCAGGTGGTGTGGTGGTTAAGGCGTTGGAATTCCCACATGGCCGACTGCGGTTTGAGTCCCGAACCTGGTGGCTTGCTTTCTCTCTCTCTCTCTCTGTCTTTCTCTGGCAAAACTCATGCAATAAATAAATAAATAAATAAATAAATCTTTAAAAAAAAAAAAAAAAGTAAACCAGGAAGAAATAGAAAATCTAAATAGATGAATAAGAAGCAGGGAGATGAAATCAGTAATAAAAAGTATCCCAACAAAGAAAAGTCCAGGACTGGGTCTCTTTACTGCTGAATTTTACAAATATTTTAAAGAAAAACTGACACTCAGTTGTTCTGAAAGATTTAAGTGGAGGGAACACTATAAAATTCATTTTATAAGACCATCATTACCCTGATAGAAAAACCAGGCAAGTACAGAACAATAGCAAAAATGGAACTGTAGAACAGTATCACTGATGAATATATGTGCGAAAGTTCTCAACAAAATACTAGCAAACCAAATTCAATAGCATATCAAAATTATATACCTTGATTAATCATGAATCAATAACATGATACATTAACAGAATGCAAGATCAAAACCTATGATCATGGTAATTGATGTACAAAAAGCATTCAATAAAATACATCAGTTTATGGTTAAGAATCTCAATGAACTAGCTATAGAAGGCACATTATCATAATAAATGCCATTTATGATAAACCCTCAGTTGACATCATAGTGAATGAAGAAAAATTTAAAACGTTTCCTCTAAAAACTGGAATAAGACAACCACGACTACAGAATTTGTAAGTTACACATCAAACAAGGGATTAACTACCAGTACATAAGGAACTCAAACAGCTCACCAGAATAAAAGAAATTGGATTAAAAAATGGTGATTGATTGATTTATTGGAGACCAGCAGGTGGCATGGTGGTTAAGGTACAGGACACTCCCACAAGGCTGACCACGGTTCAAGTCCCAGACCTGAAGGCTTGCGTTCTCACTTTCCCTTTCCCTCTTTCTCTCTCTGTGTTTCTCTCTTTGGTCAAATTAAAATAAATGAATGAATAAATAAAATAAAATAAATACGTCTTTAAAGATGAATAAATAATGGTGATTGAATGTATAAAATAAATTTTAAAACAAAGAGCAGTTAGGGACCAGCTCTGTGGCATAGTGTAAACGCTCTGCTCAAAAGAAGCTGGACACCACAAGAGGACAGCAGTTTAAATCCTGGGTCTAGTTGACCTGAGATGCCAAGCATGCTCACAAGTGACCAAAATCCAGTGGGCTGAAGGACTGGGAAAAGGGAATTGCAGCATGACAGACCCTGTGGAGAGCATTCTCCCACCTTTTTTCTCACTCTCCTATGTGTGCACACAAGGTTTATCATGAATAGAGGGGAGAAAATGGGCAACTGAACATACAGTTGTTGAAATGAATGACCAAAAAGCACATGAAAAAGTGTTTAACATCATTAATCATCAGGGAAATGTTCATCAAAACCACAAGGAGATATCAACTCATCCCAGTTAGGATAGCTAGTATTGGAAAAAGAAAAGATTAAAAGGGTTAAAGAATAATGAGTGCTGGTAAGGTTGTGGAGAAAGGAGAAACCTTATGCATTGTTAGTAGGAATGTAAATTAGCACAGCCACTACGGGAAACAGTATGGTGTTTCACAATAGGCCGGTTGCTGAGATCCACAGGTTGGGACCACATAGGAATTCCTAGACAACATGGTTGGTAGTTGATGTTGGCTATTGGCTAGCAACGGAACTAGAGCTAGCAACTGAAGTGCTTACCTGAAGCTCTCCACGTGGCTTGAGCTTCTCAGGTCATGGCAACTGGGTTCCAAAGGGAAGACAGCAACTCCAATAAAGTACTTTACATGGGGTATATTTCCCTCTCCTGAGGGAAAAGGTCAGGTAGACGGTTGCCCCAGGTACTCTCAGCTTCAGCCCTATACTCTACACTCCGTCACACTTCATACTCCACTTTCTACTACCCCACACCACAGTGAGCCAGTACTTTATTATTTTTTTAAATACTTATTGTAATTGATGACTTACATATCATCATTACATGTCTTTGTAGGGTACAGTGTGGTCTTTAAAAGCATGTTCATGGTGTATAATAAACAAATGAAGGCTATAAAAATATTTTCCACCATTGACATCTAAGATTATAATATGTTGTGAACATTTGACCTGCTCCAATGGTTATTCTGCAAGAATGTACTGAATTGTCTATGACGTTCTTTACTGTGATAAATAGCTCTAAAGAAAAACATACTGAATAAAAACCAGACAGCAAATAATCTCATAAATTCACAAAGATCATCTTAACATAGCCAAGGAAAGAAGAATTTATAATTCCCATGTAAGGACTGTGGGAGGTGAAAGTTTATAATCTGAAAAAATCTGTGGGAATCAATCATTGGTCCAGTTAAAGACAGGTGAAGTTGAACACAACAGTAACTCATTAGGAAGAGATAGAAAGAGAATACTTTTACTCACACACTCTTTGTAAGACCATAGTAGTGTACTATGCACAAAGAACTAAGTCCTTGAGAAAGCAATGATAACACAAAATTGGAAAGAGATGTTTAAAAGTGAAGACATGGAGAAGCCAGTGATTTGGTGACTGACAGGCTTTACAAAGTTCTTGATTTTAGCCTTTGTAAAATTCATTCCAAAGAAAGACTTAGCTACTTGTACTGTTTTGTACTTCTCCTCTATTATCTAATTTTATACAATAAGTAATGGTTATAATAAATATATAAACTTAAACCTGTGGAGACAACTGTCTATCAAATAATTGGTGAGCTTCTATTTAAACTCACTTGTGTATAAAATAGTTGAATCTGCATTTAGTCCTGACATTTGATGTTATTATCAATATGTGTGAACTTACCCTTTTTTTCCTAGTTGTTTTGTCTGTTCTTAACTTCTATTTGTCTCCCCTTAGCTATCCTGGTATTGTTGTCCCTTAAGTATTTCCTGAAGGGCTGGCTTCATTTAGTGAATTCTTACAACAAACAAAATATCCTAAAAATGGCAAGAGAGAAACTCCAAGTTACTTGCAAAGGTCACCTCATTAAACTAACGTTGGATTTCTCAACTGAAACAATGCAGGTAAAGAAAGAATGAGAAAACATATTTAAAACTCTGAAACGAAAGCAATTTCAGCCAAGAGTACTATAACCAGCAAGATTATCCTTCAGATAGGAAGGCAAAATAAAATCATTCCCAGATAAACTAATGCTGAAAGGATTCAGCAAAACAAAACTAGGTCAGGGTTTTTCAAAGGAATTCAAAGGAGCAACATCTGGTTTGGGAATTTATTCACTCTCCAGCTCCCGGAATCTACCTTAGCAACTACCAACTGGGTTGAGGGAAGGAAAACCAGGGTGTTATCCTAAGCAGCCACAGCAGGAAATGGTGGAAATGGCAGAAATAGAGGGGTTCAAGATGTCATAGGTCTTTTAAAAAATAGGGCTAGTCAACCCTACTCCTACATAGGGTAATTAATACTGCCTCTGGATAAGGGTGTGCCCAAGCTTACAGTCTACAGCAGTATGGGATGATAAATATCAATGCATTTATCTTTGGCAAATAGAAGATACCATCATGTGACATGGCAAGTAAGTTGTGCTTGGGAAGGATTATAAATCTGTACTTTGTAAACTTGAAACATAAACACTAATGATATAAACTACATTATATATTGTGATTTCTGTGTTTCAGGCACAAATACAAGTAGGCACTGCGTCATTTAATCCTCATAACAGCTTAATAGATACAACTATTATAAATTTATACAAGAGGAAACATGCCAAGAAAGCTTGAATAACTTGCCCAGGGTTCAAAAGGCAGTAAATTTCAGCTATTATGTCTCTATAGAGTTTACACATTTCTGTAAATTTAATTACTATATTATCTGCCCATGAATATTTGATATTCTTTACATCTTAGAATTTTTTCAAGTTAAAACGTATCCTCTAGTACGTCTTAGTCATATTAAGGAGAGCGTATTTTTTTCTCTCTGCTTTTGGAAGAAGTGGGAACATCTCTTGAAGCTGGGTATCTTAATCCAGACAAGAAAGCATTAGCAAAATATAAATTTCAAAAAGTTAAAAACATGTCTCATAAATATGAAGTGAATATATGTCGGCAACTTTTTTGAGGCCCAGTTTGGTGGCATGGTTGGTGGCAATCTGGATTGCAGTGCTGGAAGCCACAGGCCAAATGTGGGTTCACATCTTTAGTCACTTGAAAACATACCAGGTGCGCACCTTGTACATGCATACCCGAGGTCCTATAGAGGTGGAGAGCCAGGGAAAGGGCATTGCAACAAGATGAGGTCTTGTTGAGGGTCTCTCTCTCTCTCTCTCTTATGTACTCACATTCTCTCTATCATGAATAAAATAAGTAAACTTTAAACAAACAAACAAACAAAACCCCCAAAACTCATTCACATTAATAATGGAACTAGCAAGTTAGGAAGACTGATTCAAAGAGAGATGGGGAAATGGAAATGTTCATATTCATTGAAAGAAAGCATGTTTAAATAAGATTGATAATTTAGATTTTAAGAAGCAGTTAATATTCTATAAGATAATGAAACTACAACTATGGTTGTTACCTTTTAGATGGAAATTATTTGTTTTGCTGAACGAATTCGTGTGCATTGCTATGGATAAGAATCATTTACATCACTCTATTTTCAGTAATTAATATCTACCCTTACCCTAATAGAAATAAGCAACAAGTCAAACAAACCAGTCAGCCTCAATGAGGGAACTCTTGGGCAGGCCTACTAGTTCATGCCAGCATTACTTAGAAAGGGTTTTTCAGTAATCCCTTTCCCCCATGTCCAAGACTTGGACAATTATTTTCTAACAGAATAAAAATAAGTTCGCAATAGTCAAACATAATGGACCTTTGTTTTATTTGCTGCACAGCAGGGAATCCACCACTGGGTGAATCTTAAACGTAAGCAAGATTTCATGTTTTCTCTGAACTCCAGAAACAAGAATATAGGCACATAATTTAGATTTGGCTAACTAGATGCTCTTGTGTGAGACTTGGCAACTTGATTGAATGATATAAAGAAATAACATCAATTTGAATTCATTTCACTAGTGGTAGGGGTTTTATCAGCTATGTCAGCCAAGAACCTCAATCAGGTTGTTCCTAGGGCATGCCTTAGCAATGGGTCTAATGTCCAAAATCCCTAGCTTTCAGTTGAGTTATCTAGCTAAAAACTAAACTCCCATGTCAATTCTGTAAGTCTCCCAATACTTTTTTTTTTTTTTTTGAGAGAGATTTTTACTATAGAGCACATCTGCTCACCAGAGAGACAGACAGAAAGTGAAAGATCGTCCCCCCAAGGGGAATGACCATGTTGCAATCCCTTCTCCATTCTCCTCTTGGGATTTTGGGCATGCACACACACATGCCTGGCATGAGTTGCAAGCTGCTGGGTCTGGGACTCAACCTGTGGTCAACGATGTGGGAATCTAGCCCCTCTACCACAGTGTCACTTGTCATTCCCTGCAATATCTTTATAGTAAATTTGTTTTCTTTAGTAGCATGAGGTAGCTTCTGTTGCTTATAACCAAGAACGCTGAGGTATTTCAGGATTGACCAACATTTGTGTAATTATCCTTTCCTTTCAGAAGAGTTTTTATACTGATTGTAAATTAATTTTATGCTTTATTTAAGGGAAATTTTTCTTTAGTATCTGATTAAGATTATGTGCTACTAGAGGTGTTTTCTATTTTTTTTAAATCTGCCTATTGACTCCATGTCTCTGAGCTTGAGAATTATTTATGTGGTGATGAGTATGTAAAAGTCTGTACAAAATACTTTGATGTGCAGTGGAGAGCTTTAATATTTCACAAGGCAGTGTGTACCAGAAACTATTGTAATAACATACTCTTCCTGAAAGTTAATTTTGTAAATTTTTGTTCTGAATCTTCATTTCCTAGACTTTTGTGATGACTTTAAAAGCTTTCCTCATTATAGCCGGCCTCAATCTTTATCTATTCTTGAATGAAATAATGTTAGAGTGTTATAAAAAGGAACCAGAGTTCCTCTTGCCCTGAGAACTCACACAAATACGTATATCAAGAATGGTGGGAGAGTATTTATCTTTCTGATTAATACGAAGTAATGGGGACCAGATTTATCCTGCTGCCTGGGGCAATAAAAAAATAGGTAAAATATGTACAGTCACGTTTTCAAGACATTGGATTCAGGCAGTGAATGCCAGTGATCTTTGAAAAAGGAGAAACAAATGGGCAAAGTCCCACAGTCACCCCAGCTTATTGTCTAGAGAGAATCTCTGTTGATAGTGCAAGCAGAGGAAACCCTCTTAGTGGTTTTTGTTTGTTTATTTGTTTGTTTTCTTGAGACATTTTTGCTATAGGGTGTGTGTGTTTGCTGTAGAAACAGAAAGAGTGAAATCAGCCCAGGGGGGGATGGCCACATAGCAATTCCTTTTCCATTCTTCTCTCAGGATCTTGGAAATGCACACACAAGAACCTGGTGTGAGTTTTAAGTTGCCAGGTCCAGAACTCGAACTGGTCAACTACATGGGAGTCCAGCAACATAAACCTTATGCCATCTACTGGTCCCCAGAAACCATTTTAGTTTAACAGATAACTTGAATCAAGGAGATGAAGCTAAGAATCTTCATCTAGGGACCAGCAGATGGCATAGTGGTTACATCGCAGGACTCCCACGTGGTTGACCGTGGTTTGAATCCCAGACGCCAGCAGTTTAAAACTCATACTGGGCACATGTGTGTGCATGCCCAAAATCCCAAGAGGAGAATGGAAGAGAAGGGATTGTGGCATGGCCATCCACCCTGGTGGGGTGATTTCTCTCTTTCTGTCTCTCTGAGGAGTGCACATGCCCTATAGCAAAGAAAAAAAATAGAATCTTCATCCAGAAGAAGGCATTAGGAAAGGAAAATTAAAACATAGAACAGGGGACCAGCAGTTAGTGTAATGGCTATGTCGCTGGACTCCCACATAGTCAACCACGGTTCGAGTCATGGACCCGGTGGCTTAAACTCACGCCAGGCATGTGTGTGTGCATGCCCAAGATCCCGAGAGGAGAATGGAGAAGGGATTGTGGTGTGGCCATCCCCCCTGGGGGGTGATTTCTCGCTTTCTGTCTCTCTGGCTCTCTGTCTTTCTGGCGAGCGCACACACCCTATAGCAAAAAACTCTCCAAAAAATAAAACAAATAAAAAATAAATAAATAAATAAATAAAACATAGAACAGATGGGGTAAATAGAAAAAAAACAAATAGCAAGATGTTAGATTTAAACCTAAATCAATACTGACATTACAGTAAATGATTTAAAGACCTGGCTAAAAGGCACATGTTTGGGCACAAATGGGTTAAAAGTAAAAGTATGGAAAAACATATACTATACAAATGTTAATACTGATTGTATTAATATAAAATATTTAAGAGTAAAGAATAATAGCAGGGATAAAGAAATTCACTTCACAATAATGGGGTGAATTCAACAGAAGAAAAAAAAACAAATGCTTATGCACCCAATAACAGAACTTCAAAATATATAGAGCAAAAACAGATTTGCAAATAGAAATAAAAATATTCACAATTATAGTTGAATATTTCCCTTTTCGAACATACCTGTTTTTAATAATTGATAGAACAAGTATATGAAAAAAATAGTAAGGGGGCCAGCAGGTGTCATGGAGAGTAAGGTGCTGGATCCCACATGGCAGACTTCATGGTACAAGTTCCAGACCTGGTGGCTTGAAAATCACATTGGTGGTGATTGGCATGGGGAGTAGTGGTTAAGGGTGCTGAACTCCCACATGGCTGACCGCGGTTAGAGTCCCAGGCCTGGTGGATTGCTTTCTCATTTTCCCTTTCTCTCTCTCACTCTCTTCTTCTCTGGTCAAATTAAAATAAATAAAGTTAAATAAAATTATTTAGTTATTTATTTTTGAGACATTTTTGCTTTAGGGCATGTGCGCTCACCAGAAAGACAGAGACAGAAAGCAAGCGATCACTCACCAGAGGGGATGGCCATGATGCAGTCCCTTCTCCGTTTTCCTCTTGGGATCTTTGGCACACACACACACACACACACACACACACACGCCTGGTGTGAGTTTAAGCCACTAGGTCCGGGACTCAAACTGCAGTCAACTACATCGGAGTCCAGTGACATAGCCATTACGCTAACTGCTGGTCCCAATAAAATTATTCTTACAAAAAAAGGAAAATCACATTGGGTACATGTGTATGCATGCTCAAATCCCAAAGAGAATGAAAGAGAAGGTACTGCAGTGTGTCCATCCCCCTGGAAGGTGATTTCTTCATTCTCTCTCTCTCTCTCTCTCTCTCTCTTGCTCTGTCTCTCTTATCTCTGGTGAGCACATGCACCCTATAGCAACCAAAAAGAAAAAATAAAGTAAGGATTTAGAAGACTTGAATAACACAACACTATCAACCAACTTAACTTACTTGATATTTGTCAACAAACAAAATTATGCACAGAGACTACCAGACTACCAAGATAGATCATACTCTGGCCATAAAAAGTCTTAAACTGAAACAAATTTAAATTATACAGAGGATGTTTATGTTCTCAATGGATTTAAATTGGAAATCAATAAGAAAGATATCTAGAAAAGCCCAAATATTTGGAAATTAAATAACAAATTTAAAAATAAAAAACATGAGTTGAAAGAGTACTTACTTGAAAAAAAAATGAAATCCTGTATTTAGGATAACATGGAAGAGCCTGAAGACATTATGTTAAGTGAAATAAGTAAGGCACAAAAAGAAGTATGACCCATTCTTACTCTTATGTGGAAACTGAAAAGGATGACCTCATAAATGTAGAGTTGAAAAATGAGTACTATGACTACTAGAATCAGGAAAGTTGGGGGACTGGGGATAGAGTATATATCTGGTTAGTAGAAACTTAAATGCAGGTAGACAGAAGGACACTCTAGTGTTATAAAGTACAGTGTCTATAGTGAACAATTGACTGTATTTCTTACAGTAATTGAAAGAGAATTTTGAGTGTTCCTAACACAAAGTAATGACAAACGATTGACATGGTAAATATGTTAATGCAGTGATTTAATTAGTGCACATCATATTCTTGTACTGAACAATCATGTTGCACCCCCACAAATATGTACAATTGTTATAGGTCAGTTAAAAGTTATCTTTTGAATTTTGAACTAAATGAAATTAAATGAAAATACCACACAACAAAATGCAGGTGATACTGCTAGAGTAGTATTTGGAGGAAAATGTATAGCATTAGATTTTTATATTAGAAAAGAAGAAAAGTCTCCAATTAAAGACCTCAGTTTTCATCTTAGGAAATGAAGAAAAGAAGAAAACAAAATCAAATACACAGAAGGAAGGAAATAATAAAAGTTAGAACAGAAATCAAGGAAATAGAAAACAAGGCAGCTGCCTGGAAAAGTTTCCTGACCACAAAGCAAAGTGAATTAGCTGACAGAGGAAGGCATCTACTTACATTAGATTTAGCAATCTGATAATGTAGTGCCAAATAGCATGCATGGCATGGTAGAAGCAGCATTGGATCTGGAGTCTTTCCTGGTTTCTGGGCCTGGTACTGCCTCTTAATGTCTCTGAGACCTTGGACAAGTTTACCATCCTTAAGTCCCCTGCAAAATGTGGACAATGGTGTCTTTCCTGTCCGCCTTGCAGGATTGTTAGGAGGTCGAATGAGACAATACATGTAAAAGTGGTTAAAATTGCATTAAGATGTGAAGTATAATATTTGGTAAAGAGGAATTTGGAAATATTAAACTGAAGCTTGGGGATTGTATGTGTGGGTTTTATTTACATGTGTCTTCTTTGTGTTCTTTTATAATAGACAATTAAAATTTTAATGTAGCACTTGGGACAATATAAAATGTAGCAGGGTTATAAGCTTAGATGTGCAGAGGAAATGTAATTCCATTATTTTTGTATATAATCAATCTGATCTTCCTCACTAACTCCTACCTGTGAGGGAGTGGGAAAGAAAGAATTGCTACCTCCACATTAAACTGGTTGGCCTGTCATTTAAAATAAGCCCTTTAGATCGAGCTTGCATTTCTTTTTTCTGCTCCCTCCTCTCTGACATAATCTCTAGGTTATGGTAGGAGGGTAGCTCATGAGACCTTATATGGCAGAGTGCTGGGTCCTCAGATCCACCTTGCACTGTCATTCAGATTTTGGTAACTGGAGCCCCGTGGTCGGGCCGGGGGGCTACTGCCTCACTAATGGAAACCTTGTATAGGTCTTAGCCATGTCCAGTATCTGCCTGGCACCCCACCAACACAGTGAGCATTGGGGTGGACTCAGTGGATTGGAGTGCTACTGAATTGGGGTCCACCAGTGACAGATGAGCTTGGGGGCTGAAGGAACAGCTGGTCCTCCTCCACAAGGCACAGGAAGCAGGTGGGCTTGAGAGCTAAGTTCAAGGTTCCCCTGTGTCTAACCATTACCACATTAGCAAGTTTACATTGCTTGATGGACCCCCGCCCCCCACCTCCAACTTGAAGAAGGGGCTGACTGAACCTCTTGCCAGATTTCTGATTAGGACTAAGAGTTGGAGCCTCTCTTCCACTTAGATCTCACTGTAGTTTCATCTGACCAGAAAATGTTGACTTTCCTTTTTCTTCCCATTGTTTCTCACCTTTGTTTCTGTCTACCTGGAGGCCTTGTCACCTCTGTTATATATGCTGAGAGAAACAGGACGGTTTCTTAATCTGTGGATCCTGGTGTAAGATGAACATGCAGGGCCTCTTTTGCAAAACTTAATTAAGAATTTCTGGACGATAGAAGAACAATAAGGTACCAACAGGGGACTTCATGCAACAGCACCATGAAGCTGGCCCAGAGTGGGAACTGGACAGATTTCATAAATCTGGCTCTACGGCAGTATCTGTGGTCTTGTTAAAGAAGTCCTAAGTGTGAACTCTTCTATCCTTAGGGGATAAACCTCACAGAAAGAAGGGTGCAAGTGGACCAGCATCTAAGTTAGGAACAATTAACACACCTTAGTTTAATAATTGTAAAGAATCTTATTCCTGTGTAAACAATTGCAATGGTTTAGGTGTCCCCCAGAATTCCTGTGTTAGAGCTTGGTTGTAGGGGACAGCAGGTAGTTTAGTGGCTAAGGTGCTGGACTGCCACATGGCCGACTGCAATTCGAGTCTCAGACCTGGCAACTTGAAAATCACGATGGGTGCGAGTGCATGCATGCTCCAAATCCCAGGAGGAGCATGAAGGCGAAGGGATTGTGGTGTGGCCATCCACCCAGGGAATAATTTCTCACTTTTCTTCCCATCGTATCTCTCTTTCTGGCAAGTGTACATACCTAGTGACAAAAACAAAACAAAACAAAACAAACACAAAACACACACACACATACACACACAAAACCAAAAAGAAAAAAGAAAAGGAAAGTTGGTTGTATTGTGAAGGTATTAAGAGAAAAATTAATACCTTCAGAGTATTGAAAGTTGGTTTCTTTGGGAATGGTATCCCCTAGGACCTCAGTATCTCACCAACAGGAAAACTCTTAACAGTGTGACCTTTGGACCTTTCATCTACATACCATGAGCTGACTACTAGATTCAGGTTACCTTCTTCCAAACAGCCAAAGCTAGAGCTGGAGCCAAGAAAGAGGGAAGGTCTATTAAAAATGATACAGATTCCTCTTCTGGGAGAGCAAGTTCAGGTTATACCTTGAATTAAATTAAGTAAACTCAAGTCAGTGAATTGTCATGAAAAAGAGTAGAAATTAGAGCAATAAAACCCAAAACATTGAAATGTGAGAAATTCTCTTGGGAACCCCCCATCCCCATGCCCTCAACATATTTGATACCTCTTCCTCGAATTGCTTTCTAGAGGTTGTTCTAAGCACCTTGGCTCCATCAGAAAAGTAGATAGGGGGAATCAGAAGATGACATAGTGATTACGTCACTGGACTCCCTCGTAGTCAACCACAGTTCGAGTCCTGGACCTGGTGACTTGAAACTCACACCAGGCACATGTGTGTGCATGCCCAAGATCCTGAGAGGAGAATGGAAGAGAAGGAATTGAGGTGTGGTCATCTCCTCTGGAGGGTGATTTCTCGCTTTATGTCTGTCACTCTTTGTCTATCTGGAGAGGGCGCATGCTGTATAGCAACAATCTCTTTCAGGAAGAAAAGAAAAGTCGACAGGGATGGGAGGAAAGAAGAGAACTGTCCTGGGAGCCTAGATTAAGAAGGCCTAATTGGAAGTCATGCTTTTGCTATCTATATAGTTTTTAAGAAGTAATGAAGGGGTCAGCAGGTGACATAGTGGTTAAAGTGTTGGATTCCCACATGGTTGACTGTGGTTTCAGTCCCAGCCCAGGTGGCTTGAAATTCATGCCAGGCATGTGTGTGTGCGTGTGCATGCTGGGAATTCTAATGGAAAGGAAGAAAACGGATTGCAGCATGAGTATCTCCCCTGTGAGGGTAATTTCTTGCTTTTTGTCTCTCTGTCTCTGTCTCTCCAGAAAGCACATGTGCCCTATAGCAAAAATCTCTAAAAAAAAAAAAAAAAAGTTTGGATTGCCTGGTTGTGAGGAAAAAATACACACACATGGACGCACAGAGGGAATGTTTTTAAAGGCTTATTTTTAGAATCTTTGTATTTAGTTCAGTGTTCCATATTGACTTATTTAAATTTTAATGAAGGCCAAATTCCATGCCTCAAAAATCTGCAAATGCCCTCGTAAGTGCTACATGATATTTTCATTGGGAGCATAAGACTTTTAACACATCCACCATCATTTTTTGAGAACTGATATCCTTCTATTTTTATCCTATTCCTTGCAATATAGTTCCATTTTTTCTATTTGTACAAGGAAACTTCAAAAGCTTATGAAAAATGGAGTGAAAGTATGAGTTTGTTGCGATAAAAAATTTTTAAAATCCATGCATAGTTTTTTCATAATATGCACTTATAAATGTATACAACCTTGTATACAACCTCGTCTTACCTTCATCTGTAAGGAACCAAATATGAACCAAAATTTAACCAAGATAAAAGTGCAATCTAGAAGATCTAGGCATTCATAACTCTAAGTGAAATGGTGTGTTTCGCTATTGCCTTTACTAAGACATTCGGTTCAAATAAATCTCCATTTATACATGACAAGTAACAAGTTTAAAACAGCACAGTGAGATATTTGTGAATAGTAAAGATGAAAGGAGAAACGCCATCTTCAAATGAGCACTAGTCTGAAGGTTATCTCTCTGAGTCAGAACTTCCTTATGATTGGGTATCTTTCTAGATCTCAGTTTTCTCATCTTTAAGGCAGAGTACTTACTACTAAGTACATGGAGATACTAATAATATTGAATATTTATCTGAAGTGGTTAAGAACACATAGGTTGAAATAAAATCTTTGCCCTGCTTCTTTCTCTCTCTCTCTTTTTTTTTTTTTTTTTTTTTTTTTTGAGAGGTTTTTTGCTATAGGGAGCATGCGTTCACCAGAAATAGAGAGTGACAGAGAGACAGAAAGCAAGAAATCATCCCCCGGGGGGATGGCCACACCGCCATCCCATCTCCTCCATTCTCCTCTCGGGATCTTGGGCACGCATGCACACGCGCCCAGCATGAGTTTAAGCTGCCATCCGGGACTCAAACCATGGTCAACTACATGGGAATCCAGTGACATAGCCATTATGCTAACTGCTGGTCCCTGCCCTGCTTCTTAAAAGCCATATCACTCAGAGAAAAAAACATTAATCTTCTTAAGCTTTAGTTCCTCCTTATGAAAAATGGGGGTAATTATAGGTATTTTATGTACTTTTTTATGAGTTAAATAAATGATTTGCATAAGTCCCTCACTCCATGTTTGAGCCAAGTTTTCAGTATATTGCAACTGCTGTGATGTGATACTGATCTCTATGTATGCTGGGATAAAGGGAGACTGAAGGATGGTAGATTCTAAATGAAAGCTTCTGGACTGAGAATGAAATTAGACCAATGGAAGAACCAACAATCACACAAACAAGAACAACTGTCAGTAAATCAACCCCAGAGCTCACATAGGGATACCCACTGCAAGTCAGGTGTGAGGTCCCTGGGAATGAATTTTGTCTTTTTATTTCTCCTCTCTCAGGTTCTCCTTCACTTCACACTCTCTGCATCTTATGAGATAACTAAACACATTGAGGACTGACAATGGTGAAAGAATATATTGTAGAGTCATGGCCCTAGTAGTCTGAGGAAGCCTTTGAAGTCACCAAGGGAGGCAGCTGTGGGCTCTGCAAGGCTTTGGGAAGCTCTAAGAGACTGGCCGGCTCCTGTCTGTCCTATGCCATGGACAAATGGGAGGTCAAGGATATCTACTATATCTGAAAAATGTTCAATTCCAAATTCTGGTGCTATAGGAAAGAACCAATGATTTTTTTCCTAATCCATTACAAACCAATATGTGGTCCTGCTGTTTCTGATCAGTATGGGGCTTGAGGTACACAGGACTCATCCTGTGAGTGGCATTTTGAACTGTCTCAAATGCTTACTCTCCATTTCTGTACTTACATTGCAGTCTGGTAACAGATACTTTGAGTGGCACACTGCCCTATCTTAATGTAGTCCTATCCCCCAACAAAAAGCAAGGAAATAATAGCACTAACATTTAATAAAAATAAAATTTCAATCGCCAAGGTAGGAAATTTGGAGAGGATTCATACTGACCTAATTCAACTGCCCTATGTTTTGTGCATCGTGGAAAGAGCATGAATATTGATGTCAGGCACATCTGTTAGTGTCTTTGAATCAGCTCAACTGCTATCCAGCTGTGTCTCTACTGGACAAGTTTATTCTCTGAGCTGCTGTTTCTTTACCTGTAAAATGTGGACCTTTGGACCCCCACCAGAATTATAATAAAGATGAAATACTTTGTGTTTGTAAAATACCTAGCACAGTGCCTAGGTAAGAATGAACAAAGAAGTTTGTTTGGTATTGTATATTTGGGAATTTATAGTATAAACTTTGTAATTCTAGTTGACATAGATGCAGCTATACACATTGCTTTTTCTATACACTATACACATTGCTTTTCTCTGCAAAATCCAAAATAGCCTTTCCATTTGAGCTTGGACTACATTCACTATATTTAGATGCAACAATTTTAATTGTACCTTAATTTAAAAGTCCTGGGCATCTTCAGGCCTACTTTTAAGTACCATACAAAAGCCAGAATACTGAAAGATGACAAATGGCCTAAAACTTAGTATAAATAAAATTTTTTTGGCAGCTTGTTAAAATGCAAATTCCCAGATCCAACCTTCAGCATCTCTGACTCAGCTGTTCCTGAGTGATACCCTGGAATTTATAAGCAACACCTGGCACCTACCTTCAGCTGATTTTGATGCAGGTGGTTCATAAATAAGACCTTAAACAAACAAACAAGCAAACAGAAAACATGAGCCAGCTCCATAGTCTAGTAGTTAAGGGAGCCAGATCCCATGTGACTAACTGTGGTTCAAATCTCAGGCCTGGCAACTCGAAAAACATACAGAATGTGTGTGAGTGTGTGTGTGTGTGTGTGTGTGTGTGTGTGCCCCAAATACCAACAGGATGAAGAAATGGAGCAGATGAGATTGTGGTGTGACCATACCCCTTGGGGGATGCGCTCTCTCCCCATTCTCTCTCTCTCTGTCTCTGGCAAGTGCCTATACCCTTCTGGGAATTAAAAAACAACAACAAAACAAAACACTGTGCTATAAAAGAGTGATATGAGGGATCCTTGTGATGGAAGTGTTCTGTACCTTGATTGTGGTGATAAATATATGAATCTACATGTATGATACATTTGTATAGAACTAAATATACACACACGCATGCACGCATGAGCATATGCACAAGATCTAGGCTGTTAATGTGTCATAGAAGCAATCTCAGCATTCAGCATTTAGAGTTTCAAGAGTTTCTATTCCTGATTTTTCTAACCTACCAGTGAAAAACTCAGTTTTTCTTTAATACACCAGCAAATGAGCCAATTGCTGCCTTGATTCAACTGACTTCATTTAGATTTCTGTGATGTTTTCTTGGTCAGGTATAACATTCTACGACTTGAACCTAAAAATAAACGCTTTCAATTTTCCATGTGCAGGCACTCCATCACTTTGAGTTAAGTGGATGGATTAAATGTACTGTTTAAGTACACTGGGGAAAGCAAATGCTCCTGAAAGTGGATCACTTTCTTTACTGAAATAGACTTTTGTTCTTGAAGCTTATGCTAGACAGTCTTCTCTATCAATAATTTAAATCTAACTAAGAATGTTCGGAGATTTGGGTCTTCACCTATGGCAGCTGTCACTTTCATGAGAGTGTGTACAATTAACTTGCCTGTAATTATGCAAAAGGTAGTGAGTATTGGATACTTAACAACAAGAAACATTATAAATATTTTTAGGTGGCATATAGTATTGTGGTTAGATTTAAGAGTAGAACTATAATCTTGTAAAGATACATGCGGAAATATTTGTACGTGGAGTGATATAATGAGGTGGGATGTGCTTCAAATAACTCAAGGGCAGGGGAGGGAGGAAGGGAAATTGATGGGACAAGATAGGTATGAGTTGAAGCTGGGTGGTGGGTCCCTGGAGCTCATTATACCATTTTATTTACCTTCATGTCTTCCTTGAAAGGTTTCATATGAAAAGTTAAAGAGAAAGGTTATCACGATTAGAAGTAGACTTAGTGATGTTTATAAGACGAAGTTCAATCTTCGGTTGTGCCTATTGCAAATGTGGCTAAGCCAGCAGGAATTTCATGTTTTTATCCAAGGGCATGAAACACCCTTGAATTTATCCCTGAGGGCAGAGTCACTGACTCTTTCCAGCAGGTCCCTACTGGCATGATGTTCAACACCACCCAGCACCGTAGGCATTTGTCCTCCAAGGTTCTCAACTTTATGTCTTAAGTCTGTTTTATTTGTGTATCCTAACCACAGGCCCTCTGTTCTGAGATAACGTTGAGAAGAACAAGACAAATATTTTCTTTCTATCTTTCTTTTTTTTTATTTTGAGAGATTTTTGCTATAGGGCACGTGCGCTCACCAGAAAGACAGAGAGAGATGGAGAGACAGAAAGCAAAAAAATCACCCCCCCAGGGGGATGGCCACACCACAATCCCTTCTCCTTCATTCTCCTCTTGGGATCTTGGGCATGCATGCAGATGTGCCTGGCGTGAGTTTAAGCCATGGGTTCAGGACTCGAACCATGATCGACTACATGGGAGTCCAGTGACATAGCCATTATGCTAACTGCTGGTTCCAAGACAAATATTTTAAGGGACATTATTACTCACATATTTATTTCTTTTCTGTTTTGTTTCCCAAGACTATCTTAACAGAATGATCAATGTGTGTTTTTTAAAACCTCAAAAGCTCAAAAGTTCAATGCTTAGAATTTCTTCTAGATTCCTTTCCCTGTGTGGGGCAGGAGAGGGCAAGAGATGGCAGGAGTGTGGCCACAAGCCCCTGAGATGAGCTGCTGTAGTGCCTTAGAAATACTGGAGTCAAGCTGACTTGGTGACAGCAGTGACATACTGCTCAAGCCATGCTGGATTTAGGTGGAGGAGTGTGGGTTTGGTTCCCTGATCAACCTGCAACTGCTAAGGGGATGGGGGAATAACACGCACATGACCCTAGTGGGCTGGTAGGGCTGGGAAGAGGATATGGGTGGGGAGTGGATGGTGGCATGAGACCCTGTTGTGGATGCTGGTCTCACTCTCTCATGAAAGAAAGAAAGAAACTTTAAAAACATGAAACAGGTGACTGGCAGGTGGCATGGTGGTTAAGGTGCTGGACTCCCACATAGCCTATCATGGTTTGAGTCCTGGACATGGAAACTTGCTTTCTCTCTCTCTCTCTCTCTCTGTCTCTCGTGAGTGTACATGCCTTAGAGCAAATTAAAACGTAATAATAATAATAATAATAATAATAATAATAATAAAATTAAATAAATGATTTTAAAAAATGAAACAGACTTGGCCCACACACTCCTGACTGTACCTTTCACCCCTTCATAATAACCCTCCTGTCTTTCCAGAACACATTTTCTCTAACCTTGCATTTCTGGAAAATAAAAGGTGCTTGCAGAATACATATCCCTTGAGTCATTTTGAGACTGCAGAAACTTTGGAAGACAAAAACAACCAATCAGCCAACCACATACATGACACACACACACTCTCAAAAAATAGACAAAACATGGGACCAGCAGTTAGCGTAATGGCTATGTCGCTGGACTCCCACGTAGTCGACCGCGGTTCGAGTCCCGGACCCGGCGGCTTAAACTCACGCCGGGCGCGTGTGCGTGCGTGCCCAAGATCCCGAGAGGAGAATGGAGGAGAAGGGATTGCGGCGTGGCCATCCCCCCTGGGGGGTGATTTCCTGCTTTCTATCTCTCTGTCTCTCTCTGTCTGTCTGGCGAGCGCACGCGCCCTATAGCAAAAACCTCTCCAAAAAAAAAAAAAAAAAAATAGACAAAACATCAGAATCACTAAACCTTATCATTCGCACTACAAATATTCCTTGAAGATTTCCCATGGATAAAGTTTAGAAAGCTTAAGGGTTTCAGCCTATTTGGAGACAAAATAGGCATGTCATTGGAAAACAGAAGGCAACAATTAAGTAACTTATCCACGATCCTGAAATAAAATAGCCCGAATTATGTCAGTGAGTACTTAGAAAATCAAGTAGATGACTGGCAATCATAATTTCTTTTTTAACCTCTTAAAAATAGAGTTCTGTGGCTTTTTATAAGTTATCCCAAATACGTACAGTAGTCTCTCAGGAGTTATCATTGTCTTGCATTTTAAGTTAAAAATAATGATAGCTACTGTTTGCCGAAAGCCTGTTCTGTGCTAGGTGTCCCACACTGATGGTTTTCTTCTCACACTGAGCTTGTAAGGGGGGAATTATTACCTCTGATTTGTAGGTGAATACATTCAACAAGCTTAAGGAGTCTAACAAGTAGATGGGCAGGTTTAACCCAGACCCGAACGGAGACCTCATACTGTCTCCCCCTAAATCTCCCTTCTCAAGCATCCCTACTGGCCACATTCTGTAGCGCAACCCACAGGGAGGAGTTGGGTCCAGGAAAGGAAGATCCTTGGGTTCTGATTTTCTGCTTATCAGCCAAAAAAAAAAAAGGCATTTGATACAACCCATTTTTGTTACTCGTAGAAATCACTCACTTCCTAGTTAGATGCAGGAATTGTGTGATTAAGAACACATAACTTTCTTCTTTTCTTGGAGAGGTTTTCGCTATAGGGCGCGTGCGCTTGCCAGACAGACAGAGAGAGACATAGAGACAGAAAGTGAGAAATCACCCCCCAGGGGGGATGGTCATGCTGCAATCCCTTCTCCTCCATTCTCCTCTCGGGATCTTGGGCACGCACGCACACGCACCCGGCGTGAGTTTTAAGCCACCGGGTCTGGGACGCGAACCGCGGTCGACTACGTGGGAGTCCAGCGACATAGCCGTTATGCTAACTGCTGGTTCCCCAAGAACACATAACTTTCATGGGACCAGCAGTTGGCATAAGGGCTATGTCACTGGACTCCCATGTTCTCAACTGCAGTTCGAGTCCCGACCTGGTGGCCTAAACTCACGCCGAGTGTGTGTGCGTGCCTGCCAAAGATCCTGAGAGGAGAATGGAGGAGAAGGGATTGTAGTGTGACCATCCCCCCGGGGGCTGATTTCTCACTTTCTGTCTCTGTCTTTCTGGCGATCGCACGCACCCTATCGTAAAAACCTCTCAAAAAAAACAAAAAAAAACAAAAAAAACAAACAAAAAACAAAAAAAACACATAATTTTCCAAACCAGTGCTATATTGTTCTGCTCTTACTACACAAAGAATTCTTCCAGGAATGAAGGGAAGGATGGGAGAAAGGTATTTAGCAGATGCTAAACCTTGCTGTTTTGCTCCCTGGGAACCTTGATGTGCTACCTGGGTCTCTATGAAGCCTGGACTGGAGTTTCTTATACATGGGGCCCTCTGGGGTTGTTGGCAGGGCATCTCATGGCGAGTGCACCATAACTCGTAGCCCAGGTGATTCCATTTAGCACCTGGGGGCACTCTGAGTACTCTGTCCCAACACTGCTTTTGAAAGCAGAAGCCCATCTCTGGGCAGTGTACATGATCCATAAATGTTCCCAGGACAGTCTTTGGATGACTAGAGTGATGATATTACACACACAAAGCCTGGCCAAAATCAGTGAACTGATTACAAAAGAAACTATGACTTTTGTAGATTGTAGAGAGAAAGTGAAAGTTCTTTGTGTCCACTATGGAGGGAAGCTGTCCAGAACACAACTCTGAGATTTCTCCTGAATCACGTCATTGATTATATATACACACACACACACATATACACACAGACACACATTGCCATGTACATATATATGTATACTTTATATATATGAAAATTCAAACATTTGTGATGTAAAGCCTGCGTGTGGATACTGATGAGATGGTATTCAATTGGAATGGTAAATCTACTGGAAGCAGACAGACTTCCAGTGATTTGGGGAAATTAAAAAGTTAATTTGGCTGAAAAGCAGGTTGATTGAATCTGCCTGTTCATTTTCTCCCCATTAAACATCTTCACGTCATACTCTACAACAGGACATAGGCAGCCGCAGGGACACAGAACGGCATGTGGCAGGACCAGCTGGGCAGTCGGAATGGAGTCCCGGGCCGACAAGAACCTCTGTACAATAGGAGAGTAGAATCAGATGGACAAGGAAGTCCAGGGAAGGCAGGTCCAGGTAATCAGGGTGCTGGAGAATCTGGAAGTGCGAGGAGCCAGGCTGACTTGCTTGGAGGGAAAGCCGTTTTAGCACTTGTGATATTTGCATCTTCGCTTCCTGGGACAGAGATGTTGCTTTCTGTCTGGATTGATGCTCTCTGTGACATTGAGATGAATGTGGGTCATATACACTGGCGAACAACAAAAATGTGTAGTCAGTAAATGAGTGCAGGTGAGGTGGTATCTCACAAGAGTCAGATGGATCCTAAGAATCTCTAGGTTACCGATGTAACAACATTTCTGGAGAGGAAAACTAACTTCATAGGTTACTGAGCTTTCATTTGTAGACATAATTAGAATAGTGCTCAGAATTTTTTTTAGGTGGAAATTAGTACATATCTGTCTGTCTATATCTTCTTCTTCTTCTTTTTTTTTCTCGAAGTTTCATAATGTTTAAATTTTTGTCCTGATAAAATTTACTTTTTCCATCCACCCCGGTACTTGCTAAGCCTTCCTCACTTATGAATATTGTAATCTAATAAGCCTTATCTCTATTTACTTTGGCATTGAAGATGCAATTAGCTGCATTTGGAAAAGATTAATTCAACTGCTATGCCCTTGGAGGCATGAGTGCCAAGCCTCTGCTCATCCGTGGTTTTGTTCCAACTGCCTATGTTCTGCTGGAGCTGTTAGCATTTCATCGCTCTTTGAGAATGCCCAATGTTGCATGGCTTATGGTAATAATACGTGCATTGTGAGACTGTAGAAGAGTTTAGAGAGAGGATAATATGTCAGAATCTGAGGTTGGGACTTGAGTATTCTAAAGCTGGAAGTATTGCTGTCCACAGCTTATACATTTAACCTGTGACAGCTGACTGGGTTGCCTAACCATTGATGCAACCTTGCTATTAAGTCTTCCCAGTGATCTGATCATAACTGTAGACATTGCATGTTCTTTAGGAGCTGCAATTCACAGTCTAGAGTCAAGAAACAATGGCAGAACTTATATCCTTTCAAAGTAATAAATACATGTCATCAGTTGACCCCAGGGAAAAAAGGCAGAAATGAAACTGAGGTATCTGGGCAGGTAAAGAATAGGAAGTAGATTGGAAGAAGAGATCTACAGTTGTGATATATCATCCCAGGTATTCCTAATCACTGACCATAACCAATTTGGAAAATGGGCAACCAGCCATCAAGAGAACAATATATTACATTTGTTATTAGGTATAATTATTCTGTATGGGTGCTCTACATATGGGATCTCTTTCTCTTTCTCTCTCACAAACAATTCCCCCATACACAGGATGAAGAGGGGGTATAATTTTCTTGCATCTTTTATTGTAGCAAAATGTGAACTTAGCAAAAACACTGAGTAAGCACCTGATACCTCAAAAACTTTCCATAAAATCTTAAAGAGGGAAGATCTTAATCATTGATTTAAAGAAAGAGGGGATCAGGGAAAAATATTTAATAGACACAAAGCCAAAAAGTTATCTGTTGATGATAATGTATATGGTAGTGTCTTTGACTTGACTAATATGCACTGTATTCATACTGGGAAAAGTCATGTTGTACACTGTAAAGATGTACAGTGATTAAATGTAAATTTAAAAATTTTAAAAAAAGCATTGCTGTTTAAGCCATTAAGTTCAGGGCAACAAGGGTGCAACAGGTTAACTAAAATACTCTTGAAAAATAATTTTAATATTTAGCCTTTAAAAATAGAATCATCTTTACTTCAATGACTGTAAGACATCTGTGAAAATAGGGAAAGCAGAGAACAATATTCAAGAAGAAAAAGAATCTGCGACAAAGTCATCAGAACCCTATGCATTATTAATCAGAAATAAAATCCAGAAGCTCTCAAATACCACAGCACACTGTATTGCATATCTCACAGATGTCTTGTAGTAGATAATTCTAGAAAGGAGTCTTAAAAACAAGTGAACAAAACGTAACAAAAAGAAATAGTTACATAGAGAATAATAATAATGCATCACACAGCTGTTAGAAATTTCTTACATTGGGTCAGATGGTGGTGCAGTGGTAAAATGAAAAGCTCTGTGAGGCAGTCCTACATGGTAAAGTTCCCAGTTCAAGCCCAGAGACCTCCTGAGTAGTCATACTTGGGGCATGCATGTATCTATGATCTGATGCTCGCTAATGGCTAGAGGAGGGTCACAGCATTGAGATCCTATTATGGATTTTTTCCTCTCTCTCTGTCTTTGTCTGTCATGAAAGAAATATATAAGCTTAAAAATATGTTTCCACCTTGAAGGTCATTTCTGGAAGTCAGAGAGAGCCAACCATCCCTTAGAGAGATACTGATCACAAACATTAGACAAAACAAAGGTCTTATTTTACGCTGAAGGTTCATGGACAGTGAAGCCACCTGAGAGTCCCTAATTTAAAATATTGTACCATCAGGCCTGGGTATTAAGCCAGTGAGAGAAAAGATAATTAAGAATTTATCTGTTTTAGGATTTTTTTCCATTAATAGGGTTATCTTCCTTGCTATCAAAAGCCTTTTCTTTTCCTATGTCTAATAGTGGATAGTTTCTCTGTAACATAAGAATGTGACTGAAAAAAATTGATTTAGCGCTTATTACTGTAAATCTCTAGAGTGATGTGCCTTGTGTTGTCCCAGTTTAATAGCCTGATATGAACGCACCATATTCTCCAATCCTTTCTACTTGTGGATTGTACAAGGCAAAGTTTAGTCAAAGGTAAAACTCTACCAATTGAATATTTCAGTGAATGTTATCTCATAATAAGACAACGATTGAAAATTCCTGTATGTATGAAGGGTCTTTAACAACCCATAGAAATATATATTATAGAAAGCTGCGTGGATTTCAAAAACTTTTGCACCAAAATAAATTCATAGTTTAATTCCATTTTCTCCCCCAACTTTTTGATCTCCTTGTATGTGACTTCACTTAGTAAAGTACTTACACATCTTTTGGTGTGTGTGTTCTTTGTCATTATGTGCAATTAATTCTGGAAGGAAGGGCAGATGAAGGAGATATCTATTAAGTATCTTCCATGTGCTAGACATTTTATTTGCATGACCTTATTTTATCCTAACAGTAACCCTGTGATGAAAAGGTTGAGGAAGCACAACTGCCACGTGGCAGAGCCAGAATTCAAACACGGGTTTGTCTCCCAAACAGACACACTTTCCACGATGCTGTAATGCCAAGTGTTTACTGGTATCTCAGTTTTTCCAGGAATGGAATGCCTGCTGGTTTGTAAGACAACTTTTCCCACTTTTTAGTGATTCTTACAGTTTCTAGAAAGACTTCTTATATCAGGGTCTTAAGTAAGGAAATCTTGAATTGAGTAGAAATACTTTTGATTAGATGATGGCTTCTGAGGTTTCTTCTCTCCCTTTTTATTCTAAAAATAACAAAAATATGTTCTTACTTTTAAAATAGTAAGTAGGTTTAAAAATACAGGTGGCAGTCATGGAACAGAATAAAATTAAGCAGTTCTTTTGGAAGCTAAAATGAAAGTATTTAACATATTGAGCTTGCTGTTCACATTTCTAGCTTATCATGCCTGGGCCATGAATTGATCATCACTAAAGCCGTTTAAAGGCCCTTGAAAGTTCCTTACATAATCCTTTCTATTTTTGTGTATGTTTAAAATTGTTTATAATGACAAGGTTTAAAGTCTTTGAAATTCAGTGTTGGTCTTATAATATGGAAATGTCTTCTTTAATGTTATCCATACATCAGTTGGAAAACCATACCAGTATTTTTCAACATATGCTCTTCTTGAAAATGTAGGGTATCTGGCTTTCAGAATCAACATATGCCTTTAAACTCAGTCTTATTTCCTTTGTGTCTTCTGAGCTGAACAAGAAGTTTTCCTGGCTATATCTAAGTTTATTAGTTCACTGACTATCTCGCTACTTAACTTTAACTTTTAGCATAAATGGATTTTACAAGTCATTCAGTTTTGGTTGACTTTTTCGTTTTCTTTCTTTCTTTTCTTCTTCTTCTCTCTCTCTCTCTTTTTTTTTTTTTAAAGAATATTGACACTTTCTTGTAGCAGAAAGATATTTTTTAAAATCCACACTCAGGGGCCCAGCAGGTGGCGTAGTGGTTAAGGCACTGGACTCCTACATGGCTGATCGCAGTTTAAGTCCCAGATCTGGTGACTTGAAACTCTGGCTTGGCTGGATGTGTGTGTGTGTGTGTGTGTGTGTGCACGCGCGCATGCGCGTGCATACTCAAAATCCCGAGAGGAAAATGGAGAAGGGATTGTGGTATGGTCATCCTCTTTGGGGTGATTTCTCATTCTCTCTCTTTCTGTATAGTCTCTCCGGCAAGCACATGCGCCCTCTAAAAATGATAAAATAAAACTTCACACTCCAATTTCTGTCTTGACTTCTGATTACTTTCAAAGTACATACTTTACAAATCAGTTAGCTAAAGAGTTAGTGTTTCAGACATCCTTACACAAACCGATATGGCAGTTGGACCAAGCGCCAACCTGGTAGAATAGCCAAAGAGCAGCATAGGTGCTTGATACTGGTGATTGCTGGAGAGAAATCATCCACGTTCCAGGAATCTGGAGGGTGGGTGGATTTTTTCCTCGTATTTACATATTTGCACATGAATGATTGCCCTTCCTGTCACCCTTGGTTCTGATGCTCAATTCATATCCTTTTTTACCCCAAAATTTTAGCGCCTTTCATATAAACAACAGATGGCTTGTTTCTAAAAGGCAATGTCAATTTCAAAGTAAAATTTTTATTTTCTATGAAGTCTTTGAAAATGGTTTTAGAATGTTATCAATTCATGTTGGCTTCTATCTGCAGTTTGCATGTTTGATGTATGATAGTCTGGATGACATTTTTTGTGGATAAATTTTACTTCCAACTCAGATAACAGGATTCCATATTGCATTCTCACTACCCAATTTAGTTTGGTCTGAGTTTCCTCAGACTGAGTGGTGATGAACTCAGAACTCAGAAAGAATTCTATCCAAACTTGTTCAACTTTTCACAGCATGTCCTGCCTGTTGCTTTGAAGCTCGAGGACTCTATTTCTAGTGTCATCTGGTAACTACAATGAAAAGGACCAACTTCTTGTACCTGAAGACTTGTTGGCTCCCAGCTGCCAGATCGAGGACTCGAACCATGCAGTAGCCAGCCATGTGATATCCAGTGCCTTGACCTCCATGCCGTCTACTGGCCCCTATGTGGTATTTTTTTTTTATTAATTAATTAATTTATTTTTGTATATACTTTCAATCATATTGTTTGGCTTACAATGAGACCATTTCGATATGTGAACATTTCTCCCCAGACTAGTTGATCGAAATATCTTCAACAGATAACACCACACCTCCCCATCCCGTCAATGCTCTACCTCTGTATCCCTTCTCCAAATGTCTTTCGTTGGGCCCCACTCCTCCACATACACCTCATCTGACATTCACACCCATCTCTTGTGTTTGTTCAACTTAAAGATGCTAAATAAGAGATAACCATTTATTTGGGAAAAACATTAAAATAAATGTAGAAATAAAAACAATTAAGAAAAAAAGACTTGTTGGCTCAAGATATTGATTTATAAACTTTAGGATAAGGAGTATGACACAAAGCTGTGTGATCAAACATTTAGTTTGTCTTCATTATCATCAACCAGAACTCTTACAACCATGGCATTTTGTAACTGAAAAACAAACAAACAAACAAAAACACTTTTTGCTATATGAAATACAGTTTCTTTTTGTCTAATTCACATAAAAATTAGGACTTGACTGCCTTTTTTTGTTGTTTTTAATATACGTTAAATTATAAATACAGCTTTCAAAGGTTTTTTTTTTTTTTTTTTTTTTTTTTTTTTTTTTTTTTGTCTCCTCAGAGAAATGAATCCTGTGGTTAGAGGATGCCACCAAAATGAAGCAGCCAGGCTTATGGGCATGGTGAGGACAGATGTGGAGGGGACTTTTTGCCCAATATTTTTCTTCTCCATTTAGCCACTTTTTCATCATCTGCTATTTAAAAAAAAAAAAAAAAGACTGGAGACCAGCAGGTGGCATAATGGCTACGTTGCTGGACTCCCATGCAGTCGACTGTGGTTCGAGTCCTGAACCCAGTGACTTAAACTCATGCCAGGTACATGTGTATGCATGCCCAAGATCCTGAGAGGAGAATGGAGGAGAAGGGACTGCGGCGTGGCCATCTCCCCTGGGGGTGATTTCTCCCTTTCTGTCTCTCTGTCTTACTGGCGAGCACACGTGCCCTATACCAAAAACCTTTCAAAAAAAAAAAAAAAAAAAAAAAAAACTCAAAACAGGAAAATTTAATACTTTATTATAAAAGTCATAAATACTGAATTTTAATAGATATAGAGAAAACTTTAAATGAATAAATACATAGATACAGATAAGGCCTTTCAGATTGATCTTACTGTTATTTCTTAAATTTTAATCTAACCCCCAAACCTTACCAAAACTGTATTTTTTTTTTAGGTTTTTGTTATAGGGCCCATGTTCGTTAGAGAGAGACAAAGTGAGACAGAGAGGGAAAGTAAGAAATCACTCCTGAGGACCCAGCAGAGGGTGTAATGGTTATGTTTCTAGAATCCTATGTCGTCGACTGTGGTTTGAGTACTGTACCCAGCACATAAAACTCTGGGCACGTGTGCGTGCATGCCCATGATCCCAGGAGGAAAATGGAGGAGAAGGGATTGTGGGTATGGCCATTACCCCTGGCGGGGGTGGGGAGTGATTCTTGCTTTCTGTATCTCTGGTGAGTGCACACACCCTATACCAAAAATCTAAAAAAAAAATACATAAGTTAATTAATTAATTAAAGAAATCACCCCTCAGAGTGGGTGGCTATGCTGTAATCCCTTCTTATTCATTCTTCTGGGATTTCTGGTGTGATTTTCAAGCAGCTGGATCCAGGACTCAAACCATGGTCAGCCAAGTGAGGGTCCAGTGCCTTAACCCATTACACTACCTGCTGGCCCAAAGGTTTATTATTTTAAAAGGCCCTACGTAGGCTTAACCCCAAGATAACACTGGTGTGACTTCAACACTTCATCAGCTGTTTATACCCAAATCTCAGTATATATTGACTGTATATATTGATAATTCAATGTATACTTAAAAAAAATAGAACAAGTCAGTAGACTGTAGTTTTCCTCTGATTTTGCCACAAATGGAATAATTAATTAAGGGAATGTCTTCAATGTATGTATTTAGTTTCCCAATCAGTTAAAATTTGTCTCTCAGATTTCTGCATTCATGTCCTTTAGATTCTAGGCTATAAGTAACAGAAATCAAATCTGACTCTAACTTAAAATAAATGAGATTTTATTGCAAAGATACAGAAAAATACCTGGATTTAAGGCAATCATTAAAGTATAGACTTAGAATAGATACGTACTAAGTCTCAGGTGGAGGAACCAACCACTTGACAGCCTTACCTGTGTCTGCTGTTGGAACCAGTTAGCACAACCATATATATCTGCCTCTGGCTATTGTATGACAGGACTTTAGGGGCTAGCAGATGGTGTAGTGGTTGAGGCACCGGACTCCCACATGGCCAACCACAGTTTGCAGTTCGAGTCCCAGACCCAGTGGCTTGAAACTCAAGCCAGGCACATGTGCCCACAATCCCAAGAGGAGAATGGAGAAGAAGGGATTGTGGCATGGCCATCCCCCCTGAGGGTGATTTCTCTCTTTCTGTCTCTCTGGTGAGCACACCTGCCCTGTAGCAAAATCTCTCAAAACAAAACAACAACAACAAAACCATTTTATTTTGGTACCAAAGCAAAAACAAAAATAAAAACCAAAAAAACCCTTTGAAACAAATGCCTAGCTTTTTCATAATATGCATTCTCCATGACTATTCTGAAGATCCTACAAAGAGTGGGAGCAGCCTACTCTGACAAAAGAAACTTCAGTCTGCTCTAGCTTCCAAATAGAAGGACAGGTATCTGGATTCACTCTCTCACCAAGATCTTTCTCAGTAGAAGAGAAGTAATCCCACAAAAGGAATCGGGAAATTGTGTTTGATGGTCAAAAAATGACAGGTGTTTGCAACGCACACTTGTGTCTGTTAATCAATTTTAAGTGGACTAGGTTATGGAGCAGTGTATAACAACAGAGTAACAAAATCACTGACAATTCAATATATGCTTCCAAAAAAAAATGAATCAAATCTCAAATGTACACAACATAATGTAATGTTAAATGTTTAGGGGCCAGCAGGTGGCATAGTGGACTCCTGCATGGTTGACCAGTGACTTGAAATTCATGCTGAGTGCATGTGTGTGCACCCCCAAAATCCCCAGAGGAGAATGGAGGAGAAGGGATTGTGGGGTGGCCATCTCCCTGGGGGGTAATTTCTTGCTTTCTGTCTCTCTCCGTCTTTCTAGCAAGTGCATATACCCTATAGCAAAAATCTCTCTTGAAAAAAAAGAAGAGAAAAAGTTGAAGATAATGAATGTGTTTGTACCCTTGATTTGTTTATTACATACTTTAAACACATGCTTAGAAAAACTATACTGGGGCCAACCAGTGGCATGGTGGGTAAGGTGTCTGGATCTCACATGGCTGACTGTGTGGTTCAAGTTCTGGACCCAACGACTTGAAAAACATGCCAGGCATAACTCAGTACCCGTTTATTAAAGAAGCAGCAGGAAAGAGTGGAGTGTTGACCCCTCCTCCGGAGAATCTCATTTCCAAGGTCTCATCTCTACTGTGGGTCTTTGAACAAATCAAAAACCTGGGTTTCTTTTCCTGGATAAAATGAGGAGGTTTGCACCAAATGATCCCTTTTTTCTTGTCAGAGTCTTCGCTTCTAAAATTTCCCCTTCCTAAGTGGCATTTCCCACTAATTAAAACACTTTGCCTTACCAACTTCACCTGTAACTCACCACTACCCCTGAGACAAACTGCATCCTGAAAGTGTCTCTCACCAAACATCATGAAATTTTTATCTAAAATCCTTTCGAAAGGGCACAGGTCTCTTACTTGTATCTGTTAACTAAGCCCATAGTTGCAACTGCAGTATTTTTTGACAGACTTAGAAGATAAATATAGCTATTTGTCGCTGCAGAAGCGCATGAATATAAATAATGAAACAGAGAAAAGTAAAATAATAATTGCTACCATTTTTCAGATGCCCCCAGTTCAGACGGTAATATTTTTATTAAGTTTAGGTTAGTCACACTGAAGTGTTTCTCATATGCACAAA
Organism: Tupaia tana; assembly: GCA_026018925.1. NCBI lineage: Eukaryota > Metazoa > Chordata > Mammalia > Scandentia > Tupaiidae > Tupaia > Tupaia tana. The sequence goes on along the minus strand of JAKSZU010000001.1, from coordinate 223,136,049 downwards.
CCAAAATAAAAGTCACCCCACTTATTTCTATATAATTGGTGACCTCAACGCACTGGTTACAATCTTTCCATTATCTTGTTTGATAGAGTGAGACTGACCCAAAGGAATTCTGGATTGTTGCTACAAATGCCTCACATACACAGAGACCTCAGGATACAAACCCGGGATCTTTCCATGTTGGCCTAGCATGACAGAGCATTTTGCTACCACTGTGCACTGTCTGGCTCTTAGTTTGTGATTGTAAAGGGTAAGTGTTTGGGAATATTGAGTATTTTGTCCTATATATTTAGTATATAAAGGGTATTCAAACCAATTTGCCGGTAGTTATTGTGACCTCCCCCTGTGTTCCACATAGTAGGGCATAGATGTGTTTGAGACAAGCTACAGTTCTTTCCCGTAAGACTTAGGAAAAACTGCACATTAAGATACATATATGGGTAGTGAAAATGACATGTTTAAAAATCATTAGTCTTGGGGCCAGCAGGTAGCATGGTGAGTAAGGTGCTGGACTCCCAAATGGCCGACTGTGGTTCGAGTCTCAGACCTGGTGGCTTGCTTTCTCACTTTCTCTCTCTCTGGTGAACACACATGCTCTATAACAAATAAAATAATAATAATAATAATAATAATAATAATAATAATAAATAAATAAAATTAAATAAATAATTCTTTAAAATTGTCAGTCTTTTTTTCTAGTAATTAATAATAACATAAAGTAACATAATTAACACTTTAGGCCAGAAAAGTTAAAGCAGTGAATTATCTTTGTTTCATTTTACTTTACCATACCTTCAAGATATAGACTAGGATTATACAAGAAAAAAAAAATAGATACGTCAGAAGTTACTTGGTATCCTTGAACTTGCAGTTAAGGTTAGAGTTTGGTATCTGGATCTTTTTGCCCTCAGTTGGTTCACTCATATGGAGACAGAGCCCATAGTCTCTTCCTTATGTGACCCTTGCTGTCCTCTATAGGTGGCATAAAAGTGGTCCTCACCACTCCTCTCTCCTAGTGATACTTTTTTTTCTGCAGCTCTCATTATAGAACCCTCTTATTCTCCCATATCCCATGAACTATTTGTCCCTGCCTGCTGTCCAATCAGCACTCTTCCTCCTTCTAAAAAAAGGACATTTTTATATTGTATCTAGGTACACATCTATACCATCTTGAGCCCCTCTAGCTTCTGTCTCTCCTCTTCTGGTCAATCCCCTAATCGTCTGTAACGTTAGAACTTGATTCATAGATCCCCTTCTCACTCCAACTTTTGCCACATAGTCAAACATTTATTAAACATCCATTAATTACCAGGTACTCACTTGAATGGCCATGGAAATGATCAATTAGTTCCATATTTCATGGGTTACCTTAACTCCAAGGTCTGTCATCTCCATGCCATCTCAGCCACTTACTGCCAGGACCATACCCTTTATCTTGTCACTATCAGAAACTCTCTCTTCTATAACCGTAACTCCTTCTATCCATTCTTTGGCCACAACATCCTATTCCTTTGATCTTGTAGACCTCTTATTTCTCTTATTTCCTCTTATTTCTCCCTAGACATCACTAGGGAGCCATATAATTTATTTACTAACAGGATTCTTTTGCACGTGATAGCAGATTTACACCAGGATGATTCTGGGCAAACAGAGGAGAATGATTGTACTAGTTTTTATAGGTTGCTGACTGATCTTCCTTTCCTATCCAACGTGTAGTGAGCTATCTGGATAATTTTTTTTCCCAGCTTCCTTAATTCCCTTTTCATCCTTCTTTAGTATGGATCTACAAAACCCCAACCTGGAGCTGCACAGCTCTTCACCTTTTTCTCCCCCATGACTGTGACTGGCTTATCTAGAGATTCAGTCCCCTAAAGCCACTTTCCAGTAGTTATCTTAACTGCAATCACCTCTCTTCTCTATTTTTCTCAAAAACAATTCTATACTATCCCTACTCTCAGAAGAGATCCTTCAATTCTTTCCTCTTCTTACCCATCAAATGAGTTAGAATCCTCCTCTGTAGAAAGAGCTGAGATTTGTAGCTATAAATTCCCTCATCTTCCCATTCTTTGCATTTCACTACCAATTCACTTCTAACATGAATTGGGTTCTGTTTATCCACCTGTGAATTAAATACTCCTCTTCTGGGCTTACACCAAACTTTATGCACATCCCTATCGCTAACCTCCCATAGGGTTTTACAAGTTACCTGATTAGGTGTCACATCACCAGGATGCTAGGGACTTCCGGAAAGTAAGAACTGTGAATTATTCATCTCAGTAGCCTCGGGGCCTAACAAGGACTTTCAGTAGGTGTTTGCTGAATGAGTGGAATGCACGCAAGCAGGTAAATATCCTTTGTATTCTTTCTTGATCATCTTACCTGTAAAGAGCAAGAAAAACAAACACTTCAGGGCAATTTATATCTTTGGTTAATTAAACTAAACAGAGGCTGTATGCTTTCACTTGTACTAACAGCCAACAAATAAAATGGGTTCTTTCTGTAAAAGGACTGGATTCACAGAGCTCCTAAATTTAAAGTTTACTTTTAAGACTCTCAGTGAGAAAACACATTTTAGCTGGTCTGGACGATTATCCTAAAAGACTGAATAATAATTCAATTCAAACATTACTCAGGCTCTGAGATTTTATTTTTTAAATATGTCTTGATGAAAAATCTCTTTCCATTTCTGGCTTATAGCACTATTGTCAGGTCTATGACTTGAACAATTTTGGGGAACTTCTTCTTCTGGAGGGTGTTCAAAAATCGTGATTCAAAATAACATGAATAAAGAAAAGTTGCCAGTTGCACCTTGATTCTGAGTAGGTATTCCTCCTCCCAGATGCCAAGTTTGTATCCATAAGTATCAAGATATATACGAAACTCCTATCCCTCTTTTAACTGTACTACATGAAATCTTTTTCTCTCTAGGTGATGCATTGGGTGCCTGGGCATCATTTGTAGAAATATTTGTATGACTGGGAATCAGAAGTTATGGCTTTTGTATAGAGAGAAGAAGATCCACAGGGGAGGAGAAGACGCAGCTGAAATGGGGACAAATTATACATCTTAAAGGAACTTCCTGTATTCTTATAGCAAAACAGTGTTTATTCATTCATTTTTAAAAATTAAGCGAATTTCGTTTAACACCTCTTTCATCCACTCATTGAGCCCACAGCATAGGTCAGCTGTCATGCTAGGCACTGGTAAAACGAGTAAGAAAATTTCCCTGCCCTTCTTATGTTCTACAAAAGAAGGGAGCTATAGGAAGAAAATCGTTGTATAGTGTGATAAGTGCAAAAATAGAGATACCCAGTTTGGTACTGGCACAAAAGAGCGAACGACTTAGCTTGGCAGAGGAGATTCCTCTGTAGAGAGAATAAAATGTGTCACAGTATAAAGGTGCGAACCAGGATGGTGCTTCTTCAGGGGCCTGTGAGTAGTCGATCCTGGCTGGTGCTTAGAAGGGTATGGGATGGGAATGAGGAATAAAACAGAGAGAGAGGAGGAAGCATGAGTGGAGGGTCTTACATGCCACACAAAGGGCATAGCACTTGATTCTGCAGGGAAGGGAGAGTGAGGGAAGGGTTTTAATGGGAACGAAATGACCAGATCTGTGTCTTAGGTCAAGCTGGCCATTATAAAGGATTGCTCGAATGAGGAAAACCATTCCAAGCAGAGAAACCCATGGACAGCCCTGGTGGTTGTTTAAGAGAAAGATGATGAGGTGTCACCTCACACCTCGCACCTCACACCTCGCACCTCACACCTCACACCTCACACCTAGGCGCTGTGAGGCTGGAACAGAGTGGAGAGATGGGGAGATACTGAAGGGAGAAAATGGGCAGAACTTGGTGACTTGACTGAACCTGAGAAAATGATTAAATGAAGAAAAAGAACTCAGGATATTTTTTGGCTGTTTTGCTTAGACCACTTACATGAAGATGTGTGTGTGTGTGTGTGTGTGTGGCATTCCTTAGAAGGTGCAAGTGATGGGAAATATAAAATCAGACCAAGAACAGCAGGGCATTGAAATTCCCTAGAGGTGAGGATTTACTTCTGTAGCCAACTAGCCATAGACATAGCTATAAAAAAATTAAATTGTCAATTAAATAGATGATACATAACTTTTTACATTGGTCAGGCATTTAGAAGCTCTTTTCAGATTATGTAATGTAAATTCACAGTATTTTCTTGAAAAAACCAGCAAGTGCCTTCTACATTCAAAATATTCATTTGCTACTTTAGAAAGATCCATTTATGTGGTAAAGTGCTTCAGATATAAAAGTAAGCAGAGAAGTAATTAAATATGGGATATAAATGTCCATTCCCAGCTCCTAGGGTTGGAGGGAATGAAGAAAACAACCACATGGAAACAAACCTGATTTGACATGGAAAATATTGTGTGTAAGAAATCAACTTGTTTATATCAATATACTGAAGACTCTGGTCTAATAATAACTTGAACTAATAGCTAATACATTAAACTTGAGTCCTATAAATATGCAACTTTACCATTTACTAGCAGTGTGACTTTCCTAGGTAATGTGCTAACAACTTTAGACAGAAGCCAAGTGAAGCGAATCCCTAATTGGCAGTGACCTCCAGGATTAAACTGTGTACAGTGAAAACCCCCCATTGTGTAGACAATTGATGCCACCCTGTGTTACAGTTGTGATTTAACTTCAAGAGAAATAGATGTAGAATCTTGAGACTCAATAGCAGACAACAGAGCCTGAGAAAGAGGCATATTCCTATCAGAAAGTAAGCAGGGGGCCGACGGTGTGCAGTGATAAAGGCAATAAAGCTCTGAGAGGTGGACCCACATAGGAAGAAGGTTGCTGGTTTGTGTCTGAAAACTTCCCAGAATACACAAGGCCTATGTGTACCTATGCTTGGGCTGACTGAGGCTGGGGGTGGATCAGTGTCTGGGGATTGATCATGGTTTCTGGGGCGATTTTTTTCTCTCTAGTCTTTCTTTCTTTCTTTCTTACTTTTTTTTTTTTTTTTTTTGGAGAGATTTTCGCTATAGGGCGCGTGTGTTCACCAGACAGACAGAGAGAGACATAGAGACAGAAAGCGAGAAATCACCCCACGGCGGGGATGGCCACGCCGCAATCCCTTCTCCTCCATTCTCCTCTCGGGATCTTGGGCACACACGCACATGCGCCCGGTGTGAGTTTTAAGCCACCGGGTCCGGGACGTGAACCACGGTTGACTACGTGGGAGTCCAGCGACATAGCCATTATGCTAACTGCTGGTTCCCTGTCTCTCTAGTCTTTCTTTATCTCAATAAATGAATCATTTAAAAACAAAGAAAACAAGGAGGACTGCGAGATTCTGGTTAATTGACTTTATTGTCTTGGGGTGGATTGGGGGTGGGTGTGAGGGTTCACAACACCCTGTATAAAAGAATGGTCACAGCCTCTCCCTATGCAGTGGAGACAGTTCACAGAGACCCAAGGTCTAGGGGGGGACCTCCGTAGGCCAGGCAGTGTACTTGTTTCTCTAAGTAAATTACAGAGCAGAAACCTGGATTCTTGTTTAAAAGTGGAAACACACAGTACATTGCATGCCTGCTTTTCCTGCTGGTATGGTAAATAAGTGAGAGCCAGGTTTTAAACTCTGACTTCACCGCAGGCTGAAAGTTAATTGGATAAATGTTTTCCAATAGTTCTGAAATAGCTGTCGGGTCTATTGGATTTATTTAATCTTACAGTAGTACTGCGTACGGCTTCCTTTTCCTTGCTTGGGTTTGATGAGAATGTGCTTTTTCCTATCTTGATGTAGGTCTCCTGGCATGTGTGTGTGTGTGTGTGTACGTGTGTGCACACGTGTGTGTATGTGCGTGTCTCTGTTCACCCTTTCTGTGTTTTTTTACTGACTCTGACTACAGACATTCCTGATTTAGGCTTAAGAAGGGGCCCATAGGCCACCATATACAAGCAGTGATTCTTTTCTTTTTTTTTTATTATTATGCCATCTGCTGGCCCCAGGGTACTTGATTTTTTTTTGTCTTTTTAAAAATTTTTTAAATTTTTATTTTTATTATCATCATAATCTTTATATTACATTGTATTACATATAATTGTACAGTGTATTACATTGCTTTTTCAAAAGGGAATGCCATGCATGTCAGCCAATACAGACATTAATCTCCCCACTTCATCATTCAATATCTTTTCTATGTTTTTCCCAATCATTATTGTTATTATTCTAATTATTTTTTGAAACAGTCAATCACTATTTCTCATTTTGCTTGTAAAAATACTTTGCCCATCATGAAATACTTCTCAGACCAATCCAGTTGAGAATACTATACATGTCATTATCTACAGTTAATAAGCCATATCTGTTTCTCACTAACGTCCTGCCTCTCTATTGTTCTCTTGCTATCTTTCTCTATCCTCTTCTCCTCACCCCTCCTCCCATTCCACACTGTCCTATTCTCGTTAAGTACTTTCACTCAAGCAGTGATTCTTTAAGACATCTAGTTAGTTCTGGAAGAGAGGCTTTTGTCCCAGTGCTGTTATTATTAGGTTGGACCAAACTAAAGTGCCATCACAGTGGTCTCCCGTTATACAAGGGTATGTGTTCCAAGACCCCCAGTGAAGGCTTGAAACCATATTTAGTACTTAGAATTATATATACTATATTCTTAATTTTTACTCTGTTAACCCAGAAGGCGGGTAGTGTATACAGCAAGGATATGCTGGACAAAGGGATGATTCATTTCCTGGGGGAGGGAGCAGGACGGGAGATTTAATTATACTACGCAGAACAGCATGCAGCTTAGCACTTAGGAATTGTTTATTCCTAGAGTTTTTCCATTTAATACTCTCAGACGACAGTGCATTAGGGTAACCAAAACTTTTGAAAGTGATGCCATGGATAAAGGAGGACTTCTGTATGGTACATTAAAATATGTACAATTGTCATATTCATTCAAACTGTAGTTATTTTTTAGAATAATTGTTTATTTAATTTAATTTATTATTATTATAAAATTTGACCAGAGAGGTGGGGGGAGTGAGAAAGCAAGCCACCAGGTTCAGGACTTGAACTGCCGTTATCCATGTGGGAGTCCAGTGCCTTAACCACCACACCACCTGCCTGCTCCTCAACCTATAATATAACAGTAGTTCTTAACCATTTTCCTTCATCTAAACAAATAGTCCCTATGCCCCCAGCCCTGTCTTTATCCTGTATTCTCTGATGTCTCAGAGTGACATCCTCAGTATCCAACTACCCAAACCAGATAACAGGGAGTTACCAAAACATCACTTCTTCATTCTCCACAACTTATCAATTTCCATGTCTTAGCTATTCGTTTTCTCAATGCCATTTGAATACAGCTACTTTTCTTCATCATCACCACTCTCTTGGTTCAAATTGGCATCATTTTAATTTTTTTAAGACAGAGATTTTTGCTATAGGGTGCATGCGCTCGCTGGAGAGACAGAGACAGAAAGTGAGAAATCACCTCCTAGAGGAGATGGCCATGAAGCAGTTCCTTCTCCTCCATTTTCCTCTTGGGATCTTGGGCACAGGTGCCTGGCCTGAGTTTGTTTTATTATTTTTTTTTGAGAGGTTTTTTGCTATAGGGCGCGTGTGCTCACCAGAAAGACAGAGAGAGACAGAGAGACAGAAAGCGAGAAATCATCCCCCAGGGGGGATCCGACCTGAGTTTTAAGCCCCTAAGTCCAGAACTCAAAACGCAATTGACTACATGGGAGTCCAACGATGTAACCATTACGCCATCTGCTGGTCCCTCAGCATCATTTTTTGCCTGGAATGTAGGCACCAGCCTCCAAAGTAGTCTTTCTCCATCCAGTTTTGTCCTGGTTGATGTAGATGTTCTACTGCAGTTAAAGAGATCTTTTTTTTTTTTTTTTTTTTTTTTTTTTGGGGGGGGGGGTTGGTTTTTGCTATAAGGCACATGCGCTCACCAGACAGACAGAGAGACAGAAAATGAGAAATCACCACCACCCCCACCCCCCCCCCCGGGGGATGGCCACGCCGCAATCCCTTCTCCTCCATTCTCCTCTTGGGATCTTGGGCACGCACGTACACGTGCCCAGCGTGAGTTTTAAGCCACTGGGTCCGGGACTCGAACCACGGTCGACTACATGGGAGTCCAGTGACATAGCCATTATGCTGACTACTGGTCCCAAGTTAAAGAGATCTTTTCAAAATCTGGTAATGACTTGCTTATTCTTAAAGCCCTTCTATAGCTTCCTGTTGGTTATAAGATAAGATCCACATTCTTAGACCAGCAGATGGTGCAGTGTTTATGTCGCTGGACTCCCACATGGCTGACTGTGGTTTGAGTCCCAGACCCAGTGGCTTGAAACTAAAGCTAGGTGCGTGTGCATGCGTCCACAAGATTCCAGGAGGAGACAGGATTGTGGCATGGCCATACTACCCTGGGGTTGGAGGTACTTTCTCACTTTCCCTCTCACTGTCTCTATTTCTCTCTGACAAGCACATGTGCCCTAAGGAAAAAATTGTAAAACAAACAAACAAACAAACAAACAAAAACAGAAAATCCACATTCTTACCTTGATTACAGAGTCCTGCATTACCTAGCCCACTTCTTCAGCCTCATCTGTCTACTGTAGCCACAGTGTCCTATTTCAGCTCCTTGAACACGTGATCTTCTTTCCCATTTCGTTTTGCACACGGTGTTCCAGCCTTCTTGTGGCCACTCCACCTTCCACTCATCTAGCCGATGCCAGTCTTTCAGGACTCAGTTTAAATCACCCTTCCTCTAAGACTTCTTGACCACCCTGGGTAAGTTGCTTCCTCATTATACTTTCAGTAACATCTGGATTTCTTCTTCATGGTGCTGCACATATTTATGACCTTAGTCCATACTGTCTTTACTATCACACTGTAAGATTCTTGAAGGTAGGTACCAGTTCTGTCTTGTTTACTCCTGCATCCTCTGTGATTGGCATAAGGCCTGCCACATGGCAGACTTCAATAAATATACATAAGCCGAATAAATCAGACGTTCATGAATATATCCAACTTTTGAGTTAGATTGTCAGGTTTTTCCTGTAAAATTTCTGATGTCCTATTAGTAATTGCACTTTTTTATATTTCTCATTTTAAGAAGACCACAACTTTACTGTAATATTAGTTTTTAGTAACAACTTGAATTTTCCCTGAATTTGCTATGTAGCTAGATGGAGATCTAATGTCTATACCATGCAGGTATCGTGATGATTAATATTCAGTTATTGCAGCAGGGCTCCTAGTTGACCCAAGCACTCTACTGAGGCTCACACTGGAGTTAACAATCCATCTATCTAGGACAGCTCAGTCGTGGAAGCACCAAGACTGACGGCATTGGCACGCCAAGTCCCAGAGATGATCTCTTTCCTTAGAAGTAACTTCGTGTGGGGGGTGTGCAGTGTTGAATGGGCATGCTTGCCTTATTTTTATTCCTTAAGCACATTGTTTTTTGTCTTTAAAGTGGGAGGGGAATGAGGTAGAAAAGATGAAACATGAAAGGTGTTGAAGGCAACCCTGTTAACCTCTAGTTGGGGAGAAAGGACTGATTTCAAGGAAACTCTATGTAAAAATGTAAGACAGTAAGACAGTGTGTCAATCAGCTCCTGTCCCAGTAGGAAAAAAATGACACAGTTAAATGGCTTTAACTAAAGAGAGTGTTATGGACTGTATTTAGAGGTGTGATAAGAATGGTAAAATACTGAGTCTTATCACAGTGGAAAACTGTTGTATCCTATGGGCCTGAAAGGGCAAAGGTGAGAAATAGCATTACCTAAAGCTCGAGAGTGTTGGGAAAAGAGGAACACAGCTGCCTCCATCTCTTGCTGGTGCCTCCTGTCCCCCAGACCCAGCCACAAATCAGAGAGCGAGAGAGCCCATGTGGTAAAGGGTAGCTTTCCAGGAGACCAGGCAGAACGGAAAAGGCAGAGAGTGGGTCAGGTGGAGTCACACAGAGAACCGGCACAGGTAGCAAGTAACTAGTGCTGCTAGGTTTTAGGATAATAAATAACTATTTATGCCTTAAATCGAGTTTTCTTATTGCTATAAATAAACACATTAAGGCCTTACCATATCTTCTATTATCTCTTGGCCTTTTTATCCAGTTATTTAATAAAATAATATTTTTATTTTATATGTAGTTTCTACTTACTGCTGGGTTGAATTCTAGTAGTTCTGTTTTTTATTTTCTTTGTAAGTTTTTTGGGGGGACTAACATGTGCTATCACATTTGGCACAATTATTACTGATTTCTTTGTGTCAGGTATTGTTCAAAGTCCTTGACATAGACTAATTAATTTAATTTCTCAGAATAATTTTATGAGCTAGACATACTATTGCCTAATTAGTAGCCACTGCAGAACTATACGTTATTGTCTATCTCTAGTCTTTGTGTGCCGAGGTACTCCTGGTGACATCCTGATGATAGCCCTGATCAGGAAGGACTAGCGGAAGAGCACTTCTCATTTCCACCCTACCGGAAGCCCTGATGGGCAATTTGTATGCAGGGGAAGCTTCTGCCCACTATTCCTGGGTAAGGAGTGACTACAGGGCAGGCTCTGTCTCATGCATATAACATCAACAATAAATGAGACATTTTGGCTGACTTCCTATGCAAATGCACACAGGCCACAGAAGCTAGCTCTGCCTCTGCACAGAGGCCTAAGCTTATGTAGGGAGGTGTATCTTAGCTACTGATCACACTTCACCTTGGCCTTCTCAGACTTCTTTCTCCTTAAGCCACACTTCCTTTCCTCCCGCCTCCAGAGCGGCAGGTGCTGGTGGGACAGAGACACTGCTGCTTGTCAAGGAGGCACATCCCATCCCCTCTGGTGAGGAAAGCTGAGAACAGTAACTACAGAGTCCTCCAAAGGGCTGGAGCACATCCTCACATTTTATATCACACTTTGTGAGTAAGAGCATTTTATTCCTATGGAGTCAGTTCAGTTTTTGTCAGAATCCGTTTAAAGGCAAGAATCACGGATGTAACCATTGGCTCTAATTGTGTAAGCGGAGAAACTGAACCTATAGAAGTCACTGTCTCACAGAAGTATTTACACAACCAGGACTGACTCCCCAGCCTTCCAAATCCTAGTTCTGAGCTTTCTATGACCCCGGACCGTCTTTACACTTAGGAAACTATGGAGTGGTGATCAAGATGCCAGACTTGCTACCAACTTCTTTGTTGTCCTAAAAGGATACTTATTCAAGGTCATGCTATGTTTGTTTGTTTGGGTTCTTTTTTCACTTCTACATATCTTCAAATCAAAATGAAATAGTTTTGAACTCCTAATTCTAAGCCTTGTCTATGAAAGTAGTTCTTTGCTATATACAAGGTGAGAAATACTTCGAGGTCACAGTCTTAGTTTTTAGACCTTGGATGGCAGCAGGGAAAGTTCCAACAGGGAACACTGAGCGTCTTTGGGGGTCTATGGCTCATTAAATCATGCCTGTGGCTCCTTTTCCAGAGAACAGGACACAGCCTGTCCTTGTGAAGGAAGGAATGAGACCTTTAAGTGATTTGTTTTCAAACTGTCAAACTAGAACAATAAAGAATAACAAAAGAGTGTGAAAGTGGGTTGAAAAGATATTTTCAGCTTTTTAGAGTGAATCTTTTAAAAACGTGTAACAAAGAATTCCTTGAGCAGTTTTTGATCCTAATTTGCATATGTAATAAGCAGCATTAGAGTAGCTTGCTTAGGCTAAGTTCAGCATCCAAGGGAAAGAGAAGTATTTAAGGAGGGAGTTGTGCCAGTTCACCACATGGTAGTTAAGATGGATGGATCCCACATGGCCTACCAGGCTGTTAGAGTCAGTTTCAGAAATACACCAGGCAGCTAGAGAAACATACCAGGCACCTGTGTGTGTGTGTGTCCAAAATCCGGAAAGGAGGGGGACCAGCAGTTAGCGTAATGGCTATGTCGCTGGACTCCCACGTAGTCGACCGCGGTTCGAGTCCCGGACCCGGCGGCTTAAACTCACGCCGGGCGTGTGTGCGTGCGTGCCCAAGATCCCGAGAGGAGAATGGAGGAGAAGGGATTGCGGCGTGGCCATCCCCCCTGGGGGGTGATTTCCTGCTTTCTATCTCTCTGTCTCTCTCTGTCTGGCGAGCGCACGCGCCCTATAGCAAAAAACCTCTCAAAAAAAAAAAAAATCCGGAAAGGAGGGAGGAAAGGAGGAGAAGGTTTAGCAGCATGACCATTTCCCATGGGAGGGTACTTACTCACATTCCCTCTTTCTCTCTGGCAAGTACAAAATGGAAAAAAAAAATAATGGGGGAGGGGAGCTGCTATATACAGATTCAAACTCCACTGAGGTAGGAAATAATTATTTGGTGTTGGCTTAGCCCAGTCCATATGGCTTGTCTCTCTCACTGCCCGCCTGTTGGCAGCTGCCTCTACCATTAGCCCTTTAGACAGAGGTCTCTAAAGGGCTAGGACAAGGGATTACTCACACTTGTTGGCCACTGTGAGCAACTTCTCTGAAGGCTGTGCACCTCTAACCTAGCCCTGCCCTGTGCTGTTTGAGAACCATGCACTGTAAATTTGCATATTTTTTAATTTAAAGATATTACCATACATGTTATCTTCAACAAATAATTTTTCATTCCTCGTTTCTTACGTATTTTACTTCTTTCCCCCCTTGCTTCCCTACTTCTCACCCTCTTTCATTTCTTTTTTTTCTCTTTCTATATTCACATTCAATCATTGCACCTCTTTACCGTGTACAACATGGTTTTTCCCAGCATGAATACAGTGCACATCAGTCAAAACAATGACATCACCATATACATCATCAACAAACAACTTTTCACTCCTGAGTCCCCCAAGTGTGTTGTTTGTTCCCTGAATCCCTCCCCTCCGTCCTCAACCACTCACTCCCATTACCTCTCCCATACTGTCTCTAGTATCTGCAGTTGCCTTCCCTGCCATCATACCCTCCGGTTCTTTCAATTTTTTTTTTTTTCAATCATCAGCTCACAAAGTTTTCAACAATAGCGAGCATAGATTCCATTCAGGGTTGGATTCAGGGTGGGTCTCGTGCAGTTCCACAATTGCAGGTGAATCTCCATGGAATACAGTCTCAGGAAAGCGGCTCTGGAAAGCAGAGATGACTATCAGTTGATGCGGCACAGTATCCATCCTGTGATTACCGGGAATGGAGTTGTGGGGATCTGCAGCGTGAGTCATCCTTGGGGTCTGGCTTCCCTGAGAGTGGTAGAGTAGTTCCTGCTTTCCCCTGAGGTAATGCAGGGCTGGCAACCATCATCTTCTCACTGTCCATAGGCAGAGAAAATCCTCCCATACAATATATTTCTCAATTGGTTTAAGACAGCTAAAGTTTCTTTCTGTTGCTTGTAGCTGCAAGTTCTCAGCCCTAGTTTTTTTTTTTTTTTTTTTTTGAGAGGTTTTTCGCTATAGGGCGCGTGCGCTCGCCAGACAGACAGAGAGAGACAAAGAGACAGAAAGTGAGAAATCACCCCCCAGGGGGAATGGTCACGCCGCAATCCCTTCTCCTCCATTCTCCTCTCGGGATCGTGGGCACGCACGCACACGCGCCCGGCGTGAGTTGTAAGCCACCGGGTCCGAGACGCGAACCGCGGTCGACTACGTGGGAGTCCAGTGACATAACCATTACGCTAACTGCTGGTTCCCTCAGCCCTAGTTTTCAGCTTCAGTTTGCCGCCCGCGGCTGGCGGCCATGCGCGGGCCCAGGGGCCATGAGCAGGCCTGGCTGTCATGCGCAGGCGCAGGCCCGGGGGCCACGTGCAGGCCCGGTGGCCACGCTCAGGCCCGGGGGCCACACGCAGGCACAGGCCCGGTGGCCACGTTCCGGCCCAGCAGCCACGTGCAGGTGCAGCGACCATGCGCGGGACCTGCAGCCATGCACAGGTACAGGCCCGGCGGCCACGCGTAGGCCCGGAGGCCACGCGCAGGCCCGGCAGCCATGCGCTGGCCCGTTGGCCACGTGTAGGCCTGGCAGCCACGCGCAGGCGCAGGCCCGGCGGCCACACGCGGGCCCGGTGGCCATGCTCAGACACGGTGGCCACGTGCATGCCTGGGGGCCACGCACAGGCCCGGCGGCCGTGCGCTGGTCCGGCGGCCACGCTCAGGCGCAGGCCCAGAGGCCACACGCAGGCGTGGGGGCCACGCACAGGCTCAGCGGCCATGCACAGGTGCAGCGGCCACGCGCAGGCCTGGGGGGCCACACGCAGGCCCGGCGGCCACGCACTGGCCCGGCAACCACGCTCGGGCCCTATCGCCACGCGCAGGCACAGGCCCACCGGCCATGCACAGGCCCGGCGGCCGCTCACCAGCCCCGAGCGCACGAACGTGTGCGGGAATCAGTGCCACCCCCCGCTCGCCCGCCCGGCCCGAGAAAGGAAGGACGGCGAGCTTGGCTGGTCCGCACCACCGGCCCGCGTCGGCGCTGAGCGCGGGACACACCCAGCGCCGGAGAGGCAGCTGGGGCCGGGCGGTCCGAGCTGCGGCACGCGAGGCAGAGCCCCGGCCACAACACGCGAGGCAGAGCCCCGGGCTGCGCGGGCCCCAGGCGCCAGCGCGTGAGGCGGGGGCTAAATTTGCATATTGTCCTTTGTTCAGGATAGGTAGTAAAGGACACTGATGTAACTTAACTTGCCTCTATTGTACTTTTCTAATGAGATGGAGAAGGAAAAAGAAAACAGATATTCAAGCATCCACTCTTTTCATACCTGCCCTGTTGTCCCATGACCTCTCTGTGAAGATGATGCTATTAGCCCCATTTTATAGATAAGGAAAATGGCCCTTGGAAAGGTTTGTGTAATAGCCGTTAGGTGGCAAAACCATGATTTGAACTGGTCTGCTTGACTCCAGAGTTCTAGTTTCCTGCCTCTCCATCTGCTTCAGCAGAACAGCTGGTGGTTCATTTTATATCTATGTGTGCAAGGTCAATTTAAATTGTAGCTTGATATAATGAATATGTATGTATATGCACATGTATTTTTAGACGGAAAGACAATGTATCCCAACAACCCACAGAAAAAGTAGGATTGAGACTCAGAAAATGATCGTCCTTATTGGTTGTACCTCCTGTCCACCACCTTCATTTTTACAGCTCACGACAGATTACTGTCTTCTCGCGTGCCTTAATGTACTCATTCATAACATGAGGATTAGACCGAACCGCCTCATGGAACATTGTGCAGATAAAGTGATTAATAATGAAAAAGCACTTAAAAAAAAAAAGAAAAAAGAAAATGTCTTGCCAGTGCTGTATTTTGCTGGCCCAGAACAAATTAGTTTTGAAATCTTTCTAAGTCTTAAGATGTATAAATTAGATGAGAATTTGACACTTTTCACTCTCTATTAATATGCACTCTATAGCAGAGGCAGCAGAGCAAACATTTTGATAAACTATCATTACCCACTTGTAGAATGAGAACATTTATTCAACTAAATTACCAGAAAGTTACCTGGATTCTTTTCTACATGAAGACCTGTCATATCCAGTCACAACTGGTAACAGAATATTATTTAAAACAGAAAGAAGTGAAATGAATAAAGTAGACTCAGGTTCGATACCAGTTTGTAGTGAAGCACCTTGTTTTCCAAACAGACCAACCCTGAATCAAGCCCTTGAACTGAGTTTTGTCAAGCATGGTGATCTTCTTCACATTCCTGTTGCATATTTGGTCTCCACATTCCTGGAATACTGAAGACACAGTAAATTAATTATTCTGTGCAATTGGACATTCAATTTTACACAAGAATCCACAGACTCTGAACAAAAAAAAAAAAAGTTAAACTTGGGATTTAGATTACATTTTAGAAAAAATTGTAATTTTTTTAATTGCCTGTGTGTGTGTGTGTGTGTGTGTGTGTGTACACGAGCGCACGAGAGAGATTAAGAGAGAAAGCACCCTACAAAGAGGCATGGCCACATCACAATCCTTCTGCTATTTCGCCATCCTGTTGAGATTTGGGGCATGCACGCACATGCACCCAAACACACAAAGGCCACGATTTGGACCACAGTCAGCCATGTGAGATCTAGCTCCAAATGCACAGTATTTAACTGCCTTGCTATGGCCAGACCTGTAATTCTTTTTTTTCCCCCTTAAATTATTTATTTATTTTATTTATTTAAAATTATTCTTAAATTATGTGTTTATTTTATTTATTATGTTACTATTATTTTATTTTTGCTATAAGGAACATGTGCTAGCCAGAGAGAGAGAGTGAGAAAGCAAGCTACCTGGTCTGGGACTTGAACCATCATCAGCTATGAGGGGTTTCAGAACCCCAACCACTGTGCCACCTGCTGGCCCCTCTAATTCCTTTTAAAGACAATTTTTTTTTAATGAATGAAATTTGGCAACCTTCATTTTCCTAGTTCCCTGGATCTCTGTGTCTTTAAAGTAGATCAGGTTTTCCTTTACTCTTGGTTTGCATACTATAATGATACAGAATTTCTTCAATCCTTTCCACTATGAGGGTTGCCTTTTTGTTTGTGCAGCTTATTTGAGGTAAGATGGCTTCCCTGGAGTAATCTCTGTTTTGGAATGATTAAATCAATTCTGTAGCAAATCTTGATTTTGTTTGTTTACTATAGGGTTTGTGCACTCACCAGAGAGAGACAAAGAGAGAGGGAAAGTGACAAAGCATGCCACCCCCTAGGGGGTGATGGCCACACCCAAATCCCTCCTTCTCCAAAATCCTTTCAGGACTTTGGGCAAGCACACACATGCACCTGGTATGATTTTTCAAGCTGCCAGGTCTGGGATTCGAACTAGAAATTCCCCACATGGGATCCAACACCTTAACCTCCATACCATCTGCTAGCCCATCATGCTACTTTCTTTGTGGTGACCAGAGACTCTTGCATTTAAGATATTCTTGATTTGGTTATATTCACATGCTGACCAGAGTTTTCTGGAACATTTGCTATTCATGTTGGGAAAAGGGGTCTGATGCAGACGAATTTTAAGATAAAAGCTTGAAGGCCTCTTCATGACATATTAATCACTTCCTAAACACTGCCATTTAAGATTTTAGTGCTATAACATGAAAGAAATTGTCTAGAATCCTCCAATTTTTGTTCTTATGAATCAAGTGCCCTTTTCTATCAAATGAGGATGCTAAGTACTCATGGTTAAAAACAGCATCTCTTATTTAAAAATGTATATTTTCAGGCACTCTACATGCTATTAAACATTTTCCTTTCATAAAAGGTTTATATGATCTGTACCCACAGAAGGCAGATTTACATCTCACTTAGAAGAGCTATAAATATCTAAAGGGCAATTTATCCTAAGCAGTTCATTGATTTTTGTGGATTTAATTAATACAGCTTAGAAACTTGTTCAAAGAAACAGCACACTCTTCCCTTGTACTTTTGGTTGGCATCTACTGTCATCTTTCTAGGATTCACTTATTAAAGTAAAACGCTCATGCTCTGAGGTCCTGGGGTGAAGTCCTTCCTCAAGGTAGCTCTTTGAAACTGAACCTATTTTGTTCTAATTCTATTACTTAATTGAACCTCAACAAAATATATGTTGGAAGGTTTTGGAAAATGCCTTCTACATGATATATTTTCACACTTTGTTATATAATAGTGAGTTGGTAAATGAATTAAAAAAGAAAAATAAAAAAACCTTCTCCAGAAACTTGGACAAAACTAGTAAGAACCATCAAAACTATGCCCATCATTTAAAATAGCAATTGTGACTCTATAAAATCACCCGAAGGAAGACTATAATCACGAGCATAGACTCACAAGCGTCTTTATCACAAGTTTGCAGTAGTGAAAATAATCTAAATGCCCATTACTAGGGTATGAGCTCCTGTACCCACAACGGGAATGCACTAATAGAAAATGGCAGGCACTTAACACAATGCCAGGAAGGTGCTAGGTGCTTTTCTAAGCAGTTTATATTAATTCAAGTAGTTTTCATATTATCATCTGTGAGATAGTAGGTGCCATTTCACTTGTGAAGAACTGAGGCACAAAAACTTAAAGGATTTTGCTCTAGATCACGTCACTAGTAAATGGTGAAACTGCGATTTGGACCCAAGTTGTGTGGTGTCATTAACCACTAGTGCATTAACCACTAATTTATCCTATTTTATAGACACAAAGCACATTTTGAAGTACCAGTACAACATGATTCTCCATTTGCTAATGTGTGTGTCTACATGTTCTATAATGACCATACTCTGGGTCATTAAACCTTAACAAATTTTTAAAAATTGAAATCATGTTAAGTATGTTATTTAATTATAAGTGAGTTAAAATTAGTAAAAGAAAGACATTTAAAAAGATCCCTAAATATTTGTAGTGAAATAGCACAGTGATAAATGATCAATGGATTAAAGTGGAAGCCACAAGGGAAATTAGGAATATTTTGGATGGAATGAAATAAAAACACAACATATCACAATTTGTAGGATAAATGTAAAGCTTGCTTAGAGAACAACTGTATAATAAAATACATATCTTAGAAAATAATAAAAGCCTCAAATCAATGATCTAAGTTTCTACCTTAAGAAACTAAAAATAAATAAATAAATGAGTAAAGGAAATGAAACCTCAAATCACGCCCCCCCCCCCAAAAAAAAAAAAAAAAAAAAACCCAGGTAATATTAAGATAAGAAATAAAGTCAAAAGCAGTAAAAAGTAGAGAACATTTTTTAAAAATTGGTTCTTCAATTTAAATTAATAAACCTTTTGCCAGACTAACTAAAAAAGCAAAAACAAAAACAAAGGAAGACTAAAATTTACACTATTAGGAATGGAATAAAAAATATTGCTATCGTTCCTGAGATATTAAACAAATAATAAGGGAATATTATAAACAAATTTATGTCAATCAATTTGAGAGGTTGATAAAATGGACAAATTCCTGGAAATATATAAACTATCAAAGCTCACAGAAGAAATGAAAAATGTATATTGTCGCATATGTATTATAATAGTTTTAAAAAACCTTTCTAGGCTCAAACAGTTTCACTGGCGAAGTCGACTAATTGCTTAAGGAAAGAATAATACCAATTCTACACAATCACTTCCATAAAATAGGAGAAGATGGAACACTTCCCGATTCATTCTATGAAGCCAGCATTACCCAAACAAGACAAGACATTACAATAAAAGAAAATCACAAACCAACATCATTAGTCATTGGGTAAATGTAAATTAAAACCACAGTGCAGGCCAGCTGGTAGTGTGGTGGTTAGGTTGGTTGGATCCCACTTGGCTGACGGGTTCAAGTCCTGGACCCAACAGCCTGAAAAACACGCCAAGTAACTGTGCATGCATTTTCAAAATCCCAAGAGGAGAATGGAAGAGAAAGGACTGAAGTACTATCATCTCCTTGGGTGTATTTTCTCTCTCTTTCTCTCTCTGTCTCTCTCCAGCAAGTGCACATGCCCTATAGCAAAAACAAAACAAAAGAAAACCAAGACCAAAACCAAAACCAAACCAAAAAAAAAAAAAAAAACAACAACAAAAAAAACCAAAAAGCAAACAAATAAAAACCCAACTATAGTGAAATGTCATTATACACCTATTAGAGCTAAAGTAAAAAAGACTAACAATACCAAGTATAAACAAAGATGTGGAGCAATTAGAATTTTCATATGGAAATGAAAACTGATGCAGTTACTTCTGAAACAGTTTGACAGCTATCTCACCTTTAAATTTTACCCAAGAAATATGAAAATGTGTTTACTTAAAAACTTATACGTAGGGGCCAGCAAGTGGTGTGGTGGTTAAGGTGCTGAACTCCCGCATGCCTAACCACAGTTTGAGTCCCTGACCTGGTGGCTTGAGAATCATGCTGGGAATATGTGTGTGAGTGCCCAAAATCCCATGAAGAGAATGGAGGAGAAGAGATTGTGGTATGGCCCTCTTTCCTAAGGATTGATTTCTCACTTTCTTTCTTTCTCTCTCTCTGTCTCTCTCCAGTAAGCACAGGCACCTTCTGGCAAAAACCTAAAGCAACAAAAACACACACCAGTGTAGCAGCTTCATTCATAATTGTCCCAAACTGGAAACATCCTAATGTCCTTTAGTGAGTAAATGGATAAGCAAACTGTAGTGCATCATACAGAGGATACTACTCAGCAGTAAAAAACAATGAGTTAATATGCAACAGTATAGGCAAGTTACAAATGCATTATGCTAAGTGAAAAGAGGCCAACTCAAAAGACTAAATACAACAGGATTTTATTTATATGACTTTTTGGACAAAACAATTATAGGGACAACAAGCAAATTAGTGGTTTCCAGAAACTAAGGGTTGGGAAAGAAAGTGACTGCAAAGGAGTGTTAAGGAAATGTGTGTGTGAGGAGGTGTTATGGAATAGTTCCGTATTTTACTGTGGAAGAATCATGCTGATCTTTTTTTTTTAAATTATTAATTTTTTTGAGAGGTTTTTGCTATAGGGCACATACATTCGCCAGAAAGACAGAGAGAGAACACAAGAAATCACCCCCCAGGGAGGATGGCCACACCACAATCCCTTTGCTTCCATTCTCCTCTTGGGATCTTGGGCGCATACGCACACGTGACCAGTGTGGGTTTAAGCCACTGAGTCTGGGACTTGAACTGCGGTCAACTACATGGGAGTCCAGTGACATAGCTATTACGCCAACTGCTGGTCCCACTAAGAGAAGTTTTTGACTACCAGTTTAGTTTAGTTGATAAAATCCAGCAGCCATATGTGATTAAAACAACTACTTATTGAAATATAAAAATGAAACATTGATAATCTGTTAAATACTATACATAAAAAGCTTCAGACATCATAGTAATAGTGAATTATTTAAAGGTCTCTTCTCTGACATTGAAAATTAGACAAAGATGTCTCTAGGTTACTTCTATTCTCAATGTGCTGAAAGTCCTAGTCAGTGCAATGGAAAAAGAAAAGGAAATTAAAAATATAAGGGTTGGGAAAAGTGTTTTCATATTTCTACATAATATTATTTTATACCTAGAAAACCCAAAATAACATACAAAGTAATTTTATCTTATTTAGTTTAAAAATATTTTATTTAACTTTATTTATTTATTCATTTATTTATTTCAGTTTGACCAGAGAGGGATAGAGTGTGTGTGTGTGTGTGTGTGTGTGTGAGAGAGAGAGAGAGAGAGAGAGAAAGCCACCAGGTCTAGGACTCGAACTGCAGTCGGCCATGTGGGAGTCCAGCACCCTTAACCACCAAGCCACCTGCCAAAATAATTTTAAATTAATATTCATTCATCAAGGTTGCTATATTATAAATACATAATTAGTCATTGCAATTCTATGTATCAGCAATAAACAAAAAATGAAAAAAACCAACCATACCATGGATTATTGTCTTTTGATGATAACATGTATAGTATCCTCAACTGGATTGGTGTGAAGAGTATTTATGTTGGGAAAATTCCCTTTATAAGCTAAGTGATGCATAGTGATTAAATGTATGAAAAAAATTAAAATAAAAAATAATATAAAAAATCAAACATAAAAAAACTTACATATAAGAATAAATATACAAAACTCTGTAAGACCACTATATAAAAATTTTATTATTAAAAGAAATTTAACAAGACAGAAATAAACGGAGAGATATACTATGTTCATAGATTGGAACAGTCAATAGTATAAAAATTTCAGTTCTTATTAAACTGATTGATAAGTTATGTAAAATCCTTGTCAAATGTACCCCACTAACAACATTATTTTTAATAGTAACAATCTGGAAAAACCTAAATGAGAGACATTGTATGTCCCCACTTACTCTATACCAAATGTTTGCACTCTATGGCAGAAATGGAAAGATTGGAATATATAAAATAATGGGGAACAATTGTGGATACTAGAGACAATGTGGGAGGAGGGTGGAAAATGAGGGAGAGTTAGAAGAAGGGAATCAAAGGGAAAGGAAAGAAGCAAAACATTTAAGGGACTCAAAAATGGAAAATTATCTATTGATGATAACGTGTATGATAATATCTTTAACTAGACTAATGTACAGTGTGATCATACTGGGAAAATTCATTTTATAAGCTGTAATGATACACAGTGATTGAATGTATAAAAATAAATAAAAAACTATGAAAAAAAGAAAAGAACAAAAAAACTAGAATGGCTAATTAAATGTGATATATACAATGGTATATACATATTCTGTAATTAAAATGAATATATTAGAACAACACTAAGTGTTCAAATGAATCTTACAAGTATTTTGTAAAATGAAAAAAAAAAAAGCACAACCAAAAAAATGGAGTACGAGCCCATTTATATAAAGTTCAAAAAAATTATTAGGCAAACTAATCAGTAGAGTTTAGGGATGTGTACTTTGGTAGCCAGACTATGAAGAGAAAGGATGATGTGGTTATATTTTGAATTAGAGGACAGGACTTAGGGGTGGGTATGAAGAGGCTTCTCAGGTGCTCCCAGTGTTCTATTTCTTGATTTGAGAAGAGGTTACATGCTGTTCACTATATTATAAATGACTGAGTTGTACATCTTTAGTTTGTCCACTTTCCTAAATCTATGCTACAGTCTACAATTTTAAAGGGGATTTTTTTTTTTCCAAATGAAGGAGCTAAACTGGGTAAAATTCTTTCATTTCTAAAGTTTGACTCCAGCTCTAAGTGTCCTTGATATACTAGAATTAAAGCTCTAAGGGAAAGATATAGATCTGATAGATCCTAACCAAGATTCTAACCAAATCTTCTGAGTGGGCACAGAACTTTCACAAATTGAGAAACAAATGTTGAGGGACAAATAGTATTGTATTGTTGGAAATCACTGCCCTTACATAAGTCTGATTTAATGCCCGCTTCTTTTGGTAAATTTTTTTCTTTATAGGGAAATACAAATATTTAAAAATAGAGCTAATAGAAAAAGAAAGCACTAGAGAACTACCTGTGCTTATTATTTCCTTTGAATGGTCTGCTCTTTGAGAAGGAGAGCTGGCTCCCATACTGGTTATTGGGAAAAAAAAAAAAAAACTGATTAATATAGTAGCTTTTGCAATAAATAATGAAACATAATTTCTTCTCATTTTATATTTAGTGTACTCCAATCGATAATAAAAAGTTTATGATTCAGTTGTGCAGATAACTGGTCTCTCTGGAAGTACTTATCTCAGCTGACTTGTCGGCATTTTAGTGACTTTCTAAGCTCTGGCTCCACCTGGAGGTGGAGACTTACACACAAATAACATGAAATATGAGTGAGTACAGTGTACCACACAGGTCACTTACTGTGCTTTTTGAATGATAAGTGAATGGTTTTCAGTTAGATTGTATCTACTTGTTGGTATTCAGGTGTGAGCAAAGAGAAACTCCAATCCCTCAGGGCAAGGGGATGCCCAGGAGTCTCTTGAACTGGGAAGTAAATGTTATTTAATTCCTCAGAGCAGGGAACTTTTGAAAAAAGTAAGTGATAAATCAAAAGTAATTGTTAACAGACAAACCTTATTTTCCAAACACAAATGAGAAGTGGTTTTAAATCTTTTTTTGGAAAGGTAAAATGATTATAAATTAAAAATCAATAGACAACCGGATACAGGTTGTTCTATCATCCATATATATCACAAATTAGTAACAATTTAATATTGAAATTAAAGGGCTAGATGGCACTAGTGAAAACTGAATGGATTGACCACGCATGATCTGCACCTTAGTAAACTTCTTTGTTGGAATTTCTTGTATTTGGAGCTTTGGGAATAAGAAAACCTATGGATATGGTATAGAGAATTCCAAATATTCTGTTGAGCCTTTTCTGGAAATTTATAAAAAAGTGATGAAATGTAAATTCTTTACTTGACCGTCATCATCTTGTAACAATCTACTTTTCTAATCTTCCCTCCCATCTTACCCCTTTACACATTGTTCCTTTTTGTCGGACTGTACTCATTACAGGTTCCTGGACATGCAGCATAGGGTTCTACTCTGAACTTTGTTCACTCAGTAATACTCTTTATTCCCACTGACTTCATCTGAAAATCTTATTACATCCTTCAATAGCAAACCCCACTGCAACCCTGTTTGTAAGGCCTGCCACTCCCATAGCATTGTTTTCTCGTAAAGGAACTGTCACATTTGACATCATATTGTGCAAGTATCTTCTCTCCCCAATTATAGTGCAGCTCCTCAAGGGAAGGGATCTGCTTTCCAAACTTTTGCATAGCCTCTAACAGAGCCCAGCTGAATGTCTTTAACATGGCAGTCACTAAAGAAATAGTAGTTGTATAAGGTAATAAACAAGAGTAATTGTTTTTAATTATTTAATTTTACTTACTATTATTATTATTATTATTTTTTATTTTGGTGAGAGAGAGACAGAGAGAGAGCAAGCCTTTAGGTCCAGGGCTCGAACCATGGTTGGCCATGTGGGAGTCCGGAGTCTTAACCACTGCACCAACTGTTGGCCCCAACAAGGGCATTTTTTTCTTTTATTTTGGTGAGGTTTGTGCTATAGGGCACGTGTGCTCACCAGAAAGACAGAGAGAGAGACAGAGAGACAGAAAGCGAGAAATCACCCCCCAGCAGGTATGGGCACGCCACAATCCCTTCTCCTCCATTCTCTTCTTGGGATCTTGGGCACACACGCACATGCGCTCGATGTGAGTTTAAGCTGTCAGGTCTGGGACTACATGGGAGTCCAGCGAAGTAGCCATTACACGAACTGCTGGTCCCAAGGGCAATTTTTAAAGTGCAATGTCATACGAGTAAATATTATCATTGTGCTCCAAGATAGTTGAACATAAATAGTGAGCTGCAATTAATATTACTTTTACATAGCCAAAATAAATTTCAATTTTCTCATTGAGTATTCATGCTCTAATATAGTTAGCACCTGTGTCCTTAAGTTTCCTAAATAGTATATCATTACTATATGTGCCCTGATACCAATTGTGAATCTGACTCCATAATGTCTATAAAATCCTTTACTACTCCTAAACTTCCACCCTGTGTGTGGGCTGCAATACACCTTAACTCTCAATGTACAAAAAGAAGTTAAGTATCCGTCCATTGGCTCAAACATAGGTGATGTGTGAACTTCAGCATTTTGACTTCCTGCTTTCAGTTTGATGTTACCCAAAAACTAGTGAGTAGGAACTGAGCATGAAGTTTCATCTTTTCATTTCTCTTTCCTTTCTCCCTTCTTCCCTCCTTTCCTTTCTCCCTTGCCTTCCTTTCTTCTTCTTCTTTTTATTTTTCTAGGCTAGATATTGTACTGTGCCCTCATTTATATCAGTAAATAAGATGTTATTGCTCTTTTGTGGGTCGCAGCCTAGAGGACAAGAAAGACATGAAAACAAATTTTAAACCTCATAATGTGCTAAGTTGTCTCTATTTTCTTTTCTATTATTTTCTCCTCAATCTATGCCAGTTGGATTCTGTCCAACTGAGGCAATTTATTAATTGTCTCTGTCCACTAGAATATTAGTTTCATGAGAATATAGATCTTATCTTTCTTATTTGCTACTGTATTCCTAGCACCTCGTGAAAAGTTAGCTCAATAGCTTTTGCCAGTGAATAACATAATGAGGACTTGCACAAAGTATTATGGCAATTGACAGGAGGGAGCAACTAACTCATTCCAAGTGAAGCTAGCTTGGGCAGGTGGTAATATGTAATTTTAGATTAAAAAGTTGAGAAGTAGAGAAGGAGTTTGAATTAGAGGTAGAATATGTGGAAAGATAATGTAGAAAGGAGTAGAGCACAGAAATTAAGAGGTAAGAGAAAGTTTTGTTTCTTGAAGGAGCAGAAAATGGTATTATTCAGTCTGGGCAAAAAGTGGTTAGAATGCTAAGAAATTTGAGCTGTATTTTTGAAGCAATAGGTAGCCATTGAAAGATCTTGGTCCAACCACTGTGGAGAACAATTTGGAGATTCTTCAAAAATCTACAAATAGAACTACCATATGACCCAGCAATCCCACTCCTGGGTATCTACCCAAAGGACAGAAGAATTCTTCATTGGAAAAGTGCTTGCACATTGATGCTTATTGTGGCACTATTCATGATTGCTAAGACATGGAACCAACCCAAATGCCCCCATATGGATGAATGGATTGAAAAACTGTGGCACATATACTCTATGGAATACTATTCAGCCATAAAAAAAAGACAACAAAACCCTGGCTTTTGACAGAAAGTGGAAGAATATGGAAGATTTACTGCTGAGTGAAGCAAGCCAGGCTATGAAGGAGAGACATTGTATGTCCCCACTTAATATATACCGAGTGTCTGCACTCTATGACTGAAACTGATTGACCTAAGGTTGTACAAATACAAAAGATGGGGGTTAGTGCCAGAAGTGGTGTGAGTGGAGAAGCAGGACCTAAGGAAGGACATTTGGAGGAGGGATACAGAGACAGAGCATTGACGGGATGGGGAGGTGTGGTGTTATCGGTGGAAGATATTTTGATCAACTAGACTGGGGAGAAATGTTCACATATTGAAATGTTCACTTTGTAAGCTAAATAATATGATTGAATGTATATAAATATAATAATAATAAAAATGAAAAAGAAAAAGAAAAAAAAAGAAAGATCTTAAGTAAAAAACCCCCGATATTCTCAATTTTTATTTTCAAAGACAACTCTGCTAATTATAAAAAATGGCTTCTAAGGTATGGGCGTGGAGTGACAACAGGTACAAGGAATTTTTTGTTCTTGCTGCTGCTTTGTTGTCATTGTTTTAATAGCTGCCCAATTCATAAAAGCACTTGAGCATTTGAGATGGCTTACAACTCCACAGGGAGACTCTTGGGAGTTCTTCGGGTAAATAATGTAAGCTAGTGGCAGTGAGTTAAGGGATGTTGGGTAGAATTCAGCAGGCCAGGCTGAGTAGATTGGGGGTAAGAGAGAGAGAGAAGTTGATGGTAGTGTGGGAATTTCTAATCTGAGTGGAGGATGATGCTGTTTACTGAGGTCAAAAATTTAGAGAAAGACAGCAGTTTTTAGAGTGAGGAGAAATTAGTTTAAAGAATGCTGAATTTGGGGCACATATAGGATATTCAGGTAGAGAAAGAGGCATAGAGGAAAACTAGGTTTTCTTGATGAATTTTTGTTTAATATCTTTATAAAAAGATTCCTTACTGCAGTTGATTAACAATAGGCACACAGTAACTTAGTGCCATGTCTCCCAACTTCCCTTTGCATGCTTACTTCTCTTATACTAAACTTCATATTACCATAGCATTATTTCAGCCAGGTTTTTCTTATTGTCTATTGTTGGGTTGTCGGAAAAGTCAAGATGTATTTTTGAATAGAAAACATGAAAAAATATGTCACGACTTTCCTGACGATCCAATAGAATGGTGAATGAAAAAGATTAAATTAGTTAAAAATTATAAACAATGAGGAGCTCTTTGTAGTAACCCAATCCTGTTGAATTTTCAGGTATTTGTCACTTGAAGAACTCAGTAAGTGCAACAAAAGAGTATTATCCAATGGGAAGAGTAGCAGGGAAAATTGGGCTTCAGATAGTGGACTGTTGGTTACATCTAGATAAAATCTTGTTTACCTTGACTTCTAAATATGGTTGTTTAGATTAAGAGGTGGTACAAACTTCACTATAAATAGAATATACCTCGAAGATGCAATCATCAGTAATTTCATCTTGATTGTCCTTAAGGGCTTTTTCAATAGAAACTATAAACATACATGGTTGTATTCTGCTATTATCCCTGTATGAGTAAGCAATATAAAGAACCCATAATCTCATCAAAATAACCCATTGTACCCTGTAATTTATAAAGCTGTCTCATGGTGATGCCATAGTTAAAGATAACATCCATTCTGCAGTACAACAATTTGAATTGTTTTCCAAGGTCCTAATATGATGCTCTTAGCTGCAATCAAACCTAATTTATTCCAAATTTTGCTTGCCGAGGAAACACTGGGTCTTGCATGTCTGTACATAGTACTTAGGAACAACAACAACAACAACAAAAATAATGCCTTTTCTTTCTCCATCTATCACTCAGTCAGCCTCTCATGATGTCATTCTCTCACTGTCTTTTCCCTCAATAACCTATTCTTCAATTTCCTGATTTATTTTTGAAACATCAAGGAATGGGCCTTACCCTACTTCTGTATGAAGTCTATCGGAGTTCTATCAACATTCCTCAAGAAACTCTAATGTGCATTTGGAGTTGAAAGCTGTCCCTTTCTCAAAGCAAGTTCACATGGATGATTCTGCTCTTGCTATACAATTGTCTTCCATCGTTACACTGTTAACCTGAATGTACAGTTACTTCAGTATTCGTATATTGTTGAAACTTTTTTTTCTCAAATTAGGGTCCTCTTGTTTTCTTTCTTCAGAAATTATACTTTGACATATTGATGATTTTCTTTCCCTTTTGCAAGTAAAGAAGGACTTTATCACTAACAGTTGATTGGTTCCTGGTAGATTAAGTTAAGTAAAGGAGATAAACCATTGAGATTGAAAAGCAGCAACTTCTTATGTGTATGTCTTGCAGGAGGGCTTCTCATTTTGGCTGGAGAATAGAGAGATACAAGAGGCAGGGAAAGAGGCTAATTAGCTGATACTCAGGAGGAAGAATGTTAGCCCAGCTGAGGTGCAGACTGTAGCGGAGTCACTAGGGACACAGAGCCTGGAATTCAAAAGACTACATCGGGCTCTAGGAGATGAGAAAAATAGTCAGGGTGAGAAAGATGTTTTATGTTTTGGAAAGAATAAATAGCATCCTTGTTCAGAGAGAAGCAATTTATTGAGAACCAGTCCTATTACAGAGTAAAAAGATAGTCTCAGATTGTAACCCAAATACTAGCCTTGGTACCACTGTTGCTGTACATGGTTGTAAATGTCCCTGCACCTCCTTGGTTTATGATGTGGATTTATATCCAGTAAAATCTTGGGTTAGCTTGCTTCAGTTGTCACGACAAAGTGCCACAGACTGGGTGGTTTAAACAACGGAAATTAATTTTCTCACAGTTCTGGAGGCTAGAAATCCTAGATCAAGGTGTCAGCAGGTTGACTCCTTCTGAGGCCTCTTTCCTGGTCGTATAGATGTTCATCTCCCTGTGTCTTTTAGTCTTCTCTCTGTATTTGTCCTAACTTCTTCTCATTGGACATGAGTCATATTGGATTAAGGTCTACCCTAATGACCTCATTTTCACTTAATTGCCTCTTTTAAGACTTTATCTTTAGGGAGTCAGCAGGTGGCATTGTAGTTAAAGGGCTGGTCTCCTACATGGCCAACCATGGTTGGAGTCCTGGACCTGGTGGCTGGCTTTCTCATGTTCTCTCTTTTTCTCTCTCTGGTGAGTACATGTGCCCTACAGCAAATTAAAATGATAGTAATAATAAGTAAATTAAATTGAATTAATAATTTTAAATAATGCCCTGTTTCTAAATACAGGCACGTTCTGAGATATTGGGAATTAAGACCTCAACATAGAGGGGACATAATTCAATCATAACGAAGGTAGACAGAAATGAATTCTTAATAGATCTGAAAATATAATTGAAAGACTTAAGTGATTTTTTGTTACCATCTTGGGATTCAAGTTTTAACGCTGATATGAGGTTATCAAAAGCTCTGGAAAATAAGTGACTATTCTTGACATGGGTCAGAGGAAAAGGTCTTGTGCCAAAAAGGAACTCTCCTTTTGACTTTGGAGCCAAGATCAATGTTGTCATATGACTTTGATTCTGGATGAGCTTCAGCTGCATGCTTGCTTGCCTGCAGCCTGTGCCAAAAGCAATTCAGAAAAAAGGCGCTCATGCTGAACATCCCTGGTTCCAAGGCAGAAAGAGTGCAGGGGAGGAGGGAGCTGTTAAAAAGGGAACCAAAGTCCTCTAATGGCTTTTGGTAATCGGCCCAGCTGCACTAATTTGATTTTTTGAACTGAAAACCCCAGGATACTGCCCTGAACGATGGAGCTCATGCTGGAAATAGCATCCTTTAAAGTGTGGCTCCAGGGAGAGCCTATATAGTATAAATAGCTTTAGGAATTAATTTCAAGATATGGGCCAGGTAAGGAACTGACTCCTTGGAAACATTACGGCATTTTCAAAGACACACCAACTATTTTCATCTCTTGATAGATTTTTATTGAAATGACAATCGACCCAGTGATAAGAGAATGAATGTCCCCTTGCTGCACCTAATTTCTCTCTCAAAACGGTGGCTTGTTACTACTTAGTTGGAACTCAGGTATCTGGTCATCCTGCCAACCCAAACATAGCCAGGAATCAAGAAATGACCACGAATGGCTGAGCAGCAAAGCCTTGGTGTCACGTGTATGGAAAATTATGTGCTTTGTTTCTTGGAGGTCCTCTCAGACTCATTCTCATAACTTAATTATTCTTGGTTTTCATGCAGTTCAAATGAATAAGGGTATCCGATTTCCAAGCCTGAAAACCAAAAACATCAGCTTTTTTCTTTTTCTTTTTTTTTCCTTGAGAGGTTTTTGCTATAGGGCACGTGTGCTCACCAGACAGACAGAGAGAGACAGAGAGGCAGAAAGTGAGAAATCACCTCCCAGGGGGGATGGCCATGCTGCAATCCCTTCTCCTCCATTCTCCTCTCGGGATCTTGGGCACGCACGCACACACACCCGGTGTGAGTTTTAAGCCACCTGGTACGGAACGCGAACCGCAGTTGACTTCGTGGGAGTTCAGCGACATAGCCATTACGCTAACTGCTGGTCCCAACATCAGCTTTTAAATATTTCTAATGAATAGTGTGCAGCAGTGAGAAGAATCATCTGAGTGCCTGTTAGAGAATTTTAGAAAAGTCTCTAACATATCATTTAAAATGCGGTACATTTGGGGGTGGTTTAGTATGTGGGGCAAATAGCTGGCTCACGTCACTATATGACATCTTTGAACACCAAATGGAATTTGTAATGATGCCCTTGACTGATTAAGAAGAACATGATCAATGTATTCTGTTTAGGACCTATGAAGAAGTAAAACTGCTCTGAAAAGATTCAATCCAGATAAATTAAATTAAATTTTATAAAATACAAGGAGTTTTAGTAGTGAAAAAAGGTAATCATCTTTCTTGGTGAAAATCACCCATCGTTGCCTATAATGCCTGAAGATTTACTGTAATGGTACATTTCTAACCAAAGGGCATTCTCTGCTCTCTTCCTTAAAAACCTCAAAGTTATCAAAATAAATTTGGGGAATCTAATGTCTGAACGTCAGATCAACTGAAGGCCCTAAGCAAGGGATGGCCTCTTGGGCCATAGCTGACTGTACTTGATTTCTTATGTGACCTGGAATTTTTAATCAGCTGGGTCTTGCAAATCCAGCATTTGATGCCATCAGAGGTGGGATGCCTAAAGGTCTGATTCAATTGTCTTTAACTTTGCTCAGAATTAATAATACTGCTCACCCTTACTTACGGCATAGGTAACTAATTCATCTCTCTTGTATATTTTAAGATTCTGGTTCTTTCCACATAGATAAAGAATGTATATTGATCTGCAGATACTCATGTATCTAACTTTTTGGAAGAAATATCCACATTACATGTAATATGAAAAGGGACGGTTCACATTATTCTGACTTACAGTTAAGGCCTAAAGTTCAAAACAAAATGTGCCGATTATCCTGTGAGCACGGGTCCTGGGGCTTGAACCTTCCTAGGCACTCAACTGAAGAGCTGCAGAATCTTCCTACAAGCTCTCTTTCCCTGGAGAAACTCCTGAGAGAGAGGGTGGAGGGAACATTCCCTGCCTGGGAGTCAAGTGAGGTGAGGGGATTTTGGAGAACCGCTCTGAAAGCCGGAGGGTGCCCTCGAGAAGGGAAGACTGTTCCACACAGCCATCTTAGGGTCTCTGCCAGGAGAGATACCAGGGAGAGTTCTTCAGGAACTGCTAGGAGAGGAGGGATGTGAACATAGAGACCGGTGCTCACTTTGGTCCAGAGAGGATCCTGGGAGCAGCTGGTGCCAGCAGAGGGGTGGGATGCTGGTTATAAGATGGCAACGACCTCCTCCCAGCCCACTCAGTTCTCCAAGGCACTGGGAAGGTAGAGAGACGATGTGATCCTTGTATTCCCTGAGGAGGATAAAGAGCAGTGGAGGGGGCAGTTATAGGGAAACACAGGTGCCCCTGAGAGTGGAAAGGTTTCCTCACTGATTAACGCTATGCTGAGAAAACTAGGTAAACCTCCCACTGGCATGAGATGGTACCAAGGTGAACCAGAACAGAGACCACCCCCATCTCTACCGGCCACCCCAGTGTAAAATATTTCCGCTTATCTGTTCACCACCCAGCCCTGGAGGAGCTAGGCTTGGATAGGGGTAGGAGAGGAGGAATCTCGGAGGCAGCCCATGGTCCCTTTCCTGGATCAAGCTCTGTGACTTCCTCATCTGAGACGTGCCAGGGGAGGAAGGCTAAGTCAAGTATTAGACTGATATTTTAAAGCTGAAATGGATGATTTTAGAAATCAAAAGTGACAGGAAATTGTTACTCAGCAGTAGAAGATGGGAACTATGGTTAACGGCAATGTTTAAAACATACCCAGGCATTCTCAGTGAAGGAAGATGTCTGTGTTCTTACGGGAAGTTGCTGCTGGGGTCCCACAGCCAGCTTTTTCATCCAGCCCTGAGATGTGCAGGACGAAGCAGCCTTCAGACCCAGCATTGAGGGTTCTGGGGCTGCTGTGATCGAAGGGGAAGACATGATCCTAGAAACAGTCCCAGGATTGCTCCAGGTCTGAGATGTTGTGAAATTTAAAACTTAAAAATCCATCTTTTAAAGTGTCTTCCCCTTCTATTTCACTATATTTTTAAACTTCCCACAATGGTAGAAAAGTCTTTTGTTAAAATGACTTGATTATTTTTGTTTTGTCTTGTTTATAAAAGGAACAAAATTCAAATGCGACTCTGTGACGTATTCTTTTTTTATATACTTACATTTTTATTACTGTACATCTTTGTAGTTTACAACATGGTTTTTCCCAGCAGGAATACGGTGCATGTTGGTCAAGTCAAAGACATTAGTATATACATTATCATCAACAGATACCTTTCATGTTTGTGTCTCTAAAATGTTTCATTATTTTCTTTAAAATGTGCATTCCTTTCTGCTACCTCTAGTAAGTATTTTACTTCTGGGGGAAACATAATGCAAGTTTTACATTTAGACTCTTTTAGAAAATGGGTTACCTATATGTTTATTGTTTAAAAACAAGGTAATCTTTATATACTGAATAAGCTAAGTATTTATCTAAAGAATACCTAAAATATTTTTTTTTATCATTTAGTTCCTCCCACAGTTATCGAATTCACAACTGAGACTGTGTTAGTACTGTGCTCTGACCTACCCCAGATCTATATACTGAGGGTTTTGGTGAAGGTGAAGGAGTCTGGACGATTGGCATATTCTCTGTGCCTAGACACACTTTTGAAATGTAGTGCATTAGCTTAACAGATGCTACTATTTTCCCAATTGTATAGATGAGGACATTGAGACACAGAGACATCGCACCGTGCCCAAGGTTACTCAGTTTGCTAAGTGTAGGAGCGGGATTCAAACCAATACAGTCAGTGAAGTCAGCCTCATCTCCACAGCAACAGTGGAGATGATAATTTCAAATTTCATTGCCTAGTAAGGTAAAAATGGCATCTTATTGGTGTTTTAGTTTGCATCTCTTGGATTGGTAGTGACATTGCACATTTTGTTCATAATAGATTATTAATTGTTGCATTATTTTGTTGTAAATTGCCTATTTGTGGCCTTGGCCCACTTTCCCATTGCTATTATTATTATATTATTATTATTTTAGTTTGCTATAAGGGCACATGAGTTTGCTGGTGACGAGAGAGTGAGAGAGAGAGAGAGAGAGAATCACCACCTAGGGGGATGGCCATGCTCCAATTCTTTCTCCTCCATTCTCATCTTCAGATTTGGGGCATGCATGTACACATTTCTGGCATGTCAGGTCCAGGACTTATACTGTACAGTTAACCATGTAAGATCCAGCTGCCTTAATCACCAACCCACTGGCTGGCCTGGTACTAATCTTTTTTCTTTTTGACTTATGAGAACTTTTCATTTTAACCACTCCACAGTCAGATATGTTGTAAATATTTTCCAGTGTATTGGTTACCCTTTCATTTTGTGTATGTGTGTGTGTGTGTGTGTGTGTGTGTGTGTTTAAGGGGTGTATTTTTCCTATATGCTAGTTAAAAATATTATTATGTAGTCATCTCTATTAATTTTTTTTTTTAAGAAAGTTGTCAGAAACAGAGAGAGGAAGGGAGAAAGCATCCCCCACTGGAGCGTGGTCATGCCACAAACCTTCTCTTCAGTTTCTCCATTCTGTTGGAATTTGAGGAGTATGTGTACATGTATCTGCAGTATTTTTAAAATTTATTTATTTATTTATTTTATTCTCCTTCTGCTATACATAATTTGGCTTGTAAAGAGAATTTACCCAACCTGAAATACATCTCAGACCAGTCCAGTTGAGAATACTATACAAATTATCATCAGTAGGTAATAACCCATTTCTGCGTCCCACAAGTGTCTTGCCTTTCTATTTTTTCTCCCTGATTTCCTTCCCTATACTCTTCCCTTCTCCCACCCTCCTTCCACACTGTTTCCAGAATTCCTAAATATTTTCACTGCTTTTATGCCCTCCAATCTTTCAGGAGTATTTTTTAAGCCACCACGGCTTGGACTTGAGCAGTTCGTTTAGTCATGTGAGATACAGCTCTGTTAACCACTGGGCCATGGGGTCAGTCTTATCCTTTCCTTTTAATGATTTTTCAAAGATAGTCTCCTCATATCCATGTTTTCATATTCCTATGAATGTTTTCAAACAAATAGTATAGTTGAAAAAATTTCACAGCGAACACCCGTATATACACAATCTAGATTCTATAATTATCATTTTATTATACTTGATTTGTGTAAAGCTATGGATGTATTTATCCATTTATCAAACATTAATCTAGCTTGCTTTTTGAGGCTTTCAAAGTAAATGACTGACAGTAAGTTTCCACTATAAATGCTTTGGCATGTGTATAATTTTTTTTAGAGGTTTTTGCTTTAGGGTGCGTGTGCTCTCCAGAAAGACAGAGAAAGACAGAGAGACAGAAAGCGAGAAATCACTCCCCCAAAGGGGATGGCCACACCACAATCCCTTCTCTTTTATTCTCCTCTCAGGATCTTGGGCATGCAAGCACACATGCCCGGCATGAGGTTATGCCACTGGGTTCGGGATTTGAACCACGGTTGACTACATGGGAGTCCAGAGACATAGCCATTATGCCAACTGCTGGTCCTGGCATGTATATCATTAACTACAGGTTATATATTTGTTTACAGTTTTTCTCTTTTGATAAAAATTTAGCTAAACTGAAATACACAAATCTTAGATGTACTTTCACTGATTTTTGACAAATACATACGCCAAAGTCCTATCAGAAAGTTCCCTGGCAGGACTGTCTGCCCCCACCCTCATGGAAATAAACTCTTAATTTTTTTTCTATTATAAATGACTTTGCCAGCTCTGCAATTCCTTGTAAATGGCATTATACAGTATTGGGATTAAATATCTCTGTGAATTTCTCACATTTCTGCATATCTTCCTAGCAGAGGGTCCAGAATCTCTTTTGAAGGATGTCTGTATAACAAGCAACTTTAGAATACAGACATGATGTTGGGACCAGCAGTTAGCATAATGGCTACGTCCTGGACTCCCAGGACGTAGTCGACTGCGGTTTGAGTCCGGGACCCAGTGGCTTAAAATTCACGCCGGGCGCGTGTGCGTGCGTGCCCAGGATCCCGAGAGGAGAATGGAGGAGAAGGGATTGCGGCGTGGCCATCCCCCCTGGGGGGGTGATCTCTCGCTCTCTGTTTCTCTGTCTCTCTCTGTCTGTCTGGTGAGCGCACGTGCCCTATGGCAAAAAAAAAAAAAAAAAAAAAAAAAAAAAAAAAAAGAATGCAGACATGATGTTTCCCTTGAGAGCAAAGAGCAGATGAGCTTACTGCCCAGTACAGAAGATGCAGTTTGCTGAGCCCAGAGATCCTTTCTGCTGCCTGTGTGGGTGTCACCTGGCCCTTTTCATGTCACCCTGTAGGGACTGGGCTTGGGAAAGCAGCTCCAGAAAATGGTGATACTCTAGCTACTGCTACAGTTGTGAGTAACAGAATTAACTTTTCTCCAACCCAGAAAGCCCATGTCTTCTATCAGCATCTATAAAAAGGCAACATGCTAAGTAGTTAGCTTTCAAGTAGGATAAAATCTCAGACCTTTCCCAGTTCTATATGTATATATGTGCATATGTGTGTGTGTGTGTGTGTATGTGTATATACCTGTTTTTTCTCTCAGCATGTTTCTGAGATGTACACACATCTTTGCTTTTATTAGTAATGCTTTACTTTTTATTGGTGAGTGTTATTCCACTGTACCAATTTAGTTCTCCATTTTGCTGGTGGCAGATGCTTGGACGATGCTCATTTTATTGAGTATTATGAATAAAGCTGTCATAAAATCTCTTGTACAAGTCTTCTTGGAAATACGTTTTCATTCAGGGTGGGGCAGGGGAGGTAGATACCATGGAGTAGAAATGCTAGGTAGATAGATGTTTATTTTCATTTTTAAATTATTTATTTATTTGTTCTTTTTATTTATATTATTATTATTAGTTATACATTCAATCACTATACATGATTTAGATTGTAAAGAGAATTTACCCAGCATGAAATACACCTCAGACCAGTCCAGTTGGAAATACTGTACACATCATCATCAACAGGTAATAAATGATTTCTGTGTCCCACAAATGTATTACCTCTCTATTTTTTCTCCCAAATTTCCTTCCCTACACTCTTCCCCTCTCCCACTCTCCTTCTCACTTTCTCCCCAGTGTCCATAACTATTTTCAATGCTTTTAAAACTGCTAAACCTTTTCCCAAAGGAATTGTGCCAATTCATGTTCCTACTACTCTTAGTATGTGTAAGAGATTCAGTGCTCTATAACTTTGTAAATATTTCAATCTTTTTTATTTTACCCATTCTTGTAGGTGTGGGAATGGTATTTCGTGTGGTTTTAATTTGCATTTCTCTGATGACTACTGATGCTAAGTGCATTTGTATGGGGTAATTGGCTATTTGCACACCTTAATTTATGTACTGTTCACATTTTTTGCCCACTTCGCAGGGTTTGTTTACAAAGCTAATATCACTGGTAACAGTTCATAGTTAAATATGCTGTCCAGTCCATGGTTCGCCTATTAACTTTCTTAATGGTATTCTTTAAGAAGTAGAAATTCTTAATCTTGATGAAGTCCTATTTCAAGATCTTTGTTTATGGTTATTATCTGTGACTTAAGAAGCCTTTGTTTACCTCCACGTCACAAGACATTCTGCTATTAGAAATAGTTCCTCTAAAAATGTTTCTAAAACCACCAAGCCTACAGGCATTCCTCTTGACCCTCTGCACAGTGGACATTTTTTTGGTAAATGTTGTTTAACCCTTCAATGGCTCCTCCTAGAAACAAGGACTGGTTTATCTCTATCGGGCCAGTAAACTTTCCTCAAATTTTCTGGAATCCTGGTGAATAAATATTTTTCCATTTTGTTCATATACATATTATCTTTAATCTACACACTGATCCCATGAAAGTTATTATTAACCCCATTTTATAGATCTGGGAAATGAGGCTCATAGAGATGAAATAACTTGCTAAAGTCACCCACCTCTACAGATTGGAGTTGGGAATCAAATCTACAACATTCTGATTACAAAACTTTGGTTATAATTTCCTCTGACCCTCATATTACACAGTTCAGTATCCATGATGATCACCATTACCATGATGATCACCATTACTGTCCTGATAGAACTTACCTCTCATTTTAGTCAATTATCACCTTAGTCCTTTGATGTTCCTCAGTTGTGTTGTTCATGCTGCTTAATTGCTTTGTCTTATAGAATGAAGTGACATACTGCAATGAGATTCATAATTGTCATATAATTCTGTATTACATGAAGATGAACAAGATTCATGCAATATATTTGAAATACTCTACTCTCTTTTCTTAAAGGACTATGTAAAGCCAATTTGAATTTCTTTTTTCTTAAAGAAAATATTAAAGTAGTGCAATATAAAACTGAAAAATACTAGTGGGAAGGAGTGGTATAGTGAAAAGTCTATTTCACATGGAAGGGTTCACCCAACTTCTTGTCCTAACTCAACTGTGTTATTCCAACTCTATGTGGAAAAAAAAATAAG
The DNA here is from genome assembly GCA_026018925.1 of Tupaia tana. NCBI lineage: Eukaryota > Metazoa > Chordata > Mammalia > Scandentia > Tupaiidae > Tupaia > Tupaia tana. Next base: position 223,097,815 of record JAKSZU010000001.1, on the reverse strand, counting down.
ATTTTCCTTTTAGAGCTCTCTTACCATGCTAGATAAAGATCCAGATAAAAAGATGTGCTATTTATTAATTTTTTTTCAGTTTTCACTTATAAAGCATGAAGAGCAAGATCTTGTCAGTATTTTAAGCATAAATATATGTGATAGTATGATGATAGGAAGGGCTTTGACTCTTTAGGAGAAAGAGTTGTTTTGTAACTATTCAGTAGTGGTATTGTCTTGCTTTAATGTGTTTCACAGGTGCCGATAGCATATCTTTGTGAGCTTAGTTAGGAAAAGTGCCAGGGACTTACATATTTTTTTCTCCAGCATAAAACATTAAAGAGTACCTGGGTCATGATGTGTCATTGTGGCACAGGTTTTGGGTTAGAAAGTTGAAATAACTATTCCTGTTATCATTTTTGTTGAGATCACTGTTATTGTTATAATTCTTGACTTTTCATTTTTAAATTTGGATGTCAAAGCTAGACTACAGAGAACCCTGCCTAGAGCAAAGTAGAATGTTGGCAAGATCTTTGAGCTCAATGACCTGGCTGATCTTGGCAGCAGCTGCAAAGTGACAGTAGAAGGTGACGGACACTTGGGAAGAAGTATGTGGCCTCAAGAGGTTATCATGGTGCTGTGACTCAACCTGTTTCAAAGGATGTTCTATGGACAAAGTGGATCACTGAGTTATAAAATGCAGCCAAGAACATGTCTGAAGCTGTGGGATGTTTTTATTGATCTTTTCTCTTAAGTTGAGTTCTAGAAAGATCCCTAACTAATCATTAAGGCCAAGGGATTTAAAAAAAAATTTTTTTTAGAGGTTTTTGCCATTGGGCGTGTGTGTTCACCACAGAAAGAGAGGTAGAGAGAGACAGAGACAGTGAAAGGGAAAGTGAGAAATCACCTCCTGGGGGACTGCACTTTTTCCTCCATTCTCCTCCCGGGATCTTGGACACGCATACACAGGCACCAGATGATTTTCAAGCCATCAGGTCTGGGACTCAAACTGCAGTCAGCCATGTGAGAGTCCAGCAATGTAACCACTATACACCTATTGGCCCCCGCTAAAGGATGTATTAAGGAAATTCTTGATCCCAGGAACAAGAGAGGTAGGACAGGAAGGGATAAAAACCAAGAAAGGGTGTGATTTGATATTAGAATTTGTTGTGATTCATAGGAAAGAAGCTGAGCGTGTGAACTCCACACTAGTCCATCATATCATTGTCTTTGCACTCGAGGCACTGGATGGAGGGATGGTAGAAAACTCTCCAGCACTTCCAGTCCTCTGAATGGATTAGGCAGTTGGCGTGCTCCAGGGCAAACCTCAGAAGGTCACAGGTGCTGGAGGCTGCATACACAGAGCCTGTAGAAGAAACAGATGGTTACCAGTGACATCCAGGCTTCACTACAGCTTCTGTAGCTTCACAGTTTTTCTGAGATTAGAAAGCATTAACTATATGGGACCAGCAGTTGGCTTAATGGCTACATCACTGAACTCCCATGTAGTCGACCGTGGTTCAAGTCCCGGACCCGGTGGCTTAAACTCATGCCGGGCATGTGTGCGTGCGTGCCCAAGATCCCAAGAGGAGAATGCAGAAGACGGGATTGCGGTGTGGCCATCTCCCCTGGGGGGTGATTTCTCACTTTCTGTCTCTCTGTCTCTCTCTGTCTTTCTGGTGAGCACACATGCTCTATAGCAAAAACCTCTCAATCCAAAAAAAAAAAAAAAAAAAAAAAAGAAAGAAAGAAAGAAAGAAAAGAAAAGAAAGTATTAACTATAGATTAACAGAAGGCAGGGAATGCAATGTAGGGTATCCCTGGCTCTGCTTGCTCTTCTTCACCATGGAACAGCAGCACTAGCTCATTTCCTTTACTAATGGAACAGTGACATGCTCTCAATGTTGACACTCACATCCTTTTATGACATTTGGACGACCCAAACAGTGTGAGCCAGCAGAAGGTACCTCTCCTCCAGCCCTCCCTCCAAAATACTCACAAATGTGGGAGAGCATGTGTGCCTCTGTGGGTTGTCACATTATACGCATTTTTAGTGTCTGTAAAAAAATGTGTTCTACTCTCCTTCACCTGCCCAGGGCATAGCTTCTCTTTCTAAAAGCCCTGACCGGAAGTTATCCTGCCTGATGCCTTTGCTACTTCCTCCCACTGAAAAAGTCACAGCTCTGGTTCTAGCCCCAGAGCATGCTGTACCTTTGACCTTTCTAGAACTTTCTGCATTGCAGCTCCTTGTTTGATGATGCTGTCTCTCTAGGGACAGATTGTTGCGGGTATCTTTGTATCCTCTGGCAAGCCCAGCCTCCACCAAGCCGAGCACCATACACATACTCAGAATACTTACTAAATCAATTAAATGAAGTGTTTGGAAACCGCCTTAATAGTTTCTTCACCTGTCTCTTGTCTTTATGAGTAAATACTGTCAGTTGAAAAAAAAAAAAAAAAGGTATCCATTTTGTTTTCTTTTTTTTTTTTTTTTTGGCCAGCATCCTGTTTTCTATTGCTGTGTAATGAATTACCACAAGCTGAATGCTGTAGAATAACATATATTTATTGTCTCACAGTTTCTGTGGATCAGGAATCGGATATGGCTTAGCTGGGTCCTCAGCTCAGATCCTCCTCAGGCTTCAATCATGAGGTTGACTGAACTGTGGCATTCTCACCTCAATTGGGGAAGAATTCGCTCCCCAGCTCGTTCAAGTTGTTGACAACTTTCATTTTCTTATGGCTATAGGGTTGAGGGCCTTGGCTTTTTGCTGGCTAGAGACTGAAAGCCACTCTTAGGTCCAGGAAGCCAAAAGGTCTCTGATTTAAGGCCTAGAGTGAAGCCTGGTGACATTATGCTCAATGAACAATGTAAAATTGAATAGAATCTAATTACTTAGGACCTGAGAATATCCCAGTTCAAGTTCTGGGTCTCTCTATCCACCCATACTCATATAAAGACTGAATTTTAAAAAATTTATTATCTAATCTTATTTATATTACATTGAATCACAAATATCTTTATAGTGTATTACATTTCTTTTTCTGGCACAATTACCATGCATATCAGTCAAGACAAAGACATTACTATCCACATCATCATCAAATAGCTTTTCATCATTTTTTCAGATTATTATTATTTATTCTCATTATTTTTTTAAACATTCAATCACTATACATCATTTGGCTTGTATAAAGCATTTACCCAACATGAAATACTTCTCAGACCAGTCCAGTTGAGAGTACTATACATGTTATAATCAACAGGTAATAAGCCATTTCTGTGTCCCACTAATGTCACGCCTCTCTAGTTGTTCTCTTGCTATCCTTCTCTATACTCTTCCCTACTCCCCCTGCCCCATTCCACACTGATATAAAGACTGATATTGAAGAAATGGGCTAACCTCAATGTTTTTCTGTTTGTTTATATACTAAAGACTTCCTATGGCAATCTCCAAAGAAATCAATTTAATATTTCAGTCACTCTGGGGGCCAGCAGATGGCATGGCAATTATGTCGCTGGACTCCCACATGGCCGACCATGGTTCAAGTTCCAGACCTAGTGGCTTCAAACTTACCCTGGGTGCATCTGTGCATGTGCTTAGGATCTCAGGAGGAGAATGAAGGAGAAGGGATTGTGGCATGGCCATCCCTCTTGAGGGGCGATTTCTCACTTTCTGTCTCTCTGTCTCTCTTGTGAGCACATGCTCCCTATAGCAAAAATTTCTGGAAAAAAATACATATGTACATATATTCCAGCCACTCTATTCTGGGATTAGAGGAATGATATTTGAATCTGATTTTGCCATTTATTCTTCAAGTGACCTTGAGCAAGTTATTTAACATCCCTGAGCTTCAGTTTCTCTGTCCTAAAGACTGAGATAATTATGGTGCTTTCCTCCTAGGATTGTCAAGCAGATTTAAATGGAGCTGGACAGGGGAGCAGCTGTAAAATAAGATGCTCTGTGATGCAGACCTACAAGGGGATGTTACAGGCTCACATCTGGAGACCTCCCTAAGGACACCAAGCATGTGTATGGCCATGGCCCAGTGCTTGCTGGAGCTGGGGATGGATAATGGTGGCAGGATCCCATTGGCAGCATTCTCTTTTTTTCTCCCTCACTCAAAAAGAGGACTAAATCAAGGTGTTTAAAAGGTGGAATGATATACACATACCTGGACCATAATTATATGCCTAGCATAATAACTGTTAACAATTATTACTGTTATTTAAATTGTGAAGTTGTAGAACATATTAACCAGACCTCGGGGTGATGAGAAGTCTCTAGGGAGGTGAATGGAAACCTTAAGTTAAGGAATGGAAGATTTTTCACTCTGTCAAGTGTCTTTTTCTCCATATACTTCTGCTCATTCTCAGTCTTTAAGATTGCATATGTGGGGACCAGCAGTTGGCATAATGGCTATGTCACTGGACTCCCATGTAATCGACCATGGTTTGTGTCCCGGACCCAGTGGCTTAAACTCATGCTGGGTGCGTGTGTGTGCGTGCCCAAGATCCTGAGAGAAGAATGGAGGAGAAGGGATTGCGGCATGTCCATCCCCTCAGGGGGTGATTTTTTGCTTTCTGTCTCTCTGACTCTCTCTGTCTTTCTGGCGAGCACACATGCCCTGTAGCAAAAACCTCTGAAAAAAAAAAAAAAAAAAAGGACTGCATATGTGTCTCTGTATGTGTGTGTTTCTGTGTATACATATATATGTCTGAGTGTGTGTGTGTGTGTTTGGAAGTGTGAGGAGTTGATGACAAAAAAGAGAAAAAGAAAAGTTGAAAGAATGTTACTAGAATGCTTTGGCCCCACTTAGATCAGCTTACTGAGGAATGTACATAGCCCTGCCCACCCCTTCTTGGGAAGCCCAAGGAAGCCAATGTCATTAGGCTCTGTTTTCGAACCTAGGGTCTCATCTGTCACTGTGGCCAAGTACCTCGGGCCAAGACCACAAGCCTGGAGGCTGGAAAGCCTGGTTCTCATAGAAGTGCCTCTTTTACTGGTAGATTTATTGCCACACGTGGTAGGAGGCTGGATATTCATTCTGTGTCTGCGTCATCCTTGGCCAGGCTGTTCAGCATCCAGCCCCCATGTTCCATTAGATGGATGGCTCCCATGGTAGGAAAGAAGATAATAAATAACCCTGGACACAGCCATTCCTCTGTAAATTTGAAATCACAAGTAGTGTGCTCGCTGAACCTCAGGCTGACCTAAACGCGTACTCTCTAGCAGCTGTATCACCATTAGCAGTTACTTTACTTTCAGTAAATGTCTCTCCAGGTGATGGGCAACACTGAGTAATCCTCCTTCTTACTAGTTTACTGCCATTAGTATTCCCATCAAAGTTTATCAAGTGTTCTACTCTATGTATAGTATTGTACTGTTGCAAGGAATATCTTTTCAATAAAAGCTGAACATCCAGAGTTTGATAGTTCTCCCAAATAATTGCATACTGGCAATGCATTGAAAAAAACCCCGCCATATGAGCCAAGTGAAACATGCCTGTGGATTCATCAGTGCCTATGAGCTATCAATTTGCAGTCTCTCACTTACGGCTTTGCCCTATGACCCAGGATGCTTTGTATTTTCTTGCCATGGAATGAGAAGTGATGGTGACCTGTCACTCCTAACGAGGCTCTGGCAGCCTGGTTTCACCAGCAGACCAATTTGTGGAGATTGCCAAGTTCTGCTTTTAGTTACCTGTGGCACTTTCCATTGCCAGATACCCATGAAGCTAAAGGGTTGATGTTTGTCCCAAATACATCACTGACAAACTGGAGAAATCTGAAAGATTGCGTTGAAGTGTCAAGCGTATGCAACTGTGTCCTAGCTCTGGGGTGCCTGTACTTAAAGGACAAGTCCTATTGCAGGACTCTTGCTGGTGCTTTCAGAGGCTGCTGAGCCGAGAGTCCCTCAGTAACAATAACAAACCAGTAACAAATGATGAGATTTCGACAGTGGGATCTCTGTAGGGAGGCTGATGCTATTCTTGTCTCCTCCTGCACCACCTGAACCTGGGCTTCACAATTGCAATGGTGATTTGTACTTGAATAAAAATGATAATCCTGTAATCAGACAACCTTTAATATTTAGTGTTAGCAAAGGAAAAATGACCACTATCCCACTATATGTTTTGTTGCTGCTAAATTGTCTTATGCACTTTGATACTAATGAGAGATTTTCCACATCTTGTCAGGTACAGTCCAGGTAGAGAACATGTGACACATTGAAAGGGGTGATTGAATGGAAGGTAGTAGGGTATTAATTTAAAATGTTTGGTCAGAGACCAGCAGATTGTGTAATAGTTACGTAGCTGGACTCCTACAGAGTTGACCGTAGTTCAAGTTCCGGACCCAGTGGCTTAAAACTTGTGCCAGGATTGTGTGTGTGTCAGTGTTCAAAATCCCAGGAGGAGAATAAAAGAGAAGGGATTGCAGTGTGGTCTTCCCCCTGGGGAGTGATTTATCGATTTCTGTCTCTCCAGCGAGTGCACATGCCCTACAGCAAAAATCTCTTTTAAAAATGAAAGAAAAAAAAGGTTTAATCATAACTAAGTGAGACCAACAAGGAATGGTGAGGCAGAGAGCTGTTTTCATCCTTATTTCATGAAGTGATTAGGGGAAAGAGTGGCTTCTAGGGAGAAGGGGCTGTTACTTTAGGCCACCTCATGGGAGCTGTGGCTTTAGAAGAGCATTACATCAGACTAAGAAGTTTCTGTATAGCAAAAGTCACAGTAATTAGTGTGAATCAACAACCCTTGGACTGGGAGAATATTTTTGTAAACTATGTCTCAGATAAGGGACTGATAACCAGAATACACAGGGAAATCAAGTGGCTTACCCAAAACCAGAGATCAACCCAATTAGAAGGTGGGAAAATAAGTTCAACAAACAATTCTCTAAGGAAGACAGGCAAACAGCCAAAAAGCATATGAGAAAATGCTCAACATCCCTCATCATAAGGGAAATGCAGATCAAAACCACAATGAGATACCACCTAAGCCCAGTCAGAAGAGAAGATTAAAAAAAAAAATGATAATTGCTGATGGGACAGTGGTGGAAGGGGAACTCTCCTACACTGTTGATGGGAATGTAAATTGGTCCAGTCATTGTGGAGAACAATATGGAAGTTACTCAAAGATCTACAAATAGACTTACCATTTGATCCAGCAATTCCACTGCTGGGTATCTACCTAAAGGATAGGAGAATGCTCAGTTGGAAATGTGCTTGCACATCTATGTTTATTGCAGCATTATTCACAATTGCTAAGATGTGGAACCAGCCCAAATGTCCATGAACAGATGAATGGATTGAAGAAGTGTGGCACATATACTCTATGAAATACTACTGAGTCATTAAAAAAAAAAAGAAAAAAAAAAAAAAACAAGATCCTGGCATTTGATAGAAAGTGGATGAATACGGAGGATTTACTGCTGAGTGAAGCAAGCCAGGCTATGAAAGAGAGACATCGTATGTCTCCACTTACTATATATTGATTGTCCACATGCTATGGTAGAAACAGAAAGACCAGAGAATATGGAAGTATGGAAAATGGTTAGGGATACTGAAGACAGTGTAATAAGAGGGTGGGACAAGGGGAGACTATGAGGAAAGAAATTAAGTAGAAAAATAGAGAAGCAAGACATTATGGGGCACTGAAATGGATTATTATATGTTGATGATGATGTGTATAGTATCCTGAACTGGACTGGCATGAAGTATATTCATGTTGGGTAAATTCACTTTATGAGCTGACTGATGTATACTGGCTAAAAGTATTTTTTTTAAAAAAAAGTTTTGAAAGTGAATCACAAACTACTGGGGATTCTGATACTTGCTGAAGTTTGAGAATCAAAGCTCTAAAGTTTAGGGTCCTTATTATTTTGTCATATAGCACACTTCTACATCTGGATTGATAGCCTTCTTATTCCTTTAGACACAGTAACTACCAGCCTGATATTCTGACTCAAGTCCTTTAGGAAACTGATCTCTATTATCAGTACACTGGGGACTGATTTTTTACTGATTTTCAAGGGGACTTCAAAAAGTTTATGGAAAACAGAATTAAAATATGAGTTTATTTGGTGCAAACATTTTTGTTAATTCATGCATTTCTTTTTTATCGTGGGCATGTTCTGTGAATTTTTGAAGACTCCTCTGTATTGCTACAGTTAGTTGCAACTTAAGATCATTGTATTGCCCGGATCACATCAAAGGTCTAAAAGCAGTGAAGTGTCATAGTCCAACTTCCTAGATTGAACTGGAAGAGTGGTGCCTCGTGGCAAGGATAAAGACTCATCCTAGGTCCCACTCAGCGCTGTACCTTGTCTGTGATCCCAATGATTAGTTGTGTATACCAGAAGCTTTTGGTTGATTTGGAGGTGACTGAAAGGGCGAGGTTTTTAACATTGACTGGGTAATCATGAATAATTTATTTCACTCTGAGGACTCAAATCTGTAGAAATGAAAGGCCTGATGGGCTGTTCCAGTATTCCATAACTCTATTCACATGATGACAGGATTGGTGAATTTAGTTTTGACTGGAAGTACTGTCTGAGCTCATCTATAGGGCAGAAGACATTGACAATCCAAACTGGCAAGCATCAGCCAAGTGAATATATTCATTCTCCATTGTTGTGACAAATTAACCCAAAATGTAGTTTACAACAACAAATATGTATGACTTGTTTCTGAGTATTGGAAATCTAGAACTGGCTTAATTGGGCGGTTCTGGTTTGAGGTCTCCCATGAAGTTTCAGTCAAAATGTTTGAAGGCTTGATTGGGCGGGAGGATCTGCTTTCAAATTCACTCATGTTGGCAGGAGTTCTTTGCCACACTGGACTATCCTCAGGGATGCTCACAATATGGGAGCTGGCTTCCCCCAAGACAATGATCTAATGGAGAGAGAGAGCAACAAAGACAGTATCTTTTATAACTTAATCTCAGAAGTGACAGGCTATTATTTCTGCCATATTCTATTGGCCCTACAGACCAACCCTAGTACCGTGTGGGAGGGACTCACAAGAGGATAAACACCAGGAAGCAGAGTTCACTGGGACCATCTTGAAGGCTGGTTACCATGGTGGATCAGCTGGTGGATTGTTTCAAAGAGCATGATTGGTGCAAGTAACAGAGCAGCTGTAACTGCAACTGGAGATCCAGCATGAACCAATCAAGAGCCAAAACTTTTTTGCTAAATTGTGATGCCTTTGGATCTGTTCCAGATACTACTTTTTGTTGTTTTGTTTGTGTACTGCTCCAATAGTATGAATCATTTCTGTGTGCGCACACATGCCTGCCTGAAGATAGTGTTTCCTAGCCAAAAAAAATGTTCAAATCCCATTTCATCTATCTTTTTAAGTCATGCCTGTTACACTAATTGAGTCTCATTTTTCTAGAATGCTCAGACATATGTGGTAATCTCTCACAAATAGATATACAAGTCAAGTCAAGCCAACTCTTACCTTTTGAGCACTTTGAGCATGTGTATAGCTGAGCAGAGACACAGAGCTCCTTGTGTTTCTTGTGAGCCTGTCTTGATGATTTGATATAGAATCAGCAGGCACTGATTTACAAGCTGGGCTTTACAAGGAACTAGCTTATGCTTCTTCAGCAGGCTTCTTGGCATTACTTTTCTCCCCCAATGTATGTAAATAACAATTTATCTATCCATTCTTAGGACATTTGGTTTGCTTCCAATTTTTGCTAACAAAAAGAAAAATGTTGCAACAAGCATTCTTCAACATGTCATTATGTTTACATGTGCAAAATTTTCTCTAGGCTATATCCTTAAATTGCTGGGTTGTAGAGGATATGTTTCTTATTTGTCTTGGATACTGCTCACTTAATTTACTAAACTATCATTCCAATTAATGATCAACTTACTATTATAGAACTTAATTGTTTTTGTCAGTCTAATACAAGGAGAGCTCAAAAACTTCATGGAAAAATTAAATTAAAATATAAACTTATTTTAGTGCAAATAATTTTTAAAAATTTATTGATTTTACATTCTTTACTGAACATCATCACAGCATACAAAATGTGATTTCCCATCCAGAATACACTGTATAGTGGCTTAATCATATATGTTATCATCAATAAATAATTTTCCACTTGTTTCTTAAATATATATATATATATACATATATGTATACATATGTGTGTGTGCATGTGTGTGTATACACACACACATCCCTCCCCACTTCTCACCCTCTGCCATTTCCCATCCTCCTTCCACACTGTTTCTGGTATCTATAGTTGCTTTCCATTCCTTAATCACGTATGTTATCAACAAATAATTTTCCATTGAATATATATATGTGTGTGTGTGTGTGTGTGTGAGAGAGAGAGAGAGAGAGAGAGTGAGAGAGAGAGAGAGAGAAACAAAGCTGCTGCGTCCAGGACTCAAGCCATGGTCAGCTATATGGGAGTCCGGTGCTCCCGATCACCATGCCATCTGCCGGCTTCTTTCCCCTCACAGTATTTTATAACTGACACATAATAATTGTAATATTTGTGGGGTTTAGTGCAATTTTTCAATATGTAAATACATGTTATGATCAAGTCAGGATAATTATCTCAGATATTTGTCAATTTGAATGCCATTAGTTTTGAGACATCCGAAATCTTCTTTTAGCCATTCTGAAATACATAATAAATTACTGCTAACTGTAGTTACCCTTCTGTACTCTATTACACTAGAACTTACTCCTCTAACCCTAACTGTAATTTTGTATCTGTTAACAAATATCTCCATTTCCCTTCTTCCCTTCCCTTCCCTTCCCTTCCTTTCTCTTCCCTTTCCTTCCCTTCATAGCCTTTAGTAATCACTATCCTGCTCTCTATTTCTATGGCATTACTTTCTTATTTTTATAGTAGCTCTACTCTGTCATGAAAGTATTTGTTTTAATTACTAGAAGGCACATGTGCTCATGAGGGAGGGAGACACACACACATACACACAAAGCACCCTCCGTAGGGCATGGTCATGCAAGAATTCCTTTCCTCCATTCCTCCATCCTATCAGGATTTGGGGCATGTATGTGGATATGCCTTGCATATTTCTCAAGCTGCCACGGCCAAGATTCAAACCACAACAAGCCATGTGGTATCTTTACACAGAGTGCTTAACAGCTGTGCTACTGGGCTGGCCCACGAAGGTACTTTCTTTTTTCTTTCTTTCTTTATTTTTAATGATTATATTAGCAAAATATTTTACTTTTATTTTGATGAGGTAATGTTAATATTTTTAAATTTACATAAATAATGATGGTTAAAGCTAAGGCTCAACCCTCAAAATTTAGTTTACAGAGGAAGAAATAATGTAGTGATTAAATGTCTGGACTCTGGGATCAGATCTCCTAGAATAAAATCTTGACTCTGTCATCTACCAGCTGTAAGAACTTGGACAAGATTCAGTACTTAATAGCCCCTCTGTGTTTCAGTTTATTCATCTGTTAAGTGGGACTACTTATAATGTCTATCCCACAAACAGCACCGGGAACATAGTGATAAGCACTGCATAAACAATTGCCACTGTTGTTCTTCAATATGAGCTGCTCCCTTTGAGGTCTCTGGTGGCACAGATTTGGCTCAGCACCTGACTGCTGAGACCCCAGAGACACTTTCTGGGCCTAGGCTATATGCTTGTGTTCTTTTCTTTCTTGTTGCAGTCTCCAGGGACTCAACCTTCTTCCTCCTCTTCTTCTTCTTCTTCTTCTTCTTCTTCTTCTTCTTCTTCTTCTTCTTCTTCTTCTTCTTCTACTATTCTCTTCTTCTTCTTCTATTCTCTTCTTCTTCTTCTTCCTCTTCTTTTTCTTCTCCTCTTCTTCTTTTCCTTCTCCTCCTCCTCCCCTTCTTCTTTTCTTCTTCTTCTTCTACTATTCTCTTCTTCTTCTATTCTCTTCTTCTTCTTCTTCTTCTTCCTCTTCTTTTTCTTCTCCTCTTCTTCTTTTCCTTCTCCTCCTCCTCCTCTTCTTCTTCTTCTTTTCCTCCTCCTTCTCCTTATCCTCCTCCTTCTTTCCTTCTTCTTCTTTTTAAATTATGGCCACCACCCTTTGTCCCTTGGGATTCCTTTTCATTCATGACCTACTAGAGAATAAGGAGCTCCAATCTCCTTTTGATGTCCTGGAAGCCAGGCACACTCTTCTTTCTCATTTTAAGATTTTCCCTGCTACTTACTATAAGAAAACAGTCCCAAATTTGGGGAGGTAGAAAGTCAAAAGAACTTTCTTTCTGAACTTTTATGATTTAAGACCCTGTTCCACAGTTTCTTGGTTCCTCTGGACGATGACACCTGGAAGCTCAGCGATCTCCGTCTTTTCACTTTCCTAAGGATGAACATTTGACTCTCTCCTCCTCACCTCCTCTTCTTTCTCCCTGGATCTTGCTGACCCTTTCCTTTTAGAAGGCTCTACTCCTAAATCTGTAGTTCTACAATTTTCAAATGTGGGAACAAAGTGGGTAGAAACAAGTCCATTGGAAATGTATCTTAAGTGTCTGTTATGTGCTAGGCACTGCTCTGGGTGGTTCGGCTTATCTTCTTTGAATTTAGGGCTGAGTGGAAGAGATGGATGACTACATCCATATATCTACAGAATGTTGCCTACTTAGCCAGTATTCATGACTTTCAGCATTTCTTCAAAGGTCTTTAGCATCCAGAGTCATATCTAGCTTTAAACTGGATTGCTATTTAGGTATTGGTGTTTGAATTGGGAATCAGTGACAAGCTTGTCCATTAAAAATAAAAAGAGAGAGAGAGAGAGAAAGAGAGAGAGAGAGCGCGCAAAAATATCAGAAAGTCCCTTGGAATCTGACAGATAAAGGCTCTTTTTTTGTCTGCTCTTTTATTTTTATGAATGTTCTTCTTTTCTCTCTAATTAATTGTTGAACATCTCAGATACATGCAAACATGGAAAAAATTTATTGTAAACCTGACAAATACCACTGCCACTATGACAAGCATTGAATCAAAGTTGTTTCAACCCAGATATTTCCTTTCTATAAAGAGGCACTTAAAATAATGAATTGGAACATTTAGAAAGGTACATATTTGGCACTCACTTTATTAATAAAGTATTAGCAAAACAAATATTTCATTTTAAATCTTAACTAACTGCTTCTCAAAAAAAAAAAAAATAGCATAAAATTTTTCCCTTCCCAGACAGGCTTTTATCCAAGATTCGTACTGTATTTAATGGATATTAAGTTACAAAACACTCTTAACAGATGACAGTATATGACAACTTGATCTCTATTTTGAAGAGGAAAAATTGATTTACCAAAAAGGAAATCAACTTGCCTGAGTTCCCATAGTCATAATCATAATTATAATCACTGCTTATTGGGCATTTACTCTATGCCAGGCATAACGTTGATATGTTTTATGTGCATTCTTATTTGATTCTCAAAGTAATTATATAAAGAGTACAATAATTGAGACTTAGAAAGGTTAAGTAACTTTCTCAAAGTGACACAGTGACTTGCCAAGTTCAAATCATGATGCTAGGTATAGAAAATTAGTGACAAGCACAGAACTGAAATCTTTCTCTTTAGGCATCTTTTTTCTTTCAATTTATCTTGTAGTTTCTTACTTACATCAAATTGTTATACATCTTGATGGTGTACAATATGGTTTTTCAAAATGTGCCTGCAGTGTGTGATAATCAAGTCAAGGACATTACCGTACACATCACTTTCAACAAAGAACCTTACATTTTTGTATCTGTTAAAGCCTTTTTCCTGAGCCTCTCCCGTCAACTCCCTAATAGGTTCTTCATCTAGTTATTTAAAAGTGCTTAAAACTCTGAAATTCTGGGGACCAGCAGATGGCATAATGGCTATGTTGCTGAACTCCCATGTAGTTTACCATGGTTCGAGTCCTGCACCTGGTGGCTTAAACTCACGCCAGGTGCATGTGCGTGCGTGCCCAAGATCCTGAGAAAAGAATGAAGGAGAAGGGATTGCAGCGTGGCCATCCTCCCTGGGGGGTGACTTCTCTCTTTCTGTCTCTCTGTCTCTCTCTGTCTTTCTGGAGAGTGCATGTGCCCTATAGCAAAATAAAATAAATAAAATAAAATAACCAAAAAGCAAAAAACAAACCCCACCCCCCCCCAAAAAAATGAATAATGAATCATCCACCAGTATTATTACGCTAAGTAAATTATAGTCAGGGCCTGCTTTCTGAGTCTGGGCTACAGCCTATGTGGAGAACCATCATGCCTCTACCAGTAATACAAGCGTGACCTACCTCTCTGCAGCTGCTCGGAATTTCGTGGGTAATGCTATTTACAGCACTGTGGAGAACAGCGAGGGGCAGTGCAGATCCTGTATTTTTAGGGAAATGGTGCATGTATGGTATTGTTACAGTCTTCGTAGCAACTCTTAGCCTGAGGTGACAGGGTAAGTTATATCACACCAAAAAAGAAGAAGAAGAAGAAGAAGAAAAAATAAAAAGAGATCACTATGGCAATATTTTGGGTTAATATATAAGTTAGTAAGGAGAAGAAACAGATTCAGCACAAGATGACTCTCAGTTCAGACCTAAAGTTTAGACTGATGTATCAAAAGCATCAGTGCTCAGAAGTCATGCACAATGTGCACTAATACAGACCACATCCCAACGAGACCAAAGCCCAGGGAAATGGACTAAGAAGCCATAGCAGAATCCCATGCCTTTTCCTTTCAACCTCCCCAAAAAGGAAAAACAGAGGGCACACCACATACTTGGAAGCTAGCTCCTGTGGAAAAGACCTGGGACAGAGGAGAATCAAGGAAAGCAAACGTGCTATTTGACTCAGAGTAACCCAGAAGATGCATAAGCTTGCATTGTCCGATTCATTGACAACTTTGGTGTCTTGTCTAAAACAAACCTCTGTGAGGATCCATCTGCCATGTGTATATGCCTGTTCTCATTGCTAGGAGAAAACAGACATGTATATCCACACAGACCATACTACCTAATAAGAAAGACTAGATGCACAAATAAATACATTCATAATATTAGTGATAATGTGCTAAGTCATTTACACTAAGGATATTACAGAAGTGTGGATTGGAGGAAAGCAAAATCTTGGGGCCATTGGATAGTATTGGACACATGTCATTGAGGCAAAGAATATCAGGCAAAAAGAACAGCAATAATAGAGGCACAAAATGAAAATTTTAAAATGTTGTTGACCTGAAATGAGTAGTCCCGTTTGGCTAGAATGCAAGATGGGAAGGGGGAGTAACAGCAGATGAGGCTAGCAAAGCAGGCAGGGGAGAGAGGGAGCAGACCCTAGGGCGATCTGTGCTAAGACATGTGGCACATGCCTTGGAGGCAAGAGGAAGCTTCTGAAAACTCCTGAACAAGAGGGTGACAGGACCAGTCTTTGCCTTCAGTAAATGATCATGGTAGCGGGAAGGCCCAGGTCTCTTCCTTTATTCCTCAGGAAGGCTGATCCTGAATTATGACATTAGACATCATGTGTGAGAGGAGAGACATTAATGGGATAACCATATTATTTAACAAAAGGATCATATGTGAGCATCGGCACTTCTTTAGGAGTGATAAATGAGAAGGTGATCACTGGTTGTAATACTGGAGCACGAGATGAGAGCTGTTGGTGTCAAGATGACAACAACAGGAACCAGGAAGGGTTGTAGGAGCCTGAGGTGTGGGCATTGGCGGGAACACAACTTTGGATGAGGTGACACTACAAGGACTAGAAGATGAATGGTAAGCATGGAGCCACAGTGCCAGGCAGTGCATGGCACACGCTTCATAGGGTACCATTTGTGAATGGTGCCCCCCCCCCCAGTGTGATGCCATGCACACTTCTGGACGTGGTGGGGATAGACCCTACAGCTCTGGGGACACTGAAGCAAAATGCCGGGAGGAAAAGAGTGAAGCAGAATCTTCCATGGCATTGGCACTAAATAAAAAAGGAAATGGGTGCTTAGCTAAACTGTTCTGGATTGGAACTGTTTGCAAGATGAGCCATCAGCTTTGGTTTAGTATCAAAATCATTTCCTTCTTCTCACTCATGAAGCATAATTTAAGTATCTTAGACTACTTGGACATAAAAACATTATGAAGTCTTGTTGCAGTATTTTTTTTTCAGCAGTCTCTGTCTCAGGAAGTTTAATGAGGACAAACACTGTGTCTGTCTCATTTTCCTTCACAATACTTGAGAGAATGACCTCCACCTTCCCAACTTCTTAAGAAAGGAAGATTAGACCAGGGAGGCAGTTCAGTGTCAGCATAACCTTTGAAATACATACTCACTGAATTGATGGGCAACTCTAGGCACTGGAGAGAGACATTTCCAGGATGGCTTCAGTGAAGCTCTGAAGAATCACACCTGCCATTGCGTTAGCAATAGGAATCACCATAGAATACAAGATTAAGGGCTACTATACTCCTTAAAAATATCCTCTGGTTTGAAGGCATTTGGGCATCATCAGCACACCTTTCAATAAACCAGATTGCTTATTTCTGGAAGTCCAGAGACCTTTCCTCCTTAACCAACTTCCTGTTACAAGTTTACTGAGTCCCCCGAATAGTTCTTTGCTGAAGATCTAGTTTTCAGTATTTCAGATTGTGATCATATTTAGAAACAAGATTGTTGCAGACTTAACTATTAAGATGAGGCTAGACCAGAGTAAGGCAGGCCCTTAATTCAATAGGATTGGGGATATTTGTTTACAGACATTATGCAAAGACAAAATCAAAGATCAGGGTGCCAAAGAACTTCAAAGGTTGGCAACGAACCACCAGAAGCTAGATGAGAGGCATGGAACAGATACTTCCTTACAGCCCTCGGCAGGAAGCCACTCTATCAACATCTTGATCTTGAATTTCTAGCCTCCAGAACTATGAGATGATGCATTTATGCTGTTTAAACCCCTCATTTCGTGGTGTTTTGTAATAACAGCCTTAGCGACCTAATTCACTAGCCAAGGGTGAGACCCCCATCCCTGAGAAGATGAGGGCTCTCTTCTGCACCGTAGCAGCAAACACCACCTGATCCCTGGCATATATTACTTTAGAAAAAACATTTTCAGAACTGTAAACTATTCTTGATTAGGAAATGAAATGATTTTATATTTCCAGATTTTTAAATTTTTTTTACATTTTTGCTATGGAGTACATGTACTCACTGGAGAGACAGAGAGAGACATTGAGAGGGAAAGTGAGAAATCATTCCCATGGGGAATGGCTAAGCACAATCCCTTCCCCATTCTCTTCCTGGGATTTTGGGCACACATGCATACACACTGGTGTGTTTCAAGTGGCCAGATCCAGGACTTGAACCACAGCTGGCCATGCGGGAGTTCAGTACCTAACCAACACACCATGTGCTAGTCCCAGAAATTTTTTAAAGTCCAAATAGTGGTGACAGAAAATGAATCACAAAGCCCAAACTGAACAGCTCTTACTACAAGGTTGGACACAGAGTCAACAGCTTAGGCAGGGTCCCTGCGGGCTTCTCCTCCTGTCAACCAGGGAGTCAGTCTCTCCACATTAACCTCAGGTGCAAAGTGACTGGTGTCATCATTCCCGTTGCTTCCCAGGCACTCGGTTCTTTAGTAGTGGAAATAGCCTTGGTTTCATCTGGGTTTTTCTCTTTGAAATAGTCTCCCTTGTGAATTTTTCCCCCCGGTGGGACCTGACTGTTCTTGTTACATTGAAGTAGTCTTTCATGCACCATTTTATTGGGCCTAGCAGGATATTGTAAGCTCTTTGGGCAGGGATTCCACTTTTATCTCTTCTCTGAGCTCCAGTGCACCGAACATATCATTTATTTAATAGTAACCATAAAAGGCCTTTTAAAGTAATCTTTGTAAATGGCCTTGTGACTTCCATGATATTGAACTTCCAAAGGAATATGCACTTGAGGTTTTTTAATATATCGAAGGCAAAGGCTCTCACAGTCTGAAGGGGTTGTCTGCGATCTAAAGGGGTTACTCGATAGAGGGGAAAATGCCGGAAGGAAAAGAGTGAAGCTGAGTCTTCCATGTCATGGCATTGGCACTAAATAAAAAAGGAAATGGGTGCTTAGCTAAACTGTTCTGGATTGGAACTGTTTGCAAGATGAGCCATCAGCTTTGGTTTATCATCACAAATCATTTCCTTCTTCTCACTCATGATCATAGAGCCCAAGGAGAGAGCCCTGAGCACATTTCAGTGTAAATCAGGATTTCTCAAACTCTCAAGCACATTGAGTGCAGGAGAACTCCGTGGGTGTTACTGTCCTGTGCATTGTAGGAAATTGACCAGCGTCCCTAGCCACTACCTGCTGGATGCTGGTACACATTCAGGTGAGGGTGCTGAGTAGGAAGCTGGGTATGTGATTTTTGGAGCTACGAGAAAAGTCACAATTTGGAGACATCAGCAGGTAAATAATGTGAGAGCCATCAGTCTGGATAAGCAGTGCACCTCACACAGCTGTGACAACCAAAAAGCATCTTCAAGCATGGCTTACTGTGTCCCAGGAGGCAAAACCACCCTATTGAAAACCACTAATCCAAAAGAAGGAAGAAATGCCACAAAGCATTGATTTTTTTATTTCTTCTGGAAAGGAATGAGAACATGTCATGGTTGGGTTTTAGTTATCATGAGCAGGTACATGACTTACACATTGCCAAGGAAACTGGAGGAGCCAGGAAATGGTCCAGAACACCAGCGTGCCTGACCATGGTTTTCTTATCTTTATTGTTTGTCTCTGGCTTATTGACAGTTATTAAAATGTTAGTCTTGTGGAGTTCATAATCAAGCTTGCATAAAAGCTCCTGGACAATTCTAGTCTTTTCCATATTTAAATTAAGTATTCAATTTTATCCACTTGACATATAAAATTAGATCATATTTCATTTAAGAATCCTGTTAGAGACTCAGAGCCCCCTCCCCCCCTCCCACTCCCCCTTACTTCCAGAATGTTTTTCTTTTCTCTGGGAGCCTCTTTCCTGAGGTTCCTCCAGGAGCCCTGGGATACTTATGGAATCTGGGGGGTCACATCCATTTGTTACTTGCTTGGATGGAAGAAGCCTGTTATTCCCACCAAGGTATCCCTGCTCTCTGGGTGGTGTTGCTATGGAGTCCTACCAAACAGTTTCCTGCTGTCTGCACCCACCGTTTGTCCCTGGTGAAGGCCCCATCTGCAGAGGAAGAGGCACTTCCCTACTCTAGTGTTTCATTTCGCCTCTGGTCCCTCCTGCCCTCTTGGTCCTGGGTTCTCAGAACTATGAACTACAGGTAAATAGAGCTCTCAGATCACACACGCACACTCAGGCATTTCCTCAAGCCCCAGCCACAGAGCTTGGACCCTGGTCTAGAAAGTGCCGCATCAATTTCACCCTGTGCCTAGCCCCAGCTCCTCCCTTAAATGATGAGAAGGGGCACTGCTGTCTTCATGTTCAAAGGGTTGGTCCAGGCTCCGCTCGCTACCTCCAGGTAACTTTGGAAAATGAGCATCTGTGGCTGCTGCTGTCCCTTGCCTGTCACCAGCACTGATGAAAGAGACACATGCAATGGCTGGGCTTCATGAGGCTGGTGGCAGTTCACACCACACCGCTCTCGCAGTTTATTTCCCAGGATGACTCATTTCTCACAATTCAGAGGAATGGCATGATCTGACCAAGGTTTTTCTTTTTCTTTCTTTTTTCTTTGAGAAGTTTTTGCCTTAGAGCATATGCGCTCACCAGAGAGAGAGAGAGAGACAGTGAGAGGGAAAGTGAGAAATCACCCACTCCAGGGAGGATGGCCACACTGCAGCTCCTTCTCCATTCTCCTCCTAGGATCCTGGGCACTCATACATGCACACACACATGCACATATATGTACATGTCTGGCATGATTTTCAAGCCACTGGATCTGGGACTCAAACTGCAGTTGACCAGGTGGGAGTCCAGCGATGTAATCACTACATCATCTGCTGGTTCTCTGACCAATGTTTTTAAAAGACTATGCTCTGGGGCCAGCAGGTGGTGCAGTGGTTAAGGCGCTGGATTCCCACATGGTCGACCACTGTTGGAGTCCAGGACCAGCAACTTGATCCTCCAGAGGATACTGTAGGGTGTTGAGATCCCCCACAATTACTGTGTTGCAGTCTACTTTTCCCTTTAGATCTCTTTTTTATGTATTTGGGTTTTGGGTGAGTAGATATTTAAAAGTGTTATAGCTTCTTGATGAACAAGTCTTTTTGGTACTATATAATGTCTTTCTTTGTCTCTTATCTTTTGTCTTAAAGTCTATTTTATCTGATATCAATATTGCAACTTCAGCTTTTTTTGGTTTCCATTTGCATGGAATACTTTTTCCAGCACTCCACTTCTAGTCTATGTATATGTTTATCAGTGAGATGTATTTCATGTAAGCAGCATATATACAGCTTCTGTTTTTGTATCAACTCAGTTTGTGTCTTTCATTTATTTATTATTTATTTATTTTTTGGAGAGGTTTTTGTTATAGGGCACATGCGCTTTCCAGAAAGACAGAGAGAGACAGAGAGACAGAAAGTGAGAAATCACCCCCCAGGGGAGGATGGCCACGCCGCAATCACTTCTTCTCCATTCTCCTCTCAGGATCTCGGGCACGCATGCACACACACCTGGAATGAGTTTAAGCCACTAGGTCTGGGACTCGAACCACGGTTGACTACATGGGAGTCCAGCGACATAGCCATTCTGCCAACTGATGGCCCCGTGTCTTTTAATAGGATAATTTAATCCATTAACATTCAATGTTATTGTTTATATTTGTGGACTTATCCCTGTAATTTTGTTAGCAATTTTCTTTGTTGTTTTTTTATTCTTTTATTTCTGTTTGTCTCTTTTTAGTTTTCCTGATGTAATAGTCCCTTCAGTCCCTCTTGTAAAGCTGGTCTAGTATTGGTGAATTCTTTCAGGTTTTGTTTATTTGAGAATGATTGTATTACTTCTTGCCATTTGAAGGATAATCTTGCTGGATATAGTATTCATGGTTGAAATTGTTTTTCCTTTAATGTTTTTAATACATCCTTCCATTCTTTCCTTGTCTGCATTGTTTTAGTTGAGAGGTCTGATTTAGCCTAATGAGATAACCTTTACTAGTAACTTGATGTTTCTCTCTTGCCATTTTTAGAATATTGTCTTTGATTTTTATCAATCTGACTATGATATTCTGGGAGAAGGATCTTTTTTATGTTGATTCTATTTGAAGTTATTTCTATTTCTTGGGTCTGAATTTCTCTGTGCTTCTCTCTAGATTTATAAAGTATTTTTCAGATAGTATTTCATGAAGGAGATTTTCCATGCCTTTACCAGCTTCTTCGCCATCTGGAATATCCATTACATGGATATTTGAGCATTCCATGGTGTATAGAATTTCCCATATGTCATCCTCATTTTTGTTTTTATTGTTTTTTGGTGGTTTGGTCAATATTAGAGACTGTCTTCAAGGTCAGAAATTCTTTCTTCTGCTTGGTCCAATCTGCTGTTAATGCAGCCTAGAGCAATTTTAATTTCTTGTATTTTATTCTTCATTTCCATAAGTTCTATTTGATTCTTTTTTAGGGTGTCTATCTCTTTATGGAATTCCTCTTTCATGTCCTGGAATGATTTTCCCATTTCCTGGAATTGATTGTTTTCTCTTATATCTCATTGAGTTTTGTCCTTATGAATGTGTGGAATTCCTTTTCTGACATTGCTGTGAATTCCTTTGTGTTGTCCATCATTGATGAGGATGACTGCACTCATCTGGGGGTAGAGTTGCCCCCTTGTTTTCTCATGTTTCTTTGATCTCTGCACTGGTTTTTGGTCATCTGATGCAGTATTCACTTTTTCCTTTCTTGTTGGAGTAGATTCTATAGTATTGGAAGAAGGAATTTCACCCTTGATTCCCAGGTGTGCTCCTGTTAGAGCACTGTGTTTCTCAGATCAGAGCAGATAAAGCTTATACAGGCAACTTTAGGTGGTTGGCACCTCCACCAAACTTTCAGCTCTTGATGAGGTAGAAAAAAGCTATGGAGATATAACTTAGTGAAAAGATCAAATTGCACACTATGCTGTGTGCAGTGCATGGGCTGGAGTGCTGCAAGTTCCAGAGACAACCCTGGGGGTGGGGGTGTATTCAAAGGAAGAGTTCTGCCAATACCAGGCCTAAGTCTCCTGGTGGGTGGATTGATTCCAGGCATCAGGGAGCACCAGGCAGATGGAGTGCCAAAAATTCCTGATGTATCATTCTTTTAAACAATGCTTCATTATTGTCTCTGGGACTTCTTCCCAAGATGTTGATGTCTTAGTGAAATATACAAGTCGCCATATGCATGTGTATATATATATATATATATATATATATATATATATATTTTTTTTTTTTTTTTGCCAAAATATATTGTCAAAGTAAAACCAGAGCTAGACAATAGTTAAAGCAGTAGAAACAGATTTTATTTAGGACTATTTTAGTAGGGGAAAAGAGACCACCATATAGATTGGAGCTCATTTCCAATACAGCATGGTCAAGTGGAAATTTATAGCCAAGGAGCAGGATGGGGCCAGTGGATGGGGAATTATTAAGAGGAAACATTAGGAGTAAATGTCATTATGGCTAAATTGACCTACCAGGATTCTTGCTGAAGGTGGGCCAGAGTTATCAGACATCACCAGGCACAGGTAGATGATGAGAAACCCAATTAGAAGATCAGATGTGGGACCGGCCCCATGACCTAGTGGTTAAGGGAACTGTATCCCAAATGACTAACCATGAGGTCCAAATCCTGGCCCCAGTAGCTTGAAAAACATGCCAGTTATGAACATGCATACACAAGATCCTGAAAGGATGCAGAAATGGAGGAGTAGCGATTGTCTCATTGGGAGTATTTTTTCTCATTTTTGCTCTCTGTCTTGCTGTCTCTCTTTGATGAGTGCATGTGCCGTCTGGGGGAAAATGATAGAGAAAGCGGGCCAGCAGGTGGCATATTGGTTAAGGCACTGGACTACCACATGGCTGACTGTGGTTCAAGTCTCAGAACCAGAGGATTGAAACTCATGCTTGGTACATGTGTATGTGTGCCTTAAATCCCAAGAGGAGAATAAAAGAGAAGGGATTGCTGTGTGGTTAGCCCCTTGGGAGGAGATTTCTTACTTTCTTTCTCTCTGTTTCTGTCTCTCTGGTGAGCACACACACCCTATAGCAAAAATCTCTCAAAAAATGAGAGAGAGACAAAGAGAGAGAGAATCAAATATGGAAGTTTGGGGTTCTTTCTAAATTGACTTAGAAGTGTTCTTTCTAAAACTGGATTTTATAAGGAAGTACACAGACAGGCTGAGGAGAAGGTTCAGGAGCCTGGTTAAAGTTTGGTCAAGCCAAGAATCTTTCTCCATTATCCATGGAAGGTTTTCAAATAACACCCAGGATTTTTAGACCTTCCTCAGAGTCCTTAAGTGGTTTATAAACTAAACATTAAATTCTGAAGTTGTACAATAATGCCACTGAGAATTACAATGCAGTTCACACAAAGACAACAGCATCAACACTGCAGTGGCCATAGGCTAGCAGTGATCATAAGACCCCACTAGCTCTGAGACAAATCTTGTTTACAGAGGTATTAGATTGTGGGAAAACAACAAGAAAATCTACATTTTGTGGGATGTGGTAATCATTGTAACTAAGAAGATCTTTACTATTCCAAACAGCTATAATCTTATGGAAACATGAAATTCTCATCTAAGCAAGAGTTACTTTTGTGTTTAAATGTAATCGGCCACGAAGGAGGCTGTAACCCCTTTGCTAGCACTCAGTCTTCAATGCTGACACCTTGACCAATAACGATGAGAGTTAATAGATAGAAAAAATGATGATTGCAATCAAGGCTAATTAGGAGTTTGTCTATGTAAGCTTAAAAATTGCCTCCCCATTTCACCTTAGAAAATAACCTCATTGCTGTTTGACTTATTAATGGATACCTGTGAGATAAACTAATCAAATGAAATAAGACAATTAAACTCTAATGAAGCTCTAGGGTCAAGCACTGTAGATATGCAGACAGTTGAGAAACATAGACTATATATTTGTGTTGATACAATAAATATTTGTGCTTATAGATTAGAGATGATTGTGCAATTACCAATGTTATGTCCAAGTAAAATAATCTTTAATAATCTGCAAACAATGACTTTTAAGAAAACAAAGACTTTTTGGCTGAGAAGTTACTTATATCCACTTTTTTTTTTTAAGGCTGTGCTATTCCTCAGTGAGTCTAGACAAGTGAACATTGCTTATTTTCATAAAGAGGTTTGCGATAACAGAGAAAAAGCCATTTTTATTAACATGGAGTATTTTGTTCTACATAATAGCTATGGTATTAAAACTTTGTAGATGATTTCCCCCTTTCTCTGAATTAAGTCATGTGTTAAGTGCACCATGAAACATTGACATTTAAGAGAATCATGATGGAGCCAGCAGATGGCCTAGGGGCAAAGGTGCTGGCCTCCCACGTGGTCAACCATGGTTTGAGTCCCAGACTGGTGGCTTGAGAATCACACCAGGCATGTGTACATGGGTGCCCAAAATCCCAAGAGGAGAGCAGAGGAGAAGGGATTTGGGCATGACCATCCCCTAAGGAAGATGACTTCTCATTTTCCCAGTCACTGTTTCTCTCTCTCTTCTCTCCAGGAAGCGCATGCACCCTATAGCCAAAAAAAAAAAACCTTTAAAATAAATAAATGAAAGACTCGTGGTATTAATATTTTTTCTAACATGGATAATCATTTCCTAGTTTATCCATTTTTGTGAAATTGGAGGCTTAAGTACTGGAGTTTTTAAAAACTGAAGTCACCCTATCATTAGCTGATTATAAATCTTCAGCTAGAAAATGAATCTAGGCTTCCTCTTTTGTTATTTTGGAGAATGTCCTTGTTTTATTTTATTTTATTTTAATTAATTAATTTATTTTATTTTATTTTTTTGCTGGCCAGGATTATCCCATCTAACACTCTCTGGTGAAGATAAAGGAATTGAGGCCCAGAAAGATTAGACTCATCTAGCAGTCCCAGTCCCTGGCATCTTCTTCTGGGGCCATCTCTGTTGGCTTCGTTATGATTTTTAGTGCAACTAGGAGAGAGTGTTGTTTATCACCAACTTACTTTTTAAGTAATCTTTATTTTTGAACTTATCATGTCCATGATCGTCTTTCCTCTGAGTAAACAATTAAGATGCAGCAGGTGCTTCAGATATTGAACAGAAAAAGGCTTACATTTTAGAACTGATTATCTTTGCTTCCTCTCTAAGCCTAGTTAGTATTTGTTTATAGGACATCTGTGTCTTTATAACACTGTATTGATTTTCACTTTTGTCTGATAAGGCTTTCTGACAAAACAACAACAACAACAAAAGAATTGTGAAAAAGACCAGAAAACCATTACATCAGTGTGCAGAGTGAGGCCCTATGTATAGATTAATTCATAGGTCATAAACTTCTATTTTTTATAATTGCATACATTTCATGAAATATCAACTATCTGCCTTCGATCAGATCTGTGTGAATTTTATTTTTATGTTAACACCATTTATAAACCGTCTGCTGATTCATTCCCCATCTAGGGTTGTTTTTCTAAGGACTAAACAAAACATATTTATCTTTTCAAGGTGCTGTTTTGATAGAGATCATCTTTGTAAACTAAACCTATGAAAATAAATGATCCAAAATGACATTTCAAGGCTCCATGTGATTCTACTTGCTTTATAACCTTAGTTGTTTTGCCTAACTTCACTGAGTCTCAATTTTTCCATCCATAAAATAGAGACACGTTTCATTAAATAAGCAGCAAATAAAATATCCTTTTTAAACAAACTCAGTACTTAAGCCTCTAAATTCACAGAAAGCCATGCATCACTTAGGGAAAGGGATATGTCCTGAGGAAACCGTCATTTGGAGATTTTGTCATTCTGCAAACATCGTAGCAATGTGCTTAAGCAAACCTAGATGAGATAGCCCACTACGTACCAGGCTATGTGCCCTGGGCTATTATAATCAAATAGGGCCATCATTGTATATGCAGTGCAATGTTGAGTAAAATATCATAATGTGACTATAGTTGGCACTTGTAAAAAGGTTTTGTTGAAATTTTTGGTTGTGGGAAACTAGTAATCAAATAAGATGGAGTAGTTACTCTGATTGACAATTTAAGAAGTAAAAAATGCCTAAGTCTGCAGTTGATTCACACTCCATGTGTCTGTATGTTCTCATGGGCTGAAGTTTTCTGACATTTTCTGTTCTCGTAAGGTCTGGAGGAATTTTGTATTTCTTTGTCTGTTTGTTTGGTACATTTTACAATTAGGGATTAGGTGAATAGAGATGGATTTTTTTTTTATCTTTCCTTTATTTATTAAGTGGGATCTGCTGAATTTGGCTTGCCAAGATATTAGGACTACTGCAAGGTCAAGATGTTTGGAACACAAATAGATCTACCAGAATGTTTACAGGGCATGTCAGAAGATAAGGAAACCAGCAGAGACCCTTGGAGAGAAACTTTGACCTTCTCTCCTCTTTTGTGCCTGCATTTCTGAATTAGGGACCAAGTAATTTAGTGAGTCATATGTTGCTATTGTTTACATTGGGGTTGTATGGAGAGAAGAGGAGCTTTTGTCAGCTTTGAGGAAAAGCTTGCTTCTTCAAGGTGGATTTGCAACGATGCCTCACACAACCATGATGTCCATGTGAACCAAGAGTTAATAAGGATTTCTTCAGGTTATCCTGGATGGACCCATGTGTCTTCCTTTCCTTACTCCTGAACATCAGGGAGACCAAGCTTTCTAAGGTAGCAATTTTGCTGGTAGAAATAAAAGGAATTAGGATAATTATTCAGGAGAAAGCAATTGACTCTGATTGATTGTAGTGAAGAATAATTTGCATGTGTTTGTATCTCATACCTATAAACACTGAGAATATGTTGAGCTTTTTCAAGACAGTTTGGTGGTACTGTCTGACTGTATCTCTGTAACTGGTTGCAGGATAAACACTCTTCCTCTTCCCCAAAAAGGGAAGAGGAATAATAGACTCATGATTAGTAGACCTATGTAGTAGTAGTAGACTAAGTAATGTTTCTGGTATTATTTTAATATAGAATTATGAGAACGTCAATATGAGATATTTCAAAGTCTTTCCTGGCACAGATGAAACACATAAATATTTTATTTTATTTTATATTTTAACTAGAAAATAAAATACTATTTTGGCAAACAGTAAACTGAGTTTAATATTGAACCAACACAAATTTTTATAGATCCAAGTTGATCTCAAGTAGAAAATATTATACTAACGTGGGAGACTAAGATGGAGACTTCTCAATGAGTCTTCTGTCTTTTTCATTTATACCCATAGATATAAGAGGATGAGAAAATGGTTTCACAAGAGAAAAGGAGTAGGATAGCTGTGTCATTAACAAGGGAGGATACATTTGGGGCAGGAAACAAGCAGTGTGGTAATTTGGGGTCATCACTCATTATCTCTTGCCAGGTCAAACTCTGTAATTGACTTAATCCTCTGATGTAGCTAATGAGATTAATTTTTTTTTTTTACTAATTGTTTTGTAAGTGCTAGTAATAGCTGATTAGGTCAAAGGTCACCAGCCTCCCTTGCTTAGGGCTATAGAGATGGTCCTGATGCCTTCATTTGATATCTGTCTCAAAATGAATTCAGAAATAATCAAACAAAAGCAGAATTTATTGGTTCATAAAACTGGAAAGTCTATGGAATGCATTGACTTCGTACAAGGCAAAGTGTCAAAACAATGAAGACTGAGTCTATTTTTCTCTTATGGCAAAGATGACCCAACAACTCCAGGCTTTCATTCTAAGTTAGCAACCCTAACGGGAGAACCTTTTCCAAAAGACTCTGGCAAAAGTCCTGGGGCCAGCACTCATCCATTCAGCTTGGGTCTTTTGTGACTGAGGTACAGAATAGTCTGAGGGTGGTGCTGGCTGGGTCTCACGTCCATCCCTGGCTTGGGGCTTTGGGCAGGGAAGTCCAGATTTACCTAAACCATACCGATTTAGAGTGGGACAGAGATGTTTCCTTGTGGGTAAACCATGGCCGATCAGGAGGAAGGGCTGGGAGAGGCAAGGGGAATGTCTGTTTCCTCCCCCACCTACCTTCTTTCCCTTATCAGAAAGACTCATTTTTGTGTTAGCGCCACACCGAACCAGCTGGCTACATGCCCTAGTCTCCTCAGCAAGTGTTTGTAATAATGTTCATATTAAATTCAATTAAAACAGTCATTTGGAGTATGTAAAACTGTGTAGTCTAATGGTGGTAATCCCTTTTAGAGGGGACTTTTAGCGCTACCATCAATTAGTTTGTAAGACTGAGCCTGCTTTTAGTGCAATAATCCTAGCTAAACCTTTGTGGATCCCATTTTGTACATGCACACATTTGCATGTGTTTCCATATTAAATGCCTAAGACTGTAGGCTTTTGATAAATTAAAAATTATATTACATCAGTTAAGGTCAAATTCTTTCTGTGTTTTATCTCTTTATTTCTTACCACCTACCTATTACCAGCTATCTAATATTTGAAGCTTATGGCTAGAGACTGCATACTAGGCTTAATATTTCTATTGTATATTTACATTGGTTTGTCTTCCATTATTTCTGCTATGAAATGATCTCTAAAGCCTTTGGGAGTAGGAGATGAGGAGCATGGTCTGAATTATTATATATAATTTGAGTTATAAAATATATATATATATGTTTATGTATATATCCTTTTTAATCAAGAAAAGGAATATCAAGACAAGGAAAAGTTAATTTTTTTGTTCTCTACACCAATATCAATAATTTGATGAGAATCTTTCATCTCATATCCTATTGACCCAGCTGAAAATTATCATAGACAATAAAAATCTGATAGAATCCATAGAACTTTCTATTTATTTATTTTTAGTTTTTGCTAGAGGGTGCATGCACTCACCAAAGAGAGAGAGACAGAAAGAGAGAGAGACAGAGGGAAAGTGGGAAATCACTCCTTGGGGGAAGGCTATGCTGCAATCCCTTCTCCTCTACTCTCCTCTCAGGATTTTGGACACACATGTACACATGTGCCATGTGATTCTCAAACCACTGGGTTCAGGACTCAAAACATGAGGCTAGCTATGTGGGATCCAGTGCCCCAAACTCCATGCCAACTGCTGGCCCCTAGTAGAACTTAAAAGCCTGTCCCCGGAGTTAGTCTTCCTCAGTTTATATTGCAGCTCCATCCATCACCTTCATAAGCCTGGGGGCAGGTAACTTCACCTTCACATGTGCTCAATTTTCCTTGTCTATAAGATGGGATAATTGTAGTATTTAGTTCATAGAATTGTGATGACAATGAACAAGAGTTAATATATGTAAAGTACTTCAAAGAGTTCCTAGAAATTGTGTCCCTCGCACAACAGTTGAATATGTTGCCCGGTCCTCAGGTGCCGAGTTTCCTGTGCTCAGCCTCAGTTGGGGTCACATTGCCCCTCTTGGCAGTCGTGTTGGGCAGGACTCCTTTAGAGAGTACCAGGCCAACTCCCTCGCTGGTCCCAGCCCATATCTCAGTCCCTGCAAGAATGGCTAGTGGCTTCCAGTGCTGCTGTCCCGCAGGAGCAGCTCCAGCCACAGATTCCACTTTGAACTTCTCTTGTAAAAACTCAGGCTGCAGCACTTACGACCCAGGCTCCAGTGGGCACATGCAGCTGCCCCAGGAGATCCTCACATTGCCCTTCCACCACACAGGGGCACTAGGGCACAGCCCAGCAACACCTTGCTCCCGTGAGTGTCTTTACAGGTGAGGTTTGGTTTACAGCCTGCCTTAAGGAGCTGAGGGCCACTTGACACCTTTGTTTTTGTTCTCTGCCTTTGTTGCCTCATCCAGAATTGAGGGAGGAAGTGATCATTTTTCAGATTTTACTGTAGCAGTTATTATTGTCATCAATATCTGCCATCCTATAGAAAAAGAATCAACTGAGCTGGAAATTCATTTACTGGTTTTAGAGCCCATAATTTACTTTGCACTTAAAAGCAAATGACTTTGCCGTTCTAAGACTTGGTTTCCTCATTTATAAATAGGAATTTAAGCACTAGGCCTAAAGTCCAATGAGATAATATATGTAAACTCTGTATAAACTAAAAAGAACTTTAATGTGTGGCGAATTAAAGGATGAAACGTTCCTTAGCTAAAACCTTATAGTTTGTTGTCTGGTTATGCTGTGGTTAATAAACACCAGTATGTGTTTTGCATTTTGTTGGCAGGTAGAATTTTTTTAGAAAATAAAACATTTGGAGTTACTTGGTATAAATGTAAAAACAATGAGGAGGTGTCTGTTGGCATAGCGGTTTATAAAATGTCTGATACTTTTTAGGATTGCCAGATTTTGCAAATAATAAAACAGGATGCTCAGTTAAATTTGAATCAGTAAATAATAAGTAGTTTTTAGCTTAAGGCTATCCTAAATATTGCATGGGATTTTGTCTGGAAACTTCAGTAATAAGGATTAGCAGACTGTGAGCAGAAATTATTATTTACCTTATTGTATATATCCAGATCTTAGCATAATACCTTACCCTTAGCAAGTGCTTTGCACATGATTCTGAAATAAAGCATCATTACCATGTTTATTTGGAAAACCACTGGCCATATGACAAATTACTTTTATCAAACTTTAAAGCTTCAGTTTCCTAATTTATTAAGTAAAGATAATAGTAACTGCCTCACAGATTAATAGAAGGATAATCTGAAATGGGGTATTGAGCAGTCTTTACAAGTCGTTAAAGCAACAAATAGGCTACAAATATATTATAAACCCCATAAGAAATAGAGCTGCTGAGAGTGGGATTTTCAGTGTAGCTTCTGGAATAACGAGCAGAAAGAAGGTTTTCAAACATTTTAATAGTATCTAAAGATTGGTAAGTATACTCAGTGTGCCAGAAAACAGTTCCTATTGGGCTGGTCCCATTTCCACCTGGAGGAGGCAGTGCCAGTGTTTAAGTTTGGATAGTCTTCTGTAGAGAAGTAAACTGTGCCTAACTCTCACTGTTTCCCCTGTTCTTCTCTCTCTCTTCTTTATTCATGACAGAACATGCGTGTGAGCACATGAGAGTATGAGAGAGAGAGAGGACCACTCCCCACAGGTCTGGTCATGTCACAGTCCCGCTCCTCTCATCCTTTGGCCATTCCGATCCTGAACACTTGCATATATGCAAATGTGCACACACACCCTAGGTGTTTCAGGCAGACCAGGGATTTGAACCATGGCACCACATGGAATCTAGTTTCTCTTCAGCAACACGTTACTACTGCACATGGAACTGGCCCATCCCCTGCTCTCTTAATGTGCCCGATATGTTGACTGTGAAGTAATCATTGAGGTCTTCTGTGGCATCTCTTGAGTGCGTTTTTTGAAGCATCTGTTAAAAGCATGCAAATCTTCTCTGACGAATCAACAAAAAGATTCTACCTAAACACAAGAGCTGTTTCACTTTGCTGAGTGCAGCCAAGAAGCTATGAGTTAAGGCTCCATCTTCCCTTGCTTTGCTAACATTTCCACATGCTGGTGAAAGAGTGAGAGGTTTTTAGGTGCCATATGTGTTGGCGTAATTACATGCACTGGCATAAATTGTTTGATGTGATTTCTCAAACTTATTTAAATTTGTCCTCAAAAATAAAAACAGCTCATTAGCTTCCAAGAATACATTTGTAATTCCTGGAAAATAGTTTCCTGTGGCATTTCAAATGTGGCACATTAGGCTACCGTCCTTGAGGTCGTCCTGAATTTCAGTTTCACAGAAGCTTAATAAATAAATGTATTAAATGTATTAAGCATCTGTCTCCTTTACTGGTTCATCTCTAAATATTGGAGATCTTGGGGCTCAATACCAGTTCCTCTTTTACCAGTTCTGTTTGTGAGCCAATCTCACCCAAACCCATGACTATTCAAACATCTCTCAGCTGACAGTCTCCACATTTCTCCGGCACAGTGTTATCTTCTGAGCAACAAACTGTGTAATCCAACTTCTTTCTGACATCTCTGCTTGGGTATCTGGAAGATTTCTCAAATTTAACACATCCAAAATGGGGGGTCATCTGCTCTCTCTCCCATCTTGCTCTGTACTCCCATATCTGTTTTCTTCCACAGTTCAGTAAAGGACATCAATATCTGCCCAGTTGCAAAAGCCAGAAATTTGGAGGTTATTCTTAACACTTTATCTCCCTTATCTTCTTCCTTCTACCTTCTCCTGACATGGATCAGATAATCCATCACCAAATCTCGTCAGGTTTGTCTTCAACGTTGTTTCCACGCTAGCTCTGTGTATTCATCTCTTCTTCGCCTTCTAACCAAGACTACTACTATCTCTCATCTGAACTCTCCTTCCATTCTCTCCCACTTTTCACATAATTACTCCAGTGATTTTTTTTTTTTAGAGAGAGAAGTTTTTTTTTTTTTTTTTTTTTTTTTTTTTTTTTTTTTTTTTTTTTTTTTTTTTTGCTGTTGGGCATGTGCACTCACCAGAGAGCCAGAGAGAGATAGAGAGACAGAAAGCAGAAAATTCACCTCCGAGGGAGGATGGCCATGCTGCAATCCTTTCTCCTCCATTCTCCTTTTGGGATCTTGTGCACACACGCACATGCACCTGGCATGAGTTTTAAGCTGCTGTGTCTGGGACTCAAACCATGGTCAACTACATGGGAGTTCAGCAACATAACCATTATGCCATCTGCTGATCCCCCCCTGTAATCTTTTTAAACTACAAATAAGATCAGTAGACTTTCTTGTTTAAAAACCATCCAGTAGTTTTAAGTTTTATTTATGAAAAATAAAATCTAAATCTTATACCATGGCCTGAGGCAGCAGCTGGCCCCTGATAGTCTTCCTGGCTTTATCTCATACCTGTGGATTCCTTACTCAGTGCATTCAAGCCACATGGGAACTTTCCCAATTTTCCCAGTGTACTATTTTGCTGCATACTACCACAGGACCTTTGCATGTGCTTTCCTCTGTGGGATAGCCATTTTCCACCCACTTCACTGCTTCCTGTTATTCTTAACTCTCAGCTGAAATATCACTCCCACACTCTCAGATGTAAGCACCACAAGGATAGCGGATAGGATAGATGCCTTACCCACATTTGTTTACTTATGTCTCCTTGTAACTTAGCACAGAGCTGGCACATAGTTAACACACACTTTGTACAGTGAATGAAGGATGGGAAGAAAGAAAGGACTCCTCAAAAAGGCCTTGTCTTTCTATTATACATCCTCACGATCCCATTCCCTTGCCCTCAACCACATTTATCAAAATTTACACTTTATTAAGAGTCTCTTTAGACTCCATAAGAGCAGGACCATGTCTGGTTTCATTACCATAGCTGTCCCCAGAGCCTAGCATATTCATAGCACATGGTGAATATACAATCCATTGTTGGTTGTGGTTGTCATTGCTAAATTCTTGGTTCTTATCTCACGTGGCAGCCTCTGCTATAGCTGAGTACACCATTCTTTTTTATTTATTTATTTATTTATTTATTTATTTATTTATTTATAAAAAATTTTTATATACATTCAATCACATTGTTTAGCTTACAAAGTGAACATTTCAATATGTGAACATTTATCCCCAGTCCAGTTGATCAAAATATCTTCAACAGATAACACCACACCTCCCCATCCCATCAACGAGTACACCATTCTGCTTAAAGCACTGTCTTCCTCTACTTTTGGACTTCAGCTCTTCCGCATCTCCCCTTCTCTAGCCCTATCTTTCTTATTCTCTTATGTGAGCTCTTTTCCCACTCAACCCCTTTAATGTTCTAACTGTGGTACTTTTATACCTTAGAATCCTACTCACAATGAAAAGGAATGAACTGTGGCTCCACACAGTTTGGATCCATCTCAAGGGCATTGTTCCGAGTGAAAAGAAGCCAACCTCAAAATGATATGTACCATCTAATTCCACTCGAACTATCTGATTTATTATTGGCATCATTTTGCAAAATATAGGAGGACGTGTTTCCATAACGTGCATTGTGCTGTCTGTGCCTCTGGTTGTGGGGAAGGAGGACTTGAGAGGGGATAGAGAGGAGGGAGAAGAAGGGTAAAGGCTTAGCTAGCTACAGCCAGAAAGAGAGTGGAGGAGGCTGACTTTTCACGGCAAGGAACTGAGCAAAGGGGAACTTAGTCCTCTTCCAAGATGAAGGGGGGACTGTGGTTGAGGGGTGGAGGGGCTGGGCTATATGGGCAAGGAGATGTGAGAAGCAAGGATGGCCCAAAGCAGCGGTAATGGAAACAGGCAGAGGAAAAATAGGGACTCAAAATGAACAGCCAATGACGATAGCAGATAGTTACGAGGTGAATTCTGGAGCAGATCCCCAGATAAAATGGAAAGACTCGATTGCTCCACCTGGTTCATCTGCTTTCCTAGAAGACTGATCTTCAGGAGATACTTAACCTCTGTCAATGTTCTTAGGGAATTCTCAGTGTGTTTCACGGAAAGGGACAGAAATCCTCTTGGTGTGCTTTCTACAAGGAAAGATGTACATCACAGAGTTCCAACGGTCACACCTTTGAGTGTAATCCAAGAGGACTTTTAATTATCCCAATTTGAAATGTAAGCCTTGCGGCACATTTGACATCAAACCAGCCAGTCTGCAAGTTTCAATTTCCCCTTTATAGTTCTATAAAATTATACTCTTACAACTGTATTATGATGGTACAGATAGTACAGATAGTACTCTGTTGACTAATGCTTTAAGTGGATCCCAGAGAAATACTATTACAACAAGGGACTAGGTATGGAATTTCACTTGAGATTTTCAAAAAGTTCTGGAGACGGATAGTGGTAATGGTTGAACAACATGAATGTATTTAATTCCATGAGAATAAACATTTAAAAACAATCAAAATGGTAAATGTTATATATAGCTTTTCTCAATAAAAAAGTAAGTAAATAAGAGAGTCACATTAAGAGCATAACATGAGGAAATAGTAGTTATTTTTCAATTATTTATGTTGAAAATTACAAGACACAGTAACAACAACAATGAAAATATCCAGGGTCAAATGCTCAATTAGTGATAAAACAGCCCTGGGAATCCCAATTTCTGGTATAATGTTATTTTCAGGCAAAACTCCAAGTCTAATCCTCTACATTTTCTATATGCATAACTGAAACTCTAGAAGCCACAGAATGTTGTTTTGTAAAAATAACAAATTTCGGGACCAGCAGTTAGTGTAATGGCTATGTCGCTGGACTCCCACGTAGTCGACCGCGGTTCGCGTCCCGGACCCGGTGGCTTAAAACTCACGCCGGGCGCGTGTGCGTGCGTGCCCAAGATCCCGAGAGGAGAATGGAGGAGAAGGGATTGCAGCGTGACCATCTCCCCTGGGGGTGATTTCTCGCTTTCTGTCTCTATGTCTCTCTCTGTCTGTCTGTCTGGCGAGCGCACGCGCCCTATAGCGAAAACCTCTCCCAAAAAAAAAAAAAAAAAAAAAAAAAAAACCAAGTTTCACAATGTACACTGTGGATTTTTAAAAACTGTATCCTTTGATAAAAGCCCTTAGTATGTAAGTTTTATGAATTCATCATATATGCTACTGAATTTTCTCTTGGAAATACACTCCTTAAGGCAGAAGTTAACACTACAGAATATGAACATCTTTATATTTAAAAAGAAGATTGGTTTCTGTTCCTTTTTTTTTTCCAAGAACCACACATAGTTCTGCTCCAGAGGAGGTTCCAATGCATCGATATTTCTTGAAAAGTGTCCTGACCTGTGTCTAGATATAATCCTGTGGGGAAAAAAAGACACACTTTTATATGAAGCATAGGACTCTTAATAGGCATGGTGGTGCTTAGACAAGACATTTTAAAGGAAGTGAGGACAGAGAACCATACTGGGCTTTATGAGTAAGGTCTATAATTTTAACAGGTACTTAGCTGGAAACAGGATAGCTGGTATGAAGTCACAAGACCCTCATAAAAGTGAAAACTTTTAGACTGGATTTCACATAGAGTATTTAATAGCACCTTCTCATTTTGTGAATGAGAACACCCAAACCTAGAAAGTTTAAATGACTTTTCAAGGCCAGGCAGCCAGTTCCTTTATGAACTCGTCTTCTGCACTTGTTCAGAACAGAAATCATGCTCTCTCCTGGCTGATGTACCACTTGGAAGTCATGATGGAGGGCTCTCTGAAATCTCTCGCCCACCACTCTTTCCACCTCAGAGAAAGAGCCCACGTGCCATTTTCCTCTGCTGTGACAGCTCACTTCTTCATTAAAATGATTGCCTGAAGTAGATTTGTCACATGCACACACATATATATTTTTAAGTCATTTTGCTTCCAATTCTTTTTCAATTTTTTAGTTATTATAAGAATCTCTGTATTGGCCTGTGGTGGTGCAGCAGTAATTAATTCATCACTCCAAGATGCTCAGGCCCTATGGAAAGGTCCCGGGTTCACTCCCCAGGTCTCCCTGTGCATACCAGCATCGCTTGCACAGCCCATGATCACGGCCAGCTGAAGGTAGATCACAGCATGAAGGGTTTTGTTTTTGTTTTGTTTTGTTTTGTTTTTTTTGAAAGGGACTCTCTCTGACTTCTCTGTCTCTCTCACTTCTCTCTCTCTTTTCCCATCATGAAAGAAGTAAATCAACTTTAAAAGCAACAGCAACAACAAAAAAAGAAGAATTTGTTGTTTGTTTCACTCTCCTTCATCTTTTTGTCAGACTTTCATTCCTTGAGAAATAACAACTTTACTAAACCCCAACACTTAGGAGCTAAAATAAATATTTTTCATTGTTGATAAACACAAGATTGATGCCAATGGGATAGTTATATCAAAGAAGGCCATCCAGGGACCAGCAGTTAGCGTAATGGCTATGTCGCTGGACTCCCACGTAGTCGACCGCGGTTCGAGTCCCGGACCCGGCGGCTTAAACTCACGCCGGGCGCGTGTGCGTGCGTGCCCAAGATCTCGAGAGGTGAATGGAGGAGAAGGGATTGCGGCGTGGCCATCCCCCCTGGGGACTGATTTCCTGCTTTCTATCTCTCTGTCTCTGTCTGTCTGGCGAGCGCACGCGCCCTATAGCAAAAACCTCTCCAAAAAAAGAAAAAAAAAAAAAAAAAAAAAGAAGGCCATCCAAGGGATTATGGGCTGAGTAAACAGAATAAATAGGCAGAGCATTAATACTATGAGACTTTGGGAGATACACAAAAATTTTCCTGAGGATCCCCTCCAGTAATTATCTAAACATCTTTCTCCTAAAATTACATCTGCTTTTCCTCAACCATTAAATTTCAAGAAAAATGTAAAACCATTTTTATTCATTCTTTTTTGTTTTGCTTAATGGCTGCTTTTATTTTATGTGCTTTCCCACTGCAAGTGTAAAATATTTTAGCAATACTATGCACTAAATTGGATTTTAGTACCAATCTGCAGTTAAGCCACAATTTATAACTTTGTTTATGTGGGGAAATGCATTTATGGTTGGAAAAACCCCAGTATGTAAGTCGGAGACTGCGTATGGTATACGCCTTGAATTTAAGTAAAATTCAACCTCTCAATATTTTTTGAGAGAATTTAGGTGAAAGTCTTCAGTTGTTATAATGTTGTATCAATAAAATAATAACAATGCCATCTATTATATCATCTAATCCTTAAAACAACCCCATTAGGGGGACCAACAGATGGTGTAATGGCTATGTTGCAGGACTCCCATGTAGTTCACTGTGGTTCGAGTCTCGGGCCCGGTGGCTTAAACTCATGCCAGGCGCATGTGCATGCGTGCCCAAGGTCCCAAGAGGAGAATGGAGGAGAAGGGATTGCGGCGTGGCCATTCCCCCTGGGGGTGATTTCTCACTTACTGTCTCTCTGGCGAGCATGTGCACCCTATAGCATAAACCTCTCAAAAAAATAAATAAATAAAAACCCGTTAAGTAGATATTATCATTCTCTTTGCCAAAGAAGAGACTGAGGCTTGGAGAGGAAAGATAACTTGCTCAAGGATACACAGTATCAGTGAGAGGCAGCGCTAACATCTCATCCTAGATCATCTGACTCTGTCTTGGACCTTTTTTTTTCTTTTCCTTTTTAAAAATCTGTCATTTGGTTTTTAATTATCTTAAGTCTTATGATGACAGAATTTACAAATCTATGGTGATGGTATATCTCCTCTACTTTAGTCCTTCTAATAAATTGGCAAAAACACCATTGCCAATTACATATATACAGAAGTTCTTCAGTTACTCTGTGGTTTTGAACAATTGTCTAACAACCCTGAAATATAACTCAGTCAGACTTAGATAACAGAATTCAAAGGCAAAATTTAGCTTGTGACAAAATCTTGTCGCACTGACTTTCAAAAGTGACCTTATAAATCATTTATAAAATATGTAAAGTGTTGCATATTCTTTATTTGATAGTATACACAAACCACACTAAAATGTCTTTCAATTAGTAGAAGGCAGTGTTTGGGATACAAGGAATTCTTTTTTTTTTTTTTTTTTTTTTTTTTTATAATTATTTATTTTATTTATTCATTCATTTATTTCTTAATTTGACCAGAGAGAGACAGAGGGTGAGAGTGAGAGAGAGAGGAAGTGAGAAAGCAAGCCACCAAATTCAGGACTTGAACCCTGGTCAGCCATGTGGGAGTGTCCAGCACCTTAACCACCATGCCACCTGCTGGTCCCAGGATACAAGGAATTCTAATTAGATTGGCAGAGTTATGACCAAATATATAAAGTAGACATCACTACCTTATCTTCAGCCCTTGCCTTTAACAGATTAATAAACACAAATTAAAACACAAGTGAGTCTGCTTGGCTTTGAGAAGTGAAGGGATTTCTCCAGCATTTACATATTCATATAACCAGCTACATATAAGCCTAAATAAAAAAATCAGTCGGGAACCAGCAGTTAGCGTAATGGCTATGTCGCTGGACTCCCACGTAGTCGACCGCGGTTCGCGTCTCGGACCCGGTGGCTTACAACTCACGCCGGGCGTGTGTGCGTGCGTGCCCAAGATCCCGAGAGGAGAATGGAGGAGAAGGGATTGCGGCGTGACCATCCCCCCTGGGGGGTGATTTCTCGCTTTCTGTCTCTATGTCTCTCTCTGTCTGTCTGGCGAGCGCACGCGCCCTATAGCGAAAAACCTCTCCAAAAAAAAAAAAAAAAAAAAAAAAAAAAAAAAAAAATCAGTCTTCAGTAGGCATTGAGATGGCATTCACCATCTTTGCAGAAAGATGAGCCTCACTAATGAATTACCGATTATATCTCTAGAAAGGGCAAATAATGATAGCACTTACTGAACTGAAATTACTATCCAAATTTTAAAAACCCAACAATATTAATTTAACCACAAGCCAGGACTGTCCAACAAAAATATCCTGTCAGTCATTCATAATGTGAATTCTGGTGTAGATCAATTAAAATATGGTACACACAGAAAAAGATGAGACATTTCGGGACCAGCAGTTAGCGTAATGGCTATGTCGCTGGACTCCCACGTAGCCCACCGCGGTTCGAGTCCTGGACCCGGTGGCTTAAAACTCATGCCGGGCGCGTGTGCGTGTGTGCCCAAGATCCCGAGAAGAGAATGGAGGAGAAGGGATTGCGGTGTGGCCATCCCCCCGGGGGGTGATTTCTTGCTTTCTATTTCTATGTCTCTCTCTGTCTGTCTGGCGAGCACACGTGCCCTATAGCAAAAACCTCTTCAAAAAAAAAAGATGAGACATTTCTATTTTGTCATACATAAGGCACTGGCTAGCTATTACTCATTAGTAACTTTTTAAAGATAAGCTATGAACTCTGTTCTTTCTGACTTCTTTTTAACGCCAATAAAGATCATTCTTGTTCCAGGAATGTACTTGGGATTCTCCAAATTCTCCATCAGTGTATCCTCTCCCCAGCTGATGCCTTTGTTCTCATTGGCATCTGTGTAAGAGAATCCAGGGGCCTGATCTGTCTTCAGCCCAAGCAGACCATGGACATTTGGGCCAGTCTTGTGCTTGCGTCTCTTTTCCATGGTGTAGCACTGGGCACACTTCTGAACAAAAATCTTTTTGCCTTTCTCAATATCATCTATTTTTAATTCTCTCTTTTGTCGCTTGGGATATAGAGTTCCTGCTCAGAACCTGGACACCCCGCTCTCTCAGTCTGGACCCTTTCAACTGCTCAATGGTAAAGAAATTATTCTCTAACTTCCAGAAAGTGGAACTGTACCTTTAAAAATCTTATGCTGTCAGCAGCTTCTGGAAAAAGATAAGAATTTGAGCTAAATCTCACATGCAAAAAAAAAAAAAAATTTGCTCTACTTCTGCAGTAGAAATACCTCTTTGTGAATGCAATTCCAAGTTA
Organism: Tupaia tana; assembly: GCA_026018925.1. Taxonomy (NCBI): domain Eukaryota; kingdom Metazoa; phylum Chordata; class Mammalia; order Scandentia; family Tupaiidae; genus Tupaia; species Tupaia tana. Next base: position 223,057,486 of record JAKSZU010000001.1, on the reverse strand, counting down.
CTGAGAAATTGAAAAGTATTATTGGAGCAACTGGGACTCTAGGAAGACAGGCAGACTCTGGAGCTTCTGTGAGTCACACCTTCTCAGGGGAAGTAGGCTCTCTTTTTGCCATCCATCCAAAAAAAAAAAAAAAAAAAAAAAAAAAAAAAAAGATTTTCCCTTATCAGTATCAAGCCTTAGATATTTCTCTTTGATCTAAACCCCTGATGGAACCAGATATGCAATAAATTATATAATTTCTCTATTAGGATTTGTCAGAAAGCCCTGAACACAAGTCTATTCTTGGCAGCTACTGGCCAGACCAACTTAGTAAGTCTATTGTGGTCCCCATCCAGAAGGGGAAAACTCAGAGAACCGCCTCAGACAGTGAGCAGTTGCTCTGGACTGTCCCAGGAGGCAGAAGCAAGGGACATAAAAACAGCCCCGGCCTTGCTGCCAAGCTCCTTAAACGTGATGGCTTTTTGGAGTTTTTGTCACGCAGCGCTCATGAGAAATCTGAAAGTCACTGTCAGTGCAGTTTCCATTCCATGCTCACGTCTCAAAGATGAAAATAGGAAGCCATTTTTGATGCATCTGGAGTTTATTGACTTTTCTGTTAATCCCCCAATTACACAAGCAGTTATGGAGTATTTGGTGTGTGCCCGACATCCTTTCATGGAGGCAAAAGAGATTCAAAACAAGTGAAAATTGGTCCTTGTCCTTAATTATAGCATTTCTAACCTTGCTCATTTATTCATTTAATAAATATTTCTTGGGCCCGTGTGGTTGAGGTTGATAAGACACACACGTTAAAGTTATTGAACATACTAGAGCACAATTAGGTGTCAACCTTTAGTTTCTCTCCTAGGGCCAGAGAACTCAATGAATATTCATGGAAAGCTACTAAATGCCAAGAATGGCAACACAAAAATAGCCGAGACAAAGCCCTAACTATTAAGAAGCTCACCGCCAGGAGGAAAAATAAATAAACTATAAATTAAAATGTGATAACAGGACTCTTCCCAAGGATGTTCATCCTGGACATTCTGAACATCTTCTCTATGTAGACAGCTTTAGTTTGTTTCTTGTCCTGCCTTCTTTTGTCCCGTCCATGCTAATAAGCCAAACTTTGTAAGACCATCATCTTCACCCAACCCTTGCAGATTTCTCCAACTGTTTAGTAGATATTTGAATCTGGATATTGATCTGGCTTCTGTCTCCTATTAACCTGTATCTTATGTGCGTCTCTTTGTCTGCGGTGGCATCATCTACACTGACTTGCTTTTATTATAGTTGCTACACTGACTTGCATTTATTATGGTTCCTATAACACACCAAATTCTTTCCTACCTCCTATTTCCTGCTTATTCTTACTGAGTTTTGCCTACCTGCTTCCTTCTCATCCTTAAAGTCCCACTTAGCCTGTAATCTCTTTGACTTCCCTTGACTAACCTACCCAATCTGCTCTTACCTTTTTTGTAATACTTGTAACTATGATTAATGTCTTCCCTTACCTACTGCTTATATGGCTGGTGTTTACGTTTGGTCACTTGCTCTAAGCTTCATAAAGACTGAGACAATGTCTATTTTATCAGTTCAGGTCTTTTTGGTCCCCATGACAGTACCCGGAACATAGTAGATACTCAGTAAATATCTGTTGGATGCCTGGGTGAGCTCATAGCCAGACTCACTATCCATTTCTTCTCTACACAAAGGTCTTCTGCCCAGGCTTTTTGTGGTAGGCATTGATATTGGAGGCACAAATATATCAAGCATGGTCTTCTATACTCTTAGAACCTTTGTTTCATATATTAATAAAGAGAAAAAGTTTCTGAGACAAAGTGAACACTGAGTTGAGAAAAATTGAGGGATCCGGCTCTGCAAGAGGAGGCTTTGAGGAAAGGAGCTGATTACACAGTTTTCAAAGCTGCAAAACCACAATTTGTCTTATTGCCCACATTGAACTTCACTATGACTTAGCTTCACCATTGTTGAGTCCAGATGGTACGGTTGACTCCACAGATGACAAGTAGTCTTCAGACTGTCTTCTTGCTGGTTTTGACTGGTTTCCCAAGAAGTGGTTGCCTCCTAATGTTGTTCTTACTTCCAGGGTCTCAATTTTTTATACCTTATACACTCAGAGTCCTGTATATTCTCATTTCTAGTAAGCTCAGGATTTGTTACAGAATGGCACTTTCTTTGTTGGGTTATAATTCTGTTTTGCAGTCTTTTTGTCCCAATATACAGTTGGTTCTATATCAACACAAGTTTGAACTACACAGGACAACTTAGACACGGATTTTTCCAATAAGGACTGCAAATAAGTGTTCCTTCCTGAGGATTTTCTTAATAGCGTTTTCTTTTCTTTAGCTTACTTTATTATAAGAATATATTATTTATTTATTTATTTTTGTATATACATTAAATTGCATTGTTTAGCTTACAATGTGAGCTTTTCAATATGTGAACATTTCTCCCCAGTCCCATTGATCAAAATATCTTCAACTGATAACACCACACTTCCCCATTCTGTCAATGTTCTACCTCCGTATCCCTTCTCCAAATGTCCTTCGCTAGGCCCCACTCCTCCACATACACCTCATCTGACATTCGCACCCATCTCTTGTGTTTGTACAACCCTTGGTCAATCAGTTTCAGTCATAGAGTGCAGACATTCGGTATATGTTAAGTGGGGACATACAGAATATAGTACATGTTATATGTAATTTACAAAATATGTGTTGACTGTTTCTGTTATTGGTAAGGCTTCTAGTTAACAATAGGCTATTAGCTAAGTTTCTTTCTTTTTTTTTTTTTTTTTTTTGAGAGGTTTTTACTATAGGTCATGTGCACTCATCAGAAAGACAGAGAGAGACAGAGAGACAGAAAGTGAGAAATCATGCCCTGGGGGGATGGCCACACAACAATCCCTTCTCCTCCATTCTCCTCTCAGGATCTTGGGCACACATACACACGTGCCCGGCGTGAGTTTAAGCCACCAGGTCTGGGACTTAAACCACGGTTGACTACGTGGGAGTCCAGCGACATAGCTATTACGCCAACTGCTGGTCCCAGGTTTTGAGGGAAATCAAAAGTTACATGTGGATTTTCAACTGTCCGGGGAGTTGGCATCCCTGGATCAACTGCACTGTAAACTGAGCAGAGACTTGATCTGTACCCTGTTTGTAGCCCATATAACTTAGTTCAGTGTTTGGAACTACACTGTCTGTAAACGTGTATGAAAGAGTGGATAAGGTTTGCAGAGTCTCTTTTAGCCAAAACAAATAATGGCAAGGAAAATTAGCTTCTGTGCGATGGATGTGTGGGTCAGAGTTCACCCAATATTGAGAATTTCTCTCAATATTGAATAGCTTCTGTCCTCATGTGAAAGCTTCTCTCTGTAATCCAGGGAGTTCAGAGTATGTGGCAGTCAGTTATTCAAAAAAGAGTCCAATGTGGGAAAGTGGAGGGCTAAGATGGCAAGAGAAGAATTCAAGGAATGTTTAGAAGGTAACACTGGCAGCATCTCTTCCCTTATTCCAGGGCCCATGTAGTAAATTTAAGTCATCTTCCAGACGGCGTGAACATTGGAAGACTTATTTTTTACTCCATCAGATAAATTTAGTATTTTGAGAGGCGAGCATGCATAACAAACTGCAAGAGCTGCCTCAATAAGAAAAAATTTTAAATACATTATGCTCAACTGTCAGTAGCAGCACATTAAGCATTCTAACACTTGCATGGCTGCTGTAATTTGCTTCACATGGATGAAAATGGTGCTCCTAGGAGATAATTTACTCTCCTTTGGTTATGAAAGACCAGAACAAATACTTCAGTATCATTTTTCTTCATCTTCGGTCAACAAACGATGTTTATAGTCTTTGTTTTGAACAATGTCTCACTATATTGTGATCCTCCTGCCACAGCCTCCTGAGTCACTGTGGTTATAGGCCTGCCACTGCACCCGGCCTTTAGACTGGACTGGGAAGTGAGCCTGGGCCTCTCAGGTGGTCCCAGCCTGCAGAGTGCTGTGTTTTAGCAGCTGCCACGCCACTGCAGCTGGGCCTGGTGGGGATTTTGATGAGATATTTGCAGCAACTATGGGAGTAGGGAGTGATAAACATGCCAAAGCTGTTCCCTTAGACTCTAGGTAGAAAAATTTCAAGGAGCTTAAAGAAAGTACATCTTTTACATCTTCTCTTATTAAATTGCAAAGTTACACCTTCTTTTTACACGATGAATACAGAATTAGCTTTTTCCTAACAAAACTACCCTGAATTACCTGCTCTGCCACCCATCCACCCACCCATCCACCCATCTGTATTTGTGCCCATCTCCACATCCCCCATAAATGATTTGGGGTAGTTTCTCTACTTCTTAGATGATAATAATGTGTATAATATCCTCAGCTGGACTGGTGTGAAGCATATTCACATTGGGAGAATTCACTTTACAAGCTAAGTGATGTATAGTGAGTGAATGTATAAAAGAAATTAAAAATCAATAAATTTTTAAAAATTAACACCATTTCTGAGTCTTCAAAATCCCTGTATAGAAAGTGTCTCTTTCTCTGTATCCGTGTGCTACCTTGGCTGCAGGCACTTTTCTTCTCTCATGTGTTTCTCATTAAAGGCTCATCCACCTCTGTCCCCTACTTCTCCATCGACTGTGCCCTTTTCAAAGTTATCAACAACTCTCGTGTCTCTAAAGTCACAGTCTACCATGGACACTTTCTCTGTTCTCTTCATTTGGCTGTCATATTGTTACAATTTCCTTGGGATTCCCTAACCTCCTGGTTGCTTTTTTATAGATTTAAGTGTGTTTTTGTTTTGTTTTGTTTTTAACTATTGGCTCTTTTGAGTCTTAGCCCTGGTTATCTGGTTATCTGCATTGCCCAGTCAACATTTTTCCTGTAAGTGATCTCATCCCTTCCTGTGTTAACTCGCTGGGGCTGCCATACTAAGGTCCACACACTTGGTGATTTCGACAGGAAAAACATATGGTCTTATGGTTCTGATGGCCAGAAGTCCAAGATCAAGGTGTCATCAGGGTTGCTTTCTTTTAAAGTCTGCAAGAGGGAGGTGATTTCTCATTTTCTGTTTCTCTGTCTCTCTCTTTCTCTCTCTCTCTTTCTCCCTCTGGCATGCATGAACATGCATCTATAGCAAAAATACTATTAAAAAAAAAGGGAAAAAAATCGAAGTTGATTATTCCACTTTCCTACTTTAATTCGTTCCAATGGCAATGAGTGCCCTAGAGACGTGGATATTGGGCCCAGATAGTTGGTGTTAGGCCTTGAACTAGACCTTGAAGGAAGGGTAGGATTTTGGTAAAGGATGAAGAAGCTTCTATGAGTATGGAGCTGGGCCTTACTTTTTTTTTTTTTTTTTGAGAGGTTTTTCGCTATAGGGCGCGTGCGCTCGCCAGACAGACAGAGAGAGACAGAGAGACAGAAAGCGAGAAATCACCCCCCAGGGGGGATGGTCACGCCGCAATCCCTTCTCCTCCATTCTCCTCTCGGGATCTTGGGCACGCACGCACACGCGCCCGGCGTGAGTTGTAAGCCACCGGGTCCGAGACGCGAACCGCGGTCGACTACGTGGGAGTCCAGCGACATAGCCATTACACTAACTGCTGGTTCCCGTGGGCCTTACTTTTGAGGGTTTAGGTTCAAGTGCTAACTCAGCCCAGTTAGGTGGATACCCATAACAGTTGGGAAAATGACCTGGTGCTGGTTTAGCTTTCTCCATATCCCTAGAGGCAGAAACTTGCAAATGTTTTATTTAGATTGTGGCTTAAATCATAGTAGCTCTGCCTCAGCAGCTGTGTCTGCCAGTTCCTGACTTGCTCTCCTCCCCTGAGTGACAAATGTATATGTTAACAGCATTAACTGTACCCTGTTCATCTGCCCATTTATTTTTTCTGTTCATGAACAGGGCATAAATATTTTGTGAACTCATCCATAGGCTTATGGTTTAAAAGCCCAGTTCCCAAAGGAGAAGATATTTGTGGACCATTAGCACTGGCAAGAGGCTGTGCAGTAATTTGGCTCCCGGAGTAAAGGCTGCTGTCCACCCACTCTGCATTTAGCACTCTTTGTAGAAATTGCTTGTGTGATTGGTGTTTTGCCTCCTGGACCATAAGAAAATGAGGGGGAGTACCTTCTTGTTCTTTCCTGCATTTAGCAGGGGGCTAAGGCACTGCTAGGCACACAGTAGGCATCAGTAACTTAATGGATCACCACAAATCTAGGCCAATAGCCACAGGTATTTTGGGTTATCCTGAATTTGGTTTTAAAATAATAATGAATTATGAGATTGTCTTATTAGTACTTCATCAAAATCCATCCATCAGGAAACTTGACCAGGCAAGGAAGGGAATGTGTTCTAGAAAAGTTTACCAGGGAGGAATTGGTAAGTTGAGAATTTCTACAGCTAGTCAGGAATACTTACCAAGGTCATCAGGGTAGTAGGGCTGCAGAAGGGGGGTAGTGACATTCCAAGGTATTTACACACTTTGTATATACCAGCATCTGGGTAAAAATCCCAATTCAAGTAACAAGGAAATCAAGATTGGGGCAGGGGGAGGAGAAGAGACAAAGGCTCAGACAGAGGAAAGTCAACATAAAGGCTTTATGAAAAGCAAACGGGGTGATCTAAGGAAACAAGCTCAACATATGAAAATCCAACCTTGGAAAACAAATTAGAATCAGCTACTTCTTTTGAACAAGATGTTTTTATTTCAAGCATAAACACTCCCACTGCATCTAAAATATGATTTCAAAAATACTGTTAAATTATTTGTATGTGTTTTAGGAATAGTATAGGTGTATTATAAAAAGCAAAGTAGTTGTCTAGTCTAAATACCAGTATCTTACTATTCATGAAAGAAAGAGGTGTGAATTTAAGGGTACAGCATCCAGAAACATCACTTAATATTCTGGAAGTAGCTGAACTACCGACTTAACACCAGATCAGGGTAACACTTTTAGTATTCCTATCTTCATACTGCATTATATTTTATCTATTTTGCTTTTATTTAATAGGATGTCTCTTTGGGACATGCTCTAAATTGAATGCTAAATTTCTTTTTATTTACTGGGTTGAAGTGAATGTTTCAGAACCATCAGAACAGTCCTTTTCACTCTATGAAAATGGCTTTCCATTTGCTGTTGGCCTCAAAGTGACTAACGTGGTGTTGGGGAGAAGTGAGGTTGGAGGATCTGAGAGAGTCTTCCTCGCCACCCTCACTTATAAATCAGCCTGCTGTCTTCTAGGGGAAAACTTGGCCCCGGGTGTTCATCAGTGGTAACAGCCAACAATGTCTCCTTAAAGATGTCTGTCATTGAGCTCTTACAAATACAGTGGCAGGAAAATACAGAAAATCTTCCTAAACGCTCGCAAGCAGTCTCTCTCTGAGAATAGAGACTGTTACTCATAGAGATGGCTGCAATGCAAAGAGAAGTAGTGAGGAAGACATCAGAGAAAGCGAAACAGACAAGTTGAGGGAGGAGCTCAGGGTTGGGTACATGTGAAGGCCCCAGAGAGCTGGTATCTGACGAGGCTTTTGGTTGCAACCACAGAATTGGTGCAGCTGTCAAGCAAAAGGGAAAGTTACTGGATGGATTTGAGAGGACAGGATCACAGACCTTGGAAAATGTGCAGGAAGCAAGCGACTTTCAGAGCCAGGCAGCTGGAACAGTCTGGCGGATATGCTGCTATTGTCATCACTGTCCAGCACCCTGCTGCTACTGGTGTTCCTGAGGTTTTAACCATCCTGGCTTCCTGGAGTTTCAGTCTGGATAGGAACATCTGATTAGCTGAAACCAAGTCATGCCTACGCCAGAGGCGGGGAGAATGACTTGGCTTCCTTCAGCTTCCGTTGTGGGATGTGGGACACTATTTCCTACTAAGGCTTAGTGAGGGAGGGAGGACTCTTCCTAAACTGGGAGAGGATTGGGTTCTGGGCAGCTAAACACTGGACAGAGAGCCAAGGTTTCCATGTTAAAAACATTCAAAGAGTTGTTAACTAGGGTATAACATTTTTTTCAAAAAATTATTGTTTGTACTTTTGTAATAAAAAGCACCTCCTATTATCTGAGAAATTATTTAAGCTCAGGACTATCACCAAAGAAATATTTTTTAAAGGCAATTGTATGGTATTTCTGCTGATTCATATCTAGGGTCCACAAAATAGATTTTAAAAACCTTTCTTAAATAGATTACAAATCTATTTCATTAAAAATCCATTTCAGATTTCCATGAGTGTTCAACAAATATCATCAAGGTTATCCCATAATTTAATTCTACAGGTGACAGACGGAGTAAGGAATAACAAGACTGAATAGATGGAGGGTAGGTATAGGCAAGATAAGAGGTAGCAGATGGAAACCAGCAGTTAGCATAATGGCTATGTCGCTGGACTCCCACGTAGTCGACCGTGGTTCGTGTCCCAGACCCGGTGGCTTAAAACTACACCGGGCGCGTGTGCGTGCATGCCCAAGATCCCGAGAGGAGAATGGAGGAGAAGGGATTGTGGCGTGACCATCCCCCCTGGGGGGTGATTTCTCGCTTTCTGTCTCTATATCTCTCTCTGTCTGTCTGGCGAGCGCACGTGCCCTATAGCAAAAAAAAAAAAAAAAAAAAAAAAAAAAAAAAAAAAGAAAAAACCTCTCCAAAAAAAAAAAGATAAGAGGTAGCAGAAATAGGAAAACAGCTTTCAACTCAGTAAAACATAATGTGTTGAAAGCAATAGTAAAGGGGAAGGTTTATCCTTGGGTAACACTCAGGAAATTAAGCTTGATACTGGAGGGGAGGGCATAGAGGGCCAGGAATTAAGTAAAAAAAAAAAAAAAAAAAAAACAGTGTTGAGGGTGATATTTTATTTGGAAGAAGGGAGCTAGAGGAAATACATTAAGAACTTTAATAATGCACAATGATAATACCTTGTGCATATAAACTGGTCATAGTTAGTATTCCTGGTTGTGACCTTGTGCAATGAAGCTAGAGTGCCCCCCACCATGGGCCTGCATATCCCAGAGGAGCTCCATGTTCACTCAGGCACCTCTTAATGTTTGTCAAGCACATGTTCTGGATATACGTGTATTCTAAAGAAGGGGTCCAGGTCATGATGCATTTCCTCTGGCTCTTTTTTTCCTTAGCTTTCAGAAGCTAAGGTCTGAGTTGGGTGCTGGGTGTTTTCAATTCTAACAAACTTCTAGGTCATGCTGGGATGGGGAGCTTGGAGAACCACTGCCAATGACTTCCTACCTTAACCACTTTTTTGTTAAACTATCCTAATTTGAGTTTTCATCTCTTTGTTTCTAGATTCCCTGACTAATATAAATGTATATAAGAGCTTAGTTGAAGATAGACAGTTTGTTTTATGGTTAAACATTATTTTATTTGCTAGAAAAATCTTCAAATTAAAAAAAAAGAGAGAGAAAACTGTAAGGATTTAGGAAATCATTTTGTCTAACATTTTAATTTCAGAGTGGAGAGAATGTGGGAAAAGTGAAATCAGTGATTTAGCTGAGGTAACATGGCCAGTTGGTTCCTTACCTTTCAAGAAATTCTTTCCAGGATATGACGCTGCTTCCTGTCATAGAGTAACTATCCACTCCTTCCACATACAAGTGCCCATCCTGTGGATAATGTTAATTGCCTTCTGAATATCCACTATCTCTGCCTTTACATTTGGACACAAAATCTGCACGTGGTACTTGCCTCATAATTTGGGGCAAGTCAGGATTAAGTTCTCTAGCTCAGTTTTCATTGTAGTGCTTACTAAGCCAGATGTCGTATTGACCTTGTGTGCCCTTAGTAGATAACAGATGATGTAAGATCCTTCTTTGAATATCTGGAACTTTGGTCCATCTATCACCAAGTCATCTTGTTACTTGCTCACCTGGAAACTTATCTGCCACTTGGCTTCTCACAGTACTTTCTGAAGGCCTTTTCCTAGCTCACCTTTTCTGCTTGGCTGATATCTGAGAATCCCACATCTTAAGCTCAATCTGTTCAAGCAATTGATTGGGTCAGCAGTGTAGTTCTCTTGCCATTTTGCTTTGATGGTTCTGTAGGGGATTTCCAAGGCACCACCTGCTCAGCTCCAACCCACCTTCTCCCAGAAGATACAGCTTGTTACAAAGTTCTCGCTTCTGCTCACAAACATTGCATAAGGAGTTAGTATAATACCGAAGTCCCTTCCTCAGGATTTATGACTCTAGGCAAGTAGATTTCTCTTAAAAAGGTACACATGTGAGAATGGAAGCTTGGGAGGTTTGTACATCCACATTTTCTGCAGAGAAAGACAAGCAGCAGCCAAGAGAGAAGAAATAAAGTTAGTACCCAGCATGAGAGAAGAGACTGGCTAACTATGCTGAACCTGCTTCTGGTCATTCCTGAGATTTAGGGACAACCTATTCCTTGGTTGCTCTGCTCCTAAAAGCTCCCCATTTTGCTTAAATTAATTTAGTTTAGATGTCTAATATATGAAGTCAAATGTTCTAATTAATAAAGCACTGATAGTCATGTTTGTTTATCTGCTCATTATTAAATAATAGTCTGCATTTATTGACTACTTCCTATGGATCATTTAACTCACACAATAACACACCTCAGAGGTGGATCTAACCAAAGAGAAAACTGAAGCTGGGAGAGTGTGGTTATCTTCTGGCTCAGTATCACACAGTTATACGTGACTGAGCCCATATTCCTACCAGGTTTCCTCAGATTTAGACAGCCTGGGTTCTTAGTCACTGCATGCTGTCTGAATCTCAATGAGACAGTTTCTTTTCGAGTAACAAAGGAAGAAGAATGGGATTTTCAATACTCTTTTTACTTAGATTTCAGCAGCTTAAGGTTGATCATCATTAAAACTAAGTTTCATCGTATGCACTTCATACATCTGAATATTCGCTTCTACAGTTTTCTCTGAATGCATTGCTTATTCTCCAGCCTAAAACACCGCCTGAAGAATCCTGTTCAACCTTCAAAGCCACCTTTGATGTAACCTCCCATAGAGTCTTCTCTGCCACAGGCTTCTGAGTGAATCACTCACTCTCTGCTTGCTCCCCAGTTCACATTAAATTATGGTTAATTGGTTACGTATCTGACTCAGACTGAATTGAGAGCTCCATGCAGGCCTGAACTGTGTGCTTTTCATTTATCGTACTCTGCTCCCAACATAATGCCTGCTCCATAATAGGTGTTTAATAACTACTTGCTGGATCAAATTGAATTGGGGAGTATGTAGAACCCTGTCAATGCAGATGAAAAATATTATATTCTTCTGCCTGGACAAATACTAAAAATGACTCAATGGTACTACTGCTAAGGGTCAGGTGATCAGATGTCTTTAGGGGGGGGCATCTGTTGTGACTAATGAGAGACTTCCATCCTATCATTCTTACTATGGTTTACTCTCAGTATCTAGTAATGTCTGAACACCACTCACACACTGAATTTGCAATCCTTGCTTCCACCCAGGCACTCACTGTGGCATATAAAAATAGAAAATCGATATGATTTATTTATGATCCTTGACTGCATCCTAGGTGGCATTCTGAATATTTATATTTGTCAGAGTTCACTTTATATTAATTGAATGGTACAAGGCCATGCAGAATGGAACATTGTCTTTATTTTCAGGATTGGAGATAACTGTTTCACGGCCCAAGCCCTGAATTGTGCCTCTAGGCCTGGCTCTGAAGTTTTAAGTTTACCTTTTTAGGACAATGATTAAAATGTCTCCTGCGGCTAAACTGCTCTTGGATCTCTCTCCAAACCAACTGGTGGGAGGCAGCTGGCAGCAGGCAGTGGGCTTTGAGCTCTGTTGTATATGGAACAGGAGGTAGTGGAGCCAGGACAAACATGTCAATGAAAATGAGGAAGCAAGTGAAAGCACAGATATAAACCCAACACACAGGTACAAATCCAACGCACAGGTACAAACCCAACGCACAAACCCAACGCACAGGTACAAACCCAACGCACAGGTACAAACCCAACGCACAGGTACAAACCCAACGCACAGGTACAAACCCAACACTTGCTAGCTGCGCAGGATTCATCAGCTTTTTAGGTGACTTTATCTCAATCTCACCTCAACTTGCTGCCCAATGTATTTCTTGGCTTCTGTCTTCCCAACTACAATTGCCAAGTGATCACAACATGAAACTTAATATTAACCAAAGAAAAGATAAGAAGGCACACCTTATGTAAACATAAATTATAAAAGATACTTAGAATATGGATTCTAAAAGGCTCTTGGAATATCAAAGTGTCAGTCCTTCTTAAAGAGCATGAATAATTGAGAGTTCTTCTGAATTTCAAATAGCATCTTTTAGTTGAATTTGAAACTATTCAATTAGAAACATGGCTATGCAAGGCACAGTAAACATTTTGGATGTGAAATAAAAGCTTCATATACTTTTGACACTTTTTTAAAGCTTTTTCTTTCTTTCTTCCGAGAGAGAGAGAGAGAGAGAGAGAGAGAGAGAGAGAGATAATCTCCAACAGAGTCTTGATGCTGCTATCCACCTCCAGCTTTCTGCCAGCTCTGGACCACAGGCAATGCATGCCCTGTGTACTCAGGGAGGTCTCCACATACAGCCAGGAACCTTCCCATATGGGATTGCCTCCCAGAGCATTTCATTACATCGCTGTGCTACCATCTGGACCCTTCACTTTTATAATGACAATATTAACATAGCATTAATTTAAGCAGAGTTGTCAGTATATAATGCTTCTGCTGACTTTTTGAATAGCTGTACATATATTATTTTAAAATCCAAGATTAAATAATACATTTTAATTAGGTCAACTTGGGACACTTAGTAATAGATAGCATAACTAACTAGATTTTTTTTATATGCCTCTACTTATTTTTCTGAAGATTGGAAAAAAAGATAAAAGAAGGGATTGGACAGTGGTGTGTCAAGACCCTGTTGAGGACACTATCCTGTTATCTGTTTGTTTATCTCTCTTTGTCTCTCTCGCTCATGGAACAAATACATAAATTTTAAAAGAAAAATAGGAAATATAAAACAAGATAAGTTTTTGGTATGGACAGCAAGGCCTGAACTGTGGAATTAACATTTTTATCTAAGGTTGTGTTGTGCTGCTTAGTTCTTGTTGAGGTCCTTGGTTCTCACTGGCGCCTTATATAATTACTATTATTATTATTACTTAATTGCCAGAGGACACATTTGCTAGCCAAAGAGACAGAAAAATGGGAATGGAGGGGAGAAGGGGAAGAAGAAAGCACCCCCTAACAGGGCATGATCATGTCAAAATTCCTTCTCCTCCCTTTCTCCATACGATGAGATTTGAAGCATGCACGCACATGTGCCTGGCGTGTTTAAGTCTCCAGGGTCAAAATTTGAATGTGGTCAGCCATTTGGAATCCAGCTCTGTTAAACACTAGGCTATGAAGCCAGCTCTCTTACTTGTTCTTGGTGGTTCGGGAACCCAAGCTTTCTTTTTTTCTGAACTCCATTGCTTCTTAAGGTTCTGATTTGATTGCTTCAAGTGATAACTCATCTCATACATAACATAATGGGTTCAAAGACAAATTAAAGCCAGGTGCCATTGATGTTTCAAGATTTTAATTTTCATTTGATATTTTCTGCCATCTCAGCATAGCCCCCATGACCCAGAGAGAATGATAGTCTCTGTTCTCTACCTTAACACAGTGAGAATAAAGGAACTCATAACTCATAAGGAAAAGCAAACAAAACCCCAGGGAGTTTTCCGAGCAGTATCTTGGCACTATCTCCACCTATCTTAAAACTAATGTCCTTCAGGGTCCAAGCTGATTCTGGCACTCCAGTTGATCCTCATCAGAGACAACAAGTATTGTTTGAGGCCACGCTATGTACAGAACATTTAGCCTGAGTCTTAGAAAATATAAAATGACTGTAGAATAGGGCCAGTCCTGTGGCCTAGTGATGTAAGGAAGACAGATCCCAACATAGCCAACAGTGTGGTTTGAATCCTGGTCCTGAAGACCTGGAAGATACACTGGGCATGTGTGCATGTGTGCCTCAAATTTCAACAGGAGAGAGAAATGAAGGAGAAAGTCTTGTGGCATGACCACATCCCATTAGGAAATGCTTTCTCCCTCTCTCTCTTTCTATGTCTCTCTGTCCCTTGCTGGCAAGTGCACACACCTTCTGGACAAACAAAAGAAATGGTCTAAGATGATCCTACTGCTTAAGTTAGGTGAGTAGATTTCACTGTCTGGCCAAAAAATAAAACAATTAAAAAAGAGAGAGAGTGTGTGTGTAGGACAGATAGGTACAGAAATAATTATGAAGAGATGTGTGTGTGTGTGTGTGTGTGTGTGTATATAGATTATGTTAACATAAATACACATATTTTCTAGCTGTAGGTTTAGAAATAGTCTAATATCAATGAGCACGCCACAGTAAGATGTTGGTTTCTACATACCATTCTCCAAGAAAATATGAACCTCGACTCAAATCAGTATGATTGATTCTAGGAGTGAAGAGGGGAAAATAAAAGATGAGTCCAGAGCATCTTATAGTACCAAGAATTAAGGGACAACTGAAAAGAAAATGACATGTCAAAGAAACCCAGAAGCTAATCCAAAAGAGCTATTCATGGCCAAAGATTGAATAATTTATTAATTTGAGCAAAAGAATAAACAATGCAGGTTTGAGCATTGCTCCAAAATGAAATAAATGTACATGATTTCATACTGATGCAAATAAGTTATTAAGTAAATAAATAAAGAGAAGACAAAACTTTTCTTTACAGAAAAATTCCAAATATATATATATATAGAGAGAGAGGCATTTCCTGTCCAAAAGGTAAAACTTAACATCTCTCACCACATAGTATGGACCGGATTTAGTAACTGCCTACCAAAGAATAGAGTATGAAAAGGGAGGGAAGCCCATGGAAAAATCTGGAAAACACTAGGCCAGGTGGTCAAGTTTAACATCATCAGTAACAAGTCATGAACATTTATCAGAATTGGAGGGGGCATGACCTGTGGAAAATCCTGATGACTGGGGTTTTATCTGTAACACTGGGAAGAAGGTGGAGGTGATGGAGGAGATTACAAAACTGGATTTTAGGGATCCGTCTGGCGAGAAAGCACAGTTGATTTGAGAGGAGACAGTATTGACAGGTTCACCAGTCAGTGAGTCCGCAGTCAGCCTTAGGGAGAAGCATAACATACCATTTTGCTTTCCTTGCCGTCAGCTATTCGACTCTGTTAGCAATTTAAATTCAGAACACAAGTATCAACCCAAATACCATCTTCTAATGTTCATTTCAAGTTAATGGATTTATCTCAGAGGACACTTTAATCTTCAAGACACAAGCCTTGCTAGCATAGTATTTGCTTTCTTTTTTTCTTTAGAATTTATTTATTTTTATCGTATGATTTATTTACACTCAATCATTGCACATCTTTTTCAAAGCACGCATGAAGTGCATGTCAGTCAAGTCAAAGACATTACCATATGCATCAGGAGCCCCTTTCATGGAACTTGAGATGAGCTCATCAGGACTATGATTATTGTTGCTATATGTTTTACTGTCAAGGCATTTATTTATTCATTTATTTATTATTAATTATCTTTTTTTGTAGGAGAATTTTTGCTATAGGGTGCATGCACTCGCCAGAGAGACAGAGAGAGACAGCGACAGAAAGTGAGAAATCATTCCATGGGGGGGGGGGGGGGGGGATGGCCACACCACAATCTCTTCTCCTCCATTCTCCTCTTGGAATTTTGGGCACACATGCACACATGTCCAGTACAAGTTTCAAGCCTCTGGGTCCAGGACTTGAACTGCAGTCAGTCATATGGGAGCCTAGCAATGTAACCATTACGCCATCTGCTGGTCCTACTTCCAAGGCATTTAAAATCTGCTTCCAACATTTCCTCTAGGAAGTCTCAAACCGGTATGAACTCTGTCTTCCCAGGTACCTCCAGATCATCAGTCGCTCGATGTAAGCCAGGACCCAATTGCCCCAGTTCACACAGTGGCATCAGTAGACAACTGTCCCCTCTATCTGTCACTGAAGATTCTTCTGCTCCTATTCTTGAACTTCAGAGCCGAGGAGCCTCTGTATGTGGACACAGAGTTGAAAGACAGAACAGATCAGGTATGTGGGTGACTTCCTCTTAAATAACTGTATTTTCGTCATTTTCTTTAAAAATTTTTTTAAATTTATATTTAATCACTGTACATCTTCACAGTGTACAACACGGTTTTCCCAGCATGAATGCAGTGCATATTAGTCAAATCGAAGATATTACCATACACATTATAATCAACAGATAAATTTTCATTTTTGTGTCTAGTAAATGTTTTTTTGTTTTTTTCCTGATTCCCTCCCTCCTACCTCCTATTACCCACCTTCTATTTACCACCCCCTTCTATACTGTCTCTAGTATCTTTGGTTGGCATCCCTGCTGGTATACCTTTCAATCAAGTTTCTAACCAGCCTTGAGAGCTCTCCCCATTGGCACAGAATGCAGAGATGTTACATGCATTCTTATGAGTGGGTGTGGGGAAAGTCTATCATGTGGGAGGAGATGGAGGGAAGGAAGTGTGTATGTGTGTGTGTGTGTGTATTATATGTATGTCTCTGTGTGTGTGTGTGTATATATATATATATATATATAATCTATTAGTGGTATATAGTGTATATAGTGTAACAGAGAAATCACAAGTAAAAAAACAGAAGAAACTGCGATCAGCAGATGGAGTAATGGTTACATCACTGGATTCTCATCTAGTTCGAGTCCCAAACCTGGCAACTTAAAACTCCCACTGGGTGCGTGTGTATGTGAGCCTAAAATCCTGAGAAGAGAATAGAGCAGAAGGGATTGCAGCATGGCCATCCCCCCGCGGGGGGGGGTGTGTGTGATTTATCACTTTCTGCCTCTCTGTTTCTCTCGCAAGTGCACAGGCCCTGTAGCAAAAATCGCTCTCTTAAAAAAAAAAAAAATAGGGACCAGCAGTTAGCATAATGGCTATGTCGCTGGACTCCCACGTAGTTGACCACGGTTCACGTCCCTGACCCGGTGGCAATAAAAAAAAAAAAAAAGTCTTTAAAAAAAATAAATAGAAGAAACTGAAAACCAAAATTGAAAGTTGAAGAACTTAACCGATGGTTAAACAATGAGGTCTAATGAAGTTTACAAGGGAGTAAGCGTTCTCATCTCCACAATGTCGAAAGCCGGAATTTTCTGACTCACCCCTAGGATTCAGTAGTAGCATACTGTGCCCGTTCTGAATAAAAACGCCAGTGAAAACACAGTCTAGGTCCCTGGAGCCCTTCTAGTTTTCTTCATTTTAGAATTCCTATGAAAGGTTGTACTTGCCTCTCTGGTGAGCGTTTTCTGATCAATCAAGACCTTTAGCCTTTCTTCTCACCCACTGAGCACTCGCCACACCTGGTTATTGGAACTGCTAGATAAATCTTTTAACTATGATCCTGCATTCCCAGCAAATGTATACTTTCTAAATGTAGTTGGGTCGTTGTGAAGTACAGTGTTATAGTGTTATGATTTTTGTTACATGTCAAAGTTTTTATGATTATGTTTTGTGAATGCTAACTTAATTTTAAATGCTTTGATGACATGACTTCAGTTTGAGTGTTTGAATTTTTGTGGAGTAACAGCTGCTGTTACTGCGCCAAACCAGTTGATAGTCACTTTGTCAATATATCAATAAGCTGATGGGCTTAGAGACTTTTTTCCTTTATTTATAATAGAGCACATGAGTGCACATGGGAGTGAGAGAGAGAGAGAAATCACCCCCCTCTAACAAGGCTTGGTCATGCCACAATCCTGATTTAATTCCTTGTCCTGTCAGAACCCTGGGCATGTGCGTGTGAGCCCAGTGTATTGCTGGAGTGGGGATTTGAATCCCAGTCAGCTTTGTGGGAATAGGCTTTCTCTGCAGAGCACTCACCTGTTGCACTATGGAACTGACTCCTTTTTTTAAAAAAAATAAATGACATTTAAAAGCTGAGCTAACATGTGTATCAAGACTATATGGGCCTTTATTATTATGGACACATCTGACTTTATTTTTGCAAATATTTATTAGATAAAGCAGATTCAGCCAGAGGCTGTGTTTGATTAGATCATTTCTAAAGGTCATTGCTGGTAACTGGAAAGTATTTTGGAAACTGTTTAAGTGTCACCTTGAGGGGACTGACTTTTGGGACCAAGTTAAGGATTTTATTTGTAGACACACAAAGTTTAGTTTGTTATTAGCATAGTGCCCTCTCAATCTTTTTAATGTATTTTGTCTTTTGTGTGTTTGGCTATATATTTGTCAATGTGTGTGTGTGTGTGTGTGTGTGTGTGTGTGTGTGGTGTTCTATATAGTAAATCAATTTATTTTAAAACTCTCCTCTTTCTCTGTTTGGCTTACCATTTAATTTAGACATAAAGAAACTTGCCCCTCTCACAGGTTAAATTGTGACCAGGTACTGAGGAATCAGGGTCTTCTCTGTTGGACCAAAAGCAAATAAGTTCGTTCAGCAAGTAGGGTCATGGATGCATTCAGCTGCTGCCCGATACTGTTACTTATTGGTGGTGAAGATCTTATTGTCTCCCTGGGAGAATGTGCTTAAGCCTCAAGTTCATATCACTTCTTCTCACCCTATGACCACACTTCCACCTTTCCAAAGAGAGTAAAACAATTGTATGCTACACATTTCTCTCTACCTCAGGCTGCCTGTGCTTTTGTTCACTATTATCATCATTGTGAGATCACTTTTGGCTTGTGTGTCTTTCTGCCTTTCTGGTCTTAGCTCCTCTACCCATATCTACGATTGCCCCCTGTGCATCTCTTCCACCTGCATGTTCAGTGTCTCCTTCTCCATTTGTTCGTTGAGCATGGCTGGTGACTTACTAAAATCCATTTCATCCTTAAGAGCCCCACCAACAATTGCAGAAACAATGACACATGCCATCCAAAATAACTAGATAGTAAACAAAGAAAACCAAAACATGAAAATACAGGCAAAGCCACAGAATTCTGAGAAAACTAGCTTAAAAAAAAAAAAAAGAAGAAGAAAAATGGCAGTTTAGAGAATTCAATTAGGGTTAGGGTCGGGGGGGGGGGGAAAGAAAAGGACAGAGGATATGTGAAAGCCTTTTCTAGGATCTTGCTAATTCGAGAATACATTCCTTTGTATGAGAAAAGATAACAAGTTTTTTAAATGGAGTCTCAGCAATTATATGAATCCCAAGACTAAAACTCCTCTTAAAAAGTGAAAGAAATGACATCTTAAATGTTCAGTAAGTTTTAATTGACTTTAATAAATTACGATAATATTCCTATTATTCCAGTTGTTTGCAAAACAGAATGTTCCAGTTAATGAAATTCCATTTCATTAAATATGCTAGTTAATAAAGACATGCCCTATATATCATATGCAGATTACAAATTTCAAAGACACACAATTAAAGATCACCTGAAACATAATTTACTCTTTCTGTGATGATTAGAAGCCCTTGGGGATACTCCAGCGTACCAAAGAGTGAAGACAGAAGAGGAGAATAATCTGAAGAGGAGATCACTATGCTTTCATGGATATTATGATACTTAAACTCAAAGTGAATCCTGGGAGATAGATATTATCACTGTTGGACAGATAAAGAAGTCAAGAATAGAATTAAATACTCATTCAGAGCCATACAATGGCAGGGCTAGGACTTATACTCAGGTCTCCAAATTCCAGTGCCCTCGATCTTCAATTTGTCTGATTCAAATAAAGTTTCATAGAAATGTATAGAATTCCTCATAAACCCATTTTAATGATATATAGAAACTATAAATTTAAGTAGCACTATAGAAAGTCCTATTTAAAAGGTCAGAAAAATAAAAGTGCTCTGGAGATCTGATCTTTCCATGCTTTGTAGAATTCAAAATTGGCAATAATTAGTCTAGTTAACAGAAGTAGAATGGAATCAATACTACAGAGAGATTTAGGTGACTATCAGTGTCATCAAAACCACTGACTATGGTATGATGGTGGTACAAGCAATCTTCAAAGACGGTGACAGTGAAGACAGATATCTCCACAAAGGGATATTAGAATCTTTGTATAATCGTACCTCCTTGGTGAGATAGTCCCTAAGATTAATGCAGTCTTGGTGTAGTAATGCCTACCATTCTCTTAAGTATCACTTTTTAACTCTCACACAAGACTGCTATTCCTGCCAGAAAACAAAACTTTTTTCTCTAAACCGTATCTGAAACTTCCCATGTTTGAATGGAAAGATAAAGGCTAAAAAACGAAATAGAATGACTATTCCAAATGTTGTTTAGACCCTGGAGTCCTACAGACTTGGGTTCAACTTCACGCAACCATTTACAGAGTCTGATTTCTCCCTCGTTTAATGGGAAAGATACCTACTGCATAGGGTAGGTTTGTGTTTCTTTCCTGGCCTCCCAGCACTGGAGTCTTTCATTTGATCCTCTTACATATCTTAGTTTTTTTCCTCCTGCTCTCTGCACAGGCCACATGTCATAGAGGGGATTTATAGAACTGTTATCAAGAGCAGGTATCACCATCAAGGGAGCTGATAACTCAAACTTTTAGTCCCATTTCAATGCCACTACCTCCCGGAGATTTCTCCTGTTCTTTTCTCACCCACTTCTTCACAAGCACCTCTCCTCTGCCTCTATATTTTCTTGTATCTGTCAGAGTTAGCCCTTATCGCACTGTATGGTATGTTTCCTGGCTCTCTCCGAGCTGAAGTCTTTTATCTTTGAGCCCTTGAGACCCAACTAGTTAACTAGCTGCTGGTAGAGTCTCCATAAGATTTTGTTGAATAAATGAATAAAAGAATAAAAAGAATGCCAGTTTTCATCTTCTGGAGCCCTAGGCCCTGAGAGTTCAGTTTTGTTTATAAGACTTACAAGCCATGCGGTAATTGCTATGTTCACACTTGGATTTATTCCCTAATGAAGAATTCATTTTCAAGGCTTGCTTTCGCTCCCCACCCCCCAAACAATTATATCAGAGAGCCTTAGTTGGGTAAAGGTTTTTAACACGGTGAGGTCATCACACTTGGCTGGTTAAGCAGTAGGAACACATTCGGCAGGAGCAGCAGGCTCTGGAGAGACAGTGAAGAGCCCTACCCATTGCCATTCACAAGATGTGGATGGCACCACTTTCTTAACCCCCAGCATAGATCTTGAACTTCAGGGAGGTGCTAGAGACACAAGAGGACTAGGCAGACAACTCTGCCTTCCTCCGCCTCAGGAATCTACCATCTGGGATCTGAGCTTGGAGACTCAGGGTGACCCTACTTCTGTTTAACTTCCTGATGGGTCCATCTATTGTGTTGAACTTGTTTTCTCTATCCGGGGGAGAGGGTTTTATGATTGTCACTTTCAGAGAGTCTTGGCCATTTTAGTGTGAAAAAAAGTGCTGCTAAATTTTCTTAGTAAATGTAAAAATAAAAAAGCAGAACTTCTTGTGCTCCCCCAAATACATTAAATAGTAATTTGTTGTAAAGTGGGAAATGATTTTATGGTCAAGGCTTGTTCTGTTCTTGGGATACGTAAGGCTAGTTCTGTTCTTGGGATACATGACTTTTCAACTGAATAATCGTGTTCACCGTAATAAAAAAAAAACCTCAGCGAAATGTGAAAACAAATGTTTATTTCTCACTCACTTTTCATGTTGGTGGATAAGGGCGGCTTTGGCTGGGTTCTGCTTGTTCTCCCACATAGACTGAAAGAATAGCTTCTATTTGAGATTTTCCATCTTAGTGACAGACTGGAGGAGCAAGAGAGCTGGTGGCATCTTGTGATGCCTCTTAAAGCTTCTGCTGGGAGATGGCATTGCTCCCATCTGTTCGTGTTTGATTGGTCAAAGTAGGTCACATGTCCCAAACCCACAAAGATGTGGGCTGAGATGAGTAATGCTCTTACAAGGAAGTGGGTAGGGCATACTGGAGAACAGCATAGCATCCACCAAGTTCTCAAGTATCTTCATGGACCGGATGGGGTCCAGATACAGTGTCTCACAGAGTAGAGTTTCTATAGAGAAAATAGGTCCAGTTATCAGCCCCTTCAAATTATGGTAGAAAAGAAAACCACTGATCATTTTACTGTATGCCTCTTTAGTTTCATCTATCATTTTTAAGGAGGTGACCCATTTGATTGCTGCTGTATAACCTGACTTCTGCACATTCGTATTCCTTTCTTTCGTTCAGGGGACGATGGGACACAGACTCATCCTGAGAATAGCAGTCAAGAAAACAGAATCAAAGCTCGCTGCCTGTCCTGCACATCCATGGTTCTGAAGGCTGTCTGGGGACTCTTGATCATTTTGTCAGTGTCATCGTCTTGGGTTGGAACCACACAAATTGTAAAAATTACTTATAAGAACTTCTACTGTCCATTTTTCATGACTTGGTTTTCAACAAACTGGAACATTATGTTTTTCCCAGTCTATTACTCTGGTCATCTGGCCACTGCTCAAGAAAAGCAGTCTCCAATGAAAAAATTCAGGTAGGTTTCATGTTAAATGGTTCATAAGGGATGTTTGAGAGTATATTTTACCCAGGCATATTTTTTTTTCTCTTTGGAATATGAGTTGAGCTCACATTGGGAGTATGGAGAGGCAAACTCTGAGTTTTGTAATAACATCAGGAAGCAGAATCAGTGTCCCTTAAAAGATATTGTGTCTACAACACGCCAGACACTATGCTGGTGCTTTTATACATCTTTTCTTCCCCCACTGTCTCATGTCATGATCCTCCTGCCTCAGCCTCTTCCCAGATGAGATAGCAAGTACAAACCATCTTGCCAGGCCTTTAAGTTGGACCAGGAATTGAACTCAGGCTTCCCATATGGTCTCAGCCTACAGAGCACAGCATCTTGGCACCATGCTCTACCAGGGCTGGGCCTCCATATCTTGCTTCATCATTATTAGTGGTGACAAGATTTAACTTTTAAGGTGGTATTATAATTCTCATTTTAACACAGAGGAAACGGATTTAGAAAGGTTAAATCACTTGTCCAAAGTCAGTTATAAATAAAGAACAGATTGAAATCCAATATATTTATCTCTGAAAGTTGTTTTGAAAGAACATACAAATGTCTCAAACCCAGGGAAAAAAGTCTGTGTTAGTAAGAGTAATTGTTATACAAACATATGCTCAACATTCCTGACACTGCAGTGCCTAAGCAGATGAAATGATCTGACTTTATGCAAAGGAAGCTTGGGCTTAGGAAACTTTAAAAGACTCTGTTCCTTGCTGAGTAGGAGCACATGGGGCCTTGTCTGTTTGTTTGCCAGCCGTGAATAGGGGCAGCAGGGCTTTTTGCTCTAGGGTGTGTGCACTTGCCAGAAAGACAAAGGGAGACAGAGAGACAGAAAGCGAGAAAGCACCCCCAGGGGGGATGGCTATGTCCCAATCCCTTCTCCTCTTGGGATCTTGGGCACACACGCACATGCGCCCAGTGTGAATTTAAGCCACCGGGTCCAGGACTCAAACTGCAGTCGACTACATGGGAGTCCAGTAACATAGCCATTACGCCAACTGCTGGTCCCCGCAGATGGGCTTCCTTAGGAGTCTCGAGGTTCTTGTAGATGCTCTGTGCTAAACTTGGTGCCTGCAGCTAGCTACCTCTTGGAGAGTTCAGGAGGCTGGCAGGGCTGAGGTCATACTGCCCTAAGTGACACACAAGTAAGACAGTCAGATATAGGTCACGTTTCCTTTGCTAGTGGACAACTTCTTGAAAAGGAAAAGTTCAGAGCTAAGAAATAACTTCTAGGACTGTCATTTTCATCACAGAGAGAAAGCAGTAGTCAGGGCCTTCAGCGGGTAGCAGATGGGAGAGGGACAGTTCTCCATACCAGCTTATTGATCTTCCGCAGAAATGACAGTGAATTTGTCCTACAAGAGCCAAAATAACCTTTCTTTCTATACTTAATAAGAAGTAATGGCTATTATAATTGGTTTGTAAGATTCTTCTTACAAACTTAATGAATTGCAATGGTCTATCTTCAACTTCCGTTTTCTAGCACCAACTTGGAAATGCCTAGGAATATTAAAATCACACTGTGAACCGATTTCCTATGTGTGTCTCTAAAAATTCAGTTAAAGAAACAAAAACAATCTGAAACGAATAAGTGTGTTTTGGAAGAAAGAATGAAGCCTTATCCCTGTGACTGATAGTTTGTGTTTGAGTCCCATAAAAATAGACAATCTTGGGATATACATTTTTTGTTTTCTTTCTGAATGCCAGAGGGTGCATGCACTTGCCAGAGACAGAGAGACAGAGGCAGAGAAAGCAAGCACCTCCAAATGGGGCATGGTCGTGCTGCAGTCCCTTCTCATTTTCTTTATCCTGTCAGGATTTGGGGCATGCACATATATCCTGCAAGTTTTCCAAGCTGATGAGGCAGGGATTTGAACTGTAGTCAGTCATGTGGGATGTGGTTCCCTAAACCACTCAGCTACAGGCCGGTCTACCTAAGTTTTAAAAAATACCAATATTTGGTAACAATTTCAAGGAATATGATTATCAGATTAAAATGATCCCTTTTTGAAAAATACTTGTGTATACTCAATAATATGTATATCCTATTTGGTGGTAATGCACTTGTTGATAAAAACAACAAAAAGCTTAGTATTAAAAGTAGTACCTCAAAAACAATTTAAAGCAAGCCAAACTAGTTTTATTGAAAGCACATTTATAAGTGACTCTGCTGACAGAAATATTTTGGGAGTAAGTTTCATCCTCTCCACATGTCTCATGTCAGACTAACTCTGAACTTAGCGAAATCTGTGATTTGACAAGATACCTCCACAGGTAGAGTGAAAAATGACCATTTCTAAAATCTAATGAAAGAGCTTTTATTATCAAGGAAAAAACACTACCTTTGAAGGCATTACTCTCTAGTGGTTTCTTCCATATGAGAGGTTAAATACTGCCAGAAAATTCTTAGATCCTTGATCTTTTGCCCCTATAGATTCATTAATACCATCTGCCAACAAGGCACTTCCAAAACTCTCATGGCTTAACAGGGAAAAAGAGAGTTAGTGTGTAAGACTGGAAACAGAATGTGTTCCATGGTGCCAGAAACTCTGTTTTCTCTAAAATTATATAAAAGTATTTCCTGTTTTTTTCTTATCACTCACATCAAAAGAACGTTTAATAAAGAATTGAATCTAGATAGTAAGTGCTGTCCATGTGGAAGTAGTTTTTGATGATTTAGTCACCCAATTTATATACTCTCAGGAAAATTTAATAGCCTCAGGTGAATTTAAAATTTAGGAAGAAAGGAATTATATGCCATAGTTATAACAAGGTGTTTCTTTAGGAAAAAAATCTTTTTTTTTTCCTTTGGAGAGGTTTTTGCTATAGGGTGCATGCATTCGCCAGAAAGACAGAGACAGAGAGACAGAAAGCAAGAAATCACCCCCCCAGGGGGGCTGGCCATGCCACAATCCCTTCTCCTCCTTTCTCCTCTCGGGATCTTGAGCACGCATGCACACGTGCCCGGCACGAGTTTTAAGCCACCAGGTCCGGGACTTGAACCATGGTCGACTACATGGGAGTCCAGCAACATAGCCATTATGCTAACTGCTAGTCCCTTAAGGAAAAAATCTTTTAGAAAACATAAAATTAGAGCAAAAGATATATTTGCTTATGTTAGGCACTTAAGAAATGTGCTTAAGATGATATTTGACACACAAAAAAGGTTCAAAAACGTGTAGCTGTTGTTGTAATGATGAATATAATGAAATTATTAGTGTCCCCCAACTTCTAAGTTTCATTCCAAACTTTGTCACCTGTCAATGCATCTTGTCCAGAAATTCTTATCTCATCATCCAAAGAGAGACCCACTGTCATTTCTTCATCAAAAACTCATTCTTTTTTTGTTTCCACTTTTCTTAGCACTTTGTGCTTAAA
The DNA here is from genome assembly GCA_026018925.1 of Tupaia tana. Lineage (NCBI taxonomy): Eukaryota > Metazoa > Chordata > Mammalia > Scandentia > Tupaiidae > Tupaia > Tupaia tana. Next base: position 223,031,564 of record JAKSZU010000001.1, on the reverse strand, counting down.
AAAATATAAGGTTTTCAACAGGTGACCTGATATTTGGGGAGGAAGTAATGTTTACAATGTATACAAATCATAGTTATATACATTTATGGTGTATTATGTGATGTGTTGATAAATGTCTACAATTCCCCATGATTAAATTAAGCTAATTAACATATTTATCATTTTCTTACCAATCTTGGGTTAGATGCTTGAAATTTACTTTTAGTTAAAAATATATAATATGCAGAGGCAGAAGGAACAGAACAGCCCTTCTTCAAGAACCAGCTCCATTGCTCCTGTGATCTAGCCATTTTGGGGGAAACGGAGGAATGAAGAGAATCCCACTGATAATTCAGCCTCCAGTATAGACAACTCACGTGGTAGGAAGACTCAGGCCTCCTCTCTCTGTATCTGTCTTTGTCTCTCTCTGTCTCTGTCTCTGTCTCTGACTCCTCTCTCTCTTTTTTTTTTTAATTTTTGCTTTTTAGAATTTTGTTTAAGGTGAGGCATCTTTCTGGGCCTGTTGGCCCCGCCTAGCCCTTTATCTTGTTAATAATTCCCTCTCCCACTCCCCACCCAGGAGAGGCAGAGGGAACTGAACAGCCCTTCTTCAAGAACCAGCTCCATGGCTCCTGCGATCTAGCCATGTCGTTTTTTTGAAAGTTTTTTGAATATTAATTTTTCTTTTTTTTTTATTTTTTTTTAAAGTTTTTCTCTTCATTTTTTTCGCTTTTTCTTTGTTTGTTGTCCTTTTTTTTTTTTTTTTTTCTGTTGTTGCTTTTGTTTCCCTCTCTCTGTTTCCTTTTCTACACAGTCCTTGACCCTCAGATTGAAATTCCAAGTTTGGGACGAAATCAACCATCCTTGAGATGACTAGAAATCGCTGCAGGACCACAAGAAATATGGGGAAGCAGGAAAATACCTCTCCTCTAAGGGAAAAGGATAACTCCTCTTCATCTGCACACAGTTCAATGGAAGTCATGGAAATGTCTGATAAAGAATTCAGAACATTCATAATGGCAAAGCTTACAGAGATGGATGAGAAGAGAGAAAAGGAACTACTGAAGAGGAAGGAGAAAGGAGTTGAAGAGTTCCAGGAGGTGAGGAAATTCATGCAAGATCTAAAAGAGGAATTTCACACATTACAAAAGAATCAGATGGAACTGTTAGAGATGAAGGCTATAATGCAAGAAGTCAAAATTTCCCTTGAAAGTATTAAAAGCAGACTAGATCATACAGAAAATAGAATCTTAGATGTAGAAGAGAAAATTACTGGCCTAGAAAAATCCACCATGAAGACTGAGAAAATGGCCCCAAAATTTGAGAATAATATACGAGAAATAGTAGATACAATTAAACGTCCAAACATCCGGATAATAGGCATCCCAGAAGGTGAAGAAACTCATAAGGGCATTGATAATCTATTCCATGAAATCCTGCAAGAAAACTTTCCAAACCTGGAGAGGCACTCAAAGATCCATTCCCAAGAAGTACAGAGGACCCCAAATAGAATCAACCCAAGAAGATCTTCTCCAAGACACATTATAGCCAGATTGACCAAAACCACAGACAAAGACAAGATACTAAGACTGGCAAGAGAAAAACGGCAAGATACCCACAAAGGATATCCCATCAGATTAACGGCAGATCTCTCATCAGAAACAATGCGAGCAAGGAAAGAATGGGAGAATATATTCAAAGCATTAAGGGAAAAGCAATTTCAGCCGAGAATTCTGTACCCAGCAAGATTATCATTCATTTGGGAAGAAAAGACACGAACATTCCTAGATAAACAAGACCTGAAAGAATTTACCAGCACCAGACCAGATCTCCAAGAAGTTCTTAAGGGAGTGCTATGTCAGTAAAATTAAATGCAGACACACAGAAACTAAGAAAATGGGCAACTTAATTGTAGGGACAAAGTCTGGAGTTGAGTATTATATCCCAGAGTTCAATCTGGAAGATCGAACCTCAACAGAAACAGAAGAAAATTAAGTACATGAGACTGAACTGATGAAACAGCATTCTATGACTTGACTAAAATATTGCTGCTTTTTTTCTCAGCTTTGTTGTCTGGTTTTAAGGATTTTTGTACTGTCTTGAGCTGTCAATGGATTCATGTACCTACTATTTGAACAGAATACTAACCTGTTTCTAGGCCTTAAGTTTCAAGGAAATATCCTTACCAGTTCAAAACTGCTTTTCTTGAAACCATCAGCTGAACTTGCTATTGTAAGTAGTAGTTAGATTACTTATGATATTGTGTGATCAACGAAATGTTGGGGGGAAAGGAATTGAAGATATCTGTAGACAGCAGAGATAGTGTAATAAGAAAGTGGAATAGGGCAGAGGGTCAGACATGGGGTAAAAAACATATATATGAAAGTAGTAATGGAATTTTACGGATGATAACATGCATGATTAAGCCACTATCCAGTTTATTCTAGATGGGAAACCACATTTTGTATGTTGTGATGATGATCAGGGAATGAATGTAAATTAATAAAAAAAAAATTTCAGAAGGAAAAAAAGGCATTAAAAATACCTATCTGATGACTACAGTAAGCTATATAGCCCTAGGTAGGTGCTACTTTATAGTATGTTCATTCTATTCACTGAGGTTTATGCGTAAAGTCAGACTTGTGTTCATGGATATGTATATTTCGGCTGTGCTTACTATTGAAAATATTTAGATTTATTAAGATATTTAGTCAAACAATAAAATGGGGGAGGCAGAGAAAACAACAATAGATACCAGACACAATGTGGGAGGTGGGTGGGAGATTGCAGAGGGTGAAATAGGGAATCAAGGATGGGAAAAAAGGCAAAATATACAGAAAACAAGAAATGGAAAATTATGTGTTGACAATAACACACATCTTGATGTGCTTGATTGAGCCAATATACAATGCACTGTGAATGGAAAAATCTCATTTTGTATGCTATAATGATGTACAGTGAATGAATGTAAATAAATAAATAAAAATAAATTAAAAAAAAATAATACGGGACCAGCAGTTAGCATAATGGCTATGTCGCTGGACTCCCACGTAGTTGACTGCGGTTCAAGTCCCGGACCCGGTGGCTTAAACTCACGCTGGGCGCGTGTGCATGCGTGCCCAAGATCCCAAGAGGAGAATGGAGGAGGAGGGATTGCGGCATGGCCATCCCCCTGGGGGGTGATTTCTCGCTTTCTATCTCTCTGTCTTTCTGACGAGTGCATGTGCTCTATAGCGAAAACCTCTCCAAAAAATAACAAAACAGAAAAAAATATATAATACATTGTCATTGGCTATAGTCACCCTGGCATGCAATAAATCTCAAAACTTATTCCTCCTATCTGAAACTTTGTACCCTTTGGTTAGCACCTCCCCATCCCCTCATTTCAGAACATCTCCAGCCTTGTTTTACTCTATTTCTGTGGTTCAACTTTATTGGAATCCATATATAAGTGAAATCATGCAGTATTTGTCTTTCTTTGCCTAGTTTATTTCACTTAGTATATTGTCCTCCAGAGACATCAATGTTGCTACAAATGACCCCTCCCCCCTTTAAAGGCTGAATAGTATTTCGCTGTGTGTATGTGTGTGTATATCACATTTTCTGCATCTATTCATCCATTGATAGACACTTAGATATCTTGGCTATTGGAAATAATGCTGTAATGAACATGGAAGTGCAGCTATCCCTTTGACATATTGTTAGTTCCTTTGAAGTTAGTAATTCAGAAGTGGGATTACTAGGCCATAATGGTAGTTCTATTTTTAGTTTTTTGAGGAACCTCATTACTGTTTTTCATAATGGCTATATTATTGCATTGTCAGAAAAGTCATGATGCATTTTTTCTACATTTTTCTATGCAAAAAATGCATCACGACTTTTCTGACAACCCAATAATTTGCATTTTCACTAACAGTGAATAAGAGTTTCATAGTCACTGTGCCCTTTTTAATATTTTATCTTTCTAACAGGTATGAAGTATATATGTTTGTGGTTTTAATATTCATCTCTATAGTGATAAGTGATGCTAAGTATTTATTTATAACCATTTGGCTATCCTTTTGAGAAGGATGTTCCGGTCCTTTGCTTATTTTTAATTGGCTTATTTGCTTTCTGGTATTAAGTTATATGAGTTCCTTATATATTTTGAATATTAACCCCTTGTCATATGTATGGCTTGCAAATATGTTTTCCCATTCTGTGAGTTGTCTCTTCACTTCATTGTTTCCCTTGCTGTGCAGAAGCTTTTTAGTTTGATGCCATTCTGTTTGTCTATATTTGCTTTTGTTGCCTGTGCTTTCAAAATCATACTTCAGAAAATCATTGCCTGAACTAATGTCATAGAGCTTTTGCTCTATGTTTTCTTCTAATAGTTTTACAATTTTATGTCTTATATAGAATACTTTAATCCATTTTTAGTTGACTTTTGTTTCTGGTGTAAATGAAGGGTCTAATTTCATTTTTGGAGAGAGAGCATTTTTAATTCCTGCAACAGCAGTGACAAGTCAGGACAGCAGTGAAAAGAGAAGGGGAAAAGAAGAGAAACAAGGAAGGAAAAAAACACCCAGGGTACAGGATGAGAATAGTGAAAATGGTCTCTGCCAGCCAGCTACTTTGTCCATGGGGTTCTCCCTGTCCATATGCATCTGTCAATCTTCCCTGTGGGTTCAAAGTGTTTCCTCACCTGCATCCAAAGTCTTTGCTTGAGAGTACTCAACTCTACATTACAGTGAGGTTGCACAGGAAGAGCCATCACTAGCTAAGGCTCATGAAGAGAAAAATTAATCTTTTAAGCAGAAATGGGTTTTGTGGAAGTTCTTAATAAATGTGTTTTAAAAGGCATTTAATGGTTATAGATGGCAGGATGAACTTTCTACTCACAAATCCAACTTTACCTGGCAGCAGATCTCTTTGTAAGTACTGAATACAAATCTTGTGACCAGGATGCTCTATGTGTGGTGCTGCTTCAGCATCCTAAAGGCTGTTAGGTTTGAGAGAGGCCATTTATTTTCCTATGTGTGTGAGCACATATAATTTCTGTTTACTTGACAGAAGGCTTTTTCTCTAGGTGGTTTAATCCTTTTATGGAAGTGTTCTTTCTCTCTCTCAAGACAGAGTCTTACCCTGTCATGATCCTCCTGCCTCAGCTTCCTAGCTGGGACTAAAAACACTCACCATTGCACCTGGCCTTAGGTTGGACCAATAACTGAACCCAGGCCTCCAATGTGATCCGAGCCTGCAGAGCCCAGCAGCTTAGCCATGCATGCCACTGTGGTTGGACCTGAAGTGTTCTCTTTCAAGTTAAAATTTATCTTTAGGAAATTTCTTTTTCATTTTACAAAAATCCTTCCTTTTTCAGTTGTCTCCTACATGGAGGTAAAATTACCATATGAATTTCTATGTGTAAAATATGCATTTGTAACCTTCCTGAAATCCCTGACCTTTAACTTCTAGCAAACTAAACTGTCTGAAGACAACATTAATTATAAAGGTTGTGCTCCCAATGCCTAGAGAATTTACTATTCCTCCACTCCAAATGGTCCTCTGTGGGAGAAGTTACTTCATACATGTGAAGCTAAAATGGGCTAGAGATTACTTTGACTTGCAATACTTGGAGGCAAAATAATATCTCCAGTAAAAGTTTAAAGAGAAACTAGTGCTTATACTATCTAGAGACATGTAAATAAATTTTATTATGTCTATTAAAACATATTCAAATATAAATAATGCATTGCTTTGAACAAGACATTTACACTACTCTTAAAATTACAATGATAGTTGCTTAGTAAATGCTTGAATGTTCATAAACAATTGACTGGGGTGGGAGGGATCTAATTCTCCCAGTGGTGAGTCTATTTTTAGTCTATAGTCATCTAGGTGCTTCATTCTGCTTCCTCCTTTATTGTCTTTGTAGAGCTAGTTTTGAACATTCTAATTAAAATGATTCTTTGGACATGGGCTGACTTGTAACCTAGTCATGAGGAAAAGTCATGAGGTATTTTTGCATAGAAAAACAGAAAAAATACATCATAACCTTTCTGACAACCTAATAGTGAAGGGAGCCAGATCCCACCTGGACAACTGCAGCTTTAATCCCAGCCCTAGTGGCTTATAAAGCATGCTGGACAAATGTGTATGTGTGCCCCAAATCCTAACAGGGGGAAGAAATTGAAGAGAAGGGATTGTGGTGTGACCACACCTTCATGGGGGGGGGGGGTGCTCCCTCTGTTTCTCTATTCTCTATCTCTCTTTGGCAAGTACATGTGCCTTCTGGAAATTATACACACACACACACACACACACACACACACACATATATATATATATACACACACACACACACACACACACACACATATATAAAGGCCTCTTGGGATAAATAGCCAATATAATTAGAAATCAAACAAACCAAAGATTTAACTATTTTCACATACTGAACTTAGACAATTACTCCAAAATGATCAATGTTTATATATAAATAAGCCTGCTTTACATTTAGTTTTTACCATTTGGAGGTTATTGCAGTTGATTTCTTTATTTTTTCTGCCTTAAAAATGCTAATGGTAAAAAATTAGTCAGTTGGGCAGGTATATTGGAAAGAAGCAGTGGGAACCAGTAGTTAGCGTAATGGCTATGTCGCTGGACTCCCACGTAGTCGACCGCGGTTCACGTCCCGGACCCGGTGGCTTAAAACTCACACCGGGCGCGTGTGCGTGCGTGCCCAAGATCCTGAGAGGAGAATGGAGGAGAAGGGATTGCGGCGTGACCATCCCCCCTGGGGGGTGATTTCTCGCTTTCTCTATGTATCTCTCTGTCTGTCTGGCGAGTGCATGCGCCCTATAGCAAAAACCTCTCCAAAAAAAAAAAAAAAAAAAGGAAAGAAACAGTGTCTTAGGAATAACAAAATCCCAGATATAGGAGGGCCCTGTTCCATGGCTTTCTGGAAGTTGTCTATAGCCTATTAGTGCAGTAGCAGCCATCTTGACCCTTTCACATTCACTCATTAAGAATCTTCTCTTTCTTACAATAGCTAGTGATTTCAGCAACTATCCATTTCTATATTTCTCCAGACATCTCTGAGAACATTCAGAAACAGCAAAATGGTTGCCTTGACAATCTCAAGAAACTATTTAGGTAGAAGAGGACCTACCACAGTGCTTGAGAAGATGTGGGCCCTGTCCAAGGAACCCGGTGCCCTGCCTTTAGTGGAGACAGAACTGGGTTCAGCTTTTTCACAGATAAATGATGGCTCTTGAGTGTTTGTGATATTGTCTTGAAAATTGCTGGGAAGAGTTACAAGACAAGATGTGTTGTCATCAGTACCTGAACATTAACTTCTTTTTCTTTCCTAGGGAATGCAGTCGGATATTTGGTGAAGATGGTCTGACATTGAAGCTCTTTCTTAAAAGAACTGCTCCCTTTTCTATTCTGTGGACTTTGACAAATTATCTATATTTACTGGCTTTAAAGAAGCTGACGGCCACTGATGTCTCTGCTCTGTTTTGTTGTAACAAAGCCTTTGTCTTCTTGCTGTCGTGGATTGTGCTGAAAGACAGGTTCATGGGAGTGAGGGTAATGGCACACTTGATTCAATGTGCAATGCCTCCCCTAATCCTAAATCCTTGGCATCAGGAGAGCTGCTTGGTTTCATGGAGTTTCTGTACAATTTTTCTCAGTGATTTGAGTACAAATTGAAATTTGAAGAGGCATTAGAAAGCCCAGGCAGTTACAACTTATCACAAAAGGATAAAGAGATTGCTTGCACTGGCTAGTGAGCTGATCACAACAGGAGGCACTAAAACAGACAAAGAAAATGAGGAGTTTTTAGAATTAAAATTTAGAATTAATGATATGAACAACTCCTTCTGTCCTCAAGAGAGATCTGAAAAAATTAGCCACAGTAAAGATTATGATTTGCTTTTTATCAATCAACATATGTTTGGACAACCCACTCATTCCCCCAACCCAGATGGATTTAATTAAAATTGGTGTAAGTAGATAAGATTACCAAACAGTAATTAAAGTCACCGGTAATGGCACAATGCTATTAAAAGTGGCTACATATCTAGTGTGACTAATCTAGAAATGGAACTAAAAGCAACAACTTGTACTTTTGGGTACAGATCCTTAATTGAACTGCATTAAACTTCTACCAGCCACTTCAGTTCTGAGTTTATTCTTTTCAGGAGTAATACGGGTTTAGAAATAGATTGCTTGGAAGTCATGCAAATTTAAGGAGCCAGACCTCATTCATATATGCTGGCATGCCATCTTAATAAAACTATCGAGTTTGTGAAGGAATTAGCTTATAATAACAAATCTTTAGAAAGAGGTCCAAATGAATAGCCTTTTCCCAGAGTATCAGCATTATATAACTTACTTTTCTCTGAAAGTGATGTCCACTATTGGATTTGAATCATATTTTTCTATTAAATTGTGGTTCTTGGGATCAGCAGTTGGTATAATGGCTATGTTGCTGGACTCCCATGTAGTTGACTGTGGTTCGAGTCCTGGACCCAGTGGCTTAAACTCATGGCAGGCGCGTGTGCATGCATGCCCAAGATCCCAAGAGGAGAATGGAGGAGAAGGGATTACGGCATGGCCATGTCTCCTGGGGGGTGGTTTCTCGCTTTCTGTCTCTCTGTCTCTCTCTGTCTTTCTGGCGAGCACATTCACCCTATAGCAAAAACCCTCCCCTCCCCCAAAAAAAGTTGTTCTTGTTGGCAATGATTCCAAGTTTCTTGCCCAGCTACCAAATGCTGAAATTAACATCTATATCAGAGAGAAGGTTTATGATGGCCATTAACCCGGAAAAGCTTTTTTTAATAGCCAGTTAGAAATTTCTGGCTGCATCTTAGGAGATATTGCTCAGAAATTTAGAACTAAAGTTTGACAGAAAGAATAAGTAGAAAGCTTAAAAAAAAAAAAAAAAGACAAAATCAGAAAGTGTGAGTGAGTCCATGATGCCATGAGAATATGCCATTCTTCACTAGCCAATCTTCTGTTTGATACCCAAGCGCTCAACATCATGTCTTTATACCTAGACTGCTGATACTGGCTGCCTAACCATCAGATACCCTAACAAGTCCTTGAGAGCAGGAAACAGCCCTATATTATTCACTGCTTTATTCCGGATGGGGTACATAATTTATGGTGCCCAGTGCAATATGAAACTGCAGGACCCTATTTAAAAGATTAATAATCCCAAGATGACAACAACAGAGCAATAAACCAAGTGTGGGGACCTTCACAGCATGTGGTCTTGTGCATCTGCACAGGTCACACCCTCATGAAGCCAGCCTTGCCTCTATTTTCAATACCTAGAATAATTCAGGGCACAAAGTAGAGACTTAATAGATTTTGAGGACATAATGAATGGACTCACACTTATAAGATCTTTCTCTTCACTGTCTTCCACCACCATGGACCATCCATGAAGATCTTGAGGATCTTGTCAGAAGAGGGGGAAGAGAGAGGATTCAGGGTCTTCTCTGCTCTTTCAGTGCCATTGGCATATCCAAATAAATCAATACGTTCACTATTAGACTCACTAATGAGAAAATAAAGTACATTACAGTGAGTGAATGTTTTTTGAGGTCTTTCAGAGGGAAAAAATAACAACAACTAGCTTTGTAACCTATCATTTAAATCATAGATAACCTATTATTTAACTCATAGATTTAAGGAATCTACCCCAAGGCTACTAACCATTACTATTTTTTAAAGAATTATTTTATAAAACTTTATTTACTTATTTTAATTTGTCCAGAGGGGGACAGAGAGAGAGAGAGAGAGAGAGAGAGAGAGAGAGAGAGAGAGAGGGAAAGTGATAAATAAGCCACCAGGTCTGGGACTCGAACCGTGGTTGGCCATGTGGGAGTCCATGCCCTTATCCACCACACCACCTGCCAGCCTCTAACCATTACCATTTTAAATCTGACATCTGCAGTGGGTTAAATGGTGGTTCCCAAAAAGATCTGTTCACAACCTAATTCTAAAAACCTGTGAGTGTCACCTTACTTAGAAAAAGAATATTTACAGATATCATTAGATTAAAAATTTTGAAGAGATCCTCCTGAATTATCTAGGTGGGCTTCAAATCCAACAAGTTGGAAACACACAAAGTAGAAACACACCGAAGAAGAATACTATGTGACAGAGATTGACAGAGATATGACAGAGATATTGGAGTGATGTGACCAGGAATGCCAGTGCAGCCACCAGAATCTAGAAAAGGCAGGGAATGGACTGTCCCCTAGATATAATATTGGGCTCATTCCTGCTGGATTTTGAACCTCCTGCCCCCAGAACTGTGAGAGAATTTTCTGCTATTTTCAGTCACCAGATTTTTGGTAATTTGTTACGGCAGCTCAGGAAATGATTACAGTTTCTGTAAGTTATAAGATCTGATAGAAGAAATGTTATGTAGCAGATAAATCTACTTGTTAATAAATCTATGCACAAATTAAGACATCAGAGATGACAAAATAGTAAGCATAATGTCAGGCATACTGGTAGAATTCAGGTATTTTTCTTTCTAAATGACAAGAAGCACTTCCCTTCTCACTGTAAAATCAGGATGTGTTTAATGCCAATGTTCGAAGGAACATCTAAGTGTCATTTTCATGACGTGTATGGTCAGGCCATGGAATATAAGAAGCACCAAACTGTATTTAGAATTTTGCCTTTTGACAATATCAGCAATTCTTTTTCCCCTGAGACATAGTGAGAAAGTATAATTAGGTCATCCGAGAAATTAAAGGAGGGCAAATAGAATACCATGAACATATACGTAGCTATTAATGGCTATGTCTGTAATGAATCTAGTGAGCAGTCCCTCCAGGAATAGTATCTCATTTCCCCACTGTATGATTCTAAAAATAAAAATTTAAAAAATTAAAAAAAAAAACAGTTACAGGAATACTTTCAGTCATCAGGTTAAAATTTATATTTTTGATAATGTCAAAGCTTCAGCAATTTAGAAACAGATGATTGTTGGATTATGATTCTCATTTGATTGGCCCCAAGAATGACCACATTTAAAATGAAAAGACATGTCCTTCCCTATCTCTATTTTTTTATGTCAAAATAACACCGTGGACAAAATGAAAGCTGCTTTAGGTTATAGCATCAGTAAATATGGCTTTTTTCTGAACTACCAGTGGACCAGAATTACCAATGTTCACATAAAAATGAAGTAAGTATTATAAATAACTTGTTAATTTTTGTTTCTTTAGACTTACGTTTGATTGAATTATAAGTAGAAAAGTAATCTGTTATACATTTAGTTTCCTATTATGAAGTCATTTCAACCATTTACTGGTAATCCTCGGTGTGTAAAAAAGCTCTTTCGTGAGAAATTGCTTGCAGGTAATATACAATCATCCCATGGAAATTACTAAAGTTCTTTAAAAGACTATATAGTTTTTTAAATTGCAGAAAGGTTAGAAAACGACAATCCAGCTCTTGTAGCTTTGAAGATAGATGTTTTCCTATCTCTGAAATCCTGTCATAATGTTCTTAAAATTCATGAAGACCAGAAAAATTACTTTAAGAAGATGTTTCCCAACCGAACTGTGCCGCTGGCTGAGAGTTTCCTTCTCTGTCGTTGGTATCTACTTCACTCCAGTAAAAAGGAGGTGCCAGACTAGAAAGTTAGAAACCTTTCTTTCAGATCTTGTCTCTCCCTTATTTTAAGTATTCAAATTTTTCTTGTATTTTCAAATGTCCTTGAACATATGAGAGAATTGGAGAACCATGAATGGTTCAGCAGACTTTCTCAGCAGATTATGAAATGAATTTGTATCCTTTCAGTGGGACAATCACGTATTTTCCAGCTTTATTTGGGTCCCTGATGCAGCTAGCTTCCCAAACTGTAGCTGCTTTGGAGACTTTCTAAGACCCACCAAGGTCGCACTACAATTTGTCAGTTACACTGAGTCTTTCATTTTACAATCTGTACTTCTTTGAATTCAAATTGAACCTAGGGTGCTCTAAGGCAGGACACGGAGGCTGAGCTGCTATGGATTTGTGCTGATGTTACCTATTAAGATAACATCAAGATGATCTTTTTTTCCATCTTGCCTTTGGTTATTGCTCGCTTGTGTGAGTGCAGAATTCTCCATCCAGATCCTGAGTAGGGAGGCAGTGGAAGATGGGCAATGGGACTTACTCCTCTCATCTGCCTCTTGCCAGGACAATAGTTATGAATACTGCCAACCTGGGTTGTGATGACTTTCAGATTTGAGGACTAAAAGAAATCTAGAACCCCTCCAATAAGGTGCAGTCAGTACGTGTACCCTCCATGTGCCTCCTTCAGCCTTTCCTACTGGAATTTCTTTCTCTGTTTCATATTCACATCTTCCTCTCAGATCCTTTCAAAGAAATCTTAATCATAGAAGAATAGGTTTGGGAGGGAGGATATTTAGAGGTCCAGCCCCTCTGGGTTTGTCACTGCCTTAGGGACTCTGTCTCCTTCCCCTCACACACCTTTCATTTCTCCCATTTGTGCTTTCATTTAATAATTTAATTGGATCTTAATTACTTCTTCCCAGAACCTTAAATGTAATATGTGCATAAGTTTAAGGATTTTGCATAGCTATGGGTCCTCGAAAATGGATCTATCTAAATCCACTCATAGAGAGAAGGATGATCATCCATACAGCTGTCGTAGGTCAACCATTAATGCGTGTCCCAAACTGCTACCTTTAGTCTTGACCTTGAGTCCAGCCATGGCCAGCAGTGCAGTTTGGGACCTGCACTTCAGGAGCTGCTATAGGCTTCATGAGTCAAAGGTCCACTGTGAACCAGTGAGGCTGCTCCATCCTCACCCATCTTTGAGAAACAGAATTGGTCGCAAGATAAAGTAACGAAACATGTTTGGGTTAAAATAACTCATTCAGATCTTTAAAATCCTTGAAGGAACACTGTAGGAAAAGAAGCAATTGAATGTGCATTTCATTGCCTTAAACTCTAAAATGAGATGCTATTGTTAGGCTAATAAGAATTCTGGAAGCCAACTGTGAATGAGAAATAGAGTGAGTGGGATGAAGCTGGTATACCCTCATGGAGATGCCCAGAAAGGTCAGACCCTTGTGGCTTTTGAGAGCCTAACCCAGAAAAGGGCGGAAAAAAAAATGAAGATTCATGAAAACAAACAAACCAAAAAAGTCAAAAGCCAGATGTTTCTCTAGCCTTTGTCTGTAGGAATGAATTCTTTGAAAGGTAAAAAAACAAACAAACAAACCTAGCTTTCTTGCAGGGATCCACGTATACGTTATCACAATGTGGTCACCTACTCTTTGGGCTTTAGGAGCAGGCTCAAATGGTCTCACAGCCCCCCTCTGATTGGTCCTGAAAGTTGATGTTCAGAGTTCCCCAAGAGGCTGAGCCTGCAGAGGGAGGGAGCAGGCTCAGGAGACCATGTCACTGCACTAGCTTGCTGGAGCAATGGCCTAAATACATTCCCTTTTCAGGGTACTCACCACAGGTGGGCACATCACCACCATGAAGGACAGAGAGGTTTAGAACATTAAAAATGGAGGTGTTGGCAGTTTTATGGCCACTATGATTATGTTCTCACTCCAACCAAATTCAGGTAATAGTAATGGTGGTTTTTCCATCTTGCTTAGACACTTCTGGTTGGTTAAGAGGCAGGAACAAGAATAGGTTGTCAAGAGAATTACATTTTTCAAAAACCGAGTAGGTGGTGCCACTAGATGGTGCATTTGCAGCAGAAGAGGTCCTCTTATGGATGCTGATGTGTCCCAGAAGCATTGCTTTTTGTTTTTGGTTTGGGGTTTTTTGTTTTTGTTTTTGTTTGTTTGTTTTTTGTTTTTGTTTTTTGTAGTTGCCACCATGTGAATGAGCATATATAAGCATTTTTTGATAATGTATACATTTTTTTTTTTTGGAGATGTTTTTGCTATAGGGTGTGTGCGCTTGCCAGAAAGACAGAGAGAGACAGAGAGACAGAAAACGAGAAATCACCCCCCAGGGGGGATGGCCACGCTGCAATCCCTTCTCTTCCATTCTCCTCTCAGGATCTTGGGCACGCACGCACATGCACCTAGTATGTGTTTAAGCTGCCAGGTCTGGGACTTGAACCATGTTCCACCACATGGGAGTCCAGCGACATAGCCATTACACTAACTGCTGGTCCTGATAATGTTTAATTTTTTGATAATATTTTAGATGCTGACTTCCTGAGATACATTGCCAGGGTGCTGAATTCAAGAAGGCTCATTTTGTGTTTTTCTGTTGAGAAGAATAAACTATTAATTCTTCTTCAAAGATGATTAATTCTTTTTTTTATGGAGAGGTTTTTTGTTTTTATTTTTGCTTTTTTATAGGTCACGTGTGCTTGCAGAAAGACAGAGAGAGACAGAGAGAGACAGAGAGACAGAAAGCAAGAAATCACCCCCCAGGGGCAATGGCCACACCACAATCCCTTCTCCTCCATTCTCCTCTCAGGATCTTGGGCATTCATGCACACACGCCCGGCATGAGTTCAAGCCACCGGGTCCAGGACTTGAACCATGGTTGACTACATAGGAGTCCAGTGACGTAGGCACCACACCAACTGCTGTCCTTAAAGATGATTAATTCTGAAAGTGTGTGTCTCAGGTCTGTTCTTAGAGGATTTATTTTTTGGATATTTAAAGAGTATTTTACTCTCTAAAGTTAAACTGATGCTACTCAGCAAAGACATTCTATGGTTATCCAAATGGCCACTCCAAACATGAGTAAAAAATTCATAGTAAAATGGAATTAAAGTATGAGTTTATTTTGGTGCAAAAACATGTTTGGAATACATGTATAGTTCTTTCATAATACAAATCTTCCATGTACTTTTTGAAGACCACTGAGGGGCCCCCAGCATTTTCCTACATTTTGGAGATTAACTGAGATCCTTTAGTTGTAATTGCTTAGATAATAAATATATTGAAAATTTCTTCAAACATGGCCATGGGCAATTTTTCTGTCAAATGATTATAAAATTTAAATTAAAATGTGGCAAATAATTTAACTCATCTCCTCCCCCCCGCCCCCCGGAAACTGCTATCTAACCTATAAATTATTGCTCATAGTATGAGGAAGAATTTTCTAACATCTCAAATATTCAGATTTCTATGCTTTCAGAACTTAACTAGCACAGCATTGTCTGGCTCCCTAAAGCGAAAAATGCTTCTCTCCATGAAGGCAATTGAAAGAGGCACTGGCGTAATTGACATGTCAGTTTAAGTGGCCCAGGCTAATATTTTCACAAGCATGTGAATATAATAATAATGAAGATCTTTAAGAGGTTCACCCTGACTATAATTTTGATTTGCTATAAAATTATATAGTCTTTAGCTATATTTGATTCCTATCTTGAGAAAACTTACAGCAGAAATTTTATGCATAGAGGTCCAGCCTCATAGCCTAGTGGTTAAGGAAGCTGAATCCCACACAGCTGATTGCAGTTCAAATCCCAACCTTGGCAGCTTGAAAAACATGTCAAGTGTGTGTGCGTGTGTGTGTGTGTGTGTGTCCTCCAAATCCCGACATGATGGAGAAATAGAGGAGAAAAGATTGTGGTATGACCATACTCTATTGGAAGGTGCTTTCTCCTCTTTTCTCTGTCTCTGTCTCTCTCTCTCTCTCTCTCTCTGGTGAGTACACATGCCCCATGGCAATTAAAAAAGTATATAAAATAAGAAATTTTATTTATACATATTTCTACTAGTGACTAACTCAAAAAAAGAAGGGTTCCCACCTGTGGTCATATCTTGGGGATAATCATATTAAGTGTTACCACTTCCCATACAGTGACTTTCTTATTCTCTTTCTTTCTTTTCTTATTAATGGGATATTTGTTTTCACAGTTCTCAAAATCCAGAATTATACATTGTGCATAGTTGTCTAAGCCCATATATTCCATATTATATTATAGACTACTTTAGATGATTTTAAGTATGAAAGTAAATACTGTGTTAAAGTTCATTAGGATAATACTGGGTTCTCTTAACCTTGTCTTGAAATAACCACCTGTTTATTTGATCAAGAAAATACAACTGATGCTTGGCCAAAAGAAAATAAATATTATTCAAATTCATTATCCAAGTTCAATCGTATAGGGGAAATCTATCTGTGCACATGAATTCTTTCATCTGTGTGCATTATTTAAACACACACACACACACACACTCAGAAAATGCCAGTATGCCATTATGCCTTTTCATTTTTCTGAAATCATATTACCCCAAAAATTGTTGCAAATCTCTGGGTGAACTATAAATCCCCAAATCAAAGAAAATGATAACTCTCACTGAATTTCTGCATCTAAATAACCTCCTCGCCATGTTTATTTATGAATTTTTTACTTCTTGTTTGGAAAACTTTCTTGACACCTCATGGTGTGTGTATTAAATTCTATTCCCCATGGTCTAAAGCAGTGTCTAACTAGAACACATGCCTGGCAGCTTTAGAGAATATGATATTCACGCAGCAAGAGAAGGGCCTCCCATTAAGCAGCCTCCTGGATAATGTTTTATGAGGGCGATTTTTCACTGCTGGCATGTCGCCATCTGTTTCTAAGTGCTCCTGCTGTTTTTCATAAAAGACACTTTAGTATGGAGCAACTCTGAAATGACTGACCATGCACTCACGTCTGATGGTCATTAACAAAAGAACTGCTTTAGCAGCATCCGAATTATTTGTCATCAAGTCATTCTTTGCATTGGCCTCAAGCAAATCTACAGTTACATGTTAAAGATCTACATTTTTTAATAATAAATAACTCACTAATAATGTTCGAAAGGACATACACAGGACTTTATTTACTTGGGAATACTCAGAACTGAAGCTTAACAGAATTAACAACCATGTAGATTTAAATGTCTCACAAGTGTTCATCTTTATTTTAGTCAGTGAGACTATTTTACTAGAAAATAACAAATTGTTATTCTACTGTTTTTCTGAAGATTTGAGATGTTTTCCAGTAGAACCAGTTCAAGACAAGTAAAGACACAGATAGAAACTAGCATTTTGCTAAGCAAGTGGACCCCTATGTTGAATATACTAATTTGAATATACCAAATTGAATATATCAGCTTACAGTAAACCATTATTATTTCAGTCAAATAATGAATATTTCACTTTGCACAGTTAATGTTCTAGAATGATTAAGTGAAATTATTTTTCTGTGGCTTACCTAAAAAATGGAATTGATTTGCCTGGAAACAAAAGGAAGACCTGGCCACCATTTGGCATTCCAAGTCACGGTGGCGACTCAGCTTGCTCCTGTATAAATCACTCCACGATGGAATGATTATCTTCCTCCCTTGGCCCTAAATTTTGTCTCATATGTATATCAATATCATGTCTTCCTAGTCAAGTCCTGGTTATGTGGAGATCTTCAGAAACATGCATTGATCCAAAGAGCTTATGAATATGTATACTGAGGGCCAGCCTGTGCCATGGTGGTTAAGGTGGCTGGAGCCCACACGACCAATTATGCAGTTCAAGTTCCAGGCTCAGTGGCTTGAAAAACACACCAGAAGAATTTGTGTGTGTGTCCCTAATGGTTGGAGAAATAGAGAAGGGATTACAGTGTGACCATACCCCATGGGGAGGGGGGGTGCTTACTCACTTTCCCTTTGTCTCAATCTCTCTTTCTGGTGAGTGTATGCACCCTCTGGCATTTTTTTTTTTAAAAAGTGTGCTGAATTATTCAATGAAAAAATACTATATAGATGAAAATGCTTAGACGTGACATCCTATTAAATGTATTTCATCACCAATTCTAATGACTAATCTCTAGAAAGTTGAGCTAAAAAATTAAAATGACTAACCCTTTATTAGGATGTGAGCAGCTTTTGAAATCTCTGCCTGGATGTCTCCTTAACACCCTGATTTATTTCTAATACTGACCCTTCCTACCATTAAATGGCAAAATTAAAGAGGTCATTAGATGAAAAGAAATATTTGGCGACTTGAATTGCTTGATCTGGGATACGAAGGTATCACTTCTTTCCCTTCTGTTTCTTTGCCTTCTATTCGACAGATAGTTGCCGCAATAATGGCAATTACCGGCATCGTCATGATGGCGTATGCGGACAATTTCCACGCCGATTCCATCATAGGAGTGGCATTCGCAGTCGGCTCAGCTTCGACATCCGCATTATATAAGGTATGTCATGCTCCCTTTCGCAGTCCACTGCCACTCTCAGCTTAGACTTAAGTAAGAGAGGAAGCGCAACGAAAACCTTGGTTAGAAAAACATAGGTGTGTTTAAGTGACAGTAAATACCATTTACTGAAGTCAGTACTAGGTGCTGGGTACTTGCCAAAAAATATTGCCTGTGTTAACATAACCTTACGAGGCAAAAATACTTATCCCCACTTTCCAAATAAGCAAACTGAGGCTTTGGAAGATTAAGTAACTTGCCAGGAAGAACACAAAGCCAATATTTAAACTCTGGATGAGCCAACTTCTTTTTTTTTTAATGTATTATGCATACACATCAGTCATTTATTTATTTATTTTTAATAATAAATATAAACTTTATTGGTCAACATAAGCTCCATTAAGTTCAAGACCCTTTTGTAAGCAGTGATACTGGCCGTTTAGTCCGTCTTTAAAGAACTGGGAATGTAACCCTGTCAGTACAGTCTTTTTCGAATTAGCTGGCTCCTAAGCTTCTGCTTCGCACTCTGGCCTCCAGTTACCAGGCAGTTGTAGCAGGAATGTGAGAAAAGTCCCTCTCTCTTTAGGTTTCTTTAACTTAACTATCTGTGGTCATTATTTTAACTCTCAAGAGGTGATAGAAATAATAAACAACTGTCCCTTGAGAGCTTGCTGTTGGCAGCATATTGACCCATGCCACAGGCGCTCATCTTATTAGCAAAACGAAGAACCTCTTTACCTCTGTGACGGATGCTCTGAGTCTGCTGTGCTCACCATACTTTCTCCAGGCTTCTCTGTCATAGGTGGAAAGTCTATTCAGAGTCATTGTAACCGACTTCAGAAGTGAGGGCTAAGAGAGCGGATCTAAAAGGCTATTCCCCAAAGCTCTTTTTTTAAAAAGAACTAACTTTCTGGATATATCTAAAGAACTGCTCCAACTTCTCCTCTCTTGGTGTTTCAATGAAAAAATACTCTCCGAAAGGCATAAAACACCCTTCACATCCCTCTCAGGTGCCCGTTCTGATTATCCACCAACACTGTGACTCAAAGGGCATGAAGTCTATTTCCATATTGACATTTCTCAGCCCATTGATTCTGAGAGACAAGCCTGACAAGTGTTCACTCAATCCCCATTAGTGTCTAACTTGGCTCTCCAACCGAGAGTCCACCGAGATGTCTGATGTGACCAAAGACTAGCACATGCTCAAGTTCTCTTGACGGTCTTTCAAGAGAAAACGACAACCATACAGAAGACAGAAGAATGACTACTAGAGGCTGGGAAGGGTAAGAGGCAGGGAGGACAATGCTGGTTAACAGAAACAAAATTACAGATAGATAAGAGGAACAATTTCTTGTCCTATAGAGTACAGTTGGGTGACTAGAGTGGCCAACAAATTACTGTATATATGAGTAGCTAAAACAGAGGATATAAATGTTCCCAGCAGAAAGTAATGACAAATGGTTGAGAAGATAAATATGCTAGTTACCCTGTTTAAGTTGTATTTTCGTACTGAAAAATGACATCCTAAGCCCAGTGACAGTGATCAGGCAGTTAGGGGCACTGACATGCATTGCAGGAGACCACTTGTAAAGGCTTCAGGTTCCAGTCCCTAGTCTACCTAAGCACATGGTGAGGGGAGGATTGCAGCTTAAAGATCATGTCGAGGGTGCCTCTCTTTCTCTCACAAAGGAAATAAACTAACTAAAAAAAAACTCATTGTACCCCATAAATATATACAATTATTACATGTCAATTAATGTTTTTAAAACATCTTTCAAGAGAAAACTGTGCTCAGTTGAAATGAAAAGCAGTACGTGAAATTGCTATGTGACCACACGGCTATCTTATCAAGAGAATTCTGACCAGACTATAGAATGTATTCATCCTGAGAGTGGTAATACTTGCTGACATACACAAAATTATCTCTGCACCATAATTTCAGGCAGAAGAAGTCTGCTCTCGTCTACATTGTTTGTTAGAGGATTGGCACTGGGAACAGAAGAGTTAAGAAGCTAGGAAAATGGACTGTAAATCTGGCTTCCTGCCCTCGCCTGTTCTAGGACTATAGGTTGGCCACTCACCTCTCCTTGCAATCTTCCTTTGCACATATTTCCTTTGTAACCAGGGAAGAGGTCTTTTTAAATCCAGAGAATAAATACAATCTTTGTGAAGACATTTTAAGCTCAGAAAAAAAAGTGCTTATACATCTAAGGCATCATTATTATTTCTCTCAAACATAATGATAGACTTTCTCTGTCCAATTTAGATTTTAGTATCTGTCAAAATAAGAGTGAAATGACTGCCATGCTTGAAGGCAAGAATGGCTGGCATCCCAGTTCTAGAAGATTTTTTCTGGGCTTGTCTGTATTCTTAGGTTTCACTCACCCTATACTTGTTACTGACAGTGGTGCTAACACAGTGTACAGAAGTCTAGCCAGTTTTAACACCATAAGGAATTCGTTTTATGGCATTTGCTGTTTATATGCAAACTATAAGGTCTTTTAATGCCTTATCTCAATAGTCCATTTAGTGTAAGGGAGAGGGCAGAACAAGAAGTGTTGGAGTATAATCTCCAGGAGGATTAGGTCACTATGTAGATGAGTAGAACTTGCTTTTCTCTTCCGGCAATCTCTGATGGTGTAGATGAAGAATTTCCTTCCCATTCCAGGTTTTATTTAAGATGTTTCTTGGAAGTGCCAACTTCGGTGAAGCTGCACACTTTGTCTCCACCTTGGGCTTCTTCAATTTGATCTTCATCTCCTTCACTCCAGTCATCTTGTATTTCACGAAGGTGGAGCACTGGTCCTCTTTTGCAGCCCTGCCATGGGGCTGTCTCTGTGGGATGGCAGGGCTGTGGCTAGGTAAGTGGCTTCAGGTTTTTGTTTTCCATTCCCTATGTCACTCGGCCTCTCTGTGGCTAGATTACTGCAGTAGGATAAGTCCCTTTGGTACCTCTGTGCCCTGGTTCCTAAACTTACATTGGCTGATATCATTGAATGTTTAGAGGTCTTTGGCAGACTGCTGCTTGATTAGATCAGGACCACAAAGCTGGTGGGCCTCCCATTGGTAGGGCCCCAGTGGCCTTCATGTAGCCTCATCCAGTCTTCGCGATGTCCTGCATGGTGGTGTCATGTTCCACGTGTGCCACAGTGTGTCATGCAGAGAGTGGATGCTACATTCAGGGAACTCAGAGTGGTTCGAAATGGCCATAGCACAGATTTAGGAGAAAGAAAAAATGAAGCAGGCCACGAAGGGCCTGGAAAGTCACAGTGAGGAGTTTCGATTTAAAATCTACTTAATCATCGTTAAGCAGGGAGGTGATGGCTCACATGTGCACATTAAATGGCTCACTGCCTAGGAGCAGAGGATGTGTTTGCAAGAAGAAGCCCTCACTGGGTGATAGAAAAGAAAGTGGCATGAGATGGGTGTGGTGGCCTTGGCAAAGTAAGGTTGTGCCTAGGTGATGGCCAAGAAAAATCACCAACAGTCTTTCTGATGTGTCCTCTCCCAGTTCCCCATGACTCTGAGGTTGTTTGCTTGACCTGAACAGCAAGGGGCTCCCGTTTTCAAGCTGTGTGGTTGCTGTCACTTGATGTGAAAAGAGCCTGGAAAAAGCCAGCCTGCTCTTCCCCCACCCAAGCAATCGAAAACAGCAGCAACCAAATGACTCAGAGTCTGTTTACTCGGAATCGAATCATTTTTATTCCGCTCCTCTTTCCACATACAATGAAGGTCAGCCCCTTGGTCTGCTCCACATTGACCCCACACACTCAACCTGCAGGACATCCACCAACTCTCAACTGACCTTTATTCTGGTGATACCATTTAAAATAGGAGTATGGCAATCCCTGGGAGAAAAAAATTGTCATTATTTTTATTTTCGAAAAGATATTGATTGTATCATCTTTCTGTTCTAGACTAGGCCCCTAAGGAAACATCTTAAAAAGACAGAAAACTCTCAGGAGAAGGATTAAACATTAATTGTTGGTCCCTTAAGTTCTGCTGTTCAAGGCCAAAATGTATGATTATCACCACTCATAACCTCTGGAAGTTGAGTAGAAATCAATAACAGTGTTTCCACAAGAATAAAACATCCTAATTAAAATTGCCTAGATTCTTTCCTGGCCAAAACAATCCTAATTAGGAATGATCATAATCAAAATTTTATTGACTCTTGGACCCTGCTGTGCACACATGATTTCCAGCTTGCTGCAAGATAGCTCCCCCCCGCCCCGCCGCCCCCCAGACCAGCGTATATTCCTTGGCATGTCTAATGCCTGCTCCCAAGCAGGCCTGCCCAGGCTAGATGCCACCTTGACCAGCTGGACATTGGAGGTCTGCATCCAGCAGCATGGTCTCCTCACTCACCCCACAGGGTGCTGAGCTCCCTGTGCTAGAGCTGTGCGGTGACAAACAGACCATGGGCCATCTCCCGTGTTGCACACCCCGTTCCACAGTGCTCCCATTCTTAAGCTTTTTCTTTCTTCTCCTCTGTCTTCTACATAGTAAGTAGATATGATCCAGCAGGGGCTAGGCTGCAA
This sequence comes from Tupaia tana, assembly GCA_026018925.1. Taxonomy (NCBI): domain Eukaryota; kingdom Metazoa; phylum Chordata; class Mammalia; order Scandentia; family Tupaiidae; genus Tupaia; species Tupaia tana. The sequence continues at coordinate 223,008,875 of JAKSZU010000001.1, read as the reverse complement.
GATAAACCTGAGAGACAAAAGCCCATCTGTGCTCTGAACTGCCCCACGTCCCTAGTAACTGACTTTCTTGTTTGCTTAGTTCATCTGGCTTCTGTCTTTCCCTCAGGTTGACCAATCCTCCAAGTGCGCCTTAGTCCATATGTGTGTTGGCCTCATCCATCCCCCCAGCACGTCTGAATTGCACTTCAACTCAGACCGGGGTCCCTGCTGTGGATAACATATTAAATGACATATTCTTTTTCATAGGTTGCCAAAAGAGAATATAGATGTTCCATCTAAAAAACTAAGGGAAAACAAGACCACACATTTTGTGAACCACCTGGCTCTCGTTAAATGAGAAGACTCAGTTCTCCCTAATCCCAATACTTGTATTCGATCTGCTAAAATACCCAGTTCAGCCAATAAAATGACAGTTGAAGATTTCAGCAGCGCATGCACTGTATTTATTGCATTCCTGATTTGTTAGAATTTGCCATATTTGACTCCTTGAATCTGAGGCGAGTCAAGGTGCTGACATACTTACTTGCATTGCAGCCTTGCCAGGAAGGAGGAGTGGTTATTAATTGGGATGACCTTTTGCCCTGCTTCCCACTATTATCATATAATAATTATTAAGGAGCCATGTCTTCTAAAAGTCAAACCCATTGTCTCTAATTATCAAGCGCGAGTGACTCCAGATTCCTAAGTTATTGGGTCTAAAGCAAGAATTATAGATGGCAATAAAAGAACACACAGCATCCTAACTGAAATGGTTCTAGAATCTTCTTTAATTCTATAGAGATATGGAAAACATGCTTGAATGACCGTCAGACAGTGACTTCTCTGAACTGAATACCTTTTATAGTTATAAGACTTCTTTCTCAGGACCAGCAGGTAGTGTAATGGCTATGTCGTTGGACTCCCATGTAGTCAACTGCAGTTCAAGTCCTGGACCTTGTGGCTTAAACTCACGCTGGGTGCATGTGTGTGCATTCCCAAGATCCCAAGAGGAGAATGGAGGAAAAGGGATTGCGGCGTGGCCATCCCCCCGGGGGGTGATTTTTGCTTTCTGTCTTTTTGTCTCTCTCTGTCTTTCTGGCGAGTGCAGGCGCCCTATAGTAAAAAACCTTTCAAAAAAAAAAAAAAAAAAAAAAAAAAAAAACAACTTCTCTAGTTCCTGCTAAAAAGATTTGAACTCTATTAAAATAATGCAATAATGCTCTGTGATTTATCATTGCTTTTCTCTTTCTGAAAGCATGTACCTTTGACAGTTTCTGAAGAGGGTAAATGATTATTTTAACTAACTCTATATTTAACTAAAGAGGTCCTGAGCTATTAGTTAAGGTGCATCCAGCGACATTGTCAATTGGTTCATGTACCTGCTCTTGGTTATCTGTGTCCAATCAGAATGTGCAAACAGTCCCTGGAATTCAGTGACTTATACCAAGTCCACCCTTGTTTGTCCCTATGGTTCTCCTCAAAAAGGAGGAGATAAAACAAAAACTGTTAGACATACCTTCATGCAGTAATTTCAGAGCCTTTTCATTTCTAGGAATATGGTATACTATGAGGGGTCTTCAAAAAGGTTACAGAAATGTACATTATGAAAAACAGTGCATAGAATTCAATTTTTCGACACCAAAATAAACTCATACTTTAATTCCATTTCTTCACGAAATCCCCTTATTTAGTGAAGTAACTAAGAGATAAAACACTGAATTTTAGTCCTTCACCTGCTTCCATCCTCTGGCTGGCCCCACCCTTTTTACTTCTGCTAACAAACAGTAAGTTGATCCTTTCACCTCTTTGCCCCTTTCACCAGCCAACTGGCAAGGCCTCAGACAACCAGGGTAGCTGAGGGGGAAAAAAGAATATGACTCATTTGGGCAAGATGCACACACACAAGCATCTATCTCCTAAATTAAAGGATTAATTGACCAAAAGTGCAGTTTAGAAGGCACATTAGCAAAAACACTGATTCTTTTATATTAAAAGGAGAGCCCAGAATTTCAACTCCTCTTCATCATATATATATATATATATATTTCTTCCTTTATTTCACAGCCTTCAACATCCTGGTGAATGTCGGTGTGGTGCTGACATACCCAATCCTAATCTCCATTGGGACAGTGCTCAGTGTCCCTGGAAATGCAGGTACTGGTTCTCTCTGACATACGCAGATTCTATCCAGCACAATAAGCCTCCTGCTTTGGTTTGTTTTGTGCCCTGAGTTGTTTCTTCTAACAATTGTGAATTATGTCCCTTGCCTGGGAAGATGTTTTTAAATATCATGAAGGTGGCAGACAACAGAATAACTATGCAGCAGATTTAAATTTTGCAGCTACAAAAACACTGTTTTTACTTGGTTGTGCTTTTAGAATTAAATACCAAATGTATCATTTGGGTTTCATGTAATCTCCCTGACAACCTAATTTCGTGGTATTTTTAGAGGAAGTCCTATGGGAACAAAAGGGAGCCCAGCCTAGGACTCTGAAGCACACGTCACTAATGAAAGTGTAGGGAACGCACAGGGTGTTGGCGCCCCTTCAGACTACCCATGGGGAGCTGCGGAAACTTCTGGGGGCAGAGCAGATGGCCCTCTGGAATAGATATTGGGAAACAGTAATTTGACTCACTTCAGGGACAAAAGGAGAAGCTATTTTTCCAGTAATCTTTCTAGCGAAGCCCGTTAGGGAAACAAATAGTAAAAACGGGTTATCTGAGTGACTGTATAGTTCTAACTTTAAAATTCTATGATTCTAAGTCTTTGTTTCCTCCAGGATCAACAGCAAATATTTCTGGAGCACATATTATGTGACCAGGGTTATAAAAAAGGCAGGAAAGATATTACATTTTTCTTCCCTTAAGAAGCTGACTGGCTGAATTTGGAAAAGAAGACTATCATATGTGAAACAATTTGGAACTCTACAACACACTTTATTATTAAATGCCAAATTGTATGAGACAGAGTCCGGGGACAATAAGAAATTTAGAGGAAAGGAATATCAGATAGGAGTAGAGTTGTCAAGGAAGCACATTCATTCATCCATGGCCTCATCGCTTCAACAGATAACTTCCTACACTTAGTATACACCAGGAGCCGTGTAACACTGATGACAGAGCTTGAATAGGTATAGTCCCTATCCTTGGGACAGTGTAGCATAGAGGGAAACTGAATAATTGCAATGGTCATAGAGAATTGCTTTGATTAGAGGATATACGAGTTGTTCTGAGGGCACTCAACAGAGGCATCTAAGAGACTTCCTGCAAGAAGCCTAAAGAGAGGATCCAATGGAGGGTTTAGCTGGACCATGTGGAATATGAGGAGGGAAGGGTATCCCATGCACAAAGAATAAAATACGTATGACCAAAAACTCCACTCCTAGAATACCTCCAAAATTGAAAACAGGCATTCAAAACAAATGCACATGTACCTGAATGTTTATAGCATCATTATTCACAATATTCGAGAAGTGGAAACACACAAATGTCCATCAACAGAGAAATGGATAAATAAATTGTGATGCATATAATGGACTGTTATTCAGCCATAAAAGGGAATGAAGTACTAGCACATGCTACAGCATGGATGAACCTCAAAAACATTATGCTAAGTGAGCGAAGTTAAAAATGAAAGTCCACGTATTGATTCCATTTATACAAAATATCTAAAATAGTTAAATCCATAGCGGGGTAAAAATGAGATTGGTTTGGTTAGGGGTTGGAGAATGGGAATGGAGGTAAGGGGAGCAGGATAACTGTGGCTATGGGGTTTTATTTTGAAGTGATGGAGATGTTTGGAGACCAAAGATGGTGGTTGCCAACATTGCAAATGCACTAAGCGCCACTCAGTTCATTTTAAACCAGTTAATTCTGTATTATATAATTTTTTCCCTAATTAGATTTTTAAAAAGAACAGCATGTACAAAGTTCTAGAAACAAATGACTTTGACTTATTTGAAAAAATCTCCAGTGGTCCAATAAAACAGGAGAAGGGTAAATGGATGCAGAGGAAGAATATTAAGAGAGAAAACTGGCTGTACTAACTCGGTGCAGTAACAAGCTGCTCAAGTGATGCTGGGTCTTTGTGGAAGATTGTGGGTTCAGTTCCCTGACCAACCCATACATGCAGGCATGTGTGTCCATGATCTTGGCTTCCTGGGAAGGCTGGGAGATTGTGGTATGGGACCCTGTCCGGTTTGCTTGTCTTCCTCTTCCTCTTTCTCTTTCATTCTCTCTTTCTTGATAAGGCACATTATTGTTATTTCACCAGAGAGAGAGAGAGAGAGAGAGAGAGAGGGAGAAAGAGGGAGAGAGAGGGAAAGAAACTAAAAATAGAGAAAGGAAAAAGAGAAACTGGAGAGGCAATCAAGTCAGATGATACAGAATTTGACCTGAGCTTTGAAGAATAAAAATGATTTATAGATAAGGAATACAAAAGAAACATAGATAGCAGTATGTAAAAAGGAAATACCAGCTTGAAGGAATAAAAAAGACCTTTGGAAATCTCTAGCAGGACATTGACTTTGGTCTCTTGTTTCCAGAGATGCTTAGAAACAGTCATAGACTGTGACTGACTTGATTTTTTCTTTCTCAGCTGTGGATCTCCTGAAGCAAGAGGTAATATTCAATGTCGTCCGCCTGGCCGCTACCATCATCATCTGCATTGGCTTTCTGCTGATGCTGCTGCCTGAAGAGTGGGATGAAATTACGCTGAGATTCATCAATAGCCTGAAGGAAAAGAAGAGTGAGGAGCATGTGGATGACATGACTGATTCCAGTGTGCACCTGCGAAGCAGAAGCAGAGCCAACGGGACAGTGTCCATACCGCTGGCTTAACAGGGACCTTGTGAATGCACGTGTATGTATATTCTGTGAATATAATGAACTTTCTCACTACCTGTACACTCAAACAGTATTAACTTTGAATTTGGATAAACCATATGTGAAATAATGCCAACAATAAAAGTTTACATTTATATGCTTACCAAGGAACTGATGTAAATAGCCATAATAAAAATTTTTTATTAAAACACATTTGTTGTTCTATTTCTTCTGAGTGTTTTGGGGGGCTGTGCTTTTTTGTTTTGTTTGGGGGAGCATACCTCCTGACAACTCACAGAATTTCATGAACTTATGAGATTTGATTCAATTTTGGATTTATCATTATTTTCTCAATTGGAACTGAGAATTTTCATTCAATCAGAGAAAATTCTCTAAGAGGAGAACACATGAAAGAGACACACATTTTGCATTTACTTACATTCAATAAGAGCCCCGAATTTTGAAAGCTGGGAAGTCATTAAATAAATATCAACAGAGCATACTCTCTTTGCTGGATTTTCCAACTCTGAGCCTTGTCTCTTGAATGCCTTTTGTGCCCTAAGAGTGACTTTTTCAACATATAAATGCGATCATTCTATTCCTCCAAACGGAACTGGTGGCATCTCGTCATTGTAGGATAAGGTCCAAAGACCTTCATACAGCTCATTGTGAATGGGCCTTCACTTGCCTCTAGAACAGTAATGTCCAGCAGAACTTTCTGAGATGAAAGAAAGATTCCATATCTGCACTGTCCAATATATTATAGCATCAGCAAATGGCTCTTGAACTCTTTAAATATGACTAGTCCAACTGAAGAATTGCATTTTTTTTTTTGAGAGGTTTTAGCTGTAGGGTGTGTGCGCTTGCCAGAAAAACAGAGACAGAGAGACAGAAAGCAAGAAATCACCCTCCGGGGGGATGGCCATGCTGCAATCCCTTCTTATCCATTCTCCTCTTAGGATCTTGGGCACACACGCACACACACCTGGCATGAGTTTAAGCCACCGGGTCCGGAACTCGAACCGTGGTCGACTACTTGGGAGTCCAGTGACATAGCCATTATGCCAACTGCCGGCCCCAGAATTTCATTTTTAATTGTATTTCATTTGAATTCATTTAAAAGTAAATTTAAGTAGCCACACGTGGCTGTTGACTTTCACATTTGGCAGCACAGCTCAGGAGCCTCATTTTACCACAATGCCTTCTGTGGCCTCTGGAATCTCTAAGCTTCGGTGACGTTATACTTCTTGGCCATGTTCTCTTTCTTGTACTCTCTTCCATCACCTGAATAGCCCTCATCTAGGCTGCATGACATTATTTATTGCTGTTTTCCTGGTAAGTCTTTTTTCTCTTTTAAAAAAATATATCTTTTATTTATTTTAATTTTTTTTATACATTCAACCACATACATCACTTAGCTTGTAAAGTGAATGTTCCAACATGAATACATTTCTCACCAGTCCAGCTGGAATATTACACACATAATCATCCACAGATAATAACCCATTTCTTTGTCCCATAAATGTCTTGCCTCTTTATGTTCTCCTTAATGTCTTTCCTTAGACTCTCCTCAAGTCTTTTCTTAACCTTCAGGCTGAATAATGTGACTTCAAGAGTCCCTGATTATGCTGATCACTCTTTGTGGTAATTGTTGGTCTACTTTCCAGCAGACTGTGAGCTCCTTGAGCAGGGACTGTGTGGCATTCATCATTGTGTTCCCAATGCTTAACCCTTACAGACACTGAATAAATGAATGGACAGCTAACTTTACAGTAGCTATATGCCTCACCTCCAAAACTATATTAGGTCCATTTTACTGAAGGAATGGCACTCTCATAGACAAGACAAGGCTAAAGTAAGGACTGAAAGGGGTTAAATAGACCATAGCCTTTGTCATGCTTTCATAGAACACCAACATGCTCAACTGATAGAAACTGCTCATTCCCTAAGAGGCAGTTGTAGGGTACCTAGCAATTTAAGATACTCTACACTATGTGGCAAGTGAAGAGCAAAAAGTCAAGCCTTTGTAGGTCTGTTTTACTATTTTTTTTTAATACAAATGTGCCTAAAAGTGTGGCTAAGACAATCACAAGGCAAGAGAAGGGGGTTCAGAATATCATACCCTGTGTCTGACCACCATGGTAAATAGAAACCCTAACGTGTTGAGCTTTCAATTTCTCTACTGTTGTTTTGAAAGGCAATGCCAGTCTCCTAGCATAGTTAGATGACATGATATTCACTCAAATAATAACCATGACACATTTTAAACTTCATGAAAAATGGTACAGCCTAAACGAAATATGTTATTAGTAAATATGAATTAATTCATTTTCTAAGTAGAGTTAGTTTTGACTATTTAAATGCCGTATTGGTACAAACATGGTTCTCATCCTGTTTTAAATTGCTGTTATATAGTAGTCATCACTGACTAACCCACTCCGGCTCTTGCCATTACTTAATGTGACACTTAAAATTGTATTTTGACATCTTTAAGAAATGAATTGTTTTGCTCTTTTTGATGATTCATTTTGAAAAATAGAGTCAGCTGTCCTGGAAAGCACTAATTCAGCCTATGACTGATCACCGTAATTAGCTCAGTCTATATTAAGAAAATATTTCCACTATAGTATTCATTCACCTATTTATTTAAAAATCATTATATTCAACTTCTGGCTTTGAAATAGGGTATGTTAGATCGCTACCCACCAGTCCCTCCTTGCTTGAAGAGCAGCACTGTCCAGTAGAACATTCTGTGATCATAAAAATGTTCCATCTCTGTGCTGTGGGGAGGAGATTGAAGATGCATAAGAAATGGTCCTTACTTCCAGGAGCCTGCAACTTTTCAAGGTTGTTCCCTAATGATTAAAACAACAGCAACTCAGAAATTTGTTCAAATTAGCTTTCAATTCATGAAAAATAATCATAAATAAAAATAATAATTCCTTTCCTTGTCACCTCCCATACTTATTATGAGAACCAAATGGGCGAATGTATTTCAGCCAATGACAAATATAGATGTCCCTCCTATGTATCTATATTGTATTGTACCTTGGAGGTACCAGATTCCATCAGGTATGGCAGAAAGACAAAGTCAACAAAGACAAAGTCCCTGCCCAAGTGGGTGGAAGCACCTTGTTGCGTAATTCCTGACTAGCCCAGTAGTAACTTGTTGAGGTTACTATTATCTACCTCTTTATCCACCTTGCTCCTTCCCAACCCTAAGAGCAATGGTTTCTGTGGGTTCTATGAGCCAGCAAAGCTCAGGAACTAAGAGTACCCATGTTTTTGTTTTTTTTTTTTTTTTTTTTTTTGGAGAGGTTTTTCGCTATAGGGCGTGTGCGCTTGCCAGACAGACAGAGAGAGACATAGAGACAGAAAGAGAGAAATCACCCCCAGGGGGGATGGTCACGCCGCAATCCCTTCTCCTCCATTCTCCTCTCGGAATCTTGGGCACGCACGCACATGCGCCCGGCGTGAGTTGTAAGCCACCGGGTCCGAGACACGAACCGCGGTCGACTATGTGGGAGTCCAGCGACATAGCCATTACGCTAACTGCTGGTTCCCGAGTACCCATGTTTTGACCCCAACTCTGCATGTCTTACAGGTGTGCACATTTGGCAAATTACTAACCTTTTCCTGCCTCTCAATTTCATCAGCAGCAAAATGAGTATATTTTTATTAATAACTGTCACTTGGGATTGTTGAAAAATAAAGTGTGAGGATCTCCTCTTTTTTGAGAGAGAGAGAGATTTCTGCTATAGGCACTTGCACTCACCAGAGAGACAGAGACAGAGAAAGAGACAGAAAGTGAGACATCACGGAGGGGCGGGTAGCCACATGGCAGTCCCTGCTCCTCCATTCTCCTCTTGGGAATCTGAGCACACACACACGTGCCCAGCATGAGTTTAAGCCACCAGGTCTGGGACTTGAACCGCAGTTGACTATGCGCGCGTCCAGTGACATAACCATTACGCCATCTGCTGGTCCAAGTGTGAGCAGTTAATACACTGCCACCATCTGGAAGGGGTAAGTACTGTTAGGATTTCCTCTGTTTACCTCCCTCCAGGTCCTGGTCCAGCACTTCCACATAGAAATGTGACCCTTAGTCCTGTCCTTGTGGCTCCACCTGTTTCACAGCACTGTGCCCTAGGAAAGTCACAGAGGCTGGTGCCAAGCAGAGGATTTTACCCAAAATAAACCAGAGAGACAAAAGAAACCTGGCATGAGGAATGCTCAGAGGAAGCCAAAGAGGAGATGCCGTTTCCATTCGCCTGGTTCCCCGTGGCACTTTCCATCACAGCATTCTTGCCCAGCCAGTGGAACTAATTGCCTGACAAAAAGACAGACTAGCGAGTTGGGCTCTGAAATTAAAATCACTTCAACCACGTCCTGATCTCTTCACAAACAGATTATAGGCAAATCAATTTTGCTCATCCAGGCTTGGCATGCCTGTTAATTTTGTGCAGGCGCTTTGTCAGGATCCACCAGAGGACAAATGATTTGATGAAGGACAATGTAAAAGATAAAAGAGTGAACAGTATAACTGGCCAAGCATTAGGAGGTTTTTGATATTGAAGTACAAATCCTCTTTCTTGCTTATTCATAAACCCATCACAAATACAAAGAACACGTAGCACAGGCCATGCAGTTTATCTGGCAAGCTGGAACAAGAAGTCTCTATCAATTCTCGCTTTTTAATTTTTCTTTCTTTTCCCTCCACATTTAGAACCATTGGAAGAATTAAATGTAAGAAATAAGAACAAAAAGAGTTTTGAGGGTAAAATCGTGTGGGGTGCTAGCGCCAAGATCCCAAGAAAGAGCAGAAACCCCACACTTCGCTGCTCTAATGGGCCAGTGGGCCCTCGCATGCACAAAGGACCCTTAGAAAGGTCACAGAGACCCAGCCTCGCTGCAGCAGGCAACAGCACGCCAAACTACAGTGCCACGTGGCCGACTGTGGGTTCAAATCCTCAGTCAACCCAAAACATCCCAGGTGTATATACACCTTAGATCCTGACAAGCTGGAGGACCGGGGGAAGAAGATCGTGTATGACAAGACCTTCTCACGAGTGCCTCCCCACCCTCCCCTTTCTGTCTCTCCCTCATGTGCCCACGTGTTCTCTCTCTCATGAATATAATAAACTTTAAGTTTGTGGAAAATGAGATTAAAGTACAAGTTGATTTCTGTGTCAAACATTTTGAAGTCTATGCAGTTTTTCTATAAAGTACAGGTTTAAGAACTTATGGAAGGCCTTTCACATACTACAAAAGCAAAGATTATTTCATCATTGTTTGCTGAAGACAGCTTACCTACCATATCTTTGTGGAGAGTGAGGAGGGCTCTTAAGTGCAAGTTTTTTTTCTCTCTCTCTTTTTTAATAGCCAGGAGGCACATACACTTGCCAGAGAGAGAGAAGAGAGAGAAAGAGAGAGAGAGAAGCTCCCAGTGGAGCCTGGTCATGCTGCAATCCCTTGTCCTCCATTTCCCCATCCCGTCAGGCCTGGGGACATGTAAGCACATGCACCCAGGATGTGTTTCAAGGCCAGCACTGGGATTCAAACGCCAGTGGACCATTTAGGATCCAGCTCCTTTAACCACTACGCTCTGAAGCCAACCCAAGAACAAAAAGTCTTAATCTGAGTGTTAAGGATAGACTTTAGGGGCTTTTCCAAGAATTCCCAACAGGGTTTCAAAATAGTGTGATTTTTAGCTGCTTTATCCTGGAAGACTAAATTCTGAGAATTCAGAGGCTCTAAAACTACACTCTCCTGTCCACGAGGTACTAGCTCCTTGAAGCTGTTTTTTGTTAGTTTGTTTGTTAGTTAGTTTGTTGAGAGGTTTTTGCTATAGGGCGCATGCGCTTGCCAGAGAGACAGACAGAGACAGAGAGACAGAAAGAGAGAAATCACCTCCCAGGGGGGATGGCCACGCCGCAATCCCTTCTCCTCCATTCTCCTCTCGGGATCTTGGGCACACATGCACATGCGCCCAGCATGAGTTTAAGCCACTGGGTCGGGACACGAACCGCGGTTGACTACATGGGAGTCCAGTGACATAGTTATTACGCTAACTGCTTGCTGATCCTCATTGCAGCTGTTGAAATGTGGCTAGTATTAACTGGGATGTACTGTGTCAAACACACCAGATTTTGAAGACTTAGAATTACCATGAAAAAAAGTAAACTATTTTATTAATGGCTTTTGTCCATTGCATATCAAAATGAGAATATTTTGGCTATATTTGGTTCAATACCATTATTGGGGGTAGCAGGTGTGGAGGTTAAGGTGCTGGCCAACTGTGCAGTTTGAGTCCTGGACTGGGCAGCTTGAAAATCACACCAGGCACATGCACGTGTGTGCCACAAATCCAGAGCAGAGAATGGAGAAGGGACTGTGGCATGATCATGCCCCCTGGGGAGGGTGATTTCTCACTTTCCCTTCCTCTCTCTCTCTCTCTCTCTCTCTCTCTCTGGAGAGTGCCTACACCCTATAGCAAAAACTAAAAAAAAAAAGTTATAAAATTCATTTCACCTTTCTCTTTTTCCTTTTTTAAAAAATTTATATTTATTTTTGATGAGTAAGAGAGATAAAGACACCCGCAACAAGGTCTTCACACTTTGATCCTCACAGGGCAGAAGAGGCAAACAAATTCCCACAAATCTTTCGTAAGGACACTAACCCCATTCATGTGGGTGAAAGACTCACAACCTAATCCCCTCTCAGCATGCCCCACCTGCAGTACCGTTGTCTTGAGGGTTAGGATTTCAATGAATTTTATGAAATTTAGAGGGACACAAAAATTTAGACCATAGCAGGAGAAGAGTGAGAGAAATTTGGGCAGATAGAGCTTTGAAAAGAAACAATTGTTTGATTGGATTTTGTCAACCAAGACAAAATACACTGCATGTGGCTATGTCAGTCAAGTAAGAACTCTTATTGATGCAGAATTGATAGAAACTGCCTTGAATGCTGGAAAGTCAAAAGACATTGATGAGGATTGGAGTAGAAGGGAAGACATTCTGCAAAGACCGAGTTGACTTTCAGATATTGTAATTAACTTTTAGAAAAGAATTTAGATTGTATTTTTAAGAAGGTGATTGGGTTGCCTACTCTTATGAGGTTAGTAGGAACTAGTGGAGATGAAAATCAGAAACTTGTTAAATAGTTTCTGATGTAAATTAAAAGATCATGACAGATTCGCCAATAGGTAATAAATTAACTCTGACTGATGTTTAAAAAAATGCTCCCCAAAATCCCAAGAGGAAACTGGAGGAAAAGGGATTGTGGCATAGCCATCCCCCCAGAGGATGATTTCTCACTTTCCCTCTGTCTCCAACAAGCAGCAAGTGCACATACCCTATGGCAAAATCCTTAACAAAAAAATGCTCAAGATAGTGTAGTATCTAAAGACAGGCTAATTACCTAGCATTCCCTAGGAACTTTGTAGAAATGCAAATTCTTGAGTCTCATCCCAGACCCAGTGAAGCATAATCTCTGGGTGTGGCCTCCAGCAACATGGTTTTAACAAGTCCTGCTTGATATTAACCGAATACATGCTCAGCTCACGCAGCTGATTCCAATGCCTGTTAAAGTGGATGAATGAGGGTCTGGCAGGTTGCATGGTGGTTAAAGCACTGGACTTCCATGTGGCCTACTGTGGTTAGAGTCCTGGACCTGGTGGCTTGCTTTCTCACTTCCCTTTGCTCTTTCTGGTTAAATTAAATAACAATAATTTTAAAATAATAATTAAAAATTAAAGTAGATGAATGATCGCTGGACTATAAAACATAAAACTAATTCACTGATAATCATGAACTGAATTGCTAAGAATATCCAAACGCAAACATTAGTAAGTATAGTAAATCTTTCCTTGTGAGGCAAATCTACTTGGGAAGCCCAACTAATGAAAAGCCTGCCTAGTGAGCCTAAAATCAAAGCAAGAAATATTATATATATATATGACTTAAACTCTTCCCTTCTGTTTTTGATTGACATTTCAACTTCCATCCCAGTGAGGGAATGGCTTTGTCCCTGCCTGAAAATAGCATGTGGTAAGAAAAAGGATCTGAACTGACTGGTATGATTACTCTCATCCCAAGCCAATTACACACTAGAAGAATGTATTCTACCAAATCCCATTTTGAAAATCTCCTGAGTTAAGGACATGAATAAATATCATAAATCTGCCAACACTTGTCTCATAAACACTGGTTATGACCCAACCAATCCATGCAGGTACACATAGTATTCTCTTTACTTCTTTTACATACGGGTGTTCTAGTTATAGTGCAATTTACTCAGGTAACTGGAACCAAGACTCCTGTTCTATTTCCATCAATATCCTTGACTTACTCCACTCATAAACTCCTAATATTTTCTGTATCTTTTTGGTTATATGATATATCTGGCACAGTCAGCCAAAATTTCCTCCTTGTTATATTTTTATTTGCATTAATTCATCTTAATAGAAAAATATTTCCAATCTTCATCTTCTTGCATAAAACTTTTTTTTTTTTGAGAAATTTTTGCTATAGGGAGCGTGCGCTCGCCAGACAGACAGAGAGAGACATAGAGACAGAAAGCGAGAAATCACCCCCCAGGGGGTATGGTCACGCCGCAATCCCTTCTCCTCCATTCTCCTCTCGGGATCTTGGGCATGCACGCACACGCGCCCGGCATGAGTTTTAAGCTACCGGGTCCGGGACGCGAACCGTGGTCGACTACGTGGGAGTCCAGCGACATAGCCATTACACTAACTGCTGGTTCCCCTGCATAAAACTTTTTATAAAATATTTATAATTACAACAAGGTTTTTAAGCTTTATTTTTAACTTTTAAAAATTGATAAAAAATGCATATATGTATCATGTACAATATATTTTTGAAATATGTATACATTGTGAAGTGGCTAAATAAAGCTAATTAATATATGCATTACCTCACTTATTTTTTGTGGGAGAGCACTTAAAATCTATCCTAAATTACTGTTAAGAATGCATTTTATTGGTATTAACTATAGTCACCATGTTCCAAAATAAATCTCTTGAACTTATTTCTTCTAGCTCATTGAAATCTTTTGACCAATATCTCCCCAATCCCCTCCACCACTCAAACCAGCTGCTGGTGACCACTGTTCTACTCTCTACTCCTATGAGTTCTACTTTTTTAGACTCCACAAATAAGTAAGATCATGGATATTGTGTGATGTGTGTGCACACGTGTGGCTTTTCTCCTGTGTGTTTTTACTGTTCTTATTTTTTTAAATTCATGGTCTCTTATTTCACGATTTGCCTCAGGCACATGCCACCACACCTGGCTTTTCAGGGTGGGCTGAGAATCAAACTCAGACCTCCATGTGGCCTCAGTCAGCTGAACAATGTGTACGATCTTGGTTCGGCCTGACTTGTAATTTTTAAACTTGGCCTATATGTTTTAACTCTATTTTTGTCAGTCAACACCAGCACAAATTCCCTCCTTCCATACAAAAGATCACCTTTTTCTTCAATAATCTTTGCAGATGATCCAGCTGTCATCCTGAGTAATGCTGCACGGATACTGCAGTGTTTTCTGTTTCACCCACTTCTGGGTGACCTGCTTCTCCTGGAAATGTTAACACTGTCGATGATGTTTGAGCTGGACGCTGAAGCTCCTCCTATTCTGGACTGGCATGGGTTCCCTCTTCAGGATTATTGACATTACCTAATCTTAACCATTGTGTTTAATCATTTAACTCTCAGTTTCGTAAGGACCTCCCTGGCACATCTGTATCTCCTCCCACCCTTATCTTCTCTCTTTATGTCTATATGAATACAAAAGTACATATTCATAATGGTGATCTTGTGACCCTAGGTAAACTAAATTGTTTTTTCTTTTCTTTTCTTTTTGAGTGAGAGACAAAGAGATTTTTGCTATAGGGCACATGTGCTCACCAGAGAAACAGAAAGTGAGAAATCCCCCCCCCCCCCAAGGGGGGCATGGCCGTGCTGCAATTCCTTCTCCTCCATTCTCCTTTTGGGATTTTGGACACACATGCACACTCACCAGATGTGCGTTTTAAGCTGCTGGGCTGAGGACTCAAATCTCAGTCAACTACGTGAGAATCCAGTGATGTAACCATTACACATTTGCTAGTCCCTAAAATTTCTTCTGAATCAAGAAAAACTACTATTCAAGATGATTTTGGAGCTGGTATACTTAAATGGATTATGATTCTTAAAAAATGTGCAATTTGTTTTTTCTAAATAAGAAATGTTATTAGAATATGTATTTAATAAAAACAATTCATTCCTGATCCATTAAAAATAACAGCTTATTGGTCATTCCATATAGAACGTATTTTATGATACTAAGTTTCAGTCATTTATGTATTTTGTCAAATGGTCTCATATCATTTCTATTATCTGCTAGCAATAAAATAACCAAAATCTTATGGAACTAGATAGTTCAAGAAAGCATTTGTGAGCTTTGGAGAACAGAAGACTGTCCTGCTCATCTTTGTATGCCCAGAAACAGCCCACAGTTGGTACTTTGTAGGAGGAGGAGAAGCAGAAGGAAGAAAGAAAAGAAAGAAATCTGTTTGCAGATGAGATATATACTTATTGATATATTTTATAGTACTTGGAATTTCATTTCTTATCATGCTAGGAAGAACAAGTGTGCCTGAGAGGGAGAGAGGTTATAGGTAATTATTTAAAAATAAAGATAAAATAAATAAATCGATAGTACTGTGAATATTCTGTTTTCCTCATATGTGACTGAGGAGTGACTCAGGCTGACTTGGAGAAGTGTCCTGAATCGTTATGTAGTCACATATACCCCGTTCTTGTACTCAAACCAGAGCTTGTGAGCTAGCCCAGACCATGGACAAAATTCTGTAACAGATAGGATATTTCGTTTAGCCAGTTTAGAAAGAGTCCTGGCTGGAGGCACAAAACGGTGAGGCAGGGAAGAGTAATTCACTTGGGTGATGGCCAAGAGAAAGGGCAACACTTCTTCATGACCCCTGTGGCTCTAAATGCCTCATCATAATTTGAATTGATGTCCGGAATCACAGAAACTCAGTTGGAAAGGTACTCAGCTACAGCCATTCCAAGCACTGCCCAATGCCCAGATCTCCTCTTAACTGTCCCAGGGGAGTGGCCACCAAGCCTTCACCTGAGACCCTGAGCAAGGGGACATGTGATTGAAGTAGTCCATCCCCTTTCAAACTCTTACTTGTTTGAAACTCTGAAACTGTAAATATTGAGGAACCAGATGACAGCATGGCATCTCTTAGAGGTCGACACAAACAGGAAGTTTCCGTGTTTGTGTCGAGACCTCCCTGAGTACACTGAGCTTGTGTGTACCCATGATCTAGGACTGGCTGAAGCTGGAGGTGGATTGCTGCACAAAGACCGTGTTGGCAGGGGTCTCTCAAGGGGGGGAGTCTTTCTGTCTGTCTGTCTCTCTCTTTCTCTCTCATTAATTGAAGAAATGGATGAATAAGTACTAAAAATAATTAATTATTGGAGTTATTCCCTGTAATGAGCTGACATTTTCCTTCTTGGAACTTCTACCTGAAGAGTTAGCTCTGTTACCTAAAGCCACAAAAGCAAGCTACACATTAAATTCCTCACAGACAGAAGGAAAGTCATACCCACCCCCCGGGGGGTTTTCTTTAGGTTAAATAATTATACCTTTAGGGACCAACAGTTAGCGTAATGGCTATGTCACTGGACTCCCACGTAGTCGACTGCGGTTTGAGTCCTGGACATGGTGGCTTAAACTCACGCCAGGCGCATGTGCGTGCGTGCCCAAGATCCCAAGTGGAGAATGGAGAAGGGATTGCGGCATGGCCATCCCCTCTGGGGGGTGATTTCTCGCTTTCTATCTCTCTGTCTCTGTCTGTCTGTCTAGCAAGTGCACACGCCCTATAGCAAAAACCTCTCCAAAAAAAAAAATAATAATTATTATACCTTTATGGGCATCATCATCCCATTTCAATCTTTCAAATTCCTTTAAAAGTGAGATGCCCCAGTCTGGAGAAGGGATTGTCATGACCATTTTCCATGGGGGTGATCTTTCCTCTCTCTTTCTAGCTCTCTGTCTCTCTACAGCAAGTACATGAGCTCTCTAGCCAATATATATATATATATATATATATATATATATGTATATATGTGTGTGTGTGTATGTGTGTGTGTGTGTGTGTGTATAAAACATTCCCTTTTAACATTATCCCCAGCCTCCAAATAAACATAATTTGAAGACAGGGAATGAAACTTTAGTAAGGAGAGAATCTTGCAAGTTAGAAGGCAAAACTTTTGATGAATATATTAGTTAATTAATGATGAATAATAAATTACTCCAAAACTTAGTGGATTAAAACAACATACACTGGGGCCAGTCTATGGTGTGGAAACTAAGGTGGCCGGATCCCACATGGTCAAGTGTATAGTTTATGTCCTGGGCTTGAGAAACAAACCACGTGAATGTGTGTGCATGCCCTAAACCTCGAAAAGAAGGAGACAGGAGGAGAAAGGATTGTGGTGTGACCGTTCCCCATGGGAGGTGCCTTCTCACCTTTTTTTTTATCTCTGTCTCTCTTGGGCAAGCATAAGTACCCTCAGGAAAATTTTTAAATGTGCATATTTATCATATCAGAGAATTTGTGATCAGGAATCCAGGTGCAGCTCAGAGGATCGGCTTCCACTCTCATTCATATGGTTGTTGGCAGGTCTCAAGTCCTTGCTGATTGCTGGAGACACCAGTTCCTGTCATGTACACGACTCTCTCCAGGGTCAGCTAACAATATAGTAGATGGCTTTTCTCAGAGTAAGCCAGAAACCACAGCTTTTTGTAACCTAATCTCATAGAGGATGCCCCCTCAATCCCACTGCATTCTGTTTGTTACAAATAAATCAGTAAATACATTCCACACCCAAGACAGGGTGGATCAGATAAGAGCATGCACATCAGGAGGCCAGGATCACTGGGGACCAGCTTAGAAGCTGACTTCCACAGTGAGGTTATGCTATCTTGTCAAGAAGTGTGCAAATGCACACACATGATGTCTGTTTCCAAACTCACGGCTTTGAATTTTCCAGGAAAATGGAGGCTGTTGCTGATAAGGTACTGTAAATGTCAGAGAGAAAAGGGTCTCAGACTTCATGAAGACAGCCCCCTTTACCTGACATGATAAAATCGAAGCCTAGAGGTGTGGAGTGATCTGTCCAGATTGCACATTAGTTTGTTTTCAGTTTCTGGCTTGAACCCAGGCTGACTTGTGGTTCACTGCTCTTTTCACTTGAATTAATTTTCCATCTCAGCCTGGACAAGGGCATTCATTTTCACAGAAGTTAGAGATGAACACTAGCATTTGGTCTCCCTTCTCAAATTTGTGAATTCACTTGTCCCTGAGTTCCAAGACCAGTGTCTATAAAAAATAGAAAATTATTAAGCAGATATTACTGAACAAAGAGCTCTATCACCCAATCCAGAGTACCAAAGCAGGTCTGACCCTTCACTGCTCAGCAAGGCACAGGGAGGCAAAGTCATCAGTGAAAGTGAAAAGGAGGTGGCCACACTGGGAGGAACTTGTAAAAATATCTTTGACTGGTCTGCCAATTTATGGATGCTTTTATAGTGGAAGGACGAAGCTTGGGCAAGTGGAAATACAAAGAAAAGCACAGGTCAGGTTAATTTTTAGCTGGGGGTACAATCAATCAATTCGTCTCCCAAACAGGAGTTTCAATTACCTGGAGTAGAATGTTTATACTTGTTTCAAGCTCTAGGTTGAGTGCTGTGATGTTCGTCTCCCTGGAGTTCCTAAGAGAGATCTCAAAAAAAGAGTATTAGTCAAGCTGAGGAGAAGAAAATCAATTTGATTAACAACATGGAGTCAGTCTGGTTAAAATAGACCCTTATTACAACATCATTAGTTGTTTGCTCTCTAATCATTGTTCTTCTATGGTCTTTCTTGTTCTATGGTCTTTCTTTTCTCCTTCTCCTCCTCCTCCTTCATTTTCTTGTTCTACTTCTCCTTCTTTTCTTCTTTTTTTCTTCTTCTTTGGATGAAAAAGTAAAAGAAGATTCTGCTATTACAGAATAGCAGGAATGCTTTTTGCTCAGCGATATGGGTAAAGAACTCTATTTCCCTAAAAGAGCACATACATGTATAAAATAAAAATACAGAAAAGTAAAGAATTAGGCTAAAATCCTCACTTAATATATACTGAATGTCCGCACTCTATAACTGAAGCTGACGGGCTAAAGGATGTACAAACACAAGAGATGGATGTGAATGCCAGATGAGGTGTGTGTGGAGGAGTGGGGCCTGGGGAAAAACATTTGGAGGAGGGATACGAAGACAGCATTGTTGAGAGAGGGAGGTAGTGTTGTTATATTTTGATCAACTCGACTGGGGAGAAATGTTCACATATTGAAATGATCACCTTGTAAGCTAAATAATGTGATTGAATGTATTAAAAAATGTAAATAAAAATAAATAAATAAATAAATAAATAAATAATAAAAAAGAATTAGGCTAAAATCCAAAAGCTCACTTGGGAAGAGCCCATTTGTACAGAAATAATTTATAAAAGTCTTGCTGTTTATGAAATGAGTATCTTCATCCACATGAGTGTCTTGATTCACAAAACATTCCAATTTAATTTCACCATTAACTATCTTTAACCCATGTGTATGGTTAACTAAGGAGTCGACTGATTAAATAACAGCTGTTGGTCAAAAAGTTACCTCGGGTTTGGCTAATAGAAAATAAACTGTTGCGGGACCAGCAATTGGTGTAATGGCTATGTCACTAGACTCTCATGTAGTTGACCACGGTTCAAGTTCCAGACCCGGTGGCTTAAACTCATGCCAGGCACATGTGCATGCATGCCCAAGATCCTGAGAGGAGAATGGAGGAGAAGGGATTGCAGCGTAGCCATCACCCGGGGGGTGATTTCTTGCTTTCTGTCTCTCTGTCTCTCTCTGACTTTCTGGTGAGCGCACACACCCTATAGCAAAAACCTCTCCAAAAAAAAAAAAAAAAAAAAAAGGAAGAAAGAAAGAAAGACAATAAACTGTTGCATTCTTTCTTTCATGTGTTAAGCACTGCACAAATCATCCATCACACTCTGAAGAGATGCAGCAAGTTAAGAAATCATTGGTATGGCTCAATACTACAATAGTTGTTCATATATATAAAACCTGCCTTGCTGCAGTTGATGGTGGGGCTAAAGAGAATTATGTAGAACCGATATAAGAAACAGTGTGATTGACAGAATCGTGCAGACCTATGGCTATTTTCACTCTAACCCATGATTTTTTTTAATTAAAAAATTATTTTTTTAATTTATTTATTTTACATTTCTTCACTATAAATCATTACATGTCGACCAATGGAACAGAATAGAGGCCCCAGAAATAAACCCCAAAATATACAGCCAAATGAGTTTTGACAAAGGGCACCAGACAACCCAGTTGGGAAAAAAAAATCTGTTCAGCAAATGGTGTTGGAAAAAAAGGGTATCCACCTGCAGAAAGATGAAACTGGACCCCTATCTCTCACCACTAACAAATTCAACTCCAAATGGATCGAAGACATTTCTTTTTTTACTGTAACCTGCTGCTGTGTTTTTTTATTGTAAGAGAGGGATGGTTAAACCTAAAACGAAATGGTCTTACTGTCAGCCAGGTAAGCACACATACATAATCATACAGGATGCGTGGCTAGTCTTTACTTCTAGTTCAGTAAAACATTTATAACCATGTCACATCCACAGGATGACATCTCTAGGCTGCTCCTCTCCAAGCTCTCTCCTTGGACACAAGATCTCTGTCCTACTCTCTTGAGAAGAACCTTCCAGCTAACCTCCCATCAGAAGATTTCCCGATTTTCACTCTCTAACCCAACCCCAGGTCCTTGGCCCTTCTTACCCCTTTGTCCCCCTCTGTAAGGTTCTACCTATTTTGGGTCCTGCCTTCATTGTGAGTTACAAGTCATTCTGTGCCTTTCTGTGGTGCTCTTGGATGAACAGGAAGTGGAGGGGTCAATGCACATCCTCTCTGTAGTAAAGGAAAAGAACAAAACCCTCAGATAAAATATCTAAAAAACAGGGGCCGGCAGGTGGTGTGGTGGTTGAGGGTGCTGGACTCCCATATGGCCAACCACAGTTCGAGTCCTGGACATATTGGCTTACTTTCTCATTTTCCCTCTCTCTCTTTCTCTGTCTCTCCCTGATCAAAATGGAAAATAATAATAATAATAATAAATAAAGTCAAATAAAATAATTCTTTAAAGACAAACAAACAAACAAAAAGACAGTGATTTCAAGGAGAAGACTTTCTTTTTTTTTTTTTTTTTTTTTGATTTTTTTTTTATTATCATCATATTCTTCTTTATATTACATTGAATTACATATAACTTTACATTGTATTACATTACTTTTTCAAAAAGGAATGCCATGCATGTCAGTCAGTATAGAGACATTAATCTCCCCGCTTCAACATTCAATATCTTTTCTATGTTTTCCCCAATCATTATTATTATTCTAATTATTTTTTAAGACAGTCCATCGCTATTTCTCATGTTGCTTGTACAAATACTTTGCCCATCATGAAATACTTCTCAGACAAATCCAGTTGAGAATACTATACATGTCAACATCAACAGTTAATAAGCCATATCTGTTTCTCACTAATGTCCTGCCTCTCTATTGTTCATTTGTTATCTTTCTCTATCCTCTTCTCTTCACTTCCGCCATTCCACACTGTCCTATTCTCATTAAGTACCTTCACTGCTTTTATGTCCTCCAATTTTTTTTCACTATCATAGAATGCTGATAGTCGGTATATATTGAGTGGATACATACAATATCTTTCTTTCATATCCTGGCTTACTTCACTCAGCAATATATCCTCCGTATCTGACCACTTTCTATCAAATTCCAGGGCCTTGTTATTTTTTATGGCTGAGTAGTATTCCATAGAGTATATATACCACACTTTTCCAATCCATTCATCAGTTTGTGGACATTTAGGTTGGTTCCATGTCTTGGCAATTGTGAATAATGCTGCAATAAACATTGATGTGCAAGCACTTTTCTGACTGAGCGTTCTCCTGTCTTTTGGGTAAATACCCAGAAGTGGGATTACTGGATCGAATGGTAGTTCTATTTGTAGATCTTTGAGGAACCTCCATATTGTTCTCCACAGTGGTTGAACTAGTTTACATTCCCACCAACAGTGTAGGAGGGTTCCCTTTTCACCACATCCCCGCCAACACTTATCACTTTTTATATTCTTAATCTTTGCCATTCTGACAGGGGTTAGGTGGTATCTCATTGTAGTTTTTATCTGCATCTCCCTTATGATGAGGGATGTTGAGCATTTCCTCATATGCTTTTTGGCTATTCGTATGTCTTCCTTAGAGAGACTTTTGTTCAGCTCATTTTCCCACCTTTTAATTGGGTTAATCATTTTTTTTCGCATAAGGCACTTGAGTTCCCTATGTAGTCTGGTTATCAGTCCCTTGTCTGAGGCATATTTAACAAAAATATTTTCCCATTCTGAGGGTTGTCGGTTCACACTTGTTACTGTGTCCTTTGCTGTGCAGAAACTTCTTAGTCTAATATAGTCCCACTTGTCTATTTTAGGGATTATTGCCTGTGCCTTGGGAGTCTTATTTAAGAAGTCTTTGCCTACTCCAATGTCCCCCAGAGTTTCCCCAGCATTTTCCACCAGTAGTTTTATTGTTTGAGGTTTTAGGTTAAGATCTTTAATCCATTTTGAGTTGACTGTTGTTAGTGGTGAAAGATGGGGGTTCAGTTTCATCTTTCTGCAGGTGGATACCCAGTTTTTCCAGCACCATTTACTAAAGATGTTTTCCTTTTCCCAATGGATTGACTGATATCCTTTGTCAAAGATCAGTTGGCTGTAAGCTTTGGGGGTTATTTCTGGGGTCTCTATTCTCTTCCATTGGTCCACATGTCTGTTTTTATGCCAATACCATGCTGTTTTGATGACCACAGCTTTATAGTATATCTTGGGATCAGGGAGTGATATGCCTCCTACTCCACTCTTCTTGCGCAGGATTGCTTTTGCAATACGAGGTCTTTTATGGTTCCAGACAAATTCTATGATTGCCCTTTCTAGATCTCTGAAGAATATCTCTGGTATTTCGATTGGAATTGCATTAAACATGTAGATTAATTTGGGTAGAATTGCCATTTTGATTATGTTAATTCTTCCAATCCAGGAGCATGGGATATCCTTCCACTTTTTTATGACACTTTCAATGTCTCTTTTAAGATTTTCGTAGTTTTCTTTATAAAGATCTTTGACTTTCTTAGTTAGGTTTATCCCTAGGTATCTTATACACCTTGTGGCTATGGTGAAAGGGATTCCTTTCTTCAGCTCTGCTTCGTTCAACTTGTTGTTCATAAATAGAAATGCTATAGATTTTTGGATATTGATTTTGTATCCTGCCACTTTACTGTATTCACTTATTACTTCAAGCAGTTTTTTCATGGATACCTTTGGGTCTTCTAAGTATACCATCATGTCATCTGCAAATAAAGATATTTTCAATTCTTCTTTGCCTATTCGAATGCCTTTAATATTGTTCTCTTCTCTGATTGCAATAGCTAAGACTTCCAGTACTATATTAAAGAGCAGTGGAGAAAGTGGGCAGCCCTGCCTAGTACCTGTTTTCAGAGGAAAAGCTTTCAGCTTTTCCCCATTCAGTATAATGTTAGCTGTAGGTTTTTCATAGATGGCTTTTATTGTGTTGAGAAATGACCCTTCTATACCAATCTTACTGAGAGTCTTAATCATAAAAGGATGCTGTATTTTATCAAATGCCTTCTCCGCATCAATTGAGATGATCATATGGTTTTTATCTTTCTTTCTGTTAATGTGGTGTATTACATTTATGGTCTTGCGTATATTGAACCATCCTTGCATCCCTGGTATAAAGCCTACCTGATCGTGATGAATGATCTTTGTTATATGTTGTTGGATACGATTTGCGAGTATTTTGTTGAGAATTTTCGCATCTATATTCATCAATGATATTGGTCTGTAGTTTTCCTTTTTTGTCATATCCTTATCTGTTTTGGGGATGAGGATGATGGAGGCTTCATAAAATGAATTTGGAAGGTTTCCTTCCTTTTGAATCTTTAGAAATAATTTTAGTAGGATAGGGGTTAACTCTTCCTTAAAAGTTTTGTAGAATTCACAAGTGAAGCCATCTGGGCCTGGGCTTTTCTTTGTTGGGAGGTTATTTATTACTGATTCAATCTCCTGGCTTGTTATAGGTCTATTCAGGTTCTCTATGTCTTCCTGATCCAATCTTGGTAGATTATATGCATCCAGGAATTTGTCCATCTCCTCCAGGTTATCTTGTTTGTTGGCGTAAAGTTGCTCATAGTATCCTCTAATGATATTTTGTATTTCTGCTATGTCTGTGGTAATATTGCCTGTTTCATCACATATTTGATTAATCTGGTTTCTTTCTTTCTTCTTCTTAATCAGTCTAGCCAATGGTGTGTCGATCTTGTTAATCTTTTCAAAGAACCAGCTTTTGCTTTCATTTATTTTCTGTATGGTTCGTTTATTTTCTGTTTCATTTATTTCTGCTCGAACCTTTATTATTTCTTTTCACCTGGCATTTTGGGGATTTGTTTGTTGTTGTTTTTCCAATTCTCTGAGGCATGATGATAAATTATCTAGTTGCCATCTTTCTGTCCTTTTCTTATGTGCACTAATTGCTATGAATTTTCCTCTTATGACTGCTTTTGCTGTGTCCCATAGATTCTGGACACTTGTGTACTCATTATCATTAGTTTCCATAAATTTTTTTATTTCAGCCTTAATTTCTTCAGTAGTGAAGAAGTCATTCAGAAGTAGGTTGTTCAGTTTCCATGTGTTCGTGTATTTTCGGGGTTGTGTCTTGAAATTAATCTTGAGTTTAATTCCATCATGGTCAGAGAAGATGCTGGGTACAGTTTCTATGCCTTTGAATCTATAAAGGCTTGATTTGTGTCCTAATATATGATCTATCTTTGAAAAGGTTCCATGTCGGGGTGAGAAAAATGTATATGTTGTGGATGTAGGGTGGAAAGTTCTATAGATATCTGTCAAGCCCATTCCATTTATAGTATCATTTAAGTCCTGTATCTCTCTATTTATTTTCTGTCTAGAAGACCTGTCTATAGGAGATAATGGGGTGTTGAGATCTCCAACAATTATAGTATTTCTCCCTATCTCTCCTTTTAGCTCCAACAGTCTTTCCTTCACATATTTAGGCGCACCTGAGTTGGGTGCATAGATATTTATAAGGGTTATGTCTTCTTGCTGGATTACCCCATTTACTATTATATAATGCCCTTCTTTGTCTCTTCTTACAGTCTTTGTCTTGAAATCTATTTTGTCTGAGATCAATATCGCTACTCCAGCCTTTTTTCGATTTCCATTTGCATGGAGTATCTTTTTCCAGCCCTTGACTTTTAGTCTATGTATGTCTTAATCCATAAGGTGAGTTTCTTGTAGGCAACAGATAGAGGGTTTCTGTTTTCTTATCCAGTCAGCCAGTCTATGGGAGAAGACTTTCTTTAAAAAAAAAAAAAGTATCTGAAAAACAACTAGCCCTTTTCAGCTTTGATTAAATCCAAGTAAACATATCTTCTAGAATTTATCTTTCTAAAAGAACCTATCTCCTTCCTAACATTGTATTACATTCTAGGGGTCCATTTGTCACAATGGCCTTTGTAAGTGATGGTCTCCATTTGGAGATAAACAGAAAAACGTCTTCATCTAACACTCAGGATGCTGAGTCACTTACATTTTGATGAACCTCATTCAATAAGAGAGGGCCTGTTTTCAGGAACACAGGGAGAGTATGAGGTTCAGAGATGAGTAGAAAGTGGGGAAGGAATAGGAATAGCTCTCTTCCCAGCCTCTGGTCTTCTCAGCATTGCCTCCTCTGCCATTGCCTTTATAATCAAGGAATAAAACAAAGGTGGAGTAAAGGCTACTCAAAGTGAAATGGATACAATTGATCCAAAGATTTCCAAATGACCAGAACACTGAGCTCTCTCAACCATAATTTTGAGGAAAATGAGCACTAGGAGCAAGAGGAAGATTATAATCACTATAGAAAAGAAACTATATAATTTGCATGTCAGAGGGTAATGAATGAATTTTGGATGAAAGGATTGTTGCGTGAGGAGAAAGAGGTAGACTCTGGAGGAATGGAAAATGACCTATTCACAGACTCTAGACATAAAAGAACATGTGTTATATTAAACATGTATTGTCATTTTCCCTAAACTACACTAACAGTCATTTTTAGTCAAACTCATGTAGAAGTCTCCCTGTTCTTCAGTAAGCTTGAAACAAGAGATAAATAAAGACTGAACTAGAAATCAAAAATGTGAGAAATTGGAAATAAACAGCTTACCAAATAATCAAATTAGCCGACAATATCTTGGGCTGGGATTCCAAAGTTCTGAAAAGGGGATTCTAGCCTTGGGTTCTCTGTATGCCTGAACTAGTTCCAAGGTACTTCAATAAGACTGGGGCCTCACTCAAAAATATCTGATAGAAATACTCTTCCACTGACCCAAAGACAAAGGAATAACTGTTGGTTTACCGGGGACTCTGAGTGGGAAGAGAATCACCACAAATACTGGAAACCAAGATTGTGCCTCACAAGAGTGAAGGATCTGAATTTATATTATCTTCAAGGTGAAGGCATTCAAGGCAAATAAATTGGCATGAAAAATAGTCACAAGCTGGTGACAACCCACTAGACCCCTAGTAAAACTTTTCTATATAGACAATTCAATCAAAGGATATTTCTATGGCCTAACTAAGAACAACTACAGCTGGAGTTAAGTTCATACTCAAAGGTTATACACCACACCAAAGAGGAAGTACTGATTCAACAAATATAAGAATTTATAATTAAGAATGTTAAATAAGGAATGGTTTTTGAAAGAGTCCCTAATAAAAAATTTCAAAATGTTCAAAGAGATGTCAAAGAATAATAGGGAACCATAAGTGAGAATAGAGAGTGTAAAACTTGGAAATCAAGGGAAAGTTTAAACAGTAGAGTTCTACCAGAGAAGCAGAGTCAATAGGAGATAACATATTTATTATTACCTTATTTTATTATGAGGAATGGACTTAGTTGTGAGGCCTGGATAAGCAAGTTCAAAAACTATAGGAAAGACATTCAGGAAGAGAAGATAGTGGGTAGCCTGGAACATCTGGGCAAAGGCCACATCGGTTGTCCTTTCTCTCCTCTCCTCTGCTCGCCTCCCTCCACTCCCATCTTTTCTCCTCTCTTTCCCTCTCCTTCCTCTTCTCCTCATCTCACTCTTAAACGTCAGCCCCGCTTTCCATACTTTCTAACTTTATATTTCTTCTATCTTAATCACATTCTCTATGTCCACCCCCACATATAGTTTCCAGATTTCTGTCTCTATAAATTAAAAAAAAAATTATACTTTTCTTTATGTGTGTTTTGTACCTCTCACCAAAGGATGGAGATGATAATTAACTTCATGCTTGCTAAAGATGCACTTAATGTTGGCTCATGCAAGTGAGGAGCCCTGAACTTGAGTGCCATTATCGTCATAGGAAGTCAAGCTTTGTATTTTAGGAATAAACGAGATTGTAACAACAGCTGCCTCTTTGGAGAGGGATGCGGGACTAGAAATAAATGAAAAGAGACTTATACTTTCCTACATCTAAAGGAACTCACAGGTAAGGGCAGCACAAAATGAATATAAAAAGTTTGTACAACTTTCAAACAGGAGAGAGGAAAAAAAAAGAAAGAAACTGAAGAAAATGTAATCAGTTTGATCCTGTTGGGGTAGAAAGGAATGAATTGCTATAGATCATTCACTGACTCATGCATTTGCTCACTCAACAGTCTTTTTTTTGGAGAGGTTTTTGCTATAGGGCGCGTGCGCTTGCCAGACAGACAGAGAGAGACAGAGAGACAGAAAGCGAGAAATTACCCTCCAGGGGGATGGCCACGCTGCAATCCCTTCTCCTCTCAGGATCTTGGGCACGCACGCACATGTGCCCGGCATGAGTTTAAGCCACTGGGTCCGGGACGCGAACTGCGGTCGACTACATGGGAGTCCAGCGACATAGCCATTACGCTAACTCCTGGTCCCATGCTCACTCAACAGTCTTAATGAATGAATATCAGTTAGAGGCCAGGCTTCATGTCCTTGTTCCTATTCATAATGGAATATTCAGAACATGCCTTTTTCCCAAATCCAGGAATGACTTCTCCTACTTTATAGGTCTCTTGGTCTATCTTGCCATCTCTTTGTTAATTTGGTGATTGTTCTTGTCAAATGAACAGTATATTTGATAGTTGATCTATTCTATAAACTCATGGACCATCCTGGCTCTTTCTTCCCTGAAACTCTCATTTGTTCCAAGGCTTGCTTGTGTGAAATAAAAATGAGCCCCAGGGACCCATACTCAATAGCTACCATGAGGCAATGTATTTCTTTAATTCAAGAGTAACTTCCCAAGGATGTCTCTCAAGAATTATTGATTGCTTCTTCTTTGAGTAGGACTATTTAAATTTCAAAATTCAGAAAATGAGAAACACGGGACCAGCAGTTAGCTATGTCACTGAACTCCCATATAGCTGACCACGGTTTGAGTCCTGCACCCGGTGGCTTAAACTCACGCCAGGCACGTGTGCGTGCGTGCCCAAGATCCCAAGAGGAGACTGGAGGAAAAGGGATTGTGGCATGGCCATCCCTCTTGGGGAGTGATTTCTCGCTTTCTATTTCTCTCTCTCTCTCTCTCTGTCTTTCTGGCGAGCACACATGCCCTATAGCAAAAACCTCTCCAAAAAAGAAAAAAGAAAAGAAAAGAAAATGAGAAACAGATACTAAGACTTAGGAAATATTTGTTTGACATGTTCAAATGGTTGATTTTCCCATTCCTGAATCAATGTTACATGAAAGAGTTATAGAATTTTGAATCTGAGAGAGCATAAGAAATTATCTTCTCCAACGCTCTTATTTTAGAGATGAGAAAAAGTGAGGTATAGTGAAATTGAAATGTGGCCCAGCCTCTATGGCACTGTCAGTACTATACCACATTGTATAGCTGGAAGTCACATGCCAAGTCCCCAGACTAGCTAGCCTAAAAACATACTGGGTGCATGCATGAGTGACAAGGATTTCAGTGGGCTAGAGGGTTGGAAGAAGGTAATCATGATGTAAAGGATAATTCTCTTTCTTTCTCTCTTCCTCTCTCTCTTCCTCTTTCTCTCTCTCTCACTCTCTCTCTCTCACACACACACACAATCTATTGTCAATTTTTTAAAAAAAATTGTTTCCATAATATTATGAGATTACAGAGCTAGTTGGAAGAAGAGGTCAGTCTGTATATCAAGATTTGAATTACTAATCCATGGAGGAAGCGAAAATCTCACTTATGATACCTCCAAAAAAGTCATTCATGTCTTCAAATATCTATGGGCACATATTATCTACTTCTTTTTTTTTTTTTTGAGAGGTTTTCGCTATAGGGCATGTGCGCTCGCCAGACAGACAGAGACAGAGAGACAGAAAGCGAGAAATCACCCCCCAGGGGGGATGGTCATGCCGCAATCCCTTCTCCTCCATTCTCCTCCCAGGATCTTGGGCATGCATGCACACGTGCCTGGTGTGAGTTTTAAGCCACCGGGTCCAGGACGCGAACCACTGTCGACTATGTGGGAGTCCAGCGACATAGCCATTACGCTAATTGCTGGTTCCCTTATCTGCTTCTTTTTGAGATGCTAAGCAAATGAATGACCTGGCTCCTACTCTGTGGGGGTCTACCATGTAAGTTGAAAGAGGTATTCTCCAATGTTTACATGATGTGATATTTCTCACTTGAGCTTCACATTTGCTCTTATTATTTGCTTTAAAATAATAAATAAAAAAAGAAGTGAAAATACTTAACGAGGATAAGACAGTGTGGAATGGGGGGGAGAAGAGAAGAGTATAGCGAAAGATAGCAAGAGAACAAATAGAGAGGCATGACATTACTAGGACACAGATATGGTTTATTACTTATTGATGACGACGTGTATAGTATTCTCAGTTGGATTGGTCTGAGAAGTATTTCATGTTGGGTAAAGTCTTTTTATAAGCAAAATGAGAAATAGTGATTCACTGGTTAAAAAATAATTGGAATAATAATAACAATACTAGGAAAAACAATGAAAAGATATTGAATGATGAAGTGGGGATTTTAATGTCTCTGTATTGACTGACATGCATGGCATTCCCTCTGGAAAAAGAAATGTAATACACTGTAAAGTTATATGTGATTCAATGTCATATAAACAAGATTATGATGATAATAAATAAATTTTAAAAAAGATAATAAATGAAATGCTTAAGAGTTTTTAAAGACACCAAATGAAGTCTGATCTGTACTTAACGGGTGAGCCTGGGGAAAGACAAGATGATATCACAGAATCCCAAGAAAATGCTGGCCTAGTATGAGGAAAAGCATATTAAACTCTCCTTTATGCTCCAGGACAATTTCATGTGCAGTACTGAAAAGTGTACTCACAGGGGAACCAGTAGTTCCAGGCTATCAATATTTTTTGTTGTTGTTGTTTTGAGAGATTTTTACTATAGGACGTGTACACTCACTGGAGAGACAGAGAGAGACAGAGAGTGAGAAATCACCCCCTGAGATGGTCACACTACAAACCCTTCTCCATGCTCCTCTTGAGATTTTGGGCATGCAGGCACATGCAATTTTCAAGTCACTGGGTCTGGGACTCGAACTGCAGTGGGCTATGTGGGTGTCCAACACCTTAACCACTGCACCACCTACTGGCCCCACTATAGATGTTTTTAAACACCTAAAATATTGACTTCCTTATTGATACACTTTACCAATTGGGTGGTGAAAGGATGAAAACAAATAATAAATGAGAAATCAGAGGTTGAGTGATTTGTTTTGCTTTGTTTAGAAAAGTCAGTCACCTTATCTCTCTGGACCTGTTTCCCTTCCCTGTAAATTAAAGGTATGGAACTAGATCAGATATGTAAATATAAATGTCCTCAGAGGCCTGGCAGATAATAGAAATATGTGAAAGAAACATCTGTGGCATAAAACAGAGTTTGTTGGAACCCATGGCACAACCGGAGAATGCCAAGTCTTTATGAAGACCCCAAATCCAAACCATACAATGAAAACAACAACAAAACCTTCATGACAGCCAAATTATGGCTCCCAGATGACACATTCTCTAATGATCCATAAAGGGTACATGTGAGTGTGTGTATGCACATGCATTTGAGTTGCAACTAAAGAAGACTCTCTTCTTTTCCCCAGAAAAATCATGAGGCTCAAGTGCAGAGTTTGAAGAGCCAATAAGAAAGGGAAGTGAAAAGTGAAGAAATGATGCAGGGAGGAGTGAGAGGAGGGAATAGTGAAGGCTTAAGGCACACAACTGGTAAGTTTATCAATGTTACCAATGTACCTTCAGAAGCTGATGGGATTCTCAGGAAGTGACAGTGCACTCTAAGGAGACCCTATGAAACGGAGCACACTCAGGGACCCTGAGTCGTCTGGCCCTATGTCACTTTCTTGAATCATCAGTTCTTCCATGAATACTTTCTTTCTCCTCTTGCAAATTGTTCCTAATGGTGGTGTACTTCTTACCCTTCTGCAGAAGGGTTTTGCCACCACTCCCACCAAGAGACGGAGGAGTCAGTTTCCTCCCCCCCTTGAATCTGTGGTGGCCCTAATTTGCTAGGACCAATAGAATTAGCAGACGTGGTGCTATAAGACTTCCAAGCTTAGGCCTGAAGAAGCCTTGCAGTTTGGATTTTTACCCTTTTCAAAGCTGACCAAAGTTGCCATGTAAAGAAGTCAGGGCTATTCTGTTGGAAAGACAAGTTGAGGAAAGCCAAAAACCCCGGCCAAAAGTCAGAACCTACCTAGGCCCCAGCATGTAAGGAAGACCATTATGAACACTTGGGCCCAACCAAGCTCCTAGCTGAATACAGCACATGATTGGCTCTAGAGTAAGCCAAAGAACCGCCCAGCTGAGCCCAGCTAACCCGTAGCATTGTGAGAAATACTAAATCCTATTTTGTTTTTTTTAAGCTGCTGCTTTCAGGTCATATAGTATTGGATAATTGAAACAGAGACAGAGTTATGGTCAGTCTGAACCATAAGATTCTTGGGCCACATTTTGACTTTATGAAAGCCAAGCCCTAAAGCACTCAGAACTGTATTTCGTTTTTCAGAAAGGCTGTCTTCAGTGGCACCTGCTTTGTTTTCCCTACTAGGATTGGGCTCACCTGAGTTTGAGAGCTATAAAAACAGCATAAACTTCTAGTGTGAGCTTCCTGTTTAACAGAATCTAGTGCCAGAGGTTAAGAAGCTGGCTCAGAGTCACACAGCCATCTACTGGCCAAACTGGGACTTGAATTCAAGGCTCATGAATTCTAATCTAGTGCTTTTTTCCAGTAAAGTATGTGGCCTCCTACTTTTCCACAAAAATATTTTCAGCACTTACAAGCAGACTTATAAACAAACTCTCGGGAAAGATATTAGTCCCAGAATCAATGTTTGGCCAATTTTAGGCAAAATGTAATATGATAAGCTATAGAAAACACAGACTTTGGGATCAGAATATCTGGATCTAAGTCCTGAATGCTCCATATATGATCTCTTTGAGCTTATTTATCATCTGAGAAGCCTTTCCAGGGCTGAATTATGAAAGTGCTTTACAACTACTGAAAGCACTTCACAGGTACTAATAGAAACTATTAGTAGGAACATAGTCTGTACTTCACAACTTTCTGCTGATTCCTTAGACTTCTAGAAGAATTTTCTAAATTGACACTGGAGTTGAGATTTGCCTGCACTGTGAAAATCAGATTAGAGATTACTCAGAAGAAAAGGAAACCCACCCTTGCCTAGGAACCTTCCCTGAGACTCCCATAGCAAGCATTGAGTGCTGAGGCCTGACTACGAGCTGGGAGAGGTGAACAGCTGTGAGGCTGAGTCAGCTCCCCACCAGCCCCACACCCCACTGCACCCACACTGGGGTGCTTGTGATCACCCTGAATTATAAAGGTCCAAAGCATGATTCCAGGCCACACCGCACATTTTTCAATGCTTTGGGTCATATGCTGCCTCTGGACCTACCAAGCACATGAACCCCTGTCACTTTCACTGGATCTGGGCCATGAGAAGTATGGTTCCTACAAACTGTATTTCAGAGCCATGATTAAGCTTGTGCTTATCCCAGGCAATTTCTCCAGTCAAGAAGGAAAGGATGTTTGATCTGTACCTTGACAATCGCCATTTGTTTCCAAGTCAGGATTCATATCGGAATCCTAGTGTGGATGAGGAATAAGGCCTGCTAACTCTCCCAGGGAAAACTTGCAAACCATTTCCCCACCCCCACCTCCGCCTATTTTCTGCAGCCTTCCCTATTTATATTTCCTGTTTGTGTGCTCTGTGCCCCAGCAACCTGACACATTTTATGTTGAGTAAGATATTATTGCTTCACTTTGCTCACCCTGCTCGAGAGTCGCCCTGTGGAAAATGTAAATTTGCAGAAAGGGATCACTGTCTGTATCTGTGATGCTGTGTGCCTGTGAGAGGTGAAAGGGGTCCAGTGACAGAAGGAAGAAATATGTCAGGAACACACAAGGTTGAAAACTTAGCTTGAGAACACGTCACAGCCCACAGTCAAAGCTGGAGCCCTGGGAATCGTTGGAACTGGGAAACACTGAAACTGCTGCAGGGGTGAGGACACTCAAATTTCAGGAAAGACAAGCTTACTGAAAGAGCCGAGAGAAAAAACTCATCTGAGTTATTCTGGGGAGAAGTAAAAGACAAGGCGTGCCAGTCAAGGTTGGGCAAGACTATAGAAAGTCAGCAAAGCTAGGTGCAAAAACACCCAATTTGAAAATGTGGATTCTTTTTTAAGTATAATTTATTCATTTCTTCTGTGAGTGACACCAAGAGAAAGGGAGTGAAAGAGAGAGAGAGAGACCACCACCAACAGAGTCTGGATATTTCAATCCACCTCCAGCTTTGGCCAGCCCTGGATCATGGCTACATGTGTGCCCGACATATTTAGAAAGATCTCCAGATGTGAAGCCAGAACCTTCCCGTGTGGGTCAGCCTCGAAGAACATCATGTTTGCTGCTGCATCACCTTCCAGGCCCAGTCTCACTTTCACTAGAAA
The DNA here is from genome assembly GCA_026018925.1 of Tupaia tana. Lineage (NCBI taxonomy): Eukaryota > Metazoa > Chordata > Mammalia > Scandentia > Tupaiidae > Tupaia > Tupaia tana. Next base: position 222,974,828 of record JAKSZU010000001.1, on the reverse strand, counting down.
TATATGTTGGGGGACCAGCAGATGGTGTAATGGTTATGTTGTTGGACTCCCATCTAGTCAACTGCAGTTCGAGTCACGGACTTGGAGCTTAAAATTCATGCTGGGTGCATGTGTGTGCATGCCCCAAATCTCGAGAGGAGAATGGAGGAGAGATGGCAGTGTGGCCATTTCACCTGGGGAATGATTTCTCACTCTGTCTCTCTGTCTCTCTCCGGTGAGTGCACGCACCCTATAGCAAAAATCTCTCCAAAAAAAAGAAAAGAAAAATACTCATTGAATGGATGGATGGATTCAATTATATGTATCAGGTTAAAAGGGAAAGGGAAGACAATGTCCTCTTATGATACTGATAGAGTATTTATCTTTACTGTGGAAACAAACTGAAGAGCAACAAAAATGCAATTTCCTCTAGTGGCTGGATTTTGAATGTGAGTACGTTTTTAGGTGGTGGACATAGTACGCTATAAAAACTGGAAAGGCCATTGATTTAGTTTGGGTTTGAGTGAGAGCCTGGGTGAAACACTTGTGTGACTCAAGAGTGAGGAAGTGAGGAGAGCAGGATGGGAAAGAGAGAATGCCAGTAGATTTGTGCAAATGGGAGGTCACTTCCTGGGCAAGTGAGGGCCCAATTCTATGGGGACTTTTGGAGAATCATTCAGAATGGGCCCCAGAACTGCCAACAGAAAGATTAGGGAGACAAGAGGTTTTCCCCTGGTTCTGTTGCCTGCCCCCAAGAGTGTTAACATCACGCACATACACACACACAAGGGGGGAGGGCACTTATGGGCTGTATTTGTGCCCTGGCCCATCAAGCTCCCTGCTAATAAAGACTCTGCGATAGAAAGTTATGTTGTATATTCTTGAAATAGGACATCAGTGAGAGGTGAGTCTGCATTCACAGAGAACAAATCATTGCAGAAGCCATAGAAATCAGATGTGGCCGGGGCTGTGACGCAGGACACCCAAGGACATCTGCTACGGCAGTTAGTCATGTGGCTACTCTTGCCCTGTCATTCAGCCTTCCTTTCTCTAAGCACAGCAGCCCAGCGTGATTTCTCCCAGCTGTCTAGGACATTTTTACATTTGCATTTAGCTTAAAGGTAGATCACTGGTTTTCAATGGGGAGAGGAGTCAGTTTTCCTCTCCATGGACATTTGGCAATGCCTAGTGATATGTTCGGTAGTTACAACTGTTGGGGGGTGCTTCTGGTGTCTGACGGGTAGTGGGCAAGAAGGTTGCTAAACTAAGACAGTCCTCCACAGCAGAGAATTATCCAGCCCAAATGTTAATGATACTAAGGCTGAAAATTGAGTTAGTGTAATCAAGACCTCTTCAAGGGGGGATCAATGGTGTCAGGAAACCAAGGAAATGCAACTCCAGTTCAAATATATCCTAGTCCTATAACTTTGAGTAGTTTGCGGCAATAGAAAACTTTGGACAACAAAATCACATGCTCTTAAATAGATTGGTGCTCAGTTTTCCAATCTCGTTTTTTTCGCAGACTCCTTCTCTAGTTCACTAAGATCTGGGTGCTGTGAGAAGTTTTACCACCGGCCCCAAAATTAACGGGTTAAAATCATAAAGACTAGTTGAGGTAATGTATCCTAACCAGGCGAGCCATGGACTGAAGAATTGGTTTACTTGAAAGACAGAAACCAAATTCTACGGCAGAAACAGAAAGATTTGAAAACACAGAAGTAGAGAGGGCAACTGTAGACACTGGAGACTGCAAGGAGGGTGAGGAGTGAGGGGCGGGGACTCAGGAAAAGAAATTTAACAGACCCAAGAATGCACATAAACAAAGCAAATAGATTATGGAACAGTACAACACAACAGAGTTTTCATAAGGGTGCTATCAATCATATAAATATATAGCTCAAAAAAATTGGAAGAGCAAAAATCGAAGGTGTGTCTTTGTTGAAGATGATGAATTTGGTAATATCTTTGATGTGATTATCACACGCTGCATGCATGCTTTGAAAAGCCATAGTGTGCCCAACGAAGATGGACAACAATTAAATGTAAATAAGAAATTATAAAATAATAATGTTTTAAAAGGCAAAAATACTGGACCAGGCCTGTAGTGCAGTGATCAAAGGCTGTGCAGAGAGATCTGGATCCCACAAGGTCAACCACAGTTTGAATCCTGGGCTGGTCTTTCAGGCAGATTGTTTCTGAACATCCTGTACATGGGCCCAGGATCCCGATGGGATGGACAAATAGAGGAAAAAGAATTGCAGAGTGATTGCACCCCACTGAGGGGGTGCTTTCTCTCTCTTTCATGCACACACCCCCCTCTCTCCAAAAAACAAAAGGCAGAACTTGTTATTGGTTTAAGATTGGAAAAAAAAAAAAAATCCCTGATGTTGTCTAATTAATTCCCTTAGACTGGTTTAAAATGAAGTGTTTGATTTAAAGTAACAAAAATAAAGAGAACAATAGTGATAGTTCCATAAACTTGTATTTTTTTCAATTTAAGGAATTAAATAATATATCCTTCATATTTTTAGCACAAAATGTGCTGCCTTTATAAAACGATAAAATGATTTTATGATTCCTCACCTCCCCACCTTCACCAAGTTTAAAAGTAATTTACTGATCTGAAAAACTGAAAGTCTGATAATTCCTAGTTGAATAGATAAAAGCCTGTCTACACTGTTTGTGGTGGATTATGCTATGTCAACTTGATCAGTGTGGGATCCGCATTTCCCAGAATCCTTTTCCTTGTATAGTGTTACTTTAGAGGTAGATAATTTGTATGGAATTTGAAAGGCAGAGGTAAAACAATAGCTATTAGTCTCTGACAGTCTTTTTTTTATTATTAAAATTGACAGACACAGAGATAATCAGCCAGTTCCACCCTGTCCTTGTCTTTCTTTCTTTCTTTCCCTTCCTTCCTTCCTTCCTTCCTTCCTTCCTTCCTTCCTTCCTTCCTTCCTTTCTTTCTTTCTTTCCCTTCCTTCTTTCCTTCCTTCCTTCCTTCCTTCCTTCCTTCCTTCCTTCCTTCCTTCCTTCCTTCCTTCCTTTCTTTCTTTCTTTCTTTCTTTCTTTCTTTTCTTTTCTTTCTCTTTCTTTCTTCTTACCTTCTTTCTTTCTTTCTTTCCTTCCTTCCTTCCTTCCTTCCTTCCTTTCTTCCTTCCTTCCTTCTTTCCTTCCTTCCTTCTTTCCTTCCTTCCTTCCTTCTTTCTTGTTTCTTTAGGTTTTTGTCATAGGGCACATGTATTTGTCAGAGAAAAGTGAGACAGAGCAATACAGAGAGAGGGATAGTGAGAAATTGCCCCCTGGGGAACAACCATATTGCAATCTCTTCTCCTCCACTTTCCTGTCTGGATATTGGGCATGCACGCACATGTGCCTAGTTGTGGTTTTCAAGACACCAGGCCTGGGACTCGAACCACAGCAAACCATGTGAGAACCCAGCACCTTAACCACCATGCCACCTGCTGGTCTTTTCTTTCTTTTTTAAAAATTCGCTTAAATTTTTTTTACAAAGGGCACATGTGCTCACCAAAGAGACAGAGAGAGGGGGAAAGTGCGACAGCACCCCCTGCCCCCCAGAGAATGGCTGCACTACAACCCCTTTTTCTCCATCCTTCTCTCAGGATTTTGGACATGGATGCACAAGCACTCAGCATGATTTTCAAATCATCAAATCTCAGACTTGAACCTCACAGTCAGCAATATGGGATCCAGCTGCCTTAACCACTACACCACTGGTTGGCTTTGACTCTGCTTTCCACATCTAACTATTTTTCCCAACCGATGACACTGCTGACCAGCAATGACCTCAGACTTACTACCAAATGCTTATCTATGGGCCAGCAGAGGTGGTACCTGGACAGAAGCAACCACCTCCCATGGACCTCTCCATGAACTCTCTGTTCATGACCTCACTTTGGGTGCTAGAAGTGTTTGAGTTCTCTAATTGTCTGGTTGGTGACTCTTTCTGATACTCCCACTCCTCCTTCCACATCTTTACTTCCATGGCTCCTCTCATAATTATATAAGATCTAATTCCAATAATAAATTCGTTGTCCCATCATTCTCAGGAAGACTCTGATCTCCATACCAAGCCTTTTTAAAAAGTTTGTTTATTCATCTCCATGAAACAAAGACAGATATACAAAGACAGAGAGACAGCATTCCCAACAGGGTCTTGACATTGTGATCCAACCCCACCTTCAGCCAGCCCTGGATCATGGGCATGCAAGTGCCTGGGATACTCAGGGAGGTCTCAGGATGCAAACTGGGCACCCTCCCACATGGGTCAGCCTCACAGAGCATCCCATTTTACTGCTGTGCCATCGTTCATTCCCCCTTGACTAAACCTTGATTGGAAAAGCTATTGATTTCAGAAGTAGTTTTCAAAGAAAAGAATGGTAAGGATAGCAATCTGGGATTGGTTCTCTGATCTGGCTAGATTTAAAGGATTAATGGTCTTGTTTCCATCGGTAAAGAGTACATAGATAATCCATGACAGGGAGTGACAAAATAGTTACCAAAGTACTGTCTGCACCTGGAAATCAAGTTCTTTTAGAACAGGATTCTATGGCCTCTTGGGGACTGGGCTGCAGACTGATGTCAGTCTGCTGGGCAGTGCATTCGGGGAGAGGGATGATGGATGAGCAAGTTAGGCCTCATCTGTGTTTGCAGCCTCTCCCCATCACTTGCATAACTGCCTGGCTTTATCACTTACCAGATTAGCAACGATATTAGATTCTCATGGGAGCACAAACCCTATTGTTTTGTGATTGTTTCATTGTATACTGCAATGTGGTAGTGGTGGAAATGGGGTGCATGGTGGATGTGGTGTACTTGGGACCACCCCAGGACTGACCCCCACCTCCCAATACTTGGGGGATTGCCTTCTATGAGGCCAGTCCCTGTCCCAGTAAGGTTGGGGACTGCCGCTTTAGAAGGTAAAGCTTTCGGTAACCAACTAGTTGCTGCTATGAAATATTTTTTAAAAAAATGCAATCTAAGGACAACGGAGTTGGTTGCTTGTGTCTAAAAGAGCCTGGAGCAAAAAATGATAGCTTAGGACTTTACATCTCTAGCCAAAGTTCTGCATAGGTTTTATTGGAAAGTTTCTATGACTGCTCTGAAAGATACCATGTCTCCTACAGCCACAGTCTTTCATATCTGTAAGCTGAGCACAGAGTCTAATCCTACAGGAAGGGTGCCTTCCTATGAGATAGAATATAGACCAAAATACACTGCCACTCCCTCATATTTAGAATATTCATATATGTGAAGCAAGGAGTGAGAGTGGCCACTCTCACAATTAGATTTAATAACCCACATAAGGAATTTCTGCTTCTTAAGTTGATGCTGCAACATTGAGCTTAATGATTCTGTAAGGCAACTTACCCAAGGGAGAAATAGTTCTACCAGAAAATACAATCAATGTTCCATTAGACTGAAGCTGAGATTGCTCTCCAAGTTGATTGAATTCCTCATGTCAATGAACCAACAGTCAGCCCTGATAGGTTGATCTTTACGGACCATGTTATCTGGACTTGCTTGCGGACCAACTTGCTTGGTGTCTGACTTACAGTTGAGTTTTGGTTAATGGGAGGCACTTACAGAATACTCAAAAGATGGGAAGAGAGAGGAAGTGAGATTGAGGTGTTTATTCACCTGACTTTCTTCTTGCTGGCTCATGTGTTGACAGGGGCTGTATTCTTCCACCAAAGATCAAACTCCTATGAGATGGCCTCTTCTATAGCTACTAATTTCCTTGGGTTCAAATTGAATCCTTCCTTTGTCCCCTCAAGCCTAAGGTTAGTAGTGGCTTCCTGCTGTTACTAGAGTGCTTAACCCTGCTCACACCTGTGTAAACAGTCTTTCATCAAACTCTCTTCAGCCACTTCTTTTGAATAGTAGGCCATTCTGCCAGCCAGCTGATGAGTACACATATAAGGAAATTAAGATCTGAACCTTAGGGCCAGCAGATGGCATAGTGGTTATGTTGCTGGACTCCCACGTGGCCAACCACAATTCGACCCCAGACCCAGTGGCTTGAACTCACGCTGGGCGCATGTATGTGCGTGTCCAAGATCCCAGGAGAATAGAGAAGAAGGGATTGCTGTGTGGCCATCCCCCATATGGGGTGATTTTTCACTTTCCCTCTCACTATTTCTGTCTCTTTCTCTTTCTCTCTCTCCAGTGAGCACATACATTCTATGGAAAAAAAGCTCTAATAAAAAAGAAAATATGAATCTTCTTCTGGCCACCTTGTTTAATTTTCTTATTAGTTCTCAGCTATTTCATTAATTGCCTACTTCTGAATACATAGTCATGTCATCTGTGAATAATTCATTTTAACCAACGAAAGAAACATTTTTAAAAATAGCAAAACAGTTAAGCAAACATTTCTCAGAATACTAGAAATAAGTAAATAAATAAACAAATTTGAAAGAACAAAACTGAAATTTAAAAACTTGCTTTCTTGCAAAAAGATACTTTTAAGAAAATTTAAAGGCAAACCACAGACAGAAAGAAAATATTTCCAAAGTATATATCTGATAACAGACTTTTAATCAGAATAAGTAAAGAATACTTTGGGGCTGGCAGGTGGCATGGTCTTTAAGGCACTGGACTCCTACATGTCTGACCACAGTTTGAATCCCAGACCTGGTGGCTTGCTTTCTCTTTCTCTCTCTCTGTGTCTGGTAAAATTAATAATAATAATAGCAACAAATAAATAAATATTTTTAAAAGAATACTTAGAACTCAAGAATAAGAAGACCAAAATAAAAAGAAATTGAGCAAAAGGATTTTACATGACCAAGATTTGATTGTATACTTTTCCAACAAGAATAGATGCATGTAAAATACACAAATGGAATGCAAATTAAGATTATAATGGGATACCATTTAGAATGACTAAAATTTAAATGGCTGAAAATATCAAATGGAACTCTCGTATATTTTGAGGAATGTAAAATTGTGTAACAATTTTGAAAAGACAGTTGGCAGTTTCTTAAAAAGTTAAACATACACTCAACATATGACTCAGTAATCTTTTAGGCATTTACACAAAAGAAACGAAACTTGTGTCCACACAAAGACTTGTACACAAATAATTATAGCAGCTCTAGTCATAATAGCCAATGGCTGAAGACCTGAAACAACCACATCATCAGGTGAATGGATAAACAAACTGTGGTATATTCAAACAGTTGGACCATGACTTACGCCACAAAGGAATAAACTACATGAGCAATAACACAGACGAGTCTCAAAAGGTTATGTTGAGCCATAGAAGACACACACAAAAGAGTATGTATGATTCCATTCCTATGAAACTCTAGAAAGAGCAAACTAACTGATAATGATAAATGCACATCAGCTGAATAATGAGAAGCCAAGACTGGGTGGGAGGGGGGAAAGAATGACTAGGATGTGGCACAAGGGAACTCTTCGGGATGATAGAAATAGTCTGTACATTGATATATAATCACACATGTGTATACATTTGTCTAAATTTGAAATCTGCACTCAGAATTCATGCATTTTGTTGTTTGTAAACTATCCATCAATAAAGTTGATCAGGGAAAAAAAAAATAGAAGCAGTAGCAAAACAAATTGCCATAAATCCAGCCTGCTCAGACACTTCTCTTCACAGATCCTTTGTGGATTGCAATCAGCTGTTCAGCAGCAGCTTCTGGAATGCGATTCTAGCCAGTAAACATGCTCCCAGATGCTGGAACATCAGTCATGTGCAAAGGATCCTATTTCAACTCTTATTTGGGGGATTTGATATATTCCCTGACCTTCCATAGGCCACTACCACCCACGACAGAACACTGCACTCTGCAGATAAAGAACTGGAGACAGATCTACTATCTTATTCTCTCATACAGCTTAACATCAATAATTTTTCATCTGTTATCAGACAAACTTCCAAACCATAGGAAAGCTATTCAGTGTAAAGGTTACAAATGAGGAAATATACTCAGACCTAAAGATGACTAGTTACCTCCGAGACACATACACTCCATCCTTGAACAACATGGGTTTGAACCACGTGGGTCCAGTTAAACACAGGTTTTCTTTTCCTCTTTTTAACCCTTCTGTGCTCTTGGTGGCTATGTCAGTGCTATTGTCTCCTTTTTGCAGTAGCCCCTGGTAATGTTCAACCAAAGGGCTCCAAGGATCTACAGCCCTTTCATTATGGGTGTATTCCTTGTTATCTTCTGCCATTGCCATGCAGACATTGCCAAAGTGGACTTGAGAAATGGATCAGGTATCTTGTTTTCATCTCTCTGTGGGGATGAGTGGCCCCTGGTCAGTATGAGGGTGGCATAAGGAGCATGGCACCTCCAAATCTGCCCCACCATCTCAGAGTCAAGGTGTGGCTCCAGAAGCTGATGGTGAACTGAATCTTTGGGGCCATTATCTTGCTCCATGGTGGAGCTGCTGGGCAGGAGCTTTGGTGAGAGAGAAGGTGGCAGGACTCAGGTTGGAGTGGGTTTTGGGAGAACTGAAAGTTATATATAGATTACTGACTACATAGTCTATGTGCCCTGCAACCCAGTGTTGTTCAAGGGTCAACTACAATTCCAAAGAGACAATGTCCAAATTCTAGCAAAAGCAGCTATAAACTCGGTCTCTGGGAAGGCTGGGCTTATAGCAAATTTGACCAACACATATGAGAAAAACCTTAGCAGTTCTCCAGATAGAACAGTTGCAAGGACTGACTACTTCCTCCTTGCTACTCTCAGCAAACAAGGGTCATCTTGAACCAAAAATTTATCTTTGACTACACAGGCCTTATTTTTGAGTTAGTACTGGTTTATTCTTATAGAGGTGAAGTGATGAAACAAAATCTTTGTTAAATAGACCATGAAGTCTGTCACTAGTTCAAGAGTTTGAAACACCAATAACTAAGACAACTTTATCTAGAGATTTTTCTTTATTTAAAGAAAATCTGGAGCCAAGGAGATATTAGTATTAAATTGGCAGAGCATACAGGAAGGTGGCATTTAAGAGAAAAGAGTTGAAAGAGACAGATTAAATTCATGGCATAGACCCAGTTCCCTAGAGTACAAACACCTGAAAATTTAAATAACAGATTTTTTTTTTTGCAGTATTAGTCAAAAGTATCTGATGTCATACTAAAAAGGCAAAGGCATTTGAACGGTATAAAGTGGTGTCTGAATCGAAAGAAAGCCTATATTTGGTAAAATTAAACATTGAATATATTTATTGAACTCTAATTCTTTGAAAACATAATGTTTTATGATAACTTTCAATAAACCAAAATATGTCTCATCTAGGAGCTCCTCATAAGCAGGAACTACATAACTTTTATTCCATCCCACCATCTAGCACAGTGCCCAGCACAAAATGTGCATTCAATAAATGTTAGTTGTGGGCCAGGTGGTAGCTGGCAGTTAAGGCAGCTGGATCCCACATGATCAACTGCACCATTTGAATCCCAGACCCGGAGAGCATGTGTGCATGGCGCCAAAATCCCAATAGACGGGAGAAATGGAGGTGAGGAGATTAATTTTTTATTTTAAAAGTTAGTTGAAATAAAATGAAAACATTTAACATATTTCTTCTTTTTAAGGAAAAACACTTCATCTATTGGGCTATCGGAAGACTCATGATGTGTTTTACTACGCAAAAATGCATTGACTTTTCCGACCACCCAATACATGTTCATATATTCATGTAAATATGAAAAAAAATGTGTCAAGATGCACACTGAGGGAACCAGCAGTTAGCGTAATGGCTATGTCGCTGGACTCCCACGTAGTCGACCCCGGTTCGCGTCTCGGACCCGGTGGCTTACAACTCACGCCGGGCGCGTGTGCGTGCGTGCCCAAGATCCCGAGAGGAGAATGGAGGAGAAGGGATTGCGGCGTGACCATCCCCCCTGGGGGGTGATTTCTCGCTTTCTGTCTCTATGTCTCTCTCTGTCTGTCTGGCGAGCGCACGCGCCTTATAGCGAAAAACCTCTCAGAAAAAAAAAAAAAAGATGCACACTGAACTGTTACCAAGGAGTATCGCATGGATTTGAGGCAATGGAGAAAATCTGACTTTCACTCCAATATATATAGTACGGCGATTAAGCGCATGGGCTCTGGAATCACATTGGGTACAAATACCAACTCTCTCACTTCACACAGGTGTCCTAGGCAAGTCGCTCTACCTCTGTGGGCCTCATGCTTTCATCTGTAAATGGAGATCATAATAGTTCCTGCCTCTACCGGTTAAGATGATGGTTAATTGACCTAATTTGTATTGGGTCGTCAGAAAAGTCATGATACATTTTTTTCATGTTTTCCTATGCAAAAATGCATCATGGCTTTTCCTACGACCCAATATAATGCACCTAAGGATGTTTGACACTCAGCAAGGACTTGATTAATGTTAACTAGGATTACTATTTTGTTTGATTTATTGTGATAATTGAGTACTGCTTTTGAAATAAACGGGAAATGCTTCAAGGCAAAACAATTTAAACTACACTGTATTATAAAAAGTAGAAGAAATAGGAAAAGGAAAAGAAGGAAGGAAAAGGAGAACAAGGAGAAGGAAATAGCTATCACATCCATCTTTCAGAAATCTCTTCCTGAGCATTTTGATGTGCTCCAACATGGACTGGATGCTCCGTGCTTGGTGCACAACTGTTACCTCCGGGTTTCCTTTCACCTTCGTCTGGGAGTTTCTAGTCTGTCTCTCCTATGGGCTTACTCTTTCCTGGGTTCCAGATTTTTACTCTCATTTTGGTAGGGCATATCTGCCTTTATCTTTTAAAAGTATATACATGAGGTAAAACTTTTTGAGATATGACATGCCTGCAAAGATCTTTATTAAACCCCCACTCTAAATTGTGCTAGTTTTTACTAGGTATGAAATTCTAGATCGGAAGTCATATCCCTTCAGAATTTTTGCGACATTGCTCCATTGTCCCTTATTTTCCAATTATCCTATAGAGAGTTTGGTGCCATCCTGATTCTTATCCTTTTTAGAAACTTGAGGGTTTTTTCTGGAAGATTTTTGAAATCTTCTCTTTGTCTCATTGAACTTGGTGCTTGAAGTCATTGTGGCACTCGGTGGACACTTGGAGTCTGACTACTAATGTCTTTCAGTTCTGAGAGATTTTCACAAATGATTTCTTTGATAACTTCCTCCCCTCTGTTTTTGCTGCCCTCTCTCTGGAATTTCAGTTGTGCCCTATTTTCCATCTTCTTTTTCATTTTATTTTCTTTTTTCTTTTTCAGAAGCTTATTTTCTAAAATTTCTATTGAGTTTTAAAATTTTTCTCCCATGACCTCTTTAATTTTCAAGACCTCTTTTTTTATTCTCTGAATGTCTGTTTTTGTTTCTTTTTGTTAGTTTGTTTTTATAACATCTGTAATCTTGTTTCATGGATGTAAAATATTCTAGATCTTTAGGAATATTAATAGAAAGTTGAGATTTTTCCCACAGTTTTCTTCTCTATGCATGAGCTCTATTTCTTCCAATTTATTATTTTGCTTGTTTTAGTTCCTACTATTCATACTAAAGGCTTTCCCCAAGAGTCTTCTCTGTTTATATTTAAAGGTGAATGGGGTTTGTTGACTGTAGGCTTCTCTGGAAGATGACATGGCTAGGCCATATCACTGGGAATTGCTGGTATCGGTATCTCTAGTTCTTTTCTCTTGAGCTGGCCAGAGTCCCCACATAGGTATCCTCCATTTCCTGACCCAGAGAAGCTTGACCTCTGTACGTAGCAGGGGAAGAGAGCTAAAGTTCTCGGCGCTCAGTATACAAATTTCTAATTGATTACTTTGTGCTTGATATAGCACCCACTGCAACAGACACTCCTGTTCCTGGACCAGACCCAGTTATTTAAGAGAATAAATCTCTAGTCTTTCTCAAGATTGGAAGGACTGGGGAAAGGCAATGAGGGTTCCCCTGACCAATTTTAAAAGGATGTCTGAGGCCAGCTGATGGGATGGTGGTTGGGGTGGCTGGATTGCACATGACTGTGCATTTTGAGTCCAGACTTGCATCTTGAAAAACAGGCAGGGCACTTATGGGTGTGTGCCCAGAATCCTGAAAGGAGAAGAAAGGAAAAGAAATTGTGACGTGGCCACCCCCCTGAGGGAGTGCTTTCTCTCTCTCTCTCTCTCTTGTGAGTATATGTGCCCTATAGCAAATCTTTAAAAAGAAAAAAGGAAAAGGACCTCCAAATTTTCTTTCTCTTTAGTTCTTCCTTTACCCTCACTTTTTTTTCCTCCTGGTTTTTGCCATAGGGTGTGTGCATTCACCAGAGAGAGACAGACAATGAGAGGGAAAGTGATAAATCTTTCCCTAGGGGAGTTGGCCATGCCACAATCCCTTCTTCTCCATCTTTTTTTTTCTTTTTTCTTTTTCAGAAGCTTATTTTCTAAAATTTCTATTGAGTATTAAATTTTTTTCTCCCATGACCCCATGATCCCTCCTGGGATCTTGAGAATGCACACATATGTGCTCAGCATGATTTTCAAGCCACCAGGTTCAGGACTGGAACCACGTCAGCCATGTGGGAGTCTAGCGTCTTAACCAGCACACCACCTGCTGGTCCCTATACTCTCCCTTCTAACGTACTCAGTACCTCCAACCTCTGGGCCACTGAGTTGCTCAGCCATGTAAACACTGGAAGGCTCCTGGGATCTTTTTATTCTTGACTAAAGTTTAACTTTTTCACTTGTGTTAAATCAATTATTGTTCATCCATCTACTTTCTGGTTTATGGTTTTCTCTTTTCCCTTTCCAGCATAGATTTTTGTCTTTAAAAACATGCCCTTTCTGCCATCTTAGTGATGTTTCAGCAAAGAGCAGAGATAAACACACATATACAATCTACTTTTCAATCACAGGTCACCTGTGATATTATTATTAAAGAAGAAAAAGTTGGTAGGATTCAGGGATGGGTTGTACATAAGAAATGAAGAAAGAAAGAAATCAAATATAATCCCAATATTTCTAATCTGTGTGATTAGAAAAGGTGGTGTAATTTACAGAGATAAGAAAAAGTGGAAAAGGAACAGATGGGGTGGAATGGTAGCAGATGGTTCTGTTGGTTTTAGACATATTGAAATCAAAGTGATGTGAACCATTCAAATGGAGACATTACGGAGACAATTGAAAATACAGTAATGGAGCACAGGGAGGGAAGGCTGGATATGCAGATTTGGAAATAAATTTTATATGTGCCTATTAAGGTAAGTAAGTGTCTTAGTCTATTTCATCCTGCTCTAATAGAATATCTGAGATTGGGAAATTTATAAAGAAAAGAAATGTATTTCTCACAGTTCTAGAGGTTAGAAAGTCCAAGATAAAGGGACCCCCATGTGGCAAGAGCTGCATCATCCCATGGGAGAAGGTGGAAGGGCAAAAGAGTGTCAGAGGGCAGAAGGAGGGGACAGAACTGATCCATTTATCAGGAATTCACTCCTGCCACAATGACATTAATCCATTCAAGAGGGCAAATCTCTCATGACCCAATTACTTCTTAAATATCTCACCTCTCAGGGCTATTAGGTGGTATGGTGGTTAAGGTGCTGGACTCCCACTTGGCTGACTGTGGTTTGATTCCTAGATCCAACGGCTTGAAACTTATGCTGGGCGCATATGTGTGTGTGCCCAAAAACCTGAGAGGAGAAGGAATTGTGGCATGGCCATACCCCTAGGTGATTTCTCACTTTCTCTCTCTCAATGTCTTTCTGTGTCTCTGGCAAGCACACCACCCTATAGCAAAAATATCTCTGAAAAAAAAAAAATCCCACCTGTCAACACTGTTGCATTGGTGATTAAGTTTCCCACTCATGAACTTTGGGAAACACATTCAAAACAGCAGTAAGGGTAGATAAATATTAAAGGAATGAGCACTTAAAATAGTATGCCAAAGACCCAGCCAACATCATACAAAGTGAAATAAGCCAGGCACAGAGAAATAAATACTACACGTTCTCACTCATTTGTGGAAGTTAAAAAAGTTCCCTTTCATAGAAGTAGGGACTAGAATAATGGCTATCAGAGGCTGGGAACAGCAAGGTGGGTGTGGGGATATACTGGTTAACAGATACAAAATTACACATAGGACACCAGGGTGACTGTAGTTAACAATCATTTATTGCATGCTTTAGAATACAGCATTTTGAATTTTTCCTGTACAAAGTTACAATAAATGTCTGAGTAATAGATATGCTAATTACTCTGATCTCATCATTACACATTGTTTTCATGTATCAAAAAGGCACATTGTCCCCTGTAAGTATGTACAATTATTTTGTGTCAATTAAAAAAAAAGGATAGAGAAAAGAAAAACAAAGTATGGAATATATAGGCAAGAGATGAACAAAACAGTAACTACTGTTACTGTTAGAGAAAGAGCTAGCGTTAGGATGAAGTTTTTTTTTTTTTTTTTTTTGGAGAGGTTTTCACTATAGGGCGCTTGCGCTCGCCAGACAGACAGAGAGACAGAAAGCGAGAAATCACCCCCCAGGGGGGATGGCCACACCACAATCCCTTCTCCTCCATTCTCCTCTCGGGATCTTGGGCATGCATGCACACGCGCCCGGCGTGAGATTTAAGCCGCCGGGTCCGGGACGCGAACTGCAGTCGACTACGTGGGAGTCCAGCGACATAGCCATTACACTAACTGCTGGTCTCAGGTTGAGGGTGTTTGTTTGTTTGTTTTGTTTTTTTGATGGGGAAGTCAGTGGAACAGAGATATGATTAGAAATGGAAGATAATAGGTATTATGTGACAACGTGGAACCCAATTACAGTGTCTGAGCTTGGACAGCCACCAGTCCTGGAAATGGGGTCCAGACAGAACTTGAAGACAAAGCAGGATACCAAAAAAAAAGTCATCTTAGGGTAGTCATCTTACAACTGGAACAGGCAATATGGAATTTAACAGGGCCTGTGACATCTATATACTGAAACATGGGAAAAGGACCAGTAGGATCAGCTCCTACAGGCCAAGGTAAAGCAGGGGCCAAGGGCTGGTCAGTTTATCCTGTGCGGGCACTGAGGGAGGAAAGAGAAGTAATCAGTGGTGATTCCAACAGGGGGATGATGAGTGTCCCGAGGTACAGGTCCCGGGTTCAGAGACCCAGACATGGAGAAAATCAGCCAATCACTGAGACGGTGAAGGAAATAAACACAGAGCTCGGACGAGTAATGACCGTCAGAGATGAGGCTTCGGCAAATCAGCTAAGTGAATCATAAACTGAAGTTGGATCTCCTACAGCTTACCTATGTAGGGATGTGCCTTAGTCCTGGATTTGAGAGCTGTAGGTCGTAGCTAAAATAATGATAACCATTCTATTAAAATGTAATATCCTGTAACCCAGATAGTCCGTCTCAATATTCACCATAGAAAAATATTCACACCTATGCACAAGGAGCTGATTTAAGGATGTTCATTGCAATATTGTTTGAAGTCAAAGAATTGAAAACAATCTTAATTGTCTATTCATAAGGGAATAATGAAGTATGGTTTTCCATACTGAAATACTATATAGCCATCAAAAGGCATAAGGTTGTTCTCAATAGCTGATATGGGAAGATCCCTATTATGTAATGTTGAATGGGGGGAGAGTAGCTCAATATTATTAACATCTGGAACTGTTTTTCTTTTTGAAAAGGAAGGCACAGCAGGAAGAGAGAAAGACTCAACTGCAGAGAAGTTCTGGAGGAGAGACTCTGGCAGATCATTGTGGATCATTACTATTTTCATGCTGCAAAGATACTGAGTCAGTGAAGAACTAAGAAAAGGCAAATAGATTTGGGTAAAAGGAAGTCATCACCAACCTTCCGGAGAGCCCAGCTGAGTGGCAGAAGTGGGGGAAACTGCGGGTGGAAGGAGACACTGAGAGATTTGTAGGAGTGGTTCCTATACCTGATAGCTTGGGCTTTAAAGATAGGAGCAGAAGGGACCAGCAGTTGGTGTAACGCCCGTGTCACTGGGCTCCATGTAGTCAATTATGGTTCGAGTTCCAGATCCAGTGGCTTAAACTCATGCTGGGCGCTTGTGCGTGCGTGCCCAAGATCCTGAGAGAATGGAGGAGAAAGAATTGTGGCGTGGCCATCGCCCCTGGGGGGGGGGGGGTGATTTCTCACTTTCTGTCTCTCTGTCTTTCTCTGTCTTTCTGGTGAGTGCATGCGCCCTATAGCAAAAACCTCTCGGGACCAGCAGGTGGCATGGTGGTTAAGGCGCTGGACACTCCCACATGGCTGACCATGATTCGAGTCCTGGACGTGGTGGCTTGCTTTCTTCTCACTTTCCCTCTCTCTCTGTATCTCTCTCTGGTCAAATTAAAATAAATGAATGAATAAATAAAATTAAATAAATAATTCTAAAAAAATCCTCTCAAACACACACACACACACACACAAGATAGCAGAATATCAATGCTGGCACTGACAGAAAGGTACACTGAAGAATTTTTACACTCAGGGAGATCTAGGTATATTTAAAGTAGGAAGGCAAAACCTTTAGAAAGAAACTGCAGGGACAGAAGGCAGCGCGTTTACAGAGGGTAAAGTTCTGAAAGGAACCTCAGAGCCCACTGCTCCTTTATTTTATAGTTGAGGAAACTGCAGCCCAGGGAAGTATGGTGGGTAAGATCATGGTTTTGAATTCAGACTCCAGCTCTTAGTATCTCAGAAACTGCTTCAAATCACTGTTTCTTCATTTCTGAAACAGAAGTAAAATGTTCCTACTTCACAGTATTGTGAGGCTTTATTTCTATTACTATAAAGATAGTAATAGAAATTAATGAACTATTATTAATGAACTCAAAAACATCGACCATGCTGGTCACTGTTGTAAGTGCTTCACTTAATCCTCATAAGGACCCTATCGGATAGGAGCTATGGTTATTCCCACCATTCACAACCTAGAAACTGAGGCACAGAGGGACCTAGTTACGCAGCTGGATGGAGCCAGGGTTCAGAGCAGATACCTGGCTCCTGAGGCCAAGCTCGTAACCACTCAGTCTACTGCCTCTAATTTAGGTCACAGGACATCTGCAGTACATAGGCAAGAGATGCACGAAATGGTAACTGTTGTTCCTGTTAGAGAAAGAGGTAGCATTAGGATGAGGGGTTCCTGGTGCCGAGGCTCATTCCTTTGCATCAGGCTGGGTTAGTCACTTTGCTCTGAGATATTCAGGAAAAGAAGGGAAAAGGACAAAACAAACACAAACAAACAAGCAAAAAGCCAGCCACCATCTTGGCAAATGAGATCAGAACCCAAACGACTCAAAATGAGAATTTCTTCAACACAGGGACCTTGTTTCCTATAGGTCAAATCCCATCCCATGAGATGATCTGAGCTCTTTTGTTCTTGTGGAACTGGGTTAAGTCAAGTACGGCTTAACTAAACAAGATCAGGAGTCAGTATTTGGCAGTCCTGGTTATGTGGAGATTTTTCACTCATAGCTGCGACACTGTTGATTTGTATGTTTTCTATTATGGCAGGTCAATCATGGGTGCTCAAAACACGCCACAATAGCTCCCATATCATGCTGGCTTTCCAATACGCTGGTCCATCCGGTTCAGTAGCAACTAGAAGTACCTTCCATTTAATGGCTGTGAAATGAACTGGAGCACCCTTTACCTTCTGAGTGAGGAGGGCTCCTCTCCAAAGTGGACGTGCTCATCAGCAGGCTCAGAAGAAGGTCTAGAGATGGAGGGAAAGAATGCAGTGAGCAGCTGGTGGTTGTGGCAACACAGACAACCATGGAAAGAGAAGTTGTCCCTTAGCTTTCTGGGCAAAGGACAAGCCACAGTCTTCACAGCACATTTCCCCAAAACATATTTTGGCTATTACAAGGCAGTTTTTTCCTTCAAAGATGTTCTTCAAAGTTGGGGCTGGGGGGAACCTAAAGGTTTTACTCAAGTCTTCACAATGTTTGTGATGACAAAGATACAGATCAACTGCTGCAAGATCCAAAATGGTCACTGCTTTTCTTATCTTCATTTATGCCTATAATAAAACTTATTATGAGCTAAATGAGAATTTGAGGATTTTTTTAAATGTTATTCTGAAGACCTAGCACTAATTAGAAACCCAAAGGGTTTTTGTTTTTGTTTTTGTTTTCTCCCCAGAGTGTAAGGCAGAAGAGTGGAGAAGAGGAAGAATATCTTCTCTTCCTATAAACACTTACAGAGGACAGTTATGTGGAAGTTTCCTCATTACATGTATGGAAGGTGGGTATGAAAGACAGTATAAAAATGAGAGCAGTATATAATTGCTCCTCTTCAAGAAGGTATGACTTTGCCAATCCCACTTCTGGGTATCTACCCAAAGGACAGGAGAATGCTCAGTCAGAAAAGTGCTTGCACATCAATATTTATTGCAGCATTATTCACAATTGCCAAGACATGGAACCAACCTAAATGTCCACAAAGCGATGAATGGATTGGAAAAGTGTGGCATATATACTCTATGGAATACTACTCAGCCATAAAAAATAACAAGACCCTGGCATTTGATAGAAAGTGGTCAGATATGGAGGATCTATTGCTGAGTGAAGTAAGCCAGGCTATGAAAGAAAGATGTTGTATGTATTCACTTAATATATACCAACTATCTGCACTCTATGGTAGAGAGTGAAATATTGGAGGACATAAAAGCAGTGAAAATACTTAAGGAGAATAAGACAGTGTGGAATTGGGGTATGAAGAAAAGAGGATAGAGAAAGATAGCAAGAGAACAAATAGAGAGGCATGACATTAGTGGGACACAGATATGGCTTATTACCTGTTGAAGATGTGTATAGTATTCTCAACTGGATGGGTCTGAGAAGTATTTCATGATGGGTAAAGTCTTTTTACAAACAAAATGAGAAACAGTGATTGACTGGTTAAAAAAAATTGGAGTAATAATAATAATGAACGGGAAAAACAATGAAAAGATATGGAATGATGAAGTGGGAGATTAATGTCTCCATATTGACTGACATGCATGGCATTCCCTTTTGAAAAAGCAGTGTAATACACTGTAAAGTTATATGCAATTCAATGTAATATAAACAAGGTTATGATGATAATAAATAAATAAAAATTTTTAAAAAAGAATGTATGACTTCGCAAAAGGCACAGCTAAAGTCTTCTAGACTGGTCAGGAAACCTGAATTCATGTCCTAATGAATGCATGCCATTGTGACTCTGAGCAAGTGACATATCTCTCTAAACTTCCATTTCCTCATTGGTAAAATGGGGATAATGGTAGGGTTACCATCTTGGCGTATAGGAATCAAACAAAATCACAAATTTAAAAAGTTCTGTAGAGTGTGTCTAGTGCATAGTTGGAGCTCATTGTATGTTATTTATTGTTAATATTATTGCAAATAACCAAAAGCAGATGAAGATCACACTAATCATGGATAATCACGAAGATAAAATGACGTTTTTTAACAGGGATACACATTGAAGTAGTTTGGCCCCCCGTAAGATCGGAAGTTTTGTAAAATACTTGAAAAAAAAAAAAAAATGATACTGTAAGTTCTCCAAACCAAGGACCGCTCTTCTCTTCCGTGCTTTCCGAAGTCCAGACCTGTCTGTCTCTAGACTGCTGCACAGCCTCACCCCACTGTTTGTGCTGGCTGCTTCATCGCTCTGGATCTGACCGCCTGCCCTTGCTTCTTAGGGCCGTGTCCCTCCAAACCCAAAAGCAGTCTTCCTGAATCATCCTTCCTACTCTGACCACAGGGCTGCCTATGCTATTTCCCTACTCATGGTACACCCTCATTTAGCCTTAAAATCTCCCTTTAAAACTTAACCTCCTGGGAACCAGCAGTTAGCGTAATGGCTATGTCGCTGGACTCCCACGTAGTTGACCGCAGTTCGTGTCCTGGACCCGGTGGCTTAAAACTCACGCCGGGTGCGTGTGCGTGCATGCCCAAGATCCCGAGAGGAGAATGGAGGAGAAGGGATTGCGGCGTGACCGTCCCCCCTGGGGGATGATTTCTCGCTTTCTGTCTCTATGTCTCTCTCTGTCTGTCTGGCGAGCACACGCGCCCTATAGCAAAAAACCTCTCCAAAAAAAAAAAAAAACTTAATCTCCTGGGGCCAGCAGATGGCATAGCGGTTACATCACTGGACTCCCACATGGCTGACCATGGCTTGAGTCCCGCACCAAGTGGCTGGAAAATCACACAGGTGTGTGTGCATACATGTGCAAGATCCCAGAAGGAAAAGGGAGGAGAGGGGGTTGCGGCATGGCCATCCCTCCAGGGAGTGAACTCTTACTTTCCCTCTCACCATCTCTGTCTCTCTCAGGTGAGTGCATGTGCTCTAAAGCAAAAACCTCTAAAAACTTAACCTCTTTTATGCTGAACTTAGCCTGCTCTCCAGGAACAAAATCTGATTAAAAATCTGACCCAAAGGACCAGCAGATGGCATAGTGGTTATGTCACTGGACTCTCATGTAGTCTACTGTGGTTTGAGTTCTGGACCTGGTGGCTTAAAACTCATGCTGGATGCATGAATCCTGAGAGGAGAACGGAGGAGAATGGAGGAGAAGGGATTTTGGCATGGGGTGGGGGGTGGGGGGTGATTTCTTTCTCTCTCTCTCTCTCTCTCTCTCTCTCTCTCTCTCTCTCTCTCTCTCCGGCGAGCACACATGCCCTATAGCAAAAAATCTCTTAAAAAGAAGAAGGAAAGAAATCTAACCCAAAGGTTGAGAAACTAATTTCATCTTTCACAGATATTTTCATGTGCCCTTTGGTGACCCAGCAAGATGGAGAGTGGGAGAAGGGGGGTATTAAGAATCCCTTCTAGGTAGGTTGGCCCAGCATTCATATTATCCATACTCCTGTGGTTGCCCTTCTGGGCAAGCCACAACTATTGTTATTGGTTGCATCTTTCATTGGGGAAGGAAAGGCCCATGAACTGTTTCCCTGATGTCAAGGAAATGTAGTAAAGGTGCAGGGGAAATAACAGACACTGCCAGAGGAGCCTGCCTCAGAGTGCTCAGGGGAACCAGGGCAAGAATTTAGCCCTGGGCTGTCCCTGTCATGTTCTCGACCCCCAGATACACTTGGCTGTTGAAGAGCAGCTCACAGCCAAGCAGATGGTTAATGAGAACATAGCATGTGGGAATATCATGGTACTTTGGAATCTATTTGAGGGCTCAAGCAGATCTGAAGGCATAATTGGAAGTGGAAGCTGACAGTTTCTTGCTTGTTCCAGACCTGTGGAAGCTGGCATGGAACACAAAGAGAGGCCCAGCATCATCTGGACTGAATCTAGGAAGTGCAGGAAAGGAGGGGATGCCTCTACCACTTGGCAGGCCCTGGAGGAAGGCAGGAACGTTGGTCTCTGTCGTTGGTAAAGAGCTCCGTGCCAACATTTTCTACCTTGACTTCCTCATTGCTCAGCCTCTGCAGCCTACAAAGCTGTTCTCTCTCCCTGGGACCTGAAAAGATAGTCATAAAGCCTCTACCTTGGTTGTGTAGAGGGAAATGCAAGGGAGACATGTCTAGCTTGCCTTCTTTTCGTTTCTTTGTAAAAGAAGGCAAAGCTGTCTGCAGCCTGAAACTCCTGTCGGGTCAGGCTTGGCACCCCAGTAGGAGTCAGATTCGGTACAGCCTGCATCTAACCTGAAATACTAATGTCACACTATTCTATCACACAGGCTTTGAAAGAACCACCCCATGAATTAGTTGCTGGTTGTAAAGGGAAAGATGCGGCCTTATGAAAGAGAGACCAGCTCCTCCTGAACCCATCGACCAAGCTTGGCAGCTGGCTTTCCAGGTGACCCAGCATGATGCATATAGCACCGACTCGCACTGGTGCTACCAGATGATTAAACCAGCTTCTAAGAAGACTTCAGGTCTTACTCTCAGGTCACAAAAACAAACAAACAAACAAACAAAAACAACAACAACAACAACAACAACAAAAAAAAAAAAAAAAAAAAAAAAACCAGAGACTGGAGAAACAAGGTAATCGACACCAGGAGTGACCAACAAAACAAATCCAAAACAGGGGACATTCCACAGGTCAACTGCCACAGTGTCTTCAACCAATTATTGACATGAAAAGGTGGGAGGATTGCTTGAAATGAAAAGATTTGCCATTTTAAATAAATAGCAAGCAAAAACCAAAGCAGGCCGTGGAATCGGGCAAACAGGATTTATACCTCGTCTCTACCACTTACAGGCATGTAGTCTTAAATTACTTAACTTCTCTGAGTCTTATTTCTTTGCCTGCAAAAAGGGAATAATGCATCCTATTTCACAGGGCTATTGTTAAAACTGAGAAAATGCACGAAAGCCTTTAGCACAGTATGTGGTGCATGCTAAGTACTCGGAAGCGGCTCCGATACCATGCTAGAGATTCGCTGATTAACCACACTGTACCTATGGAACACACTTGGTCTGGCGCTATCATGACTTTACTGCTTAGAACTTATTAGCCTCTCTACATAGTGGTGCCTAATCCATCCTGTGGGAAATATCATCTCCCCAAACACAAATCCCCCTCCTAGTAGTTAAGGCTGGAGAAGCAGCAGAGATCTTCTGCAGGAATATGCAAGAGCATGTTTAGCAGATGCTGTTGGGGCTCTTCCTGGGTGCCTAGTCTCCTGGGCATTTCCCTTGTGAGGGCATGCTGCCAGCATTCACCTCTTTCCATCTCAGAGAATTCTCCAACTGTTAGAGCCTTCTGTGACCTCATTCACGTGGCCAGTCAGAAGTGCCAGGGAATGAAGTCCCTCTCCTCCCTTCTCCCCTCAACAATCCTCAATTGTGACACAGAAGTTGGGGTATAGATATCCCAGCTCCTACATCCCTCTGGTGGAATATCTCTGAGGTATTTGACACTGTTTTCCAGAATTCTGCAGCACTGTTAAGTTCTACTAGCAGTGGAACAAGCTAATAACACCCCCTTTCATT